>CM039672.1:231021482-232258357 GCA_022496015.1 Hordeum marinum | reverse complement strand
GTCTTCTGATGTTCGTACCACTTCTTGTGTTTCTATCTTTCAGTTTGTAGTATCTTTTGCCAAAAGTTTATGCGCATTTTGTATATAGGAAGATGCTGATACAAGGAAAGTCAAGCGCACAAAGCATGAAGCTATTGTTGGTCCTGCAGTTGATAGAAGTATCGCCCATGAATCGGTTGGGGTGAAACCAGCTGCATTAGTTCCCAATGAGCTTCAAGTAATAAAAAAGAAAAACCCAGTACTGCAGGTGAAACTTTCTTTCTCAGAACTCAAAAGTTGAATTACTTATTCATTCTCTAATGCAATGATTCTGTGCAGATAAAAATTGTCCCTAAGGCTGCTTATAAGGAACTGGCTGATCGGAGTACTGTCAACAAGGAATTGGCCACTAGAGATGAACAACTGGAAGAAAAACATTTTGCCACTCCTCAAGAAATAGAGAAAGAGAGATTACCAACAGAGGAGATTTTGTCCCTTCCCATGTTCAAGGTAGATGAATTCAGTATTTTATGCCGTTTGCACAAACATCATCTTATGGATTTCAGCTCTAGCCTACCCTAACTTGTTTGCGACTGAAAGGCTTTGTTGTTGTTGTTGCACAAATGTCGTGAGTACTGGTCCGCCTGAACATCTCAGTGATCTAGTTGTAGTGATAGTACCTTATAACTTCAAGATGATTATTACCAATACACAGTGTATGTATCATCATCTGTTCACTTAATTTCGTCCTTTTTTATCTTGATGATGAGATGCTAATAATTGGAAGCACGGTTCCTATTAGTAGATCTTAAATGTGGTTTCATAAGCTGGTGCTGCTAGTTGTTATGACTTATGACACAATGATCGGCTGATGCATTGCTTGTATTTGTTTTTTTTTCTTGCTATTCATCAAAATGCAAAATGGACATCATTATCCGCTCTTTTTTCTATGAAAAACCATGAGCAAATGCTGATTTTTCGCAATTCAAGACTTGCAAAATGCCCCTTCTCTTTATTGAAATAACATACAATTTAATTATGTTTTGATGCCTCACTGACACATGCTTGTGTCTGTTTTGCAGAATTACACTCCAGGGAATCCTGCCAGTGTATTATATATTAAGAACTTGGCAAAAGATGTTGTTCATGATGACTTCTATTATGTCTTTGGTATGACCGAGGGAGAGTGAATAATGTGTTTCTTGAAATGCTGATCCTGCACATCTTAGTGCTTTCTTATTTCCTCACCTTGTTTCAAACTCTCTTAACAGGATCTGTGTTTGAAAGCATGGATGCTGCAAGATCTGGTTTAAGTATCAAGTTAATGCAGGTTAGATATGTTCATATCTTTTGCTTGTGCCATGATTATAAAAAAGGGGAACTATCCGTAAACTTATCCGAATGACGTTTCTTGCTCCTGCATTTGTGGTTCATGGTGAAAATTATCGAGAAAGCTGATGTTTGTGTTGGACCACGTAAAACAATCTCCCAACATTTTGTTTCATTTTGCTAGTGCATTGTTCTGTTTCTGAAATGTTCGGATCTTGCTCCAGGAAGGTCGAATGCGGGGCCAAGCTTTTGTGACATTTCCATCTGTTGAACTTGCTCAACGTGCACTGGTTAGTGACTGCAGATTTTATCCATTAGTTTGTAACATGACACAATAAAGCTAATTTACTAAAGTTATGGTAGAAACCCCATTTGGATACTCAGATCAAAAGCTGCTCACTGTGCCCAGCACTAACAAACTTTGTCTGAAGTAGCAAAGTTATAAGACCAAAAAGGGAATACATTGAATGCCATTTGTTGTCAGAAAATGAGTTCCAATTGGTCTTTTTTTAATTCCTTATTATTCAGTCATTGAGAACCAGAAATGCTAAAGAATGGTGTGGTTTCTGATTTTGCAGAATTTAGCTCATGGTTATGCGTTCAAGGGCAAGCCGATGATCATTCAGTTTGGTAGAAGCCCTGCTGCCACCAAAGCTTCCTAGGAGGTTGCATTCTTTCCAACTCTGATGTGCTGTAAAGCTGCTAGAGTTGGCAACCAAGATTCTCATTTCTAGTTTTCTACTTGTGCTGGTGCCGTTGTGGCTGTTGAATTCCAAGTCACTCTTACCTGTTTGCTAGAACTTTAGGTAAGCGTAAGCAATGGCATCGGTTAATTCGACCCGCTATCCTCTATCTAACGTACTGCATCTTCATGAAAACAAATTCTGTAACTATTCTACGCTATATATGCACACTGCCCTTGATGGTGTTGGACTGGAGGACAACTAGGCATCTCATGTGGAAGAAACAGCGGTATCAACTATCTTGTGCTTCTCTTCTCCGGATGTTGAATTGGGAGTGCATCTACGAACCTGCAAAAGGGCTATTATGTGGAGCTTGGAGGGTTAGTGGACCAAAAGTCCAAAACTAAGCAATATAAGTGGATCAAGATATTGAAATAATTAGGCCAGATCCAAATGAACTCAGAGCAATGGAAAATGATCTCAAACGTAAGAGGGGAAACAAAAGAGACTCACGTGCAAAGATGATGGGTTAACCAAATGAATGAGCATACAAGATTTACCTATCGAATACGATGATATGTGGCACAAATTCCCAATCACAAATTCCCAATCACGACAAAGGGAAATTCTTGTCCTTGTTGAGAACCTGTTGGAACAAGGGGAGATTTACTGGATACAATGCGGTTAGGCAAACTGGCTATTACACGGGGATCGTAACACCTCTTTTTTCCATGATGTGACAACGGCCAAAAAGAAAATGAAATCATATTAAAAAATTACTAGGAGAGAACGGGGTGTGGGTACAAGATACAGAGATGAAGGATTACATTAGAGGGTGTTTTTCAAACCTCTTTACATTAGAAGTCTCTCAACTGAACCCGGAAGTTCTATCTCTTGTGAAAAAAGAAGTGACAGATGAAATGAACAGTGCCCTGATGGCTCCATATACGACGAAGTTTGGAAGGCATTATTTGATATTGGTGATTTAAAAGCATCGGGTCCAGATGGTTTGCATGCTATTTTTTGTAAGAGATTTTGGTCTATGTTGGGAGAAGACTTGACGGAAGAGGTCCTCCGGGCAGTGAATACATGTTCTATACATGGTGGAATGATACTGCAATTATAAAGATCCCAAAAGTTAATTCTCCGCAGAAGGTAACTCAATCTAGACCAATCAGTTTGTGCAATGTAGTGTATAAGGTTATTTCAAAAATGATTGTTGCTCGTTTGAAAATAACTTTATAAGATATTATGAGCCCAACACGAAGTAATTTTGTTCCGTGGAGACCGATCACAGACAATTTCTAGTGGCATATGTATGTTTCCACACTATAAAATAGAAAAGGGCGGGTAAAGAAGGGTTGTGTGCCATCAAACTAAACATGCACAAAGCATACGACCGAGTGGAATGGACTTCTTTGAAAGAAATTTTGTTGAAACTGGGTTTCAGAGAGAATTGGGTGAATTTAATTATGCAATGTGTATCTTCTGTGGAGTATTGGGTTTTAATACCGATGAGACTGACGATTTTAAACCTACTAGCTAGAGGTCTCAGACAGGGGGACCCTCTCTCTCCCTACTTATTCTTGTTATGTACGGAGGGCCTAACTGCTCTTTTAGCAAATGCGGAGGAAACAAGTAGTATTTCTGGCATAAAGGTTAGCAGAGAAGCCCCTTCAGTCTCCAATCCGCTCTTTGCGGATGATTCGTCGATCCTCATGCGAGCTAATGCTATGAACACGGAGGCTCTGAAAGCGGTTTGGATTCTCATTGTGCTACCTTGGGGCAAATGACGAGTGTCGATAAATCCAGCATATTTTTTGGCCCCAATGCACAATTAGAAGACAAGGTGCAAGTTTCAACTATTTTGAATATTATGACCGAGGCACTTGACGGCAAATATTTGGAGTCACCTGCCAACGTGGGGCTGCACAAAAGCAACTGCTTCCAGTTCCTGGTTGATTGAGTCATTATGAAAATTAATGGATTGAATGAAATATTGTTATCAGCCGGAGGAAAGAAAACTTTGCTTAAATTGGTGGTTCGTGCTATCCCAACTTATGTCATGCCCGTCTTCAAAATTTCTATTTTTGCAAAGGAATCACCGACGCGATGTCGCAATTTTGGTGGGTGACGAGGACAAACAAACAAGGATGCATTGGATGATGTGGTGTAAGATGTGTGAAAAAAACGAAGGAGGAATGGTATTCCAAGATATACACCGTTTTAATCTGGCATTGCTAGCTAAACAAGCTTGGCATCTACTGACAATTCTAAATTGTGTGTGCCACAATCTTAAGAGCTAAGTATTTTCTGGAGGGTGATTTGATGAACGTAGTCTTAAAAAGGGTTCCTCCTTTACTTGGCAAAGCATTATGGCGGGAGTGAATTCGCTCAGAAATATATATTGGAAAGATGCATGGATCCCGAATTGTTTGAGTAGGAGAATTATTACCCCTAGACAAGGGAATCTGCTAACAAAAGTGTCTTGGTCTTATTGACCGAGTAACAAATTATTTGGGATGAAGATTTGGTGAGACAAACACTATGGCCAATTGATGCCCATCGAGTCCTGGCAATCCCTCTTCCTATGCTATGCAGGATTTCATTGTTTGCAGCTATTCTAAAAACGGTGTGTTCATTGTTCGATCAACTTATTTGGAGGAATGGAATAAACAACATGGGGGAAATTAGAATATACAAATGATATGGGTAGGAGCAAGGTTAATCCTATTTAGGATAAGATCTGAAAATTAGCTTGTCCGGCGAAGGTAAAAATCTTTATCTGGCGTATGCTTCATGGTAGCCTACCGTGTCATGATACGTTATCAAATAGACACATGAAAATTTTCCTAGCATGCTCGAATGGGCCAGAGGATACCAAACACACGTTGTTTCTATGTCAGAAGGCAAAAGAAGTGTGGGATAATTTGGGGTTGTATGGAACGGTTAAAAAAGCATGAGTTGTTGATCATGCGGGGGAGGCGGTCCTCGAATTTTTACTCCTCATGCCAAATCAATAACTATCGACACTGGGTTTCCAGAAGGCACGGGAGCTGCTATAATCGCGTGGTATTTATGGTGGAATAGCCGGAAGCTGGTTTATGAGGGAAAATCTCAAGAGGCGTATCAAACCTCTCTGGGGATTCGTGTTATAACGACAAACTACATTAATGCCCATTCATCTAATGCAAATAGGAAGAGATGAGGTGAAGTAGACCTCCTATGGGGTTTGTTAAGCTGAATGTGGATGCCTATTTTGATCATGATCTACTACGAGGCACATCGGGTGCTGTTCTTAGTGACAACAAAGGAAAATTCATTATTGGCGGGAATTGGAAGATTGAGTGGTGTGTTGATGTTCTGACAACGGAAGCGTTAGCACTTAGGTTCGGCTTAATGCTGACACAAAAGGCGGGATGTAATCGTCTCGTTATTAACTCTGACAACATGGAGGTCATTGACACGATGAAGAACGGAGGACACTTTGCGGGAGCGACGGCGGTAGTTTTTGATGATTGTTTTTTATAGCTTGTGATTTTCCCTTTACTAGTTTTGAGCATTGTAAGAGGGAAGCGAATAAAGTAGCTCATGAGCTTGCTAGACTAGCAAAATGCACCATGACTAGAGATTGGATCGAGGAGCCTATGGAAAATATTGCATCCCTTCTTATAGACGATGTAACCATTATTTCTAATTAATAAAGTGGGTGCCATTTTTTCAAAAATAAAAACTCAATGAGACACGCTAGCTGATTGCAGGTAGAGGGTAACAACTTCGTAAACTTGGCACCACTCCAATGACTCATAAACTTGACGAAGTATTCTTGGCACTTCTATCTCCTTTTGTTCTTTCTATTTTGCTTATCAACTTTCTTTCTTTCTTTCTTTTTGATTTTTTTGAACTTTTCCTCTTTCACATTTTGTTTATGCCAATATACCAAGTGATGCGCAAAGTAGATATCAAATTAAGCTTACTATGCGGATACCCAACATAGCAATGATGTATACGGCAAAGATGTTACTACAATGCTCAAGTGTACAATGTCTGGCAATACTCAAACAACTAGCGTCCATAGGATCAACGGTATCACAAAAGGAAGAACGACTCACAAAGTTAATGACAAGGAAGGCAAGCATCCTTCATCAACACAACACCTTAGTCGAGGTAGGAGAAAACTGGCCTTGCTTCCGGCTGTGGTGTCAAAAGATGAAGTGGTTGTCGTTGTAAAGAGCTTGGTGGACCGTGGAGTCGATGTAGAGGTGCACTGTCCTTGTTTAGGGACTCATAAGCGGGAAACTGCCAAAGATGCACGCCTTCAAATTGTCGTGGATGAAGGCTTTAAGCGAAGATGCCAAAGTGCCAAAAACATTCTCAAACAAATGTTGTCATAACCAATGTGATGACCAATAGCACATCGATAGCTTCCAAACGAGCCCAAGAACACAAAAATTGGACTCCAGAATTAAAAGTTACAACCAATACAACAAAAGATGTAGATGTTGAAATTTCATGTGTGCCTTTGTTAAGTCCGGAAGTTCTAGGGTGGGGGTCGGAATGTCCGGTGTCCTGAAGTTCCGGTTTGCATAGAAGTGTTGGTTTAACCCAAAATTATAGATATGAGTTCGGGGGCGGAGAAACTCGATTTCCAGCTCGAATTGAAGGGAGAGGAAAGTTGGGGCAAAGGTACACAATGAATGGCAGGTCAACTAGTTTTGCAAGAGATTCATGAATCAGACCAATCAGTTCACACGAAATCCAAAAAAATGGGTATCACCATTTTTATGAGTATTTTTGAATGTGGCAAAAACAAATGAACAAGAGGCTAGAAAGCTGAGGGGGTGGGCTCCAAATCCTGGCAACCTTGCTCATGACATCAAATGATATGAGGCAAAACATGAAGGTGGCCCAATCTGCATGAATTGAAGTTGGACGTGGTGAAGAACATGAAGGAAGGCAAGAGGAAGCACAAGGAAACTAGCACAAATCAACACAACATACACATGGATAGATACTTGGTCCCAATTACCCACAAGAGAGAGATAGGGCAAGATACGGTTTTTCCCCAAGTCCTATGACAAGGAGAACTTGAATTCCACATGGGAAATCTTCTCCCTGGAAGGAGGTCTTATGATCATGGAGCCTTCACCATAAGGGTGGCCTTGATACTCCTCGGAGTCTTCACCCAAAGGTGGCCTTGAACTCCAATGGAGTCTTCACACCTTGAACTCCAATGGAGTCTTCTCTAACATGGAGGGATCCCACAAGGGGGATACATGAGTATACCTGGCCATGGGCCGGGCCGGACCAAGCCCGAAGCAGAAAACTTAGGCCCGAGCCCGGCCCGGGACGGACGCCAGGCCTAAAAAAACAGGCCCAAGCCCGGCCCAAAAGTGTAAAAGCCTGTCGGGCCTCGGGCCTCAGGCCGGGCCTCTTCAGTAAATCATAGAAACAACGGGCTTGGACCGACCTGTCCATCGGGCTGAAAATCTAGGCCCGAGCCCAGCCCGTGGGCAAGGTCGGACCGGGCCGGGTCAGGCTTTTTTGGGTCGGGCCGGGTTTTTTATGGCCAGGACTATACATGAGCAAAGCTCTATGTTCGAGTCTAATATTTGCTAACCATAGAGACGAGGTGGTTAAAATATATATATATATATATATATATATATATATATATATATATATATATATATATACACCCACCAAGGAGCAAATAGGAAGGGCAAGATACAGTGGTTCAACCCAAAGTCACTTGACGAACGCAGGGTTCCTGTGTGTAGAGGAGCCCAGAGGTTCCGGGGGCTGGAAGTTGCAGGGTAGGTTTTAGGGCACTTCCAGGATAACCAAATGCTTGCAACGGGCTGCGCGGCACCCTAAAGGTTTAGGAGGTGCTAGCCCGGAAGTTCCAGCGTAGGCAGTGGCCTTTGGTTGGCCTCCGAGGCGCCACCTTCATGATTCATGTCTCTGTCTCCGCGCTTCCTTCTTTGCTTCCATGCTTCCCTCTTGTACTTCATAGATGTTCTCTTGTGCTTGATCTCCTTCATGTCATGGTGTTGTTTGGATCAAACCTAAAGGTACACAAGATACGAGTGTCAAATAGTATACTATCCTTAAGAGAACCAACTAGACACGTGTAAAGAAGAAGATTCTTCTTTCTATTTATGATGTGTTTGATGACACTTGGTGGAGGCCCGCAAGGTCGATGCAATGTCGGCACCTTAAGGACGCGAGTAGGAGGGTTGCATGGCCGCTTGCACTTCTTGGCTATATCACACAGTTCCTTGCAGCGGTGACAACGCGGCGATAGGGTACAATCCTTCCTCCAGTGCCTCTTCTACATGTATTTTAAGCACTTGCTCTCAAGCTCTATCGGTAGAGAGCAACAATGGGGCGGTCAGTTGAGAGTAGTGCCTCTGCGGTGATGGCCCCAATGCTGCCAAACGTCGGCATTTGGCAGAGCATGCGGAGCGACAACCAAGCAGGTTGCTCCACATGGACGACGAAGTAGCACGTCGCAGCCGAGGCAGGAGCCAACCCTAAGGCCGCAACCACAATGTAGGACAACCACGTGTTGGAGGAGGAAGGTCTTGAGGTCCTAGCGACGCAAGTAGCGGAGCTCCTAGCGATACAAGTAGCACCGGAGGAGCCCAAACTGAGGCTAGCCTCCTGCATGCCAACGATGCTCCCACTCGATGTGCGGCGAGTTTCAACAACGACAAACCGCAGTGGAAGCCGTGGCTGGCATGGCACCATGGACCGGCGGCGAGCCGCGGGAGGGGGAGGCTTGTTTGTTGCTACGTAAGAGAACCAACAGAGTTGGCCTCAAATCCTTTCATTTCTTAAAATTGAAGCATTTTGCGTCACTCTTTTAGGAGAGGGCTAAGGGAGAAGACCTAACCTTCTGTTGCCTCCTAGTGCATACTTGTACGTACTATTTAAGGATGGCAAGTCACTAGTTCTGGTTAAATATGGATCAGAATCGTAGAAACAGCTTCGATACACACAAAAAAGTGCATCCCCCAACAATTGAATGGACGATCAGCAAAAACAATGAGGGGCACAATCCCATCAGATAAAAGCAATGTTCATCTTTGCAAGTGACATTATGAGTCAGTGGTTAGATACCAACTTACGGAGAACTTTGTGTAGCAAATGGTACACTGGTTATTCCAGAGGACAAGCGTTCTCTCTATGCTAGTACGTACATGTGTATGTACAATCTTATGACAAGATCCTTACCTTTACACAGTAGCAGGTTAATATACAGTGGATACATTATTGTGTATTTGGGGTTGCAAGCTAAATATGTTGAGATCTGCCCAAAAAACAGAATATGCCATTTCACTGGATGTACATCATTTTGAACTGGAATGAGACGAGGGATTCTACGGACTGAGGTTGCAACTTTCAAAGTCCCAAAGATTATTCCTTAAGAGGTCCCTTCCGACTTGCTGTTCCTGTTAACCAATGTTAAACAGACACATTCACATTAGCGAATAAAGCAAACAAACAAAAGCACAGATCTCAAACTAGCCTAAGTGTGTTCTACAATCTCAGATGTTTTAGGGGGTTCCACTTTAGTATTTTAGCGAAAGCAAAAATATATAGAAAACAGATATCTTGTCAGAATGCCATATAAGATACAGCTTTTGCAACTGAGCACGGTACGATCTGAAATGATTGGGGTATATCTCAAAAGAGTGCAACACTTTAAATAACCAGAATTTCTAGAAAGCGCTCCTGTAGTAATCCTGTCTATCTTCTAATGTAACTTTTATATGTAAGAACAATATGTTCTAAACTTAAAGGAAGAAAGGAATGCAACACTCTGACACACCAAACCACACTCTTCCTGCTAGCTTCTTGTCTGAATTTTCTGTAAACCAGCATGAAACAATTCCTCGCCAAGTCGCATCAGCTCTTAACCACATTCAACAAAAGTTATCAAACATTTGATATCAAACTGGTTGTCATGGAAGCTAGCTATGTATCAGTCACCCAATATCAACAAGCTCAGCACCATTTGGCAAAAGA
Source organism: Hordeum marinum (assembly GCA_022496015.1). Taxonomy (NCBI): domain Eukaryota; kingdom Viridiplantae; phylum Streptophyta; class Magnoliopsida; order Poales; family Poaceae; genus Hordeum; species Hordeum marinum. The sequence continues at coordinate 232,248,332 of CM039672.1, read as the reverse complement.
ACGGTATGCAGCTCTTATGTTAGAAGCAGTGTTCAGGTAACACCGAAAAAAGGAACACTATTAAGTACTAACGGACAACTGAAAATCGCGGTAATTTTCAATGTTGGTCTACGCATGAAAGTAAAACAAGAAGACTCTACGGAGACAAGAAAACATAACTCAGTTGTTAGAATATATATATCATAATATTTTACAAATCACTTTCCTCTTTTCAACCACTTTCTATGGATAAAATGCCCAAATTGACAATCACACTTATCATGTTAAATTTCCAATTAATAATAGTGATACAACACAGAAAAATTCATAGGATTTTTAATCATAACTCTATATGAACAAAATAGGCTTTATGGATATTTTCTTCCGTTGAACGTGGATTTGGCCAGCTTTCTGCATCAGTTCAGAGTTTGGGTTTTACTGATTGGTGCATGAAACTTAATATCTTCAATCATGTATTCATTGCTCTCCAACCATATTTCCCACAAATTTTATAGAAAGGACAAAAAGTTTTGAAACAATATGGCTGCGCGTATTTGCAGTGCCGGCCCTGAAATAGTTCTGCTTTTTAAGAGTGACTAAAACCGTTGCTCTAATCTCTCGAATGCGGCTCCGAAACAGCCAGTGGCTAATCATAACGTAACACATTTGTCACTTAACCATAGCAGCTTTGTCGAATAGATGACTGCATCATATTCCCAGCAAATCAGACACTCCATTTACTGAGATGTCTAGGTTTTCCTTTGAATTGTGACGGAAGTGTTTCACCATTCTACCGTTTCACAAATTCTGCAAACCGTTTTACAGTTTTACCACCGCACCAAGAACAAACTAAAAGACTGTAGTGTAGTCGCAGAGAAGGATGCAACCAATGCAGCAAACATCAGGGCAGCGAGCAAGCAATAGATGTCTCAAACTATATTTCACAGTTCAGTTTTGATCACAGGAAACTGCAATGACAATCAAATTCTCATGAGCAATTGCTCACATCAAAATAACGCTACCCATGTGAATACACCAACCCAATCTACATTCTAAAGCACGAGTATCTCAGCTGTGTTCACGGCGGAACAGAAATCTTGGCTAGAATTGAGCAAAAGTGGGTGAAGCTGAATTTCTGCAGAACCCAACAGCAGCACATCCAAATGGGAACAAAAGTAAAAGGAGACTTGGGGAGGTCAGAGCCTTCACCTCTGGGCTTGCGACTCGTAGAACCTGGCGATGCGGCCGCGGTTGGGGGGCTTGGGCTTGACGGGCTTCTTCCGGCGCAGCCCGGCGATCTCCTGCACGAGCGGGACGTGCACCAGCACCGTCCTCCACGCCACATACCAGCCTGAGGCTCGTCAGTTGACCAAGACGAACGGGCCGAAATTAAAAGGGAACGAGCCAAGGTGAAGGGATGGCCGCCGTACTCAAGAGGATGAATGATAGGACGAAGGTGATGGCCAGGACGGGACGGAGGACGAAAAGTTCGGCGAGCTCCCACGCCGTCTCCAGGCTCCCGCCGGCCATGGAGCCGCCGGCCTTCGTGGGGGAGAAAGGAATCTCGTTCCGTAGGATGAGGGTTGAGCGGTGGTCCATGAGTCTATGACATGTCGGTCCTAACTCCTAAACTGAGATATCTGGTTGCTCAATCGTTGAAGGAAAGGAAATATTTTCCTTTTTTTTTCTTCTCCAAAAGAAGCAAAGGAGATTGCTTGCGGGAGGAGGGATGTAAACCCTAACCGAACAGGATTCAAATTGTGTGCTGATCAAATCACATTCAGACCCAATCCTACACGTACGAATATAATATGATCATATCAACACATTCACAAATTGGATTGAAAATAACTCTGGCTCAAATTAGATCCAAAGTTATTTCATCCATTTTCTAACATTTTTTTAGGCATGGAAAATCAAACGCTTTCTAGGACAAATTATGTTGTCGCGAGAGCAAATTGACAAGAATTTGCCATTGCTTGCTAAAGTAAATTGCCATCCTCACGAGAACATAATTTTCAATGTTCAACCAGTATTTGCAAAATGTTTAGCTTGTATCTGGAAAATGTTCAATCTATACGTAAAATGTTCAATGTCTATTTAGAAAAGTTAACATGTATATATTTTAAAAATAAAAGAACAAAAACAGAAACGAAAAGGAACAAAAGAAGAAGAAAAAAAGATGAAGAACACACATAAAACACAAAAAGGAAAAAACCACATGGAAGATTATGTGTGTAGCGGTTCATAAAAGCTTGCCAAAAAACCGTTCTATTGGCATGGCCCACTCAAGCGAATCCTTGAGGGTGTGTTTCGTAGTAGTTTTCACTATGTTGGAAATATGCCCTAAAGGCAATATAAATTGGTTATTATCATATTTTCTTGTTCATAATAATCGTTTATTATCCATGCTATAATAGTATTGATTGGAAAATCAAATACATGTGTGGTTAATAGATAACACTGTGTCCCTGGTATGCCTCCAATAGACTAGCTCGTTGATCAAAGATGATCGAGGTTTCCTGACCATGGAAATGAAATATCATTTGATGACGGGATCACATCATTAGAAGAATGATGTGATGGACAAGACCCAAACTATTAACGTAGCATATTATCGTGTCAAGTTTATTGCTATTGTTTTCTGCATGTCAAGTATCTGTTCCTATGACCATGAGATCATGTAACTCACTGACAACGCAACATAAGTGGATGACTATAAAGATGCTCTACATGTATGTCCGAGGGTGTCTATTGAGTTGGCATGGATCAAGACTGGGATTTGTTACTCCGTGTGACGGAGACTCAGGGCTCACTCGGTAATACAATATCATAATGAGCTTGCAAGCAAAGTAACTAAAGAGTTAGCCACGTGATCTTGTATTACAGAACGAGTAAAGAGACTTGCCGATAACAAGATTTAACTAGGTATGGAGATACCGATGATCGAATCTCGGGCAAGTAACATACCGAAGAACAAAGGGAACTGCATACGGGATTAACTGAATCCTTGACATAGAGGTTCAACCGATAAAGATCTTCATAGAATATGTAGGAACCAATATGGGCAACTAGGTTCCGTTGTTGGTTATTGACGGTAGAGGTGTCTCGGTCATGTCTACATAGTTCTCGAACCCGCAGGGTCTGCACACTTAACATTCAGTGACGATTTGGTATAGTTGAGTTATGAATATTGGTGACTGAAGGTTGTTAGGAGTCCCGGATGAGATCCCGACGTCACGAGGAGCTCCGGAGTGGTCCGGAGGTAAAGATTTATATATAGGAAAGTGGTATTCGGGTTCCAGAAAGGTTTCGAATGTTATTGGTATTGTATCGGGGGTACCGAAAGGGTTCCGGGGGTTCATTGGGAGGGGCCTACCCATCCCGGAGGGCCACATGTGCCTAGGAGGTGGCACACCAGCCCCTGGTGGGCCGGGCAGCCAACCAACTAGGGGCCCATGCGCCCTGGTGATAGGTGGGAGGAGTCCCAGAGGAGGAGGACTCCTCCCTAGGCGCCCCACCTCCCTTGTGGGAGATGGACACCTCCCGCTTGCGCCGGCCAAGGCCCTAGGGGAAACCCTAGGGCGCCTCCACCTACCCCCTCCTCCTATATATATGTGAGGGGAGGGAGGGCTGCAGCACCTTAAGCCAGGGCGCAACCTCTCCCTCCCTCTAGATTGCTTCTCCTTTAGATTGATTCGGTAGTGCATGGCGAAGCTCTGCTGGATCAGTTCCATCACCACCGCCACCATGTCGTCGTGCTAAACTCATCTACCTCTCCGCCCTTGCTTGCTGGATCAAGAAGGCGGAGATCGTCATCGAGTTGTACGTGTGTTGAACGCGGAGGTGTCGTCCGTTCGGCGCTAGATCATGATTGGATTGCGGGACGGCTTGCGATTTGGATCGCGAAGACGTTCGACTACATCAACCGCATTTCTTAACAATTCCCGCTTAGCGATCTACAAGGGTATGTGAATCCGATGTCTCCTCTCCTAGATGCTCATCTCCTAGATTGATCTTGGTGAAGCGTAGGAATTTTTTGTTTCCCATGCAACGTTTCAGTGGAATCATGAGCTAGGTCTATGCATAGCTGAGATCATGAGTAGAACACAAAGGAGTTTGTGGACATTGATATTCAGATTGCTTCCTCCCTTGGTCTTTTTTTGATTCAGCGGTATTGTGGGATGAAGCGGCTCGGACCAACTTTACATGTCCACGTACATGAGACCGGTTCCATGGACTGATATGTGATTTTGTTGCATAAAGATGGATGGCGGGTGTTTATTTCTCCCACCTTAGTTGAATCGGATTCAACAAAGGCGGTCCTTGTAGAAGGTTGAATAGAAATTTGTGTATCATCGTTGTGGTTTTTGCGTAGGTAAGAATCGTTCTTGCTACATACCTGTAGCAGCTACGTAAAACAGGCAACAACAATTAGAGGACGCCTAACTTGTTTTTGCAGGGTATGTTGTGATATGATATGGTCAAAGACATGATAAGATATATTTGATGTATGAGATGATCATGTGTTGTAATAGTTCATATCGACTTGCATGTCAATGCATACGGCAACCGACAGGAGCCATAGGGTTGTCTTTAATTATTGTATGACCTGCATGTCAATCATTAAGCGCCATGTAATTCTTTACTTTATTGCTAAGCAATAGCAATAGTAGTAGAAGCATGGTTGGCGCGACAACCCCGATGGAGACACAATGATGGAGGTCATGGTGTTATGCCGGTGACAATGGAGATCACGCCGGTGCTTTGGAGATGGAGATCAAAAGCACAAGTTCATGGCCATATCATGTCACTTATGATTTGCATGTGATGTTAATCCTTTCATGCATCTTATTTTTCTTAGGACAACGGTAGCATTATAAGTTGACCCTCACTAAGATTTCAAGATAAAATTGTGTTCTCCCCAAGTGTGCGCCGTTGAGAAAGTTCGTCGTTTTGAAGCACCACATGATGATCGGGTGTGATAGACTCTACGTTCACATACAACGGGTGCAAGCCAGTGTTGCACATGCAGAACACTCGGGTTAAACTTGACGAGCCTAGCATGTACAGACATGGCCTCGGAACACAAGAGATCGAAAGGTCGAACATGAGTCATAGTAGATATGATCAACATAGAGATGTTCACCATTGAAACCGCCTCATCTCACGTGATGATCGGACTTGGGTTGGTGATTTTGGATCATGTAGTACTTGGATAACCGGAGGAATATCAATTTGAGTGGGAGTTTTATAAGTAATATGATTAACTAAACTCATTATCTTGAACAATAGTCTAAGTAACCTTTGCAAATTTATGTTGCAGAGCAATGGCTCGCGCAGTAGTTCCCCTGAATTTCAATGCGTTCCTAGAGAAAGCCAAGTTGAAAGATGATGGAAGTAACTTTGTAGTATGGGCCCGTAATCTGAGGATTATCCTCACGGCTTCCCAAAAGGCTTATGTCCTTCATGCATTGCTCGGTGAGCCACTGACGTGGCTTGAGACTGCGTCGATATTTTCCCTAAGAGGAAGGGATGATGCAGCACAACGTCGGTAAGTATTTCCCTCAGTTTATGAAACCAAGGTATCATTCCGTAGAGCAAGATCATGCACCCACGTAAGCAACACTTGCACACAAACAACAAATACTTGCAACCCGACGCGAAAGAGAGTTTGTCACACTCTCTACGTTAATAAGATAGATTGTAGTTATAGTTTTGGCAAATAGATCTCGCAAGAACACAAAGTAAAATTAAAAAACAAAAAGTGCAGCAAGGTATTTTTGTTTTTTTTGGAATAATAGTCTGAAAACAAAAGTTACAAATAGTAGATCGGAAAGAAATAAGTTGGAAAAGTAGACCCGGGGGCCGTAGGATTCACTAGTGGCTTCTCTCATGAGTATATCACATGGTGGGTGAACAAATTACTATTGGGCAATTGATAGAAGATCAAATAATTATGACGATATCCAGGCAATGATCATTATATAGGCATCACGTCCAAGATAAGTAGACCAAAACGATTCTGCATCTACTTCTATTACTCCACACATTGAACGCTATCCATCATGCATCTAGTGTATTAAGTTCATGGGAAATCGGAGTAATGCAATAAGAAAGGTGACATGATGTATACAAGATCTATTCATGTAGGAACAAACCCCATCTTGTTATCCTTAATAGCAACGATACATGCGTGCCTTGCTGCCCTTTCTGTCACTCCAAAAGAACACCGAAAGATCGAACCCATCACAAAGCACCTCTTCCCATGGCAAGAAAAATCGATCTAGTTGGCCTAACTAAACCAAATATTCGAAGAATAAATACGAGGCTATATGTAATCATGCAAATAAGAGATCAAAGAAGACTCAAATCATATTCATGGATAGAAACTATTCATGAACTCAAAATTCATCTGATCCCAACAAACACACCACAAAAGTCATTACATCAAATAGATCTCCAAGAGACCATTGTATTGAGAAAATAGAGAGAGAGGAAGCCATCTAGCTACTACCCATGGACCCGTAGGTCTATGGTGGAATACTCACGCATCATCGGAGAGGCACCTATGAAGAAGATGAACCCCTTTGTGATGGTGTTAGATTGGATCTCGAGGTTGTGGAACTTGCGGCGACTGGAATTGTGTCTCATCGACTCCCCTAGGGTTTTTTGATTTTTAGGGAATTTATAGGCTCGATAGTCGGTTGAGGGGACGCTCGAGGTGCCCACCCCCACGAGGCCGCACCAGGGGCCTCTGGCATGCCCTGGTGGAGGGTGGCCACCCTAGGGCCCTCTTATGGTGTTGTTTGGCCCATCTGCTTTCTTCTGGTGTGGAAAAAATCCACAAAAATCCCCGCAGCGTTTGGGCTCCGTTTGGTACTGATTTTCTGTGAAGTAAAAAACAAGAAAAAAATAACAACTCGCACTACGACAATATGTCAATAGTTTAGTCCCCAAAAATGATATAAAGTTGCTATAAAATGATTGTAAAACATCCAAGATTGCTAATGTAACAGCATGGCACAAGCAAAAATTATAGTTACATTGGAGATGTATCAGCATCACCAAGCTTAATTCCTACTCGTCCTCGAGTAGGTAAATGATAAAAACAGAATTTTTGATGTGGAATGCTGCCTATCATGTTCATCACATATTCTTTTCTTTATAGCATGGACATTTGGACTTCTCATATGGTTCAAAGCAATAGTCTGGTATTGACATGAAAACTTTAATACTCAAGCATATCAACAAGAAACCATGTCTTTCAAAATATCAATGCTAAAGCAAGTTATCCCTAGCCCATCATGCTCAATCATTGATCCATTCATAATACACACTCAAATATTAGCTATACCTAATGCTCAAGTACGATCACAGTGCCCATAGTTGTGCTTTATAATAGAAGATGGAGACTCAAATTTGAAAAATAAAAAATGCATAAAGTAAATAGATAGGCCCTTCACAAAGGGAAGTAGGGATTTGTAGAGGTGCGAGAGCTCAAGTGTTTAAATTGATAGAGAAAAATATTTTGACTGGCATTCCTTCCTTGTCAATGAAAACGACTGAGAGATCTCAATATCTTTCCACACTAGATGCATCATAGGCGGTTCCCAAACAAAAAAATAAAGTTTATTCCTTTTTCCACCATACTTTCACTTTCCATGGCTAGCCAAATCCATGGTTTCCTTCCAAACCAACACTTTCCAAGGAATTTATTATTTGACAACATAAAGTAATTTTTTTTCATTTTTCATTTTGGGACTGGGCATCCCTATTACTGCCATACTCTCATGCAATGCAAGTGAATAAGCACTCATCTTGAGAATAGCACATCTAGCATGAAAAAATATCGATCACCCCTACCTTTTCATGAGCGGTACGAGCACACAAAAAGGAAATTTTATTTTGAAAGTTTAGAGATGGCACATACAAATTTGCTTGGAACGACATGGAAATACCGTATATAGGTAGGTATAATGGACTCATATGGCAAAACTTGGTTTAAGGATTTTGGATGTACAAGTAGTATTTCTACTTAGTACAAGTGAAGGCTAGCATGAGGTTGAGAAGCATCCAACTAAGAAACGAAAAATCACATAAAAAGCATTAAGCATAACTAACATCGAGTAATGCACCATAAGTAGGATGTAATTCCATAGCACAACTATTGACTTCCGTGCTTGCATAGGGAATCACAAACCTTAACACCAACATTCTTACTAAGCATAATTACTCATGAACATGACTCACATATCGCTGTTGTCATGTCTCGAAACTATTACAAGGAATCAAGTTTAATTTGTCCAATGATCTTCATGATTTTTTTATTATATCCCTCTTGAATATCTATCACTTTGGGACTAGTTTCATATGTTGCAATTGCTTTTGATAAGCTCACATGGATATAAGTTAAGAACATGAGCATACAAGTTTCATCTCTCAAAATAATATAAGTGAAGCATGAGAGGATTTATTCAAAATTACTAACTCTAAAATTAATATAAGTTAAGCATGAGAGAATTTTTTCAAACATGTAAAATCACGCCGTGCTCAAAAAGATACAAGTGAAGCACTAGAGCAATTCCTTTGCTCAAAAGATTTAAGTGAAGCATAAAGAGCAATTCTAGCAAATCATAACATAATTTTGGCACTATCAAATAGGTGTGTGAAGCAAGGGTAAAATCAAACAAAGCAAATATATAAGACGCTCCAAGCAAAACTCATGATATGTGACGAATAAAAATATAGTTTCAAGTAGTATACCAATGGTTGTTGGAAGAAAGAGGGGATGCCACTCGAGGGCATCCCCAAGCTTAGTTGCTTGTTAATATTTGGATATTACCCTGGTGTGCTGTAGCATCCCCAATCTTTTAATCTTATAACTCCTTATTCCTTCCTCCATCGTGATCTCACCCAAAACTTGAAAACTTCAATCACACAAAACTTGACAAAATTCTCGTGAGATCCGTTAGTATAATAAAGCAAATTAACACTTCAGGTACTGTTGTAAATCCATTAATATTTTATTATTGCATTGTAAATACTGTATTCTAACTTTACTATGACTTATATCCCATACAATCCATAGATTCATCAAAACAAGCACACAATGCAACGAAAACAAAATCTATTTCAGACAGGACAGTCTATAGTAATCTGTACTCTACCCATATTTCTGGGACTCTAAAAATTCTGAAAATTTAGGAAAACGCAAATAATTTGTATATAAATATCATGTTAAAATTTCATCTCAATAACACATCGCAGTAGAAAATGAAAATCCGTGCATTGGGAACAAAGTTTCTGTTATAGATTCAACATTGTTTCCACTCATCTTATTGATCATCCTAAAGGCATCACTTGGCACAAACACTAAGTAAATCATAAAAACACAATCATAAAAGAATCATAATTATTAAGAACACTCAAAAACATAAATTAAAAGATAAAATTTATTTATTCATTGGGTTGCCTCCCAACAAGTGCTATTGTTTTACGCCCCTAGCTAGGCATAACGCATAGATTCAAGTATTGTCATCCTTAGTTTGCACTCCATAGAAGGCCCTCATGATTGATTCATATGTTGGCTTAATTATTGTTCTATGGAAGTGTTCCATACCCTTTCTAAGGGAAAACTGAAACTTAACATTGCCTTCTTTCATATCAATCATGACACCTATAGTGCGTAAAAACGGTCTACCAAGTATGATAGGACAAGACGGATTGCAATCGATATCAATAACAATAAAATCAATAGGCACATAATTACTATTTTCAAGAATAAGAACATTATTAATTCTTCCCAAAGGCTTTTTAATAGTGGAATACCCCAAGTGCAAATTAAGAGAACATTCTTCAATATTGGTAAGATCATGCACATCAAATAAATATTTCAGAATTGTGGAAGCACTAGCACCCAAATCACACAAAAAAAAGCATTCATAATTTTTAATCTTGAATTTAATGGTAGGTTCCCACTCATAATGAAATTTTCTAGGAACTGAAATCTCTAATTCCAACTTCTCTTCTAGAGACTTCATCATGGCATCAATGATATGTTTAGTAAAAGCTTTATTTTGTTCATAAGCATGAGGTGAATTTATCATAGATTGCAGCAAAGAAATACAACCAACCAAGGAGCAACTCTCACAATTAAAGTCTTTGTTATAAAAAATAATGGGCACATCACTAGTTGAAGTTTTGACCTCTCGATACCCACTTTTATCAAAATTTTCATCAAGATTTTCACCCTCCAAATCATTGGGATGCCCTCTAGGTAAAGTTGACTCTTATTTAGTCACTTTATAATCAATTTTAACATTAATAGACAAGGAATAAATAGAGAAAAACACCAATCATTTTAAGATCTTCATCATTGTTATGAAAGTAATCGCTAGAAAACGCTTTTTCTAAAAATTCTCTTTTAGCTCTAAGCATAGGTTATTTTCTTACTTTCATCCATAGAAACATATAAAGACTTAATTGATTCATTAATATTAGGTGTAAAAGCATGCAACTTGAGATTTTCAACATCATTGGAAATTATATCAATGCTTCTAGACATATCATCAATCTTATTGAACTTTTCTTCTATCGTAGTATTGAAAGACTTTTGAGGATTGATAAATTCTTTAAAAATATTCTCAAGATAGGAGGTGTTCCTATTATTATTATTATTGTAAGAATTACCATAATTATTAGAGGAATTTCCAGGAAAAGGCCTAGGATTAAAATTACCTCTATAAGCATTGTTATTGAAGTTGTTTCTCAAGATGAAATTCACATCTACGGAATCACTATTTGGTAAATTAAAGTAGACAAAGACACATAATTAAGATCAAGAGGATCATTTTTACTAGCAACCAACTTCACGAGAGCATCAACTTTTTTCACTCAAAGTACTAATTTCCCGTACTGAATTAACCTCTTTTACTAGTAGGTGGTCATTCGGTATGCCATTGTGAATAATTTTCCATGATATTATCTAGAAATTTGGTAGCTTCACCCAAAGTAATTTTCATAAAAGTACCACCCGCGGTAGAATCTAAAAGATTTCTAGAGACAAAATTCAATCCCACATAAAAAATTGTATGATCATCCAAAGATTTAAACCATGTGTAGGACAATTTCTTAGCATCAACTTCATTCTTTCCCAAGATTGTGCAACATGTTCATGCTCGGGTTGCTTAAAATTCATGATTTGAGTTCTAAGGGAAATAATTTTCACGGGCGGAAAATACTTGCGAGGCAAAGAAGAAAACCAAATTTTTGCACGATCCCGCAAAGAGAAAGCAAACAATTTCAACTTCACAATATCATTGTACACATCTTTTTTCTTTTGCATATCGCATAATTCCATGAAGGTATTAAGATGGGACGCGAGATCCTCATTAGGAGTACCGGAAAATTGATCTTTCATGACAAGATTCAACAATGCGACATTAATATCACAAGACTCCGCACTAGTGGCGGGAGGAGAAATAGGAGTGCTAATAAAATAATTATTATTGGTATTGAAAAAATCACATGACTTGGTATTTTCTTGAGTCATCGTGACTACGCAAACAAGATTGCAAGCAAACAAGACATCTGACGAGAAAAGGCAAACAAAAAGAGAGGGCGAAAAGAACAACAAATTTGTGAAGTGGGGGAGAGGAAAACGAGAGGTAAATGGAAAATAATGTAATTGCAAGGAGATGAGATTTGTGATTAGGAACCTGGTAGATGAGATTGCTTCCTCCCCAGCAACGGTGCCAGAAATTCCTTTGATGTGGCTTGAGACTACGTCGGTATTTCCCCAAAGAGGAAGGGATGATGCAACACAACGACGGCAATTATTTCCACCAGTTTATGAAACCAAGGTATCAATCCGTAGAGGAAGATCACGCAGGCACGTAAGCAGCACCTGCACACAAACAACAAATACTCGCAACCCGACGTGAAAGATAGTTTGTCACGCTCTCTACGGTAATAAGATAGATTAGGTAGTGATAGTTTTGGCAAATAGATCTCGCAAGAACAGAAAATAAAATAAATAAACAAAAAGTGCAGCAATATTTTTTTTTGGAATAATAGATCTGAAACAAAAGTTGCAAATAGTAGATCGGAAAGCAATATGTTGGAAAAGTAGACCCAGGGGGCGTAGGATCCACTAGTGGCTTCCCTCATGAGTATAACACACGGTGGGTGAACAAATTACTGTTGGGAAATTGATACAAGATCAAATAATCATGACGATATCCACTCAATGATCATTATATAGGCATCACGTCCAATATAAGTATACTGAAACGATTCTGCATCTACTTCTATTACTCCACACATCGACCGCTATCCAACATGCATCTAGTGTATTAAGTTCATGGGAAAACGGAGTAATGCAATAAGAATGGTGACATGATGTAGACAAGATCTATTCATGTAGGAATAGACCCCATCTTGTTATCCTTAATGGCAACGATACATGCGTGTCTTGCTACCCTTTCTATCACTGGGAAAGAACACCGCAAGATCGAACCCATCACAAAGCACCTCTTCCCATGGCAAGAAAAATCGATCTAGTTGGCCTAACTAAACCGAAGATACGAATAAGAAACATGAGGCTATAAGTAATCATGCAAATAAGAGATCAAAGAAGACTCAAGTCATATTCATGGATAGAAACTAATCATGAACTCAAAATTCATCGGATCCCAACAAACACACCACAAAAGTCACTACATCAAATAGATCTCCAAGAGGCCATTGTAATGAGAAACATAGAGAGAGAGAGGAAGCCATGTAGCTACTGCCTATGGACCCATATGTCTATGGTGGACTACTTGTTGGAGATATGCCCTAGAGGCAATCATGTATGATGTTATTTCCTATGTGTTTATGAATAAAGATAGTCCTGGGACATTATCATTAATGTGTATTAACAAGTACGTGACTTGTTTGCGAGACTATGCATTGTATGATAACTGTCCTAAATGGTCCCTAGTCCAAAAGGGTTGTGTGGACGCACAACTAATCAGACTAGCATATGACACGATGGATGGTTCGGTCTCACTGACCATGTAGCATTGGATGCTAGACGGATAATATGGACTTAGAAAGGTCTGGTCGGATTCGACATAGTCGGATCCGAGTTGAGATAAGGTCTGAGTTGGATAGACCCAACTACGAGACGCAACGATAGGTCATCTGTGAGTCTCTAGTACAACATATGTTTTGTGTCCTAAGACCTGAGCTGGCGCATGTACTCGGGATGGTGACAGACTTGCTTTGGGCCGACCAAATGCTACTCCATGACTGGGTAGTTACAAAGGTAGGTTTCGGGCTTGTCCAGACCCATGCTACAAGACATGGTCGAGCAAGATGGGATTTGCCCCTCCGATTAGGAGAGATATACTCTCGGCCTATCGGGTGATCTGACCTGGATAAGCATGGCCATGCGATGAGGATTATGAGATATTCCGAATGTTGGTCGGATTCACCGGAACGAGAAAGAGGTCGTGCTAAAACAAGGATGACCATATCGCCTTGTGCACGACAACATATATCATGTGGCAAAGGGAACAGAAGTGTGAAGTACAGGTTCGCCTAACCAGCTTCATCGGACACTTGGAGTCGGCACGTCTTGCTAGAGGCCGCTACCGACCGGTCGAGTCGGATGTCATCTAACTCGCGACCAAGTGGATGAGAACCTAAAGGGTCGCGCGCTTAAGGGAAGGAACACGTGGGCTTTAGGATCCATGCGGGGCCCAAGAGCTGAGCCCGCACCGGATGCCTATATATAGTGGAGGTGCGGCACACCCATTCGGTTGATCGCTTCGGCGCTGTCATTAGGGCTTTGCATGAGTTGTAACTAACCACCTCCACTCGCCGCCGCCAACCATGTGATCGGACCTAGCACTCCACCGCACGGGTGTTCCTCCTGCATGCGTGGATACCGTTAGAGGCAGTTCACTTGCGCCACTCCGGCGAACATGTACATGGGATCCGACGACCGACTGTTCGAGGGAGATCAAAATGGTTGTTCGAGGGATATCAGACGAGGAGGTGACGGACCATACGAACGCGCTGCCCCAACTCTACTCCCGCTACATGATACTACGCGTCTAGTGGTAACAATCTGTGATCCATCTCTGTAGCGTGTTCTTGGTTGTTCTGCATGTAGGAAATTTTAATTCGCATGCGATGCACCTACGGTAGAACCCAATAGTGGTATCAAAGCCTCTGCTATAGGTTTTGGTTTCAGATCGGTAGCATATGTGATATGTGGCGGCGGTGGATGTGATCTGTCGTCATTCATGATATCGGCTATGTGCACGGTTGATGATATCAATTGCACATCGGGATAGATTGAGGCTATGTTTTTTATCAATCGGAATCGATGAGGTCATGACACAACCTACCCCTACCGGTTGGTATCTACCATCGGGGTTAACCGTGAAACGTAAATCCAAATTGTGTTTGCGATGATTGATGAGATCGGTCAGATCAGAAAATTCGGCGGGACCGCCGTGTGCGTAGCGCCTTGTATTTCATACACAATCACACAAACCGATAGAATGTGATTCTATGCATAAGTTTGTTTTGCAGGTTTGATGTGAATAGTATGGCTCATATGTATGTGATGCATGTGTGTAATTTAACATGACCTACGTGTCATGATTGTCAGCCGGCAGGAGCCAAAGTGATGCCATTATATTGTATAACGACTTGTGTGTCTACTTGTGATTCTCTGTAGATTCATTACTAGTTGTAGTAGTTGGAGGACAGAGATCAAGTTCGAGGCTTTGGCGTCCTGGAGAGACGGACAAGATGGAGTTCCGCCCTGGTCATCGGAGTTGGAGCCGACCTGGAAGGATGTCCATGAAGGAGCCATACTATTTCACATATTTATGTTTATATGTGATTGATATTGCTTCTTGTTTCTATGCATGTTAGTATGGTAGAAATATCCCTCATTAATATCAAGAACATTGCCATTCCGGATGTTGCACCTTCGCATGTCAAGTACGTCTAGTGGTGGGCTCATAAAATTGAGGTGCTACTGGGTGTCCTTGAACTGGAGGGTTCGTGTCGGACGCGGACATGCAGTGCATCAGGTTAACTTGACAAGGCTATCAAAACGGTTTTGGGCCTTGTGGCAAAGAAGGTTGGGAGCCGGGGTATAATATACCTACCCGACCGACAGGAGTCATATAGAGATACGATTAGCAAGGAGTTGCTTACCGAATAGGCAAGTTGGCTAGCAGTGATGCTAAAGCTCACTAGTCGCTTGCGCTAGACAGGTCCTGAATCACTGAGATTTGCGGAGGGATGCTGACTTCAGTGGGAGTAGTTCTGTTTAAGGCTTGAATTACTCTGCATAAACACATTACTTAGTGATTGCATATTTTCTGTTGTGGATCAATGGCACCACCTACTCAACCCAACTTTGCATTGAAATCAATTCTGGAAAAGGATAAACCGAATGGAACAAACTTTACCACCTGGTATAGAAATCTGAGAATTGTTCTCAAGCACGATAAAAGGAACATGTTCTAGAGGATCCACTTCGAGAGGAACCTGCCGAGAATGCTAATGCCACAACCAAGAATGCCCACCAGAAACTCGTTGATGAATCAAACGAGATCAGCTGCCTCATGCTGGCTTGTATGGAGCCCGATTTGCAACAACATTTCGAAAACATTCAGGCTTTCGATATGATCGAGAGTTTGAAGAGCATGTTTCAGGTACAGGCTAGGACCGAAAGTTTCAACGTCTGGCAGTCCTTGACGGATTGGAACCTGAAGGAGGGTGATCCACTGAGCCCGCATGTGATCAAGATGATCGGGTACGTGCAAGATTTGGATCGGTTAGGCTTCCCACTTGGGGACGATCTGTTCCACAGATGCAATTTTGGGTTCTCTTCCACCTATCTATGAGACGTTCGTATCGAACTATCATATGCACGGCATGGATAAGAAGCTCACTGAATTGCATGGGATGCTCAAGGTGGCGGAGCAAGATATTAAGAAAGGCACACATCAAGTGTTGATGGTGCAGAACTCGGCTAAATTAAACAAGAGTTGGTCCAAGAAAAAGGGTAAGGCAAAGGGCACGGAGAAGGCTGTCTCCACCGCTGAGCTGAAGTCCGAACCAAACTCAAAGACCATTTGCTTTCACTGCAAGGAAGCTGGTCACTGGAAGAGGAACTGTAGCAAGTGGCTTGCTGAGCACGGCAAGAAGGCCGGAGATGCTTCTTCAAGCAAAAGTACACTTGTTACATATGTTATAGACATTTACCTTGTTGACACACCTAGTAGCTCTTGGGTATTTGATACCAGATCGGTTGTTCATATTTGCAAATTGATGCAGGGGCTGGTAAGAACTAAGCATTTGGCACAAGGGGAGATTGACATCAGGGTGGGCAACAAAGCAAGAGTTGCTACATTGGAGGTCTGCACGATGCAGCTCAAGCTTCCTTCTGGATTTATGTTGGAATTGAATAATTGTTATTACATTCTCGCACTTAGTCAGAACATTATTTCTGCCTCATGCTTGATGAGTCAAGGTTATGAATTCAATATAAAGGACAATGGTTGTTCATTTTATTTGAATGGAATGTTCCATGGCTATGCACCCATAGTAGATGGGCTATTTATTTTAAATCTAGAAATGGAACCAGTCTAAAACATGAATGTTAAGAGGCATAAGCCTAATGAGATAAATACGACATACTTCTGGCATTGCTGGCTTGGACACATCTGTCTGAAACGCATGAAGAAGCTCCATGATGATGGACTCCTAACTTCGTCCGACTTCAGGTCGTTCGAGACATGCGAATCATGCTTGCTAGGCAAGATGACTAAGTCTCCTTTTACAAAGAGTTGTGATAGGGCGTCCGAGCTATTGGAGATTATACACAGTCATGTGTGTGGTCCAATGAGCACAACGGCCACAGGTGGCTATTAGTACTTCATGACTTTACCGGCGACTTGAGTAGATATGGATATATCTATTTGATGAGGCACAAGTCGGAAACTTTTGACAAGTTCAAAGAGTTTCAGAACGAGGTTGAAAATCAGCTCGGCAAGACAATAAAACTTCTAAGGTTAGATCGTGGAGGTGAGTACATGAGATAGGATTTTGATAATCATCTAAAAAGCCGAGGTATAGTACCTCAGCTCACACCTCCTGGTACGCCGCAGAGAAATGGTGTGTCAGAATGGAGAAATCAAACCTTGTTGAACATGGTCCGGTCGATGATGAGCAAATCGGATTTACCCTTGTCATTCTAGGGATACGCTCTAGAAACTGCAGCTTTCACACTTAATAGGGTACCATCTAAATCCGTAGACAAGACACCACATGAGATGTGGACTGGGAAGAGTCCTAGTTTGTCTTTTCTAAAGATTTGGGGTTGTGAAGCATTTGTCAAGCGACTCATGTCGGACAAGCTTACAACCAAGTCGGATAAATGCATATTCGTGGGATATCCGAGGGAAACCTTGGGATATAACTTCTACAACCGAGAAGAGAACAAAGTGTTTGTTGCTTGGAACGGGGTTTTCCTAGAGAAAGAGTTTCTCAGTCGAGAGGCCAGTGGGAGAACGGTGCGACTCAAAGAAATTCGAGAGCCACTCGGGGACAACTCGGTTGGTGATGAGATCGCATTAGAGTCGGACAGAGAACTTGTAGTGGAATCGGCACCGGAGCCACGAAGGTCGGAAAGATTGCGCAGAGTGCATGATGTTTTGTTGCTAGAAAGCGACGAGCCGGCCACATATGGAGAAGCGATGGTGAGCCTAGATTGCGAGGCATTTCTAGAGTCCATGAGATCCGAGTTAAAGTCCATGGATGAGAATCAAGTCTAGGACTTGGTTGAGCCGCCACCTGACGTAGTTGCCATTGGTCGCTAAAGGTTATGGACAAGTTCAAGGAATTGACTACGACGAGACCTACTCGCCGGTAGCGATGCTAAAGTCGGTGAGGATCATACTAGCTATAGCTGCATATTTCGATTATGAGATATGGCAGATGGATGTCAAAACGGCTTTCCTTCATGGAAATTTAAAAGAGGATGTATACATGATACAACTCGAAGGTTTTGTCGATCCAACTAACGCTGGTAAAATATGCAAGCTCAAGAGATCCATTTATGGATTGAGGCAAGCAGCTCGGAGTTGGAAAATTCGTTTTGATGAAGTCATCTTTGACCTTGGTTTCATCAAGAACGAAGAGGACTATTATTTATACAAGAAGTCTAGTGGGAGCTTGGTAGTATTTTTGATCTTGTATGTGGATGACATACTGCTGATCGGAAATGATGTTTCGATGCTGAACTCAGGCAAGGAATCATTGAATGGCAAGTTTTCGATGAAAGACCTTGGAGAGGCAGTGTACATTTTAGGCATCAAGATCTATAGAGATAGATCGAGGAGGCTGCTCGGCTTAAGCCAGAGTACGTACATAGACAAAGTGTTGAAGAGGTTCAACATGAGTGAGGCCAAGAAAGGGTTCTTGCCCGTCTCACATGGTATAAGGCTAAGAAAGACTCAGAGTCCTACGACTTCTGATGAGCGAAACCGGATGAGTAGGATTCCATATGCCCCGACAATTGGATCCATCATGTATGCCATGCTATGTACATGGCATGATGTTGCCTATGCAATAAGCTTAACAAGCAGATACCATTCTACCCAGGTGAGAGTCATTGGGCAGCGGTGAAAACTATCTTGAAGTACCTGAAAAGGACTAAAGAGATGTTCCTAGTTTATGGAGGTGAGGAGGAGCTCTGCGTAAAGGTTTACGCTGATGCTAGTTTCCAAACCGATAGGGATGATTGTCGATCACAAACTGGATTCATGTATGTCATGAATGGAGGAGTAGTAAGCTAGACGAGTTCCAAGCAAGATACGGTGGCCAACTCCACAACAGAGGCCGAATACATTGCGGCTTGTGAAGCCGCAAAGGAAGATGTTTGGATTCAGAAGTTCCTGGAAGATGTTGGTGTGTTCCCGGGCTGGTCAAAACCGTTGGACCTTTATTCTGATAATTCAGGTGCCATTACATAGGCCAAGGAGCCGAGACAACACCACAGGACCAGGCACATAGACCGAAAATATCACTTGATACGAAAGCTCGTAGAGAAAGGTGATACCAATTTATGCAAGATTCATACGGATGCAAATGTTGCAGATCCGTTGACGAAGTCACTTCCACAACCCAAGCATGAGGGGCACGTTAGAGCTATGGGCATTCGATGTCTACTTGATTGACTCTAGTGCAAATGGGAGACTGTTGGAGATATGCCCTAGAGGCAATCATGTATGATGATATTTCCTATGTGTTTATGAATAAAGATAGTCCTTGGACATTATCATTGATGTGTATTAACAAGTACGTGACCTGTTTGTGAGACTATGCATTGTATGATAACTGTCCTAAATGGTCCCTAGTCCAAAAGGGTTGTGTGGACGCACAACTAATCAGACTAGCATATGACATGGTGGATGGTTCGGTCTCACTGACCATGTAGCATTGGATGCTAGCCGGATAATATGGACTCAGAAAGGTCTGGTCGGATTCGACATAGTTAGATCCGAGTCAAGATAAGGTCTGAGTTGGATAGACCCAACTATGAGACGCAACGATAGGTCATCTATGAGTCTCTAGTACAACATACGTTCTATGTCCTAAGACCTGAGCTGGCGCATGTACTCGGGATGGTGACATACTTTCTTTGGGCCGACCAAACGCTACTCCGTGACTGGGTAGTTACAAAGGTAGGTTTCGGGCTTGTCCAGACCCATGCTACGAGACATGGTCGAGCAAGATGGGATTTGCCCCTCCGATTAGGAGAGATATACTCTGGCCCCCTTGGGTGATCCGACCTGGATAAGCATGGCCATGCTGAGGATTATGAGATAATCCGAATTTGGTCGGATTCATCAGAACGAGAAAGAGGTTGTGCTGCAACAAGGATGACCATATCGCCTTGTACACGACAACATATATCGTGTGGCAAAGGGAACAGAAGTGTGAAGTACAGGTTTGCCTAACCAGCTTCATCGGACACTTGGAGTCGACATGTTTTGCTAGAGGCCGCTACCGACCTGTCGAGTCGGTTGTCATCTGACTCGCGACCAAGTGGACGAGAACCTAAAGGGTTGCGCGCTTAAGGGAAGGAACACGTGGGCTTTAGGATCTATGTGAGGCCCAAAAGTTGAGCCTGCACCGGATGCCTATATATAGTGGAGGTGCAGCACACCCATCCGGTTGATCGCTTCGGCGCTGTTACTAGGGCTTTGCATGAGTTGCAACTAGCCACCTCCACTCGCCACCGCCGACCGCGTGATCGGTCCTAGCAGTCCGCCGCACGGGTGTTCCTCCTGCACGCGCGAATATCGTTAGAGGCGGTTCACTTGCGCCGCTCCGGCGAACCTATACGTGGGATCCGACGACTGGCTGTTCAAGGGAGATCAAAACGGTTGTTCGAGGGAGATCGGACGAGGAGGTGAAGGACCACACGAACGCGCTGCCCCAACTCTAGTTCCGCTGCACGACACTGCGCGTCTAGTGGTAACAATATGTGATCCATCTCTGTAGCATGTTCTTGGTTGTTCTGTGCGTAGGAAATTTTAATTCGCATGCGATGTACCTACGGTAGAACCCAACACTGTGAACACATCATCAGAGAGGGACCTATGAAGAAGATGAACCCCTCTATGATGGTGTTAGATTGGATCTCGATGTTCTGGAACTTGCGGCGGCTGGAATTCTGTTTTGTCGACTCCCCTAGGGTTTTGGGATTTTCAGGGAATTTATAGGCTCGATAGTTGGTTGAAGGGGCACCCGAGGTGCCCACCCCTCACCAGGCCGCGCCAGGGGCCTCTAGAGCGCCCTGGTGGAGGGTGTCCACCCTGGGCCCCCTCTCCTGGTGTCGTTTGGCCCATCTGCTTTCTTCTGGTCTGGAAAAAATCCACAAAAATCCCCGCAACATTTGTGCTCCGTTTGGTACTGATTTTCTGCAAAGTAAAAAACAAGCAAAATAGCAACTAGCACTTTGGCACTATGTCAACAGGTTAGTCCCAAAAAAATGATATAAAGTTTCTATACAATGATTGTAAAACATTCAAGATTGATAATATAATAGCATGGAACAAGCAAAAATTGTAGATACGTTGGAGACGTATCAGCCACCCGCTTCGGTATCATGTGCAGACATTGAGAACGCCTGGCAGTCGCATTCAGATGATTACTCAATAGTTCAATGTGCTATGTTGTATGGCTTAGAACCGGGACTTCAAAGGCGTTTTGAACATCATGGAGCATATGAGATGTTCCAGGAGTTGAAGTTTATTTTTGAGAAGAATGCCTAGATCGAGAGGTATGAGACATCCGATAAGTTCTATGCTTGTATGATGGAGGAGAGCGGGTCTGTCAGTGAACACATACTTAGAATGTCTAGGTATTCCAACAGTCTGGCTGAATTAGGGATCCCCCTCCCGCCAGAGGCGATCACTGACAGAGTTCTTCAATCACTGCCACCTAGCTACAAAAGCTTCGTGTTGAACTATAACATGCAAGGTATGAACAAGTCAGTCGCCGAGCTGTTCATGATGCTAAAAGTCGCTGAGTCTGAAATCCAGAAGGGGCATCAAGTGTTGATGGTCAATAAAACCACTAGTTTCAAGAAGAATGGCAAGGGCAAGAAGGGTAACTCCAAGAAGAGTGGCAAAGCAGTTTCCCCTCCCGTGTTGAAACCCAAGGCTGTACCCAAGCTAGAAACTGAGTGCTTTCATTCAAAGGGAACTGGTCACTAGAAGCGGAATTGTCCCAAGTATCTGGCCGACAAGAAGGCAGCCAACACTAAACAAGGTATATATGATATAAATGTTATTGATGTGTACCTTACCAACTCTCGTTGTAGTGCCTGGGTATTTGATACCGGTTCGGTTGCTCACATTTGCAACTCAAAACAGAAACTACGGAATAGACAGAGGCTGGCAAAGGACGAAGTGACGATGCGCGTGGGAAATGGTTCCAAGGTTCATGTGATCGCCGCCGGCACGCTCGCTCTTCGATTACCATCGGGATTAGTGATGAACCTGAATAATTTTTATTTAGTGCCTGCGTTGAGCATGAACATTATATCTAGATCTTGTTTAATGCGAGACGGTTACTCATTTAAATCAGAGAATAATGTTTTTCTATTTATATGAGTAATATATTTTATGGTCACGCAACCAATGTGAGGGGTTTATTCTTATTGAATCTCAATAGTAATGATACATATGTTCATAAAATTGATGCGAAAAGATGTAGAGTTGATAATGATAGCACCACTTTCTTGTGGCTTTGCCACTTAGGTCATATTGGTGTAAATAGGATGAAGAAGCTCCATGCCGATGGAATCATGCCTCATGGGATTTGAATCGCTTAACACATGTGAACCATGCCTCATGGGAAACATGACTAAGACCCCGTTCTCCGGAACAATGGAACGGGCAAGTGACTTGTTGAAAATCATACAAACTGATGTGTGTGGTCCGATGAGCATTGAGGCACGCAGTGGATATCGTTACTTTCTAACCTTCATCTATGACTTAAGTAGATATGGGTATATTTACTTAATGAAACACAAGTGTGAAACAATTGAAAAGTTCAAGCAGTTTCAGAGTGAAGTTGAGAATCATCATAACAACAAGATTAAATTCCTACAATCTGATCAAGGAGGAGAATATATGAGTTATGAGTTTGGCAATCACTTAAGACAATGTGGAATTGTTTCACAATTGACACGTGTCCGAACGTCGTAATCAAACCTTATTGGATATGGTGCGTTCTATGATGTCTCTTGCCGATTTGCCACTATCGTTTTGGGGTTATGCATTAGAGACAGATGCATTCACTTTCAATAGGGCACCATCGAAATCCGTTGAGACGACGCCATATGAACTGTGGTTTGGCAAGAAACAAAGTTGTCGATTCTTAAAGTTTGGGGATGCGATGCTTATGTCAAAAAGTTTCAGCCTGAAAAGTTGGAACCAAAAGCCAAGAAATGCGTCTTCGTAGGATACCCAAAAGTGATGGTTGGGTATACCTTCTATCTCAGATCCGAAGGCAAAGTGTTTGTTGCTAAGAATGGGTCATTTCTCGAGAAAGAGTTTCTCTCAAAAGAACTAAGTGGGAGGAAAATAGAACTTGATGAGGTTATTGAACCTTTACTTCAACCAGAGAGTAGTGCAGCGTAGAAAGCTGTTTATGTAGAGCCTACATTGGTTGAAGAGGAAGCTGTTGATGGTGATCATGAAGCTTCGGATCAAGTTACTATCAAACCTCATAGGTCGACAAGGGCACGTACTACTCCTGAATGGTACGGTAACCCTATCTTATAGGTCATGTTGTTGGACAACAATGAAACCTACGAGCTATGGAGAAGCAATGATGGGCCCGGATACTGACAAATGGTTAGAGGCCATGAAATCCGAGATGGGATCCATGTATGAAAACAAAGTATGGACTTTGGAAGTATTACCTAAAGGGCAAAAGACCATTCAGAATAAATGGATCTTTCAAGTGTCACCATCTATAAAGCTCGACTGGTGCCAGACGGTAATGTCACCATCTATAAAGCTCGACTGGTGGCAAAAGGTTTTTCACAAGTTCAAAGGTTTGACATCCAAGGAGTTGTCACCCATAGCGATGCGTAAGTCCGTTAGAATCATGTTAGCAATAGCTGCATTTTTCGATTATGAAATTTGGCAGATGGATGTCAAAACAGCGTTCCTTAACGGTTTCCTTAAGTACGAGTTGTATATGATACAACCAGAAGGTTTTGTCGATCCAGAGAATGCTGACAAAGTTTCCAAACTCCAGCGATCCATTTATGGACTGGTGCAAGCATCTCAGAGTTGGAATCTTCGCTTTGATGAGGTGATCAAAGCGTTCGGATTTATACAAGTTTATGGAGAATCTTGTATTTACAAGAAAGTGAGTGGGATCTCTATAGCGTTCCTAATATTATATGTGGATGATATATTGCTGATTGGAAACAATATAGAATTGTTGGAAAGCGTGAAGGAATGTTTGAACAAGAGTTTTTCAATGAAGGACCTAGGAGAAGCTGCTTTCATATTAGGCATCAATATCTATAGAGATAGATCGAGACGCTTAATAGGATTTTCACAAAGCACATACCTTGACAAAGTTTTGAAGAAGTTCAAAATGGATCAATCCAAGAAGGGGTTCTTGCCTGTGTTGCAAGGTGTGAATTTGAGTAGGACTCAATGCCCAGTGACTGTAGAGGATAGAGAAAAGATGAGTGTCATCCCCTATGCTTTCGCCATATGCTCTATCATGTACGCAATGATGTGGACAAGACCAGATGTCAGCCTTGCCATAAGTATGGCTGGAAGGTTTCAAAGTGATCCAGGAATGGAACTCTGGACAGTGGTCAAGAATATCCTTAAGTACCTGAAAAGGACTAAGGAAATGTTTCTCATTTATGGAGGCGATCAAGAGCTCGTCATAGAGGGTTACGTTGATGCAAGCTTTGACAATGATCCGGATGACTCTAAGTCTCAAATCGGATACGTATACATTCTCAATGGGGGAGCAGTAAGCTGGTGGAGTTCCAAGCAAAGCGTGGTAGCTGATTGTACATGCAAAGCGGAGTACATAGCTACCTCAGAGGCAACAAAGGAAGGTGTCTAGATGAAGGAGTTCATGATAGATCTTGGAGTAGTTCCCAATGCACTGGACCCAAAGACTCTGTTTTGTGACAACACTGGTGCCATTGCTCTGGCCAAGGAACCAAGGTTTCACAAGAGGACCAGACACAAAAGGTGACACTTCAATTACATCCGTGATTACATCAAGGAGGAGGACATAAATATTTGCAAAGTGCACACAGATCTGAATGTCGCTGACCTGTTGACTAAACCTCTTCCACGGGCTAAACATGATCAACACTAGAACTGTATGGGTGTTAGATTCATTACAATATAAATCACATAGTGATGTGAGCTATATTATTGACTCTAGTGGATCTGGGAGACTATTGGAAATATGCCCTAGAGGCAATAATAAATTGGTTATTATCAATTTCCTTGTTCATGATAATCGTTTATTATCCATGCTATAATTGTATTGATTGGAAACTCAAATACATGTGTGGGTAAATAGACAACACTATGTCTCTAGTATGGCTCTAATAGACTAGCTCATTGATCAAAGATGGTCGCGGTTTCCTAACCATGGACATGAGATGTCATTTGATGAAGGGATCATATCATTAGGAGAATGATGTGATGGACATGACCCAAACTATGAACGTAGTATATGATTGTGTCAAGTTTATTGCTATTGTTTTCTACGTGTCAAGTATTTGTTCCTATGACCATGAGATCATGTAAATCACTGACACCGGAGGAGTACCTTGTGTGTATCAAACGTCACAACGTAACTATGTGACTATAAATATGCTCTATAGGTATCTCTGAGGGTGTCTGTTGAGTTGGCATGGATCAAGACTAGGATTTGTTACTCTGTGTGACGGAGAGGTATCTTAGGGCCCACTCAGTAATACAACATCATAATGAGCTTGAAAGCAAAGTGACTAAAGAGTTAGCCACGGTATCTTGTATTATGGAACGAGTAAAGAGACTTGCCGATAATGAGATTGAATTAGGTATGGAGATACCGACAATCGAATCTCGGGCAAGTAACATACCGATGAACAAAGGGAATTGCATACGGGATTAACTGAATCCTTGACATAGAGGTTCATCCGATAAAGATCTTCACAGAATATGTAGGAACCAATATGGGCATATAGGTCCCACTATTGGTTATTGACTGTAGAGGTGTCTCGGTCATGTCTACGTAGTTCTCGAACCCGCAGGGTCTGCACACTTAAAGTCCGGTGACGATTTGGTATAGTTGAGTTATGAATGTTGGTGATCGAAGGTTGTTCGGAGTCTCGGATGAGATCCCGGATGTCATGAGGAGCTCCGGAATGGTCCAGAAGTAATTATTAATATGTTGGAAAGTGGTATTCGGTTTCCGAAAAGGTTTCGCACGTTATCGATATTGTACCGCGAGTGTCGAAAGGGTTCCAGGGGTCCACCGGGAGGGTCCCACCCATCCCGGAGGGCCACATGGGCCTAGGAGGTGGTGCACTAGCCCCTGGTGGGCTGGTCAGTCGACCAACTAGGGGCCCATATGCCCTGGTGGTAGGTGGGAGGAGTTCTAGAGGAGGGGGACTCCTCCCTAGGCGCCCCACCTCCCTTGTGGGAGGTGGGCACCTCCCTCTTGCAGTGGCCAAGGCCCTAGGGGAAACCCTAGGGCGCCTCCACCTATCCCCTCCTCCTATATATATGTGAGGGGAGGGAGGGTTGCAACACCTTAAGCCATGGCGCAACCTCTCCCTCCCTCTAGATTGCTTATCCTCTAGATTGGTTCGGTAGTGCACCATGAAGCGCTGCCAGATCAGTTCCACCATGTCGTCGTGCTGCCGGCAAACTCATGTACCTCTCCGCCCTTGCTTGCTGGATCAAGAAGGAAGAGATCATCATCGAGCTATAAGTGTGTTGAACGCGGAGGTGTTGTCCGTTCGGCGCTAGATCGTGATTGGATCGCAGGACGGCTTGCGATTTGGATCACAAATACGTCCGACTACATCAACCGCGTTTCTTAACACTTCCCACTTAGCGATCTACAAGGGTATGTGGATCCGATCTCTCCTCTGTTAGATGCTCATCTCCTAGATTGATCTTGGTGAAGCTTAGGATTTTTTTGTTTCCCATGCAACATTTCCCTACACCTATAACATTATTTTTTTGTTTTTGAGTGTAATAAATTTATTTTTGAGATACCAACAAGAGCATTTAAATAATGATGAAGAATAAAGTTAGGCACAATAGCCTCCCATACTTCATATTTTCTAATACTAAAACAGTGTTTTGCTAAGCCATCCGCTACTAAGTTTGCCTCTCTGCTACAATGATCAAAGCTGATACTAGCAAAGTCCATTGGCAAAAGGGAGCATTCTATGATGATCGGGACGTCCACTCCCATATAGGCATTTGTATCAGATATAGCCTCTAGTGTTGTCATGAAATCAAACTCAATGATCAAGTTTCTACACCCTAGGTACAGTCCACGTCGAATAGAAATGATATTCACTGAGCTTGCACTAAACATTTGTAGTAGATCTAAAGTTGCTACCCTCTGGAATTTGCCTTGGTCGTCGCGAGCAACAACTCTACAAGCTCCCATGAGATTTTCCTCATGAAATGATGCGTCCATGTTTACTTCTACAGATCCCCCACTCGGCTTCTTCCAAACATGATCAACCATGCGGATCGATTATTTTGGAGTGTTAGCACGGATGAAGTTTGTTTCATGTACCTGAATGGGAATAACTTTTTGCTTTGGCATTTGGAGTGTCTCCCCATTTGTACATTTCCTACGTTGCCACCATATGAAGCACATGGCTACTAGGATAAACTCTGTTGTTGGTATGCTATGTGTCATTGTGTGAAGTCGGATTAAAATATCCAAGCTTATAGAGCCAGAATGGTCTGCTCGGCTAGTCACCTCCTTCAGGCCTAGTGCTTCCCACGTAAATAGGCAATGCTGAATGTCTTCTAGGCCAACATCACCTAGCGAGAACTACGGTATCAGGGGAATGTCTGCATGCGAGTACACATAATATGGTAGAACTCCCTTAAGCACTTTCCAGCCGAAGTGTTTAATCTTTCCTAGAAGACGCAACTACCAAAGCTCCTTCTAGATTGCGTTAAGTTCAATACTCCCTGGACTATTCATATTTGCATAATGGTGTCCAAACTTGTGGTCGGACTCCACATGGCATGCCAAACGAACTGAGAAGGTTCCTAGTCTTGTATAATGCCAAGCCACCAAATCTTCCATGTTTTCAACTTGCAGGGGTATTTGAAGTATTCTTCGCACGTCAACGGGAGAGAACACACTATAGATTAGTGCATCGTCCCATTGTTCCGTGTGGGGATAAATTAGGTCTTGCACTTTTGATAACATAATTCCACCTCTAGGACTAATGAGCTTCCGTGTTGTGCTAGTGTGACACCCTGTGTTTTGCCTCATGACTAAGTTGACATGACCCAAAAAAAGGGCCAACAAAAACTTTTTGTGTGCTTGTGATGTTCGACTTGATTGCTGATTGCTTGTTTGCTTGCTTGTGATTTAGTTTATAGGATTCCTCCTACCCTCAAAACTCATCTCCTTGATTCAAATCTTCGCCCAATGACCATGCCATGTGTATAGGACTTAAAACTATATTTATAAAATATTATTTTGGCCAAAAAACATTTATTTAATTTAAGTTTACAAAACCCTAGGTTTGTACTACAAGTCCTCAAATTAGGGTGAATGTTTTTCCCCAAAGACTTTATTTTTAACCTACCATATATAGGACTTCCCAAAACAACAAAATAGTATTTTTAAAGATTATTTTCCTATTTTATGTAAAGGCTTTTTCTTAAGGACAGAAATGGTCTTTTATAAGGGAAAATTATTTTGATACTTAAAAAATATTTGAGAAACTTTAGGGAGACTCAGTGGTCATATATTGTCCATATATAAGAGTTTAAACACATGGTCATGTTCAAACTATTGGACAAAACCCTCTAAAACCCTTTCTGTCCATTTCAAGTATCTGAAATATTTCTATAATAAATATTCCCAAATAAATCCAACAAAAATGCTATCATGTCACATATGCCATATGTGATCATATTGCCAAGTATCTTCTCAATCCCAATACTTTGGTTCACCAAAATACCCCCAAATCCCCTCTATCCAGATCCAAACTTGAGCAACTTTACACTGCCAAGTGCCTCCATTTGTGCTCAAACTTTGTGGACATGTCTTAATCTTATAATGATGCATCCACACAAAGTGGTGCATCAAGAGAACAGATCCACTTGTCCAAATCCCGCCAAACCATTTCAACTGATTTATAGAATTGGGATTTTTTTGCATTATCAAGTTTCCCCATTTGGACCTAAACTTTTTGGGCATGCTCTAATCCCCAAATTATGCCAGCACACCAAGTGGTGCATCAAGGAGAATGGATTTGCATAGATAGATCTAAGCAAATCCACTTCTGCCCATTTCTAGGGTTTGAAACTTTTGCATTGGACACTTTCTTGAAATGAGCTAAAAATTTGTGGACAAGTTCAGTTGGTTCTAATTGTCATTCCTGTTAAATCTCATGGCAAGTAGACTCCATTTACTTGCCCAGACCTGCATCAAACACCTTCTGGTGAAAATTGTAATTTATTGTTTTTCACCTTTTATCTGGATCTCCTTGAGATGGGATTTTTACCACACCTCTACCTAGCTCCCTTATACCGCCAATAACCTTCTTCTGGCCTCAGCTCAATCATGGAGGGGGTAAAACCTCCATTTTTACCCCTGGAAATCACCCCCTTTCTCGCCCTCTCAGCTTTCCTTCCCAACCAAGGCACCCCAACATCATTCAATGCCATCCCATCTTGTTTACTCCCTCCTAGGCCTAGTGGACACAAGTGTCCGTGTCCAAAACGCCAATGGCATGCCATCTGGGCGCTTTGGAGTGCGCTACAGTGCAGTAGAGCACTACAGCGATGCCCATCCCCACCTCGGGATCCTCGAGCACGCCAGCAGGCTTCCATCAGCGTCCGCAACATGCATCACCGTCAGGCCCCTCCTTCCTCGATCTCTCTCGCCCCTGAACATGTGTGCCCGATGCCGCCTGTGTCCACCATTCGCTGCGTGATAACCCACAAGTATAGGGGACCGCAACAGTTTTCGAGGGTAGAGTATTCAACCCAAATTTATTGATTCGACACAATGGGAGCCAAATAATATTCTCGAGTATTCGCAGCTGAGTTGTCAATTCAACCACACCTGAAAGACTTAATATATGCAGCAAAGTATTCAGTAGCAAAGTAGTATGGAAGTAACAGTAACGATAGCAAAAGTAATAGTAGCAGTTTTGTAGTGATGGTAGCAGTAGCAACAGAGAAGTAACTTAGCAAAGATCAATATGTGAAACGCTCGTAGGCAATGGATCAGTGATGGATAATTATGTTGGATGACATTCATCATGCAATAGTTATAACTTAGGGTGACACAGAACTAGCTCCAATTCATCAATGTAATGTGGGCATGTATTCCATATATAGTCATACGTGCTTATGGAAAAGAACTCGCATGACATCTTTTGTCCTACCCTCCTGTGGCAGCAGGGTCCTAATGGAAACTAAGGGATATTAAGGCCTCCTTTTAATAGAGAACCGGACCAAAGAATTAGCACTTAGTGAATACATGAACTCCTCAAACTACGGTAATCATCGGAAAGAATCCCAGTTATTGTCACCCTGGGGGATGCGGATCATAACTCATAACAGGTGTGTACAACTTGCAAGATAGGATCAAGAACACATATATATTCAAGAAAACATAATAGGTTCAGATCTGAAATAATGGCACTTGGGACCTAGTGACAAGCATTAAGCATAGCAAATTCATAGCAACATCAATCTCAGAACATAGTGGATACTAGGGATCAAACCCTATCAAAACTAACTCGATTACATGATAAATCTCATCCAACCCATCACCGTACAGCAAGCCTACGATGGGATTACTCACGAACAATGGATAGCATCATGGAATTGGTGATGAAGGATGGTTTGTGATGATGATGGTGTCGATTTCCCCGCTCCGGAGCCCAAAACGGACTCCAGATCTGGTCTCCCAAGGAAGAACAGGAGGTGGCCACTGCTCCGTATCGTGAAACGCGATGAACTCTTCTCTATGATTTTTTTCTCCGCAAATAGGAATAAATAGGAGTGGAAGTGAGGTCGATGGAGCAGTAGGAGCCCCACAAGCCTGCTAGGCGCCACCAGGGGGTGGTCGCCCCTGGCAGGCTTGCCACCTGTGGGTGGCCCCCCTCCGGTTGATATCAATCTGAGAACTTTTATTTCCGCACAAAAATAACACCAAGGCAATTCTGCTGAAAACAGTGTCAGTCCGAGTTAGTTCCATTCAAATCATGCAAATTAGAGTCCAAAACAAGGGCAAAAGGGTTTGGAAAAGTAGATACAATGGAGATGTATCAGGGAGTGCTTTGCTTCATATAAGAGTTTGTCTAGGCCTGTCCTTTGCTACAAAAAGGATTGGGCTACCTTCCTGCACCTTTGCTACACTTGTTACTTGTTACTCGTTACAAATTATCTTATCACAAAACTATCTGTTACCGATAATTTCAGTGCTTGCAGAGAATACCTTATTGGAAACCGCTTGTCATTTCCTTCTGCTCCTCGTTGGGTTCAACACTCTTACTTATCGGAAGGACTACGATAGATCCCCTATACTTGTGGGTCATCAGCCGGCTCTACTGGCGCACTTCTGGCCCAAGTGAACAGTGGCCTTCTCTTTTTCTTCATCTAGAGAAAATCCAAAAATTTCACAGAAACAAATACAACTCCAAAATTTATGCTTCAAATTTCTATATTCTCCTAAAAATGCCACCTATTATTTGGGGCAACTTGCATATTTTTATACCACAAGTTTCTGCACTGCTCCAATTCAAATTCAAACTTGAACCCTCCAAAAGCCACTTTGCAAAATTCTTAGAGTATTCAGAACAACTCCAAATGGAGTGATTCCAATTTCTAGATTCATTGATACTGCTGGGTTATATGGCCATGGTTAACACTTTTACCATCCATTGATACTACTGGGTCAAATAAATAGCCCCATTTTTCATTTGTTTCATCTTAAGAAATTCATAGGAAAATCATCTCAACTCCAAATCCAGTGAAATCACTTCCTACATGTTTCTAAAATCATGCCCTAATTAATAGGTGCATCCACTCATTTTTTTATAAAAATGCTTTCTGTAGACTTCTTATAGGATCATCAGTTGCTCCATTTCCTCCATTCAAAAAGCCCCATTGATCCAACTCCAATAGAACCACTTTAGGTATTTTTCTTGTGACCAGAGATGTCCAAGAAAATAACCTTCCTATTTTAGAACACTTTTATTTCCCCTACTTGTTATGTTGCTTATTATGGTTGTTTCCGATGGTAGTTGACAAAGTAGACAGAGTGCTCGGAGTTGGACGAGAAGCTTGTGAAGACCTCAAAGACTTTGCTGAACTAGGCAAGCTACCCTTTGACCATGATTATGAAACCATTTTATGCCTGACAAATGGCACTATATTCCGTTGCATAGAATCATGATGAAAAAGTGATGAAAGGAATCGATATGGTTGACTAGAGGGGGTGAATAGGCAACTAACAATGTTTAACTTTTCTTTAACAATTTAGGCTTAGCAACAAATAGGTTGGCTTGATATGTAACTAGGTGAGCAACCTATATGATGTTAAACACAACAACAAGACAAGCAAGCAAGATAAACAATATGAGTAGCTTGCACAAAGTAAAGGTAAGAAGTAACCACAAGAGGAACCGATGGAGACGAGAATGTGTTACTGAAGTTCCTTCCCGGTAAAGGGAAGTACATCTTGGTTGGAGCAGTGTGGAGGCACAGTGCTCCCCAATAAGCCACTAGGGCCACCGTATTCTCCTCACGCCCTCACACAATGCGAGGTGTCATGATTCCACTAATGGTGCCCTTGAAGGCGGCAACCGAACCTTTACAAACAAGGTTGGGGCATTCTCTACAACTTAATTGGAGGTTCCCAACGACACCACGAAGCTTCACCCCAATGGACTATGGCTTTGAGGTGACCTCCTTCGTCTAGGGTGCTCAAACACCCAAGAGTAACAAGATCCGCAGGGGATTGATGGGGGGAATCAAATATCTCTTGGTGGAAGTGCAGATCAAGGCCCTCTCCTCCAAACCCTAGAGCACCAACAAGATTTGATGGCTAGGGAGGGAGAAGGAGCAAGAATAAGCTTAGGAGAAACAATGAAGCTTTTGTGGGAAGAGGTGAGTCTCAATGGGGAAGAAGACTCACTTATATAGGTGGGGGAAAATGTGGCGTTTTTCTGCCTGGACACGAGCATAAGCAGTAGTACCGCCCTAGGGAGCAGTACTTCCGCTTATACGCGTACTGTAACAACTGAGCGGTAGTACCGCTCCCTTTGGATGGTAGTACCTCTCTAGAGGGAGCGATACTTCCGCTAAAAAATCCCAAAAGACCAAAAGAAAAAAAAACAAGCTGAAGTGGTCGCGGATCCTTCAGGCGACAGTACCGCTGGAGCGGTACTCCGCTTGGAGGAGCGGTACTTCCGCTTAGAATGACCAGAACCCCCCAGCCACTAGAAGCTAAAACTAAGCGGTAGTATCCACGGCACCCTCAGGGCGGTATTACCGCTGGAGCGGTACTACCGCTCTGAGGAGCGGTACTTCCGCTTATATCATCCTCATGACCATTTGGGGAGGATCCACTCCATTGTGCCGGGAAAGGAAATTTGGGTGCAATGTATACATGAAAATTCCTCCCAACCTTTCCAACTGCGGATCCCCTCTTAATAGTATGGATATCCCAACGATTCAAGTCTAGCAACACTAAATCGAAGGAAAGACTCCGCCTTCTTTGTTAACAGTTGAGGGGATGAAACCCGTCTTGTGCCGCCTGATAATCTCTAAAAGCTTAATGCACACGGTTAGTCCGCAAATGCACTGTCATTGCTACTTCTCGAGCATACGTTGGTTTCCTGTGAAGAGGAACGGTTTGATGCAGCAAAGTAGATACGTATTTCCCTCAGTTTTTGAGAACCAATGTATCAATCCAGTAGGAGATACAAGCGAGTTACCAATAGATGTACCTGCACAAAGAATCAAACTCTTGCACCCAACTCTATAAAGGGGTTGTCAATCCCTTCACGGTTACTTGCAAGGATGAGATCTAATAGAGATAGATATAATAGGATGCTTGAACGGAAAGTAAAACTAAAAGTAAAAATAGTGCAACAAGTATTTTTGGTATTTTTGGTTTTAGGGGGCCATAGGTTTCACTAAATGGCTTCTCTCATGATGGCAAGTATTACGGTGAGTGAACAAATTACTGTCGAGCAATTGATAAAAAAGCGAATAATTATGAAGATATACAAGGCAATGATTATGCATATAGGCATCACGTCCGTGACAAGTAGACCAAAACGATTCTGCATCTACTACTATTACTCCACACGTCGACCGACTCCTGCCTGCATCTAGAGTATTAAGTTCATGAAGAATAGAGTAACGCATTAAGTAAGATGCCATGATGTAGAGGGATAAACTCAAGCAATATGATGAAACCCCCATCTTTTTACCCTTGATGGCAACAATACAATACGTGCCTCCCTACCCCTACTTTGTCACTGGGTGAGGACGCCGCAAGATTGAACCCAAAACTAAGCACTTCTCTCATTGCAAGTATTACCAATCTAGTTGGCCAAACCAAACCAAAAACTCAAAGAGACTTGCAAAGATATGAAATGATGCATATAAGAATTCAGGAAAGACTCAAATACTATTCATGGATAATCTGAACATAAACCCACAATTCATCGGATCTCAACAAACACACTATAAAAGAGTATTACGTCGGATAGATCTCCATGAAGATCATGAAGAACATGGTATTGAGAAGCAAAGAGAGAGAAGAAGCCATCTAGCTACTAGCTATGGACCCGTAGGTCTGTGGTGAACTACTCACGCATCATCGGAGGGGCAACGAAGTTGATGTAGATGCCCTCCGTGATCAAATCCCCCTTCGGCAGATTACCGAAAAAGGCTCCAAGATTGGATCTCTCGGGAACGAAGGCTTCTGGCGGCGAAAAAGTGTTTTTGTGGCTCGTTGTAATAGTGATGGAATATTTGGGAATTTATAGGCCGAAGATTAGGGTTAGGGGAGCTGTCATGGGCCCACAAGCCGGCCCGGTGCGGCCTACCCCTAGCTGCTCCCCTGGGGCTTGTGGCCCCATGGTGGCTCCTCTGCCTTGGTTCTCAAGTCTCATAGTTTCCTTTCGTTCCAAAAAAAATCATTCCAAAGGTTTTATTCCGTTTGGACTCCGTTTAATATTCCTTATCTGCGAAACTCAAAAACAAGGAAAAACTGGCACTAGGTTCTAGATTAATAGTTTAGTCCCAAAAATAATATAAAATAGCATATTAATGCATATAAAACATCCCAAATAGATAATATAATATCATGGAACAATCAAAAATTATAGATACGTTGGAGACGTATCAGCATTCCCAACCTTAATTCCTGCTCGTCCTCGAGTAGGTAAATGATAAAAATAGAATTTTTTGATGTGGAATGCTACCTAACATATTTATCCATGTAATATTCTTTATTGTGGCATGAATATTCAGATCCGTAAGATTCAAAACAATAGTCTGATATTGACATAAAAACAGTAATACATCGAGCACACCAACAAGGTAGTTGTGTCCTTTCGAAATAACATGGTCTTAGAAAGTTATCCCTACAAAATCATATGGTCTGGCTATGCTCCATCTTCCCCACACAAGGTATCTAAATCATGCACAACCCCGGTGAACAAGTCAAGAAATTGTTTCACACTTTTGGTGTTCTCAAACCTTTTGAACTCTCACGCAATACATGAGCGTGCGCCATGGATATAGCATTATAGGTGGAATAGAATATGGAGGAGGTGCAAGGGAAAAAGGAGAAGATAGTCTCACATCAACTAGGCGTATCAACGGGTTATGGAGATGCCCGTCAATAGATATCAATGTGAGTGAGTAGGGATTGTCATGCAACAAATGCACTTAGAGCTATAAGTGTATGAAAGCTCAAAAAGAAAAGTAAGTGGCCGTGGAAGATGAATATCCACTAGTTATATGAAAGTGACAAAATAGGAGACTCTCTATCATGAAGATCATGGTGCTACTTTGAAGCACAAGTGTGGCAAAAGGTAGTAGCAATTGTCCCTTCTCTCGTTCTCTCATTTTTTATTATTTTTTGTGGGCTTATTTGGCCTCTTTAATTTTTTTGTTTGGGCTTTCCTGGCCTCTTTTATTTTTTGTAAAGTCCGGATACTCATCCCAACTTGTGAGGGAGTCATAGCCTCCATCATCCTTTTCTCTCACGGGAAAATTCTCTATTAATGAAAAATCATCACACTTTATTTACTTATAACTCAAAGAAAAAGAAATTACAACTCGATTCCTATGACAAAATATGATTCTATATGCAATATGAAGTGATGATGCAAGTCATAAAAAACTACATGGTGAAAGTTGCATGGCAATATATCTCGGAATGGATATGGAAATGCCATAATAGCTAGGTATGGTGGCTGTTTTGAGGAATATATGGTGGCTTTTTTGAGGAATATATGGTGGCTGCTTTGAGGAAGGAGGGTTTGGTGTACTGGCGAAAGTTGCGCGGTACTAGAGAGGCTAGCAAAGATGGAAGGGTGAGAGTGCGTATAATCCATGGACTCAACATTAGTCATAAAGAACTCACATACTTATTGCAAAAGTATATTAGTTATCAAACAAAGCATTAGACGCATGCTCCTAGGTGAGAGGTTGGTAGGAGTTAACCATCGCACGCTCCCGACCCTCACACAAAGGTCGACAATCATTAAACAAATCATGCTCCAACTTCGTTACATAACGGTTCACCATACATGCATGTTACGGGAATCACAAGCTTTAACACACGTATCTCTTCCAATTCACAACTACCCACTAGCATGACTCTCATATTACCATCCCTGTTATCTCAAAACTATATGCAAGGAATCAAACTTCTCATAGTTTTTAATGCACTTAATATGAAAGTTTGTATTATATCCCTCTTGGATGCCCATTCTATTAGGACTAAATTCATAACCTAAACAAATTACCATGCTGTTTTAAGAAACTCTCAAAATAATATAAATGAGGAATGAGAGTTCAATAATTTCAATAAAATATAACACAACCATGCTCTATAAAGATATAAGTGAAGCACTAGAGCAACATTGCCTAGCTCAAAAGATATAAGTGAAGCACATAGAGTATTCTAACAAATTCACGATTCAGCGCGTCTCTCTCAAAATATGTTTGCAGCAAGGATGATTGTGACAAACTAAAAATCAAAGACTCATATCATACAAGACGCTCCAAGCAAAAACCATATCATGTGGTGAATAAAAATATAGCCTCAAGTAAATTTACCGATGGATTGAAGACGAAAGAGGGGATGCCTTCCGAGGCATCCCCAAGCTTAGGATTTTTGATATCCTTGAATATTACTTGGGGTGCCTTGGGCATCCCCAATCTCAGGCTCTTTCCACTCTTTATCCCATAGTCCATGAAATCTTCACCCAAAACTTGAAAACTTCACAACACAAAACTCAATAGAAAACTCATGAGATCCGTTAGTATAAGAAAAATACATCACCACTTTAGGTACTGTTGTGAACTCATTCTTTATTTATATTTGTGTAATACCTACTGTATTCTAACTTTTCCATGACTCATACCCCCCGATACGACCCATAGATACATCAAAATAAGCAAACAACACAAGGAAAACAGAATCTGTTATAAACAGAACAGTCTGTAGCAATATGTAAACTTCGAACACTTATGGAACTCTAAAAATTCTGAAACATTAGTAAAATCAGGGAAATTTGTATAAAAATGTCGTGTAAAAATTTAATATCAATTGGATGGTCTGAAAAAATTGGAAAATTACTGGACTGAGCGCAAAAGTTTCTGTTTTTCAGCAGGATCAAATCAACAACTATCATTGGTCACCCCAAAGGTTTTACTTGGATCAAACACTAATCAAAACACAAAAACACAATTAATACATAAGTAATAATGTTTAAAACACACCAAAATAGAAACAAAAAGTAGAAAACAAAATAAAATTGGGTTGCCTCCCAACAAGCGCTATTGTTTAACGCCCCTAGCTAGGCAAAACGCAATAGATCTAGGTATTGTCATCTTTGGTATTGGCAACTTTTGTGGCGACCTTCTCATATCCAGGAGGTTCTTTCCTATTTCCACCACTTTTAGGGGGAGGATCCATCTTGGTGTCCAAAATGTCCAAACGCTTATTGCAAAGGGTAATCAAAGTATTCAAGCGATTAAGGTTCCCGTTAATATGTTTGAGGGGTTTGTGATATTGTTGTAACTCGACCAAGTGATTATGTAAGTCACCTAATTTGTGGAGAACTTGAACTCCCTCGTGATGGAAAGCAAATCCCCTTTATGGCGGAGGACCCCCCAAAATCCCTTCTAAAACTTCATAGGCAGCATTCGTGTCAAGCTCAATAAAATTTCCTTCTAAGGCGAAATCTAAAAGCTCCCTATGATGCAAAGCTAAACCAATGTAAAAAATTATAAGCAAAACTTTTGCATCCCCCTTTAGATTGGAAACACATAAGATTCCATTAGCGTATACCAAGCATCCTTCAAATTTTCCCCTTGTTTTTGTTTGAAGTAAAGAACTTCAAAGTCTAGTGACAAGGGGGATGTGGTGATGTTAGACATAGTTCAAGTAATCAAAAGGGCAAGCGAAAGAAAGGCAAACAAAAAGGCAAAAAAATGGTATTTTCTGAAAATCGTTTTAGAAGTGGAGGAGAGGAAAACGAGAGGCAAATGGAAAATAAAGTAAATGCAAGAGATGAGTTTGTGATGGGTACTTGGTAGGCTTGATGTAGATCTCCCAGCAACCAAACCAGAATTGGCAAGTTGACGAGAAAGTTCTTATCTTGACTTGACTTGTATCTCCCTAACAACAGCGCGAGAAATCCTTCTTCCTACTTCTCGAGCATGCATTGGTTTCCCGTGAAGAGGAACGGTTTGATGCAGCAAAGTAGATAAGTATTTCCCTTAGTTTTTGAGAACCAAGGTATCAATCTAGTAGGAGATACAAGCGAGTCACCAATAGATGTACCTGCACAAAGAATCAAACTCTTGCACCCAACGCTATAAAGGGGTTGTCAATCCCTTCACGGTTACTTGCAAGGATGAGATCTAATAGATATAGATATAATAGGATGCTTGAACGGAAAGTAAAACTAAAAGTAAACATATAGCAGCAAGTATTTTTGGTATTTTTGGTTTTAGATCTAAAAGTATAATATGGAAAATAGACCCGGGGGACATAGGTTTCACTAGATGGCTTCTCTCATGATGGCAAGTATTACGGTGGGTGAACAAATTATTGTCGAGCAATTGATAGAAAAGCGAATAATTATGAAGATATACAAGGCAATGATTATGCATATAGGTATCACATCCGTGACAAGTAGACCTAAACGATTCTGCATCTACTACTATTACT
This sequence comes from Hordeum marinum, assembly GCA_022496015.1. Taxonomy (NCBI): domain Eukaryota; kingdom Viridiplantae; phylum Streptophyta; class Magnoliopsida; order Poales; family Poaceae; genus Hordeum; species Hordeum marinum. The sequence continues at coordinate 232,209,062 of CM039672.1, read as the reverse complement.
CCACACATCGATCGACTCCTGCCTACATCTAGAGTATTAAGTTCATGAAGAACAGAGTAACACATTAAGTAAGATGACATGATGTAGAGGGATAAACTCAAGCAATATGATGAAACCCCCATCTTTTTAACCTTGATGGCAACAATACAATACGTGCCTCGCTACCCTTACTTTGTCACTGAGTGAGGACACCACAAGATTGAACCCAAAACTAAGCACTTCTCCCATTGCAAGAATTACCAATCTAGTTTGCCAAACCAAACCAATAACTCGAAGAGACTTGCAAAGATATGAAATCATGCTTATAAGAATCTAGGAAAGACTCAAATAATATTCATGGATAATCTGAACATAAACCCATAATTCATCGGATCTCGACAAACACACCGCAAAGGACTATTACATCGGATAGATCTCCATGAAGATCATGAAGAACATGGTATTGAGAAGCAAAGAGAGAGAAGAAGCCATCTAGATACTAGCTATGGACCCGTAGGTCTATGGTGAACTACTCACGCATCATCGGAGGGGCACTGGAGTTGATGTATATGCCATACGTGATCGAATCCCCCTTCGGCAAATTACCGGAAAAGGCTCCAAGATTGGATCTCTCGAGAACAGAGGCTTCTGGCAGCAGAAAAGTGTTTGCGTGGCTCGTTCTGATAATGATAGAATATTTGGGAATTTATAGTCCAAATATTAGGGTTAGGGAGCTTTCGTGGGCCCACAAGCCTGCTCGGCATGGCTTACCCCCTGGCCACGCCCCTAGGGCTTGTAGCCCCACTGTGGCTCCTCTGCCTTGGTTCTCAAGTCTCGTAGTTTCCTTTTGTTCCAGTAAAAATTATTCCGAAGGTTTTATTTTGTTTGGACTCCGTTTAATATTCCTTATCTGCAAAACTCAAAAACAAGGAAAAACAGAAACTGGCTCTAAGCTCTAGATTAATAGGTTAGTCCCAAAAATAATATAAAATAGCATATTAGTGCATATAAAACATCCAAAACAGATAATATAATAGCATGGAACAATCAAAAATTATAGATACGTTGGAGACGTATCAGTCATCAACCACCAAAACTACTTAGGGAAAATTATGCTCTTACAATCTCCCCCTTTTTGGTGGGTTGATGAAAACACAGGATTTGACAAAAAGATATACAGTAAGACTACGGAAAACCGAACATCTACAAAATATAGACATGCTCCCCTAGATGTCTGCCCTATTTGAATATGCTTTTGGAATGCAAAGAGCACACACTAGGATCAACACTCCCCCTATATTTTATAGACGTGGACAAATACTTGCATATGAACAGAATGAGTGACAAGCAGGAAGGAAAGTAAAGGATATATAAAATCACAATAATGTAGACATAACGGATATAAGAGGTAGCATATGTCTTACACCATACATATCACTCATGAGTCTGACACCTAAAGCAAAGCAAACAACCAAAGCAAATACACGAGTTCACGAGAGAAGAGATACGTAGATAAAAGGAGAAATACTTGTGACTCAGCAAATCCCTAAACAGTCTCTCCTCCTTTGGCATCGAGACACCAAAAGGGGCACAAAGGAATAAAGTAAGACCAAGTGATGATAGGCACAGAAAAGTTACTCGTCAGGCTCATCATCTTCCCCCTCATCAGTATCAGCAAGCACATCATCCTCTGACTCAGCAAATGGGCAATTCTTCTTGATCCATTCGTCCTCATCAGTAATCCTCTCCTCAGACTCATTGTTAATATCTAGACCAAGCTTCCTCATGATCCTCTTGTCATGGCTGCGAGCATTCTTGGCCTCCACATGGGCCTTGTACTGTCCCTTGATCTGAAAGCAGAGAAGATTCTTCACCTTGGTTTTGAGCTTGGTTGATGAAGGTTCCTTGGATTCATTGCTTGACTTCGAATCCAAGGAAGAACTTCAACACTCCCATCATAGACATCTCAAACTCTTTGGTCATTAGTGTGGCGAACTCATCATTAAAAACTTTGTTAGAAGAACCAAAGATAATATCATCTACATATAGTTGGCATACGAAGAAGTTCCTGTTAACCCTCTTAGTAAAAAGTGTGGGGTCGATTTTCCCAATTTCAAACCCACAATCTTGCAACATCTCGGTAAGGTGCTCATACTACGCACGTGGGGCTTGTTTAAGGCCATAGAGTGCCTTATCGAGAACGCATACATGATTGGGGAACTTGGGATTCTCAAACCCTAGGGGTTGCTATACATACACCAACTCCTTAAGAAGACCGTTAAGAAAGGCACTCTTTACATCCATTTAATATAATATGAAATCATGATGAGAGGCATAAGCAAGCAACATGCGAATAGATTCAAGGCAAGCAATAGGGGCAAAGGTTTCACCGTAGTCGATACCCTCGACTTGGGAGTAGCCTTGAGCCACCAGTCTTGCCTTGTTGTGGATGATGATACCATGTGCATCTTGCTTGTTCTTAAAGGTACATTTGGTTCCAATGACATTGTGCTTCTCCTTTGGCCTTGGCACTGATACGTCTCCAACGTATCTATAATTTTTTATTGTTCCATGCTATTATATTATATGTTTTGGATGTTTTATATGCATTAATATGCTATTTTATATTATTTTTGGGACAAACCTATTAATCTAGAGCCCAGTGCCAGTTTCTGTTTTTCTCTTGTTTTTGAGTTTCGCAGATAAGGAATATTAAACGGAGTCCAAACAGAATAAAACCTTCAGAAGGAATTTTTCTGGAACAAAAGGAATCTACGAGAGTTGAGAACCAAGGTAGAGGAGCCACTGTGGGGCCACAAGCCCTAGGGGCGTGGCGAGGGGGGTGGCCACGGCGGGCAGGCTTTTGGGCCCACGGCTGCTCCCCCAACCCTAATCTTCGGCCTATAAATTCCCAAATATTCCATCATTATCAGAACAAGCCATGAAAACACTTTTTCGCCACCAGAAGCCTCCGTTTCCAAGAGATCCAATCTTGGAGCCTTTTCCGATAATCTGTCGGAGGGGGGTTCAATCACAGAGGGCATCTACATCAACTCCATTGGCCCTCCGATGATGCGTGAGTAGTTCACCACAGACCTACGGGTCCATAGCTAGTAGCTAGATGGCTTCTTCTCTCTCTTTGCTTCTCAATACCATGTTCTTCATGATCTTCATGGAGATCTATCCGATGTAATACTCTTTTGCGTTGTGTTTGTCGAGATCCGATGAATTGTGGGTTTATGTTTAGATTATCCATGAATATTATTTGAGTCTTTCCTGAATTCTTTTATGCATGATTTCATATCTTTCCAATTCTCTTCGAGTTATTGGTTTGGTTTGGCCAACTAGATTGGTAATTCTTGCAATAGGAGAAGCGCTTAGTTTTGGGTTCAATCTTGCGGTGTCCTCACCTAGTGACAAAGTAGGGGTAGCGAGGCACGTATTGTATTGTTGCCATCAATGGTAAAAATATGGGGTTTTCATCATATTGCTTGAGTTCATCCCTCTACATCATGTCATGTTACTTAATGTGTTACTCTGTTCTTCATGAACTTAATACTCTAGATGCAGGCAGGAGTCGGTCGATGTGTGGAGTAATAGTAGTAGATGCAGAATCATTTTGGTCTACTTGTCACGGACGTGATGCCTATATGCATAATCATTTCCTTGGATATCTTCATAATTATTTTCTTTTCTATCAATTGCTCGACGGTCATTTGTTCACCCATCGTAATACTTACCATCATGAGAGAAGCCGTCTAGTGAAACCTATGGCCCCCGGGTCTATTTTCCATATTATATTTTCAGATCTAAAACCAAAAATACCAAAAATACTTGTTGCATTATTTTTTACTTTTAGTTTTACTTTCCATTCAAGCATCCTATTATATATATATATATATATATATATCTATTAGATCTCATCCTTGCAAGTAACCATGAAGGGATTGACAACCCCTTTATAGCGTTGGGTGCAAGAGTTTGATTCTTTGTGCAAGTACATCTATTGGTGATTCAATTGTATCTCCTACTGGATTGATACCTTGGTTCTCAAAAACTAAGGGAAATACTTATCTACTTTGCTGCATCAAACCGTTCCTCTTCATGGGAAACCAACGCATGCTCGAGAAGTAGCAAGAAGGATTTCTGGCGCCGTTGCCAGGGAGATACATAGAAAAAGCCTACCAAGTACCTATCACGAACTCATCTCTTGAATTTACATTATTTGCCATTTGCCTCTCTTTTTCCTCTCCCCCACTTCTAAAACGATTTTTAGAAAATACCAAAAAGATTTGCCTTTTTGTTTGCCCTTCTTCTGTTCGTCTCTTGTTTGCTATATTTGCTTGTGTTGCCATGTGCCTTATATTTGCTTGCATCTTTGCTTGCTAAAATTCTATTGATATGGATACTCGTCCACTCGCTAATCTTTTCAAAATACCAAATTATGATGAACCAATTGCTAGTGAGTTGAGCGCACTTGATTATCTCTATGAAGTTTTGCTTGAAAATCATGAAATTTTTGATGAAGTGTTGAAAGAAGAAAATTATAAGGTGATTCATGATATCTCCTTGAATGAAAAGCATGATTTCCATGTTTTTAGTATGAAGTCTATCAATATCCATGATGCTAATGATATGCAAAACCACAAGCTTGGGGATGCTATGCTTGATGAAGATGATATTTTTTGTTTCCCAAGTTTTGGTGATGACACGTATGTTATAATTGATCATGAAAAGAATGCTTTGTGTGATAGTAATATTTGTGAGATTACTTCATGATGCTACTGAAAATTATTATGAGGGAGGAACATATGCTTGTAGGAATTGCAATAATATCAAGTTTCCTCTCTATGTGTTCAACGTTTTGAAGTTATGCTTGTTTTGCCTTCCTATGCTAGTTGATTCTTGCTACGATAAATTTTTTGCTCAAAAAATCCCTATGCGTAGGAAGTGGGTTATACTTAAATGTGCTTGTCATGAGATGCTTTCCTGCATATTTCAATTACTATTTTTTATGTGAGCATCACTGAAATCATTATGCCTAGCTGGGGGCGTTAAACAATAGCGCTTATTGGGAGGCAACCCAATTTTATTTTGCTTTCTATTTTTTGCTTCTGTTTTGGTGTGTTTTGCACATTATTAATTCTGTAGTAATTGTGTTTTGGTGTTTTAATTAGTGTTTGAGCCAAGTAAAACCTTTGGGGTGATCTATGGTAGTTGTTGATTTGATCTTGCTGAAAAACAAAAACTTTTGCGCTCAGTCCAGGAATTTTCCAAAACTTTTAGAGCGTCGAATTGATATGAAATTTTTACACAAGATTGATATACAAATTTCCCTGATTTTAATAATTTTTCAGAATTTTTGGAGTTACAGAAGTATTCTAAGTTTACAGATTTCTACAGACTGTTCTGTTTTTGACAGATTCTATTTTCTTTGTGTTGTTTGCTTATTTTGATGTATCTATGGGTCGTATCGGGGGTATGAGCCATGGAAAATTTAGAATACAGTAGGTATTACACAAACATAAACAAATAATGAGTTCACAAGAGTACCTAAAGTGGTGATTTATTTTTCTTATACTAACGGATCTCATGAGTTTTCTGTTGTGAAGTTTCAAGTTTTGGGTGAAGATTTGATGGAATATGTGTTGGAAATATGCCCTAGAGGCAATAATAAATTAGTTATTATCATATTTCCTTGTTCATGATAATCGTTTATTATCCATCCTATAATTGTATTGATCGGAGACTTAAATGCATGTGTGGATACATAGACAAAACCATGTCCCTAGTATGCCTCTAATGGACTAGCTCGTTGATCAAAGGATGGTTAAGGTTTCCTAGCCATGGACATGAGATGTCATTTGATAACGGGATCACATCATTAGGAGAATGATGTGATGGATAAGACCCAAACTACAAACATAGCATATGATCGTGTGAGTTTATTGCTACTGTTTTCTGCAGGTCAAGTATATGTTCCTATGACCATGAGATCATGCAACTCACGGATATCGGAGGAGTGCCTTGTGTGTATCAAACGTTGCAACGTAACTGGGTGACTATAAAGGTGCTCTACAGGTATCTCCGATGGTGTCTGTTGAGTTGGCATGGATCGAGACTGGGATTTGTTACTCCGTGTAACGGAGAGGTATCTCGGGGCCCACTCGGTAATGCAACATCACAATAAGCCTTGCAAGCAATGTGACTAATTGTTAGTTGCGGGATCTTGTATTACGGAACGAGTAAAGAGACTTGCCGGTAACGAGGTTGAACTAGGTATGGAGATACCGACGATCGAATCTCGGGCAAGTAACATACCGAAGAACAAAGGGAACGTTATACGGGATTAACTGAATCCTTGACATAGAGGTTCGACCGATAAAGATCTTCGTACAATATGTAGGAACCAATGTGTACATCCAGGTCCCGCCATTGGTTATTGAACGTAGAGGTGTCTCGGTCATGTCTACATCGTTCTCGAACCCGCAGGGTCTGCACACTTAAGGTTCGGTGACGTTTCGGTAGTGTAGAGTTATGTATGGTGGTGACCGAAGTTTGTTTGGAGTCCCGGATGAGATCCCGGACGTCACGAGGAGCTCCGGAATGGTCCAGAGGTAAAGATTCATATATAGGAAGTCCCAGTTTGGTTTCCGGAAAAGTTTCGGGCTCATCGGTAGTGTACCGGGAGTGCCGGTAGTGTACCGGGAGGCCTCCGGGAGGGGTATTTCGACCCCAAGAGGTCCATGGTCTGTGGGAGAATAATAACCAGCCCTTAGTGGGCTGGGAAAACAGCCACAAAGGCCCATGGCGCAGGAGAGAAAGTCCTAAAGCAAAAAGTGGAAAATCAGCCAATAGGAGGCAATCCTACTCCAACTAGGATTGGAGGTGAAGTAGGATTGCTCCCACCTCCTATTTAGGCCGACCCAAAGACCTTGGCTGCCTCTCCTCTCCTCTCCTCCTATATATACTAGTGGATTGGGTGGTTTTTGGACAGAATTTCCGGCCACGTGCTACCCGTTTCACCGGTGCACAGTTTCTCCTCTAGATCGGTTTTCCGCAGCGCTTAGGCGAAGCCCTGCCAGAATCACTCCACCACCATCACCGGAGCGTCGTCACGCTGCCGGTGAACTCTCTCTCCTCTCCACCTCCTCTTGCTGGATCAAGACGGTGGAGATCGTCATCAAGCTGCACGTGTGCTGAACGCGGAGGTGCCGTCCGTTCGGCGCTAGATTGGAAGGACCGTGATCGAGATCGCGAGACGGTTCGTGATGTGATCACGGAACGGATCGTGATGAGTTCGCGGGATAGATCGTGATCAAGATCGTGAGACGGATCGTGATGAGTTCACGGGACGGATCATGATGTGTTCGCGGGACGGTTCGTGATTGGATCGCGGGACGCTCGGCGATTTGGATCGCGAAGAAGTTCGACTACACCAACCGCATTACTTAACGCTTCCTGCTTAGCGATCTACAAGGGTATGTAGATCCACTCTCCCTCTCGTAGATTCTCATCACCATGGATAGGTTTGCGTGTGCGTAGGAAAATTTTCGTTTCTCATGCGACGTTCCCCAACAGTGGCATCATGAGCTAGGTTGATGGTTCGATGAGATCTCGAGTGGAACACAAAAAGGTTTGTGGGCGTTGATGCTTAGATTGCTTCCTCCCTTGGTCGGATTTTGGTTCAGCGGGATTGTGAGATGAAGCGGCCCGGACCAACATTACTCGTACGCTTACGAGAGACCGGTTCCCTCGACGCAACTTGTTGCTTAGATGGCTTGCGGGTGACAGTTTCTCTCACTTTAGTTGGATCGGATCCGACAAAGGCGGTCCTTGAGAAGGTTGAAAAGCAATCTATGTATCACCGTTGTGGTTTATGCGTAGGTGAGAATCGTTCTTGCTAGATACCCGTAGCAGCCACGTAAAACATGCAACAACAATTAGAGGACGTCTAACTTGTTTTTGCAGGGTATGTTGTGATGTGATATGGCCAATTACATGATGAGATATATGTGATGTATGAGATGATCATGTGATGTATAGAATTTCACGACTTGCATGTCGTTGAGTACGGCAACCGGCAGGAGCCATAGGGTTGTCTTTAATTATTGTATGACATGCATGTCAATCATTAAGCGCTATGTAATGCTTTACTTTATCGCTAAGCGGTAGCAATAGAAGTAGAAGCAGGGCTGGCGCCACAACCCCAATGGCAACACATTGATGGAGATCAAGATGATGGAGATCATGGTGTTGTGCCGGTGACGACGGAGATCATGCCGGTGTTTCGAAGATGGAGATCTTAAACACAAGTTCATGGCCATATCATGTCACTTATGAATTGCATGAGATGTTAATCCTTTTATGCACCTTGTTTTGCTTAGTACGGCGGTAGCATTATAAGGTGATCCCTCACTTGAATTTCAAGATGAACTGTGTTCTCCCCGAGTGTGCACCGTTGCGAAAGTTCGTCGTGTTGAGACACCACGTGATGATCGGGTGTGATAGACTCTACGTTCACATACAACGGGTGCAAGCCAGATTTGCACGCGCAGAACACTCGGGTTAAACTTGACGAGCCTAGCATGTACAGACATGGCCTCGGAACACAAGAGACCGAAAGGTCGAGCATGAGTCATATAGTGGATATGATCAACATAATGATGTTCACCATTGCAGCCACCTCAACTCACGTGATGATCGGACTTGAGTTGGTGAATTTGGATCATGTATCACTCGAATGATCGGAGGGATGTCAATTTGAGTGGGAGTTCTTAAGTAATATGATTAATTGAACTCATTATCATGAACATAGTCAAAGTGTCTTTGCAAATTACGTTGTAGATTACTAGCTCGCACTGTAGCTCCCTTGTATTTTTATATGTTCCTAGAGAAATAGAATTGAAAGATGTTGGTAGCAAAATTGCGGACTGGGTCCGTGATCTGAGGATTGTCCTCATTGCTGCACAGAAGGCTTATGTCCTTAATGCACCGCTCGGTGCGCCACCCCATCTAGCGTCGTCTGTAGATGTTGTGAACATCTGACAGGCACATTTCGATGACTACTTGATAGTTTAATGCGTCATGCATTACGGCTTAGAATTGAGGCTCCAAAACGTTTTGAACATCACGGAACATATGAGATGTTCTAAGAGCTGAGATTGTGATCTCAGGCTCGTGCCCGAGTTGCGAGATATAGGATCTCCAACGAGATTCTTTGCCTACAAGATGGAAGAGAATAGCTCAATCGTTGAGCATGTGCTCAGACTGTCTGGGTACTACAATCGCTTGAATCGAGTGGGAGTTGATCTTCCAGATAAGATAGTGATTGATGTAGTTCTCCAAGTCACTGTCACTGAGCTACTAGAACTTGGTGATTAACTATAAAATGCCAGGGAAAGAAATGTTGATCCCTGAGCTGTTCGCGATGTTTGACACCGCGAAGGTAGAAATCAAGAAGGAGCGTCAAGTGTTGATGGTTAATCAAACCACTAGTTTTGAGAAGGGCAAGAGCAAGGAGGGAAACTTCATGGATAGCAAGTCAGTTGTTGCTCCAGTGAAGCAACCCAAAGTTGAACTCAAACCCGAGACTAAGTGCTTCTGTTATGAGGTGAGCGGTCGCTGAAGCGGAACAACCCTAGATACTTGGTAGATACGAAGGCTGGCAACATTAATAGAAGTATATTTGATATACGAGTTATTAATGTGTATCTTGCTAGTACTCTTAGTAGCACCTGGGTATTGGATACGGGTTCGGTTGCTAAATGTTAGTAACTCAAAATAAAAGCTACGGAATAAACGGAGAACTAGCTAAGGGTGAAGTGACGATATGTGTTGGAAGTGTTTCCAAGGTTGATGTGATCAACATCGCACGCTCTCTCTACCTTCAGGATTAGTGACGAACCTAAATAAATGTTATTTGGTGTTTTGCATTGAGCATGAACATGATTAGATCATGTTTATTGCAATACGGTTATTCATTTAAGTTACAGAATAATGGTTATTCTGTTTACATGAATAATACCTTCAATGGTCATGCACCCAGTGAGAATGGTTTGTTGAAATCTTGATCGTAGTAGTACACATGTTCATAACATTGATGTCAAAAGATACAAAGTTAACAATGATAGTACCACATACTTGTGGCACTGCCGCTAAATTTCATATTGGTATAAAGCGCATGTAGAAACTCCATGCTGATGGATATTTGGACTCATTCGATTTCGAATCGGTTGAGACATGTGAACCATGCCTCTTGGGCAAGATGACTAAAGGACCCCGTTGGATGGAGCGGGCAAGTGATTCATTGGAAATGATACATGTTGATGTATGCAATCTAGTGAGTCTTGTAGCGTGCAGTGGATATCGTTATTTTCTTACCTTCACTGATGATTTGAGTAGATATAGTGTATATTTACTTAATGAAACACAAGTCTGAATCGTTTGAAAGGTTCAAGAAAATTCAAAGTGAAGTTTAAAGATCATCGTGACAAGAAGATAAAAATGACCGCGATATGATCGTGGAGGTGAATATCTGAGTTACGAGTTTGGCATACAACTTAAGACAATGTGAAATTTGTTTCACAACTAACGCCACCTGGAACACCATGGTGTGATGGTGTGTTCGAACATCATAGTCATGCTCTATTGATATAGTGCATACTGTCATGTCTCTTATCATTTTACTACTATAATTTTTGGGGTTATGCATTAGAGACAACTACATTCACTTTAAATAGGGCATCATCTAAATCCGTTGAGATGACACCATGTAAATTATGGTTTGATAGAAACCTAAGCTGTCATTTCTTAATACTTGGGGCTGCGACACTTGTGTGGAAAATGTTTTCACCTAATGAGGTCGAACCCAAGGCGGACAAATGCATCTTGATAGAATACCCTAAGATCAGTTGGGTGAACCTTCTATCTCAGATCCAAGTGCAAAGTGTTTGTTACTAAAACGGATCCTTTCTCGAGGAAAAGTTTCTCTCGAAAGAATTGAGTGGGAGGAAGATAGAACTTGATGAGGTTGTTAAACCTTTGTTCAACCAGAGAGTAGCGCAGCGCAGAAAGATGTTTCTGTGAAGCCTACGTTAGTTGAAGAGGAAGTTAATGATGATGATCATGAAGCTTCAGGATCAAGTTACTATCGAACTTCATGGGTCGACAAGGATGTGTACTGCTCCTAAGTGGTACGACAACTCTGTCTTGGAGATCATGTTGTTGGAAAACAATGAACCTACGAGCTATGGAGAAGCGATGATGGGCCCGGATTCCGAAAAATGGTTAGAGGCCATGAAATCCGAGATAGGATCCATGTATGAAAACCAAGTATAGACTTTGGTAGACTTTCTCGTTAGATGGCAGGTCGTTGAGTACAAATGGACCTTTAGAATGAAGACACACACTGATGGTGAATGTCACCATTTGTAAAGCTCGACTTGTTGCAAGGTTGTTTGTGACAAGTTCAAGGAGTTGACTGCGATGAGGCTTTCTCACTCGTAGCGATGCTAAAAGTCTGTTGGAATTATGTTAGCAGTTGCTGCATTTTCAATTATGAAATCTGGCAGATGGATGTCAAAACATCGTTTCCTTAACGGTTTACTTAAGGAAAGGTTGTATGTGATACAACCAGAAGGTTTTGTCAGTCCTAAGGATGCTAAAAGATGAGCAAGCTTCAGTGATCCTTCTATGGACTGAAGCAAGCATCTCGGAGTTGGAATATACACTTTGATGAGGTGATCAAAGTTTCTGTAGTTTATACAAAGTTTACGAGAAACTTGTATTTGCAATAAAGTGAGTGGGAGCACTGTAGAGTTTCTGATAAGTATATGTGGTTGACATATTGTTGATCGGAAATAATGTAGAATTTCTGGAAGGCATAAAAGGTTGTTTGAAAAGTGTTTTTCAAAGGAAGACCTGGATAAAGCTACCTAATTGTTGAGCATCAAAATCTATAGAGATAGATCAAGATGCTTGATGAGACTTTCAATGAGTGCATACCTTGACAAGATTTTGAAAGAGTTCAAAATGGATCAGCCAGAGAAATAGTTCTCGTCTGATTTGTAAGGTGTGAAGTTGAGTGAGACTCAAAGCTCGACAACGGCATAAGAAAGAGAAAGGACGAACGTCGTCCCCTATGCCTTAGCCATAGGCTCTATATTATGCCATGCTGTGTACCGCACCTATGTGTGCCTTGCCATGAGTCTGTCAAGGGGTACAAGAGTGGTCCAGGAGTGGATCACTGGACAGCGGTCGGAATTATCCTTAGTAACCAGAGGACTAAGGAAATGTTTCTTGATTATGGAGGTGATAAAGAGTTCGTCGTAAAGAGTTACGTCGATGCAAGCTTTAACACCTATCCGGATGACTAGTAGTAGCAATCTGGATACGTATAGTGGAGCAGCCATTTGGAAATAGTACCAAGTGGAGTGTGGTAGTAGTGTTTACAGTTTGACATAGAGATTTGCAAAGTACACACGGGTCTGAATATCGCAGACCCGTTGACTATAAGACCTCTCTCACATGCAAAGCATGATTGAGCCCCAAAACTCATTGGGTGTTAGATTCATAACAATGCGAATCACATGGTGATGTGAACTAGATTATTGACTCTAGTGCAAGTGGGAGACTGTTGGAAATATGCCCTAGAGGCAATAATAAATTAGTTATTATCATATTTCCTTGTTCATGATAATCGTTTATTATCCATGCTATAATTGTATTGATCGGAGACTTAAATGCATGTGTGGATACATAGACAAAACCATGTCCCTAGTATGCCTCTAATGGACTAGCTCGTTGATCAAAGGATGGTTAAGGTTTCCTAGCCATGGACATGAGATGTCATTTGATAACGGGATCACATCATTAGGAGAATGATGTGATGGATAAGACCCAAACTACAAACATAGCATATGATCGTGTCAGTTTATTGCTACTGTTTTCTGCATGTCAAGTATATGTTCCTATGACCATGAGATCATGCAACTCACGGATATCAGAGGAGTGCCTTGTGTGTATCAAACGTCGCAACGTAACTGGGTGACTATAAAGGTGCTCTACAGGTATCTCCGATGGTGTCTGTTGAGTTGGCATGGATCGAGACTGGGATTTGTTACTCCATGTAACGAAGAGGTATCTCGGGGCCCACTCGGTAATGCAACATCACAATAAGCCTTGCAAGCAATGTGACTAATTGTTAGTTGCAGGATCTTGTATTACGGAACGAGTAAATAGACTTGCCGGTAACGAGGTTGAACTAGGTATGGAGATACCGACGATCGAATCTCGGGCAAGTAACATATCGAAGAACAAAGGGAACGTTATACGGGATTAACTGAATCCTTGACATAGAGGTTCGACCGATAAAGATCTTCATAGAATATGTAGGAACCAATGTGGACGTCCAGGTCCCGCCATTGTTTATTGACCGTAGAGGTGTCTCGGTCATGTCTACATAGTTCTCGAACTCGCAGGGTCTGCACACTTAAGGTTCGGTGACGTTTCGGTAGTGTAGAGTTATGTATGGTGGTGACCGAAGTTTGTTCGGACTCCCGGATGAGATCCCGGACGTCACGAGGAGCTCCAGAATGGTCCGGAGGTAAAGATTCATATATAGGAAGTCCCAGTTTGGTTTCCGGAAAACTTTCGGGCTCATCGGTAGTGTACCGGGAGTGCCGGTAGTGTACCGGGAGGCCTCCGGGAGGGGTATTTCGAACCCAAGAGGTCCATGGGCTGTGGGAGAATAATAACCAGCCATTAGTGGGCTGGGAAAACAGCCACAAAGGCCCATGGCACAGGAGAGAAAGTCCTAAAGCAAAAAGTGGAAAATCAGCCAATAGGAGGCAATCCTACTCCAACTAGGATTGGAGGTGAAGTAGGATTGCTCCCACCTCCTATTTCGGCCGACCCAAAGGCCTTGGCTGCCTCTCCTCTCCTCTCCTCCTATATATACTAGTGGATTAGGTGGTTTTTGGACAGAATTTCCGGCCATGTGCTACCCGTTTCACCGGTGCACAGTTTCTCCTCTAGATCGGTTTTCCGCAGCGCTTAGGCGAAGCCCTGCCGGAATCACTCCACCACCATCACCGGAGCGCCGTCACGCTGCCGGTGAACTCTCTCTCCTCTCCACATCCTCTTGCTGGATCAAGACGGTGGAGATCGTCATCAAGCTGCACGTGTGCTGAACGCGGAGGTGCCGTCCGTTCGGCGCTAGATCGGAAGGACCGTGATCGAGATCGCGAGACGGTTCGTGATGTGATCACGGAACGGATCGTGATGAGTTCGCGGGACAGATCGTGATCAAGATCGTGAGACGGATCGTGATGAGTTCACGGGACGGATCATGATGTGTTCGCGGGACGGTTCGTGATTGGATCGCGGGACGCTCGGCGATTTGGATCGCGAAGAAGTTCGACTACACCAACCGCGTTTCTTAACGCTTCCCGCTTAGCAATCTACAAGGGTATGTAGATCCACTCTCCCTCTCGTAGATGCTCATCACCATGGATAGGTTTGCGTGTGCGTAGGAAAATTTTTGTTTCTCATGCGACGTTCCCCAACACTATGGAATAAAGAGTGGCAAGAGCCTAAGCCTGGGGATGCCCAAGGCACCCCAAGACATATTCAAGGGTACCAAAAATCCTAAGCTTGGGGATGCCCCGGAAGGCATCCCCTCTTTCGTCTTCAATCCATTGGTAAATTTACTTGAGGCTATATTTTTATTCACCACATGCTATGTGTTTTGCTTGGAGCGTCTTGTATGATATGAGTATTTGCTTGTTAGTTTTCCACAATCATCCTTGTTGCACACATATTTTGATATAGACACTCTGAATTGTGAATTTGTTAGAATACTCTATGTGCTTCACTTATATCTTTTGAGCTAGGGAATGTTGCTCTAGTGCTTCACTTATATCTTTATAGAGCATGGTGGTGTTATATTTTATAGAAATCATTGAACTCTCGTTCCTCACTTATATTATTTTGAGAGTTTCTTAAAACATCATGGTAATTTGTTTAGGTTATGAATTTAGTCCTAATATAATGGCATCCAAGAGGGATATAATAAAAACTTTCATATTACGTGCATTAAAAACTATGAGAAGTTTGATTCCTTGCATGTAGTTTTGAGATAATAGGGATGGTAATATGAGAGTCATGCTAGTGAGTAGTTGTGAATTTGAAGAGATACGTGTGTTAAAGCTTGTGATTCCCGTAGCATGCACGTATGGTGAACCGTTATGTAATGAAGTCAGAGCATGATTTGTTTAATGATTGTCGACCTTTGTGTGAGGGTCGGGAGCGCGCGATGGTTAACTCCTACCAACCTCTCCCCTAGGAGCATGCGTCTAATGCTTTGTTTGATGACTAATAGACTTTTTCAATAAGTATGTGAGTTCTTTATGACTAATTTGAGTCCATGTATTATACGCACTCTCACCCTTCCACCTTTGCTAGCCTCTCTAGTACCATGCAACTTTTGACGGTACACCAAACCCTCCTTCCTCAAAACAGCCACCACATATTCCTCAAAAACAGCCACCATACCTACCTATTATGGCATTTCCATAGCCATTCCGAGATATATTGCCATGCAACTTCCACCATGTAGTTTTTTCTATGACTTGCATCATCACTTCATATTGCATATAGAGTCATATCTTGTCATAGGAATCGATTTGTAATTTTTTTTATTTGAGTTATAAGTAAATAAAAGAGTGATGATTTTTCATTAATAGAGCATTGTCCCATGATATAAAAGGATGATGGAGGCTATGACTCCCTCACAAGTTGGGACGAGTATCCGGACTTTACAAAAAATAAAAGAGGCCAGCGAAGCCCAAACAAAAAAATAAAAGAGGCCAAAGAAGCCCACCAAAAAAATGAAAAAAATGAGAGAAAGAGAGAAGGGACAATTGCTACTACCTTTTTCCACACTTGTGCTTCAAAGTAGCACCATTATCTTCATGATAGAGAGTCTCCTATTTTGTCACTTTCATATAACTAGTGGATATTCATCTTGCACGACCACTTACTTTTCTTTTTGAGCTTTCATACACTTATAGCTCTAAGTGCATTTGTTGCATGGCAATCCCTACTCACTCACATTGATATCTATTGACGGGCCTCTCCATAACCTGTTGATACGCCAAGTTTATGTGAGACTATCTTCTCCTTTTTCCCCTTGCACCTCCTCCATATTCTATTCCACCTATAATGCTATATCCATGGCTCACGCTCATGTATTGCATGAGAATTGAAAAGGTTTGAGAACACCAAAAGTGTGAAACAATTGCTTGACTTGTTCATCGGGGTCGTGTATGATTTAGATACTTTGTGTGGGGAAGATGGAGCATAGCCAGACCATATGATTTTGTAGGGATAACTTTCTAAGGCCAAGTTATTTCAAAAGGACATGACTACCTTGTTGGTGTGCTTGAAGTATTACTATTTTTATGTCAATATAAGACTATTGTTTTGAATCTTACGGATCTGAATATTCATGCCACAATAAAGAATATTACATGTATAAATATGTTAGGTAGCATTCCACATAAAAAATTTGTTTTTATCATTTACCTACTCAAGGACAAGTAGGATTAAGCTTGGGGATGCTGATACGTCTCCAACGTATCTATAATTTTTGATGTTCCATGTTATTATATTATCTGATTTGGATGTTTTATATGCATTAATATGCTATTTTATATTATTTTTGGGACTAACCTATTAATCTAGAGCCTAGTGCCAGTTTTTGTTTTCTTCCTTGTTTTTGAGTTTTGCAGATAAGGAATATTAAACGGAGTCCAAACGGAATAAAACCTTCGAAAGGAATTTTTCTGGAACAAAAGGAATCTACAAGACTTGAGAACCAACGCAAAGGAGCCACCGTGGGGCCACAAGCCTTAGGGGCGCAACCAGGGGGTGGCCGCATCGGTCAAGCTTGTGGGCCCACGACTGCTCCCCTAACCCTAATATTCGGCCTATAAATTCCCAAATATTCCATCATTATCAGAACGAGCCATAAAAACAATTTTCCGCTGCCAGAAGCCTCCGTTCTCGAGAGATCCAATCTTTGAGCCTTTTTCGGTTATTTGCCGGAGGGGGATTCGATCACGGAGGGCATCTACATCAACTCCATTGCCCCTCCAATGATGCGTGAGTAGTTCACCACAGACCTACAGGACCATAGCTAGTACATAGATGGCGTCTTCTCTCTCTTTGCTTCTCAATACCATGTTCTTCATTATCTTCATGGAGATCTATCTGATGTAATAATGTTTTGCGGTGTGTTTGTCGAGATCCGATGAATTGTGGGTTTATGTTCAGATTATCCATGAATATTATTTGAGTCTTTCCTGAATTATTTTATGCGTGATTTCATATCTTTGCAAGTCTCTTCGAGTTATTGGTTTGGTTTGGCCAACTAGATCGGTAATTCTTGCAATAGGAGAAGTGCTTAGTTTTGGGTTCAATCTTGCGGTGTCCTCACCCAGTGACAAAGTAGGGGTAGCGAGGCACGTATTGTATTGTTGCCATCAAGGGTAAAAAGATGGGGTTTTCATCATATTGCTTGAGTTTATCCCTCTACATCATGTCATCTTACTTAATGTGTTACTCTTTTCTTCATGAACTTAATACTCTAGATGCAGGCAGGAGTCGGTCGATGTGTGGAGTAATAGTAGTAGATGTAGAATCATTTCGGTCTACTTATCACAAACGTGATGCCTATATGCATAATCATTGCCTTGGATATCTTCATAATTATTCGCTTTTCTAGCAATTGCTCGACGGTAATTTGTTCACCCATCGTAATACTTACCATAAAGAGAGAAGCCATCTAGTGAAACCTATGGCCCTCGGGTCTATTTTCCATATTATATTTTCAGATCTAAAACCAAAAATACCAAAAATACTTGCTGCATTATTTTTACTTTTAGTTTTACTTTCCGTTCAAGCATCATATTAGATCTATCTCTATTAGATCTCATCCTTGCAAGTAACCATGAAGGGATTGACAACCCCTTTAGAGTGTTGGGTGCAAGAGTTTGATTCTTTGTGCAGGTACATCTATTGGTGATTCGCTTGTATCTCCTACTGGATTGATACCTTGGTTCTCAAAAATTGAGGGAAATACTTATGTAATTTATTGCATCAAACCATTCCTCTTCACGGGAAACCAATGCATGCTCGAGAAGTAGCAGGCACCAATGTCCACACTTTGTTGCGCTCAAAGTTATTGATTTCTTCATGCATGTATTCAAGACATTCCTCATCTTCGAGTGCATCTTGTACCTTGAGGTGTTAAAAGCAATAAACAAACACATGATGTGCACAAAAGTTTGTTAATTGACAACGAGTAGTTACCCCTCTCTTGAAGCTTCCATAAACGTTCTTTAAGAGGTTTTGCTTGACTCTTAGTTTGGAAGCAATCTTGGTTGCTCTTCTTTCAAGAATTTCCTCCATGGAGAGTTGAGGCTTGGTAGTTTAACGAGCTTCGGTACTAGCACTGGCTTGTTCTTGATCTTGAGTATGATCTTGATCTTTAGCTTGACCTTGATCTTGAGCTTGATCTTGATCTAGAGCTTCATCTTGATCTTGATCTTGCATGGGGTGTGAGCAAGATCTCGAGCATTGTTTGATGAAGAATCATCATCATTAAGTTGATCTTGCTCTTAATCTTGGTCACGGGGTTGAGGGCCATCACTTTGTTCTTTGGAAGCGTGTGGGTCGAGCTTCGGTGATGGTTTCACTTGAGTGGAACATTGTCCTTCTCCTTCAGCCACAAGGGGTTCTTCAACGGGTAGTAAGTATCCCACACCCATTCTTCTTATGGCTTGGGGAGGAATTTCATCACCTACATCACAAAGACCACTTTCTCCACTTGGGAGACATTATTTTCATCAAACTCTACGTTACTCGTCTCCTCAATGAGTCCCATGGACTTGTTGAGGACACGGTAAGCATGAGAGTTTGCAGCATAACTAACAAAAATGCCCTCATGAGCTCACATTCAAAATTTGACAAACGAACACCTTTCTTGAGAATGAAACACTTACAACCGAACACTCAGAAGTACTTGAGTTTGGGTTTTTTCTCGGTAAGAATCTCGTATAGAGTCTTGTTCAAGCCTTTACGGAGATAGAGACGATTTGATGCATGACACGCGGTGTTGATTGCTTTGGCCCAAAAGTTGTAAGGTGATTTAAACTCTAGCATCATGGTTCTTGCTGCATCCATTAACGTCGAGTTCTTTCTCTGCGCAACACCATTTTGTTGAGGGGTGTAAGGACTGGAGTAGTGGTGTTTTATCCCCTCATCACTGAGAAACTCATTTAGGGTGTAGTTCTTGAAATCAGTGCCATTGTCACTTCTAATCATCAGGATCTTTGTTTCATGTTAACGTTGGACTTCATTTGCAAAGTTGATGACGGTTTGCTGGGTCTCACTCTTCTTCTTGAAGAAAAATACCCATGTGTACCTTGAGTAATAATCCACAATCACCAAGCAATACTTTATCCCTCCAAGACTATCAAAAGATGGAGGACTAAAGAGGTCCATGTGAAGGATCTCTAGGGTCCTTTTTGAGTGAACTCTAGTGGTAGGACGATGAGCCTTTTCATGTAACCTTCCTTCAATACACGCACTGCAAGCATGATCTTTAGCAAAACTCACATATGTTAGTCCAAGGATGTGATCCCCTTTGAGGAGACTTTGCAAAGATCTCATATTGACATGGACTAGTCGGCGATGCCAAAGCCACCCCACATCAACTTTAGTCATTAGGCATGTCACGGTCTTAGTGGGTCACTCTGAGAACTTAACCACATAGAGACCGTTTTTAACATGCCCAACAAGGGCTAATTTAAGAGTCTTGATCCACAAAAGGGTCACAATGTCAATGCCAAAGAAAGTACTAAAACCCATAAGTGAAAGTTGACGAACGGAAAGTAAATTGTATGTGAGGGTCTCGACAAGCATAACATTTTCAATGGTTAAGGTTGGAGAGACAACCGCCTTGCCAAGACCCAATACCTTTGAGATTGTGTCATCGCCAAACGAGACTTGAGTGGCCACGGATTTATTGGGTCGAACGTCCACCACCAAGTCCTTGCTTCCGGTCATATGATTTGTTGCTCCACTATCGAGCAACCACGAGACTCCACCGGAAGCAAACTCCTACAATAGATCAATGCATGATTTTAGGTACCCATTATTTAAAGGGTCCTTTCATGTTAGAGATAAGGGTCTTAGGAACCCAAATGGCCCACTCAATGTACTCATAAGAAGACCCAACATATTTGGAATAAACATGCCAATCACTGGCACAACATAATATATAAGAGGGGTTAAAGTCCCCGGCCCTGTTGGAGGGAGTGGTCTTGCCCTTCTTGGCACTACCACCCACACCCTATCCTTCTTCTTCTCAGGAGTAAATCCCCCTGCATTGAAAAAAGTTTGCATGAGTGGGGGAGCTTGCTTGGTCTTCACCTTCTTCTTCTTTTTGGACTTGGGTGCAAACCCAACTCCTTCCTTTGCAACCACTTCCTTTTGATTGCTCAAAAGATCATTGAGAGTCTTCTCATCTTGGATACACGTCGCAAGGACTTTCTCAAGCTGCTCTTTCAGCTTAGCATTTTCCTCCACAAGATGTGCATGCTCACAACACACATTAGTAGCAGATGCATTATCAATTAGAACAAAAGGAGGACACGTGGCAATTTCCTTAGTGAGTTTTAATTGGAGTTGATCATGCGACTCCTTAAGAGAAGCATGACCACTCTTCAATGCCTTGTGAGCATTGTAAAGTGAGTCAAGTTCATCCTTGAGTCAATCATGGCCAAGCCCAAGTGCAACCTTTTTAGATTCGAGCACACGGTTAAGAACGATAGCATGATCATAATCTTTACGTAATTTAGCAAGGTCATCATTTTGTGACTCCTCAAGAGTGATACGAAGACCTCACTCTTCTTCAAGAGCAACAGAAATATCTGCCATCTCGTCGGCATAATCACGACGATGGCCTCTCAACTCCTCAAGGAATTCTTCTTGAAACTCGATGTGTCATTGGCCTCACAAAGCTGTTCCAAGAGAGCAACGAAGTGCTTCTTGGATTATCCCTTGAGTTTACACAAGAACTTGTCAAACTCATTCTCACCCTATTTTGCCCCCTCATGTTCATCCACACAATCTAATAAGGATGGAGTGGAAGAAATAGAAGTTTTAATGTTTGAGATTTGGGGGTTGGAGGTTACATTGGTGATACCTTTTGCCATGACGCACCTAGCGATGTGGTTCTCGTTGGGGGCATTGAAGAGTGACACCTTTGTTGGGGTAGAGGATGCAATTGCCACAGATGCCATTGCCATTCCTTCACCACTTGTGTCATCGTCATCAACATCATCATCCGAGGCATACTCTTCTTGATCCACCAACACTTTGTGAGGAGTCTTATTGGTGAAGTTGGTCTTGTTAGGGAAAGACTTGGCCTTATCTTTGTGGATGAGCTTGCCACCATTGTCTTCCCTCTTCTCATATGGACAATCCCCCACAAAATGACTCACATTAACATAGTTGTAGTAGGTCCTCACATGTTGCTTGCCCTTTGACCCGCTTGAGTTGTTCTTAGAGAAGTTAGGCCTTGTGTTTCTCTTATTGCCCCAAAATTGACTGGACGCTAGAGCCATATGCTCATGGTAAACATATTTGGTGTCCTCGGGGCAACCCTCTTATTCTTATTGTTCCTCCTCTTGATTGGCCTTGGCCTTCAGAGCAAGGTAGGGAGATGATTTCTTTGACCGTTGCACGCGAGCAAGGGCATTGTCGGTGGTCGTGTTCAAGATGTTCATTGCAATAAATTCATCCAACACATCACCAGAGGACAAGGTGTGAAAGCCCGATCTTTGACGGATGATGACGGACATGGCCTTGTTGTAGGGCATGATGGCCTTCAAAAACTTACGTTTGACCCAGGTGTCATCCTCATCCTTGCTGCCATGATCTTGGAGGGCAATGTCAAGAGTACTAACCCTCCTATAGAGCTCACACGGTTCCTCATCTTCTATCATCACAAACTCATCTGACTGATCAAGCACAACCTCATATTTTGATCGTTGAATGCTTGAGCTGCCCTTGTACATGGTGACGTGTTCCCAACACTCTTTAGCAACAGTGAAGGGATGCAGGTGAGGTAGGTCTTCGATAGGAACAACAGCTTGGAGTATGAACAAGGCGGAGGAATTTAGTTGTTTATTCGCCTTTTCTCTTGGAGTGAGGTTGCATGGATCACGAGGATAGTATCCATCTTCAATGACTCACATGAGTTAAATTGAGCTGTGATCCAAATGAGATTTGATACAAAAAAATCCAATTAGCAAAATCATTCTTAACAAATTTAGGAGGAGGACCGAGATTAACTATATGAGGTGGGTGCACCGGTCCTCCATAGACCAAGGGAGGGGGAACCAAGGCAAAGGTCCCCGACCCATTAATTCCTTGAGAACGATTATCCTTATCAGCACTAGCCCCTCCTTACCCGAGTTGACATCCGATGTCTAGTTAGTGGGATTAACCACTTGCACCTCATCGGGTGGGAAGTTTAAGGAATTCTTTGAACATGGATTTGACATCGGTCGTCATGGAAGATTTGAGAGAGGTTATGGCCACATTCAAATCCTCACGAGAGACCGTATTCACACCCACGGCCTCGGGTAGTTCACTAGACTGCACCTCTATGTCGGCCATACTCTTCAGGTGGTGAAACCCTTAATAAAGAGACGAGGCTCTAATACCAATAGAAAGGATCGATATGGTTGAATAGAGGGGGGTGAATAGGCAACTACCCGTTTTTAACTTTTCTTTAACAATTTAGGCTTAGCAACAAATAGTTTGGCTAGATATGCAACTAGGTGAGCAACCTATATGATGCTAAACACAACAACAAGATAAGCAAGCAAGATAAACAATATGAGTACCTTGCACAAAGTAAAGGTAAGAAGTAACCACAAGAGGAACCGATGGAGACGAGGATGTGTTAACGAAGTTCCTTCCCGATAAAGGGAAGTACGTCTCCGTTGGAGCGGTGTGGAGGCACAATGCTCCCCAAGAAGCCACTAGGGCCACCGTATTCTCCTCACGCCCTCACACAATGCGACGTGCCGTGATTCCACTAGTGGTGTCCTTGAAGGCGACAACCGAACCTTTACTAACAAGGTTGGGGCAATCTCCACAACTTAATTGGAGGCTCCCAACGACACCACGAAGCTTCACTACAATGGACTATGGATTCGAGGTGAGCTTTGCCATCTGGGGTGCTCAAACACCAAAGAGTAACAAGATCCACTAGGGATTGATGGGGGGAATCAAATATCTCTCGGTGGAACTATATATCAAGGCCCTCTCCTCCAAACCCTAGAGCACCAACAAGATTTGATGTCTAGGGAGGGAGAAGGAGCAAGAATAAGCTTAGGAGCAACAATGGAGCTTTTTGTGGGAAGAGGTGTGATACGTCCATTTTGCATCATGCTTTTATATTGATATTTATTACATTATGGGCTGTTATTACATGTTATGGTACAATACTTATGCCTTTTCTCTCTTATTTTACAAGGTTTACATGAAGAGGGAGAATGCCGGTAGCTGGAATTCTCGGCCGGAAAAGGAGCCAATCTGAGATAACTATTGTGCACAACTCCAAAAGTCCTAAAAATTTATGGACAATTATTTTGGAATATATAAAAAATACTGGGAAAAACAGATACCAGAGGGGTCCCACCAGGAGGTGGCAAGCCTGCCAGGCGCGGTCACCCCCATGGTCGCGCCTAGCAGGCTTGTGACCCACCTGGCAGGTCCCCGACGCCCATCTTTTTCTATATGAAGGGTTTTGACCTAAAAATCAGAAGGAAGCTTTCGGTATGAAGCACCACCGTCTCGAGGCAGAACTTGGACAGAACAAATCTAGAGCTCCGGCAGGGCTATACTGTCGGGTAACCCTCTCGGAGGGGGAAATCGAAGTCATCATCATCACCAACGATCCTCTCATCGAGAGGGGGTCAATCTCCATCAACATCATCAGCACCATATACTCTCCAAACCCTAGTTCATCTCTTGTATCCGATCTTTGTCTCAAACCTTAGATTGGTACCTGTGGGTTGCTAGTAGTGTTGATTACTCCTTGTAGTTGATGCTAGTTGGTTTACTTGGTGGAAGATCATATGTTCAGATCCTTTATGATAATTAATACTCCTATGATTATGAACATGAACATGCTTTGTGAGTAGTTATGTTTTTCCTGAGGACACGGCATAAGTCTTGTTATAAGTAATCATGTGAATTTGGTATTCGTTCGATATTTTGATGAGATGTATGTTGCCTATCCTATAGTGGTGTTATGTGAACGTCGACTACATAACGCTTCACCATTATTTGGTCCTAGGGGAAGGCATTGGGAAGAAATAAGTAGATGATGGGTTGCTAGAGTGACAAAAGCTTAAACCCTAGTTTATGTGTTGCTTCGTAAGGGGCTGATTTGGATCCATATATTTCATGCTATGGTTAGATTTATGTTAATTCTTCTTTCGTAGTTGCGGATGCTTGCAAGAGGGGTTAATCACAAGTGGGAGGTTTTTCCAAGTAAGGGCAGCACCCAAGCACTGGTCCACCCACATATCAAACTATCAAAGTAACGAACGCGAATCAAATGAGCATGATGAAATTTAGCTTGACAGAAATTCCCATGTGTCCTCGGGAGCGCTTTCCTTCATATAGGAGTCCAGGCCTGTTCTTTGATACAAAAAGGATTGTGCTACCTTGTTGCACCTTTGCTACACTTGTTACTTGTTACTCGTTACAAATTATCTTATCACAAAACTATCTGTTACCGATAATTTCAGTGCTTGCGGAGAATACCTTACTGGAAACCACTTGTCATTTCCTTCTGCTCCTCGTTGGGTTCAACACTCTTGCTTATAGAAAGGACTATGATAGATCCCCTATACTTTTGGGTCATCAAGACTCTTTTCTGGCGCCATTTCCGGGGAGGGAAGCACCTTTGGTAAGTGGGATCTGGTAAGGAAAATTTTATATATTGTGTTGAAATTTACTGTCACTTGTTACTATGGAAAGTAATCCTTTGAGGGGCTTGTTCGGGATATCTTCAACTCGACCGGAAACACAAAGAGTTGTCCCTCAACCTACTAAAAATATTTGTTATGAAATTCCTTCGGGTATGATAGAGAAACTGTTGGCTAATCCTTACGCAGGAGATGGAACACTACATCCTGATTTGCATCTAATCTATGTGGATGAAGTTTGTGGATTATTTAAGCTTGCAGGTCAGCCCGAGGATCACGTCAAGAAGAAGTTCTTTCCTCTTTGAAGGAAAAGGCATTGACATGGTATAGGCTATGTAATGATATGGGATCATGGAGCTACAAGCAATTAAAGATGGAATTTAATCAGAAGTTCTACCCTATGCATCTAGTTCATCGTGATCGGAATTATATCTATAATTTTTGGCCTCGTGAAGGAGAAAGAATCGCTCGAGCTTGGGGGAGGCTTAAGTCAATGTTATATTCATGCCACAATCATGAGCTCTCGAGAGAAATTATTATTCAGAATTTTTATGCTCGGCTTTCTCGTAATGATCAATCCATGCTTGATACTTCTTATGTTGGTTCCTATATGAAGAAAGATATTGACTTCAAATGGGATTTATTGGAAAGAATTGAACGCAACTGTGAAGATTGGGAACTCGACGAAGGTAAGGAGTGAGGTATGAACCTTAAATTTGATTGTGTTAAATCCTTCATAGACACCGATGCTTTTTGTGAATTTAGCACTAAATATGGACTTGACTCTGAGATAGTAGCTTCTTTTTGTGAATCTTCTGCTGCTCATGTTGATCTCCCTAAGGAGAAGTGGTTTAAATATCATCCTCCAATTGAAGTGAAAGTAGTTGAACTTGTTAAAGTTGAAGAGGAAACTATTACTTATAATGTTAATCCTGTTATTCCTGCTGCTTATATTGAGAAACTACCTTTCCCTATTAGAATAAAGGAACATGCTAAAGCTTCAACTATGGTTCGTAAGAGCTGTGCTAGAACACCTACACCTCCTGAGCAAATTAAAGTTGAGCCTACTATTGCTATTGTTAAAGATCTCTTGGTTGATAATACTGATGGGCATGTTACTCAATTATGTGATGAAGCTGCTAGAATTGCTAAACCTGGTGCTAAAGATAAACATAGACCCATTGTTGGCACACATGTTGTTTCTGTTAAAATAGGAGATCATTGTTATCATGGCTTATGTGATATGGGTGCTAGTGTGAGTGCAATTCCCTTTACCTTATTTAAAGAGATTATGAATGATATTGCACTAGCTGAGTTAGAGAAATTGATGTTACAGTTAAGCTTGCTAATAGAGATACTATATCACTGCTTGGGATTATTAGAGATGTTGAAGTCTTGTGTGGGAAAAAAATACTTATTTTCTTGTCCTTGGCTCCACACAAGATTATTCTTGTCTCCTTATATTTGGTAGACCCTTCTTGAATACCCTTAACGCCAGGATGGATTGCGAGAAGGAAACTATTATCGTAAGTTTTGGGGATACGTCTCATCAGTTTAATTTTTCTAAATTTCGTGGACAACCCCATGATAAAGAATTGTCTAGTAAGGATGAAATTATTGGTCTTGATTCTGTTGTGGTGCCTCCTACTGATCTTTAGAGCAATATCTGCTACATCATGAAAACGACAGGCATATGAATGAAAGGAATGAAATAGATAGGATTTTCTTTGATCAGCATCCTATTCTAAAACACAACTTGCCTATTGAAATACTTGGGGATCCTCCTCCACCCAAGGAGATCCCGTGTTTGAGCTTAAACAATTACATGATACTTTGAAATTTGCTTATCTTGATGAAAAGAAGATATATCATGTTATTATTAGTGCTAAACTTTCAAAGCATGAAGAATAGAGATTATTGAAAACTCTAAGGAAGCACCGTGCTGCTATTGGATATACTCTTGATGATCTTAAGGGCATTAGTCCCACTCTAGTTCAGCACAAAATTAAATTGGAGCCTGATGCTAAACCAGTTGTTGATCACCAACGACGGTTGAATCCTAAGATGAAGGAAGTGGTAAGAAATGAAATATTAAAGCTTTTGGAGGCAGGTATCATTTACACTATTGTTGATAGTAGATGGGTTAGTCCCGTTCATTGTGTCCCTAAGAAAGGAGATATTACCATAGTTCCTAATGATAAAAATGAATTGATCCCGCAGAGAATTGTTACAGGTTATAGAATGGTAATTGATTTTAGGAAATTGAATAAAGCCACTAGAATAGATCATTACCCTCTACCTTCTATTGATCAAATGCTAGAAAGATTATCCAAACACACGCATTTTTGCTTTCTAGATGGTTATTCTGGCTTCTCTCAAATACCTTTGTCAAAAGAGGACCAAGAGAAGACCACCTTTACCTGCCCTTTTGGTACCTTTGCTTATAGACGTATGCCTTTTCGTCTAAGCAATGCACCTGCTACCTTTCAAAGATGTATGACTGCTACATTCTCTGATTTCTATGAAAAGATTGTTGAGCTCTTGATGGATGATTTTTTCATTTATGGAACTTCTTTTGATGATTGTTTGAGCAATCTTGATCGAGTTTTGTAGAGATGTGAAGAAAATAATCTTGTCTTGAATTGGGAGAAGTGCCACTTTATGGTGAATGAAGGCATTGTCTTGGGACATAAAATTTCTGAAAGAGGTATTGAAGTTGACAAGGCTAAAGTTGATGCTATTGAGAAAATGTCGTGTCCTATGGATATCAGAGGTATAAGGAGCTTCCTTGGTCATGCTGGTTTCTATAGGAGATTTATTAAAGATTTCTCTAAGATCTCTAGGCCTCTCACTAATCTTTTGCAAAAAGATGTTCCATTCATTTTTATGATGATTGTATAGAAGCTTTTGAAATTCTTAAGAATGCCTTGATTTCTGCACCTATTGTTCAACCACCTGATTGGAACCTACCTTTTGAAATTATGTGTGATGCTAGTGACTATGCCGTAGGTGTTGTTCTAGGTCAATGAGTTGATAAGAAATTAAATGTTATTAATTATGCTAGCAAAACTCTAGACAGTGCTCAAAGAAATTATGCTACCACCGAAAAGGAATTTTTAGCCGCTGTGTTCGCTTGTGATAAGTTTAGACCTTATATTGTTGATTCTAAAGTAACTGTTCACACTAATCATGGTGCTATTGAATATCTCATGGAAAAGAAAGATGGTAAACCTAGACTTATTAGGTGGGTTCTTCTGCTACAAGAATTTGATTTGCATATTGTTGATAGAAAGGGTGTTGATAACCCCGTAGCAAATAACTTGTCTAGGTTAGAGAATGTTCTTGATGACCCACTACCTATTTATGATAGCTTTCCTGATGAACAATTAGCTCTCATAAATGCTTCTCATAATGCTCCTTGGTATGCTGATTATGCTAATTACATTGACGCTAAATTTATATCGCCTAGTTTCACATACCAAAAATAGAAAAAGTTCTTCTATGATTTAAGACATTACTTTTGGGATGACCCACACCTTGGTAAACAAGGAGTAGATGGTGTTATTAGATGTTGTGCACCTGAGCTGCTGAGCATGAACAGGAACACATCCTACACAAGTGTCATTCCGAGGCCTACGGAGGACACCACGCTAGAGATAGAATTGCACATAAGGTATTACAATCTGGGTTTTATTGGCCTACTCTCTTCAAGGATGATCGTAAGTTTGTCTTGTCATGTGATGAATGTCAAAGAATTGGCAATATTAGTAGACGTTGGGAAATGCCTATGAATCACTCTCTTCTTATTGAACCATTCGATGTTTGGGGTTTTGATTATATGGGACCTTTTCCAACATCTAACGGGTATACTCATATTTTAGTTGCTATTGATTATGTTACTAAGTGGGTAGAAGCTATTCTAACTAGTAGTGCTGATCATAACACCTCTATTAAGATACTTAAAGAAGTTATTTTCCCTAGATTTGGAGTCCCCGGATATTTAATGACTAATGGTGGTTCACATTTTATTCATGGTGCCTTCCGTAAATTGCTTGCTAAGTACGATGTTAATCATAGAATTGCATCTCCTTACCATCCTCGGTCTAGTGGTCAAGTAGAATTAAGCAATAGAGAAATTAAATTGATCTTGCAAAAGACGGTTAATAGATCTAGGAAGAATTGGTCTAAGAAACTTGACGATGCATTATGGGCTTATAGAACTGCTTACAAGAACCCTATGGGTATGTCTCCGTATAAAATGGTTTATGGTAAAGCATGTCACTTACCTCTAGAGCTAGATCATAAAGCTTATTGGGCAATCAAAGGGATCAACTATGATATCAAACTTGCTAGTGAGAAGAGGTTATTTGACATTAGTTCACTTGATGAATGGAGAACCCAGGCCTATGAGAATGCCAAGTTGTTTAAAGAGAAAGTTAAGAGATGGCATGATAAAAGGATACAAAAGCGTGAATTCAATGTAGGTGACCATGTCTTGCTATACAATTCTCGGTTAAGATTTTTTGCAAGAAAACTTCTCTCTAAATGGGAAGGGCCTTACATTGTCGAGGAAGTATATCGTTCCGGTGCCATCAAGATCAACAACGCCGAAGGCACAAATCCGAAGGTGGTAAACGGGCAAAGAATTAAACATTATATCTCAGGTACTCCCATAAATGTTGAAACCAATGCTATTAATACCATAACTCCGGAGGAGTATATTAGGGAGACCTACCGGAACGTTTCAGACTCCGAAAAGGAATAGGTATGTGGTACAGTAAGTAAACCGACTCCAAAACTTTCCCAATAGCAATTTTACTCAGTTTTGGAATATTTAAAAGATTAGGAAAATCAAAAGTAGTCCAAAAGACGCACGAGGAGGTGACAAGCCTGCTAGGCGTGGCCACCCGCTGGTCGCGCCTAGGGGCTTGCCACCACCCCGTGCACCCTCCGGACTCCGTTTTCTTGTGGTACACTCCTTCGGGTCAGCAAAAATTCATTATATAATCTCTCGAAGGTGTGCACTTTCTTATCACGACAATACCTTCTATTTTCGTTTTGAACTGTTTCTGCAGCAAATTTGGAGCAAGATGTCTTCGCAAGAGTCGACCGGGGAGAGTCGTGTTTCTCACCCGACACAGGAACCAGGAGCATACATTGAAGTTAATCACTTTGGGCAAACCACAGAGGAGGATATGGAGGCCGGCTTGAAAAGGGTGGATGCCATGGAGGAAGACCAAGAAGTCAACTCTCATTCACAACCTGGAGCCATGTTGGAGGAACTTCAGAGCTTAGTAATCTCGAATTTGGTCATTCCTCCCGAAGTTAAATTTCTTACCTATGAAAACCTGAAAAGGAGTGTTGTCTTTTCACCCGGAGCAATGAAACATACATGGGTGAAGGGATCTCTAACCGTCACTAGAAAACTTCACAAGGAAATAATGGATCTCAGACGGCAAAATAACAAGCTTGAGTAGGAGAATCGCATTATGAGGGGTATCATCGCCAAGAATATCGCACCATCACCTCCAAAGAACGACATATAAGCACATGGGTATGGGCACTCCCCTTGTCTTGTGCCAAGCTTGGGGGAGGTGCCCCGGTATCGTATCACCATCACACCTCTTTTTCTTATTTTTCTTAGTTTGATCCTTTTGGTTTTATTTTGATCTACTAGAATGAAATTTTAGTATGATCTAGCTTTGAGTTTGGTTTTTGTTCCCCTTATGTAAGCAAGCCCGAGAGTTATATAATGAAAATTAGTTTTGATGCAAGGGCTTTTCTTGCTATGATCTTGATATAATTAAGAAATAAAATAAGAATAGAATAAAAGCAAAGAGTATATATGATGATCTTATGGGGGGTGATGACTTCACATATAAGAATTATGTCGATTGAAATTTGTTGGGAGTTAACAAACATAGTGATTGGTCATTGGTGCAATTGAAAAGGAAGTGATAAAGAAAGAGATATTCACATATAAATATATTATCTTGGACATCTTTTATGATTGTGACCACTCATTAAAATATTACATGCTAAAAAGTTGATGTTGGACAAGGAAGACAACATAATGGGTTATGTTTGCTTGCCTCTGGATAGAAGTTATATGGTTTTAGATCCTCCAACATGTAGTGCTTGCTTCCACCTCATATTAGCCAAAAACTTCCGCACGAAGTAGAGATACTACTTGTGCATCCATTTACCCTCAACCCAGTTTTGCCATGAGAATCCACCATACCTACCTATGGATTGAGTAAGATCCTTCAAGTAAGTTGTCATCGGTGCAAAAATCAATAAGGATTGCTCCTAAATATGTGTGATCTTTTATTTTAAGGGAAATAAGCGTTGTACGAACTTGTGATAGTAAAGAAATAAAAGCGACGGACTTCATAATAAAGGTTGCTATCACAAAGGGTAATACAACGCAGCATTCCCTTGCACTAAGGGTTTGTGCATCCCAAAACAAAAGGTGCATGACAACCTCTACTTCCCTCTGCGAAGGTCCTATGCGTTACTTTTACTTTTTAAGTACTTACCTTTATGCAAGAGTCATGGCGATCCTCACCACTTCCTATATTTCGCCTCTCTCTTGGCAAGCATTATATGTTGGGGAATGATCTAGACGCATATACCCATTTGGATGTGGGTGAGCATGAGTTATTACTGTTGACATCACCCTTGAGGTGAATAGTTGGGAGGCAAAACTATAAGCCCCTATCTTTCTCTATGTCCGAATGAAGCTTTGATCTCACGAGTACTGCATGAGTGTTAGCAATTATGAAAGACTAAAAGATGATTGAGTATGTGGGTTTGCTTTACAAGCTCTTATATTGACTCTTTTCGATGTTATGATAAATTTCCAATTGCTTCAATGACTAAGATCATAGTTTGTTGGTTGTCAATAGAGTTCTTGGTTCATACTTTATCTTGTGAATGAATTGTTACTCTAGCATAAGAAATCTTATACAATAAGTATTGTTGTTCTAAAGATGTTCATGATGCCCTCATGTATGTATTGTATTTTATCGACACCTCTATCTCTAAACATGTGGACATATTTATCGATCTCGACTTTCACTTGAGGGCAAGCGAGGTCTAAACTTGGGGGAGTTGATATGTCCATTTTGCAACATGCTTTTATATTGACATTTATTGCATTATGGGCTATTATTACACGTTATGGTACAATACTTATGCCTTTTCTCTCTTGTTTTACAAGGTTTACATGAAGAAGGAGAATGTCGGCAGCTGGAATTCTGGACTAGAAAAGGAGCAAATCTGAGATACCTATTGTGCACAACACCAAAAGTCCTGGAAATTTATGGAGAATTATTTAGGAATATAAAAAAAATACTGGGCAAAATAGATACCAGAGGGAGCCCACCAGGAGGTGGCAAGCCTGCCAGGTGCGACCACCCCCTGGCCGTGCCTAGCAGGCTTGTGACCCACCTGGTAGGTCCCCGATGCCCATCTTCTGCTATATGAAGGGTTTTGACCTGAAAAAAAAATCAGAAGGAAGCTTTCGGGATGAAGCACCGCCGTCTCGAGGTGAAACTTGGATAGAACCAATCTAGAGCTCCGACGGGGCTGTTCTGCCAGGGAAACTCTCCCCCCCCCATAGAGGGGGAAATCGAAGTCATCATCATCACCAACGATCCTCACATCGAGAGGGGGTCAATCTCCATCAACATCTTCATCAGCACCGTCTCCTCTCCAAACCCTAGTTCATCTCTTGTATCCAATCTTTGTCTCAAACCTCAGATTGGTACCTATGGGTTGCTAGTAGTGTTGATTACTCCTTGTAGTTGATGCTAGTTGGTTTACTTGGTGGAAGATCATATGTTTAGATCCTTTATGATAATTAATACTCCTCTGATTATGAACATGAACATGCTTTGTGAGTACTTACATTTGTTCCTGAGGACATGGGATGAGTCTTGTTATAAGTAATCATGTGAATTTGGTATTCGTTCGATATTTTGATGAGATGTATGTTATCTCTACTCTAGTGGTGTTATGTGAACATTGACTACATAACACTTCACCCTTATTTGGGCCTAGGGGAAGGCATTGGGAAGTAATAAGTAGATGATGGGTTGCTGGAGTGAGAGAAGCTTAAACCCTAGTTTATCCGTTGCTTCGTAAGGGATTGATTTGGATCCATATATTTCATGCTATGGTTAGATTTATCTTAATTCTTATTTCGTAGTTGCGGATGCTTGCAATAGGGGTTAATCATAAGTGGGAGGTTTGTCTAAGTAAGTGCAGCACCCAAGCACCGGTCTACCCACATATCAAACTATCAAAGTAACGAACATGAATCAAATGAGCATGATTAAATTTAGCTTGACAGAAATTCCCATGTGTCCCCGGGAGCGCTTAACTTCATATAAGAGTTTGTCCAGGCCTGTCCTTTGCTACAAAAGGATTGGGATACCTTGCTACACTTGTTACTTGTTACTCGTTACAATTTTTTTTATCACAAAATTATCTGTTACCGATAATTTCAATGCTTCGAAAGGACTATGATAGATCCCCTATACTTGTGGGTCATCAAGGTGAGTCTCAATGGGGAAGAAGACTCACTTATATATGTGGGGGGAAATGTGGTCGTTTTTCTACCTGGACACAAGAATAAGCAGTAGTACCGCCCTAGGGAGCGGTACTTCCGCTTATACGTGTACTCGCACAACTGAGCGGTAGTACCTCTCTAGAGAGAGCGATACTTTCACTCAAAAATCCCAGAAGACCAGAAGAAAAAGCAAGCAGAAGTGGTCGTGGATCCTCCGGGCGGCAGTACCGCTGGAGCTGTACTGCTGCTTGGAGGAGTGGTACTTCCGCTTAGAAAGACCAGACCCCCCAGCCACCAGAAGCTAAAACTAAGCGGTAGTAGCCATGACACCTCAGGGCGGCAGTACTACAGGAGCGGTACTTCCACTTATATCAGCCTCAGGGGCCTTTGGGGGAGGAGCCACTCCATTGTGCCGGGAAAGAAAATGGGGTGCAATGTGTATGTGAAAATTCCTCCCAACCTTTCCAACTGTGGATCCCCTCTTAATAGTACGAATATTCCTACGACTCAAGTCCACCAACACTAAATCAAAGGAAAGCCTCCGTCTTCTCTGTTAACAGCTGAAAGGATGAAACCCGTCTTGTGTCGTCTGATAATATCTGAAAGCTTATTGCACACGGTTAGTCCACAAATGCACTGTCATCAACCACCAAAACTACTTAGGGAAAATTATGTTCTTACACGTGACCACCGTAGTGGGTTACCTCCGTTACTTTCCTTGTTGATACCTACAGTGAGCATGACCCTACCTTCCTATGAGGGTTGTGAGGGTGGGAAGTAGTTAGGATGCTAAGTAGTTGCTACGCAAGTGGGATGGGAACATGCATGGTGTCGGAAAGGAAATGATTTCAAAGACTTTTTTAAAACCCCATTGGGTGCCACTAAGAAAGTTGTGTGTGTGTGTGTGTGTGTTTTCGAAAACGGAGAGATCTAAGATCTGCTGACCGTCCCAACCATACATGTACAACCACGATACCCCTTATGGGACGGGGCCTTGGTGGGTACTAGCAGAGAGCCTGCATTACTAGTGACGGGAGTGACGTGGTCACTCTCAATATGGGGTCATGCCGAAAAGGACGGCCATGGGCTGTTTTCACAGACATTGGGCACACCGTTGCATTCCCTCGTGGATGATATGTATGATGTACATCATGAGGGATGACACCAATGAGTGGACTCTTTGTTAGTATCGTTAGGGTACTTACCTTGGGTATGAACAACAGTCGTGGCTTGACAAGAAAGTTTTCGGAGTCACGTGGGTAAAGTGTGCAACCTCTACAGAGTGTAAAACTATTCAAATAGATGTGTCCACGGTCATGGACAGTTGGTGATCCTGCTTAAACTATGTCTGATGTTTTAACAAACTTGGTGGGGGGATAAAGATGGTGCTTGAGCTAAGTCGGATGACTTGGCATGATGATTGAACATGAGATATTCAACCCCTATTTATATTGATATCTGTAACTTGTTCACATGGATACCTGCAACCTCATGATGCATGCTTTTACAAGTTAATCGATCATGCAATTGCACTCAAAATTAGCTTTCTGCAAAATTACCTACTTAGTGCTATATCATGCATTGTTATTGCCTTGTTCCAAACATGGGTTGCTTGCAAGTACATTCAAAGTACTCATTGGCTTGCCACTGGTTATTTAATTGGCCAGGTATGGAAGAGCAGGAGAAGAGTTTGCTGGTGACAAACATACGAACTAGGACGCTTCCTAGTCAGAATGCTTGTAGGGTTAAGGCAGATGGCATGTGTCCATGCTATCTTTGAAGATTTCCACTGCAAACATATGAAGCCTTGGCATAAAGGCCATATTTGAGTAAAACAGTACGTAATTGATGTAAGACTCTTGTTATGAAGTTTTTGTGTGTTCAGTGAGCATTGATCTCTGGGATCACTGTGCACATACATTCGGTGATCACGACTTATGAGTCGGGGTCCCCATAGCTAGACGTAATCCATTGATCCCCCAAATATTAATCTGAGAACCAGCATCCACTCTCCAACTACATCCCCTCTTGAAATTTTGTATCCTTGCCACAATGCTTTGCCATGTAAATGATGAACCTTTATTTGGGGCGGCTTCTAGGATATTACCATTAGGATAGTATTTTACTTTCACAACACATGCACACAAAGAGTCCTTTTTCTGGAGAAGCCACCAACTCTGCTTTGCTAACATAGAAAGATTAAAGTCGTGAAGGTCTCGATACCCGATTCCTCCTTTCTTCTTCGGGACACATATTTTCCACCATGTGAACCAATGCTTTTTAATTTTCTCCTCTCCATCGCCCCACCACAAACTTGATATCTCATCAGTAATTGATTTAAAATTCCCTTTCAATATCTCAACAATGAACATAGCATTTTATGGAATTTCCTGCAGCATTAATTTTAGAAGGATCTCTTTAACTTGGACTAATAACATTTTCCCCTTCCATCCCTTCAATCTCTGGCATACTTTGTCAACAAGATGCTGAAAACACTCACTACGATCAATACCCACAACTGTAGGCCGGCCTAAGTACTTGTCAGACAAAGCTTCAGTTAAGATGTCTAGCATGCCACAAACACTCCCCTTTCATTTACTCAGGTGTTAGGACTGAAAAAGATGATGGATTTGGGGGTACTTACCCGTTGTCCTGAACTCAAACAATATGCATCTAGAATCCTTTTCAAAGTACTTGCATTCTGGACGGTTTCTTTCATTGGGAACAAAATGTGAGAAATTGAGGGGGCATTCCTTGACACTTTTATACCTTGTGTAAGTGCATCTAGTGTCGCCCTTGTTTGGTTTTGGAGTATTGAAGACAAATGTGGTTGAGGGACTAATGTGTTTGTGAGAGCTCACAGGTTAACACAGAGAGAAGTCCCTGGAGTTTTGGTTTAGCCGTCGAACACAACCCCCAAAAATGTTCGAAGACATTGATGACAGCTGAAGCCATTGGTGGTGAACGAAGACATTCGTCCGAAGACAATGAAACGCGAAGAAGAAGTCTTTTGGTAGTTTTGTTTCCTCTTTCCTGATTCATAGAAACCACCATACTATTAAGTGGGGTCAATGTGATCGAAGTCAGATGCTGACGTGATGCTCAACCCATACCCATGTCTTCGAGTGACGATAATGAGAGGAAAACTCTTCCAAAGTTGGTTGAGTCAGCTTTACTTGTAGCCCAAGTAAAGTTGTCGTGTGCGTTCAAAATCTGATCGTTGTGACACGTGTCGATTGGTCATTGATCTAGGGTCATTTCGGTCATATCAGGTCAGGTTGCCCACTCGCTATAAATAGCCCACCCCCTACACCATGAGAAGGTGGTTGCTCAGAGAGAGATACGGATGTTGTCGTTTTGGAGCAACCCACCTCGAATACTTTGAGAGAGACACATCCCGCGAGGATACACCTAAACACCTAGAGCTAGAGTGTTTGAGCATCACCAAAGACTTTCTGTTCTAAGAGAACTGAAAACTTATTACACTTGAAGGCTGTGATCTTCCCGACGGTTAGGCGTCTGGGTCTAGAGCGTCCAAGAGTCATTGTGGACTACCGGGTGACCAAGTATGTACAGGTTTCAAAAGTCTTCCCTGAAGACTTACCTAAGTGTTTGGGCACTGACTAAGTGACTTATGGTATGTTGTCATGGCGGGTAATCCTGAAGTTGGTGGAGGTGTCACTACTGCTGATTTGAAGAGGTTCGCGCAACTCGACTCCACCGCCAAGAACATCATCTGTGGTCATCTGACCAAAGGACAATATGGTCGTGTGAGTGCACTTAACACATCCAAGAAAATCTAGGAATGGTTGTCCAAAGTGAATGAAGACGTATCATCTCAAAGAGACTCTCATGTTGATGTGCTTCGCAACCTGTTGAACCGCTTCAAGAGACTCGAGAACTAAAATGTTCAGCTCACCTTTGATCGCCTCACTGACATCTCAAATGAGCTGAATGCACTCGGCACCACTGATATCACCAACCATGAAGTCATGAAGAAGCTACTCAAATTACTTGACAATTCCTTTGACACTCTCGCGCTCATGATCCAAGAGCGCCCTGACTTCAAGAGTTTGGACCGAGCTGATATACTCGAGAGGTTGAACACCCGTGAATTCCAAGAATCTAAGAAGAGAGATATCTACGGACCCATCTACAGTTGCTCCCGTGCATTGAAGGCCAAAGCTATGTCTTCATCTGAAGACAACGCTGAATGTAGTTCTGATGGTACTAAAGACTTTGGAAAGGAACCTGCCTTGCTTGTCAAGAAGTTTAAGTTTGCCCAGTCAAAATGCTATGCTAAATCTTCAAGACGTGATTCCAAGAGGTCTAGAGAAATGTATTCAAAGGACAGCAAGAAGCAAACATGTTACAAGTGCAAGAAAAGTGGTCACTTCATTGTTGATTGTCCTCAATGGGAAAAGGAGTCCAAGAAGAAGAGCAAGAACTATGACTCCGATTACAATAAGAAGAAAAGTATGCAAAGTCTTTATCACACAAGAAGAGTTCATTAGGAAAGGCCCATTCCTTCATTGGAAAGGAGATGGATTCACAGTCTGAATCTGGTTCTGAGGCTGAAGAAGCATCTAAGGAGGAATCTAACACTAAAGTAGCTAGACTGGCAATGGCTTCGGCTTATCTTTCTACGTTTGTATTCAAACCCGAAGACAATGGCTCCTTCCTCAACACCGAAGCCAGTGATGATGACACTACTCTAGCCTACTGCTTCATGGCGAAAGCCCCCAAGGTATCCTCAAAGTCCTCACGTCATTACTCTGAATCTGAAGCTGGATCTGGTAATGACATGAAACCAAGCTATGCTAAACTTGTAAAAATTGCCACCAAGCAACAAAGTACCATGGAGAAAATACAAACTACTCTAGAGAAAAGCGATGACCTGTTACATGAAGAGATGAGTCTGAACGAAACTATGGTTGAAGACATGTGTAGTCTTCGTCCAAGGTCTAAGGATCTCCAAAGTCATCATGATGCGCTCTCAACTGACCATGAGAAGCTTTCTCTTGGATATCTTCAGAAAAAGATTGATCTTGAGAAGTTGAGGGAAGCACATGATGACCTATGGAAGGAAAACGACTCACTCCTAGCTGAGCAGATCAGTACCCCTCAGGATGAATTTGATGCTCCATGATTAATATGTCTTGCTCATGAAGCTAATGACTCAACCACTGAATGTTCTAATGCTTCTGAGAATGCTCTATATTCAACTATATCTCTAGCACCTAACCCCTCATCTGAGGAAGCAACTGCTATCACTAATGACAATGACATGTGGAAGACATTGCTTGAAACTGGCATGTACAAGAGTCTAAAAGGGCATCAGATTGTTTGTGATGTCCTGAAGAACACTATAGTGAACAAAAACCCTAGGAAAGAGGGTGTAGGTTTCAAAAGAAACCTCAATGTTGATGGATCCTACTGGACACCTAAGCAGTACCCCAAAACCACATGGGTTGTTGCAAAAGGTCCGTCCATTGATCCTTCCACATTATCTGGCTTCAACTATGTGAATCCTCTCATTATTGATGAATCCTTTGATTCCAACTATAAATTGTTCAAATGCCAAAATGATGAAGTGTTTGCCAGGTTTGTTGGTACTAACTGCAGGAATGGTTCTCCTTTGAAGAAGATCTAGGTTCCCAAAAGTCTTCTTGAGAAGCTTCGTGTGAATGTCCCGACGACATCTCTCAAGAAGAAGACAAACCCTGGATCAATGTATTCGAGAAGACAAAGGCCTCCATATGATCACTCTAACAAATTTGTTTCGCAGGGAAGGACTCAAATAACACATGAATCTGTGCATTATGGCATGAACCGTTATGTTCATCCAACCAAGAATTTCTCAGCCTATTCATTTGAGTACACTAACCCTCCTGTGAAACGTGCTATTAGGGCATCTTTGCCTAAATTCTCTGATGCTGGTTTATGTCTCATTGCTTCTAAGCCACCCCTTCGCATGTGGGTCGTTAAGAAGAACTAATATCTTCATGCAGCATCGGGTCTCCATATAGGAAGAAGCCTATCCTGAAGATTATCACTGGAGACCCGAAAACAATCTTGTCTGGACGCAAGGTAATTAATGCGAATGTTATCATTCATATCGTCCAATGTCTTCATTCAACTATGCACTGCTATATCATCATAAATGCATGTTACAGCTGCATGCCTTGGTGAACCATACTAATTCTCAATGCAGGAAGACAAATCCAATGCCACTGGATGGATTATGGATAGTGGTTGCACCAGTCACATGGCTGGTGATCGAAGCCTATTGATGGAGCAAACTCTTCGACCTCCAACAAAAGACCACATTGTCTTTGCTGACAAGAGCAGCAGCAAAGTATTGGGGCTAGGTAGAGTTGCTATCTCAAGGGACTGGCACATGGAAAATGTCATGCTTGCCAAATACCTTGATTACAAATTAATCTTTGTATCAATGCTCTGCGACTTAGATATGCTTGTCATTTTTGGAAAATTTCGATGTGTGGTACTGGTGGCCTCTAACAAAACCAAAGTCTTCGAAGGTTTTCGAAGAGGTGACTTGTATATGGTAGACTTCTCTACAGGACCACGGGTTGCCTCGTGTCTTCTAGCAAAAGCTTCGGAGTGCTGGCTTTGGCACAAAAGGCTAGGACATGCTGGGATGAGGAACTTGCACACACTCGTCAAGAAGAAACTCATCATTGGCGTCGAGGGTGTCAAGTTCAAGAAGGATCACCTCTATGGTGTCTGTGAAGTCGGGAAGATGACCAGGGCCAAACACCCCTCGAAGACAATCATGATGACTTCGCGTCCCTTCGAGCTGCTACATATGGATTTATTTGGCCCCACTCATTATTCCACCTTCTCTACCACTGCAAATCTAGATGGCTTTGTGATTGTTGATGACTATTCTAGATTCACTTGGGTGCATATCATTCTTTACAAAACAGAGGTGTTGGATGTCTTTAGGCGCCTCGCAAATAGGTGCATGAACAACTACAACATCAAGATCAAGCACATCAGGAGTGACAATGGCATTGAGTTCAAGAACATGGGCTTCGACACCTATATTGATACTCTTGGCATCACTCATGAGTTCTCTGCTCCATACACCCCACAGCAGAATGGTGTCGTGGAGCGCAAGAATAGGACTCTTATTAAGATGGCTCGCGTGTTTGATGAATACAAGACACCACGGAAGCTATGGCCTGAAGCCATTTACACTGCATGCCACATCAGCAACAGAGTATATCTTCACAAGTTCTTCAAGAAAACATCTTATGAGATTCTCACTGCTAAGAAACCCAATGTAAGTTACTTCAAAGTCTTCAATGCAAGATGTTGGATAAGGGATCCACACCACACTTCTAAATTTTCATCGAAAGCACATGAGGGTTTCATTCTTGGTTGTGGAAAGGACTCGCACACCTACCGAGTCTTCAACACCTTTCACAACAAAGTTGTTGAAACTGTAGATGTGTGGTTCGATGAAACTAATGGCTTGCAAAGAGAGCACCTACCTCTTGTGCTAGATGAATTGCCTCCTGATGAAGCTATAAGACTGATTGGCACTGGAGAAATTGTGCCTAAAGAACCTCTGGTTGAAGAAGTGATCATTCCTCCATCCACTCAGAAGACAATGCTAAACCTGAAGACAATGTTGCTGATGAAGACAATGATTAGCAGCCAGAACAAAGTCTTTGCCCTGCTCATCCATGCATGGAAAATGAAGTTCAAATTGAGAGAATGCTAGACGACATAAATGCACCATGTCCACTTACTTGCTCAAGAGCTACTCAATTGGCTAACTTTTGTGGGCATTTTGCTTTTGTATCTATCACAGAGCCCACCAAAGTAGATGAAGCTTTCAAGGAATCAGAATGGATTCAAGCCATGCAGGAAGAGCTTCACCAGATCAAGCTGAACAATGTGTGGGAGCTCATAAAGCATCCTGATCCAAGGAAGCACAACATCACCGATACCAAGTGGATCTTTCGCAACAAGAAAGATGAGTCTGGCCAAGTCATTAGAAACAAGGCTCGACTGGTGTCTCAAGGTTACACATAGGTCGAGGGCACTGACTTTGGTGAAACCTTTGCACCTGTATCTAGACTCAAAGCCATTCGTATACTACTCACCTATGCTAACCATCATGATATATGCTTGTATCAAATGGATGTCAAAAGTGCATTCCTTAATGGTAAGATTAAGGAAGAAGTATATGTTGCTCACCCACTAGGGTTTGAAGATCCAAAGCATCCTGGCCATGTCTTCAAGCTCAATAAGGCACTTTATGGCCTCAAGCAAGCACCAAGAGCTTGGTATGACACACTCAAGGAATTCCTCATGAAGAAAGGCTTCAAACCTGGTTCACTCGATCCCACTCTCTTTACAAAATCTTATGATGAACTATTTGTATGTCAAATATATGTGGATGACATTATCTTCGGTTGTACTAACAATAAATACAGTGATGAGTTTGCTTGTATGATGCAAGATAAATATCAAATGTTAATGATGGGAGAACTGAAATTCTTCCTAGGGATTCAAATTCGACAACAACCAAATGGCATCTTCATATCTAAGAAGAAGTACCTCAAGGACTGCCTCAAGAAATTTGGCATGAACGAAGCCAAAGGCTAGAAGACGCCAATGCCTACCAATGGCACCTCTGCACTGACGAAAATGGTAAAGATTTCGATCAGAATGTATATCGCTCCATGATTGGATCCTTGTTGTACTTATGTGCATCTAGGCCAGATATAATGCTTAGTGTTTGCACGTGCGCACGATTTCAAGCGAAACCAAAGGAGTCGCATCACCTAGCTGTGAAGTGAATACTTAGATATCTGGATCACACGCCAACGCTAGGATTATAGTATCCAAAGAGTTCGAAGTTTGAGATGATTGGCTATCCAGATTCTGACTTCACTGGCGACAGAGTTGATTGCAAGTCTACACAAGGCACTTGTCACATTCTTGGACAATCTCTTGTATGTTGGTCTTCGACGAAGCAGAACTGTGTTTCACTCTCCACTGCCAAAGCCGAATACATTATTGCTGGTGCATGTTACACTCGGATTCTCTGGATGAAGCATACCCTCAAGGACTATGTCATCAACCTGAAGCATGTGCCTCTCTACTGCGACAATGAGAGTGCAATCAAGATCTCCTACAACCCAGTACATGTGGGGACCCTGACTCATAAGTCGTGATCACCGAATGTACGTGTACAGTGATCCCAGATATCAATGCTCACTGAACACACAGAAGCTGAATAACAAGAGTCTTACATCCACATTTAGCGTCTTACACAAATAAAGACCATGAAGGTCTAGTCTTACATAGGTAGGGCCACAAGGGCCAAACACTTAAATAGAACAAGCAA
This sequence comes from Hordeum marinum, assembly GCA_022496015.1. Classification (NCBI taxonomy): domain Eukaryota; kingdom Viridiplantae; phylum Streptophyta; class Magnoliopsida; order Poales; family Poaceae; genus Hordeum; species Hordeum marinum. The sequence continues at coordinate 232,166,041 of CM039672.1, read as the reverse complement.
CGTAAAACTTGGTCGAAAGCATGAACCCATGCCATCTGCCTTAACCTACAGGCATTTTGACTGGGAAATGTCCTAGTTCGCATGTTTGTCACCAAGAATTCTTCAACATACTCATGTTCTTCCATGCCTGGCCAATTAAATAACTAGTGGCAAGCCAATGAGTACTTTGAATGTACTCGCAAGCAACCCAAGTTGTGGAACAAGGTAATAATGATGCATGATATAGCACTAAGCAGGTAATTTGTGGAAAGCTAGTTTTAAATGCAATGACATGATCAAGTAGCTAGTAAGCATGCATCAACAATAGGCGTAAATATCATCTTAAGTAGGGATTGAAAACCTCATGTTCATTCATCATGCTAAGTCATCGGACTTAGATCACTTCCCATACTAAGTCATCGGACTTAGCTCAAATACCATCTTTGTCTCCAACACACTCACACACCAGTTAGTGAAAACACTTGGACGTAGCACAAGAGCGGTCATCCAACTGTCCTTGACCGTGGACACGGCTATTCGAATAGTTTTACACTCTGCAGAGGTTGCACACTTTACCCACAAGACTCGGGGAACTTCCATTTCATCCACGACTCACGGTATTTAACATACCCGAGGTAAGCACCCGAACAATGCCTTTCCCATGGTGATGCTAAACAAAGATTCCACTCATTGGTGCCATCCCTCATGATATACCTCACCCGTACCATACATGAGGGCACGCAACGGTGTGCCCGGTGCCTGTAAAGGCAGCGCATGGCCTTCCACTTCCAGGACGAACCCGTCTCAAGAGTGACCACTTCACTCTTGCCACTAGTAATGCGGGCTCCTTGCTAGCACCAACCACAGTACTCAACAAAGGCCTGTCCCATAAGGGGTATCGTGGTCGTACATGTAAGGTTGGAATAACGATCACAACTTACACCAATCCATTTTCAAAAACCACAACACTCACTTGTTCCGATACACCACTTCTTTCTCAAGTGGTCACCCATCTCATCATCATCTCCCTCGGGCATTAGTGGCACCCGACGGGGTTTTCAAAAAGTCTTTGAAAGAACCACTTCCTTTACATTAGTACGCATAAATCCCATCCCATTTGCATATCATCTATTAGCAACCTAAGTATTCCCACCCGCATAACCCTCATAAGGTGGTAGGGTCATGCTCGATGCAAGTGCCAATGGTAATTATCAGAGGCAACCCACCGAAGGGGGGACACCTCATCATGATCAATCATCGAAACAACAAGTGCTATATGACATGCATGAAAAAGTTTCTTAACATGGTCAAAGGGCTGCTTGCCTGGCTCAACAAAGTCTCCGGGGTCTTTGAAGTCTTCGGGTCCAACTTCTTCGTCAACCGCACAATCTATCGTCGCGAATAAAAGCGATAAAGATAAGCAACACACAAAATAGATCACACAAGCTACTATCAAAAATGCTACCCTACTCTGATAAATACCACAAGATATTCTAAAAATATTACTCTAGGTTTTTGAACTCAAAAAGATTTTTAAAACTATTTAAAATAGGAGCTTATAGTGCTAAATAGGGGTTTTAAATTAAAATAGTACATAAAATGTTTCCAAACATTTTTACAAATGACACTAATAAATTCTATGGATTATTTCAAGATTTAAGGTGGAAGAATATTTGGGTTTAGATGAATATATAAATCTGTGGAATTTTTGGAAGTTTAAACATAAAAGAAAAAGAAAAGGGGTATTGTGCCCTCTCGGGCCACAGTATCGGAGCCGAGCCGGCCCACGGGGAGATCCGCGCTGAGGCGCTGCGCATCGCAGGTTTGTTTTCAAACCTGCCCGCGGGCCCTGCTTGCCAGAGAGAGAGGAGGTGGTGAGGGGATGACAGGTGGGCCCCACCTGTCGTCCCTCTCCTCACGACAGGGAAGGGAGGGAGCTTACCGACGGCATCTCCGACCACGGCGGCCCAGGCGGAGGGCACCGGCCCGCTTAGGGGGCTCCCGCACGTCGGTGGGTTGCCGAGGGGGCGCCAAGGTGAAGGGAATCGCCGGCGAGGGGAGGTGCCCAACGGTGGCAAGGTTTTGGTTCGGGAGAGAGCTCCCAACCATGGGGGCGAGCGGTTTGGGCACGGGGAAGATGCGGAGGGAAGAAGAGAGTGAGGAGAGAGGGGCAGGGGCTCGGGGAGGCCCTCTATATAGGCGGGCGCCGGCTCACCGTGGACGCGGTGCGCCGGTGAGCACGAGGTGCTCGCCACAGGCCTCAGGGAAGGGAGATAGCGCATCCCGGGCGTTCGTGGGGGTGGTCTAGGCCAGGGGGAGAGAAGAGAGAGGCGGGGGCGCTCGCGCATGTGAGCCATCTGGTTGGCCGAGCTGCGTGGCACCGGGCACTCGCGCGGTGGTCACCGGAGAGAGAGGAAGGCGGGGGCCGACCGCTTGGAGCACTTCGGACGTCGAGAGGGATAGGGGGGACAAGGTGGGGAGGCCCGAGGCTATCGGGAACGCTTGTTGGGCAGCGGCTATAGTGCGGGTGCACACTGTAGCGCGCTCGAGAGCGCAAACCTTGCATGCCAAGGCATGCTCTTGGCATTTTTTGCACGGCCACCTGTGCCTAGGGGTTCCAAGGGAGGTAAACAAAGCCTAGGGGACTTAGGGAAGCATCTGGGTGCCTTAGGGTAGAAGAAAAGGGGAGAGAGGGAGGAAATGGTGTTGTCAAGGGGTAAATGGGGGATTTACCCCCACCTACCAGTGGCTTGGTGACTTGGGATTATTACTGAGGGTGCTTGGGCATTGCCAGGAGGTGTGGTAAAAATTTGGGGGCAAGGGTAAAAGAGTAAGGGGTGAAAATGGTGGTTTTAAGAATGGACCAGAAGGTGTTTGGTAGGGTTTTGGGCAAGAAGAATCTACCAACTTACTGAGATATTTACCAGGGTCAAATGCTAGGTAAAAATGAGATGATTCACCAAGTTTGAGCTCAAATGAGAGAAGTTGACAATGGAGACTTGGTAAACCCTAGAAACTAACAGAATCAGGTTTCTGTAGATCTAGTGATGCTAGGTTTTTACCCTTGATGCACCACTTAGTGTGGCATCACTATTTGGTCATTAGAGCATGCCCACAAAGTTTGGGGCCAAGGGGAGAAACTTCACAATGTAAAGTTGCTCAAATTTGAATCTGGACAGGAAGGGTTTTGGAATGTGTTGGGGATATAACCCCATGATGAGACCCGCCCTTGAGGCTCCAGGTCACACCTGGCGGATCGTACACCAGCCCAAGGATGGGTCAGGAAGACTTAATACCAAGACATTGGGCGGCTTGACAAGATGGGCCGGGACGTGACCCGGACGGAGAAGGTATGAAGACCCGGGCGGTGAGCCGCCTGGAGACAGCTTGCTCAGGAAGGCAAGACAATGTAGCAAGAGACTCACACACGTAGTGAGATTCGGTTACGACTTGTATGACCCGTGGTCTTGACCTCCTATATAAAGACGAGACCCGGGCGACTTAGGGAGAGAGATCAACTATCAAGAACTAGGTCAAGCAATCAGCTCCCTTGTAATTGATACACCAAGAAATACAAACCCAAGCAGGACGTAGGCTATTACCTCTACTTGAGGGGCCAAACCTGGGTAAACCCGTGACCTTCATCCCAATCAACCCCTTTGAGTCCATCACCTTAGCGATGGACTCGAATCCAAGTCCATTCACCCGGACATCTGCCGTGACAAAACCACGACAGTTGGCGGGCACCATGGGGCCAGCGCTCGGTGGTGTTGAGTTCTCAAAGGGCTATCTCCTAGGGTTTGAAGGATACGTGGTCGGAAGGATAAGCAAGAGTCACCGCGGCCGGCTCTACATCGACGACGCTGGCTGGGGTCATGAGGCCGATTCTGTCGAATATGGATTCCGGGTTCCCTTCGGTGGAATCCACGTCTTCATCGGCAATGTTGATGGATCTACACCCAGGCCGGACATCTGCACCAACATCGTCGAGCCAGCTCGGCGCGCTCAACCCGCCTGATATGTGCGACCCGCTCGCGTTAACCCGGGCCGGAAGCACGTCTTCATGGGCTTTACTCAAGGTATGGATCTTGAAACTTCTATGTCGTAGGACGCTCTTGTCTATTTAGAGGATGGATCTTCGAGCGGAGAAGCAGAGTCGATCTACCAGCTTCACAACGGCAGGCTCGGGGGCTACGACGAGCCTTACCCTGAGTCGGAGCATTCTGAGTCGGATGATCTCGGGCTGCCGATTCATGCGGCCGTGTTCATGGTGGGGTCAGCCCCGGGCACGAGCAACACAACCATCGGAGCAGCAAACACGGGAGCTAATCCGCCACCGGCGGCTCAAGTTCTTGTGGATCTGATGAATGAGCTCGCAACCCTGATGGCCACCGAAGTCACACCAGATAATCAAGCCGCTTAGAACTTGGAGATCGCAAGACTCAAGGATCGGATGACGGTGGAGTAAGAGAGGATAGCCGAATTAAAAGTTCAGATGGAGGTAGAGGCAGAACGCCTTAAGACGAATGCTTTCCGCCTTGAGCTAGAGCAGCAATCAGCGGCTGCGGTACACCGGATGAGGCATCAATCCCGCTTACCAGAACATTATGAGGCTAGGAATCTCTTTAATACGCCAGGAACAGGACGAGCAGCGGATGCGCCTGGAAGTCGGTCGGCGGCTCGACAGCAGCTTAACCTGCCTCGACGAAATCAGGCCTCACCAGTGGTTTTTCCAACACCGGCAGGCCATTATTCCAACCCGGCAGAGAACATGATGGCCGCAGCCACCTGGCTTGAAACAATCCCTATTCCAGATGAGGCGCCTTTTGCAGAAGAGGTATGGAACGCCATTGGGTACCTTCAGACAGTGATGGCCTAGCAGGAGAAATATGCTTACAGCCAGAGCCGCGTTCACTCAACCCCCCCCTCCCCAGCTGCAGCTTTAGCCGGTGCTATGAGTCGCCGGTGGTTTCTAGCAGCGATCGACACCGAGGGCCTCCAGGGGATGATCAGGCGGCTCTAGATGCACAGGCGCTCATAACTGGGCAAGAAACCAGCAAGAGGCGACGGCTTTGGCAGCGGCGGCTCACCAAGAGCCCGCGCCCTCCGTCTCAGTAGGAGCGGGAGTGACCACCAGGGTCGTGGGAGTACCGTGTTTAGTACCGGCTCAGCAGAACAAGAGGTTGCCAAAGGATTTCAAAGGACCTCGCAAAGTCCCGAATTACACTACCGACTTACCTCCGGAGGCTTGGATCGAAAGCTATGAGCTGGCTATGGAGATGTTGGATGTCAATGACGTGGTATGTGCTAAATATTTCATCATGATGCTTGAAGGTCCGGCTCGCACGTGGTTAAAGGGTTTGCCACCCAATACCATCAATTCATGGGCTGAGTTGAGAGCAAGGTTCATCAAAAAACTTTCAAGGGACTTGCAAATAACCTATGACGATTGTGGATCTAGATCACTGTATCCAGTAGGAGAATGAGTCAGCTCATCATTGGGTCCGGCGGGTGTCGACCGTCATCCACTCGTCCGAACAGATCATGGCGGCTCAAGCAGTGCTGATCCTAGAGAAGAAATGTCAATTCATCCCTCTAAAGCAGAAGCTCGGTCGGCTCAAACGTATGTGTCAGGACATGGGAGAACTCATGGTGGCTCTCTCACAAAGTATGCCGACTCTGATAACACGAAGGATCCAGGTTCTAATGAGGAGAAGACCGGCCAAGGTAAAAAGAACAATCAGGGCAAGGGTGCGGCAGGTAATGGTAACCAGGGCAAGCAGAAGAACCCGGATGGCGGGTCAGAATTGGTGGCCAATGCCAGCACCGGCCAGAATCATCCTAAGGGCAATGGGAAGTTTAGACCGCCTTTTAACAAAAATAAGACTCCCTTCAATTTGTAGGAAATGCTCAATAAACCCTGTCCGGAGCACAGCCGGCCCGATAGAGTTGCGGGGCACACATGGGGTAATTGCCACATCATGCAGAAGTTCAAGAACTACAACATGCAACAGCACAACAACAATGGTGGTGGCCCACCCGGTGGCTTAGGACCAGGTGGGTCAGGAGCCGGGTTTGGATCCGGCGGCCTAGGGTCCGGTTATCATGGCTAGGGCAACCAAGGAGGACATCCTCAGCACTCTGGTAACAACAATCCGCAGCAGCATAACCAGTCTGGGTATCAGAGTAATCCAAAGCAGCTCAGTTCGGGCCAGTATCATGTTTTTACGACTAGCCTTAACAAGCGGGATCAAAAGTTGCGCAAGTGGGCGGTTAACGTAATCGCACCGGCTCTGCCGCAATACTTGAAGTGGTTTGAGTATGACATAACATGGAGCCGGGAGGATCACCCGCCACGTGTTGATGACCCGGGGCGGCTAGCCCTGGTAGTTGCCCCCAAGTGGGAGGATATATGGTGATTAAGGTACTTATGGATGGTGGCAGCAGCATCAATATCATGTATTATGATACCTTCCGGTGGATGAAGCTGCTTGATAAAGACCTTAAGCCCTCATCAACATTTTTTCATGGTGTAGTACCGGGCAAGTCAGCTTACCCAGTGGGTAGGATTTCTTTGGAAGTCGCCTTTGGTGACGAGTACAACTACAGGGTGGAGTCCTTGTGGTTTGAAGTAGTAAAGATCAAGAGCCCTTATCATGCATTATTTGGGTGGGCGGCTTACGCCAAGTTCATGGCTAGGCCCTGTTATGTCTACTTACAGCTCAAGATGCCCGGGTTAAAAGGCACGATTAGTGCTCATGGTGATCGTAATACGACTCTTGAGTGCGGAGAAGGGGACGCGGCTTACGCGGAATCCAGTTGTGCTGAGACAAAACTCAAGTTCTATAAGTAAAATGTTGACCCGGAGGATATGACCCCGCTGAAGAAGCCTACCATAGGGGTTGAGCCGCCCCTCAAATTTTCGGCAGATGATACCAAGGCGGTGGATTTTACTCCGGGTGACTCATATAAATAGTTCACTATTGGGGCCAATATGAATCCCAGATAGGAAAGCGCCCTCATCGAGTTCATCCGTGAGAATCGGGACATCTTCGCATGGAAGCCCTCTAACATGTTGGGTGTGCAAGAGAGTTCGCTGAGCACAACCTTAATGTGGACCCTAAATTTAAACCTGTCAAGCAATTTCTGCGGCGATTCATTGAGGAGAGATGCAAGGCCATCGGGGAAGAGGTTGCCCGGCTCTTAGTGGCGGGTTTCATCGTCGAGGTTTTTCACGCGAAGTGGCTTGCTAACCCAGTGCTCGTGCTCAAGAAGAACGGCACGTGGCATATGTGTGTGTACTATACGGATCTTAACAAGGCCTGTCCGGCTGATCCCTTTGCTCTCCCTCGTATTGATCAAATCATTGATGCTACAGCGGGTTGCGAAAGTTTATGCTTCCTGGATGCTTATTCAGGATATCATTAGATCAAGATGGCGGTTAAGGACCAAGAGAAGACAGCTTTCATCACGCCTTTTTGGGCCTTCTGCTATGTGTCTATGCCTTTTGGGCTCAAGAGTGCCCAGGCGACTTATCAGCGTTGTCTGCAGAATTTTCTTCACAACCAGATTGGGTGCAACGTTCATGCTTATGTGGATGATATTGTGATCAAGTCAAGGAAGAAGGAGACTCTTCTTGACGATTTAAAAGAAACCTTTGACAATCTGCGGATCTATTAGATGACGCTTAACCCGACAAAGTGTGTCTTTGGTGTTCCGGCTGGCAAACTCTTGGGATTTCTGGTCTCTAAGCGTGGTATTGAAGCTAACCCAGATAAAATCAAGGCTATCACCTCACTGGCTGAGCTGGCTTGTATCAATGATGTTCAACGCCTGGCAGGGCAGATCGCCGCGTTGAACCGGTTTATAAGCCGCCTTGGTGAGAAAGCCATCCCTTTATATCAAATGATGAAAAAGACAGACAATTTTGTCTAGAGTACGACGGTGGGTGAAGCGTTTGAGGCACTCAAGAAGCAGCTCACTGAGCCACCAGTTTTAGCCGCTCTGACTGAGAAAGAGCCCTTGCTCCTGTACGTGGTGGCTAACAACAGGGCTGTTAGCGCTGCAATTGTGGTCGAGCGCAAGGAGGCAGGGAAAGAATATCCGGTTCATAGGCCGGTTTATTATATCAGTGAGGTCCCGACAGAGTCTAAGCAGAGATATCCACATTGGCAGAAGCTAGTGTATGGGGTGTTCATGGCCAACCGAAAGTTAAAGCATTACTTCTTAGGGAACCAGATCACCGTGGTCAGCTCTGCCTTGTTGGGGGACATAATTCAAAACAAAGAAGCCACTGGTAGGATTGCTAAGTGGGTGTTGGAGCTGGGACCTCTCAATCTGAAATATGTACCGCGTATGGCTGTTAAGTCTCAAGCCCTTGTGGATTTCATAAACGACTAGACAGAATGTCAAGCGCCCGAAGAAAAGCCGGATAACACATACTGGACAATACACTTTGATGGATCCAAGCAGTTGGAAGGATCAGGGGCGGGGGTTGTCTTAACGTCTCCCAAAGGTGATAAGTTCTGTTATGTGCTCCGACTGATGTTCCCTTGCATTAATAATGCAGCTGAATATGAAGCCCTACTTCACGGCCTCAGGGTAGATAAGGAGATGAACTTAAGCCGGGTAAGGTGCTTCGGCGACTCAGATCTTGTGGCTCAGCAAGTTTCAGGCACTTGGGATTCCAAGGATCCACGGATGGTGGCTTATCTTCAGGCGGTGGATGTCATTGCTGGTCACTTCAAGGGTTATTGGGTGGATCATATTGATCGTCGCAGGAACGAGGCAGCTGACGCCCTGTCAAGGTTAGGCTCTCAGCAAAAGTCGGTGCCGCCCAATATCTTTCTGGACGTCTTACATCACCCGACTGTCAAATTACCCTCAGAGGAAGATTTGGCTATTCCTGACCCAAAGGGACAATTGGTGGTGGCTCTACATGCTATTCCGGATTGGACTGTGCCTTACTTGGCGTATTTGACTTGGGGCGAGTTACCTGATGATGAAATTTTTTCAGACAAATCACCCAATGGTCTAAATCCATGACGATAGTCAATGGCGAGTTACACAAGTGCAGCGTCACCGGAGTTTTTCAACGTTGTGTCTCGCCGGCGGAGGGTAAAGAAATTTTGAATGAAATTCATGCTGGTGATTGCAGACATCACGTCGGCTCAAAATCTCCGGTGGCCAAGGCTTTCCGGCATGGTTTCTTCTGGTTGACGGCTCTTTAAAGGATGCAGAGGATCTAGTCCGCAAATGCGACAACTGTCAAAAGTTTGGTCGGCGTGCTCATGTTCCGGCTCAAGAATTGCGCATGATACCAATTACCTGGCCATTTGTAGTCTGGGGGCTCGATATGGTCGGGCCTTTCAAGAGATCCAAGGACAAGAAGACGCACCTCTTGGTGGCGGTTGATAAGTTTACCAATTGGGTAGAGGCTGAGCCGGTCAGCAAGTGTGACGTGGCTACGACGGTTCAGTTTATCAAAAAGCTGATCTACCGTTTTGGTTACCCTCACAACATCATCATGGACAATGGCACGAACCTGTCCAAGGGGTCTACGAAAATGTTCTGTGACCTTGAACACATCCGGCTTTATGTTTCGGCGGTTGCTCATACACAGTCCAACGGTCAGGTGGAGCGTGCTAACCAAGAAATCCTGAGAGGTATCAAGCCCCGGCTTATGGTTCCTTTACAGCGAATGCCGGGTTGTTGAGTGGAGGAATTGTCGTCCGTCTTATGGAGCATCAGGACTACCCCCAACAGATCAACATGTTATACACCTTTCTTCATGGTTTACGGTGCAGAGGCCGTGTTACCAAGTGACATCCGGCATGACTCACCACGAGTGGCGGCTTACATTGAGACGGACAATGAGACGACGCGTCAAGACGCGTTGGATGTCTTGGAGGAGGAAAGAGAACTGGTGGCTGCTCGTTCAGCGATTTATCAGCAAGACCTGCGCCGCTATCATAGCCGCAGAGTCAAGACCCGAACATTTCAAGAAGGCAACTCAGTGCTACGGCTGATTCAAGACCAGACAAATATGCATAAGCTATCTCCTCCATGGTAAGGACCTTTCGTGGTCAGCAGAAATCTCAACAACGGGTCTTATTACCTCATTGACATCCGAGACGATTCAGATACCTCAGGTCAGGAGACCCACCGGTCGTGGAACATAGCGCATCTGCAGCCTTACTACACTTAAGTCATTGAGACTCGACATTGTACACTATCATTGTACATATCATATTTATATATGAATAAAATTGGCATCCCTGCCAGCCGGGGCCTTTGCCGTTTCGCATATCTTCGTCCATGCAAGAAAGATCCTAACATGGCCGTCTAGGGGGCTTCCCACCCTTCGGGTGTAGCTTATCAGACCCTATCGGTCGGCTCTTAAGCCAAAAAGTTGACTCCATCAACATGGCCGTCCACGGGGCTTCCCACCCTCCGTGTGTAGCTTATCAGACCCTATTGGTCGGCTCTTAAGCCAAAAAGTTGACTCTGTCAACATGGCCGTCCAGGGGGCTTCCCACCCTCCGGGTGTAGCTTATCAGACCCTATCGGTCGGGTCTTAAGCCAAAAAGTTGACTCCATCAACATGGCCATCCAGGGGGCTTCCCACCCTCCGGGTGTAGCTTATCAAACCCTATCGGTCAGCTTTTAAGCCAAAAAGTTGACTCCATCAACATGAGCGTCCAGGGGGCTTCCCACCCTTCGGGTGTAGCTTATCAGACCCTATCAGTCGGCTCTCAAGCCAAAAAGTTGACTCCATCAACATGATCGTCCAGGGGGATTCCCACCCTCCGAGTGTAGCTTATTAGACCCTATCGGTCGGCTCTCAAGCCACAAAGTTGACTCCGTTAACATGATCGTCCAGGGGGCTTCCCACCCTCCGGGTGTAGCTTATCAGACCCCATCGGTCGGCTCTCAAGCCAAAAAGTTGACTCCGTCAACATGATCGTCCAGGGGGCTTCCCACCCTCCGGGTGTAGCTTATTAGACCCTATCGGTCAGCTCTCAAGCCAAACAGTTGATTCCGTTAACAAAGGTCACTTGGGGGCTTCCCACCCGCCGGGTGTAGCTTACGCACCTTCTTGATCGGTTCTTAAGCCAAACAGGGTTAACCCTGCCTATAAGACTAATGCTACTCTGCTAGGTGACCCGCCGGATAAGTGGCGAGTTAGCCCAGTAGAACTGGTACATGAGCCGTTTTTGGAAAAACATGTTAGGAAGATACAGCAACTTTGGGTTATGCTTTTAAACTGCCCTCCTAACAATGTTAGGATACATCTATTCTTGCAGGTCAATTAAGTTGCCAAGAGTCGGTAAAGCATCCAATGGGAAGTGCAAGGAAAATGATATATATATATAGGGATTGACTATTCGTCACCCTAGGTGAGGAATAGTTATTCTTCACCCCCCCCCTCTATTTTCACATCAATGCACCGTAATTTTACGTTTCGTAAATTTTATCGTATTTCATACTAAAAAGAGACCGTAAGAAAATATATAGTCACCGTAAAAAGTATTTATGTCATGTAAATTTACAAACATAAAAACATAGTGCAAAATATACATAAAATGTGATTTTTCGGGTGTTATGACTTATATTTTTATTTATTTTATGTGAAACTTTATGTAGTAAATCAATATAAATGTAACTATTTGCATTTCAAATGTAATTTATTTATGAAACGATCGTAATATTACCTCGGGTGAAGAATAACTTATTCTAGACCCTGGGTGATGAATAGACTTTCTATATATATATATTAAGCCAGGCTATTTAATATGTGCATGATGGCACAGTTCAGGCAAAGGCAAAGTTACTACAAGCCTATTACATATGCTCTCTGTAGATCCCAAAAATATTTTAAAGTATCTTACACTGCTCATGGCGGGTCACAAGAGCCGGCTTATCAACGGCGTTCACAACTCCATTAGCTGGCCGGTGGGTCACCCTGCTCTGGGTCTTCGACCTCCTTGATCTGAAGATTGTCCAAGTCCCAGTTGCAGTGGGTTAAAGCTATGAAGTTTCCTTCTTCAAAGAAGGGGGACGGGTCAAGTTCAGAAGCAAAAAAGGGTCTTACTGCGGGTAGGCATCAGGTCCTTGGACTGAAAGAGGGGGCCACGGATTCTCTTCTGGTCGACGCTGTAAGCCGCCTGATATGTTGCCAAGTTGACTTCTTCTGCTAATATGGAGGCAAGGACTTTGGAAGCCTTCACACACCATGCATAGTCAGCTTCTATAAAATCGGAGCCGTCATCTTTCTTGGAGGGAAACCCGTCCATCATGTCAGCAGGAGTCAACTCCGGAGCAAAGGCCAACGACCGGCTTATGGCTGCGATAGCCCCCTATCGAGCGACTGATTTCTTCAACTCTACAATCTGTTTTGGTAGCATGGAAAGAAGCACTATGACCCTTTTGATAGTTGAAGGGGTGGTATCCTTGTAGAGTACAGACTTGATTGTGCAAACAGCTCCATAGTAAAGTTGTTCCGTCAGAGTGTAAATAGCCCTCAGGGGCAGCAAGCTGTCGAAAGCGAGTTGGCGGCTCCTTGAACCTACATAAGACGGGCTCTTCGTCATGAGTCGCCAGTACAGGTACATATACACAATTTAGGTTAAGCTGTCAAATACTTACCAAATATGGTGGCTGTCATCTTCTTGATATGGTGCTTCAAAGATTGTAGTTCATCTGATACAATCATCAGCCGCTGGTCAGCGTCATCCGCCCATTGAGTAAGGGCGGCTTGTTCAGTTTTAGCAAACTCTTTGAAAGCGGCAAAGTCGGTTTTGATCTTGGTTAGTTCTTCGGAAAGGAGCCGGCATTTTTCATCAGCCTCACTTCGGGCGGCTTGCTGCGTGGCTAGATTATTCTTTAAGCCGACCACTTCTGACCCGGCTTCGTTTAAAGCTTCCTGTGACATATCAAAATATGGAATGAGTCGTCAGGAGGAAATTTTTCAGATAATGAAGATTAAGCAAGTCTCAAACAGATTGCAAGCACTATGTATGGCACTTCGGGGCTAATGTCTGTTTGATCTCCTAGATTAAAATGCAGTTCCAGATCATATTTATCAATTTAACCCGAAACTTGGGGGCTACACGTTGGCTTTTCAAGTTGTTTCCAAGGAAAGCTCCGACTCAACTTTAACAAGATTGAGCCGGCCCTTGGGGGATACAATTGGCTCTAACAGCTACCTTCAATAAAGCTCTGGCTCAATGTTATCAAATTTGAGCCGGCCCTTGGGGGATACAAATGATGATTTGCAATTACTTCTAAGTAAGTTGAGGCCTACAACCTAAGCATTTCTACTTCTAGCAAGTTTTGAAGACCCAGATTATCATCAGCTAATATTAACCCGGCTCGGGGGGGCTACGTAAGGGTATAAGGAGAGTGAAGAATATCTCATATTTCTTCTTCATCAAATTGACAAGCTTGAGCTCCAGGTCCCGGCTTGTGGACAGGCGGTTCAAATAACCAGCATGAAGTTCATCAGTTGTCAGCTTCTCTAATGCGGGGACCTCAAACTCCAGTTTCTTGGAGGTTTCAGTCGTCTCACTATGCTTTGTTAGCACATGAGGTGGAGGAGAATGGAAACCGGCACCAGTAATAAAGACGTTCGGAGTAGTTGTTTCATCAGCAACCTTTGCAGGGCTTGGCGGCTTGGAATGGTCCTTCAGAGGACTCTCAGGAATCATATCGTCGGCCGCCGGCTCTGCAGAAGGACAAGCCTCTTCAGGTGCCTCTTTGGAGGCTGCCGAGGGATCAACATCCGGCATGGGAGCATCCGGCTTGGCAGGCTCCGGTTCTTGATCATTAGGGCCAGGGGAGGACTTGTTAGTTTTCCTTCGCTTGGCTTGAGCCCTAAAAAGCATAAAGGTTAGAGCCCAAGGTTTACAACCACCAAAGACTCGGATGTAATGCTTGAAAAACACATACGGCGGGTTAATATTTGGAGGCGGCAGAGCAGTGGCCGTAGAGTCGCCAGACGAAGGAGATGATCCCTGAAAAGCAGTTTAGGTAATATAATGCAATTTCGGAATTACAAAGGAAGGATTAGTAAAATCAAGCAGAGAAGGAATATATACCTCAGTTGGACGCTTCCTCTGAGCCGGAGAGTTAGGTAACCCGGACATGAGAACGGTAGAGCCGGTGCTCCGGGTCTGGTGTTGGGTGGCTTGCTGTTGCTTTTTCAAAAGAAATTGGGGGTCTAAGTAAGCAAGAGGATGACAAAGGGGAACTTTTCGAACAACCCGCCGTATCTTCTGGGGTACAAAGTAGTCAGAGTCAGACGAAACATAAGTTACCTCAGGGGCATTGTCGTGGCTGGTCTCTGTCTCGTCCTATGAATAATTGTTGTTAATAAGGTGAATAAAGAGGCAACAAAAATAGTCAAGTTATACCTCTGAGCCGTCGGATTCTGGCTGTTCTTTCGGCTCTTCCTAAGGAGTGGAATTCTTCTTCCGGACTGCGGTCTTCTTCCTCGATTTCTTCAGAGGAGGAACATATTTCTTCTTCCCGAAGTCATAATTAACCTGAAAATATAAGCCGGCAAAAGGTGAAGATATTGCCAAGACATAGCTAATACAGAGAAGAGAGTATAAAGAGTCGCCCTACATTTGGGGCCGGATTAGCGGCACAGAAAGGTGCCAGACCAATGGCACTTCAACCTCCTGAAGATTCGTGGACAAGACTCCTGATGACAGTTACAATATCATCCTCTGATAACGTTGTCCGGCTGAAGCAGAGGGAGTCATCATACTGGCCTGGATATTCGCACATAAGGCGACTGCACCGGCTCAAAGGCATGATCCTCCAAGAAATCCAGCAGCGGATCAAATCCAGTCCCGACAGTCCATTGGCCATAAGGGCTTTAATTTTGGCATGAGACGGAGCGTGCTTTGCCTGTTCAGCAGATGATAGCCGGCCAGGAAGCTCAGAGGTCATTTTGAGTCGGGATGGGCGATAACCCGACAAGGGATGCTCTCCTTCTGGGGAGGTATCTTTACAGTAAAACCAAGTCTTGTTCCAGTCTTTAGGATGACTCGACATCTGAACAGCCGGAAAGGTTATGTCCCGGCACCTCTGAATAGAAATCCCGCCAAGTTCTAAGCTTGGGCCGGCCTTCACCTCTGTCTGCCAGTTTGCATAAAAAAACTCACGAAAGAGACCAACGGATGGCTCTGTTTGCAAGTAGATTTCACTAAGTACTTGGAAGTTGCATATGTTGGAAACAGAATTGGGAGCAAGGTCTTGAGGACGCAACTTGTAGAAGTGAAGAACATCCCGAAAGAATTTTGAGCCGGGGGGTACAAACCCGCGTTCAGCATGATCTGAAAACACAACTACCTCACCCTCCTGAGGAACGGGCTTTAGCTCATTACCCGGAACCCGCCAATGGATGACATCCTTGGCGGGTATGGTACCCGCGTTTACAAAATCCATCAGGAATTCTTCAGTGATAGCAGAGCCGACCCAATTGCATGAATTGGATGCACGAGACATGGTGGCGACTCAATACTGCACAAAGTAAACAAACGTGCGGCGGGTCAGAAGATGCCAGGCAGCTAAGGGCGGCTAAAAACCTAAGGTTTTATAAGATTAAGCCGCCAGGAGCCGGTTAGTGAGAGCCAGAACTTCATGGCGGGTCAAGTTTATAAGAAGACAAGGCAAAATTTGGCTAAGTGTGGAAAACAGGTTTCACAACATATCTTTGAGATTACGGATCTACAAAATAGAGAAAAATGGTTTTATTTCAAACCTAGCGACAAACCGTCGAAACGACGAAAGTTTGAAAATGGCAGGCAAAGCAATTATAGATCTGTGCGGTGCTATTATCAGTTTCCTATGGTACATCGCAATGGGGAAAAGGATGGCATTGAGCTTTATGGACTAAGCATGGCTGGCATTGGAGAAAAGCTCATGTTCTAAGCGGCGGAGGAACTCCGTGAAAACCCTACCGAAAATCTACGGATCTAGGGGAGGAAAAAATTACCGGAGATGGCACGGCGGACACGGGCAGAGCTCTGGAACAAACAGGTTGATGCAGCGGCCTCAACAGCGACAGTGTGAAGACGTCACCGGAGCGAGGTGCACTAGAGTGGCAGCGGCAGAAGGAAGAAGAAGAGCGAGCAGGAAGGAAACAGATGCCACCCTTTGCGGTCCTATTTAATAGGCAAAGGTGGAAACAGGCGTGAAAATCCAGGTGATAGGTATTGATCGACCGAGGCGGACGCCTTGATTCTCAGGCCGTCCATTTAATAGAAAGATTCGTTGCGGACGTCAGAGGATCTTTCTGACAGATTTGACATGACGTCACGGCGGGTCATTTTTTGTTTACTTTCAGGTGACATAAGTAAGACTCGCCGATGATTGAGAAGGAGGCTGAAGTGAGCAAGCTCAAATCAACCTGGGGCCTAATGTTGGGGATATAACCCCATGGTGAGACCAGCCCTTGAGGCTCCGGGTCACACCTGGCAGCTCGTACACCAGCCCAAGGATGGGTCGTGAAGACTTAAGCCCAAGACGTTGGGCGGCTTGACAAGATGGGTCGGGACGTGACCCGGACGGAGAAGGTATGAAGACCCGGGCGGTGAGCCGCCTAGAGACAACTTGCTCAGGAAGGCAAGACAATGTAGAGATAGACTCAGACACGTAGTGAGAGTCGGTTACGACTTGTATGACCCGTGTTCTTGACCTCCTATATAAAGGCGAGACCCGGGGCGACTTAGGGAGAGAGATCAACTATCGAGAACTAGGTCAAGCAATCAGCTCCCTTGTAATCGATACACCAAGCAATACAAACACAAGCAGGACGTAGGCTGTTACCTCTACTTGAGGGGCCAAACCTAGGTAAACCCGTGACCTTCGTCCCAATCAACCCCTTTGAGTCCATCACCTTAGCGATGGCCTCGAATCCAAGTCCGTTCACCTGGACATCTGCTGTGATAAAACCACGACGGGATGGTTTGATGAACCAAATCAATTTGGATTGAGATGAAACTTTGCAAATCATCACCTATGATGGTGTTGACTTGCTGGAATTTTCCTGGAATTTATTGAGAATATTTCAAATATTTCAAAAGTTTGATCTGAATAGAAAGGGTTTTGAGGGGTTTTGCCCATGATTTGAACATGCCCTTGTGTTGAAACTCATATATATGGAAAATATATGTCTACTGAGTTTCCCTAAATTTTCTCAAATGTTTTCAAAGCATTTAAATAATTTTTCCCTGGGAAAAACCCTTTTTGGCCTTAAGAAAAAGCCTTTAAATAAAATATGAAAATAATATTTTGTGGTTTTGGGAAGTCTTATATATAGTAGGTTTGAAATAAAGCCTTTGGGGAAGAAGGATCCTCCTAATTTGAGGACTTGTAGTGAAATCCTCACTTCAGGTTTTTTTGAAAACCTAATTGGGATAAATCACATTTGGTCAAAATAAAATTTGATAAAAATAGTTTTGAGCACTATTCACATGGCATGATCATTGGGAAAGAGGTTTGGGACAAGGAAGATGAATATGAAGTGGAATAGAATCTAGGAGTGCCACAAACACAATCATCAAGCAAGCAAACATCATTTCAAACAAGCATAAACACTTGAAAAAATTTTAGTTGGCTCCAAATTTTATAAATCCAAACATATCAAGGTGATACAAACACAGGGTGTGATAGACCTTCCCCCCTTACAAGAATCTCGTCCTCGATATTCCTGGGCTAAGCGCTAAAAAGATAAGGGAAATCAGATCTAAGATAGTCTTCACGCTCCCAGGTTGCTTCAGCTTCAGTATGGTTGCTCTACTAGACCTTGAAGTACTTGATGGTGCGGCTTCGGGTGCAACACTCGGCTTCATCCAAAATGTGAACTGGCCTCTCACGATAAGTGAGGTCTGGCTGAAGATCGATGGCTTGATGGTCGATAACCTTGTAGAGGTCAGGGCGGTTGGGGACTTGCAGACACTTCCGGAGTTGTGACACATGAAAGACGTTGTGCACATCCGACAGCTTGGAAGGTAGCTCTAGCTGGTAGGCAACTTCTCCTCGCCTGTCGGTGATCTTGAAGGGGCCGATGAATCTTGGTGCAAGCTTTCCCTTGACGTGGAAATGCTTGTTCCCTTTGAGAGGCGTGACTCGGAGATAAACATGGTCCCCAACACAGAAACTCACGTCTAACGGTGAGAGTCGGTGTAGCTCTTCTACCTAGTCTTGGCGGTCTCGAGTCGCTCTCGGACGAGTTGAACTTGCTCTTCTGCTTCGCGGAGAATGTTTGGTCCAAAAACTAATCCTTCTCCAGTTTCTGACTAGCTAGGGGGAGTACGGCACTTGCGTCCATACAACACCTCAAATGGTGCCATATGAAGACTCGCTTGGTAGCTGTTGTTGTAGGAGAACTCGGCGAATGGTAGGCAATCTTCCCACTTGGCTCCATATGCTAAAACACAAGCGCGGAGCATGTCTTCGAGTATCTGATTTACTCGTTCTGTTTGCCCACCAGTCTGAGGGTGGAATGCGGTGCTAAAGGAGAGCTTGGTTCCCAAGGCTTCTTGGAACCTATTCCAGAACCTTGAGGTGAACTGGGTTCCTCGGTCCAATACAATCTCCTTACGAACTCCGTGCAGGCTCACAATCCGGTTGATGTAGAGGTTGGCCAATTGGTTCCCATTGTAGGTTTTCTTGATAGGAATGAAGTGGGCTACCTTGGTCATGTGATCAACAATGACCCAAATGGAATCATGCCCTTTGCTCGACCTTGGTAACACGATGAAGAAATCCATCCTGACTTTGTCCCACTTCCATTCAGGCACTTTGAGAGGCTGTAATAGCCCAGTGGGTCGCTGGTGCTTAGCTTTGACTCTCTATCATATATCACACTTGGCGACAAAGGTGCCTATCTCCCATTTCATGCCATGCCACCAGAATCTTGCCTTGAGGTCTTGATACATCTTGGTTCCTCCAGGATTAATGGAGTATGGAGTGTCATGAGCTTCTTACAAGATCAAGCTCTTGAGCTCCTCCTTGTTGGGTACGCAGATGCTATTCCTGAACCATACTACTCCTTGTTCATCCTCTGAGAATCCTGGGGCCTTGCCTGCCTTGATCTTCCTCTTGATGCCTTCAATGCTCTCATGTCCCTTATGGGCTTCTTTGATATCATCCATCAAGGTAGGCTTTTCTTTGAGGTTGGTGAGGAATCCTGGTGCAACCAGTTCCAAGCTGAAGCTCTCAAGTTCTTCATATAGGGCGGGTAGCCTTTCCTTAATCATAGCATTCAAGGAACAAGCCTTTCTGCTTAAGGCGTCTGCTACTGCATTGGCCTTTCCGGGGTGGTATTGAACACTGAGGTCGTAATCCTTGATCAATTCCAACCATCTTCATTGCCTCATGTTCAATTCCCTTTGAGTGAAAATATATTTCAAACTCTTGTGGTTTGTGAATATCTCACATCGCTTCCCCAGAAGGTAATGTCGCCATGTCTTCAAGGCATGAACCACGGCTGCCAACTCGAGATCATGAGTTGCGTAGTTCTCTTCATGCGGCTGTAGCTGTCTGGATAGATATGCTACAACTCTGCCTTCTTGCATTAGGACACCTCCAAGCCCAGTTTTTTATGCATCACAATATATCACAAACTCCTTTTGAATATCGGGGGTGGCCAAAACTGGGGCTACGGTCAATCTCTTCTTGAGCTCCTGGAAGCTTTCCTTGCACTTAGCTATCCATTCAAACTTCTTGTCCTTCTTCAAAAGCTGGGTCATGGGTCGGGTAATGCTTGAGAACCCTTCCACGAACTTGCGCTAATAACCCGCGAGTCCGAGGAATCTCCTGACTTCCTTCACGGTGGTTGGGGTTTGCCATTCAGTCACGGCTTCAATCTTGGCAAGGTCCATAGATAGTCCTTCTATAGTCAGCACTTGACCCAAGAACCCAACTTCATGCATCCAGAATTCACACTTGCTGAACTTGGCATAAAGCTGATGCTCTCAAAGCTTCTCTAGGACCAATCTCAAGTGTTCCTCGTGTTCTTCTTCAGACTTGGAGAAGACGAGTATGTCATCAATGAAGACGACAACGAACTTGTCCAAGTACTCCATGAAGACCTTATTCATGAGGTACATGAAGTAGGTAGGGGCACTACTTAACCCGAACGACATGACCGTGTATTCATACAGTCCATACCGGGTTACAAACGCCGTCTTCGGAATATCTTGGGGTCTGATCTTCAGCTAATAGTACCCAGACCTGAGGTCGATCTTGGAGAACACCTTGGCTCCGTTTAACTGATCAAATAGGTCTTCAATCTTAGGGAGTGGGTACTTGTTCTTTATCGTGACTTCATTGAGGGAATGGTAATCGACACAAAGTCTAATAGTTCCATCCCTCTTGGACACAAATAGAACAGGCGATCCCCAAGGAGAGGCACTTGGGCGAATGAATCCTTTTCTGAGTTGCTGTGTCAGTTGCTTCTTCAATTCAGCCAACTCTTCGGATCCTATCCTGTAGGCCTTCTTATAGATGTGCCTTGATCCGGGCATAAGCTCAATGATGAACTCAATGTCGCGGTCAGGAGGCATTCCGGGCAGCTCATCAGGAAACACATCCGGGTACTCACATACCACTGGCACTTGATCCAACTCAACTCCCGATAGGCAGTTAGCCTAAGGGGCTTGAGTGGAGGCTGGGTTGGGAACATACTTGACTTCCACTCCTTGGCTATTGGTCATGGTGACAATCCTTTTGGCACAGTCTAGCATGCCTTGGTGCTTGGTCAACCAGTTCATGCCAAGGATGACATCCAAGCCTGGTGAATCTAGAACTACAAGGTCTGCTAGGAAATCTACCCCGTTGATGTCAATCTTCACCCCCTTACAACCTATCCCAGATTTCATAACTGATCTTGGGGTTTGTATCAACATACGACTACCTAGGGGTGTAGGTTTCATGCCACTCTCTAATGCAAACTTTTGGGTGACAAAAGAATGGGAAGCTCCACAATCAAACGGTACTATTGATGGGGTTGAGTTAATGAGGAACGTACCCAGTATGACATCCAGGTCTTCCTGGGCTACCTCTATGGTGACGTGATTCACACGACCCTTGCCATTGTTGGGCTAGTTGTGGGGAGCGGGGTTCCTTGGTGGTGCTCCACGGGCTTGACCTTGGTTTGGCGCATTGGGGCGCGATGCATCTGGCTTCCTGTTGGGACAAAGCTTAGAGATATGTCCGAACTGACCACATCCGAAGCAAGTGACTTGCCTAGGGTTGTTGTTGAAGTTTCTGCCACCGTTGTTGTTGTTGGGGTTGTTGTTGTAAGCTGGCCTGGGATTGGCATACTGCTGAGGCTGGTAGCTCGGACGAGGTGCACGAGGTCTAGCCTACTGTGGCTGATAGGTCAGCTTGGCTAGGGCGGGCTACCAGGGGCGAGGCTTCTGGTTGCTTGAGCTACCCTTGCTGATCATCTTGCACTTGCAAGTGTCGTCTATGGCATGATGCTTGTCTTCCATCATGAGGGCCTTGTTCGCCAAGTCGAAGAAGGTACGACAATCGCAGACGATGAGCTTATACTACAGGGTCTGTTGAAGTCTTTCCATGAAGCGTTCCTTCTTGGCAGCCTCTGTATTGACATCTTCAGGTGCATACCTTGATAGCAGGTTGAACTTCTGCAGGTACTCCTTGATAGAGCCACTTCCTTGCTTCAGCGCTCAGAATTCCCTCTTCTTGATAGCCATGATCCCAGAAGGAATTTGGGCGGTGCGGAATCCTTCCTTGAAGTCATTCCAAGTGATCACACGTTCTCCTTGCATGACCTTGAATCCATCCCACCAAGCTCGGGCGGTACCTTCGAGGCAGTGAGAGGCATACAGAACCTTCTCACGGTCCTCATTGCAATTGACCAATGCAAGGAGGTCCTCGATGGTGCGGATCCAGTCATCAGCATCCAATGGTTCAGCAGTCTCGGTGAAGGTTGGGGCGAATTCCTCATGAACTCGGACAGAGTGGAGCGGACATTGTCATTCCTGCCTTGCTGCTGGTTGTTCACAAGGGCCTGAGCCATCTGCTGGATAGCAGCATTGTTGGCTTGGCGCTCCTCCCGGAGAACTTGGAGAAACTAAGCTATGGTCATGTTTCCCGGTGGAGGTGGTGGCGGGGGAATGTCGCCTTGTGGATGCTCCTGGTGTCCTCCATCGTGAGCAGACCCACTAGCTCCCTGTTGCTGGCTTGAGTTGTCGGCTTCAGGGTTGGTGAAGGAGCTGTTGCGGGTAGCAGTCACCATCCTGTTTGGAGCAGCCAAGTCAAACAACTGGGATAGCTGAGAGGAAAAACAACAACGGAAAAGCCCGCCTAAGGGGGTTGGTCGAGTGCAAGTGTGATAAAACAAAGGTTGAAAGACCAACATATATTAAGACAGACAATGGAGTCACTTACATGTTGCTTAGGGAAAAAGTGAGACTTGCATCAGAACACAAACAACAAAACAAACAACAAGCACACATGGTTTCATATGAACCATTACACGGACTCAACTTCGCATGAGGGGTACATGACTGATCCTACCCTAGGGGTTCTCGGACTCAGGTGGTGGAGTGCTTGGTCTCGTAGTCACGCTCCTCTGGGTCTTCCTCCTATTCATCATCTAAACGGGCATCATTCTCGGTCGAAGGGGTCGGGGAACGAGGAGGTCCATCCCGACGATGCTTTGTAGGCGGGTCGGTGAAGAGCTCATGGTACTCCTTCGCACTCATGCGATGATGACGTGTGGGTGCATCATTAGCTGGGGGTACTCCTCCTCGATAAGCGACAGCTGGTCGTCCCTCGAGGGCTCCATCCTTCTTGATATTGTCTGGCTTCATCTTGGCTTGCCGAAGTAGCTCTCGGGTGTGGTGAAGTTCCTCGTGGAGCTTCACGGACTCCTTCATCGGGTTATGAACCAGGCTATCGGTGGAGAGGCTGAAGTAGGTCTGGAACCTGAGTGGTGTGCCATCTTCCTTGGTCGGAATCAGCGTCCAACTCTCGCCAAGGTCATCCTTCCTCAAGGGAAGGTAGCGAGTAGCCGGCTCGTCAGCCATTTCTGGAATGATGTCTCCAAGGTGTAGGAGTGCCTTGCATGCAGTTGTCTCGACTGCAAGTATCATGGTCTCCATTCGTGGTCCTTCAAAGAACCAACTGGTCAGGTAGTCATTTGCCTTCACGACCACATCCACGTGGTACTCCTTCGTGACGGCCTCGACCCAGTGCTCGTGGTAGAGGAAAATGGGTGGTTGTTGAAACTGGCACTTCTCTAGGACATCCCCAAGCAGTAAGGGAAAGCCAGATGTTAGGAAGGCTTCGGGTACGATGGCCATCTACAAAGGTTTGAAAGGAGGAGAGTCGGCAGAGTGTTGTGTGAAGAATAGAAGAGGTAAATAGTGCAGAATTCCTAAGTATAGGTGCTAGGTGTAGTTTGAAAGCGGTTTTCATCCTAACTAACATACATGCTAACTAAGGGCTTCCTACAGTTAGGATGGCTCTGATACCAGCTCTGTGGGGACCCCGACTCATAAGTCATGATCACCGAATGCACGTGTATAGTGATCCCAGAGATCAATGCTCACTGAACACACAGAAGCTGAATAACAAGAGTCTTACATCCACATTTAGCGTCTTACACAAATAAAGACCATGAAGGTCTAGTCTTACATAGGTAGGGCCACAAGGGCCAAACGCTTAAATAGAACAAGCAGCGGAAATCTTGGTCGAAAGCGTGAACCCATGCCATCTGCCTTAACCTACAGGCATTCTGACTGGGAAACGTCCTAGTTCGCATCTTCGTCACCAACGAACTCTTCAACATACTCGTGTTCTTCCATGCCTGGCCAATTAAATAACCAGTGGCAAGCCAATGAGTACTTCGAATGTACTCGCAAGCAACCCAAGTTGTGGAACAAGGTAATAATGATGCATGATATAGCACTAAGCAGGTAATTTGCGGAAAGCTAGTTTTAAATGCAATGACATGATCAAGTAGCTAGTAAGCATGCATCAACAATAGGCAGATATCCATATGAACAAGTTACAGATATCATCATAAGTAGGGATTGAACACCTCATGTTCATTCATCATGCTAAGTCAGCGGACTTAGATCACTTCCCATACTAAGTCATCGGACTTAACTCAAATACCATCTTTGTCTCCAACACACTCACACACCAGTTTGTGAAAACACTTGGACGTAGCACAAGAGCGGTCATCCAACTATCCTTGACCATGGACATGGATATTCGAATAGTTTTACACTCTGCAGAGGTTGCACACTTTACCCACAAGACTCGGGGAACTTCCGTGTCATCCACGACTCGCGGTATTTAACATACCCGAGGTAAGCACCCGAACAATGCCTTTCCCATGGTGATGCTAAACAAAGATTCCACTCGTTGGTGCCATCCCTCATGATATACATCACTCATATCATCCATGAGGGCACGCAACGGTGTGCCCGGTGCCTGTAAAGACAGCGCATGGCCTTCCACTTCCGGGACGAACCCATCTCAAGAGTGACCACTTCACTCTTGCCACTACTAATGCGGGCTCCTTGCTAGCACCAACCATAGTACTCAATAAAGCCCCGTCCCATAAGGGGTATCATGGTCGTACATGTAAGGTTGGAATAATGGTCGCAACTTACACCAATCCATTTTCGAAAACCACAACACTCACTTGTTCCGATACACCACTTCTTTCTCAAGTGGTCACCCATCTCATCATCATCTCCCTCGGGCATTAGTGGCACCCGACGGGGTTTTCGAAAAGTCTTTGAAAGAACCACTTCCTTTACACCAGTATGCATAAATCCCATCCCATTTGCATAGCATCTATTAGCAACCTAAGTATTCCCACCCACATAACCCTCATAAGGTGGTAGGGTCATGCTCGATGCAAGTATCAACGGTAAAAGTATCGGAGGCAACCCATCGAAGGGGGGACACCTCATCATGATCAATCATCGAAACAACAAGTGCTATATGATATGCATGAAAAAGTTTCTTAACATGGTCAAAGGGTTGCTTGCCTGGCTCAACAAAGTCTCCGGGGTCTTCGAAGTCTTCGGGTCCAACTTGTTCGTCAACCGCGCAATCTATCGTCGCGAATAAGAGCGATAAAGATAAGCAACACACAAAAATAGAGCACACAAGCTACTATCAAAAATGCTACCCTAGTCTCATAAATACCACAAGATATTTTAAAAATATTAGTCTAGGTTTTTGAACTCAAAAAGATTTTTAAAACTATTTAAATCAGGAGCTTATAGTGCTAAATAGGGGTTTTAAATTAAAACAGTACATAAAAGGTTTTCAAACATTTTTACAAATCGCACTAATAAATTCTATGGATTATTTCAAGATTTAAGGTGGAAGAATATTTGGGTTTAGATGAATATATAAATCTGTGGAATTTTTGGAAGTTTAAACATAAAAGAAAAAAGAAAAGGGGTACTATGCCCTCTCGGGCCACAGTACCGGAGCCGAGCCGGCCCAGGGGGAGATCCAGCCCAGGCTGAGGCGCCGCGCGCGGCAGGTTTGTTTTCAAACCTGCTCGCAGGCCCTGCTTGCCAGCGAGAGAGGAGGGGTGAGGGGATGACAGGTGGGCCCCAACTGTCATCCCTCTCCTTGCGACAGGGAAGGGAGGGAGCTTACCGACGGCGTCTCCGACCACGGCAGCCCAGGCGGAGGGCACTGGCGCGCTCAGGGGGCTCCCACGTGTCGGTGGGTGGCCGAGGGGGCGCTGGGGTGAAGGGAATCGCCGGCGAGGGGAGGTGCCCGACGGCGGTGAGGGTATGGTTCAGGAGAGAGATCCCGACCACGGGGGCGAGCGGTCTGGGCATGGGGAAGATGCGGAGGGAAGAAGAGAGCGAGGAGAGAGGGGCAGGGGCTCGGGGAGGCCCTCTATATAGGCGGGCGCCGGCTCACCGTGGACGCGGTGCGCCAGTGAGCATGGG
This sequence comes from Hordeum marinum, assembly GCA_022496015.1. NCBI lineage: Eukaryota > Viridiplantae > Streptophyta > Magnoliopsida > Poales > Poaceae > Hordeum > Hordeum marinum. The sequence goes on along the minus strand of CM039672.1, from coordinate 232,140,080 downwards.
GTGCTCGCCACATGTCGCGGGAAGGGAGATAGCGCGTACCGGGCGTTCGTGGGGGTGGTCTAGTCCAAGGGGGGAGAAGAGAGAGGCGGGAGCGCTCGCGTGTGTGAGCCATCTGGTTGGCCGAGCTGCGTGGCGCCGGGCACGCGCGCGCGGGTCGCCGGAGAGAGAGGAAGGAGGGGGGCGACCTCCTGGAGCACTGCGGACGTCGAGATGGATAGGGGGACAAGGTGGATAGGCCCGAGGCTGTCGGGAACGCGTTATGGGCAGCGGCTACAGTGCGGGTGCGCATTGTAGCACGCTCTAGAGCACGAACCTTGCATGCCAAGGCATGCTCTTGGCATTTTCTGCGCGGCCACCTATGCCCAGGGGATCCGAGGGAGGTAAACAAAGCCTAGGGAACTTAGGGGGGATCTGAGGTGCCTTAGGGTAGAAGAAAAGGGGAGAGAGGGAGGAAATGATGTTGTCCAAGGGCAAATTGGGTTTTTTACCCCACCTACCAGTGGCTTTTTGACTTGGGATTATTACTGAGGGTGCTTGGGCATTGCCAGGAGGTGTGGTAAAAATATGGGGGCAAGGGTAAAAGAGTAAGGGGTGAAAATGGTGGTTTTAAGAATGGACCAGAAGGTGTTTGATAGGGTTTTTGGCAAGAATAATCTACCAACTTACTAAGATATCTACCAGGGTCAAATGCTAGGTAAAAATGAGATGATTCACCAAGTTTGAGCTCAAATGAGAGAAGTTGACAATGGAGACTTGTTAAACCCTAGAAACTAACAAAATAAGGTTTCTGTAGATATAGTGATGCTAGGTTTTTACCCTTGATGCACCACTTAGTGTGGCATCACTATTTGGTCATTAGAGCATGCCCACAAAGTGTGGGGCCAAGGGAAGAAACTTCACAATGTAAAGTTGCTCAAATTTGAATCTGGACAGGAAGGGTTCTAGGATGGTTTGATGAACCAAATCAATTTGGATTGATATGAAACTTTGCAAGATCATCACCTATTATTGTGTTGACTTGCTGGAATTTTCATGGAATTCATTGAGAATATTTCTTATAGAAATATTTCAAAAGTTTGATCTAAACAGAAAGGGTTTTGAGGTGTTTTGCCCATGATTTGAACATTCCCTTGTGTTGAAACTCATATATATGGAAAATATATGTCTACTGAGTTTCCCTAAAAAAATTCAAATTTTTTCAAAGCATTTAAATAATTTTTCCCTAGGAAAAACCCTTTTTGGCCTTAAGAAAAATCCTTTAAATAAAATATGAAAATAATCTTTAAAAATAATATTTTGTGGTTTTGGGAAGTCTTATATATATTAGGTTTCAAATAAAGCCTTTGGGGAAGAAGGATCCACCTAATTTGAGTACTTGCATTGAAATACTCACTTCGGGGGGTTTTGAAAACCTAATTGGGATAAATCCCATTTGGTCAAAATAAAATTTGATAAAAATAGTTTTGGGCACTATTCACATGGCATGATCATTGGGTAAGAGGTTTGGGACAAGGAAGATTAATATGAAGTGGAATAGAATCTAGGAGTGTCACAAACACAATCATCAAGCAAGCAAACATCATTTCAAACAAGCATAAACACTTGAAAAAGTTTTAGTTGGCTCCAAATTTAATAAATCCAAACATATCAAGGTGATACAAACATAGGGTGTGACGGTACATCACTCGAGGATGAAGCACATTCAGATACGGCATCATTTTCTTCGGGATCACATGATGAAGGGCGACATCAACATCAAGCATGCTGACACTAAAGATTAACTGGCAGATATCTTCACGAAACCTTTGTATGAGAAGAGATTTTGCAAGTTGCGGTGTGAGCTAAATATCTTAGAATCCTCAAATGTCCTTTGAATGGGAATACAACCTAACACTCATGCATGTTGATGACTTTCATGCACAACACGCGATGAAAGTATGTCTTCAATTCATGAAGGTTTACAATCTAAGTGTGAATACACTAACAAATAATATGACTTCAGAGCGCCACGATAATTATGCACCGTCTCTGGGTCAAACATTCTTATACGGTGGGTAACTCCACCAACCAAACTAGAAGACATTGCTTTTATCTCATCTTCTTCACATGTCTTCGAGAGCTGAATGTCTTCAGAACAAAACTTTATTGTTTGCACATGTGTTTCAGTTGAAAACTATTTGCAGATCTACATTTGGATTAGAACTTTGTCCTGTACAACATTTGTCCTATAGCTTTGTCTTCAACCTTTTCCTAGGAATGTGATCGGACCCGACATTCTCTTTTGTTCTTACCTCGTCTAAATTTGTTCTAATCCAATCATATGCATTCTATGTTGACACGTGTTGACTGTCTTCACTGTGTCCTTGCCAGTCGAAGAAAAATCAACCACATATTTAATTCTGAAATCTCAACTGTCTTCGTGTTTCTAGCAACAACTCCTACACCGCCTCTTCGATTATGGTAGTGGGTTGTCACGTGGTTTGCAGGTATGCCATTTGTTCACCTAAACCGAGGAGTCAGGGGCATATACGTCCAACCAGTTCGGATGTTTCCACCCATTATAAATACAACTTACCCCTTCCATTATTACCTTCCTCGACCCCCACCACCCACGTGCTCAAAACCCTAGCGCCATCGCTAGAATCCATCATCGCCAGAGACAAAGTGCTTCGCCGCCACACCTTCTCCGATGACGTACCCACGCCAGACGTGTTCATCCTTTGCTCGCTGTCGTCGTAGTTGTCTGCCTCCACCGAGTTAGGGTGAGGCAGATCAAATCGCTTGGCGTCTCCGCCTCGTCGAGTTGTTTGTCACATTATTCATCACGGTAAATAAAGATCTATTTCTACCACGTGCTTTGATCTAAAATTCTTACTGAAATTTTTTGGTTGTTGTTTCTTCACTTTCCACTAAACCGCATCTAGATCTAGATCTATCCTTGCCAAATATATTCACTTTGTGGTCTAAAACTTGGTTTGATTCCTCACTTGTATGAATCCTTGGACTTGTACAAATCTGAAATCGCCATATTCTCTATATAAGTGAATGTCTTCGGTAAAAGGTCAATGTCTTCAAAACACAGTTTTACCTTCCAAATCTTCTGAGAAAGCATATGACCTCTCCTCTTCCCTCGCATCTCTAACTCTTGCACAAGTACATGTCTGCAGCAGAATCGCTTGGATCTCATAGTCTGAATTCATTTGCAGACTACTTGCAGATACATTTGGAATCCTCTGGTGCGTGTTCATACTTGCGCACTCGTGTGAAGCCTTTGTTGAAGCCTTTGCCGAAGCCAATGGCTAATGATAAACTAGTCCAGAATGGAGGGAAGCAAAGACACAAGAATACTGCTAAGGATCTTCCCCCAGATCTATATGAGCAATACAAACCTAATAAGGAGGAGACATACCGCCAACGCAAGAATCGACTCCAATGGATTTGAAGATACTAGAGTGTGGAGTGGTTTTACTACCACTTCGTCACCGATGAGTATGATGAGAAGTGTGCTAAAAACGCACCCTGGACTGATATAGTCTAGAGAAATCTTCATCCAAAGACTAAGGCAGATGCAATCAAGATCGGATTCTACCCATGCATGTTCAGGCCCCCAATGCCTGAGAATCTTCATCCATCAAGCATCCTCGGCTGCCCAGAACCCACAGAGTCGGACTTTGATGAAGAAGAGGAAGAAAATCCTGCAGAACCGCAGTCGAAGCCTTTGAAGAAGCCAGAGGCTTCAAAGCCAAAAGATTCAAAGACCACCAAGCCTACTGAGTCTCCACCTCAAGCTTCTCGCTCACCCTATGCTAATCCTGAAGAGTCTGAACATGAAGGCTGCCTTCATAGGCGACCGAAGAGGAAAGCTGCTACCACTAGAGGTCCGACGCCAACCATGTCTTTGATGGATACAACCAATATGATTGAGCTATATGATGATGAGTTTGATGATGAAGCCTTAGAAAGGCTCATTCAGTAGAAAGAAGAGGAAGCCAAGCTGCTCTAAGACTTACCTCTGTTCGACCCAGTCATCCTTGAACACTTAATATATGAATGGTTCGCTCATCCCTCACTCTCCATTGATGCCCTCCATCTCCCAATTGGACCGAGCATCACCTTCCAAGGGCTGGTGAATGAGGAGCTGATTGTGGCTCAAGAAGCCAAGCAGACAAAGGCCAATATCAGCCATGAAAAGGAGCTATTCGAGGAAAATGTGCACCGACTATCTGCTGAATAGATCAAGGGCTATCAGCTGATGATGGCAGATCTCAAAGTTGTATTTGAGAAGAGATGGGAAGCTGTCAAGGGCACCCTAGCGCGCCTCAAGAAAAAGTCTGCAATTATGGTCAAGGCTTACAATGACATGCTAAAGAGAAAGGCTCTTGGCCATCCTGCACTTGCTCCTGCAATCATTGAACGCTCTCGCTGAGCTTCAATGTCTTCCGATCTACCTGCTCCTGCATGGTTAGAGGACCGTGGCATTGTCTTCCCCGCTGGGTTTGCCAACCCACGGACACGCCCCTCTACCACTGCTACATCTAGCAAGAAGACAAAGTAGGCCAAAGTTAAAGCCAAGAAACGCAAGGTTGGTGCCTCTGAAGCCCAACCTTTGAAGAGGTTGAAGACAAGAAAATCAAAGTCTTTGGAGCCTGTGCAAGACCAAGTACCACCTTATGCTCCATCATCAACACCTGCTCCTCAACAAGAGCCTCTGCTCATTACGCCAATCTCGATGGCTCCTCCCACCTCTGAAAACCTGGAGAGACAAGTTGTTCTGCATGAGTCTGCTTCCATAGAGACTCAGAAACCAGAAGAGATTCCAGCTGCTGAAGACATTGCAGAAGCTGAAGACTTTGCTCATGAAGACATTGGTCATGAAGACAATGTCGAGCCAGAACATGTTCCTCAAGTGGATGCACCAATGGTCTCCTCCCCACAACCAACTAGTGACTTTGTGGATACTGGGACTCCTCTCTGGCTAGAAGTTCCTGAAGCTAAGCCTGAGGAGATTGAAACCACCACCCGCACTTCACCACTCAAACATCTTCGTCGTGGACCTCGAGCTCTCATGTCCCTATTCCAGAAGACGAAGGACGAGTTTCACTGACTGCATCAGTCGAAGAAGTGTTGCGGATTGAAGATGTTCCTCCCAGCCAACCTGCACCAGAGAACATGGCAGCCGAAGACATTGCTGCCGATGCCACCATGGGCGATGCCAATACCCCATCCCCTGATGGACCTCCTGTCCCTGCGATGCCATCAACTTAAGACAATGAAGATAACATTGTGATGGCTTAGAATCGGTAAGGAGAGATGGTTTCTACAAGATGGCCTCGCCTTGTTGCACCACCAAGGATGGGCCCTCGGTATGAGTTCAACCTAGATTGCCGTCCCTTTGTCATGAACCCAATGCCTCGACTTCCATGTCTTCGACAGTCAGGCCCAGCAAGACCTACTGCCTTCGAGCTTAAAAGGTTTAGGTTGAACAACACATTCTTTGACTCCAACCGCAATCCATACAAGAGATAGAATATAGTGTGACAGGTTCTGGAGTGCTCCACAACGTCAGTACTACATGTGTGTGCTTTCTGGTCAGAACATGATCTTTCCCCCATAAACATCTCAGCTTTGAAGCCATGAAAGGTCTTCCCTATTTTTATCAAGCACTGGATTGTCTTTGGGATGTGGGTTTTCTGCCTTTCTGCATGGATCAGGAAGACTCTAATGAGGAACTTATCCTCCAGTTCTATGCAACCCTTCACATCTTTGGCTTTGGTCGTGATTTGAACACGTGGCAGATAAACTTCATGATAGGATGAACACATAAATGATTCACCACTGCAATTCTTTCCAGCAACACCCCTTGTTGCCTCTGGTGAAGACTTGGATCCTCGCTCTAAAGCCTATGTGGCTGCCACTCGAAGCCTATTCCATATGCGAGAACCCAACATGACTGAGATGCTCACCATGATGAAGCCTTTGGCTCGAGATGCAGAATTGCCCACTTCATTCTTTGTGCATGATCTTCAGTACTTGCCCAGGACTCTCTACCACATTTTTCAGCACACCATTTGGCCAATTAAAGGGCACAACTCCTCACGCAAGATTGAAGGGCCTCTGAAGACATTGCTCTACAACAATGTTGTAAGAGCACATTTCTCCATGTGTGGTTTTGGTAATTGATGACACCCCTATGGACTAATGGTTGCCTTGAGTTATATTCGAAGGATTTGTCCATAGGCACTTCTTGAAGTCCATCTGTTGGGTTTCAAGGAGTTTATATGATGACCAAGGTGGTATTCAAGGTTTATCCTAAGTTTGGTCATGTGAGAGTTGAGCTTATTGCAATCATGTCTTGAAGAAGAAGATAGTGTGAGCATTCATGATTACCTTCAAGACATCATCTTTATGAAGAGAGAAGATAAGATACAAAGTTGATCAAGACTAAGTCAAAGAGTGAATCAAGTGATCAACACACAAAGCGTACAAGATGTACCGAGAGGGATCAAGTGATCCCATGGTATGGTAAGCATTGTCCATTACGCTTTGTGTACTAACCCATTTCCTTGTGAGAGTTCCTTGTGGGGTTAGGCATATTTCCATGGGATTGCATCAAGAGGAAGATCCCATACAACCCATGGAAGATGACATCAAGTGGTGATCATTATCAAGGTTGCGGTGTGTAAGTTCAAGTGAAGCATCACGGAGAGATCAAACTTGAAGCTTGTCGTCCATTGTGGTGACAATGGACTTGTGAAGATGTGCCGCATAGTAGCTCACCCATAGTGGAGTATGGGGGAGCAATCATCTAGTCTTCATCAAGCCAACGCAATCAAGAAAGGTGGTCCATCTTGAGGAAGTCAGGATCGTCATCATCTAGATCAAGTGGACTATGTGCAAGGCTAAGGTTTGACCTTGATAGGGTTTTCTATTTTACCGGTCTCATAGTGGTAGTTGGGAGACTGGGTTATAGGGTAGGTAACCGTGCTATCAAGGGGGTTCTCAAGTGAGTAGCTTGATCATATCGTTCATTGAGAGCTCAGACCATTGCATTCTTGGCATCATCATCTTTCTTGGTTCTTGGTTGGTTTTTCTCTCTGAGGTTTCTTGAGCTTATGGTCAACTTCATGACTAGCTCAAGTTCATCGAAAACGGAGTCCATATGCATATTCTATGATGTTTTCGATGTTGGAGTTATTGCCGATTCTTCATTGTAAGAGGTTTCTCATCTCTTCTCCTTTGGCATTCTTTTACTGCCTCTTCTTAAGAAAACTCTTGTCAGCCTGAATCCAACAATCTTGAGTTTGCTCAATTCGGAGCTCGCTTGCAGAAGTTGTGACAATTCTGGTGTTGCTGTTCTGAGGTTTGCGGTAGTACCGCTCCTCCGAGCGGTAGTACCGCTCCCCCGAACGATAGTACCGCAAGTGGCACGAAAGTAATTTTTTACTTCCGCCCCGAGGGCGGTAGTACCGCATGTTGCACGGATGTAATTTTTTACATCCACCCTGCTGCGGTAGTACCGTGATTCCTGCACGGTACTACCGTGCGGACCTTTCTCGCACAGTTTCCTATGCGGAGGTTGGCACGGAAGTAATTTTTTACTTCCGTGCGCCTCCAGTACCTGCCTCTGCCGAGCCGTGCGGTAGTACCGCACGGGCTCGCGGTAGTACTGCTGTGGCGGTCCTACCGCTAGCGCCGTAGTGCTATTTGGCCAGAGCCAGGTACTTCCGCACAAGCGGTAGTACCGCACTGCCCTGCGGTAGTACCGTAAGCCATCACGGTAGTACCATGGGTTCTGTGGTACTACCGTAATGTGCAGGGCTGGCAAGTGGGTAACGGTTGGATTTTTCCCCACCTATAAAAGGGGGCTTTCTTCCCCATTGAACCCAATCCTTTGAGCTTGTGTTTGCCCCCCATTGTTGACCTTCTTTGAGCTTGCTATCTCTCAATCCCTGCAATGATTCTTGATCCTTTTTGAGGGAAAAGAGAGAGGAGATCTAGATCCACATTTCCACCAATCACTTTCTCCTCTAAGTGAGGGGAACCCCTTGGATCTAGATCTTGGAGTTCTTCGTGTTCTTCTTTGTTCTTCCTCTCATTTCCTCCCTAGCATTAGTTGCTTTGGTGGGATTTGGGAGAGAAGGACTTGGGCACTCTGTGTTTCCCTTGCCATTGCATTTGGTGCATAGGTTTGAGTTCTCCACGGTGATATGTGGAAGTGAGAAGTTGAAAATCTATTACTCTTGGGTGTTTGTGCACCCTAGAGCTTGTTCCTCTTGGGTGCTTTGGCGCCCTAGATGGTTGGTGGTGCCTTGGAGCTCAATCATTGTGGTGCAAAGCTCCGGGCAAGCTTCGGGGTCTCCAATTAGGTTGTGGAGATTGCCTCGAGCATTTGAGGTCATCTCAGAGCCACATTCCATTGTGGTGAAGCTTCGTGGTGTCGTTGGGAGCCTCCAATCAAGTTGTGGAGATTGCTCCAACCTTGTTTGTACGGGTTCGGTGACCACCCTCAAGGGTCCCTTAGTGGAATCACGGCATCTTGCATTGTGCGAGGGCGTGAGGAGATTACGGTGGCCCTAGTGGCTTCTTGGGGAGCATTGTGCCTCCACACCGCTCTGAACGGAGATTAGCATCCGCAAGGGTGTGAACTTCGGGATACATCGTCGTCTCCGCGTGCCTCGGTTATCTCTTACCCGAGCCCCTTTACTTATGCACTTTACTTTGTGATAGCCACATAGTTTATGTTATATATCTTGCTATCACGTAGTTGTATACCTTGCTTAGCATAAGTTGTTGGTGCACATAGGTGAGCCTAGTTGTTTTAGGTTTTGTGCTTGTCTAATTAAACGAAAGTTTTATTCCGCATTTGTTCAAGCCTAAACCGTAATTATTTTAAAGCGCCTATTCACCCCCCCTCTAGGCGACATCCACGTCCCTTCAACTGTGTATGGCATCAGGTTCAATCTTCAAGACTTGTTCCTTCAAAACCTTGCTGCAAATGGCTTCAATGTCATCGAGCCGAAGGTTTATGCTCCCTGGATCATGTGCTTCATCAAGTACAGAACCAACACCAGGTTTCTCCCTTCTGCTCGCAACCATGGCATTTATCTTCTTGATATTCAAGTTATGCATGCAGATCTATGTCCATCCAAGAACAAGAATCCAATTGCCAAAGGCACTAGTGGCACTGCTGATGTTGAAGGTCTTCTCATTCCCTCTGATCCATCAAAGGCGAGACTTATTGGTGCTCTTTGACAATCAAGATCCGGTGCTACCAACACCGAAGCCACTGATAGCACCTTGCCTCGTCAACGCTTGCCCAGAAGAGAGCATGCACTCACTGATCGTGAACTTCTCGTTTCACTGATCCAGAAGCAAGATAGGCATCATGAGTGGACTCGGTGCCAGATGTAGTTTGTTGTGCAAGACCTCAACTCATTCGCAATCTGGCCACCAAAAATGCCTTCGTTGCCTATGAAACCAGTCGTCGCTCATGGAGGACCCTGACCATGCTGGCACCTGAGGAGGAGCTTCGGGAAGATGGATATCATCCACGCTACAAATTTGGTGCACCACCTCCCAGCACGGAGAAGTGGCACAAGACTCCCTCACTCGAAGATAGTGACTTCTCCTTGCCAGCTCCTTCCACCAACGTCCAACTTGTAGATGAAGCTGATGATGCAACCTCTCCATCGACTCGGCGTCACGACACCGCACCAATCTCTACTGCACCAGCACCCCAAGACTCCATTGCCCCGTCTTCATCGACACCTGCTGGGGACGAGTAGCTCTCAATGTCTTCGTTCCTTTTTGGTCATTCGATGACAAAAGGGGGAGAAGCATTGGGTGATAGTCTTAAACGGGTCTACTAATAAGGGATGGCTATTATTTTTGCCAAGTTTACAACTCTAGTTTTTGAACATTTGATGTTTTGGGTTGTAAAACTTAAGTCCTAATGGATGTCTGCACTTTATGTTTACCGTACTCTTCGGTGCTTCTTCAAGTTATTCTATGCGCCCGAAGTCATTCTACAGACGCCCATTTTTTATTATGCATTTCATTATCATCGACATATTTGTTAATGCATAGTGATTAGATTACAAGATATAGGGGGAGATCTCCACAAATTACAACCTGCCATGTGCACTTGCATTCAAAGCAAAGTCTTCATATGTACATCTTCAGGGGGAGCTCTCTATATCCTATAATCAAAATCTTCATAACCTTATCTTCACATATATTTATCCCCATTGAATACTTCAACCAGTTTGTCATCAATCACCAAAAAGGGGGAGATTGTAGTGCATCTAGTGCCACCCTTGTTTGGTTTTGGAGTATTGAAGACAAGCGTGGTTGAGGGACTAATGTGTTTGTGAGAGTTCACAGGTTAACACAGAGAGAATTCCCTGGAGTTTGGGTTTAGCCGTCGAAGACGACCCCCAAAAATGTCTGAATACAGTGATGACGGCTGAAGCCATTGGTGGTGGATGAAGACATTCGTCAGAAGACAATGAAACGCGAAGACAAAGTCTTTTGGTAGTTTCCTTTGCTCTTTCCAGAGTCATAGGAACCACCGTACTGTTAAGTGGGGTCGATGTGATCGAAGTCATATGCTAACATGATGCTCAACCCATACATATCTCTTCGAGTGAACACAATGAGAGGAAAACTCTTCCAGAGTTGGTTGAGTCAGCTTTACTTGTAGCCCAAGTGAAGTTGTCGCGTGCGTTCAAAATCCGACCGTTGTGACACATGTCAGTTGGTCATTGACGCGAGGTCATTTCGGTCATATTAGGTCAGGTTGCCCGTTGGCTATAGATAGCCCACCCCCTCCACCATGAGAAGGTGGCTGCTGAAAGAGAGATACAATTGTTGTCGTTTTGGAGCAACCCACCTCGAATACTTTGAGAGAGACACATCCTATGAGGATACACCTAAACACCTAGAGCTAGAGTGTTTGAGCATCACCGAAGACTTTCTATTCTGAGAGAACTGAAGACTTATTACACTTGAAGACTGTGATCTTCCAGATGGTTAGGCGTCTGGGTCTAGAGCGTCCAAGAGTCATTGTGGACTGGTGGGTGACCAAGTTTGTACGGGTTTTGAAAGTCTCCCATGAAGACTTACCTGAGTGATTGGGCATTGTCTAAGTGACTTTGGCTCAAGGGGAATAAGGTGAAGACGATGTCTTCTGAGTTCAATCTCAGCCTCCCTATCCAGACGTACAGATGTCACAGCAACTAGAACTGGTCCAACAAATCATGTGTCTTTGTCGAGCAACTGGTTCTATCCTTCACTCTCTTGCATTCCTATTCTGAATTGTGAAGTCATTGCTTGTATATTGCTTGAATACTTTCTCCAAAGACATTGATATCCACTGTCTATCTTCATAATGTCTAAGTTTGTCTTTGACTCATCTTAGTATGCATAATGATGATGCCTGATTTGTCTGTATGTCTTCATAGTGTTGCATGCCTAGACTAGACTCTTGATTACTATCCCTACTTGATCCTGGTTACGTTTCTGCTTTATTCGAATACATTCACTGTTTTGAAGAAGACTTTCATAAAAATCGCCTATTCACCCCCCCCCTCTAGTCGATAACTAGCACTTTCACCTTCCATTCTTCCTCATGGGGAGCATACTTGATAAGCCTTCAGAGCAGATCAAAAAGAGATAAGGAGATAAGGGGTCGCCCTGTCTCAGTCCTCTGGTTGGTGTGAACTCATCTGTTTCTGTGTCATTAAATTTGATGTGATATCTAACAGAGGAGACACACTCCATAATGAGCTCAACTCATTGTAGGTGGGAACCCAACCTTATCATCATTTGTCGTAAGAAGTCCCATTCTACTGTGTCATATGATTTTAGCATGTCCAACTTAACAACAGACACCCCATTTGAACCATGTGTTCTCTTTTTTATGGAATGAAAACATTCATAAGCAACCAACACATTATCAGTAATTAACATGCCCGGTACGAAGACACTCTGTGTAGAGGAAGTCACCTCGGGCAGGATTTTTTCAGTCAATTAGCGAACATCTTCGAAATTATCCTAGAAACCACATTACATAAACTAATGGGTCTGAATTGTGTTATTACCTCTGGGTTGTCCACCTTGGGTATTAGCACAATATTCTAGCATTCCAGCCATCTGGGATCTTTTTGTTATTGATCGCTTCAAGCACTTCCTTAGTGAGCTCCTCTCCAACTATATGCCAAAAGCTTTTGAAAAATATAGCATGAAGGTCGTCCGGGCCTGGGGCATTCATATCACCTATTTGGAATATGACTTTCTTTACTTCCTCCTGGGTATATGGAGCAATTAGCAGGTCATTCATCTGTGTCGTAACCACATGTTTAATAGTGGACAACAAATATTCATCTATCATCCCTCCATTCGAATTAAATATACTTCGAAAATAATCAAAAATGAGGGGCTTGATGTTACCATTTACCTCAACCCATCCATTATTGTTATCTTTCAATATTTTTATCAAATCACACCACCTATGCGTTGAAGCGAACTAATGGTAAAATTTATTATTGCAATCACCCCGGCGAAGCCAATTCACATGACCTCTCTAGGCCCAGTAGATTTCCTCCCGCTCAAGAAGATTTTCAATCTTCAGGGTTAGTTCTTGTTGCTTCGACCTTGCATCTACATCAAACAACAACCTCATGGTCGCCTCCAATTCCTGCTAAGCTGCCTTCAGTCACGCGCGAGGACCCTTCAACACCTTCGATCCCAAGCATAGAGGTCCTTGTGTACAACGACAAGTTTTTCACTAGCAGAAGGGAACAACCCCTATACAACTGCCTTTTCCCATGCTATTTTGACCACCCCTTCGATTGATTCCTCTGCTAGCCACCTTGCCTCTAACTTTCATCCAACTTGGCGTGTTGAGCAGTGACTCCCACCAAGAACTCACTATTTAAGCAAAATTGGTAAGTGATCTAATTTGCCCATCTCCGGATTACTAAGTCCACACAGTGGGTCCATTTCCATCCAATCCAAGTTTGAGATGGCTTCGATCCAGTCGTTGCCTCAATCCTCCTATGAAAAATGTAGATTTGTCACTGTGGTAGCCGACAATGTGTCCTAGAAAGCTTTGAGCCTAGACTTTTGTCGAGGGCCTCCTTCCTCCTTTTATGTCAATATTAATATCTCATTGAAATCACCTATAGCCCCCCATGATATTGGATTGAGTATAAAGATCTCACATTAGCTGGTACATTCTCTCTTTATTATCCTAGCTTGGGTCTCCATACACACCCATCCTCCTCCACATTTTTCCATCCAATTCCTCCACCGACACGTCAATAGAGTTAAACGTAGTAGACCGGGGGTAGATCATCACGTCCTTCTTCCAGACTAGGAACAACCCACCTTTTCTTCCATCTAAGCATGGTGCCATAATCATATGTTCCATCTTTAGTTTTTTCATGAGCTCTTCTGCCTTATCCTCATCCAAATGCATGCGTCTCAGACAGGAAGAACACATTTGCATTATTTCGTCATTGGGTGTCCAATAGCGACCGAAATATCGGGGCATCGAGCAAGCCTCAACAGTTCCAACTTCTGAGTTTCATTGTGTCCGGCGACCCTGAAAGCACGATGTGCTCCCTTGGTGGTTTTGATAATTCATGACAACATACATTGTCTCTTGGACTAATATTTTCATCTAGTGTATTTCAGATAAAGTCCGTAGAGAGAGATGGTATGGTGAACCGGAGTGTCAAGAGCATCCCCATGAAGAAGAAGGATAAGGAATAGCATTGGCCAAGCTTCAAGCAAGAGGACTCTACATTTTACCTTTTGTGAGAAATCACTTTGATTGCATAGGAAAGCCAATACTATTAAAAGGGGGTAAGGTTTTGTTGGTGAACAAAATGCTCATGCGTGCACAAGTGATAGTCACCACATACACCCACAAGCTCTTCCACAAAAGTCAGTCCAAAGCTAAACACTCAAAACCGGTGCAACCAACACATTCCACTCGGTGTCACCGATTCCAAACCTCAGACAGACTCAGCCAAACCCTAGCTTTTCGGTGCAACCGATTCTGCTTCGGTGCCACCGAGTTTGGGTTGCCAACTTCCTGTTACGCAAGTTTTTAAAATCAGTCCCTTCGAGTTTTGAATCAGCGTCACCGAGATTGGCAATCTGACCGTTGGTCACCTTATCGGTGCAACCGAGTTTTATGTATCAGTCTCGCCGAGATTCAAAAGTTGCTACCTTTGAGGCAACTCGGTACAACCAAGATTAACACATCGGTTCCACCGAGTCTGACTTATTAGGTGCAATGGTTGGATTTCTGGAGATGCCTATATATACCCCTCCACGACCACTCACTCGCAAGAGAAGCACTCAGAACAGTTCCCCACTCATACCTACCGATTTTCTAAGAGAGAGTCACCTACTCATGTGTTGAGATCATGCCATTCCATGCCAATCATATGAATCTTTATCTCTAGCCTCCCCAAGTTGCTTTCCACCCAATCAATCTCTTCTACCAAGCCAAATCTTTGAGAGAGTGATTGTGTGTTGAGGATTCTATCATCTTGAAGCACAAGAGCAAGGAGTTCATCGACACTATCGACCCTATTACCTTTTGTAGGGTGGTTCCTCCTAGATTGGTTAGGTGTCGCTTGGGAGCCTCCTACTTCGTGTTGTGGAGTGAACCAAGAAGTTTGTAAGGGCAAGGAGATCGCCTACTTCGTGAAAATCTACCATGAGTTAGGCTAGTCCTCCGTGGACGTAGGCCATCATGGTATAGTCAAGGTTGCTTCTTCGTGGAACCCTCCGTGGGTAGAGCCCTCCATGGACTCTCGCGACCGTTACCCTATATGGGTTGAAGACTCCATGAACGTGGACGTACGATAGCACCACCTATCAGAACCACGGGAAAAATCTTTGTGTCCTTCATGCATTTGATGTCTCTACCTCTACTCCTTACTTTCATGTGCAATGTCCTTACTTTTCGCTGGTATACTTGATGACTTGCATGTGTAGGGTGTTCTAGACTAGTTATATATGCTAAAACTGTCATCGCTTGAACTTGTGCTTGAGGTAGTTTTAAATTCCTGCTTGTAGTCTATTCACCCCCTCTAGACATACTCTTCTAGTGATCCATCGATTGGTATCAGAGCTTTGGTCTCCATTGCTTTGGTTTCAACACCGTGGAGGAAGATGGATGTGTCTAGTGTGGAGAGTTTGTATTGTAGAGTTCCCATTCTTGATGGAGAGTATTATAGTCGATGGAAGAATGCCATGATTGATCTATTTGACAAATTCCATTTGAGAAAACATTCTGAAAATCCCTATGTGCTCCCCGTTGATGAATTGCATCCCACACACGAAGAGGAAATTAACATGCTTGGTAACCTTAGAACTATCAATATTATTGTTAGAGTCTTACCAAGATTCGTGCTTTCTCAATTGAAGAACTTTGCATGTGCTTATACTTTGTGGACTGATTTAGAGAAACGATATCCAAATCTTTCATTAGGTATTCTTGATGAAATTCTTCATGAAACTATTGCCTTTCATAAAATGAAGCCTAGTGATCCAAACTTTGATAAATGCTTATTTGAGCTCCGTGATCTTATGAGTGCTAAAGGAGATGTCACTACTATCAACAGTATCATTATTGAAGCCATTCGCTTTCATAAACTTGAACATTGCCATGGTTATGATTCTAATGAGTCCCTTTGTTTTTATGACGAGGAGATTCCACCAAATGATGACAATGAAGAACATGGCTACTATAAAGAAGATAAGTTGTTCGACATCGAGCATGAAAAGATCATGAAGAATCTGAGTCTAATGGCAAACTTCAAGGATTATCTGTCCGGCAGAAAAGAGTGGATTCTCGACAATGGATGCACAGATCACATGACTAGTGATAAAGACATGTTCCAAGAGATCACACCTAATCAAGGTCCTCGAAGGTACGTGACCTTTGGAGACAACTCTAAGGGTAAGGTACTTGGCCTTGGTAAGGTGGCCATATCTCATGATAGCTCCATTCAAAATGTGATGCTTCTTGAATCCCTTGGGTACAATCTTCTTTCTGTATCTAGACTAGCAGATTTCGGTTTCAATGTGCTATTTACCAAAGTAGATTGCCAAGTCTTTCGATTTGATAATCATAAAATTGTCTTCACCGGTATTCGTAGAGGTGATCTATACATTGATGATTTCACTAAAAAGGCCCAACGTCGTACTTGTCTCATTGCAAAATCATCTAAAGGTTGGCTCTGGCATAGAAGGCTTGGACATGTAGGTATGCGCAGTCTAGATAAGCTTATCAAGGGCGATCATATTCTTGGTGTTAAAGATGTTATCATTGATAAAGATAGACTTTGTAGCGCATGTCAAGCAGGAAAGCAAGTAGGTGGAAGTCATCCGGGCAAGAACATCATGACCACTAGGAGACCACTTGAGTTACTTCATATGGATCTTTTTGGTCCCAATGCTTACAAGAGTCTCGGTGGAAACTCTTATGGTCTAGTTGTAGTTGATGATTTTTCCAGATTTACGTGGGTATTCCTTCTTGATGATAAGTCGCAGGTACCAAAGATCTTCAAAAACTTCGCACACAAAGCGCAAAATCAGTTTGAAGTGAAGATCAAGAAGGTTTGAAGTGATAACGGATCGGAGTTCAAGAACACCCATGTGGATACCTTTCTTGACGAAGAAGGTATTTCACATGAGTTCTCGACTACGTACACGCCTCAACAAAATGGAGTTTTTGAGAGAAAGAACCGAACCCTCATTGAGATGGCAAGAACGATGCTTGACGAATACAAGACGCCAAGACACTTTTGGGCAGAAGCTGTGGAAACAACATGTCATGCCACAAACCAACTATACTTACACAAGCTTCTCGATAAAACGGCATACGAGCTTCTCACCGGTAACAAACCCCAAGTTGGATACTTTTGGGTATTTGGCTCTAAGTGTTACATTCTTGATAAGCATCGCCATGCTAAATTTGCTCCCAAATCTCATGAAGGTTTGCTACTTGGTTATGGATCGAACTCTCACACCTACTGTGTCTACAACAACTTCACTCGAAAAGTTGAAGAGACGGTAGATGTGAAGTTTGATGAATCTAATGGTTCGCAAGTCGAACAATTGCCAAATGATGTAGGTGATAAAGATCCTTCGGAAGCTATCCTTCGTCCCATTGAGGTGAAGGAAAGCACCTCATCAACCCAAGTGGAAGCTCCTACTTCAGATCAAGGCTACCGACAATACGACATGGAAGCATCCACAAGCGGTACACGACAAGATGAAGAGGAGGAGGAAGTACATCATGAAGATCCACCACAACCTCCTTCACCACCACCTCAAGGAGATGACCACGTCAACAACAACAAAGATGAAGAAGAAGAAGCTCCACCAACTAACAAGCCTAAGCTACCTCGAGTTCGAGCTCAAGTGACCAAGAACCATCCCCTAAACCAAATCTTTGGTGACATACAAACAGGGAGGATCACTCGCTCTAAAACTCGCTTGGCTAACTTCTGTGAGCATTATTCTTTCATCTCTAGAATTGAACCCTTGAAGGTTGAACAAGCTCTTGAATACGCGGATTGGGTGAACGCTATGCATGAAGAGCTTCACAACTTCGAGAGGAACGAAGTGTGGACTCTAGTGGAGAAGCCCAAGGACGAACAAAACATTATCGGCACAAAATGGGTATTTCGCAACAAGCAAGATGAAGACGGTCAAGTCATACGCAACAAGTCTCGCCTCGTAGCCCAAGGATATACGCAAGTCGAAGGTATGGACTACGGTGAGACCTACGCCCCCGTTGCTAGATTAGAAGCTATTCGAATTCTTCTAGCTTATGCTAATCACCATGATATCACACTTTACCAAATGGATATTAAAAGTGAATTTTTAAATGGTGAGATAGAAGAAGAGGTTTTCATTAAGCAACCACCTGGTTTTGTAAATCCTAAGAAACCCGACCACGTTTACAAACTTCGCAATGCTTTATATGGTCTTAAGCAAGCTCCTCGTGCTTGGTACAAATTCCTAACGAAGTTTCTCATTGAAAAAGGATTTGAAATTGGCAAAATTGACGCAACCTTATTCACAAAGAGAGTTAATGGTGAATTATTGGTGTGACAAATTTATGTGGATGATATCATCTTTGGATCTACTAACCCACAATTTAGTGAGAAGTTTGGAAGATTGATTTGAGAGAAGTATGAGATGTCCATGATGTGCGAGCTGAAATTCTTTCTTGGTCTACAAATCAAGCAAACGAGAGAAGGTACTTTCATATCTCAAACTAAGCACACCAAGGACTTGATAAATAAGTTCAACATGCAAGAGTGCAAAGGTATGAAAACTCCCATGCCCACTAGCGTACACGATGATCTCACTAAAGAGGGTGAACCGGTTTATCAAAAGGTTTATCGATCAATGATTGGATCATTGCTTTATCTATGTGCCTCCCGTACCGATATTATGCTTAGTGTTTGCATGTGTGCTAGATATCAAGCTGCACCTAAAGAATGTCATCTTAATGCTGCTAAACACATTGTGAGATACTTGATACATACACCAAACTTTGGCATTTGGTATCCCAAGGGATCTTCTTTTAATCTTGTTAGCTGCTCCGACTCGGACTATGCCGGTGACAAGGTTGATAGAAAATCCACCTCAGGTACATGTCAATTTCTTGGTAGATCTCTTGTGTCTTGGTCCTCCAAGAAACAAAAATCGATATCTCTATCTACTGCCGAAGCTGAATATATTGCCGCTGGATCATTATGTGCGCAATTATTATGGATGACACAAACACTTAAAGATTATGGAATCAATGTTAAAAATGTGCCATTACTTTGTGACAATGAAAGTGCTATTAAGGTTGGTCATAATCCTGTGCAACACTCTCGAACCAAGCATATTCAAGTTCGACATCATTTCATTCATGATCATGTTGCCAAAGGAGATATTAATCTTAAGCATGTTCGTACAAACAAGAATCACTGATATCTTTACTAAGCCACTTGATGAAAAAGTGTTTGTCATTTGAGGAGTGAGTTAAACATCATTGATGCTTCAAACTTGAGCTAAGCTTGCTTGCATGCATGCTAGGGGATGAGCTTCATTGTCTATTCCATGCTATTACCTTGGATATCATATCTTGGAATTCTATGCTCCTTTGTCTTGCATCTAACCCCTTTTGTAGGTACTTGGAAGAACAACACTCCACAAGATTGCCATCAACTCATATCTTATGCAATCTTGTCATGACCAAGTATCCACATCATCGCTTTGATGATGGAAAGAAGAAGACAACAAAACATATCCTTGACACATATTTCTCAATTGGTATAAACTCAATTGGTATATTGTCACATGGATATATCATGTTCTTCCTTGCGTGACTAACCTATGTAGGTGAAAAGTGAACGAAAACAACAAGGATTCCTCCCAACTCAAGATGATCTTCATCATCCCCAAGCATCCTCATCAAGTTCACCTACAAGCTACGTCAACAACATCACTCAAAGGTTTGTACTCATATCCTTGAAAAAGGCTTTATTTCAAGTCATGAGATAAAGCAATTCAAGTGATATGAAGACATTAAAATGCTTAATCAAAAAATGGTAACCCCATTTTGAGCTTAACGATGAGTATGACCTATGATCAAGTATTCTTGCTTGACTCCTAAGTCAATATACTCTAATATAGGTGACCTTGTCACCGCCCATCATCTGGTTAAGATCTTGGTTGGTTCATTCTCTATTGCAAACTTGTTGGAACCCTTCAAATCTTTACTAGTTGATACCTCTCTATAAATTATTCTCAATTAGTACAATTCATATGATTTTCTTTCTTCGTTGATTCTTTTGCAACTTTGTCTTCTATTCAATTTTTCACATTTGCCCAATTCTTGTTTATTGCCTCGGCGCCTCCGATTGAAAGGACTCGCTTCAACTGACTCTGCAGATAAACTGCACAACACCATATCGGTACCATCGACTTTCCATTTTATTCCAGTCTGTGTTTGTTTTTGGGTAAAACTTTGTGTTCCTGATATGATTTGTAAATTCTTCAATGATCCCTTATTTTAAAAAAAACTCTAAAGGGGGAGAAATACTTTCAAGGATCCCTAACTCAAAGGAGGAGAAGTTCTGCAAATTCTTAGTTAATTCTACTGGAGAGAAGTTATTTTCAATGAATCTCTCATTTCTCTCATGATTTTCATATTCTATGAATCCTACATTCTATGACCCTTGTACTCAAGGATTCCTGTCTTAATCAATGATCCCTGTGTCGAACCCTCTGTCTGACCTTTTTGGAAATTAATTCCAAAGGGGGAGAGATATACAAAGCTTCAAAGCTAAAGAGGGAGATACGTGCTTATGCAAAGGGGGAGATATAATTTAGGGGAGAGAAGAATATCAAAGTTTTCACTTATACATAAACAAGGAGAGAATACCAAAGTAGGGGGAGAAAAATATGTTTTGGAGAAAGATTTGTTTATTGAAATTGTTTTTCTCATGTTAGAATTTTCTCACCCTATCTAATCCCAATATCTAAATGCTAAGATCCAGAAGGAGAGGATGACCTATATTTTCATATCTCGGGAGGAGAAACTTCTAAATGATCTTGGAGACATATTAATCCTAAAGGATACTATCTTCTATATATTTTCCATATCTTGGTATTTTTGAGTTCTATTGCCTTTGATTGGTAGAATACTCTTGTGTTTCCTAAAATTGTTTTTCCAAGTGTATCTCTACTACTAGAATGCTCAAGAACTCAAGGTAAGTATATGCATCATATCTTTGATCAAGATGATCTCTTGCTTCTTGCACATATTGTTTGCAAGAGTGAAGTCTTGAACAAGGATACACCTCATTCATATACATTTGATGCATATTGCCAAGATACACATGACTTATTATATCCCTTCTAGTATATGTGTGTCCATGCATTTCAAAGCAACTATCCTTTAAAGGGATTGCACACATTTAGGGGGAGCAAGTCTAAGTCATGTGTCTCTTAAAGTCTTCATTATATATTTGCATATCTTTATTTGAAGCTTTGATTGTATGTTGTCATCAATTACCAAAAAGGGGGAGATTGAAAGCATAATGTGCTCCCTTGGTGGTTTTGACAATTCATGACAACATACATTGTCTCTTGGACTAATATTTTCATCTAGTGTATTTCAGATAAAGTCCATAAAGAGAGATGGTCTGGCAAAAAGGAGTGTGGAGAGCATCCCCACGAAGAAGAAGGAGAAGGAATAGCATTGGCCAAGCTTCAAGTAAGAGGACTCTACATTTTACCTTTTGTGAGAAATCATTTTGAGTCCATAGGAAAGCCAATACTATTAAAAGGGGGTAAGATTTTGTTGGTGAACAAAATGTTCATACGTGCATAAGTGATAGTCATCACATACACCCACAAGCTCTTTCACAAAAGTCTGTCCAAAGCTAAACACTCAAAATCGGTGCAACCAACACATTCCACTCGGTGCCACCGATTCCAAACCTCAGACAGACTTAGCCAAACCTAGCTTTTCGTTGCAACCGATTCTGCTTCGGTGCCACCGAGTTTGGGTTACCAACTTCCTATTACGCAAGTTTACAAAATCGGTCCCTCTGAGTTTTGTGAATCAGCGTCACCGAGATTGGCAATCTGACCGTTGGTCACCTTATCGGTGCAACTGAGTTTTATGTATCGGTCTCACCGAGATTCAAAAGTTGATACCTTTGAGGCAAATCGGTACAACCGAGATTAACACATCGGTTCCATCGAGTCTGACTTATTAGGTGTAACGCTTGGATTTTGGGAGATGCCTATATATACCCTTCACCACCACTCACTCGCAAGAAAAGCACTCATAACTCACCCTGGAGGCTCGGGTATTTTGCTTAGTTCGGTTTATGGGTAATTCGGGTACTTAAAAATTGGAACCGAAATTTTTTTCGCCAAAAAAAAAATCCGAACCCAAATGACCCAAAATTTTGGTTCGAGTAATTCGGGTACCCAAAGAACCGAAATATTGGGAGCACGCATCAACTTTTGGTATGATTAATTTGGGTAGTACGGGTATTTAGGGGAGTATGGGTATTTTAGATAGTATGGGTAACATGATAGTGTAATAGTAGGATGAATAATTTCGATAGTATGAATAGTTCGAATAGTACGGGTATTTCGGTTTTTTTAGACTGAAACCCGAACCCGAACCCAAAAACCGAATAGCCAAGAAATGATAACCGAATCCTAACCCGATACAAAATACATGGATGTGAGATTGACGCCCAAAACACGCAAAAGCTATAGAAAAATACATGGATAAACCTGAATACATATGAACCCAATTTTAAAAACACATTTCTAAATGTTAGTCTTTTTGAAAAATAGTTGCATGTGTAATCTCTAGTTCTATGTGCGCGCATAGAAAGTTTCACGGGAAAAACTTTATTTTGGGGCTGTGCAAAAAGACAAAAATATGTTCATGAAACGTTATTTAGAAGCACTAAAATTTGTTTTTTTGCACAGGCAAAACAAAATACATTTATTCACAAGACTTTACGTTGCACACATATCTTGCGAACATGTAGTGTGAAATTTTGTTTTGAATTTTTGATATTTTAAACACGTTTGAAATGTATTTTTAAAAGGCGGATTCATATGTATCCAGGTTCAGGATGTGCCTTCTGAAAAGCTATGGGTCTGTTTGGTTCCCAACCTAAGGTTGCCATGCCTAACCTTAGTCATACCACAACATCTTAGGCATGCGTTTGGTTTATTGCAACACTGATGGATCATCATACTTTTCTAGTTATATGGTCCACATGTCCTAAACTTAATTTTTTATCTAATATTGCCACACTTGTGATGGTCATTTTGTTAACCATACTTTTTGTGGCAGCCACACTTTGTCTAAGGTTAGTTGTGACAAAGTTAGTCATGAACCAAAAAGGTCCTATGTCTATTATTGCGAGACATCTAGCGTTCTCGACTATCGACAAAGCGGCAAAATAAGTGTGTTAGCTAGCAGTTTTGGAAGCTTCCAAGACCATGTCGTAGAACTTTCTATTGGACTTGTTCAATTTTGGGAATATTTCACTTGTTTTTTATTTTTATTTTTATTTATTTTTGCATATTTTATTTTATTTTTCATTTATAAAATACTTGTTGACTTTTGTGCCCACGCTGAACATTTTTTAAATACACGTTAAATAATTATTAAATACATGTTAAATACTTTATTCAAATACATGTTTGACATTTTTAAAATGCACATCGATTATTTCTGAAATAAAGAGTGAGCCTTTTTTTTCTAAAACTACATTTTTTAGAAGGACGCGCACAATTTTGACATTTCATGAACATGTTTTTAAAATGTTAGGAAGCAAATTTCAAAGTGTGTGAACATTTTTTCAAGTCATCAACAATAATGGTACAATCCTCGCAAAAATAATAATGCTACAATTTGTTTTTAAATGCCAATAGTTTTTCAAACATATGGAGTTTTTTTGAATAATAAAAAGATTTAAGATAACTGTTTGGAAAAATCTTCATGTTTCATGAATATTTTTGTACAATGTCGTAAACACATTTTGAGTGTCTGATTTTTTAGGATGATTTTATTTTTCTGAATAATATGAAAAATATTTTAAAATTAGATGAACACAGTTTAAATTACATGGACATTTTTCATTGTGCAGTAAACTTTTTGAAAAATGTTTCGGTCTCGCAATACGCGGGACCTCAGCGCACGCGAGAGTCCATACATGGTAATGGGCCCGTTAGATCATCTGAGGCCGGAGCACGAGAGCCCACGTGAGGAATCTGAATTCCGGAGCAGTGGTTCGCCCTCTCCACTCCCACTGTCCCCCCCCCCCACTCGCGACAGAGGCACAAGGCACGGGCGCAGGACACCTTTCCCCCGATGCTCGCCGGCGGCGAGGACGGCAACGGCCACCTGCCGCGGCCGCGCAGGCCGCGGCGCGTAGGCGGCATGGGATATCCCCCGGGCCAGGCGGCCTCGGCTCTGCCGCACCCCGCGCCGCCCCCCTGCACCGACTACGACATGGCCTATTTCAAGGCCTACTCCCACATCGGCGTCCACGAGGAGATGCTCAAGGTAGCGCGTGCACGAGCACACACTTTCTCAATTCTCCCTCTATGGTATATGCTCCGTATTTGATGGAGGATTGGCCGCCCTGCTTGTACTTGCTATTGCATCGGTGGAGTTAGGGTTTTGTTTACTACGGGCAGCGATCTGTACGGGATCGTCGCCATCGAACAAATAAGGATGTCTGTGGTTCCTTACAGTTCCACCACCTGCGAGGATGCGGCCTAGTGTTAGCATTGGTTCAATTGGTGTATAAGCTCACATAGTTAGGGCTGTTTATTGACCAAGTAGACATTGCAGGAATAATGTTCTTGCACGAGGAGATGGGTGGTTAAAATGTTAGCAATCCTCCTCCTGGAGAAGATGGGTAGCTTAAATGTTTACGATCACGCTCCGTATGGATCTGAAGTTTTGTTTGGCTTTGGCAGGTAAAAGATTATGGCCACTGTTTGAATCACTTATATAACACAACATAAGCCACACAAAGAAATAATGCACATGCCACAGTTTTTTTTGAGTTGTCAGGAAATTAACGAGGAAAATGAGGCGTCATTATTCTGAATGGGGGAGCTAGCATAACACTGTTGTCGCCCAAATGCTATGATCAGATGCTAGCATTGTTTGTTGTTAGTACTTTGTCGCGCATCTAGAAATTCAGACGCTGGTATCTGGTAACTTTTTAATGTAAGCCACTAACCTTATGACCTGGCATGCATTGGTAGAGTATGAGCTGTAGCTGCTGTTATGCTTACACAGAGTGCCACAGACCTTGCACCTATTGAAAAACGATTTCTCAGAATACACTAACTACACCAGGTTTTTTTGAGCTCTATGGTGTGTTGGTGATTTCAGTAGCATCTGTGGATTGGTCAGGTCTCAAGTTAATGTAACATCACCATTCTTGAATTAGTATTAATCTTGAGATTGCTAATTGCAGGATCATGTGAGGACTAATACTTACAGAAATGCTATCATGCACCACAAAGATCTAATTTCAGGCAAGGTCAGAGTTACTTACAGTTTGAATGCTTACTGGACTACATGATATTCTTGGATAGATACCAAACAGGATACAGCTTTCTGTTCACTCAGTTAACTCATGAATGGTTGAACTTTCAATTTTCAGGTCGTATTGGATGTTGGCTGCGGCACTGGCGTTCTTTCTGTATTTTGTGCTTTTGCTGGTGCCACTCGGGTAACTTAAGTAATTAATTATTAGCTGGACATTTATGTGTTGCCAATGATATTATAAATTTGAAATTCTGCTGTTTTTTTCCAAGTGTTCCTTTCTATATAGATGTTAAGTATGTTTCTAATGTTTGTTGCTCTTCAAGCCTTTTCCTCAATTTTTTTCTTTTCTTTCTGTATAGATTGGTTGTTTAATCACGGTGTAATTTGTTAGTGAATTCATACTAAGCAGATATTGATCAATTGTTTAATCACGGTGTAATTTATTTTTCTGTAGATCTTAGCTGTCTATTTGTGAACAACATATCTGACAAAAAAATGATATTCTCAAGAGAGAACGCAGGAGCAAACTCTTTCACCCCCCAAAAAATAAAATAGATTAGCACTGCATGGTCATTTTAAAAGCTGCATCAATGCATGCTTTGATCATTTGATCTGTACCATAAGATCTATTGTACCCGCTGTTTACTAAATACTAGTAGCCTCCATCTTTACACTTATCTGTGCTTTGAATCATCTTTCATTTGATTGCAGCAATTTAACCCTTTCTTTTGCAATAAAACACATGTATGCTATATTGTTGTGTAACAATATGGGTTCATTTTGCATGAGGGTTGCAAGTTGTTCTTAGTTATTTCTATTGCTAATTCATTTTGTGATGTGGATGGCAGATTTCCTATTTTTCATTAATTCTTAATTTTAATCTCGTGACTTTATTGTGTTCAGGTCTATGCAGTCGATGCAAGTGATATTGCGTTACAGGTATATCCTCCCCTCTTGGTTTTCCCTTTCTGGTTGAGATTGCAAAACTACAAGTATATTTAATAAACTAGTGCTGTACCCCAGCCCTTATACTATGTGCTAGTTGAAAGCTAAATACAATATGGAGGGAAGCCCCTTATGATCAAATAAATACATTTTTCTTAAAATAGTGATAAATAAATACTTAGTACCTTGAAAAGTGGTGCTAGGCAAGTTCCCTTGCTTGATCTGCTACCATACTATCTGCTAATAATATGTATGTTTGTGAAATGCTTTTGCAGTTTCTTTAATATGCATTTTTTACTTTCATTGTTTTATTATTAGCTTCTAGAAATTTAATGCTGATTCCATTTCCTTCAATCTACACGTGTTTAGGCAATGGAAATTGTGAGGGAAAATGAGTTGTCTGACAAAGTTATTGTTTTGCATGGACGAATTGAGGTACACCTTTTCTATCTAGCCTTTGCCATTTCCGTCATAACCATTTCATCACCATTTGCATGCACCTAAAGCTATATCATAATTTGATGAAAGGTTTGAAACGTTATCTTGCTTGTAGATTATAGCCAACTACTCCCTCCGTTCCTAAATATAAGTCTTTTTAGAGATTTCACTAGAGACTACATACGAAGCAAAATGAGTGAACTTATACTCTAAAGTATGTCTATATACATCCGTATGTAGTCCGTAGTGGAACCTCTAAAAAGACTTATGTTTAGGAACAGGGGGATTATAATATCTTGATTGTAGTTGCGGTAGCATCCTTGAACTTCTATTTGAGGCCTTCAGTGTTATGGAACTTGACTGCTATAATATTGAAATGCAGGATGTCGAAATTGAAGAAAAAGTTGATGTCATTATATCTGAATGGATGGGCTATATGCTTCTCTATGAGGTTCTATAAATATATTGTTTGTGCAGTTGTACTTATTTAACACATCACTTTACATCTGTCTGGTATGTGAAATCTGAAATATAGTCATGTTGATGGTAGAGTATGCTGGGGAGCGTAATTTTTGCTAGGGATAAATGGCTTAAGCCAGGGGGTCTTATTCTTCCATCTCATGCGTCGGTAAGTGTTTCTGCAAAATGTTACTCCCTCCGTTCCATATTAAGTGTTGCTGATTAAGTACAATGTTGTACTAAATCAGCGGCATGTAATATGGAACAGAGGGAAGTATGTAGCAATGGTTTGGTTGAGACATTGATTGAAAAATTGCCCTACTGACATACAACAAATAATTATGCTGCAGCTTTATCTTGCGCCTATTACAAATTCGCACAGATATCAGGATAGTATTTACTTCTGGCGAGATGTATATGGTATAAAAAGTAAGTTCATTGTCCTTTGTATATGTTCTCTTAATAACTAGTATGGATTCCTTAAATACGAGGAGGCTTAGTTGCTTGTTCGTAATGTGCCAATAGCTTCCAAAGTTAGCTTGACATGGAAGCTAATTATTGTTTCTCATTCTCAGATTAATCTGTAATTTATTCTTTGCTTGATTCAGTGTCCTGTATGATGCCTCTTGCAAAACAATGTGCATTCATGGAACCTTCTGTTGAGACAATTAGTGGTGAGAATGTTTTGACATGGCCAACGGTGGTAAGATATTTCTTGCTGAGCTGTGTATTCTTCTCTGCTTGACATCTGCTTTGCACACATATCACCCTCGGACTTCACGTATAAATTAGTTCCTGTTTGTGTAGCTTTATATTTTTATGTAAGCCGAACTATTTTCAGTACAACTTACTGGATCCCTTGAGCAGGTTGCACAAGTGGATTGCTATACCATACAAGCTCCAGACCTTGAAACTATTACTGCTGCATACAAGTTTACATCAATGTTGCAAGGTAAGTTGTATTTCATTCTTTTTACATTTGAGGTAGACACACTTGGTGAAACATATTCATGATATCATCTAGTAAATTTACACATCTAGGTTTCTACTGATATTATGATACACTCCTCTGTAAACAAATATAAGACATTTTATGAACTTGACACAAGTCTCTAAAACGTCTTATGTTTGTTTACAGTGGTTGTATTTTTTATTCTATGGAGTCCTCGAGATATGATCGTGCCAGGTCTGTTTGAGAGGTCCTAAGCTTGATCACTCTAAGACAGTGCTGCTGTTAGAGATGTGTGTGAACCTATTGCAGCAAGGTGGCAATTCTTAGCAGCCTCAGGTAGCTAACTGGTGTTAAATGTTGGAACAGCCTCGACCTTCACGATGCAGCCCGCTGTCGAGTTCTTCCGACAGATGTGCGCACGTACAAAGCTTCGGCCAAACCTAGCTACTGGATCGATCTTTGGAGTCACGTACGAAAGCTAGCTAGCAATTTCGTCGGACGGCCGGAAACTCAAGTACACGAGATCGTATATCTCCCCCCCCTCTGCCGTAGCTTCCCTGGGGATTTTCTCCTTTATTTATAATAGCTGAATTACAAAGACTCCAACACGGACACGGACCAACCTTGCCGACCTTGACCAATACGCTACTACTAATCTATGACCAAACCGACTTAAGGATGTATGGTGATAGGTAATCGCACCTCTTTAGGGTCCCGTTGAGTTGTATTTGGTCGGATACACAGATATAGAAGTTCCAAGATTGAAAAACCACAAAAGAGAATGGCCATGGCACCGTCACTACATGCTTTGGAATGATGATAAATGATGTTTGTTTCAGTAGTGATATATACATGCAAAGATAGACTAACATAAAATTTATGTGCATATTTTTTATCTTGTGGTAGAGCAAGAAATTGCTGGGCCCTGTTCGGATAGTGTCACTTGAAATTATTAATGCAAATTATACCGAAGATACATTTTTTTCTATAGACTTACTGAAGACATGTGAAAGAAAACAGCATAATCTTGGGTACAGTTGTAATCCTTGAATTATTTTTGCTTGTCTTCTTCAGCTGCATAGAAATGTAAATATGTAATGCTAAGAGCATCTCTAGCAGACCCTGCAACCGATCGAGCTGCAAAATTCGTTTAAGGGCTCCCGTAAACGAAATTTATGGGACGACATGCACGTAGACACAACAGATCCCGCATATATCACCGGAATTCGACATGATTTTAAAAACTAGTAGTTCACGCCATAATTAACATCATCGAAGTTCCACCCATAGTTCATACAAGCTTAATTAAACATAGTTTAAACGGAAATTAAAGTAGTTCATACTACGTAGGGTTCTACTTCTAATTCATACTTGTTCTACGCGTCGACACCGGAGCCGGAGTCGTTGTCGTTGCCGGAGCCGTCCTCATGTGGCAGCGGCTTGTTGCCGTGTAGGGTGTGGTAGATCAGGGTGATAGAGCGCTTGTTGGAGTTGGTACTCCTCCTTGAGCTCCGGCATGCATGCGGCCGCAGCTACATCGCTGGCCGCGGCGGCCTCCCTCGCCTGCCACCATGCGGTTTCGGCCGCCCGGACCCGATGGAGGGCCGGGTCGAAGATCCAGCCAAGGCGCCGGAAACTTGCCCACGCCCATGAGCCAACGCTATGGGATTTCATGCCGCGGATGTGCGCTGCCTCCCTTTGCACATCTGACATGGGAGGGCGAAGGGAGGAGCTGCCGGCCTTGGCGTCGTTGTGACTTACGGCCGGTGAACCCGCCGCGCCCGACGGAACCCTCGCCGCACCCGAGTCCGCTGCGCCGACTGAAACCCCCGCCGCCTCCATGGCCTGCACCCGCTGTCGCCATCGCCGCCAAGATCCGGTGGCCGGAGGCGCCGAAAATCGCTGCCGGAGGGGAGGAGATTTCTCGTTGGAGTGGACTTTGCGGCGGTGAGGGATGCTGGGAATGAAGGATAGGAACCCTAAAATCACCCGGCACCCGCTTATATACCTGAAACCCGGTCGGTTTACGGGCTGCCCGTAAAAAATTTACGGGCCGGGCCTCGTTTGCACGATCTGCGGGGGCTGTTTTTTGGGCCGTCCCGTGTAACGTCCTGTAAAACGCTGTTCGCCGGAGTTATACGGGATCTGCTAGAGATGCTCTAAGAGCATCAACAGCCAGACTTTTCAATTACCCCTCTCTCCGTTCGCAGCCGCCCCCGCTCATATCCGCCCCCCATATCCATACAATCCATGCAACATGATGGAAACTACGTAGATCAGCATAGCAACATAGCATAATCCATATAGATCGGGGATAAACGGAGTATAAGTTCTGTACAATCAGACCAAAAGAGCAATTTCATCACCGGGCATCACTAGATACATAGATAAACTAGATTCATAGATAAATGATAGCTAGATAAATGGAGAGGTGCCGGACATCACCATTTCCTCGCTGGTCTTGCGGTCACAGGAGTGGAGGTAGTACCCCGCGTAGGCGGTGGCGGCTGAAGGGGGGTCGTTGTTGTCACTTGTCGTGCTGGATGACACGAAGAGATGATGCTGGCAAGACGTCAGGCAGCATGGGCCTGCTCCTTCGTGGGCATGTGAGCCGTGCCGCTTTTGCCGTGGCCTCTTGCTTCTCGTTCGCGAGGCGCTCAGACTCTTTGATGCTTAGTCGGAGCGCCTTCGCATTCTTGCGGCAGAGGTGCCTCATGTCCATTTCCGTCGTGCTCGGCGACCGACGGAGGACCTCACGCGGGAACTGCTTCTTTGTATCGACCGGCGCGGACATCACGTAGGTGCGAGAGGAACCTGTCTCCGCTACCCTTTGCGTGGCATGCGGTGCATGCCTTCAATTCGGGCATCCTCGTACCCGGACTCTGCGCGGGCACGAGCACCCAACACTGGCCAGGAGGAGTTGGGGTTAGAAGGGTAGGGGAGGGGCGTGCCCGAAGACGGATCTGCAGCGGCGCGGAGCACGACGTGCCGACACGGTCGACTGCATTGCGTCATCAGGCCACCGGGGACGACGTGGAGCTCAAGCTCCTGCCCGGGTCCATCCGCGCCGTCGGAGGGCAATGCGAACTGTGAGCTCCTCGCCGTTCAGGGACTTGCTGCCAGAGCCCTCCTCCTTCAAGAGCCTGTCCCGGTTGACGGGATCAGACTCATGGCTGGATTGGCTGCCGTAGTTGGGCATGGTGGAGGGGAGGGGAGTGGAGGAGACGGGCAGTGGAAACAGAGCGGAGCGGTCGAGAAGAGTGGATTTTAACTAGCGTTTGCTTTGGGGCGGGGTATTTGTGTGAAAGGGTGGACCAGCGTGGGTCGGATCTGACATGGCGGACGCGTCCGGGCCTCCTCATATCCGCGCAACATATGGGCTGGGTTTTGGGATGCCAGGTGGCCTGGACGTTTGGTCGGTTTGAGGGGCCTGGTTGGGTCACAGAAAAGTGACCGGCCCCTGACTGGGCCGTCCAGACAGACATATAAGGGCAATATGAGGGGTCCAGCTGTAGATGCTCTAACCTTGCTCTCTTCTGTGTTATGTTTTCAGCTCCATTGCATGGATTTGCATTTTGGTTCGATGTCGAGTTTAATGGACCAGTTCGCCAGAAATTCAAGAAGCAAGCAAGCCAACCCTTGGATGTCAATATGCAGAATTCCAACCCAAGCAATAAAAAGAAAAAGACAGATGTCTCAATTGTTCTGTCAACTGCCCCAGAGGACGCCCCTACTCACTGGCAGCAGGTGATTGCTTTAAATAAGTGCCATACTGGTTTCCTTTTCGCTTAGGTATATGGTTATTTTGAAATTCCTAGAAAATTGCATTGCTAACATCCACAAGCATGCTGTTCTTTTTGTAATGCAGACTCTCCTTTACTTATTTGAACCTATTGAGTTAAAGAAAGATCAAATTATGGAAGGTTCTGTTACCATATCTCAGAGCCAGCAACATGCCCGCTTCCTTAACATTTGCCTGAAATATTTGTGAGTCTGATTGCTCTGGTTTGGTGTTATCCAGTTTACTAATTTTCTACTACCACTTTCAAGTTTGATATAACTCTGGATCCCTCATGTCTTTGCAGTACTGGAGACCAATGGTACGTTAAAGAATCCGTGATGCGATAGCATGGGAAACTTTAATAGAACAATATTTTACAGACAGGTGCAACTATCGATTCCTGTGCATCATGAACCTCATCGGTCATTGCAATTTTGGAGCATTCTGACTGAATCGGGACATCATGATGGCAAATTGATCAACATATGCTGCCATTTAGTTTTCATTTGGAAAGCTGGAATTTTGGACAAGGAGCAATTCATCCAGAACTCCCAACAAAATTCCATTACTCCAAATCAGGCCTTAGATTTCAGTTGTTCCTAGTCGAGTTTGGGTAGATCAGTAGAATGAATGAAGTTTCTCTCTAAAAAAAAGTAGAATGAATGAAGCATTGAGAAATTTAATATTTACATGCTGGCGAATGTAGTATAGGTTTTTCCTTATGTTAACAGTACAGTTCGTCTTGGCCCACCTGATTAGTCGTCTTTTCTTACACTAGATACCCATGCAGATTGTCTCTGTTGTTTGTAACAACTGTTTTCCAACATGATATTCATGCGCCCCTTGAGTGGTTGTAATAACAGACTAAGCTTTTTCATGCGGCTGTGAAATCATCATCTGACACTGTCAACATATTATCTCAGTTGTGTATGTTTGCTTCGTTGTTGCAAAAAGAAGAGTGGTAGTATCAAGATTCTTTATAGGAGCAATTCTGTAATATTCGGCTGAACCATGCTGGATCATGGCCTTTTGCAGTTCCATCATTATTGAGATGCACACCAGTTTGATCTGTACCATGAATAAGAAAGCAGGATTAAAGTTATTACGTATTACAACCCCAGTGAACACTAATAATGCTATAAAGTAGTCCTTCCTTACATAACGTAGTGCCTATAGATTCTTATAGAAGTCAAACTTTACAACCTTTGATCATATTTGTACAGAAAAATAGGTACATCTAAAACACCAAATGCATATTGTTGGATACATCATCAGTTATATCTTCATAATGTACTACATGTTTGGTATTGTAGGTGTAGAAAGTTTTCTGTATAAACTTGATTAAAGTTGGCAAAGTTTCACTTTCAGAAAAAACTATATGCACGACGTTGTGGAATGGAGGGAGTACTACTTTCTCTGCTCACAGATATAATTGTTTCAACCTTATATTGAACCGGATGTATATAAACACATTTTAGTATATTTGTTCATTCATTTTCGTCTGCATATAATCAATATTAAAATATCTAAAATATTTTATATTTGTGCGCGAGGGAGTACCATATATTCACTCCAACAGAAATGTTGCACGTGGGAGTAGGAGACTGCAGCTTACGCTCCTGAAAATGGAACATCAAATGGTATTAGAGGATGGACAGTAAAATTAAAATAAGTAACATAATAGCAAAATTTTGAAAATCCGGTTTTCTTTTGTGTACATGGTCACGTTAGTGTCTTTTGTGTTCGTGCAGATTCTCATGCAAATAGCAACACTTGTGCTTCTCAATAACAAGGTGAAAAAAGTGCTGTAAAAAGGAGAAAAATATATATGAATCAACTTGTTTTTTGAAACACAAATAAGTATTTATTTTTGTCCAGTTTTTTTAAAGGACTAGCAAAACGGCCCGTGCGTTGCAACGGAAGAAAAAAAAATCATAATCTCGAATGACAATGATCATATTTTACTACATCTTAGAGATACACTATCACTTTTATTTTTATGAATTATAAATTAAAAAAAATCATGAACATTTTTTAAACTCGTGAACATATTTTAAATTGTGAAGATTTCTTAAATTCGTGAAAATATTCTAAAATCAAGACCAATATTTGAAGTCACGAACATTTTATACAGTTTGCAAATATTTTGTAAACGTGAACGTTTTTTAAAACATTATCCATTAATCGGCGAGCATTTCAAGAATTGACCAACATTGTTTTGAGATTTGATGGAACAATTTTTGAAATTTATGAATATTTCTTGATCTGCATGATATTTTTTGAATCAATGAATAATCCAGACGTATAGGGATGATATGAGGAGTACGCTTGGGTCACTTTTTTTCTTCTCTCTCCTGTTCGATCACTGACTGGGCGCGTCCGCGAGTGAATAAGGGGTCATTTGAGGCGTCCGGTTATAGATGCTCTTAGAGAGTCATCCCATCCATCTCCAAGTAAATCGCCGCGAGAAAATTGGGCCTACTTATTTGGCCCT
Source organism: Hordeum marinum (assembly GCA_022496015.1). Taxonomy (NCBI): domain Eukaryota; kingdom Viridiplantae; phylum Streptophyta; class Magnoliopsida; order Poales; family Poaceae; genus Hordeum; species Hordeum marinum. Next base: position 232,105,870 of record CM039672.1, on the reverse strand, counting down.
TATGACTATAACATCTGATGGAATTGAACTTTACGCATCAGATGGATTAACTTGCTTGTGCTTACAAAAACAGTAAGGATTGCACCTGTGTAAGGATATATAGCCGGGATTTATATTGTTTAATTATCTTTGCAAAAATACTTCGCCAGTAGATTCAGCTTTGGAAGCAAACATAACAAATTGTTTAAGCAAAGATGGTTCATCTTCTCAGCCAAACGAAGCTTGTACGAAATTATGTATGTTCATAAAAACAATACACTTGTAGCAGCTTTTTGTGTTGACAAAACTGAGGTTTCATTCATGGTGTTCATTTTAGATATTATACTTTGTTAATACTTCAATCAACACGTTGTAATAAAACAACATCCTAGGCATAGTAGTCTACATTGTACGATAATACTCTTATGACGCGGGTTATCTTTTTAATCATTTGTTCATAAATCCAGTGAAATCATACATAGTAAGACAATAAAACATATGTGAAATTGTGCATTAACAAATCATCCAATTTCATAACACTCGATTCAGAACATTTTGCTTTTTCTCAAGGTCGGTTATGAATATCCTCAATGACGATCGATTCAACGTTGTGATCCACTTTCTACAAAATAACAACAACAAATAAATTGTAATAACTAAACTGCAATGAAATGCCACAAAACATGTACCAAGAATTAGTAATGCCATAAAAATGTAATTGTATGTCAAAATCTGCATGTCACCTATTTTGTCTTTGATGACCTGTATAATGGTAGATAAGTTTGCCCTTATCTTTCAGACTAAATTGTACAATAAAAATGTTTTGTCAGATTTAAGAAACTTATTTTATGTTGGAGGCCCTCTATAATGAACAAGAACTTATTTTTATCTATCTTGAGAACAACCGAGTCGGCATTGATCACTTGCAAATGCAAGTAGGCTCACACAACCTGTAATTGAACTCACATGCACAAAATTTTCTCATACAACAGTAGTGACTTCACGGAACAATAAGCTAAACTGTCGTTACAATTTAGTTCACTTGTCACCGACATCGAAGCATCCAGCTTATTTGCACATTGAAATGCAAATGTAATCAAAGGGGCGTAGGGATGGAGGTTCAAGTTAGCCATCACTAGCATAAAATTCTAGATCATACCCACATATCCTGGTCCAATTTTCCAAGAGAGGTCTTCTATATCACCTAGATGTCTGGTGTTAAGAACTTCTCTTGGAGAGTGTCCTAATTTCACCTTCTCACTCTTCCTGTTTCCGTTAAGGTGGCCCTTCATCTAATTGACAATGTGTGCCACAGTAGAGCAATATGAATCCCTGCTAGTTAAATTGAACTAATCATATATACATGATTATGACTAATCGCTAGACTATCACAAATCACAGCTCCATCTATACCAGAATTCCAGTAAAAAAAAACAATACTATAAAGTTTCCAAGCCACAGTCCGTGTCACTCTGTACTAATTCTGTACTAATCCTCTATCTCTTTTATTCATAAAATTGAACATATATGCATAATACTATAGGGGACTAATTAATTATGAAAGGTGCTGAAATATCACAGAAAAGATGAAGGCCGTTGTATTGGTGGTGGTGATCAAGACTATGCATGAAAATTCATGTAGAAACACTAAGACGATGATTGAAAATTAGTACCTCGACTGGAATTCGAGTGGACGGCGTTCCGAAGTAGGCGAGATTAGAACCTCGGCTGGAACTCAAGCGGACGGCGTTCCGGCGAAGTAGGCAAGGTTGGAAGCTTCAGACGCTAGGAGTCAAGCACCGTAAGTTGCGATTGCTTGGGGTCAGGAGCCGAGACCTTTTTATGGCAGCAAGCAACCCAGATGAAATTGGAGTCAGGTACCACCCCATGGCTGATACAGAGACTTCGATAAAAGTCGGATTTGAGGTGGAGGAGGCTGAGAGACGGACGGCGACGGAGCGGTGAACGGACGGATCAGCGGCTCCGGTGGTCACGAGGACGGAGGCGTGGGCGGCAGAGATATATACATGTCGGTCTTTCTTGGGCTGACATTTTTTACATAACTCGTTTATAACCGCTTTAAAGAAACAATGCTCTTCTTAATAACATAATATGCTACCTAGGTGGGCTGGCTTGTCCCCGTGGCCTCAGACCAGGCGGACAGGGTTTGAGTCCCTCCTAATACAATTTATTTTTTGACTTTTTCCGCACATAAAAAATGACGGACGAAAAACGTCCTATATGGACGAAAAAGGTGAAAAAACGCTCCGTCCTTTAATATTAGGTATAGATATAGATATGGACATGTCTAGTTTTTTTACGTCTTTCATCTACAATTGTAAAACCAATTTATATGTCCGGAAAAATGGGTAAAACTTCTTATCCCAATGTGTTGTAAGTACATGGACCATGCACCTGCACGTACTCGTCACGAATGAAAGTTCCCTCGAGGAGGCTCATTTGAAGTTACTAATTCAATACTTAAAATATGGAAGCCCAAGGTGCCCACTCAAAAAAAATAAAATAAAAATTCTTGTGAGGGTACGCATGTCGATATGCTTTCATACCAACAACAACCCGAGCAATAGAAATTGAAGGCATTTAGCAGGGTTACACGACAACATTTTGTTGTTGTTGGTGGAGACGCCTATCTGGCAAAAACAAAGTTTCCTCAAGCCTCCTTATGTCGATGGCTATTGGCATATATTACTTTCGACATCTCTGTCCGGTGAGGTTAGGGTTTGATGGGTTCCCTGTTGTGACAAAGGCAACAACTTATCTTCGTAGTTTTGGTGCTCTGCCTCTTCTCTATCATGTTGGTGTGGCCTCTCGTGCTAACGTGAAGCCTGTAAGCTCTTTAGAAGTTGGGGGCCTTGGATCTGTGGATCTTCTGGTGGCGATTTCAAACAATTTCTTCTATAGGCTGCTGGTCCGACAGTACGTGGCCTTGATGACTTTCGTTCCTCGATAAATAACGATTTGCTGGCTTGACGATGGAGAGGCGGCATTACTTGGCGCCATCAGCCTGACTGAGATGAAGAAGACGGTCACCTTCTCGAGTCCTCAATTTATTTATTTTTGTTTCTCCGGGGTATCTATATTGTTGGTTTGATACTAAAAAAGTGATGTGCCGAAATTTGCACAATGAATACTTTGCAACACGATCCATATTTCTCTCGGAATGTTTACAACATGACCGACGTTGTGATCGTTACTGATGTAGCTTAGTGTTGTGCATGGTCGATTTGCCTTGAAGCACATCCGATGTTGTCCATGTAGATGTTGAATGCGGCCGTCACAACCTTGTTGGTGTTGCAATCGCAACAACCCCATGCTGCCAAGATGTCGTACGACATGTCCATGCCCACAATGTTGGTGACCATTCCTTTGAAGCAACAACCACTAGCCACGTGGGAGGCGTATCCATCTCATTTGCTTCGAAAGGCGCATGAAGGCCGCTGTTTAGGGGGAGGGGGGGGGGGCAACATAAGGAGATGGGTCTGCTCTGGCTCGAGAAAAACTTGTGTCCGCTACGAAAATGAGGATAAGAGAGACAAGCGGTGCGTGGTCCCTCGAGGGCACGTGGTGGCGGACCGAGTCGTGAAAACCAGTCAGGTTCAAACTTTTCCTATAAAATGAGTCAGGTTCAAACTTTTCCTATATATACTTCACCTGCCTAGAAATACTTATCGAAAAAATAGATTTATCTAGATATATTTCAGTTTTAAATACATCCATTTTTATTCATTTTTACGTCAAGTAATTCCGGACAAAGAAAGTATAATTTATAACCTATGACATGTTGATAATTTATACATGTGAAAACAGAGTAAACACCAAACTATAAAAGAAAAACTGAGAAAAATTAATGAACAACCTAAAATAAAACTACCCGGTGTGGGTTCGGGACTTTGGTTTCTGGACTCTCCCGGTGTGCTGGGCAAATTGCCAGGCTGGCCAGGTGGGGCCTACGGCCGTAACGGATTATTTACCTTGCGCGCCGCCGAGCTGAAAGGATGTGAAAAATGACGAGCGGTAAAAATCTCAAAATCGTTGTCAGTGACATAGTAACACGGGCCGATTCCACTTGGCTTCTCTCCCAAGACACGGTAAACAAAGCACATTTCACCTCGTCGCCGGCCGCCCGTCCCTATAAATTCCTTCCCCTCGCTCCTCCCTCCCCGTCTTATTCCACGCCCACGTTCCACACCATCACGCCCGCGAAGCAGAGGGAGAGAGATAGAGAGAGAGACCGGCGAGCGGCGGCAATGGCGGATGCGAACCGGTGGCGGGCGGTGGCGCGGGCGGTGCTGGAAGCCCTCGACCAAGCTGCCGGTACCCGCGAAGATACCATCAGGATGATCGACCCCGCCATCGCCAAGTTCCAGGCGCAAGCCCAGGTGCTGCGCGCGATCCGCGACGGCGCCACCACCGAGGCGGCAACCGCAGGCTACGTCGACCCGGCTCCCGAGGGGGTCAGCCCCACCGTGCTCCTCGAGGACGCCCGGCGCGACATCCAGCGCCGCCGCTCGCTCCACGGTTTGGCCCGCGGCGTCCCCCTCTGCGCCCGTGCACTGCGCCGGGTACCCGACGCGGCGACGGGCCAGGCATGGGAGGGCCGCAACCTCGACGCGGTCGTCTTCGCCCGCGCCGCGCAGTTGAGCCTCTGCAACGCCACGTCCTTCTACATGATGGCCCGGGACGCCATCGACCTCGCCTCGGTGCTCCCGTTCGGGGCCCCGCTCCGCGTCGCCTGGATGGAGGCGGCCGAGCGGCTCACGAACGACGCCGTCAGGGAGGCCAGCGCGGCGCACAACTGCGTGGTCAGGATGCGGCAAGTCGTTCTTCAGCAGTCCTCGATCACCATGGGCATTCTGGGGCCTGCGCTATGAGGAATTCGCAACCAAGTCGATCGCCAGTAAGCCTCCGTTTCCATTCCTGCGCCCCGGAGATTTCCGCAAGAGCTTCTGCGGTTCGTTATCGCCACAGATATTTGACCTCTTGATGAGTTGGTGTGTCATATACTAAACACGTCTATGCTTCTTCTAGCACTACGTACATTGGTTGTTATAGGTGTACCTTGTAGGTGATCTCTGCTCTAGAATTAATGTCTGGCATTCATCTGGTGCAATCCGGTTTGTCCGCCGTCAGATTCTCTGGCTGACCAATGCAATGCGAACGTGAACATGTTGCTGCTCGGTTTCTTGTTGAATCTTGAATTTGGATGATATTCTGCTGTGTTGCACATTTAATTTGGCCAAAGAAATGTAAATGCGCTTGATCGTCTACATGTGTTCATATCCAAACTTTCAGTTGATTAAGCATGATAATTTGACGGCCATTTTTATCATATTGTTCCTGATGTTTGGCTGGCAGTTCACTAGCTAAGTGTCAAGATATGCAAATTCTGGCCATAGACCTCCAGGATTAGTTGTTTTTTGTTTGCGGATCTCCAGGATAAGTTGATAGCCAACGTACTTATTATTCTCTTCTGCTGGAATAAACCCTTTCCATTTTTTTAACACATAAACCCCTTCCATTTTACTGGTTGTACAAAGCCTCACACAGTCTTTGCTGACGATTTTGGCTTACTGGCAAGTTCTTTGCTGACCACTTTATTATTCTCTTCTGGTTGTGAAGATTGCCACCAGGTCTGTTTGGTACTATATATCAATATATGTATTTTTGTATCTGGGAAAACCATCATCTGTACGTGACGACTTTGGCTTACTGGGAAGTATTTTTGTCCGGATTTTAATTCACGAGGAATACTTCATTCTGACCAAACAAAAGTTCACCATGTTGTGATTTTACTAATTTGAGATGTAACCAACATGTTGATTCCATCACCTTAATTAGCTGAGTCGGTGTTTTTGTCAAATGTTGGAGTCTCCTTAACTTTGCAATTGCACAACATGGCATTTGTGCAGGATTATAAATGACATCGTCGAGCAGTGGTGTTATCTATCCTAGTCAAACCCGAGTGCTTGAGTACGCCAGAGAAATATTTTCTTCTGTTCACAAGGAGAACTCTTTCATCAAAGTCCCTGCTAGTTAAGAAGGAAGTCCGTAGAAGCCCCGTAACAAGTCCGTTCGCTTATAGAATTATTATTATAGTTATTATTATTATTCGACTTGGAATAGCGGAAAATCGCTCAACTTTATTGGCAAGGAAATTAGACAGGAACCGAGGCTGACACGTGTCATGCCTCAATTGGACAAAAATCAACTCTGACGTGAGTCAAAATTAGTCGACTGATGATTAGATACCCCCAGACTTGGACTTGTTAGGCTGTTGAACAAGTTTAGAGAAAAGTGTATCTGTAAATACTCCTTATCCAAACAACCAAATGACAATATTGTATTCTTTTTTAAGGGTGTAGAATATTCTATCTACAGAACTAAACATTCCTATCATACCGAAAATGAAAAGAAATGTTCTAACACATTTCCTAGATGCAGCCGAAATTCAAGGAAGGTTTATAGGGAGTTAGAGCATCTACAATCATAGTTGATTAATACTAGCAAAACGGTGTATGCGTTGCAACGGGAGAAAAGAAATCATAATCTTTAATAACAATGACCACATTTTACTACATCGAGATACACTATCATTCTCATGTTCGTGAAATCATGAATAATTTTTGAAAACATGAACATCTTTTAGAACTCATGAACATATTTGAAATCGTGAACACAATTCCTGAACATTTTGTAAAATCGTAAACATTTTTTTAATTCATGAACATTTTATACTATTTAGAAACATTTTAGAAAATATTTTTCTTGATTCGGCGAACATTTCTAGAATCGGAGAACAGTTTTTTGGAAATTGGTGGAACAATTTTAAAAATTGATGAACATTTTTTAAAATGCATGATCTATTTTGAATCAATGAATATTTTACTAATCAATAAAATAATTTTTAATTTATGACCTGTTTTACAATTTCAGGATATTTTTCAATTCATGAACATTTTTTGAATGGCGAAATTTTGTTCAATTTCATTAACATTTTTTAATACTCTAACTTTTAAAAAATATAACGAATCAACGTGTGGCTCGATGGTTAGAGGTACCGTGGTATTCCCAGCCCACCAGGGTTCAAATCTTGATGCTCACATTTATTTCTAGAATTATTTCAGGATTTTTGGCGATGCACATTCATTGGGAGGAGATGTTCCCGTTGACGACGAGGTGCCCACGGTGGCTTCATAATTTTCAAGATGATATGCTGGCTTACTCTTTCGGAGGTGCTCATAGGGATAGGAAGTGCGTGTGTGCGTTCATAGGGATGAGTGTATACGTGTGTATATGAGCGCTTGCGTTTGTATTGTGTTCAGAAAACAAAACTTGTAAAAATATCATGGAATTTTTTTATTTCGCCAACATTTTTTTAAAATTTATGAATATTTTATAAAAACACAAACATTTTCTAAATCAACAATGATTTACGAATTATTAAAATAATAATATATAATTCTATTTTTTCCATTCTTTCATTTTCTTGACTTCCAAAATTATTTAAAGTATAGAAAAATTAACGAAAAATAACAAAACAAACCAAATTTTGAAACAGATCGCCCGTACATGGGCCAGCACAAACGAGCGTGCTGTGTCGTCTCCTAGAACGTAGAGTGCAGTATAGGAGGTTTCTATTGGGCCGGCCCAATCCAAGATTCCTTTTTATGAAACGTTTATTATTATTTATATGTGGCATTGGTGGGTAATATCTTACAACTTTAAGGGTAATTTCTATGACATACGATGAGAAACAATCCGTGCTTTATTATTAGAAAAATGGCCAGTGTGTTGCAACGAGATACAAATTCTCTCAAAAGCTGCATTGTGCCATCCGGCTTACACACTTGTCATTCCTCATCTATCCTTATGCGCCTCGTCGCTCCAGCCCGCTCATTGACACTGACGATCACTGCGGCAACCCCTTATCGCAGCAGCCGGCGTTGTCACAGCTGACTCGCCGTTAGCCACCACTATTTTCATTGCTGCTGCATCCCCATCGCACCAGTCAATTTATCGCCGACCACCTTTGCTGCAATCTCCCATCGTAGCAACCGGCGTTGTTACAGCCGACTCGTCTTGCCAGCCGTTGGTCTTGCAAAATCCACAGTTGTAGCTTTTTCAGACACCATTCTTGGATCACAGGGTCGTGCTCCTCGCAGCATCATCTTTGTCCGCGCCCCACCCCCCGTAGCTCGCCGCGCCGCGCCGCCCGCCATACCCGCTCGCCACGCTGCCTGCCCCGCCGCTCGGCCTTGCTTCGTGCCGCCTCGTCGCTCTGGTCGCCCTTGCCTCATAAGCCCAGCCGCTCGGCCTCACCCCGCCTTGCGCGCCTCGCAGCTTAGCCTGCCTCCCCTCACGCGCTCCGCAGCTCGGTCGCTGTGCGGAACAACATGTGCGTGGCTACATCGGCGTTGGCGCGTAGGAGGAGAGAGGTGATGGGGAACGTTGCATGGGAAACAAATTTTTTCCTACGCACACGCAAGATCTATCCATGGTGATGAGCATCTACGAGAGGGAGAGTGGATCTACATACCCTTGTAGATCGCTACGCGGGAAGCGTTAAGAAACGCGGTTGGTGTAGTCGAACGTCTTCGCGATCCAAATCGCCGAGCGTCCCGCGATCTCATCACGATCCGTCCAGCGATCTCATCACGATCCGTCCCGTAAACTCATCACGATCCGTCCCGCGATCTCATCATGATCCGTCCCGCGATCTCGTCACGGTCCTTCCGATCTAGCGCCGAACGGACGACACCTCCGTGTTCAGCACACGTACAACTTGATGAAGATCTCCGCCTTCTTGATCCAACAAGAGGGAGCGGAGAGGTAGAAGAGTACTCCGGCAGCGTGACGGCGCTGCGGCAATGGTGGTGGAACTATTCCGGCAGGGCTTCGCCTAAGCACTGCAGAAAACCGATCTAGAGGGGAAACTATGCACTAGAGGAACGGGTAGCACGTGGCTGAAAATTCTATGCCAAAACCCTAAAATCCTCTAGTATATATAGGAGGATAGGAGGAGGAGTCTTGGCTGCCAAAAATACAGCCCTTGGGTCGACCAAAGTGGGGAGGAGAGGAGGACTCCTCCTCCAATCCTAGTAGGACTAGGATTCCTCCTTTTTTTGGCCTTTTTCCACCTTTTTCCCCTTGGGCTTTTTCTCCCAGCCGCATGGGCCTTGTGTGGGACTTCCACCAGCCCACAAAAGGCTGGTATTTACTCTCCCACAGCCCATGAAGCCTCTTGGGTCGAAATACCCCTCCCGGTGGTCTCCCAGTACACTACCAGCACTCCCGGTACATTACCGATTAGCCCGAAACTTTTCCGACGACCAAAATGGGACTTCCTATATATCAATCTTTACCTCCGGACAATTCAAGAGCTCCTCGTGACGTCCTGGATCTCATCCAGGACTCCGAACAACCTTCGATCACCACCATACATAACTCTATACTACCGAAACGTCACCAAACCTTAAGTGTGCAGACCCTGCGGGTTCGAGAACTATGTAGACATGACCGAGACACCTCTACGGTCAATAACCAATAGCGGGCCCTGGATGACCATATTGGTTCCTACATATTCTACGAAGATCTTTATCGGTCGAACCTCTATGTCAAGGATTCAGTTAATCCCGTATAACGTTCCCTTTGTTCTTCGGTATGTTACTTGCCCGAGATTCGATCGTCGGTATCTCCATACCTAGTTCAACCTCGTTACCGGCAAGTTTCTTTACTCGTTCCGTAATACAAGATCCCGTGACTAACACTTAGTCACATTGCTTGCAAGGCTTGTTGTGATGTTGTATTACCGAGTGGGCCCTGAGATACCTCTCCGTCATACGGAGTAACAAATCCCAGTCTTGATTCATGCCAACCCAACAAACACCCTCGGAGATACCTGTAGAGTACCTTTATAGTCATCCAGTTACGTTGCGACGTTTGATACACACAAGGCACTCCTCCGGTGTCAGTGAGTTGCATGATCTCATGGTCATAGGAACAGATACTTGACATGCAGAAACAATAGCATTAAACTGACACGATCATATGCTACGTTTGTAGTTTGGGTCTTGTCCATCCCATCATTCTCCTAATGATGTGATCTCGTTATCAAATGACATCTCATGTCAATGGCTAGGAAACTTTAACCATCTTTGATCAACGAGCTAGTCTATTAGAGGCATACTAGGGACATGGTTTTGTCTATGTATCCACACATGCATCTAAGTCTCCGATCAATACAATTATAGCATGGATAATAAACGATTATCATGAACAAGGAAATATGATAATAACTAATTTATTATTGCCTCTAGGGCATATTTCCAACAAGAGGTGGGGTGGAAGATGGGCCAACGAATAAAATAAGATGAGGGAGGTGGGTGGGTGAGAGGTGGGTCAGGTCCGAACACAAACGAACTAGGTGGGTTCATAAAATGTCCTCTTTTTACTGCCTCGGACCCATATATAATCTAAATTTGGTCCTAAATGGATTCAAATGAATACAAACTGGACTCAAAATAAAAATAAGTCACAGGGTTGAGCATTCATTTTTTGTTCGCATAGACCTAAACGTACATCGACAAATGAAATGGATAACAGAGTTATTTTAGGACGTCAATGTAACCCGTGTCACCACCATTCGGGGCGTTTGGGAACATTTCCCCGTTAAAAGAATAAATTGAGTGTGCACGGGTGCTATGATGGAAAGATAAGATCGTGTGTGGATGGGGATTGGGAAGCAACGACTTGACGAGAAGAAGTATAGCTGGCCAAACGGGCCGGGCTAATCAGGACGGCCCGTGAGCACGCCGGCACAGCCCGCCATGGGCCGGGCACGGCACGATCGTAAACAGGCCGGGCCCGGCACGCGGCATGCCTCGGGCCATGTCTGGGCCTAGAGGTTGGGCACGCGGGCCGGCACGACATGGCCCATTTATTTGTTTATGTATATTCAATTTTGTTATTATATATATACTTAAATATAGCCCAATAGGCCTTAAAATGAGCCCAATAAGCTAATTTGTTTAGCCCAGCGTGCTAAACGGGCCAACGAGTCGGCCCGTTTAGTAATCAGGCCGTGCTTGGGCCTGGAGGCGCAGCCCACGGGTTGGCACGGCACGACCCGTTTACTAAACGTGCCTAGGCGGGCCGGGCCGGGCCGGGCCCGTTTACGGCCGGGTCTGGTCGGGCCGTGACGGGCCGGCCTGTTTGGCCAGGTTTGAGAAGAAGAGGCGTGGTAGAGCGATGCATGGGACCCAGTAGTAGAGGTCGCACGGTCTGACTGTTTATAGTTAGCAATTTCCACATTGCCGCGAGAGCCCAGATTCCCTCACCACGACCGAGCGCGATCTTGCCTCTTGCGTGATTGTCCATGAAGGGTAGAGTTAACCCTCCCCCCGCCGGCGATTTGCAGCAGGACTTCGCGCCGGTGAGCCAGCTCCTCCTCGCGCTTCTCCCCGCTCTCTCTCTTCTCACCCTCTCTGTTCTCTCTCGAACAGGAAGCAACAGATCCACCACAACAACGGTGCCGCCCATGGATCTCAGAACTGCTGCCGTCGCGGTCCAACATGCTCGCGTCAGGAGGAGCATCTCCGCATGCTTCGCCCTGGTCTCCCCTCTCTCTCCTCACCCCATCTGACCTTCCTTTCCTTCTCCTCTGCTCCGTCTCTCTCTCACCCCGTGGCCATTGATGCATGTGTACAACAACGCCAGAGCAATCTTCTTCGTCGCCTCCCCGTCTGGCGACCCACGCACCGTGGACACCAAGCCAAGGCCGACTTCCCTCGCCTCGACCTCAGCCTCCTCTTTGTCGTCCTCATGAGACCTGCGTCATCCTCCTATCGAGGAATCGCCACAGCCATCGGAGCACTTCGAGCTCCACAACGTCTAGACGCGCCGCCCAGGAGCCCCCCTTCCACCGCCATGAATGGGGTAGCCGCCCCTAGATCCGCCTCTTCGACCAGTTCCCGTTTGGATCCTCCGGCGCCAAGTCTGGCTCGCCTGCGCTGTGCCGTCACTGAAGTCCTACCCGTCCCTGCTCTGTTTCTTGTGGTGCAGAGGAGGACGAGCGTTGGACCCCCTACATCGCTAGCAACCGCTCGATTGCGTTGACCGCGCTCACCGGATCCACGCGGGGGCTTTGCCCGAAGGATGCAAACGATTGGAGACGAGGGGAGGAGAAGGGGGGAGGGGCGTAGCCTGCCGCACAGGCGACGAGATGCGTCGCGCAGGCGACAAGATGCGCCGGAGTGACGCTGCCCAGGTTTTTTAATAAAAAACGAAAAGTTTTTTCCACTTGTTGAAAAACTGCGGGTTGAATTCGATCAAACCTAGGGGCTTTTTTTTTGCAAAAACGACGATGGCGTATGGGCAGAAGCGTTCCGTCCTTTTTTAGTAGGTAGAGAGGTAGAGATGAGTCCATATACGCCAGCGAATGCGTCTAGACACGTCCGTTGGCAGTGACCGGACATTGCCCATTTTTCACTGCCTACAACCATAGGCCCCATATGCTGGCATCAAATGCATACAATGCATGCAACCACGTAAACAAAACAACCCGTCCAGACGTTGGTGGGGGCAGAGAGATAATGGTGAGAAACGCAGAAGGCCGGGGGGTGGAGCGGAGGTAGCGAGTGGACTAAGAGGGTGAGGTTTTGTGGGGACGATGGTGGGGACAACGGGGACCATAATGGGCCAATCCTACGTGCAGGTGTGTCTCGATGATATGGGCTGAATATGAAGAGTCTCGGATCAACCCACGCGTTTAGAAAGACATGAGGAGCTTTGTTGAATGGTTTTTGGGTTCAGATAGTGGCCGGGCAACACGTCCAGATGTTTAGAGTGGTTAGAGCATCTACGACCGGACTGGGCAAATCTAGCCCCTTATATGCCCGCGGACGCATCCCTCATAAATTGCTTTACACATCCACATATCTCATATCCGGACTCTCAAATCCATGCACGTCGATCACGAAAACATACCATTGTCGCACGTAAATAACAAATGTTGATATCGAATGTAAATAGTATTACAGAAATTTATTTGAAGTGCACAATCAATCATCTGTTCTTTGGTTTTCATTGTGGGTTCACATATGCTCCATCACATCATTTACTAGTTGCGTGTGCACGTGATGATCTTGGAGATTCGGATGCATTTGCAGAAAGTTCATTAGCTGAGTTGCATCTTGATCTTCCGGGATTTCAACTTGTTCGCCAGGTGCTTCAAAATCGCCGGATGAAACATCGAAATCCATCGTTTTCCCTAAAATTTTGACCCAAAAATCCGGTCAGACACTGTGTCGAACACATCCAGTGCAAGCCAGAGCCAGAGAGTTGCCGGACGTACCACAATGTCTTCCGGGTCGGTGATGATGTCCTCCGTGTTGAGGACGGGACAAAAGACTCCTCTGACAGAGCTGGCGGGGCAGAGGCTACGAACAGCGGCGGAGCGTGCACGGCGGCAGAGCTGCAAGACGGACAACACAAGGAGGAAGAAGACAGGAAAACAGGAAATGGATCCGACAGTCCCACGAGATGGATTTGATGCAATTTACGGTAGGGTCGGGCTGTCGGGTCCGACGTGACGGGCGCGTCCGGGCTCCCCATATCCGGCTCATATTTTGACTGGATATGAGGGATGCCGGTCAGTCCGGACGTTTGAGACCGGTTTTAAAAGATCGTGTGAGTTGCATTTTCGTAACCGTCAGTTATCCGATGGCTTGCCTTGAGACGAGTTTAAAGAGTCCAGTTGTAAATGCTCTTATAGAAATTCCGGTTGTAGATGCTATTAGTGTGGGATTTATTTCCTACTAAGTCGTATAAATCTTTAGTTGCAAAAGAAAAAAAGAAGTCCGTATAAATCTTAGTACCGTATTGTTATCGGAAACCATCGGAATATTTACGCAAGCCCGTTCTTTGACGACGCTACCCGCCAAGTTGGGAATCAACTCGATGGATTTGATCTATCTGGTATATTTATTGCCCAAGGCACTTGACGTGCCTCCTGCCTTTTCTTTATTTATTTATTACTCAGAGCACGCGCTCGTCAAGTTTTTTCTTATATATATATATATATATATATATATATATATATATATATATATATATATAGCCAAGCCCGAAGACGGCCGTGGTCACAATGGCGACTAACCGATTGCCAACCGACTGGCTGGATCTCCCCTCCGAACTGCTGGAGCTCATCGCACAGCGATCCTGCGATCCCATCACAGGGCTCACCGCGTTCCGGTCTGTCTGCCGGACATGGCGTGTCGCGGCAGCACAAGCGCCTCGCCTCCTGCTTCCCGTCCCTCGGAACGGCTCCGTTCCCCGTGCCGGCTCAGAGCACGCGCTCGTCTTTCCCTTGCCAGGCGGGTGGTCAGTCATCGTCGATGCCCGCGACGCGTCATGCCGCCTCTCGCACCTGACCACGGGCGCCACCGCCGCTCTGCCCAAGATCAGCACTGTCCACGACGGCAAGACCATGTGCGACATCAGGTACGCGCACCATACCGATGACGAGAGCGCGCGCGGACGTAACTGGATGAACGGTACCCAGATCAAGATCCGCAACCCCTACTATGAGGCATACTTCTACACATACCTTGAGTTTTCAGATCACTTCCGCTTCGCCATCCATGCCCCGCCCGGTACTTTGGCAGCAAGCACAGACGACATGATGATCATCATGTACCACCGCTGCTTGCTGGAACGAGAGAGTATAGTGGTCTGCCGGCCAGGAGACGCGGCCTGGACGAAGCTGCCAAAAGGACCGTCTTCTCAATACGAGTATTTCATTGATGTAACCTCTTCTCAGGGCAAGATTTATGTCCTGGAATCTAATGGTGTCACATTGGTGTTTGACGCAACTACGCTCGAGTTCCTCTGCTCGATTGATGTGCCACAGTCGACGTCCAAACTTTACTCCATGATATTTTGGCCTCACAAATACTGTGATCCTGTTGACTTCGACTATTTCCATCTCGTTGCATTGCCAAGCAAACTACTTTTGGTCGTTGTAAGCGTGAAATCACTTGAGCCAGTACTTTTCACCTTCTATGAGTTAACATCTGGATCTAAGGATGGCCGGCTCTCCCGGGCTAATGTAACCGGAGCTCGGATCTATTATGTTCTTCACCGGAAGTTGAATCCCAGCACATCGATGTACTACTATGAGATACATGACGGCAAGATTGAGTGCCTGTACAGGTCACTAGACGATAACTGTGAATACTCAACTAAGCCTAGTTGGTTTGTTCCCTAGCTAGCTTGTTGATTTTTCATGTACATAGTGTGATGAACTATGTAAACCATGCTCTATTAATTGCTTTCTGGGCCTGGTGCGTACTACAGGTTGTGCTGACCAGACTAAATCGATGTACTGTGTGCAAAATTAAGATATCAGTTTTTGTTTTTGTTCATGATGACGGACTGCAATTATGTTTTGGTTAGCTTAATACACATTGAAACTCAGTTTTCATGAGCTGTTTTACGGTGATTGACGTAGTATTCAGAGTACTACCTAGTATTTACCCCTCTGATTTATATTAGCCCTCCGATCTGATGAAGTATTAAAAATGATAAAATTTAATATGTTTAATGGGAGAAGGGCATAATGGTCCACGGTAAAAATTTGTGCTTTCAACTGATCACGTCCACCACCAGAACCTCGTCTAGTCGATCCAGATCGAAGTCAAGTCGTCGTCCTCCTCCCTCCCTGACATCGGCCTTGGCCTCGTCCTCGTCTTCCTCCCTTCCCGACCTCGGCCTCGTCCTCGTCCCCTTCACCGTCCTCGGCATTGTCCTCGTTCTCCTACTCGTCCCCTTCACTTTCCTCGGCCTCGTCCTCCTCCTCGCCACCTTCACTATCCTTGGACTCAACCTGTCCTCCTCCTTGGCGGCAAGAAGAAGAATAAGCCATGACATCTATGACGGTTCAGTCGGCGGTGAAAGATGGCAATGCTATAGGAACTCGACCTCGGCTGATCCCATCTCTTCCCAACTGCCATCCAAAGGTATGAATCGCCCAAATCTTACTCGACTTGGATTCATAGCCTGCACTTCCTACTTATATTAGTTTAGTCATCATCGATTTAGGTTTCCCTAGTGCATGCAATAGAACTTACAATTTTTCATCATCCATGCTTAGTTCAATAGTTTATGGCCATTGATAATCGGTTGGCATAACATGTACAATGAGAAAAATTTAATATTCAACACAATATTTTGGACTGGATTTTGCATGCATTTGTCTATGTATTTCCAGATTTTTTTTTCATCTGTAACATGGATAAACGGTGATAATCGGTTTGCCTAACATGCAGTACATCATGGCGGATGTTAGTGATGAGTGTATGTTTGAGTACTATCATATTGCCAACAGGATGTTTGATAGTGAGGATGAAGGTTATACATTCTATAATAAATATGCTCTTGAGAAAGGCTTTAGTGTGAGGAGAAGCTATGTTGAGTGGGATGGATCCAACACTCATATAATTTTAAGGAAATTTGCGTGTAGTCGTGAAGGGGTTCGTGAAGAGAAGCACACGAAGAGGAAGATGAAAGATAGAAAGAGGAGGCCATGGAGTTTTACTCGTGTCACGTGTAGAAGTAAATTGGTCATTGCAAGGCAGGAGGAAACATGTTAGTGGGTTGTGAAGGATTTCATCGATGAACACAACTATCCTCTAGCCCTACGTGATCTTTCATGTCTTTTGCATTCACACAAACGTATTAGCGATGAGAAGAAAGTGAACATTGCAGGCATGAAAAAATCTAGAATCCGCAAACACCATATTATGGATATTTTGTGCATGCAATATGATGGATATGATCAGATTGATGCATGAGGAGGGACATTTACAATTACTGCCATGCTAATAAGCAGGAATCAATCGCTGTCGGTGATGCTAAAACGATGATCAGTCACATGATGATGCGGCAAGAGCGAGATCTAGATTTTTTTCTTCAGGTACTTGGTTGGTGAACTTGGCCATCTAAAGGCACTGTTCTGGTCTAATAGTCAATCCCGACTTGAGTATGACGCTTTCGTAGACGTTGTTGCTTTTGCCAGCACATACAGAGCTAATAACTACAACCTGCCATTCGTGCCATTTGTCGGGTTGAATCAGCACCGCATCACTATTATTTTTGGGTGTTGTTGGGATATAACCCCGTGGTGAGACCCGCCCAGGCGGGTCCGGGTCACACCTGGCGGCTCATAGTCCAGACCAAGGATGGGCCTGGAGACTCAAGCCTAGACGTTTGACGGCTTCCCGAGATGAGGCCCACACAAAGAAGGCACGAAGACCCGGGCAGATAAGCCGCCCAGAGACGGCTTGCTTAGGAAGGCAAGACAACGTAGAGATAGACTCAGACACGTTGTAAGAGTCGGTATGAGACTTGTGTAATCCGTGGTCTCGACCTCCTATATAAGGGCGAGACCCGGGGCGACTTAGACAGAAAACCAACGATCGAGATCTAGGTCAAGCGAATCCGCTCCCTTGTAATCGATACTCCAATCAATACAACACAAGCAGGACGTAGACCTTTACCTCTACTTGAGGGGCCGAACCTGGGTAAACTCGTGCCCTTCGTCCCAACCAACCCCTTTGAGTCCATCACCTTAGCGATGGCCTCGAATCTAAGTCCTCGGACATCCGCCGTGACAAAACCACGACAGGTGTGATATCATTTCTCATTAGATTTTGGGTGTGGTATCATTTCATATTTTATCCATCTGTTATCGAGCCAAATGTATTAACCCATTAGTTTTTGGTTAGTGATCCGAATTAATTTGCCTAAGATGCATTACTTACAAAATTAAACAAGGTGTTACTGACACATGCTCACTTTACAAGATGAAACAATAGGAGTGTCTTTTTTTCGAATGTTGAAAGAATAGGAGTGTCACGTCTAAATATGCACAAAGTTGCTGCAGCCGCGCCCACTATCCATCAACCATCACATCGCCAGATCAAGTCACCGCATGCACTTTGCACTGTTGGCAGGGCCTATCTTATACACCTACGGCATACAGCCTACAAGCCTATAGCAAGTATAGCAAATGGGAAAATTCACTGTTTTGACCATTTCTGAAAACTCAATCGAGATATGATTCCGGTCCAGAAAAAATTGCTGTTTTGACCCTTTTTCCTACCGTTAGAGACCTTGGCGGTAGGGTTGCATGTGTTACCGCCAGACGGCTCGGCGGTAGGCAACTTAGCCACATCAGCTTCATAGCTGACGGCCGTCGTGGTTGTGCAGAGCCCTACCGTCAGAGTGTTTGGCGGTAGGTTGTGATACCCTACCGCAAGACGGTCCGGTGGTAGGGTCTATGACTACATGACCCGAGAATGGTTCGCTTCGCCTCATCTCCTCCCCCACCCCACTCCGCGGTGGCCTCCTCAAGAACAGAGAGGAGAACCTCTCTCGTCCCCTCCACTCTCTCCCTCGGATCTCTCTCGTTTCTGCACCATTTTTGCGGATCGAGATGGCCCCGAAAAGAGAAAAGTAAGCTCCTCTGATCCCTCCAATTCATTTTAGTCAAAAATCTTCCGATTTGTCGCATTATTCGATTGAAATCCCCTACTATTTTCGAATTAGATTTAATTTTTTTTGTATCATAGGATTGTTTTAGGTTGATTCTAGATGTTCTATGAGGTTGGATTAGTACTTGTATTTACTTGTTGGAGAGATTGTACCTATTTTGATGATGAACCCTAGTTCATGTAAAAAAATCTTCATATGATGCATGTTGAAGGAATGAATTCATATGTTTGTTTTGATGTTAATCTTTGTGATACGATGTATGATGTGAATCTTTGTGATATGATGCATGATGCATCTGATGAACCTTTGATATGATACTTTGTGATATGATGCATGATACATGTGTTGAACTTTGATATGATACTTATACTTATGCTTATGCTTATTTAGGAGGCCACCTCTTCCAGACACCATCGGTACTAAGTATACCATGCTTGACCTCGCGTTCGACAAGGTTCATCGTGCTTGTTTCATTGAGAATGGAGTGGTAATTATCATCATTGAACCAAATCTTTCACATTGATGAAAATAAGTTACTAAATATTTGGTTCTTCATTTTGGCAGATGCTCCCGCCACTGTGGATGAGAGCTCACGGCACGACCGCTAAGATGGTGTATGACGATCGCTACGCGCCGTTCTACAAGAGAGTCGGGCTGTTGGTTTTGTCCTGTAGTTCAAGCGTAAGCCGCCGACACTCGTCCACTCAGCTCTCTCAGCTTTGATCGACCGGTGGCGGCCAGAGACACATACTTTCTATCTTCCATGTGGAGAGATGACGGTGACCCTCCAGGATTGGGGGATGATTACGACCCTACCGATCGGGGGTCATGCTCTCACTGGCCGAGTTGAAAGGGCTCACTTGAAGGATAGGGTTACCGCCCTCATCGGTGACTGCCCCCTGCTAAGGCTAACCGTACTTCTGGCATACCACTGTCTTGGATCCTGAAGCACCGGAGCAAGTGCCCGGATGGTGCCAAACCACGGGTGATGGAGCAGTACGCCAGGGCCTACCTGTGGTATCTTCTCACAGAGGTCGTGTTTCTAGTCTGCTCTGGGGACACAGCCCTATGGATGTATCTCGACTTCCTAGTGGACTGGGATGCCGGGTACAGCTGGGGGTCCGCTGGCCCCGCCTACCTATACTGTTCGGTAAGTAAAGATCTCACTGTTTTTCATTGAAGTGTGCTACTTTAGTTATGTCATCTGATCATCAACACGTGTTTCGTAGCTTGACGATGCAACCCAGAGGACAAAAGAAAAATCTGGTATGTGCGGATGTGCATGGGCTCTGTCCATTTGGATGTGGGAGTGAATCCTGGTGGGGCATCCAAAGAAACTGAAACCACGGGAATGGGTTGACTGTGGTGAAGATGATGATGGTACTCGATGCCCGACCGTCGCATACGCTTGGGACGTGGTGGGTGTCTACTCTAGCACATCCAAGGCTTTGTACAAGGTCGTCACCAATGAGATTGATGCTCTCACTCCTTTCTAGGTATACGAACTAGATTTTGAATATTTACGAAGACACTTTCTTCACTTGAGTTTACCATTTTGTTGGCACCAGGTAAATTGGCAGTCATATGATGAATGAGACTAGGGCTTCGAGCTGAACATGATGTGCATGCGGGACATGCTTCACTGACGGTGCTTGGTGCCCATGATTTGTGTTTATGCTGTTGAGTACCACATGCCACATTGCGTTTCCACACAGTTTGGTAAGGCGCAAAGTACCCCACCAGACATTTGCTACGACACCGGTGGCTTGAACCTACACCTGTGAGTGCACTATTTCTGTGTTCTTGTTATGATGTTTACATACTTTCTTATGACGTTTCCTATGCCTTGTAGTGTGAGCAGACATAAGAATCAGTCGACCGTAAACTAGGGCGAGCAACATCAGAAATATGTGAAGGAATGGAACGAGTGGAAAGGTTGGAAACATATCGAGAGGAAAGTGATCGACTGGGATGAATACGACGATCACCTACGATGGTACAATGATGACACAAAGCATCGTTTGCGCCTGAGGCCTCAGTGGATGACAGGAGATGCCGAAGAACTGTTTGATGACTGTTCCGAGAATGAAGCCTACAATGAGAACATCAGAGAGCTTAACAACAGATTTAGGGAGTATGCACCCCTCATGAACACAATTGTAAGTGTTTTTGTCTCTTTTGAACCGACAGTTGGATGAAGTGTACTGTACTTAGTGCTTCTCATGTATTGTTTTGCAGTCTTCGGAGCTGAACAAGAGCATTTTTCAAGGCTTGGATGCGCTAAGTTCCGTCCCAGGGACTCGAGATAGTGATACGAAGTTGAGAGGAACGGTTAAGGTAACATGCAACATCCTACAATTACATTCTTTCTTAAGTTCATTTCCTTTTGTAACCATAAACTTGATCCACATTGTAGAAGTTCGTCAAGAAATGTCGAAAGCTGGTGAGCCTGCTTGGGTGTGCTACCTCCTCCATGATGGTTGAGGAGGATGAAGAAGATGAGCAGGATGAAGAGGAGGAGGAAGAACACCACGAGGAGCAAACAGAACAAGATGAAGAGGAAGATGACAATGAGGAACAAGCAGAAGAGACTGAGAAGGAACAAAGTGAAGCAGAGGAGGAGGAGGAGGAGGAGTACGACGAAGATTACGGTCCTCCACCAACTTAGACAACCCAGCTTGATCTTGAGAACAGGAACAAGCCAAAGAAGGATTGGGGGAGTCCATCACCGTTTCAGAGAGCGCGTCCTCAGCACAAGAAGCTGGTTCTCGAGACACGTTCAAAGCACAATGAGGACCGTACCTCGAAGAGAGGAAGGAGCAAGTGAAGTTGCTGCCTTCACTAGTTGAACTATGTTGAACTATATAGCAAGTGAACTTTTAGATGGCAAGGCGCGAGTCAACGTACTAGTTGAACTATTTCCTATGTAGACCTATTTGCTATGTTGCTATGTTGAATTATTTGCTATGTTTGCTATATTTGCTATATTTACTAGTTGAACTTACTAGTTCAACTATATTTGCTATGTTGACTTATTTCCCTTATATGTTTGATATATATTGCTGAGACAAAAAATGAAGACAAAAAATAACGCTAGAGGGAAAAAAACTACCGCCAGAGTGCTTGGCGGTAGGGTAGCACATCCTACCACCAGAACGCTTGGTGGTAGGGTGTTCAACCCTACCATTTTTTGCCAATCTACGCGTCATCACTTTGCACTATCAACCGAAGACCCTACCACCAAGGCCTCCGGCGGTAGGGTGTTCAACCCAACCGTTTTTTGCCAATCTACGCGTCAGCACTTTGCACTATCAATCACAGACCCTACTGCCAAGCCCTCCGGTGGTAGGGTGTTCAACCCTACCATTTTGTTGCAAAACCTTGCATCAGCACTTTGCACAGGCAACCGAAGACCTTACCGCTAGAGGCCTCTGGTGGTAGTCTTTTAGAGCCTACCGCCAAACATTGTGGCGATAGGGAACTTATACATGTCAGCACGACAGACGGCGCCGTCAGCCTAACGGGAGGCCTACCGCCAAGGGGTCTGGCGGTAGCCTATACAACCCTATCGCTGAGTCTTGTGGCGGTAGCAAAAGGGTTAGATCCGAAAAAAGTTCAAACCGGGGCCAGATCCAGCTGAACTTTCCAAAAAGGGTCAAAATAGTGAAATTGACCATAGCGAATAGATTTGGTCGTCTAGGACCAGCTGTGCTGTAATTCCTGCAGATTTGGAGGAGAGAGGTTTGGAGGTTTCCTCCAGGATTGTGCCGCTGGTAAATTTGGAAGTTCATTCAATTAGATTAGGATCCAGAGAGAGTAATCAGTGGGAAGTGGCTGTGTGTACGAATTTTTCGTTGGAAACTGCCGATTTTATTTGCAAGGGGTGCAATATAGTGATCTCCACCGGGATTTTTAGGAAATGGCAGAGTCATGGCCATTTATTTATTGTTAAGTGTATCAATTCGGGCTTAGAGGCTGCGAGGTTAGGGGATATGGAGTGCTATATTTGTGGGAATCGGGGGTGCCCCTGCTCTTCAAGCAGTTCATCCGAATTTAGTCCTCTGTATTCTATCTTTGCTCGAGCGAGTCGGGGTCAGGGACGAGAACCATGGTGAACAGGGGTGAGGAAAAGGAGAGACCATTGGAGGCAGACCAAGGGTGTGTGGTGAGTTCAAGAGGGGTGCTGGCTTCAGTGGAGAGGCTGTGATCTTTGCCGGGCAAGGCTGTGGCTGGAGTCACCCGGTCCCCGGGCAAGTCGGTGTCGAGGCGCCCTAGGGGTGAGGGCCCCCCTCTCGTCATCAACATGGAGGCTGCTCACAAGGCCGTCAGCGGGCATCTGGTGGTGGGCCATCTCCTCTCGCCTTCCAAGCCAATCCGCGGGTCATCATTGATGACCTTCGGACCACGGCATGGAAGAACTAAGGGGTGGTCACCATTTAGGAGGTGGCCAACGACGACGGGAGGTTCATGCTCAATTTCGTTGCTGAGGGAGACCGTCGTTTCGTGCTCAAGGTGCAGCCATGGCACTTCAAGTGGGATGGTCTCATTTTCGCTGAGTTTGATGTCAAGGGTGACCCGACGGAGGTTGACCTTGGAGTAATGGCCATTTGGGCCAAGGTACGCGATCTTCCATTCGAGCTCAAGATAGAGAGTATGGGTTGGTCTCTCAGGATCAACTAGGGGAGATGCTAGAGGTGTCGCATCGTAATCATGTTATTGTCAAAAAATTATTGCGTGTGCGTGTGGAGATTTTATTGCATGAACCTCTTAAGAGTTCTGTAGAGTTTACTCCTCTAGGTAGCTCAAGGATAGTTAAATTTGATGTAAAGTATGAGAAGCTACCTCTATATTGTGAGTGTTGTGGGATTGTAGGCCATACTTCTGAGAGATTGTGTAAAATAACAAGCGAGAAGAGAGTGGCTTGTTACCCAAAAAATCTTAGTATCGAGGCCTACTGGAAGGGCCTAGGCGCAAGTAAGAGGGTTCTTCTCTTTGGGAACTCCTCTCATGGCGAGAAGAATTCGACCACTAGCATCGACAACAACAACAACGCCAAGACCATGGATGTGGTCAAGGTGGCCACTGCTGTGAGAGGCCCCAAGGTCTCCGAAAAGGAGGCCGATGCGTTTGTCAAGGTGGCCGCCGTGGCGGCGACGAGAAATTTTTAGGCACGCGCCCCGCTCGGCTAGGAGGGCCGAGCTTAGGAGGCCTCGGCGCGGGCTTCTACCGGTGGTGTGCTTGGTCAGGAGGACCTGGTGGCCACGCCTTATGTCCCAGCCAACCTTGGCCAGGAGGGCCCGGGGATGGCGTTGGGAGCTGCTACTTGCATGTGTACTAAGCCTAATGGAGTGATATGTCCCAGCTTGGCCCCTGCTGTTGGTTCGGGCCAACTCTTTTCTTCTGGACGGGAGAGCCTGGTGAGTCAAGTGGAAGGGGTGGTTCCAGCAATGCCCCCGACATGGACACTGCAACTGGTCAGCTCCTGTTTCAACCAGGGGTCCTTTTTTTGCGTGGAACTGAAGAGCTTTATTCAATCAAATGGGCTTCGGCACTGTCCGCCATTAGGCTAGTAACCAGGAGTCCAGGGGGGAGTTCATCCAACACTCTGTCACATCCAGTGTGCTAGCATGCTTGGCACAAAGGTGGACTGGGACATTGGAATGTCTCTTTACATGATGAATATCAAAAGAAGAAAAACTAGCTGCTAGCTCTTAAATATCTAGTAATGGCGCAGAGTTCCAGAGGTCCACCACCTCTTTGCTATCAGTCTCCATCTGTACTCGCTCAAAGCCACGAAGCTTTGCAAAAACAACACCTTCACGGAGAGCCATGGCCTAGGCAACAAGGGAGTCAGTCACACCATGAACCGGCTTGCACCAAGCTCCAATGAAGGTTGAAGATGAGCATGCAATTCCTCCCACTCCAGCAAGCCTTGCTTCCATCGAGATTCCTGCATCAGTGTTGATCTTGATGCAGCCCCCATCGGGAGGGTGCCAGCCGAAACCTGGTAGAGTTCGAGCGTGAACCCTGAGTAGTTCCAAGATCACCAGAGCTTCTCTGGTCTTCTTCATCGACACCACCGGGTCAAGGCTTGCTCTATCATGAGTGATGTTGTTCCTGGACGTCCAGATCGCTCACATTACTATGATGATTTTAGCACGATCATCCTCATCAAACCTGGGGTCACACAATATATCTTGGGACCATGTCATTGTGTGAAGATCCGGGAGCTTGACATTGAGCCATTCCCTCGCCTCACTCCAGAACATCTTTGCATGTGTGCACTTGATCAGTGCATGGTAGAGATCTTCGTTTGCATGGAGGCAGACTTTACATCGAGCCAGTTCCGTAATGTGCTGGTGCTTCAAGATGCTTTCGACATGTAAAATTTTCCTGAGTACTTGCCACCAAAACACCTGCACTTTTGGCACCGCCTTGAGCTTCCAAAGTCTAGACCACATCTGTTTGTGATTCTCTGAAGTTTCGGTTACCGTCCCTTCCCCTAGAGCTCCATGCTCGTTGCAGGTCACCAGAGTGTGGTAAGAAGATTTCATAGATTAGATCCCATACTTTTCGGCAGCCCAAGCCCATGAATCAGCCCCCCCGTTGAAGATCAGGGGTATGTTCAGAATTGCATCTGCTTCAAGAGGTGTAAAATTTCATCTCACAAGTTCTCTCTTCCAAGTACCATGATTAGTATCAATCAGATTAGCAACTAGAGGAACTGCGGCATCTCCTATTTGCATCGAGGGCCGAAGTGTGAGAAGACCCGGAATCCAACTATCATTCCATGTTGATACAGACATACCATCCCCGATCCTCTTTATCAAGCCAGTCCTAAGGGCCCCTCTGCCCGCAACAATTGCCCGCCAAGTGCTTGATGCATGCTTTGGGATAGTTGCGTCCATGAACTCACTTGTGGGAAAGTACTTCCCTTTCAAGACTCGTGCACAGAGAGAGTCCGAATTTGTGATCAGCATCCACCCATGTTTCCCAAGCAGAGCTAAGTTAAACACTTCCAAATTTCGGAATCCCATCCCTCCTGCATTCTTGGGCTTGGTTAGTGAGTCCCAACCGATCCAGTGCAGTGACTTGCGATTGACTGAGCTACTCCACCAATACCTAGCCATATTTGATGAAAAACCCTTACAGATCTTCTTTTTTAACTTGAAGCAGCTCATCGAGAAGGCCGGGATCGCCTGAGCAACAGCCTTAAGCCTAACCTCCCTCCCAGCGCATGAAATAAGCCGTTCAGTGCTTCCTTGAAGCTTGCTTCTAATCCTCTCGCCAAGATATTCAAAAGTACCGCTGGTAATGCATCTAGTGGCCGTTGGGAGACCCAAATACCACTCATTAAATGCCTCCACATTAATTCCCAACACTGTCTTGAGCTCCTGTCGAACTACATCAGGTGTGTTCGGACTGAAAAAGATAGAACTTTTGTCCCTATTAACACATTGTCCCGAGTAGTCGCCATAGATTCTGAGCACCTCGTTCAACCTGAACGCACTCGCCCTTTCTGCTTTTAGAAATACCAAACTATTGTCGGCGAAGAGCAGGTGATTAACCCAAGGGGAGAGAGGGCTAACACGGATGCCTTTATCATCGTAACAAGAAGATTAAGTTCCTGCAATCTGATCGAGGAGGTGAATATCTGAGTTATGAGTTTGGCAGTCACTTAAGAAAGTGTGGAATTGTTTCACAGTTGACACCGCCCGGAACACCACAGCGTAATGGTGTGTCCGAACGTCGTAATCGAACCTTATTAGATATTGTGCGTTCTATGATGTCTCTTGCTGATTTGCCACTATCGTTTTGGGGTTATGCATTAGAGACAACTGCATTCACTTTAAATAGGGCACCATCAAAATCCGTTGAGACGACGCCATATGAACTGTGGTTTGGCAAGAAGCCAAAGTTGTCGTTTCTTAAAGTCTAGGGATGTGATGCTTATGTCAAAAAGCTTCAGCTTGAAAAGCTGGAACCCAAAGTGGAGAAATGCGTCTTCATAGGATACCCGAAAGAGACAGTCGGGTATACCTTCTATCTCAGATCCGAAGGCAAAGTGTTTGTCGCTAAAAACGGAACATTTCTTGAGAAAGAGTTTCTCTCGAAAGAATTGAGTGGGAGGAAAATAGAGCTTGATGAGGTTATTAAACCTTTACTTCAACCAGAAAGTAGCGCAGCGCAGAAAGATGTTTCTGTGGAACCTACGACGGTAGAAGAGGAAGTTAATGATGATGATCATGAAGCTTTGGATCAAGCAGCTATTGAACCTCGTAGGTCGACAAGGCCACATACTACCCCTGAGTGGTACGGCAACCCTGTCTTGGAGGTCATGTTGTTGGACAACAATGAACCTACGAGCTATGGAGGAGCAGTGATGGGCCCGGATTCCAAGGAATGGTTAGAGGCCATGAAATCCGAGATGGGATCCATGTATGAAAACAAATTATGGACTTTGGAAGTATTACCTGAAGGGCAAAAGGCCATTCAGAACAAATGGATCTTTAAGAAGAAAACATACGCGGGGTAATGTCACCGTCTATAAAGCTCGACTTGTGGCAAAGGGTTTTTCACAAGTTCAAGGAGTTGACTACGATGAGACTTTCTCACCCGTAGCGATGCTTAAGTCTGTCAGAATCATGTTAGCAATAACTGCCTATTTTGACTATGAAATTTGGCAGATGGATGTAAAAACAGCGTTCCTCAACGGTTTCCTTGAGGAAGAGTTGTATATGATGCAACCCGAAGGTTTTGTCGATCCAGAGAATGCTGACTAACTTTGCAAACTCTAGCGATCCATTTATGGACTGGTGCAAGCATCTCAGAGTTGGAATAAGCGCTTTGATGAGGTGATCAAAGCGTTTGAGTTTATACAAGTTTACGGAGAAGCTTGTATTTACAAGAAAGTGAGTGGGAGCTCTATAGCGTTTCTAGTATTATATGTGGATGACATATTGCTGATTGGGAACAATATAGAAATGCTGGAAAGCGTGAAGGAATATTTGAACAAGAGTTTTTCAATGAAGGACCTAGGAGAAGCTGCTTTCACATTAGGCATTAAGATCTATAGAGATAGGTCAAGACGCTTAATAGCACCTTCACAGAGCACATACCTTGATAAAGTTTTGAAGAAGTTCAAAATGGAACGGTCCAAGAAGGGGTTCTTGCCTGTATTACAAGGTGTGAAGTTGAGTAAGACTCAATGCCCAGCAACTGTAGAAGATAGAGAAAAGATGAGTGTCATCCCCTATGCTTCAGCCATAGGCTCTATCATGTATGCAATGATGTGCACAAGACCCGATGTCAGCCTTGCCATAAGTATGGCCAGAAGGTTTCAAAGTGATCCTGGAATGGAGCACTGGCAAGCGGTCAAGAATATCCTTAAGTACCTGAAAAGGACTAAGGAAATGTTTCTTGTTTATGGAGGTGATGAAGAGCTCGTCGTAAAGGGTTACGTCGATGCAAGCTTTGACACTGATCCGGACGACTCTAAGTCGCAAACCGGATACGTATTTATTCTTAACGGGGGAGCGGTAAGCTGGTGCAATTCCAAGCAAAGCATGGTAGCTGATTCTACGTGCGAAGCGGAATACATCACAGCCTCGGAGGTGGCGAAGGAAGGTGTCTGGATGAAGCAGTTCATGACAGATCTTGGAGTAGTGCCGAGTGCATTGAATCCAATGAACCTGTTCTGTGACAACACTAGTGCCATTGCTCTGGCCAAGGAACCAAGGTTTCACAAGAGGAACAGACACATAAAGCGACACTTCAACTCCATCCGCGATTACATCTTGGAGAAAGACATAAATATTTGCAAAGTGCACACGGATCTGAATGTTGCAGACCTGTTGACTAAACCTCTTCCAAGGGCTAAACATGATCAACACCAGAACTGCATGGGTGTTCGATTCATTACAATATAAATCACATAGTGATGTGAACTAGATTATTGACTCTAGTGCAAGTGGGAGACTGTTGGAAATATGCCCTAGAGGCAATAAATAAAGTGTTTATTATTGAATTTCCTTGTTCATGATAATCGTTTATTATCCATGCTATAATTGTATTAATTGGAAACATGGATACATGTGTGGATACATAGACAAACACAATGTCCCTAGTATGCCTCTAGTGAACTAGCTCGTTGATTGAAAGATGGTTAAGGTTTCCTAGCCATGGACATGAGATGTCATTTGATAATGGGATCACATCGTTAGGAGAATGATGTGATGGACAAGACCCAAACTACAAACATAGCTTATGATCGTGTCAGTTTATTGCTACTGTTTTCTGCATGTCAAGTATATGTTCCTAGGACCATGAGATTATGCAACTCACAGATATCGAAGGAGTACCTTGTGTGTATCAAACGTCACAACGTAACTGGGTGACTATAAAGGTGCTCTATAGGTGTCTTCGAGGGTGTCTGTTGAGTTGGCATGGATCAAGACTGGGATTTGTTACTCCGTGTGATGGAGAGGTATCTCAGGGCCCACTCGGTAATACAACATCACAATAAGCCTTGCAAGCAATGTGACTAAGTGTTGGTCACGGGGTCTTGTATTACGGAATGAGTAAAGAGACTTACCAAGTAACGAGGTTGAACTAGGTATGGAGATACCGACGATCGAATCTCGGGCAAGTAACATACCGAAGAACAAAGGGAACATCATACGGGATTAACTGAATCCTTGACATAGAGGTTCGACCGATAAAAGATCTTCATAGAATATGTAGGAACCATGACATCCAGGTCCCGCCATTGGTTATTGACCGTAGAGGTGTCTCGGTCATGTCTACATAGTTCTCGAACCCGTAGGGTCTGCACACTTAAGGTTTGGTGACGTTTCGGTAGTATAGAGTTATGTATGGTGGTGACCGAAGTTTATTCGGAGTCCCGTATGAGATCCTGGACGTCACGAGGAGATCCGGAATGGTCCGGAGGTAAAGATTCATATATAGGAAGTCCTGTTTTGGTCGCCGGAAAAGTTCCGGGCTTATTGGTAGTGTACCGGGAGTACCGGTAGTGTACCGGGAGACCTCCAGGAGGGGTATTTCGACCCAAGAGGCTTCATTGGCTGTGGGAGAGTGAATATCAACCCTTAGTGGTCTGGTGGAAACACCCACACAAGGCCCATGTGGCTGGAGAAGAAAACCCAAAAGGAAAAAGGTGGAAAAAGGCAAAAAGGAAAAAAAAGGATAAACCCTAATCCTACTAGGAGTGGAGGAGGTGGACTCCTCCTCTCCTAGTTCAGCCGAAGCCTAGGAGGCTTGGAGGCCAAGCTGCCTCCTCTCCTCCTCTCCTCCTATATATATTGGTGGTATTGAGGGTTTTTGCACGAGATTTTCAGCCACGTGCTACCCGTTCCTCCAGTGCATAGTTTCTCCTCTAGATCGGTTTTCTGCAGTGCTTAGGCGAAGCCCTGCCGGAATTGCTCCACCACCATCACCGGAGCGCCGTTAGGCTGCCGGAGAACTCTTCTTCCTCTCCACTCCTTCTTGCTGGATAAAGACTGTGGAGATCGTGATCAAGCTGTACGTGTGCTGAACGCGGAGGTGTCATCCGTTCGGTGCTAGATCGGAAGGATCGTGATCAAGTTCATGAGACGGATCGTGATCAAGTTCGTGGGACGGATCGTGATCGGATCGTGGGACGGATCGTGATTGGATCGCGGGACGGATTGTGATTGGATCGCGGGACGCACGACGATTTGGATCGCGAAGACGTTCGACTACACCAACTGCGTTGCTTAATGCTTCCCGCTTAGCGATCTACAAAGGTATGTAGATCCACTCTCCCTCTCGTAGATGCTCATCACCATGGATAGATCTTCATGTGCTTAGGAAATTTTTTGTTTCCCATGCAACATAACCCAATAGTGGCATCATGAGCTAGGTCTATGTGTAGATGAGATCTCGAGTAGAACACAAAAGGTTTGTCGGCGTTGATGCTTAGATTGCTTCCTCCCTTGGTCGGATTTTGGTTCAGCGGTATTGTGAGATGAAGCGGCCCGGACCAACATTACTCGTATGCTTACGAGAGACCGGTTCCCTCGACGCAACTTGTTGCCTAGATGGCTTGCGGGCGGCAGTTTCTCTCACTTTAGTTGGATAGGATTCGACAAAGGCGGTCCTTGAGAAGGTTGAAAAGCAAATTATGTATCACCGTTGTGGTTTATGTGTAGGTGAGAATCGTTCTTGCTAGAAACCCGTAGCAGCCACGTAAAACATGCAACAACAATTAGAGGACGTCTAACTTGTTTTTGCAGGGTATGTTGTGATGTGATATGGCCAATTACATGATGTGATATATGTGATGTATGAGATGATCATGTGATGTATAGAATCACGACTTGCATGTCGATGAGTACGGCAACCGGCAGGAGCCATAGAGTTGTCTTTAATTATTGTATGACCTACGTGTCAATCATTAAGCGCTATGTAATGCTTTAGTTTATCGCTAAACGGTAGCAATCGTAGTAGAAGCATGCAGGGCGTGACAACCTCGATGGCGACACGTTGATGGAGATCAAGATGATGGAGATCATGGTGTCGTGCCGGTGACGATGAAGATCATGTCGGTGCTTTCAAGATGGAGATCTAAAGCACAAGTTCATGGCCATAACATGTCACTTATGAATTGCATGTGATGTTAATCCTTTTATGCACCTTGTTATGCTTAGTATGGTGGTAGCATTATAAGGTGATCCCTCACTTAAATTTCAAGATAAAATTGTGTTCTCCCCGAGTGTGCACCGTTGCGAAAGTTCGTCGTGTTGAGACACCACGTGATGATCAGGTGTGATAGACTCTACGTTCACATACAACGGGTGCAAGCCAGTGTTGCGTGCCCAGAACACTCGGGTTAAACTTGACGAGCCTAGAATGTATAGACATGGCCTCGGAACACAAGAGACCGAAAGGTCGAACATGAGTCATATAGTAGATATGATCAACATAATGATGTTCACCATTGAAGCCACCTCAACTCACGTGATGATCAGACTTGAGTTGGTGGATTTGGATCATGTGACACTCAGATGACCTGAGGGATGTCAATTTGGGTGGGAGCTTTAGTAATATGATTAACTAAACTCATTATCTTGAACAATAGTCTAAATGAACTTTGCATATTTATGTTGTAGATCAATGGCTCGCGTAGTAGCACCCCTGAATTTTAATGCGTTCCTAGAGAAAGCTAAACTGAAAGATGATGGAAGTAACTTTGTTGACTGGGCCCGTAATCTGAGGATTATCCTCACGGCTTCCCAGAAATCATATGTCCTTGATGCACCGCTTGGTGACCAACCAGAAGACATGACCTCCGAAGACGTTAAGAACGCTTGGGAGGCACGTACTGGAGATTACTCAATAGTTTAGTTTGCAATATTGTATGGCTTAGAACCGGGACTTCAAAGACGTTTTGAACGTCATGGAGCATATGAGATGTTCTAGGAGTTGAAGTTTATGTTTCAGAAGAATGCCCGGATCGAGAGGTATGAAACCTCCGATAAGTTCTATGCTTGCAAGATGGAGGAGAACGGGTCTATCAGTGAACATATACTCAGAATTGTTGGAATATGCCCTAGAGGCAATAATAAATTAGTTATTTTCATATTTCCTTGTTCATGATAATCGTTTGTTATCCATGCTATAATTGTATTGATCGGAGACTTAAATGCATGTGTGGATACATAGACAAAACCATGTCCCTAGTATGCCTCTAAAAGACTAGCTCGTTGATCAAAAGATGGTTAAGGTTTCCTAGCCACATGAGATGTCATTTGATAACGGGATCACATCATTAGGAGAATGATGTGATGGACAAGACCCAAACTACAAACGTAGCATATGATCGTGTCAGTTTATTGCTACTGTTTTCTGCATGTCAAGTATATGTTCCTATGACCATGAGATCATGCAACTCACGGACATCGGAGGAGTGCCTTGTGTGTATCAAATGTCGCAACGTAACTGGGTGACTATAAAGGTGCTCTATAGGTATCTCCGATGGTGTCTGTTGAGTTGGCATGGATTGAGACTGGGATTTGTTACTCCGTGTGACGGAGAGGTATCTCGGGGCCCACTCGGTAATACAACATCACAACAAGCCTTGCAAGCAATGTGGCTAAGTGTTAGTCACGGGATCTTGTATTACGGAATGAGTAAAGAGACTTGCCGGTAACGAGGTTGAACTAGGTATGGAGATACCGACGATCGAATCTCGGGCAAGTAACATACCGAAGAACAAAGGGAACGTTATACGGGATTAACTGAATCCTTGACATAGAGGTTCGACCGATAAAGATCTTCATAGAATATGTAGGAACCAATGTGGACGTCCAGGTCCTGCCATTGGTTATTGACCATAGAGGTGTCTCGGTCATGTCTACATAGTTCTCGAACCCGCAGGCTCTGCACACTTAAGGTTCGGTGACGTTTCGGTAGTGTAGAGTTATGTATGGTGGTGACCGAAGGTTGTTTGGAGTCCTGGATGAGATCCCGGACGTCACGAGGAGCTCCGGAATGGTCCGGAGGTAAAGATTCATATATAGGAAGTCCCAGTTTGGTTTCCGGAAAGGTTTCGGGCTCATCGGTAGTGTACCGGGAGTGCCAGTAGTGTACCGGGAGGCCTCCGGGAGGGGTATTTCGACCCTAGAGGGACCATGGGTTGTGGGAGAGTATTAACCAGCCCTTAGTGGGCTGGTAAATCAGCCACAAAAGGCCCATGGCGCAGGGAGAGAAAAAGGATAAGGAAAAGGTGAAAAATCAGCCAATAGGAGGCAATCCTACTCCAACTAGGATTGGAGGTGAAGTAGGATTGCTTCCCACCTCCTATTTCGGCTGAACCAAAGGCCTTGCCTGCCTCTCCTCTCCTCTCCTCCTATATATACTAGTGGAATAGCTAGGGTTTGGCTAACAATTGCAGCCACGTGCTACCCGTTCCACCGGTGCTCCTCTAGATTGGTTTTTCGCAGTGCTTAGGCGAAGCCCTGCCGGAATTGCTCCACCAACACCATCACCGGAGCACCGTCACGCTGCCGGTGAACTCTCTCTCCTCTCCACCTCCTCTTGCTGGATCAAGACGGCGGAGATCGTCATCAAGCTGCACGTGTGCTGAACGCGGAGGTGCCGTCAGTTCGGCGCTAGATCGGAAGGACCGTGATCGAGATCGCGAGACAGTTCGTGATGAGTTCGCGGGACAAATCGTGATCAAGATCGTGAGACGGATCGTGAGGAGTTCACAGGACGGATCGTGATTGGATCGCGGGACGGATCGTGATGAGATCGCGGGACGCTCGACGATTTGGATCGCGGAGAAGTTCGACTACACCAACCGCGTTTCTTAACGCTTCCCGCTTAGCGATCTACAAGGGTACGTAGATCCACTCTCCCTCTCGTAGATGCTCATCACCATGGATAGGTTTGCGTGTGCGTAGGAATTTTTTTGTTTCCCATGCGACGTTCCCCAACAGTGGCATCATGAGCTAGGTTGATGGTTCGATGAGATCTCGAGTAGAACACAAAAGGTTTGTGGGCGTTGATGCTTAGATTGCTTCCTCCCTTGGTCGTATTTTGGTTCAGCGGGATTGTTAGATGAAGCGGCCCGGACCAACATTACTCGTATGCATACGAGAGACCGGTTCCCTCGATGCAACTTGTTGCCTAGATGGCTTGCGGGTGACAGTTTCTCTCACTTTAGTTGGACTGGATTCGACAAAGGCGGTCCTTGAGAAGGTTGAAAAGCAAACTAGTGTATCACCGTTGTGGTTTATGCGTAGGTGAGAATTGTTCTTGCTAGATACCCGTAGCAGCCACGTAAAACATGCAACAACAATTAGAGGACGTCTAACTTGTTTTTGCAGGGTATGTTGTGATATGATATGGCCAATTACATGATGTGATATATGTGATGTATGAGATGATCATGTGATGTATAGATTATCACGACTTGCATGTCAATGAATACGGCAACCGGCAGGAGCCATAGGGTTGTCTTTAATTATTGTATGACCTGCGTGTCAATCATTAAGCGCTATGTAATGCTTTACTTTATCGCTACGGTAGCAATAGTAGTAGAAGCATGCAGGGCGTGACAACCCCGATGGCGACACGTTGATGGAGATCAAGATGATGGAGATCATGGTGTCATGCCGGTGATGATGGAGATCATGCCGGTGCTTTCATGATGGAGATCAAAAGCACAAGATCATGGCCATATCATGTCACTTATGATTTGCATGTGATGTTAATCCTTTTATGCACCTTGTTTTGCTTAGGACGACGGTAGCATTATAAGGTGATCCCTCACTTAATTTCAAGATAAATTGTGTTCTCCCCGAGTGTGCACCGTTGCGAAAGTTCGTCGTGTTGAGACACCACGTGATGATCGGGTGTGATAGACTCTACGTTCACATACAACGGGTGCAAGCCAGATTTGCACGTGCAGAACACTCGGGTTAAACTTGATGAGCCTAGCATGTACAAACATAGCCTCGGAACACAAGAGACCGAAAGGTCGAACATGAGTCATATAGTAGATATGATCAACATGATGATGTTCACCATTGCAGCCACCTCAACTCACGTGATGATCGGACTTGAGTTGGTGAATTTGGATCATGTATCACTCGAATGATCTGAGGGATGTCAATTTGAGTGGGAGTTCTTAAGTAATATGATTAATTGAACTCATTATCATGAACATAGTCAAAGTGTCTTTGCAAATTGTGTTGTAGATTACTAGCTCATGCTGTAGCTCCCTTGTATTTTTATATGTTCCTAGAGAAATAGAATTGAAAGATGATGGTAGTAATATTGCGGACTGGGTCCGTGATCTGAGGATTGTCCTCATTGCTGCACAGAAGGCTTATGTCCTTAATGCACCGCTCGGTGCGCCAACCCCTCTAGCATCGTCTGTAGATGTTGTGAACATCTGACAGGCACGTTCTGATGACTACTTGATAGTTTAGTGCGTCATGCGTTACAGCTTAGAATTGAGGCTCCAAAACGTTTTGAACGTCACGGAACATATGAGATGTTTCTAAGAGCTGAAATTAGGATCTCAGGCTCGTGCTCGTGTTGCGAGATATGAGATCTCCAACAAGATTCTTTGCCTGCAAGATGAAAGAGAAGAGCTCAATCATTGAGCATGTACTCAGATTGTCTGGGTACTACAATCACTTGAATCAAGTGGGAGTTGATCTTCCAGATAAGATAGTGATTGACATAGTTCTCCAAGTCACTGTCACTAAGCTACTAGAACTTAGTGATGAACTATAAATTGCCAGGGATAGAAATAATGATACCTGAGCTGTTCGCAATGTTTTGACACCGCGAAGGTAGAAATCAAGAAGGAGCGTCAAGTGTTGATGGTTAACCAAACCACTAGTTTCGAGAAGGGCAAGATCAAGGAGGGAAACTTCATGGATAGCAAGTCAGTTGCTGCTCCAGTGAAGCAACCCAAAGTTGAACTCAAACCCGAGACTAAGTGCTTTTGTTATGAGGTGAACCGTCGCTGAAGCGGAACAACCCTAGATACTTGGTATATAAGAAGGCTGGCAACTTCGACAGAAGTATATTTGATATACAAGTTATTAATGTGTACCTTGCTAGTACTCCTAGTAGCACCTGGGTATTGGATACCGGTTCGGTTGCTAAATGTTAGTAACTCGAAATAAAAGCTATGGGATAAACGGAGAACTTGCTAAGGGTGAGGTGACGATATGTGTTGGAAATGTTTCCAATGTTGACATGATCAACATCGCACGCTCTCTTTACCTTCAGGATTAGTGACGAACCTGAATAAATTTTATTTGGTGTTTTGCGTTGAGCATGGACATGATTAGATCATGTTTGTTGCAATACGGTTATTCATTTAAAGCTAGAGAATAATGGTTATTCTGTTTACATGAATAATACCTTCAATGGTCATGCACCCAGTGAGAATGGTTTGTTGAAATCTTGATCGTAGTAATACACATGTTCATAACATTGATGTCAAAAGATACAAAGTTAATAATGATAGTACCACATATTTGTGGCAGTGCCGCAGAATGTCATATTGGTATAAAGCGCATGAAGAAACTCCATGCTGATGGATCTTTGGACTAATTCGATTTCGAATCGGTTGAGACATGCGAACCATGCCTCTTGGGCAAGATGACTAAAGGCCCCGTTGGATGGAGCGGGCAAGTAATTCATTGGAAATGATACATGTTGATGTATGCAATCTAGTGAGTCTTGTAGCATGCAGTGGATATCGTTATTTTCTTACCTTCACTGATGATTTGAGTAGATATAGTGTATATTTACTTAATGAAACACAAGTCTGAATCGTTTGAAAGGTTCAAGCAAATTCAGAGTGAAGTTTAAGATCATCGTGACAAGAAGATAAAAATGACTGCGATATGATCGTGGAGGTGAATATCTGAGTTACGAGTTTGGCATACAACTTAAGAAAATGTGAAATTTGTTTCACAACTAAACACCACCTGGAACACCATAGTGTGATGGTGTGTCCGAACATCATAGTCATGCTCTATTGGATATGGTGCATACTGTGATGTCTCTTATCGTTTTACTACTATAATTTTGGGGTTATGCATTAGCGACAACTACATTCACTTTAAATAGGGCATCATCTACATCCGTTGATATGACACCGTGTGAATTATGGTTTGATAGAAACCTAAGCTGTCATTTCTTAATATTTGGGGCTGCGACACTTGTGTGGAAAATGTTTTCACCTAATGAGGTCGAACCCAAGGCAGAAAAATGCATCTTCATAGAATACCCTAAGATCAGTTGGGTGAACCTTCTATTTCAGATCCTAGTGCAAAGTGTTTGTTTCTTAAACGGATCCTTTCTTGAGGAAATGTTTCTCTTGAAAGAATTGAGTGGGAGGAAGATAGAACTTGATGAGGTTGTTAAACCTTTGTTCAACCAGAGAGTAGCGCAACGCAGAAAGATGTTTCTGTGAAGCCTACGTTAGTTGAAGAGGAAGTTAATGATGATGATCATGAAGCTTCAGGATCAAGTTACTATCGAACATCGTAGGTCGACAAGGATTTGTACTGCTCCTAAGTGGTACGACAACCCTGTCTTGGAGGTCATGTTGTTGGACAATGATGAACCTACGAGCTATGGAGAAGCGATGATGGGCCCGGATTCCGACAAATGGTTGGAGGCCATGAAATCCGAGATAGGATCCATGTATGAAAACCAAATATAGACTTTGGTAGACTTGCTCGTTGGACGGCAGGTCGTTGAGTACAAATGGATCTTTAAAATGAAGACAGACGCTGATGGTAATTGTCACCATTTGTAAAGCTCGACTTGTTGCAAAGTTGTTTGTGACAAGTTCAAGGAGTTGACTGCGATGAGACTTTCTCACTCGTAGCGATGTTAAAGTCTGTTGGAATTGTGTTAGCAGTTGCTGCGTTTTCAATTATGAAATCTGGCAGATGGATGTCAAAACATCGTTTCCTTAACGGTTTACTTGAGGAAAGGTTGTATGTGATACAACCAGAAGGTTTTGTCAGTCCTAAGGATGCTAAAAGGTGTGCAAGCTTTAGTGATCCTTCTATGGACTGAAGCAAGCATCTCGGAGTTGGAATATACGCTTTGATGAGGTGATCAAAGTTTTGATGTTTATACAAAGTTTACGAGAAACTTGTATTTGCAATAAAGTGAGTGGGAGCACTATAGAATTTCTGATAAGTATATGTGGATGACATATTGTTGATCAGAAGTAATGTAGAATTTCTGGAAAGCATAAATGGTTGTTTGAAAAGTGATTTTCAAAGGAAGACCTGGATAAAGCTATCTAATTGTTGAGCGTCAACATCTATAGAGATAGATCAAGATGCTTGATGAGACTTTCAATAAGTACATACCTTGACAAGATTTTGAAAGAGTTCAAAATGGATCAGTCGGAGAAAGAGTTCTCGCCTGATTCGTAAGGTGTGAAGTTGAGTGAGACTCAAAGCTCGACAACGGAAGAAGAAAGAGAAAGGACGAACATCGTCCCCTATGCCTTAGCCATAGGCTCTATATTATGCCATGCTATGTACCGCACTTGTGTGTGCCTTGCCATGAGTCCGTCAGGGGGTACAAGAGTGGTCCAGGAGTGGATCACTGGACAGCGGTCGAAATTATCCTTAGTGACTAGAGGACTAAGGAAATGTTTCTTGATTATGGAGGTGATAAAGAGTTCGTCGTAAAAAGAGTTACGTCGATGCAAGCTTTAGCACCAATCCGGATGACTGGTAGTAGCAATCTGGATACGTATAGTGGAGCAGCCATTTGGAAGTAGTACCAAGTGGAGTGTGCTAGCAGTGTTTACGGTTTGACATAGAGATTTGCAAAGTACACACGGATCTAAATATCGCGGACCCGTTGACTATAAGACCTCTCTCACATGCAAAGCATGATCAAGCCCAGAACTCAGTGGGTGTTAGATTCATAACAATGCGAATCACATGGTGATGTGAACTAGATTATTGACTCTAGTGCAAGTGGGAGATTGTTGGAAATATGCCCTAGAGGCAATAATAAATTAGTTATTTTCATATTTCCTTGTTCATGATAATCGTTTGTTATCCATGCTATAATTGTATTGATCGGAGACTTAAATGCATGTGTGGATACATAGACAAAACCATGTCCCTAGTATGCCTCTAATAGACTAGCTCGTTGATCAAAAGATGGTTAAGGTTTCCTAGCCATGGACATGAGATGTCATTTGATAATGGGATCACATCATTAGGGGAATGATGTGATGGACAAGACCCAAACTACAAACGTAGCATATGATCGTGTCAGTTTATTGCTACTGTTTTCTACATGTCAAGTATATGTTCCTATGACCATGAGATCATGCAACTCATGGACATCGGAGGAGTGACTTGTGTGTATCAAACGTTGCAACGTAACTGGGTGACTATAAAGGTGCTCAACAGGTATCTCCGATGGTGTCTGTTGAGTTGGCATGGATCGAGACTGGGATTTGTTACTCCGTGTGACGGAGAGGTATCCCGGGGCCCACTCGGTAATACAACATCACAACAAGCCTTGCAAGCAATGTGGCTAAGTGTTAGTCACAGGATCTTGTATTACGGAACGAGTAAAGAGACTTGCCGGTAACGAGGTTGAAATAGGTATGGAGATACCGACGATCGAATCTCGGGCAAGTAACATACCGAAGAACAAAGGGAACGTTATACGGGATTAACGGAATCCTTGACATAGAGGTTCGATCGATAAAGATCTTCGTAGAATATGTAGGAACCAATGTGGACGTCCAGGTCCCGCCATTGGTTATTGAACGTAGAGGTGTCTCGGTCATGTCTACATAGTTCTCGAACCCGTAGGGTCTGCACACTTAAGGTTCGGTGACATTTCGGTAGTGTAGAGTTATGTATGGTGGTGACCGAAGGTTTTTTGGAGTCCCGGATGAGATCCCAGACGTCACGAGGAGCTCCAGAATGGTCCGTAGGTAAAGATTCATATATAGGAAGTCCCAGTTTGGTTTCCGGAAAGGTTTCGGGCTCATCGGTAGTGTACCGGGAGTGCCGGTAGTGTACCGGGAGGCCTCTGGGAGGGGTATTTCGACCCTAGAGGGACCATGGGCTGTGGGAGAGTATTAACCAACCCTTAGTGGGCTGGTAAATCAGCCACAAAAGGCCCATGGCACAACGAGAGAAAAAGGCTAAGAAAAAGGTGAAAAAATCAGCCAATAGGAGGCAATCCTACTCCAACTAGGATTGGAGGTGAAGTAGGATTGCTTCCCACCTCCTATTTCGGCTGAACCAAAGGCCTTGGCTGCCTCTCCTGTCCTCTCCTCCTAAATATACTAGTGGAATAGCTAGGGTTTGGCTAACAATTGCAGCCACGTGCTACCCGTTCCACCGGTGCTCCTCTAGATTGGTTTTTCGCAGTGCTTGGGCGAAGCCCTGCCGGAATTGCTCCACCACCACCATCACCGGAGCACGGTCACGCTGCCGGTGAACTCTCTCTCCTCTCCACCTCCTCTTGCTGGATCAAGACAGCGGAGATCGTCATCAAGCTGCACGTGTGCTGAACGCGGAGGTGTCGTCCGTTCGGCGCTAGATCGGAAGGACCGTGATCGAGATCGCGAGACAGTTCGTGATGAGATCGCGGAACAGATCGTGATGAGTTCGCGGGACAGATCGTGATCAAGATCATCAGACAGATCATGATGAGTTCACGGGATGGATCGTGATTGGATCGCGGGACGCTCGGCGATTTGGATCGCGAAGAAGTTCGACTACACCAACCACGTTTCTTAACGCTTCCCTCTTAGCGATCTACAAGGGTACGTAGATCCACTCTCCCTCTCGTAGATGCTGATCACCATGGATAGTTTGCGTGTGTGTAGGAAATTTTTTGTTTCCCATGCGATGTTCCCCACAAGAATGTCTGGGTATTCAACTCGTCTAGCGGAGTTGGGAATTGCCCTTCCGCCTGAGGCGATCACTGACAGAGTTCTTCAATCACTGCCACCTAGTTACAAGAGCTTTGTGATGAACTATAACATGCACGGGATGAACAAGTCAGTCACCGAGCTGTTTGCGATGCTAAAAGTCGCTGAGTCTGAAATCCAGAAAGAACATCAAGTGTTGATGGTCAATAAAACCACTAGTTTCAAGAAAAATGGCAAAGTCAAGGGCAAGGGAAAGAAGGGTAAAACCAAGAAGGATGGCAAGGCAGTTGCTATTCCTGCAAAGAAGCCCAAGCATGGACCCAAGCCAGAAACTAAGTGCTTTCATTGCAAAGGAACTGGTCACTGGAAGCGGAACTGCCCCAAGTACCTGGCTGACAAGAAGGCGGCCAACGACAAACAAGGTATATATGATATACATGTTATTGATGTGTACCTTACTAGCTCTCGTAGTAGTGCCTGGGTATTTGATACCGTTTCGGTTGCTCACATTTGCAACTCAAAGCAGGAACTACGGAATAAACGAAGGCTGGCAAAGGACGAAGTGACGATGCGCGTGGGAAATGGTTCCAAGATTGATGTGATCGCCGTCGGCACGCTCTCTCTTCGATTACCATCGGGAATAGTGATGAACCTGAATAATTGTTATTTAGTGCCTGCGTTAAGCATGAACATTATATCTGGATCTTGTTTATTGCAAGACGGTTACTCATTTAAATCAGAGAATAAAGGTTGTTCTATTTATATGAGTAATATATTTTATGGTCATGCACCCAATGTTAGGGGTTTATTCATATTAAATCTTGATAGTGATGACACACATGTTCATAACATTGATGCCAAAAGATGTATAATTGATAATGATAGTACCACTTTCTTGTGGCACTACCGTTTAGGTCATATTGGTGTAAAACGCATGAGGAAGGTCCATGCTGATGGAATTTTGGAGTCACTTGATTTTGAATCACTTGACACATGTGAACCATGCCTCATGGGCAAGATGACTAAAACGCCGTTCTCTGGAACAATGGAACGGGCGAGTGACTTATTGGAAATCATACACACTGATGTGTGCGGTCCAATGAATGTTACAACGCGTGGTGGATATCGTTATTTTCTCACCTTCACTGATGACTTAAGTAGATATGGGTATATTTACTTAATTAAACACAAGTCTAAAATGTTTGAAAAGTTCAAGCAATTTCAGAGTGAAGTTGAGAATCATCGTAACACGAAGATTAAGTTCCTGCAATCTGATCGAGGAGGTGAATATCTGAGTTATGAGTTTGGCAGTCACTTAAGAAAGTGTGGAATTGTTTCACAGTTGACACCGCCCGGAACACCGCAGCGTAATGGTGTGTCCGAACGTCGTAATCGAACCTTATTAGATATTGTGCGTTCTATGATGTCTCTTGCTGATTTGCCACTATCGTTTTGGGGTTATGCATTAGAGACAACTGCATTCACTTTAAATAGGGCACCATCAAAATCCGTTGATACGACGCCATATGAACTGTGGTTTGGCAAGAAGCCAAAGTTGTTGTTTCTTAAAGTTTGGGGATGTGATGCTTATGTCAAAAAGCTTCAGCCTGAAAAGCTGGAACCCAAAGTGGAGAAATGCGTCTTCATAGGATACCCGAAAGAGACAGTCGGGTATACCTTCTATCTCACATCCGAAGGCAAAGTGTTTGTCGCTAAAAACGGAACATTTCTTGAGAAAGAGTTTCTCTCGAAAGAATTGAGTGGGAGGAAAATAGAGCTTGATGAGGTTATTGAACCTTTACTTCAACCAGAAAGTAGCGCAACGCAGAAAGATGTTTCTATGGAACCTACGACGGTAGAAGAGGAAGTTAATGATGATGATCATGAAGCTTCGGATCAAGCAGCTATTGAACCTCGTAGGTCGACAAGGCCGCGTACTACCCCTGAGTGGTACAGCAACCCTGTCTTGGAGGTCATGTTGTTGGACAACAATGAACCTATGAGCTATGGAGGAGCAGTGATGGGCCCGGATTCCAAGAAATGGTTAGAGGCCATGAAATCCGAGATGGGATCCATGTATGAAAACAAATTATGGACTTTGGAAGTATTACCTGAAGGGAAAAAGGCCATTCAGAATAAATGGATCTTTAAGAAGAAAACAGACGCGGACGGTAATGTCACCGTCTATAAAGCTTGACTTGTGGCAAAGGGTTTTTCACAAGTTCAAGGAGTTGACTACGATGAGACTTTCTCACCCGTAGCGATGCTTAAGTCTGTCAGAATCATGTTAGCAATAGCTGCCTATTTCGACTATGAAATTTGGCAGATGGATGTAAAAACAGCGTTCCTCAACGGTTTCCTTGAGGAAGAGTTGTATATGATGCAACCCGAAGGTTTTGTCGATCCAGAGAATGCTGACTAAGTTTGCAAACTCCAGCGATCCATTTATGGATTGGTGCAAGCATCTCAGAGTTGGAATAAGCGCTTTGATGAGGTGATCAAAGCGTTTGAGTTTATACAAGTTTACGGAGAAGCTTGTATTTACAAGAAAGTG
This sequence comes from Hordeum marinum, assembly GCA_022496015.1. NCBI lineage: Eukaryota > Viridiplantae > Streptophyta > Magnoliopsida > Poales > Poaceae > Hordeum > Hordeum marinum. The sequence goes on along the minus strand of CM039672.1, from coordinate 232,062,311 downwards.
AGTGGGAGCTCTATAACGTTTCTAGTATTATATGTGGATGACATATTGCTGATTGGGAACAATATAGAAATGCTGGAAAGCGTGAAGGAATATTTGAACAAGAGTTTTTCAATGAAGGACCTAGGAGAAGCTGCTTTCATATTAGGCATTAAGATCTATAGAGATAGGTCGAGACGCTTAATAGCACTTTCACAGAGCACATACCTTGATAAAGTTTTGAAGAAGTTCAAAATGGAACAGTCCAAGAAGGGGTTCTTGCCTGTATTACAAGGTGTGAAGTTGAGTAAGACTCAATGCCCAGTAACTGTAGAAGATAGAGAAAAGATGAGTGTCATCCCCTATGCTTCAGCCATAGGCTCTATCATGTATGCAATGATGTGCACAAGACCCGATGTCAGCCTTGCCATAAGTATGGCCGGAAGGTTTCAAAGTGATCCTGGAATGGAGCACTGGCAAGCGGTCAAGAATATACTTAAGTACCTGAAAAGGACTAAGGAAATGTTTCTTGTTTATGGAGGTGATGAAGAGCTCGTCGTAAAGGGTTATGTCGATGCAAGCTTTGACACTGATCCGGACGACTCTAAGTCGCAAACCGGATACGTATTTATTCTTAACGGGGGAGCGGTAAGCTGGTGCAGTTCCAAGCAAAGCGTGGTAGCTGATTCTACGTGCGAAGCGGAATACATCACAGCCTCGGAGGTGGCGAAGGAAGGTGTCTGGATGAAGCAGTTCATGACAGATCTTGGAGTAGTGCCGAGTGCATTGAATCCAATGAACCTGTTCTGTGACAATACTAGTGACATTGCTCTGGCCAAGGAACCAAGGTTTCACAAGAGGACCAGACACATAAAGTGACACTTCAACTCCATCCGCGATTACATCTTGGAGAAAGACATAAATATTTGCAAAGTGCACACGGATCTGAATGTTGCAGACCTGTTGACTAAACCTCTTCCAAGGGCTAAACATGATCAACACCAGAACTGCATGGGTGTTCGATTCATTACAATATAAATCACATAGTGATGTGAACTAGATTATTGACTCTAGTGCAAGTGGGAGACTGTTGGAAATATGCCCTAGAGGAAATAAATAAAGTGTTTATTATTGAATTTCCTTGTTCATGATAATCGTTTATTATCCATGCTATAATTGTATTAATTGGAAACATGGATACATGTGTGGATACATAGACAAACACAATGTCCCTAGTATGCCTCTAGTGAACTAGCTCGTTGATTGAAAGATGGTTAAGGTTTCCTAGCCATGGACATGAGATGTCATTTGATAACGGGATCACATCATTAGGAGAATGATGTGATGGACAAGACCCAAACTACAAACATAGCTTATGATCGTGTCAGTTTATTGCTACTGTTTTTTGCATGTCAAGTATATGTTCCTAGGACCATGAGATTATGCAACTCACAAATATCGGAGGAGTACCTTGTGTGTATCAAACGTCGCAACGTAACTGGGTGACTATAAAGGTGCTCTATCGGTGTCTCCGAGGGTGTCTGTTGAGTTGGCATGGATCAAGACTGGGATTTGTTACTCCGTGTGACGAAGAGGTATCTCAGGGCCCACTCGGTAATACAACATCACAATAAGCCCTGCAAGCAATGTGACTAAGTGTTGGTCACGGGATCTTATATTATGGAACGAGTAAAGAGACTTACCAAGTAACGAGGTTGAACTAGGTATGGAGATACCGACGATCGAATCTCGGGCAAGTAACATACCGAAGAACAAAGGGAACATCATACGAGATTAACTGAATCCTTGACATAGAGGTTTGACCGATAAAAGATCTTCGTAGAATATGTAGGAACCAATGTGGACATCCAGGTCCCGCCATTGGTTATTGACCGTAGAGGTGTCTCGGTCATGTCTACATAGTTCTCGAACCCGCAGGGTCTGCACACTTAAGGTTTGGTGACGTTTCGGTAGTATAGAGTTATGTATGGTGGTGACCGAAGTTTATTCAGAGTCCCAGATGAGATCCTGGACGTCACGAGGAGATCCGGAATGGTCTGGAGGTAAAGATTCATATATAGGAAGTCCTGTTTTGGTCGCCGGAAAAGTTCCGGGCTTATTGGTAGTGTACCGGGAGTACCGATAGTGTACCGGGAGACCTCCAGGAGGGGTATTTCGACCCAAGAGGCTTCATGGGCTGTGGGAGAGTGAATATCAGCCCTTAGTGGGCTGGTGGAAAAACCCACACAAGGCCCATGTGGCTGGAGAAGAAAACCCAAAAGGAAAAAGGTGGAAAAAGGCAAAAAGAAAAAAAAGAAGGATGAATCCTAATCCTACTAGGAGTGGAGGAGGTGGACTCCTCCTCTCCTAGTTCGGCCGAAGCCTAGGAGGCTTGGAGGCCAAGATGCCTCCTCTCCTCCTCTCCTCCTATATATATTGGTGGTATTGAGGGTTTTTGCACGAGATTTTCAGCCACGTGCTACCCGTTCCTCCAGCGCATAGTTTCTCCTCTAGATCGGTTTTCTCCAGTGCTTAGGCGAAGCCCTGCCGGAATTGCTCCACCACCATCATCGGAGCGCCGTCAGGCTGCCGGAGAAGTATTGTTCCTCTCCACTCCTTCTTGCTGGATCAAGACTGTGGAGATCGTCATCAAGCTGTACGTGTGCTGAACGCGGAGGTGCCGTCCGTTCGGTGCTAGATCGGAAGGATCGTGATCAAGTTCGTGAGACGGATCATGATCAATTTCATGGGACGGATCGTGATAGGATCGTGGGATGGATCATGATTGGATCGCGGGACGGGTTGTGATTGGATCGCGGGACGCACGGCGATTTGGATCACGTAGACGTTCGACTACACCAACTGCGTTTCTTAACGCTTCCCGCTTAGCGATCTACAAGGGTATGTAGATCCACTCTCCCTCTCTTAGATGATCATCACCATGGATAGATCTTCGTGTGCGTAGGAATTTTTTTGTTTCCCATGCAAGTTCCCCAACACTAAAACCCAATCTCAGCATAATTGCCTCCAAAAAATGCCATTCGACCCGATCGTATGCCTTCATCATATCGAGTTTGACGGCACAAGCAACATTATTCCCTCTCTTCCGACATCTCATAGCGTGAACACTTTAATAAGCGATGAGAATGTTGTCGGTGATGAGGCGGCCGGGCACAAATGCACTCTGTTCTTCACTGATGATCTCACCCATGAAGACTCGTACCCTGTTTGTAATGCACTTCGAGGCAATCTTGTATAGAACTGGGCACAATGAAATGGGTCGATATTGAGACATGCGCTGCGGGTATGGCACCTTTGGAATCAACGTGATGGAAGTGTCGTTCATTCCCTCAGGTAAGACTCCCCCATTCAAGAAATCTAGTACAGCCAAAATTATATCGTCTTTTAACAAAGACCAATGCCGCTGAAAAAATCCCGCTGTGAATCTGTCCACTCCCGGCGCCTTTGACGGCGCCATCTGAAATAGAGCCGTCTTGACCTCCTCCACAGTGTAAGGTTTGTCAAGTTCTTCATTCATTTGCTCCGTCACCTTTGGGTGAACAAAAGTGAGTAGCTCGTCCATTGGTTTGAAACCCGTACTTGTGTATAAAGCTTCATAAGACCCTTGGACTTCTGCATGGTTCTCGTCCGGCGTTTGGCACGTGGAGCCATCCGCCCGTTCAAGCTTCTCTATCTTATTCATTCTTTGCCGCCACGCTGCTTGAGCATGAAAATAGCCTGTGTTACGATCCCCCTCTCGCAGCCAAGGAACCTGTGTTCTCTGTCTTAACCAGATTTCCTCTTGTCATAGTGCCTCTCGGAGCTGCTTCACTATGGCCAGCTCTTCCTCGGATGGGCCGCGTCTCCCAGGCCAGCGCCGAAGCCGGTCCATCTTGTCCCACAGTTTCTACACCTTCCTAGTGAGACACCGGAATTCCTTTGCCCCCCAGACAGACAGCTTAGTCTGCATATCATGCAAAGCACTAAGTACACCCTCGAGACCATTCTGGCCAGCTCCCTTTTGCCATTCTCTAAGCACAAATTGATCATACTCAGAGTGTGTTTGCCATACATCTTCATATCGGAACTACCTTGTCCCTCCATGTCGCTGTTCCACCCGATTATCATGTAAATCGACCAAGACAAAGCAGTGGTCAGACTCCATAGTGCTTATGTGGCGAAGCAAAGTGTGAGGGAATATCTGGGTAAGCTGTAGGTTTCTGAAACCCCTATCAAGTCTGGCTTTGACATTCGACTCACCACTCTGCCCATTATCCCAAGTATACTCCATTCCTCTCTATCCAAGAAAAAGGAGTGAGCAATCATCAAGAGCCTCTCTGAATGCCCTCATCTACCATTCCTGCCGTTCTGCACGCGAGAAGTGTTCAGTAGAAAACATTGTTTTGTTGAAATCCCCAACACACAGCCAAGCATCATGTTGGATCTCAAACAAAGTACGAAGGAATCTCCAACTTTGTTGTCTATCTTCTACCCGTGGAGCTCCATAAAAACCAGTCACTCTCCACTCAACAGAGTTTCGAGTCTTCTTCCTGACCTTGACATCGATATGTGCTGAGCTGTAGTTTTTCATTTCCACCTCTACATCCGCTGACCAGAACATACCGATGCCCCCACTCAAACCATTGCTATTTACTGTAAAACAACCCGCAAAACCAAGCTGATTCTACAGACTTTCCACTCTTATTGCCGAAATCTTTGTCTCCATTAGAAAGAGGAGACTGGAGCCTTCTTTCTTCATAACATTGCGAAGCTCTCGAACTGCCTCCAGGTTCCCAAGCCCGCGACAGTTCCTGCTGATGCAGCTCATTGTTCCCGACAAGGCTGCTCCACAGCCTCTGCCGATGTTTCTGAAGTGTTCGGAGTAGGTCTCTTCTTCTTGGGTTCTTGTTCAAGGTCCCCTTCTAGTTCTCTTCCTATCCCAAGACCCCCACTCGAACCATCAATCTCGTTTTTATCACCTGTTTCCATATGCGGGCTATTAGCCAACAATGGCATCTCAACTTTCCTGTAAGCTTGTTTCTGCGCCTGAGGCCCCCCTTTACGTTTGTTCTGATTGACCTTGTTCTTCAAGGGGGATGTGACCTCAGCTGCACCCTTTGCCTCCGTAGATGACTGGCGCGTCTCAGCCTTCCTATTCTGGGGAGCAGTTTGCTCCCTGGCCGAGCCATCTCCCGAAGCACTCCTCCTCCTATCCTCTGGATCTCTCAGTCCTTTCCCAAAGGGAAGATCACCATTAGCATCCCTAGTTCCAGGTGTAGGGCAATAAAGGTCCGAGTGGCCTAAACAACCACAGGAAAAGCAAAAATGAGGAATATTTTCATAAAGTATATCATACAAATCCATGCCCTTCCTCCTCTTGGATTCAATCAAAATCCATCTCCTCATGGGCTCTTCCACATCCACAGTAACTCTGGCTCTGAGGTATCCAACTGTGCTGTCAAACTGAATCTCCTTCGCATGCTTGTCAATTTGACCGGCTATTGCTTTACTCCACTTTTCATTACGCAGATTAAAGGGGAGATTGACAACTCTAGCCCATAACTGAAGCTTGTCGAACTGTAATTCAGAGGGGCGCATGCACTCATCAAAATCTGAAAGAATCATAGCGTGTTTACTGACGTGCCATGGCGATCCCTCCCAAACTCGATCTCTGTCTTTTCAACTAGGGGTCCTGGAGGCCCCGTCTTCTGCTGTTGCAGTGAGGATCTCTACTAATGATACATGAAAGGGCAACACATGTTTTAGTTTCAATGCTGTAAAGAAACCAATGCAGGGTCAATCACGAAGGAAGGGAAAGAAAGAGAAAAAGAGAGGGAACACAGAGAGACACGAGGAGGCACGTAAGCAAGTGCTGGGTAAAAAAGGACACACTCCTCTATTGCTCGTCTGACGGGTAGTGACATACAGTTTTCCTTTGAGAAAACCACGGATAGCTATGATCTCCTATTATATGGTGACATCTCTTCCAAGAGGGTGTGTATGGGTAGATTTGAAATAGTGCATGACGTAAAGGGGATGGTCATACATGTTGCAAAAGAGATAGATGAGAAGGAAAAGGAGTATGTCCAACACGGCGGGGGGATTGGTTGGAGAAGAGAAGGGCGATAATGGCGCATCGATGGCCTCTGAGGAGGAGGTCCGTCGAGCAAGATGAAAATCTTAGGATGGAACTGCCATGGCATGCTTTCCCACGCGACAATTCGCAAGCTCCTGGACCTACAGGGGCGAATAAGGGCAAATATAGTTTTTCTTTCGGAGTCCCATTTGAATAAATGTAAAGCCCATGAGCTACGTCGTGTTTTAAATTTTGATTCTATGTTTGTAGTGGAGAGTGATGGTCGGGCCGATGGCCTTGTTATGTTTTATCAGAAATGGAATAAAATCGAGTTGAACTATGTAACGCCTTATTTTATTGATGTTCTGTTTATGAATGAAGATGTTGTACAATGGCGGTTCACAGGCTTCTATGGTCTTCCGAGTTGGAATGAACGCAACTTATCTTGGGATAATATTCAAAAATTGCACAGTTTAGGAAACCATCCGTGGGTAATTCTGGGGGATTTTAATGAAATATTATATCCTTCGGAAAAAGAAGGCGATAATGCGAGACCACTTGGAATGATGAGGGAGTTCCGTGAATGTCTTATGGACTGTGGGCTGGAAGATGTAGGTTACATCGGCAATACTTTTACTTGAAGAAGAGGCTAGAATCGAGAGAGTCTTGATCGCTCAGTGTGCAATATGGGTTGGGCTCATAAATTTCCTTGTGCGGCGGTGAGTAACGAAGAACATGTTCATTCGGACCATCGCCCGCTAGTACTAGACATGAATATTTAGATGATAATATGTTCACGTGACCAACGGGACGTGTAAAACAATTTGAAGCTAGGTGGCTAAAGGAAGAGACTGTAAATGAAATTGTTAAGGCATCTTGGGAGAAAGCCAAGTTAGTAGGCATTGGCCCTTCTCTTGCTGACCAAACGAGATCCATGCATGCCGATTTTCATAATTGGGACCATGAAGTTCTAAAAGGCCCGAAGCATAGAATTAATAAATTGAAAACAGAATTAGAGAGACTGAGGCGCAGTCCAAAGAAGGCAGAGTCCCGTTGCCGACAGAAGGAGATAATTGTGGTTATTGAGAACCTGTTGGACCAAGAGGAAATCTTCTGGCTACAAAGAGGTCATGCAAACTGGTTGGTGCACGGGGACCGTAATACGTCATCCTTCCATAACGCAACCACTACCAGGAAAAAGAGAAATAATATAAAGAAACTTCTAGATGACTCAGGGATCTGGAGGGAAGATAGGGAGATAGGGAGCTGAAGGATCACATCACTAGTTATTTTTCAAAACTATTCACTTCTGAAGTCCATCATCCAAATTAGGAGGTTTTGTCCCTCGTTCGTAGGAGAGTTTCAACTAAAATGAACAATGCCCTTCTTTCCCCTTATACTGCCGAGGATGTTCGGAAGGCATTATTCGATATTGGGCATCTGAAAGCGCCAGGACCAGATGGACTCCATGCTATCTTCTATAAAAGATTTTGGCCCATGTTAAGGGACGACCTAATCGAGGAGATTTTGCAAGAAATAAATACATGCACTATCCCAGCCGATTGGAACGATACTGCAATTATCATGATTCCAAAGGTTAATTTACCGGATAAGGTAACCCAATTTAGGCCGATCAGCTTATGCAATGTGCTATATAGGATAATTGCAAAAATGGTGGCTTCTCGTTTGAAGGTATTCCTACCAGATATTACTAGTCCAACTCAAAGTGCCTTTGTGCATGGCATACTAATTACAGATAACATTTTAGTAGCGTATGAATGTTTTCACACAATTAAGAATAAAATAGAAGGTAGAGAAGGCATGTGCGCTATAAAACTTGACATGCACAAAGCTCATGACAGAGTCGAGTCGCCTTTTTTGAAGGAGATCATGTTGAGACTGGGCTTCCGTCAACACTGGGTGACTTTTATTATGCAATGCGTATCAACAGCTAAATACAGAGTAAGTATTAATGTGGAGGAAAGTGAGATCTTCAAGCCTACGAGGGGTTTGAGACAGGGAGACCCATTGTCACCATACCTTTTCTTGTTGTGCACAGAGGGTTTGAATGCTCTACTTACACATGCAGAGAAAAATGGAAAGATTGTTGGGGAATGTTGCATGGGAAACAAAATTTTTCCTATGTTCACGCAAGACCTATCCATGGTGATGAGCATCTACGAGAGCGAGAGTGGATCAACATACCATGGTTAAGAAACGCGGTTGGTGTAGTCGAACGTCTTCGCGATCCAAATCGCCAAGCGTCCCGCGATCTCATCACGATCCATCCCGCGATCCAATCATGATACGTCCCACGAACTCATCATGATCCGTCCCGCGAACTCATCACGATCCGTCCCGCGAACTCATCGTGATCCGTCTCGCGATCTTGATCACAGTCCTTCCGATCTAGCGCCGAACGGACGACACCTCCGCGTTCAGCCCACGTACAGCTTGATGATGATCTCCGCCGTCTTGATCCAGCAAGAGGGATCAGAGAGGAAGAAGGGTTCTCCGGCAGCATGATGGTGCTCCGACAATGGTGGTGGAGCTATTTCGGCAGGGCTTCGCCTAAGCACTGCAGAAATCCGATCTAGAGGAGAAACTATGCACTGGAAGAACGGGTAGCACGTGGCTGAAAATCTTGTGCCAAAACCCTAAAATCCTCTAGTATATATAGGAGGAGAGGAGGAGGAGGCTTGTCTCCCAAGGATCCAGCCCTTGGGTCGGCCGAACCAAGTGGGAGAGGAGGAATCGTCCTCCAATCCTAGTAGGACTAGGATTCCTTCCTATTTTGCCTTTTTTCCACCTTATCTATTTGGGTTTTCTCTCCCAGCCGCATGGGCCTTGCGTGGGACTTCCACCATCCCACTAAGGGATGGTATTCACTCTCACACAGCCCGTGTAGCCTCGTGGGTCGAAATACCCCTCCTGGTGGTCTCCCGGTATACTACCGGCACTCCTAGTACACTACCGATTAGCCCGAAACTTTTTCGGCGACCAAAACAGGACTTCCTATATATGAATCTTTACCTCCAGACCATTCTGGAGCTCCTTGTGATGTCCGGGATCTCATCCGGGACTCCGAACAACCTTCAGTCACCACCATACATAACTCTATACTACCGAAACGTCACCAAACCTTAAGTGTGTAGACCCTGCGGGTTCGAGAACTATGTAGACATGACTGAGACACCTCTACGGTCAATAACCAATAGAAGGACCTGGATGCCCATATTGGTTCCTACATATTCTACGACGATCTTTATCGATGGAACCTCTATGTCAAGGATCCAGTTAATCTCGTATGATGTTCCCTTTGTTCTCCGGTATGTTACTTGCCCGAGATTCGATCGTCGGTATCTCCATACCTAGTTTAACCTCGTTACTGGCAAGTCTCTTTACTCGTTCCATAATACAAGATCCCGTGGCTAACACTTAGTCACATTGCTTGCAAGGCTTATTGTGATGTTGTATTACCGAGTGGGCCCTGACATACCTCTCCATCACACGGAGTAACAAATCCCAGTCTTGATCCATGCCAACCCAACAGACACCCTCGGAGATACTTGTAGAGCACCTTTATAGTCACCCAGTTACGTTGCGATGTTTGATACACACAAGGCACTCCTCCGGTGTCAGTGAGTTGCATGACCTCATGGTCATAGGAACAAATACTTGACATGCAGAAAACAGTAGCAATAAACCGACACGATCATATGCTACGTTTGTAGTTTGGGTCTTGTCCATCACACTATTTCTCCTAATGATGTGATCCCGTTATCAAATGACATCTCATGTCCATGGCTAGGAAACCTTAACCATCTTTGATCAACGAGCTAGTCTATTAGAGGCATTCTAGGGACATGGTTTTGTCTATGTATCCACACATGCATCTAAGTCTCCGATCAAGACAATTATAGCATGGATAATAAACGATTATCCTGAACAAGGAAATATGATAATAACTAATTTATTATTGCCTCTAGGGAATATTTCCAATAGTATCCCACTTGCACTAGAGTCAATAATCTAGTTCACATCACCATGTGATTCGCATTGTTATGAATCTAACACCCAATGAGTGTGGGGCTCAATCATGCTTTGCATGTGAGAGAGGTTTTATAGTCAACGGGTCTGCGACATTCAGAGCCGTGTGTACTTTGCAAATCTCTATGTCAAATTGTAAACACTGCTACCACACTCCACTTGGTACTCTTCCAATTGGGTTCTCCACTATACGTATCCAGACTGCTACTACGAGTCATCCGGATTGGTGTTAAAGCTTGCATTGACGTAACTCCTTACGACGAACTCTTTATCAACTCCAGAATCGAGAAACATCTCCTTAGTCTCTTAGTTACTAAGGATAATCTGGACAGCTGTCCAGTGATCCTCTCCTGGATCACTTTTGTACCCCTTGATGGACTCATGGCAAGGCACACATGTGCGGTACACAACATGGCATAATATAGAGCCTATGGCTAACGCATAGGGGAGGACGTTCGTCCTTTCTCTTTGTTCTGCCATTGTCGAGCTTTGAGTCTCACTCAACTTCACACCTTACAAATCAGGCGAGAACTCTTTCTCTGACTGATCCATTTTGAACTCTTCAAAAACTTTGTCAAGGTATGTACTCATTGAAAAGTCTCATCAAGCATCTTGATCTATCTCTATAGATCTTGATGCTCAACAATTAGGTAGCTTTATCCAGGTCTTCCTTTGAAAAACTCTTTTCAAACAACCATTTATGCTTTCCAGAAATTCTACATCATTTCCGATCAACAATATGTCAACCACATATTCTTACCAGAAACTCTATAGTGCTCCCACTCACTTTATTGTAAATACAAGTTTCTCATAAACTTTGTATAGACTCAAAAACTTTCATCACCTCATCAAAGTGTATATTCCAACACCGAGATGCTTGCTTCAGTGCATAGAAGGATCACTGAAGCTTGCACACCTTTTAGCATCCTTAGGACTAACAAAACCTTCTGGTTGTATCTCATACAACCTTTCCTTAAGGAAGGAAACGATGTTTTGACATCCATCTGCAAGATTTCATAATTGAAAAATGCAGCAACTGCTAACATAATTCCAACAGACTTTAGTATTGCTACGAGTGAGAAAGTCTCATCACAGTCAACTCCTTGAACTTGCCGGAAACTTCTTTGCGAGAAGTCGAGCTTTATAAATGGTGACTTTTACCATCAGTGTGTGTCTTTATCTTAAAGGTCCATTTGTACTCGACGACCTGCCGTCCAATGAGCAAGTCTACCAAAGTCTATACTTGGTTTTCATACATGGATCCTTCCTCAGATTTCATGCCCTCTAACCATTTGTCGGAATCCGGGCCCATCATCGCTTCTTCACAGCTCGTAGGTTCATCGTTGTCCAACAACATGACCTCCAAGACAGGGTTGTCATACTGCTCAGTAGCAGTACACATCCTTGTCAACCTATGAGGTTCGATAGTAACTTGATCCGAAGCTTCATGATCATCATCATTAACTTCCTCTTCAACTAACATAGGCTTCACAGAAAACAACTTCCTGCGCTGCGCTACTCTCTGGTTGAACAAAGGTTCAACAACCTCATCAAGTTCTATCTTCCTCCCACTCAATTCTTTCGAGAGAAACTTTTTCTTGGGAAAAGGACCCGTTTTAGCAACAAACACATTATGCTTGGATCTGAGATAGAAGGTTCATGCAACCATTCTTAGGGTATTCTATGGAGATGCATTTGTCCGCTTTGGGTTCGAGCTGATTAGGTGAAAACAATTTTTCCACACAAGCGTCGTAGCCCCAAACATTAAGAAATGACAGCTTAGGTTTCTATCAAACCATAATTCACACGGTGTCATTTCAACGGATTTAGATGGTGCCCTATTTAAAGTGAGTGTAGTTGTCTCTAATGCATAACCCCAAAATTATAGTAGCAAAACGATAAGAGACATCATAGCAAGCACCATTTCCAATAGAGCACGACTATGATGTTCGAACACACCATCACTCTATGGTGTTCCAGGTGGGGTGAGTTGTGAAACAACTTTCACATTGTCTAAAGTTGAATGCCAAACTCATAACTCAGATATTCACCTCCATGATCATATTGCAGAATTTTTTTATCTTCTTGTCACGATGATCTTAATCTTCACTCTGAATTTGCTTGAACCTTTGAAACGATTCAGACTTGTGTTTCATTAAGTAAATATATACTATATCTACTCAAATCATCAGTGAAGGTAATAAAATAACGATATCCACCGCACGCTACAAGACTCATTGGATTGCATACATAAACATGTATCATTTCCAATAAATCACTTGCCCGCTCCATCAAACCAGAAAACGGGGTCCTTAGTCATCTTGACCAAGAGGCATGGTTCGCATGTCTCAACCGATTCGAAATCGAATGAGTCCAAAGATCCATCAGCATGGAGTTTCTTCATGCGTTTTGTACTAATATGACATTTAGCGGCAATGCCACAAGTATGTGGTACTATCATTATTAACTTTGCATCTTTTGGCATCAATGTTATGAACATGTGTATTACTACGATCAAGATTCAACAAACCATTCTCACTGGGTGCATGACCATTGAAGGTATTATTCATGTAACAGAATAACCATTATTCTCTAACTTAAATGAATAACCGTGATGCAATAAATACGATCTAATCACGTTCATGCTCAACGCAAAACACCAATATAACACCTATTTAGGTTTGCCACTTATCCCGAAGGTAGAGAGAGCATGCGATGTTGATCACATCAACCTTGGAAACATTTCCAACACACATCATCACCTCGCCCTTAGCTAGTGCTCCATTTATTCCGTAGCTTTCATTTTTAGTTACTAACATTTAGCAACCGAACCGGTATCCAATACCAAGGTGCTACTAGGAGTACTAGCAAGGTACACATCAATAACACACATATCAAATATACTTCTATCGACGTTGCCAGCCTTCTTATCTACCAAGTATCTAGGGTTGTTCCGCTTCAGCGACCGCTCTCCTCATAATCGAAGCACTTAGTCTCGGGTCTGGGTTCAACTTTGGGTTGCTTCACTTGAGCAGCAACTGACTTGCTATCCATGAAATTCCCTCCTTGCTCCTGCCCTTCTCGAAACTAGTGGTTTGACTAACCATCAACACTTGATGCTCCTTCTTGATTTCTACCTTCGCGGTGTCAAACATCATGAACAGCTCAGGGATCATTATTTCTATCCCTGGCATTTTATAGTTCATCACCAAGTTCTAGTAGCTTAGTGACAGTGACTTGGAGAACTATATCAATCACTATCTTATCTGGAAGATCAACTCCCACTCGATTTAAGCGATTGTAGCACCCAGACAATCTGAGTACATGCTCAACGATTGAGCTATTCTTCTGTATCTTGCAGGCAAAGAATCTTGTTGGAGATCTCATATCTCGCAACACGGGCATGAGCCTTAAATCCTAATTTCAGCTCTTAGAACATCTCATATGTTCCGTGACGTTCAAAACGTTTTGGAGCCTCAATTCTAAGCCATAATGCATGACGCACTAAACTATCAAGTAATGATCAGAACGTGCCTATCAGATGTTCACAACATCTACAGACGACGCTAGAGGGGTTGCCGTACCGAGCGGTGCATTAAGCACATAAGCCTTTTGTGCAGCAATGAGGACAATCCTCAGATCACGGACCCAGTCCACAATATTGCTACCATCATCTTTCAACTCTATTTCTCTAGGAACATATAAAAATTCAAGGGAGCTACAGCGCGAGCAAGTAATCTACAACATAATTTGCAAAGACACTACTGACTATGTTCATGATAATGAGTTCAATTAATCATATTACTGAAGAACTCCCACTCAAATTGACATCCCTCCGGTCATTCGAGTGATACATGATCCAAATTCACCAACTCAAGTCCGATCATCACGTGAGTTGAGGTGGTTTCAATGGTGAACATCATCATGTTGATCATATCTACTATATGACTCATGTTCGTCCTTTCGGTCTCTTGCGTTCCGAGGCCATGTCTGTACATGCTAGGCTCATCAAGTTTAACCCGAGTGTTCTCCATGTGCAACACTGGCTTGCACCCGTTGTATGTGAACGTAGAGTCTATCACACCCGATCATCACGTGGTGTCTCGACACGAAGAACTTTCGCAATGGTGCACACTCGGGGAGAACACAATTTATCTTGAAATTAAGTGAGGGATCACCTTATAGTGCTACCGTCGTCCTAAGCAAAACAAGGTGCATAAAAGGATTAACATCACATGAAAATCATAAGTGACATGATATGGCCATGAACTTGTGCTTTTCATCTCCATCATGAAAGCACCGGCATGATCTCCATCGTCACCAGCATGACACCATGATCTCCATCATCTTGATCTCCATTAACGTGTCGCCATCGGGGTTGTCGTGCCCACCATGCTTCTACTACTATTGCTACCATTTAGCTATAAAGTAAAGCATTACATAGCGCTTAATGATTGACATGTAGGTCATACAATAATTAAAGACAATCCTATGGCTCCTACCGGTTGCTGTACTCATCAACATGCAAGTCGTGATATTCTATACAACACATGATCATCTCATACATCACATATATCACATCATGTAATTGGCCATATCACATCACAACATACTCTGCAAAAACAAGTTAGACGTCCTCTAATTGTTCTTGCATGTTTTATGTGGCTGCTACATGTATCTAGCAAGAACAATTCTCACCTACGCATAAACCACAACGGTGATACACTAGTTGCTTTTCAACCTTCTCAAGGACCGCCTTTGTCGAATCCAATCCAACTAAAGTGAGAGAAACTGGCACCCGCAAGCCATCTATGCAACAAGTTGCGGTTGAGGGAACCGGTCTCTCGTAAGCGTACGAGTAATGTTGGTCTGGGCCGCTTCATCTCACAATACCGCTGAACCAAAACACGACCAAGGGAGGAAGCAATCTAACCATCAACGCCCACAAACTCTTTGTGTTTTACTTGAGATCTCATCTACACATAGACCTAGCTCTGATATCACTATTGGGGAACGTTGCATGGGAAACAAATTTTTTCCTACGTTCACGCAAGACCTATCCATGGTGACGAGCATCTACGAGAGGGAGAGTGGATCTACATACCCTTGTAGATTGCTAACGGGAAGCGTTAAGAAACGCGGTTGGTGTAGTCGAACGTCTTCGCGATCCAAATCGCCGAGCGTCCCGCGATCTCATCACGATCCGTCCCGCGATCCAATAACGATTCGTCCCGCGAACTCATCACGATCCGTCCCGCGAACTCATCACGATCCGTCTCACGATCTTGATCACAGTCCTTCCGATCTAGCGCCGAACGAACGACACCTCCGCGTTCAGCACACGTACGGCTTGATGACGATCTCTGCCGTCTTGATCCTGCAAGAGGGAGCGGAGAGGAAGAAGAGTTCTTCGGCAGCGTGACGGCGCTCCGGCGATGGTGGTGGAGCTATTCCGGCAGGGCTTCGTCTGATCACTGCAGAAATCCGATCTAGAGGAGAAATTATGCACTGGAAGAACGGGTAGCACATGGTTGAAAATCTTGTGCCAAAACCCTAAAATCCTCTAGTATTTATAGGAGAGAGGAGGAGGAGGCTTGGCTCCCAAGGAGCCATCCCTTGGGTCGGCCGAACCAAGTGGGAGAGGAGGAATCCTCCTCCAATCCTAGTAGTACTAGGAGTCCTCCCTATTTTGCCTTTTTTCCACCTCATCTCTTTGGGTTTTCTCTCCCAGCTGCATGGGCCTTGTGTGGGACTTCCACCAGCCCACTTGTCATGCCCAAGATGTGGTCCTATCCTTATTTGGGCACAAGGGCCTCGACAGGGATAGAAGCACATCTCGATGCGTTCGCAAGAATGGATATCATTACAAGTACATGTACAGAAGATATGAGTAGATGGAATTGGCTTACACTCGCCACAAGCTACATCAGAGTCACATGAATACAACAACATGCTCAACCATCATACATAAGAGCAGGGTCCGACTACGGACGAAATCGAACGAAAAAATGACATCCACCCTTGCTATCCCAGGCTGCCGCCTGGAACCCATCCAAGATTGATGATGATGAAGAAGAAGAAGAAGAACTCCAAATCAAATCAAGCAACATGCTCACGTCAAATCATCGTATTACCTGTACCTACAACTGTTGTTGTAGTAATCTGTGAGCCACAGGGACTCAGCAATCTCATTTCCAAGGGTATCAAGACTATTAAAGCTTAATGGGTGAGGTATGGTTAAGTGGTGAGGCTGCAGCAAGCGACTACGCATATATTTGAGTGGCTAAATTACGAGCATAGAAAGTAAAGTATGGTGGTCTACGCATAACGAATGTGAACTAGTAATGATCACTAACTGATCCTGAACACCTACTTACGTCAATCATAACCCCACTGTGTTCTCTTTCGGATAAGAACTCACGAGAAGAGACAGTCACGGTTACGCACAAAGTTGGTGTATTTTATTAGAGTTTACTTCAAGTTTTCTATGACCGGGTGTTAAACAAAGTATCCAAGTTTGCCACATAACCGCGGGCATGGCTTCTCGAAAAGATTTAACCCTACAGGGGTGCTCCAACTCGTCCATCACAAATTAACCACACGCAGCGGGAATAACCTCAACCACGGATCTCGTGATCATCCTAGGCAATTCCAAAGGAAATCCAACACCTCGAGATAGCCCGAAGATTAATCGGAATTCCTCACTCGAGACGTTCGAGAAAGGTAAAACAAATCCAACAAGGCCGCCCGGCATGTCGATGAACCCGATAGGAGCCGCGTATCTCGTTCTCAGGACACGACCGAATAAGCACATCGTCCAGTGGCCTGATAGAAATCTCCCGAGTTGCCCCGGGTTGGCCCCGCACACGGCTTTGTTTTGGACCAGCACCAGCAGCACTGCCCATCCTGTATTATGTTAAATTAATCCACGAGGGGGCGACCCTCT
This sequence comes from Hordeum marinum, assembly GCA_022496015.1. NCBI lineage: Eukaryota > Viridiplantae > Streptophyta > Magnoliopsida > Poales > Poaceae > Hordeum > Hordeum marinum. The sequence goes on along the minus strand of CM039672.1, from coordinate 232,045,263 downwards.
ATGCGTTAAAAAGGTGATCAATTTTATTATGATGGGCAAATGCAGTACCAAAGTTGGGCCTTGCTAGACAAGTTTTATCCTAAAACGAAAATCAAGGAGGTCCCCATAACAACCCCGAGCATGTTAGGAGTGCTCATTTCTGGAACATAACACCGGTTCACAAGTAACTAAGGGCGGCAAGAGTGGAACAAAACACCGAGCAAAAGGCCAAGCCTTCCACCCTTTACCAAGTGTATATGTGCATTAAATTAAATAGCAGCAATATTGTGATATAACAAAAGAAGGTCCATGTTGACACATGGAAGCAATTACACCTGCAGCTAGCAACGCTATAAGAAGGTCTGAGCAAGCGGTAACATAGCCAAACAATGTTTTGCTGGGATGTGGAGGAGTTAGAGGCTTATCATGGCAGTGTTGGGAGGCTTATCAAACAAGTGGTAGGTAGCGAGATATAACGATAAAAGACGAGACAACTAGCATGTCAATGATAGTAATGGTATCTAGGGAAATGTGTCATCTTGCCTGAGATCCCGCTCGAAAGAAGACCGAGTCCATGAAGAAGACGAACCAACGTAGTCGAACGAATCCTCACACTCCGAACGCTTTCGGAACTCTATCGAGAAGAAGCAATCCGAAACAAATAATCAACACAAGTTACACCACAACATATGCAAAACACGATGCACAACAAATATGATGCATGTCCGGTTTAATATGCAATGCATGACAATCACCACAAACAACTTCTACACATTAAAGTGCAGCTCAATATGCACGAGTTGCATATTGACGAAACTCCACGTTTGAATTATTTAGTTCACTCCTGTTAGGTACACGATAATATTAAATGTTGTTAAACATGTCAAGAGGTGAAGCATAAGTAACTATACTATCCAGGCATCTTAAATGAGGTCGGAAATAACTTATAGCATTTCCGAAATGACCTCATATGTTAATTTCAAAATTGGTCCAGATCTGAACTAAACACATTTTATAATAGTTAAACCAAAGAATAAAGCCTACCATGTTATTCTACACGTCATTCTAGTCAATTTACATATATAGAACATCTCAAACGGAGCTACGGTCTAAAAGATATGAGCGATTCAAGATGCACATGGCATGAATGCAAATGCATGGGAAATGCAATCACAAAGATCTCAAATCATGAGTACAACAAGTTATTATGAAAATACTTGAGATTCTAAGCAAATTTCATATATGAAATGACCAAAACGGAGCTACGGTTCAACCACAATCATCAAAACAAGTTTTGGTGAAATCTGCCAAACACAGCAACATGGCATTTTGAACATATGAAAACAACATGTTAAAATACTCCAAAATGCACAAACTAAGCATGGGGCAATAGCATACAACATCTACTTCATTTCATCTTCACAAATCATATTCAAAACATGCATGGATCACTAGGTAGGAAGCTCTCAAAGTAGCTACTTGAAAACAGTTTCAGACTTAGTGAAAATAGCAGTTTTAGACAGTGCAACTTTTATCACGAAGGCATATTGACAGCAGTATAACTACATGCTACAAATCATGAAATGACATGAAACTTAACAGCACGCTAGAGGGCAATATCAACAATAAATAACTCCATCACACCTACCACAAAAGAGTTCTAGATCACTAGCAAATCACATGGCAAGGCAGCAACAAAATATAACAGATTCCAGACTTAGAAATATTTTGGACCCACAAAATAACTGATTTTTATAGCAAGTTGACAACAACAAAATAATACCTAAACATGATTTTCTAAGGCAAGAAAAATGTCCATGGGCTAGGACACATATCCAAGAGCAACTTTCATGTTGAAACTTTATTCATATCATGCCCGGATTAATTCCTACGAAAATGACAAAAGGGCATCACGGCATAATTGACATGCACGCAAACATGCTCAAATGGCAAAACTAAATGCACAGATAAATCACATGTATTTTTTTCTAACCCGGAAACATATATAATATGCTTAGGTTCATGTAGAAAATTAATCACAATTAAATATGCGGGTATTAGGCCTATTCACGGAAAAGCAATTCGATAAGGCAATTAATATGCCAACATCATGCCAACAATTTTATCATGCATGAAAATGCGGTGCGAATGGGATGAACATTTTTAATATATGATTTTATTAATTCGATGCCCATTTGGTGGTTGTGGCTAGAGCAGCTGGGCGCTGGAGGCCGGCTGGGCCGAGTGGGGCAGCAGGCCCACGCGGGCTGGCGCTGCTATCAACGCTCGAGGGGGGCTCGAGCGCTCCTCCTCCAGATCCGATCGAGATCGAGGAGGGCCGCGACGGCGGGCTGCACCGGCGAGGCAGGGCGGCGTTTGGGCGAGGCCGGAGGCGGGGGATGGCTGGCGGAGGGTCGGGGCGGCCCGTCCATGGCGGCGGCGGTCCTGCGGCAGAGAGAGAAAGGGAGAGGTTAGCCGGGCAGGGGAGAGGAGGAGAGGAGGGAGGAGAGGGAGAGGGCGGCGGCAAGGGGCTCTTCGGCGGCGGCTTCGGCGAGCTGCGGCAGCCGGCGGCCAGCTCGGCTGAGGGGAGCTATGGGGAGCACCTCGGGAGCTGCCATGGGAGGCTCGGGCAAGCTCCCGGGACGCGAGATCCGGGCCCGGATGGGCTCAAAGTGGCCCAGATGGGCTCGGGCGGGTTGGCTGGAGGAGGGAGAAGGGATGGCTAGGGTTTGTGGTTTGGCACGCGGAACGAGGTGGAGCTAGGGGCTATATATAGGTTTAGGGCTAGGGTTAGCTGGCACTGTCTATTTTCAGACGGCCGGCTGACGATCCGACGTCCGGAAGTGGAGAGGGGGTTACGTGGCTGTGTAGACGGGCTAGGAGGGGAAGAGAGGGAAGCGGTGCGGCGCGGCACGACGATTTAAAACAGCGATAAACGTCTAACGATAACCGATGACCGCACTCCTACGGATTATCGACGGGGTACCTAACGAACTCGGATCGCGACGAAAATCGACGGGCGGTCTACCTAACCTATAACAATACCGCACGACAAGTTTGAACTCGATCCGAGAATATTTTTGCATGCGCTTAAAAATGGTTTTATTTTAACGGTGTCGCGGGCGCGCGTGTGTGTGGTTGGTCTCGAACGGGCAACGACGAAAACCGGCGACTATGAATGGATGCAAATTTCGAAAATGGGAGATGATGCTGTGCAGATGATGCGAATGAAGCAATGACGAATGCAACACACAACGAAACATATGACGAGAACGGAAAGGAAAGGGGAATCTTCTGGAATCTTCTGGAACTTTGGTCTCGGGCTGTCACAACTCTCCTCCACTACATGAGGATCTCGTACCGAGATCTAGAACGAAAAGGGGGAAGAGAAAGAGCAAAAGGTAAAACTTAGTTGCTTCTTTGACAAACGAGAGAAACCAATGACTCTTGGAGGACGCAAGAGATGAAGAATGAAGAACAAACAGAATTCATAGGAAATTTCGGCGGCACTTCGGTAGGAAAGAGATGAAAAATTAGATATGATGGAAACAAATCGAAAGAGAGGCATCAAACTTCAGTTGAAATAGAATCAGACTTTCATATGACAGAAGGATCATGGAAAGACTACACAACACTCCGGTTAAATGAATAAGCAAGAAGGAACATGATATTGATCAAACAAGATGGTGGATTGAAGAGAGCATCATCACAAGGCCTTCGGAACAAAAGAATAGAAGCTTGATCTTTGGGAGGAACAGAACTGAGAAGAAATGACAACTTCTAGCACCAATGAATTTGAGAAGCTTGGATGAACGGAGTTGTTGGAAGACCAACAACGAAAAGAATAAGCTTGTTGTGGCCCTATGGAAAACATCTCAAAATTATGAGGTGACAACCTACCACAACAGAAACAATTGATAGATTGAGAGCAACAAGACATGCAAAAACTTCTTTCACCAAGAGAAGAGGAGAAAACATGAATCATTTATGACACCATGATAAGGATTGTTGCTATCATGGTGAAATCGAACCCAAGATAGCTCCAAGAAAGGAATGATGGGTTTAGTTATCTTATTCTTGACGACTTTTCCTTCGAGACTCCTTATTATCAAGAATTAATAACACCATCTTAAAATAAAATGGAGAAGGAATTGAACTTAGAAAACCAAGATAAGGAACACTTGAGCACCCCCAACAAGAATCTAGAAGAACACTTGAAAATGAAAGAATCTTGATGAACCACCATGAAGAACCTCCGGAAGAACTCTGAAAAGAAAGGATGATAGAAAGAATTGAAGGATGCAAAAGAACAAGATTGAGGCCTTCCAAAGAATTAGATGAAGCTTAGCGACAAGATACTTGAGAAAAACTAGGGACTCCGGAAAAGAAAGATGACCACTTGGAATAAGGAATTTTATATCATGAACAATTCCGGAAGAAGGATTGAAATCACTTGATGAAACAAGAATAAGAATTATGATGTGACTATCCTTCATCAAGTTAAATTGATGACAAGCAATGGATTTCACACACCACTTATTCTTCTTGAAAAAGAATGAAAGAGAGAGAGAGAGATATCACAAACTTGAAGAAGTCTTGCATGAGAACACCGGAAAGAATTCAAAACGAAAGAATGATATAGCACGAGAACAAAGAGAGCATGATCCAACTAATGAAAACTTCACAAGGCACCGGAAAGAATAAGAAACTAAAGAGGACACATGAGAATGAAGAGATCAAGATTTGCCTAATAGAAACTGAAAAAAGGCACCCGAATAATTGAGATATGAACGAAGGAACAACAATTGAGAAGAATTTGAGAACGAAAGATGGAAGCTGAGAATGAAGAAATCTTCTAAAATGATGGCCTTCGGGAGGATCGAGAAATGAAAACAACTCGAAATGCACCAAATAGATATGGGAGAAATGACTCATGATCAAAACAATTGAGATGATAGCAATAACCTAAAACCATGAGACTCTGGAAGAATGAACAATGATTGAGAAACTTTTTGGGGAACGTCGCATGGGAAACAAAAATTTTCCTACGCGCACGCAAACCTATCCATGGTGATGAACATCTACAAGAGGGAGAGTGGATCTACGTACCCTTGTAGATCGCTAAGCGGGAAGCGTTGAGAAACGCAGTTGGTGTAGTCGTACTTCTTCACGATCTAAATTGCTGAGTGTCCCACGATCTAATCACGAACCGTCTCGCGATCTCGTCACGATCCGTCCCGCGATCCTATCACGAACGTCCCGTGGCCTTGATCACGATCCTTCCGATCTAGTACCGAACGGACGGCACCTCCGCGTTCAGCACACGTGCAGCTTGATGACGATCTCCACCGTCTTGATCCAGCAAGAGGAGGCGGAGAGGAGGGAGAGTTCACCGGCAGCGTGACGGTGCTCCGGTGATGGTGGTGGAGTTATTCCTGCAGGGCTTCGCCTAAGCACCGGAGAAAACAATCTAGAGGAGAAACTATGCACTGGAGGTTAGGGTTGCACGTGGAAGAAAGAACTTGTGCAAAACCCTTGAAACCCTCTAGTATATATAGGAGGAGAGGAGGAGGAGAGGCAGCCTTGGCCTCCAAGGCTAGCTGGTTCGGCCGGCTAGGAGGGAGGAGTCCTCCTCCTTCTACTCCAAGTAGGATTAGGACTCCTTCCTTATATAGCCCCTTCTTGCCTTTTTCCACCTTTTTCCTTTTGGTATTTTTCCCTCCTGGCACCATGGGCCTTTGTGGCTGTTCCACCAGCCCACTAAGGGCTGGTTATTATTCTCCCACAGCCATGGACCCTCTAGGGTCGAAATACCTCTCCCGGAGGCCTCCCGGTACACTCCCGGCACTCCCGGTACACTATCGATGAGCCCGAAACTTTTCCGGCGTCCAAACTGGGACTTCCTATATATGAATCTTTACCTCCGGACCATTCTGGAGCTCCTCGTGATGTCCGGGATCTCATCCGGTACTCCGAACAATCTTTGGTCACCACCATACATAACTCTACACTACCGAAACATCACCGAACCTTAAGTGTGCAGACCCTGCGGGTTCGAGAACTATGTAGACATGACCGAGACACCTCTCCGTCCAATAACCAATGGCAGGACCTGGATGTCCACATTGGTTCCTACATATCCTACGAAGATCTTTATCGGTCGAACCTCTATGTCAAGGATTCAGTTAATCCCGTATAATGTTCCCTTTGTTCTTCGGTATGTTACTTGCCCGAGATTCGATCGTCGGTATCTCCATACCTAGTTCAACCTCCTTACTGGCAAGTCTCTTTACTCGTTCCGTAATACAAGATCCCGCAACTAACAATTAGTGATGTTGCATTACCGAGTGGGCCCCGAGATACCTGTCCGTCATACGGAGTAACAAATCCCAGTCTCGATCCGTGCCAACTCAACAGACACCATTAGAGATACCTGTAGAGCACCTTTATAGTCACCCAGTTACGTTGCGACGTTTGATACACACAAGGCACTACTCCGATATCCGTGAGTTGCATGATCTCATGGTCATTGGAACGTATACATTGACATGTAGAAAACAGTAGCAATAAACTGACACGATCATACGCTACGTTTGTTGTTTGGGTCTTGTCCATCTCATCATTCTCCCAATGATGTGATCCCGTTATCAAATGACATCACATGCCAATGGCTAGGAAACCTTGACCATCTTTGATCAACGAGTTAGTTCACTAGAGGCATACTAGGGACATTGTGTTGTCTATTTACCCACACTTGCAATGTGTTTCCAATCAATAAAATTATAACATGGATAATAAACGATTATCATGAACAAGGAAATATAATAATAAACACTTTATTTATTGCCTCTAGGGCGTATTTCCAACAGTCTCCCACTTGCACTAGAGTCAATAATCTAGTTCACATCACTATGTGATTTACATGGTAATGAATCGAATACCCATACAGTTCTGGTGTTGATCATATTTAGCCCTTGGAAGAGGTTTAGTCAACGGGTCTGCAACATTCAGATCCGTGTGCACTTTGCTAATATTTATGTCCTTCTCCTCGATGTAGAACCGGATGGAGTTGAAGCGTCGCTTTATGTGTCTGGTCCTCTTGTGAAACCTTGGTTCCTTGGCTAGAGCAATGGCACCAGTGTTGTCACATAACAGGTTTATTGGATTCAGTGCACTAGGCACTATTCCAAGATCTGTCATGAACTGCTTCATCCAGACACCTTCCTTTGCTGCCTCCGAGGCTGCGATGTACTCCGCTTCGCACGTAGAATCAGCTACCACGCTCTGCTTGGAACTGCACCAGCTTACCGCTCCCCCATTAAGAATAAATACGTATCCGGTTTGCGACTTAGAGTCATCCGGATCAGTGTCAAAGCTTGCATCGACGTAACCATTTATGACGAGCTCTTCATCACCTCCATAAACGAGAAACATCTCCTTAGTCCTGTTAAGGTACTTAAGGATATTCTTGACCGCTTGTCAGTGCTCCACTCCAGGATCACTTTGAAACCTTCCGGCCATACTTATGGCAAGGCTGACATCGGGTCTTGTGCACAACATTGCATACATGATAGAGCCTATGGCTGAAGCATAGGGGATGAAACTCATCTTTTCTTTATTTTCTGCAATCACTGGGAATTGAGTCTTCCTCAACTTCACTCCTTGTAACACAGGCAAGAACCCTTTCTTGGACTATTCCATTATGAACTTCTTCAAAACTTTATCAAGGTATGTACTCTGTGAAAGTGCTATTAAGTGTCTCGATCTATCTTTATAGATCCTAATGCCTAATATGAAAGCAGCCTCTCCTAGGTCCTTCATTGAAAAACTCTTATTCAAATATTCCTTCACGCTTTCCAGCATTTCTATATTGTTTCCAATCAGCAATATGTCATCCACATATAACACTAGAAACGCTATAGAGCTCCCACTCACTTTCTTGTAAAGACAAACTTCTCCATAAACTTGTATAAACCCAAATGCTTTGATCACTTCATCAAAGCGCTTATTCCAACTCCGAGATGCTTGCACCAGTCAATAAATGGATCGCTGGAGTTTGCAAACTTTGTCAGCATTCTTTGGATCGACAAAACCTTTGGGTTGCATCATATACAACTCTTCCTCAAGGAAACCGTTGAGGAATGCCGTTTTGACATCCATCTGCGAAATTTCATAGTCGAAATAAGCAGCTATTGCCAACATGATTCTGACAGACTTAAGCATCGCTACGGGTGAGAAAGTCTCATCGTAGTCAACTCCTTGAACTTGTGAAAAACCCTTTGCCACAAGTCGAGCTTTATAGACGGTGACATTACCGTCCGCGTCCCTCTTCTTCTTAAAGATCCATTTGTTCTGAATGGCCTTTCGCCCTTCAGGTAGTACTTCCAAAGTCCATACTTTGTTTTCATACATGGATCCCATCTCGGATTTCATGGCCTCTAACCATTTCTCGGAATCCGGGCCCATCACTGCTCCTCCATAGCTCGTAGGTTCATTGTTGTCTAACAACATGACCTCCAAGACAGGGTTGCCATACCACTTGGGCGTAGTACGCGTCCTTGTCGACCTATGAGGTTCAATAGTAGATTGATCCAAAGCTTCATGATCATCATCATTAACTTCCTCTTCTACCGTCGTAGGTTCCACAGAAACATCTTTCTGCGCTGCGCTACTTTCTGGTTGAAGTAAAGGTTCAATAACCTTATCAAGCTCTATTTCCCTCCCACTCAATTCTTTCAAGAGAAACTATTTCTCAAGAAATGTTCCGTTCTTTGCGACAAATACTTTGCCTTTGGATCTGAGATAGAAGGTATACCCGACTGTCTCTTTCGGGTATCCTATGAAGACGCATTTCTCTGCGCTGGGTTCCAGCTTTTCAGGCTGAAGCTTTTTGACATAAGCATCACATCCCCAAACTTTAAGAAACGACAACTTTGGCCTTTTGCCAAACCACAGTTCAATGGCGTCATCTCAACGGATTTTGATGGTGCCCTATTTAAAGTGAATGCAGCTGTCTCTAATGCATAACCCCAAAACGATAGTGGCAAATCGTCAAGAAACATCATAGAACGCACCATATCTAATAAGGTTCGATTACGACGTTCAGACACACCATTACGCTGTGGTGTTCCGGGCGGTGTCAACTGTGAAACAATTCCACATTGTCTTAAGTGACTGCCAAAGTCATAACTCAGATATTAACCTCCTCGATCAGATCGCAGAATTTAATCTTCTTGTTACGATGATTATCAACTTCACTCTGAAATTGCTTGAACTTTTCAAACGTTTCAGACTTGTGTTTCATCAAGTAAATATACCCATATCTACTCAAGTCATCAGTGAAGGTGAGAAAGTAACGATATCCACCGCGCGCTGCAACATTCATTGGACCGCACACATCAGTATGTATGATTTCCAATAAGTCACTTGCCCATTCCATTGTTCCAGAGAACGACGTTTTAGTCATCTTGCCCATGAGGCATGGTTCACATGTGTCAAGTGATTCAAAATCAAGTGACTCCAAAAGTTCACCAGCATGGAGCTTCCTCATGCGTTTTACACCAATATGACCTAAACGGTAGTGCCACAAGAAAGTGGTACTATCATTATCAACTCTACATCTTTTGGCTTCAATGTTATGAACATGTGTGTCATCACTATCAAGATTCAATATGAATAAACCCCTAACATTGGGTGCATGACCATAAAAGATATTACTCATATAAATAGAACAACCTTTATTCTCTGATTTAAATGAGTAACCGTTTCGCAATAAACAAGATCCAGATATAATGTTCATGCTTAACGTAGGCACTAAATAACAATTATTCAGGTTCATCACTAATCCTGATGGTAATCGAAGAGAGAGCGTGCCGACGGCGATCACATCAACCTTGGAACCATTTCGAAAGCGCATCATCACTTCGTCCTTTGCCAGCCTTCGTTTATTCCGTAGTTCCTGCTTTGAGTTGCAAATGTGAGCAACCAAACCGGTATCAAATACCCAGGCACAACTACGAGAGCTAGTAAGGTACGCATCAATAACATGTATATCATATATACCTTGTTTGTCGTTGACCGCGTTCTTGTCAGCCAGGTACTTGGGGTAGTTCCGCTTCCAGTGACCAGTTCCTTTGCAATGAAAGCACTCAGTTTCTGTCTTAGGTCCATGCTTAGGCTTCTTTGTAGGAGTAGCAACTGCTTTGCCACCCTTCTTGGTTTTACCCTTCTTGCCTTTGCCTTTGCCATTTTTCTTGAAACTAGTGGTTTTATTGACCATCAACACTTGATGTTCTTTCTGGATTTCAGACTCAGCGACTTTCAGCATCGCAAACAGCTCGGCGACTGACTTGTTCATCCCGTGCATGTTATAGTTCATCACAAAGCTCTTGTAACTAGGTGGCAGCGATTGAAGAACTCTATCAGTGATTGCCTCTGGCGGAAGGGTAATTCCCAACTCAGCTAGACGGTTTGAGTACCCAGACATTCTGAGTATGTGCTCACTAATAGACCCATTCTCCTCCATCTTGCAAGCATAGAATTTATCCGAGGTCTCATACCTCTCGATCCGGGCATTCTTCTGAAAGATAAACTTCAACTCCTGGAACATCTCATATGCTCCATGACGTTCAAAACGTCTTTGAAGTCCCGGTTCTAAGCCATACAATATTGCACACTGAACTATTGAGTAGTCTCCAGCACGAGCCTCCCAAGCGTTCTTAACGTCTTCGGAGGTCATGTCTTCTGGTTGGTCACCAAGCGGTGCATCAAGGACATATTGTTTCTGGGAAGCCGTGAGGATAATCCTCAGATTATGGGCCCAATCAACAAAGTTACTTCCATCATCTTTCAACTTAGCTTTCTCTAGGAACGCATTAAAATTCAGGGGTGCTACTGCGCGAGCCATTGATCTACAACATAAATATGCAAAGGTTACTTACACTATTGTTCAAGATAATGAGTTTATTTAATCAAATTACTAAAGCTCCCACTCAAATTGACATCCCTCAGGTCATCTGAGTGTCACATGATCCAAATTCACTAACTCAAGTCCGATCATCACATGAGTTAAGGTGGCTTCAATGGTGAACATCATTATGTTGATCATATCTACTATATGACTCATGTTCGACCTTTCGGTCTCTTGTGTTTCGAGGCCATGTCTGTACATGCTAGGCTCGTCAAGTTTAACCCGAGTGTTCTGCACGTGCAAATCTGGCTTGCACCCATTGTATGTGAACGTAGAGTCTATCACACCCGATCATCACATGGTGTCTCGACACGACGAACTTTCGCAATGGTGCACACTCGGGGAGAACACAATTTATCTTGAAATTTAAGTGAGGGATCACCTTATAATGCTACTGTCATACTAAGCAAAACAAGGTGCATAAAAGGATTAACATCTCAAGCAATTCATAAGTGACATGATATGGCCATGAACTTGTGTTTAAGATCTCCATCTTCAAAACATCAACATGATCTCCATCGTCACCGGCACGACACCATGATCTCCATCATCTTGATCTCCATCAACATGTCGCCATCGGGGTTGTCACGCCCTGCATGCTTCTACTACTATTGCTACCATACCGATAAAGTAAAGCATTACACAGCGCTTAATGATTGACACGCAAGTCATACAATAATTAAAGACAACACTATGGCTCCTGCCGGTTGCCGTACTCATCGACATGCAAGTCGTGAAATTCTATACATCACATGATCATCTCATACATCACATATATCTCATCATGTAATTGGCCATATCACATCACAACATACCCTGCAAAAACAAGTTAGACGTCCTCTAATTGTTGTTGCAAGTTTTACGTGGCTGCTACGGGTATCTAGCAAGAACGATTCTCACCTACGCATAAACCACAACGGTGATACATAAATTGCTTTTCAAACTTCTCGAGGACCGCCTTTGTCGAATCTGATCCAACTAAAGTAGGAGAAACTGACACCCGCTAGCCATCTGTTGCAACAAGTGCAGTTGAGGGAACCGGTCTCTCGTAAGCGTACGAGTAAGGTTGGTCCGGGCCGCTTCATCCCACAATACCGCTGAACCAAAACACGAACAAGGGAGGAAGCAATCTAAGCATCAACGCCCACAAACCATTTGTGTTCTACTCGAGATCTCATCGAACCATCAACCTAGCTCTGATACCACTGTTGGGGAACGTCGCATGGGAAACAAAAATTTTCCTACGCGCACGCATACCTATCCATGGTGATGAGTATCTATGAGAGGGAGAGTGGATCTACGTACCCTTGTAGATCGCTAAGCGGGAAGCGTTGAGAAACGCGGTTGGTGTAGTCGTACTTCTTCGCGATCCAAATCGCTGAGCGTCCCACGATCTAATCACGAACCGTCCCGCGAACCAATCACGAACCGTCCCGCGATCTTGTCACGATCCGTCCTGCGATCCGATCACGAACGTCCCATGGCCTTGATCACGATCCTTCTGATCTAGTACCGAACGGACGACACCTCCGCGTTTAGCACACGTGCAGCTTGATGACGATCTCCACCGTGTTGATCCAGCAAGAGGAGGCGGAGAGGAGGGAGAGTTCACCGGCAGCGTGAAGGCGCTCCGGTGATGGTGGTGGAGTTATTCCTGCAGGGCTTTGCCTAAGCACCGCACAAAACAATTTAGAGGAGAAACTATGCACTGGAGGTTAGGGTTGCACATGGAAGAAAGAACTTGTGCAAAATCCTTGAAACCCTCTAGTATATATAGGAGGAGAGGATGAGGAGAGGCAGCCTTGGCCTCCAAGGCTAGCTGGTTCGGCCGGCTAGGAGGGAGGAGTCCTCCTCCTTCTACTCCAAGTAGGATTAGGACTCCTTCCTTATATAGCCCCTTTTTGCCTTTTTCCACCTTTTTTCCTTTTGGTATTTTCCCCTCCTGGCACCATGGGTCTTTGTGGCTGTTCCACCAGCCCACTAAGGGCTGGTTATTATTCTCCTATAGGCCATGGACCCTCTAGGGTCGAAATACCTCTCCCGGAGGCCTCCCGGTACACTACCGATGAGCCCGAAACTTTTCCGGCGACCAAACTGGGACTTCCTATATATGAATCTTTACCTCTGGACCATTCCGGAGCTCCTCGTGACGTATGGGATCTCATCCGGGACCCCGAACAATCTTCGGTCACCACCATACATAACTCTACACTACCAAAACGTCACCGAACCTTAAGTGTGCAGACCCTGCGGGTTCGAGAACTATGTAGACATGACCGAGACACCTCTCCAGTCAATAACCAATGGCGGGACCTGGATGTCCACATTGGTCCCTACATATTCTACAAAGAACTTTATCGGTCGAACCTCTATGTCAAGGATTCAGTTAATCCTGTATAACGTTCCCTTTGTTCTTCGGTATGTTACTTGCCCGAGATTCGATCGTCGGTATGTCCATACCTAGTTCAACCTCGTTACTGGCAAGTCTCTTTACTCGTTCCGTAATACAAGATCCCGCAACTAACAATTAGTCACATTGCTTTCAAGGCTTATTGTGATGTTGCATTACCGAGTGGGCTCCGAGATACCTCTCCGTCATACGGAGTAACAAATCCCAGTCTCGATCCATGCCAACTCAATAGACACCATCGGAGATACCTGTAGAGCACCTTTATAGTCACCCAGTTACGTTGCGACATTTGATACACACAAGGCACTCCTCCGATATCCATGAGTTGCATGATCTCATGGTCATAGGAACGTATACATTGACATGCAGAAAACAGTAGCAATAAACTGACACGATCATACGCTACGTTTGTAGTTTGGGTCTTGTCCATCTCATCATTCTCCCAATGATGTGATCCCGTTATCAAATGACATCACATGCCAATGGCTAGGAAACCTTGACCATCTTTGATCAACGAGTTAGTTCACTAGAGGCATACTAGGGACACAATGTTGTCTATTTACCCACACATGCAATGTGTTTCCAATCAATACAATTATAGCATGGATAATAAACGATTATCATGAACAAGGAAATATAATAATAAACACTTTATTTATTGCCTCGAGGGCATATTTCCAACAAAACTCTCCTTCGATCTTCAATGCTTAGAATGATGACGAGAAACAACACCAAGAATTACTAAGATACTCCGGAATAATGAATAAAGAAAAGGTTGAGCCAACAATGAGAATGATTTAGAAGCAATCTTCAAGAAGGCATATGACTTATGAAAATCATTCTTACATCATATTCAAAAGAACTTGAGGACATCTCCGGAAAGATTAGAAGAGTCAGGTAGGATCCTGGGAAAAGACCTGTGGGTTATGGGCCCACTGAAAAGAAACCACCGTTGAAACAATTGATTAAAAGAGAGATTGCATCGGTGCAAATTGAGAACTTGATGATATGAGACCCTTGCAAATCATTTAAGAGGACAAGAATGAAAATGAATGTCTTTTGAGATATCTTCAACGCTCCGGATAGAATCGAGAGGGATGAATACACAAGAGAAGCTTGGATAAGAATTCCAACATGGGAGAGCAAAAGAGAATGAAAAAAATGATATGATGAACACCAAGAGCTTGAATTGAATCCATTGGAAAAGAAAACAAGATGAATACTAATAATGATAACTTGAGCACTGAGCATCTTCATAAAAATCACCGGAGAAGAATCACACAGGACAAGAATATGAGGATAGATCTTGAAAATGAAACATTGAGAATCTCCACAGAAATCACCGGAAACAAGATAGAAGAAAAGATAGCGGAAGCATTAATGAAGAGAAAGCACTTGGATGAGAATATAATCATTGAAGAAAAAGGGCGGGAGGGTGGGAAAAACAAAGAAAACTTGGGACAGATGGAATGAACTCCGGAAAGAATAAGAGGATTGATCTTGCAATATTGGAGATGATAGAATTATCTTGAAGAGAAGCACACCGGTAGGAAAGAATTGATATGCCAACTTGATTGGGAAAAATAATTAGCATTCCTAGAGAAATATGAGAACACTACTAGCAAGATATGAATCACCACTTGACATCAAAGCAACTCGAATCACCATATTCAAAACAAAACAAAGGATGAGGCTTATGAAACAAGCCAGAAACAAATACATACCCACTATGCACTTGTTGGAAAGATAATTCTAGGTAACTACTTGAATTACCACCTAAGAACTTCTGAAAGCTTTCTTGTTTATGCGATTCGGGTTGCGGAATCAGGAACCTGCCCTAGGCAATCAGCTGCAACTGCATCCGCAACCTTCCACACCATAATTCAAGAAATTTCGCAAACTCGTCTAATCTTGAATCCTCGAACTCACAACGATACTAAACCATGGTGGTACCCCGGTCGCCTCCCCAGTACTGGGTGACTCCGACCTTATCTCACCACGATAAGTATTGAAGCAATTTCGAACATCCTTCGCCCTGAGATATCAAGGAAGCTGAATGATAACGATGTGCCAACATTCCCTAGAGCTCAACTCCCCGGAAGAAATCAAGCCAGACAGGAGGCACCAAGACAGAACCCTGTCACATCGGCATCATATAGTTTCCAAAATACCCGCGTGATCCTAAATTTTTTTGAGCGAAAGAGGAGTAGAATCAAAATTCTTGAGTCGAATACCTCACCAGAGCGTATAAGAGGAGTAAAAAGAAACCTACTCTCTGATATAACTTGACTCAAAATAGTTTTTACTAGACTCGACTTGGCCAAGTTCGATCAATCAAGGGGGCTCCTAGGTCGGTACAGGCTCTGATACCAACTTGTCACGCCCAAGATGCGGTCCTATCCTTATTTGGGCACGAGGGCCTCGACAGGGATAGAAACGCATCTCGATGCGTTCGCAAGAATGGATATCATTACAAGTACATGTACAGAAGAGATGAGTATATGGAATTGGCTTACACTCGCCACAAGATACATCAGAGTCACATAAATACAACAACATGCTCAACCATCATACATAAGAGCAGGGTCCGACTACAGATGAAATCAAACGACAAAATGACATCCACCCTTGCTATCCCTGGCTGCCGCCTGGAACCCATCCAAGATTGATGAAGAAGAAGAAGAAGAAGAACTCCAAATAAACTCAAGCAACGCGCTCACGTCAAATCATCGCATTACCTGTACCTGCAACTATTGTTGTAGTAATCTGTGAGCCAGAGGGACTAAACAATCTCATTTCCAAGGGTATCAAGACTATTAAAGCTTAATGGGTGAGGTATGGTTAAGTGGTGAGGCTGTAGCAAGCGACTAAGCATATATTTGAGTGGCTAACTTACGAGCACAGAAAGTAAAGTATGGTGGTCTACGCATAACGGACGTGAACTAGTAATGATCACTAACTGATCCTGAACACCTACTTACGTCAATCATAACCCCACCATGTTCTCTTTCGGATAAGAACTCACGAGAAGAGACAGTCACGGTTACGCACACAGTTGGTGTATTTTATTAGAGTTTACTTCAAGTTTTCTATGACTAGGTGTTAAACAAAGTATCCAAGTTTGCCACATAACCGCGGGCATGGCTTCTCGAAAAGATTTAACCCTACAGGGGTGCTCCAACTCGTCCATCACAAATTAACCACACGTAGCGAGAATAACCTCAACCACGGATCTCGTGATCATCCTAGGCAATTCCAAAGGAAATCCAACACCTCGAGATAGCCC
This sequence comes from Hordeum marinum, assembly GCA_022496015.1. Taxonomy (NCBI): domain Eukaryota; kingdom Viridiplantae; phylum Streptophyta; class Magnoliopsida; order Poales; family Poaceae; genus Hordeum; species Hordeum marinum. The sequence goes on along the minus strand of CM039672.1, from coordinate 232,028,619 downwards.
GAAGATTAATCGGAATTCCTCACTCGAGACGTTTGAGAAAGGTAAAACAAATCCAGCAAGGCCGCCCGACGTGTCGACGAACCCAATAGGAGTCGCGTATCTCGTTCTCACGACACGACCGGATAAGCACATCGTATAGTGGCCTGATAGAAATCTTCCGAGTTGCACCGGGTTGGCCCCGTACACGGCTCTGTTTTGGACCAGCACCAGCAACACTGCCCACCGTGTATTATGTTAAATTAACCCACGAGGGGGCGACCCTCTATGCATTAAAAAGGTGATCAATTTTATTATGATGGGCAAATGTAGTACCAAAGTTGGGCCTTGCCATACAAGTTTTATCCTAAAACGAAAATCAAGGTGGTCCCCATAACAACCCCGAACATGTTAGGAGCGCTCATTTCTAGGACATAACACCAGTTCACAAGTAACTAAGGGCGGCAAGAGTGGAACAAAACACCAAGCAAAAGGCCAAGCCTTCCACCCTTTACCGAGTGTATATGTGCATTAAATTAAATAGCAGCAATATTGTGATATAACAAAAGAAGGTCCATGTTGACACATGGAAGCAATTGCACCTGCAGCTAACAACGCTATAAGAAGGTCTGAGCAAGCGGTAACATAGCCAAACAATGTTTTGCTGGGATGTGGAGGGGTTAGAGGCTTATCATGGCAGTGTTGGGAGGCTTATCAAACAAGTGGTAGGTAGCGAGATATAACGATAAAAGATGAGACAACTAGCATGGCAATGATAGTAATGGTATCCAGGGAAATGTGTCATCTTGCCTGAGATCCCGCTCGAAAGAAGACCGAGTCCATGAAGAACACGAACCAACGTAGTCGAACGAATCCTCACACTCCGAACGCTTTCGGAACTCTATCGAGAAGAAGCAATCCGAAACAAACAATCAACACAAGATACACCACAACATATGCAAAACACGATGCACAACAAATATGATGCATGCCCGGTTTAATATGCAATGCATGACAATCACCACAAACAACTTCTACACATTAAAGTGAAGCTCAATATGCACGAGTTGCATATTGACGAAACTCCACGTTCGAATTATTTAGTTCACTCCCGTTAGGTACACGACAATATTAAATGTTGTTAAACATGTCAAGAGGTGAAGCATAAGTAACTATACTATCTAGGCATCTTAAATGAGGTCGGAAACAACTTATAGCATTTCCGAAATGACCTCATATGTTAATTTCAAAATTGGTCCAGATCTGAACTAAACACATTTTATAATAGTTAAACCACAGAATAAAGCCTACCATGTTATTCTACACGTCATTCTAGTCGATTTACATATATAGAACATCTCAAACGGAGCTACGGTCTAAAAGATATGAGCGATTCAAGATGCACATGGCATGAATGCAAATGCATGGGAAATGCAATCACAAAGATCTCAAATCATGATTATAGCAAGTTATTATGAAACTACCTGAGATTCTAAGCAAATTTCATATATGAAATGACCAAAACGGAGCTACGGTTCAACCACAATCATCAAAACAAGTTTTGGTGAAATCTGCCAAACACAGCAACATGGCATTTTGAACATATGAAAACAGCAGGTTACAATACTCCAAAATACACAAACTAAGCATGGGGCAATAGCATACAACATCCACTTCATTTCATCTTCACAAATCATATTCAAAACATGCATGGATCACAAGGTAGGAAGCTCTCAAAGTAGCTACCTGAAAACAGTTTCAGACCTAGTGAAAATAGCAGTATTAGACAGTGCAGCTTTTATCACGAAGGCATATTGACAGCAGTAAAACAACATGCTACAAATCATGAAATGGCATGAAACTTAACAGCATGCTACAGGGCAATATCAACAACAAATAACTCCATTACACCTACCACAAAAGAGTTCTAGATCACTAGCAAATCACATGGCAAGGCAGCAACAAAATATAACAGATTCCAGACTTAGAAATATTTTGGACCCACAAAATAACAGATTTTTATAGCAAGTTGACAACAACAAAACAACACCTAAACATGCTTTTCTAAGGCAAGCAAAATGTCCATGGGCTAGGACACATATCCAAGAGCAACTTTCATGTTGAAACTTAATTCATATCATGCCCGGATTAATTCCTACGAAAATGACAAAAGGGCATCACAGCATAATTGACATGCACGCAAACATGCTCAAATGGCAAAACTAAATGCACAGATAAATCACATGTATTTTTTTCTAACCCGGAAACATATATAATATGCTTAAGTTCATGTAGAAAATTAATCACAATTAAATATGCGGGTATTAGGCCTATTCACGGAAAAGCAATTCTATAATGCAATTAATATGCCAACATCATGCCAATTTTTTTATCATGCATGAAAATGCGGTGCGAATGTGATGAACATTTTTAATATATGATTTTATTAATTCGATGCACGTTTTAAATAATTATGAAAATGCAATATTATGACATATATGCAAATGGGAGGAAATGGCATGTTAAATAATTTAGACATGGATGAAAATAACGTATTATTAATCTACATTTTATTCTAGCCATATTTCATGTTGAAACTATTTCGAAACGGTGCACGGTTTAATACTTATAGCATTTAGAACACGCAAATAAATAAATAAAGAAAATAAAAAAATAGAAGAGGGGGCCGGCTCACCTATGGGCCTTGGGCCCATTCGGTGGTTGTGTCTAGAGCAGCTAGGCGCTGGAGGTCGGCTGGGCCGAGTGGGGCAGCAGGCCCACGCGGGCTGGCGCTGCGGTCAACGCTCGAGGGGGGCTCGAGCGCTCCTCCTCCAGATCCGATCGAGATCGAGGAGGGCGGCGACAGCGGGCTGCACCGGCGAGGCAGGGCGGTCCTGGGCAAGGCCAGAGGCGGGGGATGGCCGGCGGAGGGTCGGGGCGGCCTGTTCATGGCGGCAGCGATCCTGCGGCAAAGAGAGAAAGGGAGAGGTTAGCCGGGCAGGGGAGAGGAGGAGAGGAGGGAGGAGAGGGAGAGGGCGGCGGCGAGGGGCTCTCCGGCGGCGGCTCCGGCGAGCTACGACAACCGGCGGCTGGCTCGGCTGAGGGGAGCACCTCGGGAGCTGCCATGGGAGGCTCGGGCAAGCTCCCGAGACGCGAGATCCGGGCCCGGATGGGCTTGAACGGGCCCAGATGGGCTCGAACGGGCTGGCTGGAGGAGGGAGAAGGGGCTGGCTAGGGTTTGTGGTTGGCACGCGGAACGAGGTGGAGCTAGGGGCTATATATAGGTTTAGGGCTCGGGTTAGCTGGCACTATCCGTTTTTGGACGGCCGGCTGACGATCCGACGTCCGGAAGCGGAGAGGGGGTTACGTGGCTGTGTAGATGGGTTATGAGGGGAGGAGAGGGAAGCGGGGTGGTGCGGCACGACGATTTAAAACAGCGATAAACGTCCGACGATAACCGATGACCGCACTCCTACGGATTACCGACGGGGTACCTAACGAACTCGGATCGCGACGAAAATCGACGGGCGGTCTACCTAAGCTATAACAAGACCGCACGACAAGTTTCAACTCGATCCGAGAATATTTTTGCACGCGCTTAAAAACGGTTTTATTTTAACGGTGCCGCGGGCGCGTGGGTGTGTGGTTGGTCTCGAACGGGCAACGGCAAGAACGACGAAAACCGGCGACTACGAACGGATGCAAATTTCAAAAACGGGAGATGATGCTATGCAGATGATGCGAATGAAGCGATGACGAATGCAACACATAACAAACACATGACGAGAAAGAAGAAGAAAGGGGAATCTTCTGGAATCTTTTGGAACGTCGGTCTCGGGCTGTCACACCAATAAGGGCTGGTATTCACTCTCCCACAGCCCATGTAGCCTCTTGGGTCGAAATACCCCTCCCGGTGGTCTCCGGGTACACTACCGGCACTCCCGGTACACTACCAATTAGCCCGAAACTTTTCCGGAGACTAAAACGGGACTTCCTATATATGAATCTTTACCTGTAGACCATTCTGGAGCTCCTCGTGACGTCCGGGATCTCATCCGGGAACAACCTTTGGTCACCACCATACATAACTCTATACTACCGAAACGTCACCAAACCTTAAGTGTGTAGACCCTGCGGGTTCGAGAACTATGTAGACATGACCGAGACACCTATACGGTCAATAACCAATAGCGGGACCTAGATGCCCATATTGGTTCCTACATATTCTACGAAGATCTTTATCGGTCGAACCTCTATGTCAAGGATTCAGTTAATCCCGTATGATGTTCCCTTTGTTCTTCGGTATGTTACTTGCCCGAGATTTGATCGTCGGTATCTCCATACCTAGTTCAACCTCGTTACCGGCAAGTCTTTTTACTCGTTCCGTAATACAAGATCCCGTGGCTAACACTTAGTCACATTGTTTGCAAGGCTTATTGTGATGTTGTATTACCGAGTGGGCACTGAGATACCTCTCCGTCACACGGAGTAACAAATCCTAGTCTTTATCCATGCCAACTCAACAGACACCATCGGAGATACCTGTAGAGCACCTTTATAGTCACCCAGTTACGTTGCGACATTTGATACACACAAGGCACTCCTCCGATATCCATGAGTTGCGTGGTCTCATGGTCATAGGAACGTATACATTGACATGCAGAAAACAGTAGCAATAAACTGACACGATCATATGCTACGTTTGTAGTTTGAGTCTTGTCCATCACACCATTTCTCCTAATGATGTGATCCCGTTATCAAATGACATCTCATGTCCATGGCTAGGAAACCTTAACCATCTTTGATCAACGAGCTAGTCTATTAGAGGCATACTAGGGACATGGTTTTGTCTATGTATCCACATATGCATCTAAGTCTCCGATCAATACAATTATAGCATGGATAATAAACGATTATCATGAACAAGGAAATATGATAATAACTAATTTATTATTGCCTCTAGGGCATATTTCCAACAAAGATATCAGGGGTAAGAGTATGTAGAGACCACCATCCATCACAAATCTTCTCTTTGCAGACGATTCTTTGATCTTTATGAAAGCCAACCAAGAAAGTGCGGAAGCTTTGAAAGCAGCATTGGATCTATACCGTAAGGCCTCCGGACAACCGATAAGCGTTGAAAAATCCAGCATTTTCTTTAGCCCTAACACATAAGTGGAGAGGACAGAATAGTTGTGTACAACTCTGAATATAATGACGGAGGCGCTCACTGATAAATATTTGGGTTTGCTAGCAAATGTGGGAATAGATAAAACAGACTCCTTCCAATTCCTGATCGAGCGATTAGTTAAAAAAATTAGTGGTTGGAAGGAAAAATTACTGTCTGCTGGGGAAAGGAAATCCTGCTCAAAGCGGCGATCCAAGCCATACCCACCTACGCAATGTCGGTCTTTAAAATTCCTAATTTTTTGTAAAGGAATCATTGACGCGATAGCGCATTTCTGGTGGGGAGACAAGGAGAACCAGAAGTGGATGCACTGGATGTCCTGGTGAAAAATGTGTGTTCCTAAAAATCAAGGAGGGATGGGATTCCATGATATTCATTGTTTCAACTTTGTGTTACTCGCCAAATAGGCCTGTCGTCTTTTGGATTACCCGGATTCCTTGTGTGCTTCTATCCTAAGGGCGAAGTATTATCCTGATGGTGACTTGTTAAACGCTAAGCTAAGGAAAGGATCCTCTTTTACATGGCAAAGTGTTATGGTAGGCATAAACTCTCTGAAACGCGGCTATATTTGGCAAATGGGGAATGGACAAAAGATCAATATTTGGGAAGATGCGTGAATCCCAAACTGTGCCACTAGGAAAATTGTAACGCCCAAGGGGGGAAATCTGTTAACTAAGGTAAGTGATCTCATTGATCCTGCTTCCAATATGTGGGACGAGGACCTGATCACGCAAGCTATGTGGCCCATCGATGTACAATGGATTCTTTCGATTCCACTCCCGCAACACGATATGCCAGATTTTATTGCTTGGAGTTATACGAAAAATGGTATGTTCTTGGTTCGGTCTGCTTATTCAGTGGAGTGGGATCACCAATATGGAACGAAATTAAAACACTCTAATGGCATGGGGCGAACCACAGTTAACCCTATTTGGAGGTTATCCAACAAAAGTTAATTTTTTTATGGCGTACCCTACATGGAACACTCCCATGCCGGGTTACACTCGCTAATAGACATATGAAGGTCTCGACCATTTGCCCCACTTGCTCTAAGGATTTAGAGGATACTAAGCATATGCTTTATCGTTGTAAAAAAACAAAGGAGGTTTGGAAAAGGCTGGGGATGGATGAGATTATTAATAAGGCTTGCGACGTTGATCGTGCTGGAGAAGCGGTGTTGGAGTATTTACTACTACTTTCAGATAAAGATTGTGGATAATGGTTTATCACAATGTCGAGAGATGATTGCTATCTCAACATGGTATGTATGGTGGGAAAGACGGAAGCTAGTGCACAAGGAGATATCTCAAAATGCACTCCAAATTTCTATGGGGGTTCTAAGCCTTACCACAAACTTTGTTAACGCATTATCCCCCAAGGTCTCAATGAAAAAGGGGGGTTGTCCTCCTAGAGGTTTTGCGAAGCTTAATGTTGATGCTTCTTTTGATCATGACATGCTTAGAGGTACGGTGGGGGTGGTTATGAGAGATGAGAGAGGGAGGTTTATTGCGGGAGAAAATGAGAAGATTGACTATTGCGCGGATGTGTTGATGGCCGAAGCTTTAGCTATCAAATTTGGTCTAACATTGGCGCAATCAATTCGAATAATCTGAAGGTGATTGAAACTATGCAGGATGGAGAACAATCAACGGGCGCGGCGGCAGCAATCTTCGACGATTGTTTTCATTATGCCTGCGATTTTGTTTATACTATTTTTAAACATTGTAAGAGAGAAGCTAATGGAGTAGCTCAAGAACTAGCTAGATTAGCTAGGTTTTCTCTTACTTCATTGGTTTGAGGAACCTTTGAATAAAATTATAATGACCTTCACAAACGATGCATACATTTTCTCTGATGAATAAAGTTTAGGGGTTTAAAAAAAACTAAGGGCACAACAAATTGACAGTTGCGAATTCCCTATGCCCATTTGAACGCACACGATAAAGTTGTCAGTCGATGCCGCCGTCCACTATTACTTCGCACTCGGGATTTATTTCCTACTACGATTCAAGTCCTTATAAATCTTTTGGTTGCAAAAAAAGTTCCTATAAGTCTTAGCACCGTATTTTTATCGGAAACCATCGGAATATTTACGCAAGCCCGTTCCTTGACGACGCGACCCGCCAAATAAGATAATTTTGGCCGGGATCAGTTCGGAATCAACTCGATGGATTGATCTGTCCGGTATATTTATTGCCCAAGGCACTTGACGTGCCTCCTGCTTTTTCTTTATTTCTTACTCAGAGCACGCGCTCGTCAATTGCCAAGCAAGAAGAAAAAGCAAGTATATTCTTATATACGTATATACGAGGTGATTAGGTTACAGCCAAGCAAGAAGACGGCCGTGATCACAATGGTGACTAACCGATTGCCCAAGAAGAAGAGAAACACAACAGCGGCTCACCGCCAAGAACCCTACTGGCTGGATCTCCCCTCCGAACTGCTGGAGCTCATCGCCCAGCGATCCTGCGATCCCATCACAGGGCTCACCGCGTTCCGGTCTGGCTGCCGGACATGGCGCACCGCGGCAGCACAGGTGCCTCGCCTCCTGCTTCCCGCCCCTTGGAACGGCTCCGCTCCCCGTGCCGGCTCAGAGCACGCGCTCGACTTCCCCTTGCCTGGCGGGTGGTCGATCGTCGTCGATGCCCGCGACGCGTCCTGCCGCCTCTCGCACCTGACCATGGACGCCACACCGCTCTGCCCAAGATCAGCACTGTCCACGACGCCAAGACCATGTGCGACATCAGGTACGCGCACCATACCGATGACGAAAGCGCGCGCAGACGTAACTGGATGAACGGTACCCAGATCGAGATCCGCACTAATGACTATGATGCATTCTGCTACACATACCTCGAGTTTTCAGATCAGTTCCGCTTCGCCATCCATGCCCCGCACGGTACTTTGACAGCAAGCACAGATGACATGATGAGCATTATGTACCACCGCTTCTTGCTATGAGAGAGAATAGTGGTCTGCCGGCCCGGAGACACGGCCTGGACGAGGCTGCCAAAAGGTCCGTCTTCTCAATACGAGTATTTCATCGACGTAACCTCTTCTCAGGGCAAGATTTATGTCCTGGAATCTAATGGTGTCACATTGGTGTTTGACGCAACTACGCTCGAGTTCCTCTGCTCGATTGATGTGCCACAGTCGACGTCCAAACTTTACTCCATGATATATTGGCCTCACAGATACTGTGATCCTGTTGACTTCGACTATTTCCATCTCGTTGCATTGCCAAGCAAACTACTTTTGGTCGTTGTAAGCGTGAAGTCACTTGAGCCAGTACTTTTCACCTTCTATGAGTTAACATCTGGATCTAAGGATGGCCGGCTCTCCTGGGCTAATGTAACCGGGGATGGAATCGGTGGCAACTACGATGTGTTCATGGATTGCTACCATGCGACCTTTAGCGACAGTGGTGTTGGAACCGGAGCTCGGATCTATTATGTTCTTGACCGGATGTGGAATCCCAGCACATCGACGTACTACTATGAGATACATGACGGCAAGATGGAGTGCCTGTACAGGTCACTAGACGATAACTGTGAATACTCAACTAAGCCTAGTTGGTTTGTTCCCTAGCTAGCTTGTTTGATTTTTCATGCACATAGTGTGATGAACTATGTAAACCATGCTTTATTAATTGCTTTCGCCTGGTGCATACTACAGGTTGTGCTGACCAGACTAAATCGGTGTACTGTGTGCAAAAATTAAGATATCAGTTTTGTTGTTGTTCGTGATGACAGACTCCAATTATGATTTGGTTAGCTTGATACACATTAAAAACTCAGTTTTCATGAGCTGTTTTACGGAGATTGGCGTAGTATTCAGAGTACTAACCAGTACTTACTCCTTTGATTTATATTAGCCATCCGATCTGGTAGAGTATTAAAAAGGATTAAATTTAATATGTTTAATGGGAGAAGGGCATAATGGTCCACGGTAAAAAATTGTGCTTTCAACCGATCACGTCCACCACCAGAACCACGTCTTGTCGATCCAGATCGAGGTCAAGTCGTTGTCCTCCTCCCTCCCCGACCTCGGCCTCGTCCTCGTCCTCCTCCCTCCCCGACCTTTGCCTCTTCCTCGTCCCATTCGCCGTTCTTGCCATTGTCCTCGTCCTCGTCCTCGTCCCCTTCACTGTCCTCGGCCTCCTCCTCCTCCTCGCCCCCTTCACTGTCCTTGGCCTCGGCCTCGTCCTCCTCCTCGGTGGCAAGAAGAAGAATAAGCCATGACATCTGCGGCGGCTCAGTCGGCGGTGAAAGGTGGCATCACTACAGGAACTCGCCCTCGGGCTGATCCCATCTCTTCCCAACTGCCATCCAAAGGTATGAATCGTCCGAATCTCACTTGACTTGGATTCGTAGCCTGCACTTCCTACTTAGATTAGTTTAGTCATCATTGACTTAGGTTTCCCTAGTGCATGCAATACAATTTTTAGTTTAGTCATCATTGATTTAGGTTTCCTTAGTGCATGCAATACAATTTACGTTTTTTCATCATCCATGGTTAGCTCAGTAGTTCGTGACGTTGATGATCGGTTGGCATAACATGTACAACGAGCAAAATTTAATATTCCACACAAGACTTCGTACTGGATTTTGCATGTATTCGTCTATGTATTTTCAGTTTTTTTTCATCTGTAACATGGATAAACGGTGATGATCAGTTTGCCTCACATGCAGGACGTCATGGCAGATGTTAGTGATGGGTGTATGTTCGAGTATTATCATATTGCCAACAGGATGTTTGATAGTGAGGATGAAGGTTATACACTCTATAACAAATATTCTCTTGAGAAAGTCTTTAGTGTGAGGAGAAGCTATGTTGAGTGGGATGGATCCAACATTCATATACTTTTAAGGAAATTTGTGTGTAGTCGTGAAGGGGTTCGTGAAGAGAAGCACATGAAGAGGAAGATGGAAGATGGAAAGAGGATACCATGGAGTTCAACTCGAGTCGGGTGTAGACGTAAATTGGTCATTGCAAGGCAGGAGGAAACATGTCAGTGGTTTGTGAAGGATTTCATCGATGAACACGGCCATCCTCTAGCCCTACGAGATGTTTCGTGTCTTTTGCATTCACAGAAACCTATTAGCGATGAGCAGAAAGCGGACATTGCAGACATGAAAAAAATCCGGGATCCGCAAACACCATATTATGGGTATTTTGTGCATGCAATATGGTGGATATGATTAGGTTGGATGCACGAGGAAGGACATTTACAATTACTGCCATGCTAATAAGCAGTAATCAATCGCTGCAGGTGACGCTAAAATGATGATCAGTCACATGATGATGCGGCAAGAGGGAGATCCAGATTTTTTTTCTTCAGGTACTTGGTTGATGAACGTGGCCCTCTAAAGGCGCTATTCTGGTCTGTAGTCAATCCCAAATTGGCTACGAGGCTTTTGGAGACATTGTTGTTTTTGATATCACATACAAAACCAATAACTACAACCTGCCATTCGTGCCATTTGTCGGGTTGAATCACCACCGCATCACTATTATTTTGGGTGTGGTATCATTTGTCATGAAACAACCCAGGCATACGAGTGGATGTTGTGGACCTTCTCTGATGCCATGGCACAGAAGCATCCGATATTTGTGATCACAGACGGGGACCTTGCAATGTAGAGTTCAATTAGGGTGGCTGACCTGACTCAAACCATAGGATTTGTATATGGCACATTCGGCATAACAATGTACATCATCTGCATGATGACGATGTAAAGGAGGCATTCGGATCTTTCATCTATGATTTATCTTCCATTGAAGAGCATGAGATAAAATTGATACAATTCTTTCAACGGAATAAAGGAACTAGTGAGGAGTCTTGGCTGCATCAGATGTATCATATGAGAAAGTTATGGTTTGTTCCATATCTTGAGGGCCGTTGTTTCCTAGGATTGAGCAATAATCAACAGAGTGAGAGCTTGAACTTTGTACTACGTATGCATCTTGAAGGTAAGATGACCTTGTTTCAAATGCTAGAGCATTATGAGCGTTACCTTGCGACACGACGGTTGAACGAGGTTGTCCAAGACATTGAGGCATTGCAGTACATTCCATTTACAAAGGAAAATGCTTCAACTCTTGAGAAACACACATCATAAGTTTTCACTACTGCTGTGTTTAAGTTGGTCTTATGGAGCATAAATGTTGTTAACAAATGTGAGATCAGGGAAGTACTATATGCATCCGACGTGGCCACCTATGTTGTGTCTAAGAAGAAAAGAACGGATAAAAAGTTTGAAGTGCGCATTGAGGAGCAGGAATGTCTTTTGTATAGGATCAGTTGTTCTTACCGTAAGGTGGAATGCGTAGGGACACCATGTTCCCACATATTTTATATATTGGGAATTTTACAAGAAGAAAGACTTCCCTGGTGTTGTGTTCCCAACAGGTGGACAATCAATGAAAAAATGTGCATACGTACCACTAGAAAGAACGAGATGTATGACTAGTCGGCAAGCCTGCGGAGGTAGCTTCAGTTGTAGAATTATAGTCATGCAACATGTTTCAAGGCATGCCACTCTGATGATGTGTTTCAGTGTCTAATGATGGTTTCACATGCACAACTTGCTGGCAAGGAATCAACTATTGAACAAGCCGACAATAAGGAATCAACGAATTCTCAGAGTAACAACATTAAGTTTTGCCCGGTCATGCCCCGATTGGAGAATACTGATGCTGAGGATTTGGATAAGGTTCTAGTTAGGACAAGGTGCTCCGACGAAAAATCTACAAACAAAGATGAAGAAGACAAGATCGGAGGGTAAATGTGGCTATTGTCACGTGGCAGGTCACAATCGACGTACATGCAACAAATTGTTAGAGGTACCAAATATGTCCAAATTTAGTTTTACCATGTGTTTTACTCATTAATGTTGTGCATGACATTAATTATATTCTTCCGTGTAGGATCTCGAAGCAGATCTCTAATAGGTGTAGCTGTGTGTATATGGTCAGGGTGTATGAATTGATGTTGCACTAGACAGCCATTTGCCATTCAGCTTTGTGTGCCATGGTCTTTAAATTATATTTCACCGTGTCAGCTATTAGTGAATTATGGATTTTTTTAATGTATGACTTAGTGAATTGGAGCTCCACTGGCATGTCACCATATGAGTTTGAGATATTTAGATCTTTTGATGTCCAACTTTAAGAATCATGGATCTTTTCCAACCCTAATAGGGGCCAGCATGGGGCTAGTGTTATTGTGCAAATTTTGGAAATAGATTAAGTGGAGGAAAATTTTGCTCAGTGAAAAAATAGGACAATATTGCATGCTATGTGAAAGAGGGAGCAGGCGCAGACCTCAAGGCGGATCTGGATGCAGACCCTAGGACCGCGGCGGGAGGACCTGCCTGGGATCGTGCGCGCGTGCAGATGATTGGCGGAGGGTGAGGGAGTCCTGGATTAAGGAGTCCTCGGGCTGTCGGCCTATTTCTATGGGCCCGACAGTGGGCCGCTTTGTCATTATCAATAAAGGCCCGAGAACTGTGACACAGTAAACAAGATGGAAATCTCCCAAAACTCTGACGTGTACTCCAAGAACCTGATGATGGGTTCGGCATATTCTTCTCCTAGTGTAACTAACATTGTGTAAACCCTAGATACCCCGATGCCGATATAAACCGGAGGGTATTAGTCTGTCGGACAAGGGAAGCTCATTACTCCTAGGGTTTTAGATGATATCATACGATCTCGAGGTAGATCAACTCTGTACTCGATACCCATCATCAATACAAAACAAAGCCGGGCATAGGGTTTTACCTCCATTAAGAGGGCCTGAACCTGGGTAAACACTATCTCCCTTATCTCCTGTTACCCATCGATCGAAGACCCACAGTTCGGGACCCCCTACCCGAGATCTGCCGGTCTTGACTCCAACACTGGTGCTTTCATTGAGTGTTCAATCGTGGGATAACGAGAAGGATCGATGGCTTAACTGGTCACCAGCGATGACTTTGATGCCAAGGATATCTTTGTCCCGGACCAGCTTTACGCGTTTGACAGCACCACGCCACATGCTACTGTGGTAGATGACCTTGGTCAGATCACATCATTTTCCCCGAATGAGGAAATTAAGGTCGACGACCTAAACTATGTTGCCAACACCCAACGCGATATGGTCCTCTCTGAACTCTCAACTTTGCCCGATGAGCACAAGATCTCCGAAGCATTGTCTTCGGACGTTTTCCTCGATGTCATGTTCGGAACTCCCACTTCGGAGCCGGCCTCGAGTGCGGATCCTACCACGATGTTCCAGGACCGGGAATAAATCCCGACTGAGCATGCTCCCTGCGTTGACACATCGGAGATCAGCTCCTCTAGAATACATGTAACGCCCAAGATGTGATCCTATCCTTATTTTGGCTCGAGGGCCTCGATAGGAATAGAAGCGCATCTCGTCATTTCGCCAAAATGTATATCATTACAAGTACATTTATAGAAGAGATGAGTATATGGAATTGGCTTACACTCGCCACAAGCTAAATCAAGATCACATCGATACAATAACATATTGGGCAGGGTCCGACTACGGATGAAATCAAACGATAAAATGACATCCATCCTTGCTATCCCAGACTGCCGTCCTGGAACCCATCCTATGGTCAATGAAGAAGAAGAACTCCAAATCAAACAAGCATCGCTCTCACGTCAAAGCATCGCATTACATGTACTTGCAACTGTTGTTGTCGTAATCTGTGAGCCAGAGGGACTCAGCAGTCTCATTTCCAAGGGTATCAAGACTAACAAAACTTAATGGGTGAGGTATGATTAGGTGGTGAGGCTGCAGCAAGCACTAAGCATTTATTTGAGTGGCTAACTTACGAGTGCATAAAATAAGTATGGTGGTCTATGAGGGAGTCCTGGATTAGGGGGTCCTCGAATAGCCGACCTATTGTTTATGGGCTGGACTGTATGGGCCGCAAAGCGAGCATGGGATGATCAAAGACCACCTACGCCAGATGGAAGCTTCGAGGAGCCATGACGTACTCTCCAAGTCATTACCTGTAGTTAGGCATGTTTTTCTCTTCGGCATGTAACCGACCATGTGTAAACCCGCGACACCCTCGACGTCTATATAAGCCGGAGGGTTTAGGGGTATAGGGAGGACAACTCATCTAGGGTTAGCTATTCGATCTCGAGGTAGATCAACTCCGTAACCCCCCATATCATCAATACAACCAAGCAGGACATAGGGTATTACCTCCATAGGAGGGCCCGAACCTGGGTAAATTTGTGACCCCTTCGTCTCATGTTACCATTGATTCTTGTCTCACAGTTCGGTACCCCTACCCAAGATCCGTCGGTTTTGACACCGACATTGGTGCTTTCATTGAGAGTTCCTCTGTGAGCGCCAAAGGAATCGATGGAACACCTCGTCGCAAGCAGTGAGATCTATATCCAAGGGACTCTCGCCCCCAATCGATCAGCCGTCATGGCCAGACCGGAAGCTTTTTCCCCAACCAGAGCATCAAGTTCGGAACCTTTGAGTTCATGGCATATTCACGGGGAATACTTGTTCTAATGGAACCTTCGATCCTCGAAGAGAAACCTGTAAGTCCGGACGCCTTGTCGAAGGCATCAGGTCTTGTGGTTGTACAAAACACAGATCCGCTTTGGCGTGTCTTTCGAACCGTCACGCCACTCGATGAATCCACTCGTCTTAGCGGCACGCAGCCTACCATCGCCTTGTTCTTAAACGATTTGTTTGATCGGATCGAAGCTATGCGTATATCAGATGACCGGGCGCCGATCTATGATCGGCTCGGGATCACACCCGATGATAGGGAGATTCACGTCCCCTCGATCACCCACCTTGTCACTACTATCGAGTGTCCGGCTGCGGATTTTGCCCGACAGTCGGAATTGAAAACTGTCTATACCCTAGTCCTCGACCACCGATACTCTGTTAGTGAGTCAGAGGTAGGGAATCACTCTAAAGTTGAACCGTCACCGGTCCAGGATCCTTCGCACGATTCGAAAACTGTAATTCCAAACACTCGATGCGGTATGGAATCAATTTTTTCCCACCCACCGCCCAAGACGATCATCCTAGTATCGCACCAAAGCCCGTGTATTCGGACCTTCAGGATATCAAAAAACTACAAGGAGAATCAATCCATCACTTTTGGGCCAAACTCCTACTCGCTAGAAGCAGAGTAAAAGGTCTTAGTGACCAACATATGACGGAAATTTTCATTCGCAATTGCCATGATGAAGGGGTTCTTAATGCCCTGGCCCGCCGACACATACGTGACTTTTTGGAGTTATCCGATTTGGTACAAAAGTACTGTGCCATGGAGAGCGTATGGCAATCCGAAAATTTGTCCTCGGAACCAATTTTCCCTAAACACCCTAGAGGAACTCGGAAAAAGAGGATACCCCCAAAGAGGCCAGCCAGGTATGAACCCGTCGAAAAAAGAAATAAGCCCCTTTCAGGGACTGTCACTGTCCTCGATGAATTATTGGACAAGCCTTGACCTATAGATTCCATGTTGCTAAACACAAACCCGACTCACAGCCTTAGAGCTTGTTGGGTCGTCAGGCAAGTCACAAAAAGAGATGAGGCCATCCTTGACACACCTTCGTCAAGTAGGCGCTCTCATTCGCCTCCTGGATACAACGCCGAAGTCCTGACGGTCTACGAGACCTTCCCCTCAAGGAACATGCATAAAAGAGCTCTTCGGGAACTCGAATAGGTCTACCATGTGGCATCCACTAGCCCATGGGCAGACATACCAATTACTTTCAGGGACACTGACGAGTGGCCATTCTTCCTGGTCACTCACCGACCTCACTAGTCTTGAACCCCATCATTGCTGGATACAGGCTACATAAAGTGCCAATGGACAGCAGCAGTGGTCTAAACCTTATATACGAAGCCACCCTGGAAAAAATGCAGTTTGACTGATCCTGCATCGAACATAGCAACACAACCTTCCGGGGAATTATCCCAGGGAAAGAGGCGCGTTGTTCCGGATGTATCATCCTAGACGTGGTGTTCGGCACGCCCGAAAACTACCGATCCGAAGAACTTCTCTTCCACATTGTCCCCTTCCCGAGTGGCTATCACGGCCTATTGGGACGTGACGCCTTTACAAAGTTCCAGGCTATACCCCATTATGGGTACATGAAACTCAAAATGCCAGGACCAAACGGAGTGATCACGATCGTCGGTGATCCGAACATAGCCCTTTGGGCCGAAAATAAAATGGCAGCGCTCGCCCTTGAGGCATTAGCAGAGACTTTCGCTGCCGAAGAATTGACCGCATTACGGTCGACAATTAATAAGGACGACGTGATCTTTAGCAAAAGGCCCAAGTCCACATCCTTTAAACTCGCAGATGAAATCATCAAATTTCAGGTACATCCGATGGACCCCAATAAGACAACATCCATCGATGCCCAGCTTTATCCCCTCGTGGATGAAGCAATGCGGAATTACCTTCGTGAAAATTGGGACATTTTGCGTGGCATCCGTCCGATATGCCCGGGATCCCACGATGGCTTGCCGAACACAGTCTAAACATTATCCCAGGCTTTAAGCCCGTGAAACAGAATCCGCACCGCTTCTCCGAGCCCAAACAGCAAGCCATGGGTGACGAATTAGCTAAACTATTCAAGGCTGGATTTATTCAGGGTATTAAACACCTCGAGTGGCTGGCAAACCTAGTGATGGTACCCAAGAAAGGCAAGTCCTGACGGCTTTGTGTCGATTTCAAAGACCTTAACAAAGCCTGCCCCAAAGACCCTTCCCCTTGCCACGTATAGACCGGATCATTGAAGCCACAGCTGGACACAATTCATTGTGTTTCCTTGACACTTACTCCAGATACCACCAAATTAAAATGAAGGAATCCGATCAAGCGGCTACCACATTCATCACCCCTTACGGGCCATTCTGCTTTAATACGATGCCTTTCAGGCTTAAAAATGATGGGGCCACATAACAGCGCATGATCCAAACCTGTCTTGCGACATAGGTCGGTAAGACTGTTGAGGCATACGTGGATGATGTGGTAATCAAAGCCAAACACGTCAGCTAGTTGATTAACAACCTATGACAAACCTTTGCCAGTCTACGCGAATAGGACATACGACTCAATCTGGAAAAATGTGTATTCAGAGTTCCCTCTGGTAAACTGCTTGGATTCATCGTCTCCCATAGAGGAATAGAGGTAAATCCAGCTAAAATCCGTGCTCTTTCCTGAACTTGCAATTCCCACAGAGCTGAAGCACGACCAGAGGCTAGCTGGGTGCGTAGCGGCGTTAAGCTGCTTTATCTCCCGCCTCGGTGAAAAGGCTTTGCCGCTCTATAAGCTGCTAAAGCGTACCAACAAGTTCGAATGGACCCATGAGGCAACGGCTGCGTTAGAAGAAATCAAAACACTACTGGCAACCAATCCCATACTCACGGCACCAAGCGCCGGTGAGACCATGTTACTATACATATCGGCCACCAACAAAGTTGTTAGCACGGTGCTCGTCGTTGAACGAGATGAGGAAGGACACAAATTCCGGACTTAGAAACCGATATATTATGTGTCAGAGGTGCTAACGCAGTGCAAGTCCAGATACCCACATTACCAAAAAATAGCATATACAATATTTATGGCGTCGAGGAAACTCAGACACTACTTCCAGGAGTGTACGGTAATAGTGGCATCTGAGGGCCCCCTGAATGATATAATCAACAACAAGGATGCCATCGGCCGCATAGCCAAATGGGCCGTTGAGCTCCTTCTCTTTGAAATAACCTACAAGCCATGCCACGCCATTAAATCTCAGGTATTGGCGGACTTCTTGGCTGAATGGACAGAGGCCGAGCTCCCCAAGGAATACAGTGCATACTCCCATTGGATAATGTACTTTGATGGATCCAAGACCTTGGTCGGACTGGGGGATGGAGTTATCCTCACATCCCCTACGGGAGACAATGTGCGATACGTGTTGCAAATCATGTATACTGACTCCAACAATGCAGCCTAATATGAAGCTCTCCTTCATGGTCTTCGGATGGCGGTATCAATGGGCATACGACGGGTAGAGGTACGGGGAGAGTCAAACTTGGCCATATCCCAAATTAATGGCGAATTTGACACCAAAAACCCAAAGATGGTGGCATATAGAAATGTCGTCCTCAAGATATCTTCTCGGTTCGAGGGGTTGGAATTCCACCATGTCGCTCGCGACAACAACCAAGCCAACGACATACTGGCCCATATGGGATCCAAGCGCGATCCCGTCCCAAGAAACACCTTCCTGGAGCAGTTCTTTAAGCCCTCCGTAGTGTGGCAGGATGATGACAATGGTGCCGGTCCGAATACGACGGACGAAGTTGTTCCCCCCATAAACAAACCATACGATGGCATTATTGGTTGCTCCGTAATGAATGAAACACCCTCGGCTCATGAGGTAATGGCAGTAACAGTGCCATGGACAAAGCCCTTCCTTGATTACCTTCTTCGCAAGGAACTCCCGATGGTCAAACCGAGGCACGACAATAGTTCGGTGATCCAAGGCCTACAAAGTACATGAGGGTGAGTTATACAAGAAAAGCACAACCAGAATATTACAGCAGTGTGTATCCGAGGAAGAAGGATGGGAGATCCTTGCTGAAATCCATGTAGGCATGGGAGGCCATCATGCCGCGACAAGATCCCTTGTCATCAAGGCCATCCGAGCTGGTTTCTTTTGGCCCACAGCTCGGACGGACGCCCAATCACTTGTACAACATTGCGTAGGTTGTCAACTCTTTGCAAATCAAAGTCACATGCCCCTAACAACTCTTCGGACCATCCCGATCACTTGGCCTTTCGCGGTCTGGGGGCTGGACATGGTCAGGCCACTTAAAGGGGGGACCAAGAAAAACAAATACCTACTGGTCATGGTTGACAAGTTCACCAAATGGATAGAAGAAAATCCCGTCAAGTCAGCTAAATCCGGACCAGTGATCGACTTTATATCCAGCGTGGTACACCGTTACGGTGTCCCACATAGTATAATAACGGATAATGGATCCAACTTTACGGCCCAAGAGGTCAAGGACTCGTGCGCAAAAATGGGCATAAAGCTCGATTACGCGTCAGTATATCATCCACAAACCAATGTACAGGTTAAACAAGCAAACAGTCTCATTATGAGCGGCATTAAGCCACGTTTGGTCCAATCTCTTCATGAGTCCGACTGTCATTGGGTGGAGGAACTCGACTCCGTTCTATGGGGCCTGCGCACCACCCCAAACAAATCAACGGGTTACACACCGTTATTTATGGTCTATGGGGCAGAGGCAGTCCTCCCTTGTGACATTATTCACGACGCACCAAGAGTGCGAATATACGAGTAAAAGGAGGCTGAGTTGGATCAGTAGGACGACTTAGATGCCTTGGAGGGAGAGCGTGACATAGCCCTAACTTGCTCCACTTTTTTCCAACGGCAAGCTCGACGTTACCAAAGTAGGGAGGTCAGGGCAAAAGCATATAACATAGGCGAACTCGTCCTATGACCCCCGGAGAAGCATAATCATAAACTCAACACCAAATGGGAGGGTCCTTTCATCATTGAAGAAGTACTCACGGGAGGTGCCTTCGTCTTCAGAGTCCATCCAATAACCGCCTTGAACCAAACCCATCGAATGCAGCTCGTCTTCGGTGCTTCGACGGATAAACCGGTGTCGTCTTACTCTGCTATATTTTTTCCCTTTTCCTCTTGTTATTTTTGTCTTTTTTCTTCTTCCCTTCCCATTTTGCTGTTTGACAGGGCCAATTTCTTTAATATCCCTATGTTCAGTTGAACTGATCTTGTACTAAAGATTATCGGCATACACCATAAAGTGTTAAATCCGAACACAACACATGGGGGCTTCTTCTAGTTGCCAACTTTTTATGTTACAAGTATTTTCTCACACCTATTGTGCGCATATGTTTCTTTTGTCATGTTCTAGACATCATATGCATCAATTTGAACTAAGATTTGCCAAGCTAGGTTGCCTCGCTCCTGTGCTTACCTTCTACGTTCCCGATTGTTTGGCTAGAGGGTAATGGGAGCACCTTTGTGATTGTTACGACCGGATCATCCAGACACATACCTCAGACGGGTGAAGCCGAAAGCTAGCTATCTTACGTAGACAATTGGTCGGCTGTGACGGAAACACCTTATACGGCTTCGGTCGTTATCACTGTTGTTTGGGTTTTTCTTCCCAAATAACAATTAGCTGCATACTAAAAGTGTGCGGCCTTCCGTCTACGATCTTCATAGAGCCTCGATGAATGGTATCGATAGAGGTACTATTTTCCTTAGAAGATGTTTCTTACGCTAAGCAGTAATATAACATATCTTTCTGTGTGCTTTCTGTCTCTTCTCACCGCATGGCCGGATTGCCTAGTTCCCCGAATACAGTTCACACTTTCGGAGGGAAAAATAAGGAGGAACACTCTCGAGCTCTTCGCGCGGGGGAGGGGGGGAGAAGCCGATGGCCGGTTAAGACAAAGTTTACAACACAAATTTTTATATACAAGTACATATAAATTACATGTGCGGCTGCTAACTAAGATTTGAAAGTGCATCATATCGACTAGAGGGGGGGTGAATAGACGATTTTTACAAATTCATCACTTGAGGAATTTCAACTTTGAGGAAATTGAAATGTGATGAATGACTGGCAGCGGAATAAGTACTCAAGTGCATGAGGAACATAGTAACAACATAGTCTTCATGATGAAATGAAACATGCACAAATAGAGAGTAGCGTGATACAGGATAAGCAGTGATGAACAAGGTAACTTGAAGAATTTGAGGTGAGGAATTTGTGAAAGTCTTCACTCAGATTCTTAAAATAGTAACAATCAATTTCATCAACAGGTATATGAGGAATAGAGAGGTTGAGGAAATAGAACCAGATAGCTCAATGAACACAATGGTTTGATGACCCAGTTCCAACCGCTGTGACAGTCGTACGTCTGGTTTAGAGCGGCCTGGTATTTAAACCAGAGGACACATAGTCCCAGGACACACAGTCCTTACCATATTCTCCTTGAGCTAAGGTCACACAGTCCTCGCCCAACACTCGTGGTAAGTCTTCAGGGTAGACTTCCAAAACCCTCACAAACTGGTCACCCGGCGATCCACAATTTACTGTTGGATGCTCTAAACCAAGGTCACTTCGTGGTCCCCAATTGACTGCAGGAGCACTAGACCATGATGCCTAACCGTTTGGAGGATGCACAGTCCTCAAAGGTAACAAGCATCGGTTCCACACAGGAATTTCTTCAGTGATGCTCAATCACTTTGGGTTTTGTGGTTTGATTGTAGGTTTTTCCTCACAGATGATTTTCTCTCAAAAGTCCTTGGAGGATGGGTTGCTCTCAAATGACAAGTGTCAGTTCTCTCTCTCGGAGCAGCCAACCAGTTAGTGGTTGTGGGTGGTGGCTATTTATAGCCAGGATGCAACCTGACATGATAAGACATAAATGCCCCTAATGATATGACCGTTATGTGGATAACAATGATTGGGGACAGCTGGCGCTAAGCATAGCAACGGTCGGAATTTCAAACTATGAAAGTCCTCAGCTTATCATGTTCCTCACTTGTAGGCAATTCGCACTGGCGAAATCCTAACTCCTCAGTCAAATCAATTTCCTCAGAGACCAGAAGAACTTCGTCTCTGTGACTGAAGAACTTGTCTGAACCATAAGAGATTTCCAAAGACTTCACTCGAAGGTTTGTATTGGTTGAGGATTTTGGAGTTGAGCATTAGTTGGAAATTTTCCTTAGTATTACCTAGGCCCCCTTTAACAGTACGGTGTTTCCTATGACTCAAATAAAGGAAACGAAACTACGAAAACAAAAGTCTTCACGCTTCATATTCCTCGTTCATATCTTCAAGGTCACACCTACTTATTCATTTTCAAAGTCTTCACAAAGTCTTCACCAAAGTCTTCAGAAAGTCTTCAGCAAAGTCTTCACTTGAAGACATACATTTTTAGGGGTCGATAATCTTCGATTATATCAAACTCCTCGGCGACTTATAGAGTCTGCGTACACTCACAAACGCATTAGTACTTTAACCTGTAAGTCTTCAATACACCAAAATCACTAAGGGGCACTAGATGCACTAACAATCTCCCCCTTTTTGGTGATTGATGACAAATAGGTTAAGTTTTCAACGGGGATAAACATATGAAGTGAAAGTATATATTTTGAGGAATTTGATTGCAAGATATAGAAGAACTCCCCCTGAAGATGTGCATATTTGAGGAATTTGCGTTGGACTGCAAATGCACATGGCAGGTTCAAACATGGAGAACTCCCCCTATATCTTGTAATTCATACACGCATTTGAATATATGATATGAAGAATTTGAAATGCGTGAGGAACATGGCGTCTAACGAAATTCAGCATGCATGCATTTAGTAATTTGAGGAAATAAACATGTGAGGAAATAGTTCAAAAGTGTCAGACCACCATCGGCCTTAAGTTTACAACTCAATCAACCAAAGTTTCGGAAGAGCGAGAGTTGTAACTTAAACAAAAATAGCCCATTTATAGAGACCCGCTTGAAGACTAACTCAAATTTTCTCCCCCTTTGTCATCGAAGACCAAAAGGGAAGAAAAAGTGATGACTAACGCCCCTTTGAAGAATTTCATCGTGTTGGTGAGGAAGGAGCGCCAACGTTGTCGGGGTCGTTTATCGATGCAGGGCCTGCAGCAGTGTCATCAATGTCTTCATCGTCATCACGCTCGCGAGACGAAGAATATGAACTTGCTACCATCAGAGGAACTTGAAGTTTTCATGTGCATAATAGTGGTTCCTCTTGACAGTGTTCTGCGTCACAATCATATTCTGCACAATGTATCCAAGTTGACGCTTTACCCACTTGTGATTGTGATTGACCTCCTGATGAAGACTTATTAGAAGCTTGTGATCAGTCATCACACGAGGGGCAGACTCTTGAGGTTGTTGAGCCGAGGCTTTTGCACCGGAGTCTTGAGTGGCTGTGTCATCATTGGTGGAGAAGGAAGCGGCTTTGTGGAACTGTCCATCCAAAGGACGAGTGCCTTTTCCTTCAGCTGAGGCAATTGAGCTCTTAATGACTTCTATTGGAGGCAGAAAGCTAAAGTGATTCTGAAAATCAGCCTTGAAAGGAACTGAGGTCTTTGCCCTGATGAATTTCATGATCCATGACGCATAGGGCTTCTGTTCAAATGGAGCTAAGGCAACACTGGCCAATGTCCCCATGAAGAAATCATGCAAGTCGATGGGAATCCCATGAATGATGTTGAAGAGCATATTCTTCACGATTCCTTCCACTTCTTATTCTTCAAAATCGTGGCCTTTCTAAGGACATAATGTATTTGTGAGGATACGGTAAACAGTCCTGGGCACATATAGCAGATTCTTCACAAGGAAGGTGTTTGGTTGAGGCGTTCTAGGAGGCAAAGGCTTCATCAATACTTGCATCAGCTGATTTGGAAGTGCAGGCTCATTAAACAGTTTGCGGGCTTCATCTGAGGGAATTGAAACAGGAACACAGTGAAGCAATTCAGAGGCTTGAGCAGTGAAGTGGGTCATGCCAGTCATCCAGTCCAATATCCATGAGTTGATATCTGAGGAATTTCCGCTAATATGCAGCGTGGCATAGAAATGAATGATGATTTCTTCATTCTAGTCGTGGATGTCGACACAGAATGGAAGAAGGCCTGCTTCATAGAGAACTTGGAGCATTGGAGTGAATAATGGAAGACTTTCCATATCATCATGAGGAATCTGATGGTGCTCGAAGACTTTCTTCTTCTCATATAGGATTGACGCATAATAGTTGAGTTGAGAGGCAGTCCAGAATCAGTTGCGACCAGCCCTTGCAGAGTCAAAGGGGTTTGGTCCAGAGAAGAATAAGTGTTCATTGAAGAAATTACTCTTGAGGAATTTGGGACGAATAGTGCCTTTGAAGGGCAGTCTTGGCTTGGGTTGAAGATTTGTTCGTGTGCGCCCCTTGATCTCCGTTGGCATTGGAGGAACAGTAGACTGAGTGATTTGAAGAACTAGTTCCTCTGCAGTGGTCGGAGCATCTTTTTCCTCAGCTGTTGCAGCTGGAATTTCTTCATTGTCTAGAAGGTATAGATGTTCAGAGTCTTCTAGGATTTCTTTAGTCCGTGCAGGTGACTGAGGGATCAACATCAAAGGAGTTGACTTTGCGGAATTGGGGTGTGCAGATTCCCAATATTCATCATTGACGACTGGAGTAGTCTCACCAATGTCAACTTCTTCATCAATTTCTTCTACGCCAGCTTCCTCAGTAGTTACCAGAAGCTGGGGCGATGATACCTTGAGGGTTGATACAGTGTCATCAATGAAAATTTCCTCATCAAGAGGCTCTGTGGAAGCAGCCGAATGATTTTCTTCTTCTTCAGGGATGACATACTCCTCCCCAAACGGCACAATAGCATAGGCTGGTACTAAGGAAATTGGAGTTGCATCAGTTGGAGTTGCTGAGGAACTTGATGAAGTTTTCAACTTCTTCAACACAGGGGCATCAGAGGTTGACGCTTTTCTCTTGAGTGGATTTTCCTCAGCAGTAGTAGTTTCTTCAGGAACGACTGATGCAATCGCCCTGGGTGGTTTAGTTTCTTCAGGCACAACAACTTCTTCAGCTGGCCTATCAGATTCTTCAGGTACAACAGAAGTACCTGTTGGCATAGCCGTTTCTTCAGGCACACCATTGGAGGTTGCCCTGGCATGTTCATCAGTGGTCTGAGTTTCCTCAGCAGCACTGGCAGTTGCTTCTGGTGCAGAAGCATTTCCTTCAACAGTTTCATCAGGCTGAACATTTTCATCAGCTGCCTAAGGAGTTTCATCTGCAGTCTGAGCAATTTCTTCAGGCTGAGGCTTTTGTGGTTGCGATCAAGCTGCAGCCCTGGTGTTGTGATCCTTTATAGCTGCTTGAGCAGCCCTGAAGAGTCTGACCTTGGTGCCCTTCCATTCAGCATCATATCTTTGTTGATCCAAAGAGAGTGTGCGAATTTCGTACTGAACTGTGACGAGTTGATTTGGGGTCAAATTCATCACATTTTCGCGCAAAAACTTTTCTTTGCGAGTCCTGTTCCTCTTAGCTCTCACAGCTTGCTCTCTCTTCCATTGTTCTTCACAGATGAAGTGGGTGAGGATAGGATCCACTTCAGGAGGCAGATTTAGTGAAGAAAGTGGGGTGCTTGGGTCTTCATGCCATATATCGATGAAGTTGAGGATCATCTTGGGATCCAGCATGAGAGGAACAGAGCTACCCTTTGCTCTAGCAGCCCTGTGCTGACTTTGTGTGATGATTTCTACCAATTCCTCATCATCAGCTTCATCATCATCACTATCATTATCCTCAGAACGTGAGGGCATGGTCATCACATCCTTGCTTGTGTGAGGACTTGGTCTTTGACGTCGTCCAACAGTTTTCTTCAGCTTCAACGCAGAGGGGCTGGTTGAAGACTTTGCTGTGTTGGAGGAGCTAGCACTGATCTTTGGGACTATGGTGAAACCCTCAGTCCTCTTGCATGTAGCCAGATGCACTGGTGTTGAGAACTTTGTAACTGTTGCATAAGTCTGAGCAGCGACAGTCCCTGGTGCTGAGGACTTTGAAGGCTGAGTCCTTTGACCTTGAGGAATCTGCTGTGAAGGTCTTGATGTTGAAGAACCTATCTTCAAAGCAGATTTCTTCATGATTTTCTTCGAAGCACTTGCAGAAGCTCCGGCAGAGGCAGCAGCAGCAGAATCTTCATTGAATTTCTTCACTGCTTCTTTGGCTTTCCTAGCCAGCTTGGTTTGCTGCTTCTCCCATAGATGAGGAAAATCCTCACCAGTCTTTAGGCGTGTGGGATCAGCGATTTGGTTCTGAGCTAGAGGAGGCCTGCTGCAAGGTGGCTTCACTTCAAATTTCATCATGTACTTTGGGGTTACATAATGATATTGTTTCCATTCCTTTTCCCATCTCCTCTCAATCTTTTGCAGACATATCTTTCTCTGCTTGGTCGTCTCTTTTCCATGTGTTTCTTCGTCAGGTGTGCAATATTCATCATACACATCCTCTGGAATCTCAAAGGCAATGTGCACATCTGGCTTCTTTCCTCCTTTCTGAGGTTTCTTTCCGTCAGCCATTTTCTTCACTTGAGGAATATGAACTCTTGAAGATTCTGAAGAGGTACACAAATTTTCTTCTAGAAGTGCTGCAAATGAGTTAAGTTGATGAGAACCTAGTGATTCATCAGTGGACATGTTGTACCTGTGAACATCATATAGGTGCGAGGAATTTGAAGAGGTCATATGCGTTCTCAGAAATTTTGAAGAAAAATTAGGTGTGAGGAATTTGACCATGGATGTCTTGAGGAATTTTACTAAGTGTTCTTTGTCTCAGATTCCTGAGTTGTACAAATTTTGAGGATTTGCACAATTGAGGAATCTTGAAGAAAATCATTACTTAGAGAAAATCATCAAGTATGAGGAGATGTAAGGTGCTTTAAAATAAGGTTCATGAAGAACAAACACCTTTTGAGGAATATGAAGAGAATTTGAGGATCAAACAAGGGCAGTAAAAGTAAATTTTATTTACCCTAGTGAAGAACACGACAAACTCAGAGATAAGATTGGGAAGTTCGTGCGTTCAGATCTCCCATGCCCTAGCTTGGCAGAGGGAGACAGCTACAGCGGCGGCAGGATGAGGATTTCCGCGTCCAGTGCTAGTACGGCGACGTCGAGGTTGAGGCAGTGAAACTCTTCCTCACCGGCGACGATGAATTTAGCGGCGGTGCTAGTTGGAGCTCGGGAGAGGGATAAGATGCGGAGTAACCGAGCATAGTTGATGGGAAGGGGGCATTTATAGAGGAAGTGAAAACCGATCCGCCCGAAGATTTTGGACAGGATTGCCCCTGACCCTTGCTCTCCACGCGACAAGTGTCACCCATGAACTCAGCGGTGGCAATAGTGGGGGGTCCTGGGTTATCCAGGCGTGGGAATAGGAACAGTTTGAGCGGGAACCGCCGAAAATTTTGGTAGTGAAGATTTCAAAGTTTTTGTTCGCAAATTCTTCAGCTGTCAAGGACACAGAGAAGACTTTGAACAAGTTTCAAAGTAGAACGCATATGAAGAATTTGTGAACAGACTAGGTTGAGTTTAGCATAGAGGGGAAAGGGGTCCGATCACATTCACTTAGATGAAAATCAACTTGAAGAATTAGCAATAAGTGAATGCTGTTGAGGACATTGAAAACTCAAATATATATATATATATATATATGTATAGTCAATGAAGAACATGAGTTTCAAAGTTTGAAGAATTTGAAAAGTTGAGGAATTTGAAAAACTTGAGGAATTTGCAAATTTGAGGAATTTGATAGTTTGAAGAATTTGCAAAAATAACGAAATGCTCAATTTTGAAGAATTTCAACTTTTGGTTGGTGGCGTGACCCACCATATAAGCATGATGATTTCAGACACCGCATACAATTGTCGTAGGGTTCTGAGAATCAAATTCTTCGTTAATTTCTTCACACTTAGAGAGTTATTCTTCATTGATTGAAGAAAAACGTTACTTCGTGTGTTGCACATCTAAGTCATCAATTTCGCATAAGTGTTAGGATGTGTGTTCTTCATCAAAGAACATTTGAAGATTCTAAGATATTTAGCTCACACCGCAACTTGCAAAATCTCTTTTCATCCAAGGGTTTTGTGAACATATCGGCCAGTTGTTCTTAAGTGGGAATGTGGTCGATGGAGATGTCTCCCTTGAGTACATGATCTCGAAAAAAGTGATGACGAATCTGGATGTGCTTGGTCTTGGAGTGCTGAACTGGGTTGTACGCAATCTTGATGGCACTCTCGTTGTCACAGTAGAGAGGCACACTCTTGAACTTGATGCCGTAGTCCTTGAGGGTTTGCTTCATCCATAGTAACCGAGCACAACACGAGCCAGCAACAATGTACTCAGCTTCTGCTGTAGAGAGTGAAACACAGTTATGCTTCTTCAAGGACCAACAGACTAAGGATCGTCCGAGGAAATGACATGTGCCTGAGGTTGACTTGCGATCCACATGATCTCCAGCATAGTCAGCATCAGAGTATCCGACAAGGTGAAGATTTGAGCCCTTGGGATACCACAATCCAAGTGTTGGTGTGTGATCTAAGTATCGAACAATATGTTTCACAGCCTTATGGTGTGATTCCTTCGGTCTTGCTTGGAATCGAGCACACATGCAAATACTTAGCATTATATCAGGCCTAGATGCACATAGGTACAATAAGGAGCCAATCATGGAGCGGTATACCTTCTGATCGAAATATTTACCATTTTCATCAGTGCAGAGGTGTCCTTTTGAAGGCATTGGAGTTTTGACACCTTTGCAATCTTGCATGTCGAATTTCCTTAGAACATATTTGAGGTATTTCTCTTGTGATATTAAGATGCCATTGTCTTGCTGACGAATTTGAAGACCTAGGAAGAATTTCAACTCTCCCATCATAGACATTTGATATTCTTCACTCATCATATAGGAAAATTCATCACTGTAACGTTTGTCAGTACAACCAAAGATAATATTGTCTACATATGTCTGGCATATGAACAGTTCATTGTCATAGGATTTTGTGAAAAGGGTTGGGTCGAGTGAACCGGGTTTGAAGCCTTTATTCATGAGGAATTCCTTCAGAGTGTCGTACCATGCCCGAGGGGCATTCTTGAGGCCATAGAGGGCCTTGTTTAGTCTAAAGGCTTTGTGAGGATGCTTAGGATCTTCAAAACCTGGGGGTTGAGCAACATATACTTCTTCCTCAAGCTTACCATTAAGGAATGCACTTTTCACATCCATTTGATATAAGATGATATTATGATGGTTAGCGTAAGAAAGTAACAGGCGAATAGCCTCAAGTCTAGCAACAGGTGCAAACATTTCATCAAAGTCAATTCCTTCAACCTGTGTATAGCCTTGGGCTATAAGGCGAGCCTTATTCCTCACCACGAGGCCATTTTCATCTTGCTTGTTGCGATAGATCCACTTGGTACCTATGATGTTATGTTTGTGAGGATCTGGTCGCTTGACAAGTTCCCACACGTTGTTGAGCTTGAACTGATGCAATTCCTCTTGCATAACTTGAATCCACTTGGGCTCCTTGAATGTTTCATCAACTTTGGTGCATTCTATTATAGAGACAAAGGGCAAAGTGCCCACAAAAGTTAGTTAGATGTGAAGCTTTTAAGCATGTGAGAGGACCTGGTGCATTGATGTCATCGATGATTTTGTCAATCTGCACTTCATTGGCTACTCTTGGATGAGCAGGTTGACGTGGATGAGGATTTTCATCAGCACCAGTTTCTTCAGGTATATCAGTATGAGAGTCTTCATTTGTTGAAATGATTTCCTCAGTGGGTATAACATCTCTTGTTGCCTTCAGCTTGATGGATTCTTCAGGAGACTGTTCATCTAACACAGAAGGCAGGAGCTCTTTTTGCGAGCCATTAGTTTCATCGAACCACACATCTACAGTTTCAACCACCTTGTGATGGTAGGTGTTGAAGACTTTGTAGGTGTGCGAGTCCTTTCCATAACCAAGCATAAAACCTTCATGTGCTTTCGGTGCAAACTTAGAACTGTGGTGAGGATCTATGATCCAGCATTTTGCACCGAAGACTTTGAGATAACTTACATTGGGTTTCTGGCATGTCATGAGCTCATATGAAGTCTTCTTGAAGAATTTGTGAAGATATACCCTGTTGATGATGTGGCATGCAGTATCAATTGCTTCAGGCTAAAAGCGACGAGGAGTTTTGTATTAGTCAAGCATGGTGCGAGCCATCTCAACAAGTGTCCTGTTTTTGCGCTCCACGATGCCATTCTGCTGAGGAGTATAAGGGGTAGATAACTCATGAGTAATACCAAGTTCATCAAGATATTCATCAAGATTAGTGTTCTTGAACTCAGTCCCATTATCACTCCTGATATGCTTGATCTTGACGCCGAAGTTGGTGGAGGCCTTGAAGCAAATCGTCTGAAGACGTCCTGCACTTCATTTTTGTACAGAATAATATTCACCCATGTGTAACAAGAGTAATCATCAACAATGACAAAGCCATACAAACTTTATGCATTTGTTAGTACGGAGTAATGAGTGGGGCCAAATAGATCCATGTGAAGCAATTCAAAGGGTCGAGTTGTGGTCTTGATTGTCTTCGAGGGATGCTTGGATCTGGTCATCTTCCCTGATTCACATGCACCACAGAGGTGGTCCTTGAGGAATTTGACACCCTTGATGCCAATGACGTTCTTTTTCTTCACGAGTGTGCGCAGGTTCCTCATACCAGCATGTCCAAGTCGTCGATGCCACAACCAGCTTTCTGAAGACTTTGCAAGTAAGCAAGTGGTAGGTTGAGGACCTGTAGAGAAATCAACAATATACAAGTCTCCTCTCCTAAATCCTTCGAAGACTTTGGAATTGTCAGATTCCATGATGACAACACAACAATATTTTCCAAATACGACAACCATATCAAGATCACAAAGCATTGAGACAGACATAAGGTTGAACCCAAGGGATTCAACAAGCATCACCTTATCCATGGTTCGGTCCTTTGAGATAGCAACCTTACCAAGTCCCAATACCTTGCTTTTTCCTTGTCTGCATAGGTGATATTCTTCAGAGGAGATGGAGTGAGTGGCAAATTCATCAATAGATTCTTGGCACCCGTCATGTGGTTTGTGCATCCACTATCGAGAACCCACTTAGTAGCTTTTAGAGTATCATCCTGCAAATGAATTAGGACAACTTGCGAACTCATATGCTTCAGAGAGAAGAATATGACATCAATTTCATCAGGCATAATTTGATCACACAAGATAGTAAGCAAGTAGAGTGAGGACGTGAGAAATGAAGAATTCATTTCATCATGGTTCGCTTGCGTCCTTTCAAGCATTTCCTCAGGTCTCCAGCAAACTCATCAGATGTTCAAATTCATCTGGAGACCTGACCCTGCATAAGATGTCAATTTGATTTCTTCACCACCCACATCTAGAGGGGTGGCAAAGAATTCATCATTCTGCGAGTACCATATGAGAAGGGAGGCATGGAAGCAAGTGCGTTTCGTTTCACAGGGCGAGGGTTAGAGTATTCAAATGAATAAGCAGAGAAATTCTTTGAGGACTTATGAACATAATGGTTTGAAGAATAATGCACATATTCATAACTCTTAGGTTTTCCCTGCAAAACAGAGGCATTAGCACGAGAATGATGATTTTGACCATTTGAGGAATTTGGTCCAAGTGAGGACTTTGGTCCATATGAGGAATTTGATCTGGGGTTCCTATTCTTCAGGAGTGGTGTCGTGAGGACATTCACTTGAAGATTTTGTAGGTAGCTCTTGGAAACCTAGATTCTCTTCATAGGTGAACCGTTCTTGCAGTTAGTTCCAACATATCTAGCAAATACTTCACTTTTCTGATTTTTGAAGAATCTGTAATTGAAGTCAAGTGACTCATCAGAGGAATATGAAGTTTCACAAGTAAATCCAGATAAAGTGGATGGATCTACACGAGATCCTTTTGCAGCAACCCATGAGGTTTTGGGGTACTGCTCAGGTGTCTAGTAGGATCCATCAACGTTGAGTTTCCTCACAAAGGCTATACCCTCTTTCCTAGGGTTCCTGTTCAGAATCTGCTTTTTGAGAACATAGCAAAGGGTTTGATGCCCTTTGAGACTTTTGTACATGCCTCTCACATACAATTCCTTCAACCCTGCATTGTGATCAGTGATACTAGTGGTATCCTCATATGAGGAATTTAAGACCACGGGAATAGTTGAAGAAATTGCAGCACTAGAAGCATTTGAACATTCAGGTGAAGAATTAGCAGTTTCACGTTCGATGCATTTCAAATAAGGTGGATTTAAATCTTCCTGAGCGGTACCGATCTGTTGAGCCAGTAAGGAATCATTTTCCCTTTGGAGATCCTCATGTGACACCCTCAGTTTCTCAAGATCTTGCTTTCCTTGAATAAATTCATAAGAAAGCTTCTCATGATCAGCTAAGAGATTGTTATGATGACTCTGTAGGTTATCATACTTCGTCTGAAGACTTTTGAGATCGACAGATAGAGTTTGAGTCCGATCCACTTCATGGTTCAACAGATCAACGCTTTTGTCTAGCATTTTCTGAAGCTTTTCAAGTGCACTTTGTTGCTTAGTGGCAATTTTAACAAGTTTAGCATAGCTAGGTTTCACATATTCATCAGATTCACCTTCACTTGATTTAGATGAGGAATGATGTTTGTGTACCTTTGAGCCTTTTGCCATGAAGCAGTAAGTGGGAGCATAATCGTCTTTGCTCACGTCAGAGTCATTGGAGTAGTCATATTCTTCATCGTTGAAGATGGACTTGCTGACGAAAGAAGTAGCGAAAGCAAGGCTAGCGACACCAGATTCTGATTCCTCCTTAGATTCTTCCTCTTCTTCATACTCTTCAGATTCTTCCTCAGAATCCATTTCCTTGCCGATGAATGCTCGAGCCTTTCTGGAACCATTCTTCTTGTGCTTTGAGGACCTTGAAGATCAGGACTTTGCAGATGAGGACTTTGAAGATTTCTTCTTTTTCTTCGAGTCATCAGAACTATCATCCTTGTATTTCTTCTTATTCTTTCAGTCTTTTTCCCAGAGAGGACAGTCAGAAATAAAGTGACCAGGCTTCTTGCAACGATGACAGGTTCTTTTCTTGTAATCTTTTGAGGAATCTGATTTCCTCAAGCCACTTTTTGATGACTTACCAAATCCACCTCTTCTTGAGAACTTCTGGAATTTCCTCAGAAGCATTGCTAGTTCCTGACTTAGTTCTTCAGGATCACCAAGGCTGCTGTTAGAATCTTCTTCTTCAAATGAGGAAATTGCTTTTGCCTTCAGAGCACGAGATCTTCCATAGCTTGGCCGATAGAGGTCTCTCTTTTCAGCTTGTTGGAATTCATGAGTATTGAGTCTCTCAAGAATATCAGCAGGATAAGGAGCTTTATTATCTCCACGTTCTTGGATCATCAAGGCCAGAGTATCAAATGAGGAATCGAGAGACCGTAGCAGTTTCTTCACCACTTCATGGTCATTGATATCAGTGGCACCCAGTGCTTGAAGTTCATTGTATATATCAGTGAGGGATCAAATGTTTGCTAAACATTTTCACTGTCAAGTCTCTTGAAGCGGTTGAAGAGATTGCGAAGAACATCAACACGAGAGTCACGTTGAGTGGAAACACCTTCGTTGACTTTGGACAACCTATCCCAGACAAGCTTAGCAGACTCCAAAGCACTCACTCTGCCATACTGACCTTTGCTTAGATGGCCACAGATGATATTCTTCGCTTGAGAGTCAAGTTGCTTGAATCTCTTCACATCAGCAGTAGTAAAAGTGGGAGTGATAGAGGGCACACCATTTTCCACTACATACCAGAGATCGTTGTCAATAGCTTCAAGGTGCATACGCATCTTGTTCTTCCAGTAGGGGTAGTCTGTCCCATCGAAGGTAGGACACCCCACGGAAACCTTGATCATACCTACAGTCGACATAACTAGACTCCAGGTGGTTAAACCAAAATCACATAGAGCGAGGCAGTACCTGCTTTGATACCAATTGAAAGTGCGTATATCGGCTAGAGGAGGGTGAATAGGAGATTTTTACAAGTTCATCACTTGAGGAATTTCAACTTTGAGGAATTTGAAATGTGATGAATGACTGGCAGCGGAATAAGTACTCAAGTGCATGAGGAACATAGTAACATCATAGTCTTCATGATGAAATGAAACATGCACAAATAGAGAGTAGCGTGATACAGGATAAGCAGTGATGAACAAGGTAACTTGAAGAATTTGAGGTGAGGAATTTATGAAAGTCTTCACTCAGATTCTTCAAACAGTAACAATCAATTTCATCAACAGGTATATGAGGAATAGAGAGGTTGAGGAAATAGAACCAGATAGCTCGATGAAGACAATGGTTTGATGACCCAGTTCCAACTACTGTGACAGTCATACGTCTGATTTGGAGAGGCCTGGTATTTAAACCAGAGGACACACAGTCCTTACCATATTCTCCTTGAGCTGAGGTCACATAGTCCTCACCCAACACTCGTGGTAAGTCTTCAGGGTAGACATCCAAAACCCTCACAAACTGGTCACCCGGTGATCCACAATTTACTGCTGGATGCTCTAGACCAAGGTCATTTCGTGGTCCCCAATTGACTGCAGGAGCACCAGACCATGAAGCCTAACCGTCTGGAGGATGCACAATCCTCAAAGGTAACAAGTGTCGGTTCCAGACAGGAATTCCTTCAGTGATGCTCAATCACTTTGGGTTTTGTGGTTTGATTGTAGGTTTTTCCTCACTGATGATTTTCTCTCAAAAGTCGTTGGAGGATGGGTTGCTCTCAAATGACAAGTGTCAGTTCTCTCTCTCGGAGTAGCCAACTAGCTAGTGGTTGTGGGGGTGTCTATTTATAGCCAGGATGCATCCTGACATGATAAGACATAAATGCCCCCAAAGATATGACCGTTATGTGGATAAGAATGATTGGGGACAGCTGGCGCTAAGCACAACAACGGTCAGAATTTTGAACTATGAAAGTCCTCAGCTTATCATGTTCCTCACTTGTAGGCAATTCGCACTGACGAAATCCTAACTCCTCAGTTAGATCAATTTCCTCAGAGACCAGAAGAACTTTGTCTCTGTCACTGAAGAACTTGTCTGAACCGTAAGAGATTTCCAAAGGCTTCACTCGAAGGATTGTATGGGTTGAGGATTTTGGAGTTGAGCATCAGTTGGAAATTTTCCTTAGTATTACCTAGGTCCCCTTTAATAGTACGGTGTTTCCTATGACTCAAATAAAGGAAATGAAACTACGAAAACAAAAGTCTTCACGCTTCATATTCCTCATTCATATCTTCAAGGTCACACCTACTTCTTCATTTCAAAGTCTTCACAAAGTCTTCACCAAAGTCTTCACAAAGTCTTCAGCAAAGTCTTCACTTGAAGACACACATTTTTAGGGGTCGATAATCTCCGATTATATCAAACTCCTCATCGACTTATAGAGCCTGTGTACACTCACAAACACATTAGTACCTTAACCTATAAGTCTTCAATACACCAAAATCACAAAGGGGCACTAGATGCACTAACAAGATTACCGATTATGGTATCAAGGGGGTAGTCCTCTTGTGAAAGACGGGCGACAGGCATCACCTGGTCATACACCAGGTGGAGTGGTACTTCTTTTCCATCCAATCCCACGGTACCAACCTGCGCCATATGCTCGGGATTAAGTCCAGTGAAACGGTTCTTGATCATTGCCCATGCTTCCCGTGCTCCCTC
Source organism: Hordeum marinum (assembly GCA_022496015.1). Lineage (NCBI taxonomy): Eukaryota > Viridiplantae > Streptophyta > Magnoliopsida > Poales > Poaceae > Hordeum > Hordeum marinum. The sequence goes on along the minus strand of CM039672.1, from coordinate 231,993,064 downwards.
ACGGCAAGCCTAAGTCTTCGACAGCTCAAACCTATTCTGAGCCCCCTTGAATTGATCCATGAGTTCGGCTAGCCCTTCAGGTGGCTGTTCGGCAGACCATAGTGCCTTCACCATTCTTTTCATTGCTTTCCGCACATGCCCATTGAGATCGGTCAGCTCTTTCAACGGGTCCTCCTGGTATGATCCGATCTCCTCTTCAGGATGCCCGGACAGGATGCCTGTACATGAGGCAACAATGTGCTTACTATTATTTCCTACATCAGAAATATTTGCTGATAATAGAATCACACTTACCGAACATGTCCCTTTGAAGCTTTCGGTTTTCTTCTTGAGCTTGGGCCAATTGAATCTTCAAATTCTTAATTTATTCGTCCTGCTTTTGAATAATAAAGCAGCCAGCCTGTTGCTGGGACTTGGCGTATCGTTGAGAGTCTCGGGCTTCCTCCAACTGCCTTTCCATGTGCCCTATTGATTCAGCTGCTACACGGAATCCGCGCGTCAGGCACGATAATACATTAAGATTAGTAGTAAAGGTACACTCACCATGGGCCTCCCGGTGAAGCTCTTCACTTGCGCCAGTTCGGGCTTCACAGACTGCACTTCTGTGCGGCTGTCCTCCAGCTCCTTTGCCACTTGCTCGTCATGTTGCTTTGAAGACCGCGTCAGTAGCCAAATATTGCAGAGAACCTTAATTCGTTTGTTCCAAATCAAATTACGTCTCAGGGACTACTGGGTTTAGATGAGTATTCAGACTCTATAAAAGCCGATCACTTACCTGCATACTAGCTGATATCAACTTCATAGCCTCGCCGAATCCGGCTCAGGCAGCTCCAATGTGCGCATCCGCTGAGTGTAGGGCACTGAACTCTTGTTCGGAGAATATTGGATGCCGCATGGCCTCTCTCCGTTGCTGGTGATTCATGGCGCTCCCCACCTCTAATTTGGTAACGGATACGCCATCACCAGAATTGGCAAGTGTTGGATTGGCCATGGGGGCTTTTGCAGCAGGAGCTCTAGCTCGGGAGTTTCAGGTATCTCCGGACACCCTGGTGACCTCTTCGGCGGGGGAGGGCTGGGAATTTCACCTAAATATTTCAATTAAATAAAACTGCCGTAAGACTCTATTTACTGATAATGAGTGAATAGTCGAACGACGTACATCTAGGATGAGCGGGCAGGTGTATTCGTCCCCATGGCCGGCTCTTTCGCATGATCCCTGTTGGCCTCTGACTCGACCGCGGCTTCAGCTGATGGTGTATGGCGCGCGGATCAATGACGTTTGGGAGTCGGAGTCGTCACGTCCAGGGCACTATTGGTAGCTGGCCTCTTGCGGGACGAGCTTTTCTTCTTGCTCATTGCACGGAGAGAGAATGATCCGGGGTAATCAACTACGTTAGCCATCGGGGATTGGTCAACGCTATCCTGGAGATAGACTCCATCTTCGAAGTCAAGTAGAAGATCTGGGTCCTCGTTGAAACCCAGATCGTTGCCGCGTGAATGGTTCTCGGGCTGAGGAGTCAGGCAGTTGACTATCTCGATGAAACTCCTCCATTCCTGCTCACACAGGGCTTCGGTCGAATAAAGTGCGGAGCGAAAACCACAAACTATGTTCATGTTAGCGAGAGAGAGGCTTACCCATTCGATAGGATTGTGGGCCAAATATCCTTGCTTGGTTGCCCGCCGAACAAAGTCCTCTTGCTCTCCTTTGTACACGTCGGCTAGTGCGGTGGCCAACGCCGTCGGAATAATGGGCCCTTTCTTTTGGGAGCGCGTGGTGTCGCTCGTCTTGTTGTATTGCCACAAGGGTGTACCCTCTATTGGAGGGGTTGCACACGTCGGGAGATGGCGGTGGCCATGACGTCGATCATGGTTAGTTGGTGGTGGGCAAGCATCCGCACTCGAGCAGCTAGGCGCTGCACTTTGACGCTTTCCTCCTGAGATGAGCTCCTCGTCCGCCAGTTGTATCTCTTCTCTGGGAGGGCGTCAGAGTATTCGAGAAGACCTGTCTGAGTTGGCTGGATCAGGGGGACATCTTCAATATAAAACCATTCCGAAGTCCATTCTTTGGATTTTTTTGGTGTGCCTGCCGAATACCCCATCCCCGCTATATGGCACACTTCGGCTCCACCGACCTCCAAAATTGTCTTGCCCCGAGTTTGGGGGACGAGACAGAAGTATTTTCTCCACAAATCAAAGTGCGCTTCGCACCCCAAGAACATCTCGCAGAGAGCGACGAAGCCCGAGATGTGTAAAATGGACCCTGGAGTAAGGTGGTGGAGTTGGATCCCGTAGAACTCCAGCAACCCCCTCAGGAAAGGATGGATTGGAAACCTAAGACCCCATAGGAGAAATGGGACGAAGCATACGCGTTCCACCTGTTAGGATTGGGGAAATGCTCGACGAAAACTTCGTCGCTGTAAGAAAGCACACCTACACGGGTCGCCGCCAGATCTGAAGAAGGGAGATACCCCTGGGTCTCCAGATTGTGGAGCCGCAGGAGTGTAATGGAACAGCTGGTCCAGTCCCGTGGGCGTGAGCCATAGGGACGTACGGAGGAGCTGGGGGACGTTAGGCATGTTCTCCATGGAGCTTCCGCTAGGAGTTTCTTTCGATGGGGAAGAAGAGGATGTGGTCTAAGCCACAGTTTTGTTTGATTAAATGGGTGGTGCTTCCGTTACTAAGGGGTAAGATTGTAAAAATCACCAACCACTTGCCTCCCCAATACGCGCGAAAATCCAGGAACACACGTGGTTATTATAATGGACCAGCGCCCGTGAAGCTTGGGATCTTACTGAAGACTGGTCGATTGCCGAACAAAGAGGGATTAGGGGCTCGCCTGACAAGCCGAAGATGACGTCATGAGGAGATCGACCGGATATATATCGGCGTTGAAGGCTAGTCCGGGGGCTACCGAGGGTGTCCTGGATTAGCGGGTCCTTGGATAGCCGACTTGTTGGTTATGGGCCAGACTGTATGGGCCGCAAAGCGAGCATCGGACGATCAAAGACCACCTACGCCAGATGGAAGCTTCGAGGTGCCATGACATACTCTCCAAGTCATTATCTATAGTTAGGCATGTTTATCTCTTCGGCATGTAACCGACCATGTGTTAACCCAGGGCACCCTCGGCGTCTATATAAGCCGGAGGGTTTAGGGGTATAGGGAGGACAACTCATCTAGGGTTACATATTCGGTCTCGAGGTAGATCAACTCTGTAACCCCCATATCATCAATACAACCAAGCAGGACGTAGGGTATTACCTCCATAGGAGCGCCTGACCTGGGTAAATCTGTGTCCCCTTCGTCTCCTATTACCATTGATTCTAGTCTCACAGTTCGGGACCCCCTACCCGAGATCGGCCGGTTTTGACACCGACAGTCTACGCATAACAGGCGTTAACTAGTAATGATCACTAAGTGATCCTGAACACCTACATACGTCAAACATAACCCCATCGTGTTCTCTCATGGATGCAGAACTCATAAGAAGAGATGGTGACAGTTACGCACACAATTGGTGTATTTTTTTTGAGTTTACTTCAAGTTTGTTGTGACCTCGTGTTAAACAAAATTTCCAAGTTGCCACATAACCATGGGCATAGTTCTCATGAAATATTAAACCCTATAAGGATGCTCCAACTAGTCCATCAAAAATTACCACAAGCCGCATTGGAAAACCTGAACCTCGAGATAGCCCAAGGTATCCTTGGAGCCAGTACACAAGACATTCGAGAAAGGTAAAACAATTCCAGCAAGGCCGCCCGTCGTGCCTACAATCCTGATAGGAGCCGCATATCTCATTCTCAGGGCACAACCGGATGGTACTAGATACGAGTAAAATCAATCCCCTAGTTTCCTCGCGGTGACCCCGCAGGCAGCCCATTTGTGACCAACACCATCAACATTGCCCCCCTGTATTATGTTGATTATTCCACGATAGCACTAACTCCCTATGCATTACTAATGGTCTTTAATTTTATTATGTGTCAAAATTTAAATCCAATGTTGGTCCTTGCCAGAAGAGTTTTATCCCAACACGAATAATCAAGGGGCCCCCCATAACAACCCCAAGCGTGTTAGGAGCGCTCGATATGGAACATAACACCGGTTCACAAGTAACTAGGGCAACAAAAGTGGAACAAAACACCGAGCAAAAGACCAAGCCTTACACTTTTTATCAAGTATATATGTGCATTAAAATAAATAGAAATAATATTGGGATATCCCAAAAGATCCATGTTGTCACATGGCAGCAATTGCACTTGCAGCTAGAAACGCTATAATAAGGGCTAAGATAGCGGCAACATAGCCAAACAATGGTTTGCTGGTATGTGGAGGGGTTAGAGGATTGACATACAAGTGGTAGGTAGCGAGACATAATGATAGAAGAGAGACAACTAGCATAGCGATGATAGTAGTGGTATCCAAGGAAATGGCCATCTTGCCTGAGATTCCGCTTGGAAGAAGAACGAATTTGTGAAGTAGACAAACGGATCATCACACTCCGAACGCTTTTGGAACTCTATCGAGAGAAGCAATCCGAAACAAACAATCACCACATGATACACCATAACATATTCATGTCAGGATGCGTAAACAAATATGATGGATGTCATGGTTGATTATGCAATGCAAGGCAATCACAACAATCCAACTCTACACATTAAGTGAAGCTCAATATGCAACGAGTTGCATATTAACGAAACTACACGCTTGAATTACTTAGCTCATTCCTGTTTAGGTACATGACAATATTAAATGTTGTTAAACATGGCAAGAGGTGATGCATGAATAAACTACATGTCTAGGCTTCTTAAATGAGGTCTGAAACAATTTATAGTATTTCCAAAACGACCCCATACGTTAATTTCGAAATTGATCCAGATCTGAAGTAACCATGTTTATATTTGTTAAACAACAGAATAAAGTGCACCAAGCAATACTACACGTTTATCTGGTCTATTTACATGTAATGAACATCTCAAACAGAGCTACGGTCTAAAAGTTATGACACACACAAGATAATATGTCATGAATGCAACAATGCATGAAAATGACAACCACAAGGATTTCAAATCATGAATGCAGCAAGATATTATGAAACTACATGAGATTCTAAGCAAGTTTCATATCTGGCATGTTCAAAACGGAGCAACGGTTCAACCACAACGACCAACACCAGTTTTAACTAAAATCTATCCAAAAGAGCAACATGGCATATTGCAACCCACAAATCGAAAAGCTATAGAAAATATAAAGATGCACAACAAGACATGGGTCTATAGCTTACATGATGCTCAAAAATTCATCTCATATCAACAAGTTGATTAGAAGCATAGATAAATAGGAATGAGCTCACAAGATGGCATATTGAACTAAACAGTTTTCAGACTTGGTGAAATTAGAGTAGACATGTGCAGCAATTTTTATCAGATTTGCATGTTTGACATCAAAATTAATTAGGATTTAACACCTCTATTGGAAAACTATGAGCACATTCTAACAGAGGATAACATGCTTAACAAATCATTCCATTATGCCAACCACAAAGGACCTACAGATTCATGGCAATCGTCATGGAAACATGGCAATAAAATAATAGATCCAGACTTAGTGAAATTTCACTATCTCCCAAAACTGCAGTTTGACTAGGCATGTTTACATAGCAACAACAGTAGCATAACAGTCACCTATGGACATGGAAAGGACACTAACAACAACTAGACATGGCATACTACAACACACTCCAAAGACACTAATACGAACCTCGCAAAATGGAACTTAACGTTAACAGATTACAGTTTTAACGCGATAGCCACTTGAGAGCAAGAAATTGACATGATCATGAAGTCCTACCTAGCAACCAGAGGCATGGCATCAAAATAGACATGTTATAGAGCACACCTCATGAATAAATCATAAGGAAAAGACCTATGGTTTAATTCCAATCATCCACACAAAATCAAATAAAATAACAAATTTGCACCTAACGACACGATGCATTTTTACAATAGAGCTTTGAGCCTCTAGATGCTTCCTATAATGCATGCAAATGATTCTAACATGTAGAGCACAAAAAGTAGAACATTTTTCATATATTACGCATGTTCGTATGATCCACGGTTACCGAGATATCATCAACACAAAATGCTTATATGAGTAAAATCGAGCAGTTCTTTTGGGACTTAGAGAAAATTACCCCACGTGGGAAAATGTGATGAAGGGAGATGATCGACGTTTGGTTTGCGAGACCTGCAGATCCGGGGATGTGGCTGAGGGAGTCTTGGACTAAGGGGTCATCGGGTTGTCGGCCTATCTCTTAATAGGCCGGCTTGGTGGGCCATTCTCTGATTGTCGCAGGAAGGGCCGGATACATTGAGAGCCCACATTCCAGAAGGAAGCCCGAAGGTGTGTCGTGCACTCCAATTCAAGATGAGGAAATCAGCATCTCCATCCTCGGCAGGAGACCTACCATGTGTAAACCCTAGTAACCCCGGTGTCTATATAAACCAGGAGGGTTCTAGATCGTAGGGCAAGGAAACTCATCTAGGATTTTAGCTATTCGATCTCAAAGTAGATCAACTCTGTAACCTTCATACCATCAATATAATCAAGCAGGATGCACGGTTTTACCTCCCTAGGAGGGCCCGAACCTAGGTAAACAACACCCCCTTCGTCCCCTGTTACCGTCGATCCTAGTCTCACAGCTCGGGACCCCCTACCCGAGATCGGCCAATTTTGACACCGACATTGGTGATTTCATTGAGATTTCCACTATGATGCGATAGGAGTCGATGTCTCATGTTGTCATCAATGAAGAAGTCTGCAACATGGACACCTTTGTCCCAGGACAGATCTTCGCTTTCGGTAGCATTGTGCTGCATGTTGACCCGACCGACTGTCTTGGCCGTGCCAGGAGTTTAGCCCCTGATCAAGAGGTTAGATTCGGGAATCTAGAGTTCTCCGTAGACTCTCGAGGTGATTTTTCGCTAACCGAGCTCATAGTCTCGCTTGCCGTGCCCGAAGACTCTGAGGCTTTAACCTGGGACACAACTTTCGGTCCCGTCCATGGGATCCATGCCGGTTATGACCTGACTTTGAGTCCAGATCCGGCCATAGCGCCAGACGTCCGGAGACCAGTTCCTACAGAACACTCCCCTCGGGCAGATGCATCGGAGGTTAACTCCGAAAGCTCTGAGTAGGTTGACCCGATCAAGCTCTCGACACTCAACGAGGCCCTAGATCGGAACTTGTCAATGAAAATTACCAACGACCCAACCCCATTCCATGCTCAGATCGGTCTTAAGGCGGGTCAAGAATAATTTTTTATCCCACCCACCACCCACTTGATAGCCACTGTCGTAGACTTAACCGACATGTTGGACTACGCCCCTGAGGAGGCAGAACACATGGATGAGGAAGATCATGCTCCCACCCCCGTTAACATCGTGTGATGGGCCGCCAGCTCCACCTACGACATCTACATGGTAGACACTCCAGCCGATAATGGTAAGCACAAACCCAAAAACGATGGCGACAAATCAGGTGAAGCAACGTCAAGGCACCAAAAGCTGCACAAACGATCAAAGGTAAAAAAGGGAAGAAAAGCTATCGCTGGCGCCGGGGACTGAGCTACCCCGGAAGACCTTGGCGATCCCGCTATCCCCGAACATACGCTAGAGGACAAGGAGAGGTCGGAAGATCAGCGCAACCCCAATGATATAAATGATTCTGAGGATAACAATTACCTCACCCTTTTTGAGGAGGAGGATGCTACCTCTTGAGCGTGCATTAGTTTTCCCTTGAAGAGGAAAGGGTGATGCAGGGAAATAGATAAGTATTTCCCTTAGTTGTTGAGAACCAAGGTATCAATCCCGTAGGAGGAGCAAGCAAGTCACCAATGGATGCACCTACACAAACAATCAAACTCTTGCAGCCAATGCTGTAAAGGGGTTGTCAATCCCTTCACGATTATTTGCAAGGATTAGATTTGATAGATATAGATGTAAACAATTGCGGAAAGTAAAAGCTAAATAAATTGCAGCAAGGTATTTTCGGTATATTTGGTTTATAGATCTGAAAATATAATATAGAAAGTAGACCCGGGGCCATAGGTTTCACTAGAGGCTTCTCTCTTGAAGGAAAGTATCACGGTGCGTGAACAAACTATTGTCGAGCAATTGATAGAAAAGGGAATAATTATGAAGATATCCAAGGCAATGATTATGCATACAGGCATCACGTCCGTGTCAAGTAGATTGAAACGATTCTGCATCGACTACTATTACTCCACACATCGACCGACTTGTGCCTGTATCTGGAGTATTAAGTTCATGAAGAACAGAGTAATGCATTAGGTAAGATGACATGATGTATAGGGATAAACTCAAGCAATATGATGAAACCCCCTTCTTTTTACCCTTGATGGGAACAATACAATACGTGTCTCGCTACCCCTACTTTGTCACTGGGTGACGACACCACAAGATTGAACCCAAAACTAAGCACTTCTCCCATTGCAAGAATTACCAATCTAGTTGGCCAAACCAAATCAATAACTTGAAGAGACTCACAACGATATGAAATCATGCATATAAGAATTCAGAAAAGACTCAAATAATATTCATGGATAATCTGAAAATAAACCCACAATTCATCGGATCTCGACAAACACACCACAAAAGAGTATTACATCGGATAGATCTCCATGAAGATCATGAAGAACATGGTATTGAAGCACAAAGAGAGATAGATCCATCTAGCTACTAGCTATGGACCCGTAGGTCTATGGTGGACTACTCACGCATCATCGGAGGGCAATGGAGTTGATGTAGATGCCCTCCGTGATTGGATCCCCCTCCGGAAGATTACCGGAAAAGGCTCCAAGATTGGATCTCTCTGGAAAAGAGGCTTGTGGCGGTGGAAAAGTATTTGTGTGGCTCCTTCTAGTATTTGGTTAATATTTGGGTATTTATAGGACGAAGATTAGGGCTAGGAGATCTTCCAGGAGGTGGCAATCCTGCCAGGCGCGTCTAGGGGGTGGCCGCGCCCCTTGCCTTGTGACCTCCTGGCAGATGCCCTGTCGTGCACTCCACTTCTGGTAGATCTCTTTCCATCGAGAAAAAATAATTCCAAAGATTTTTTCCATTTTGACTCCGTTTAATATTCCATATATGCAATACTCAAAACAAGGAAAAAACAGAAACTGTCACTAGGCTCTAGATTAATAGGTGAGTCCCAAAAATAATATAAAATAGCAGATTAATGCATATAAAACAACCAAAAAAGATAATATAAGAGCATGGCACAATCAAAAATTATAGATACGTTGGAGACGTATCGACATCCTCAAGCTTAAATCATGCTCGTCCTCGAGTAGGTAAAAGATAAAAACAATTTTTTTGATGTGGAGTGCTACCTAACATATTTATCCATGTAATATTCTCTATTTTGGCATGAATATTCAGAGCCGTAAGACTCAAAACAAAATCTTAATGTTGATATAAAAAATAATATTTCAAGCATACTAGCAAAGCAATTGTATCTCCTCAAAATATAATGGCAAAAGAAAGTTATCCCTATAATATCATATAGTCTAGCTATACTCCATCTTCCTCATACAAAGTATTTATATCATGCACAACCCCGATGACAAGTCAAGCAATTGTTGCACACTTTTATTTTCTCAAACTTTTTCAACTCTCACGCAATATATGAGCGTGAGCCATGGATATAGTACTATAGGAGGAATAGAATATGCTGGAGGTTATGAAGGAAAATGAGAAGACAGTCTCACATCAACTAGGCGCATCAACAAGTTATTGAGATGCCCAGTAATGGATATCAATGTGAGTGAGTAGGGATTTCCATGCAACGGATTCACTAGAGCTATAAGTGTATGAAAGCTCAAAAGGAAACTAAGTCGGTGTGCATCCAACTTGCTGCTCATGAAGACCTAGGGCATTTGAGGAAGCCCATCATTGGAATATACAAGCCAAGTTATATAATGAAAAATGCTCACTAGTATATGAAAGTGACAAAATAGGAGACTCTCTATCCTGAAGATCATGGTGCTACTTTGGAGCACAAGTGTGGAAAAAGATAGTAGCATTGTCCCTTCTCTCTTTTCTCTCATTTTTTATTTTAGTGGGTATTTAAGGCCTCTATTTTTATTTGAGCTTCGCTGGCCTCTTTTATTTTTCATAAAGTCCGGGGTCTCATCCCCACTTGTGAGGGAATCATAGTTTCCATCATCCTTTCCTCACATGGTACAATGCTCTAATAATGATGGTCATCACACTTTTATTTACTTACAACTCAAGAATTACAACTCGATAACTATGGTGCGTGTCTTAATAAAAGAAATGGTGGAAGTGGCATGGCAATATATCTCGTAATGGCTATGGAAAATCCATAATAGGTAGGTATGGTGGATGTTTTGAGGAAATATATATGGTGGCTGTTTTGAGCAAGATGGGTCATCACACCAGCAAAAGTTGCGCGGTATTAGAGAGGCTAGTAAACGTGGAAGGTTGTGAGTGTGTATAATCCATGGACTCACATTAGTCATAAAGAACTCACATAGTCATCGAAGCAAAGAATTAGAAATATTCCCCTAGGCGAGAGGTTGGTATGAGTAAACCATCGCGCGCTCCCGACCCTCACACATAGTTTGTCAATCTATAAACAAATCATGCTTTGACTTCCTTACATAACGGTTCACCATACATGCATGCTACGGTAATCATAAACCTTTACACAAGTATTTTTACCAATTGACAATTACTTGCTAAAATGACCCTTAACATTACGATCTTTATATCTCACAACTTCATGCAAGGAATCAAACTTCTCATAATACTCAATGCACTTAATATAGCACTTTTTATTATATCCCTCTTGGATGCCTATCATATTAGGACTAAATCCATAACCTAAACCAATTACCATGCTGTTTAGAGAGTCTAAAAATAATATAACTATCGTATGAGAGTTCAATTATTTCTATAAAACCAAACACCACCGTGCTCTAAAAGGATATAAGTGAAGCACTAGAGCAAAATTGCCTATCTCAAAAGATATAAGTGAAGCACATAGAGTATTCTAATAAATTCACGATTAATGTATGTCTCTATCAAAATATGTGTGCATCAAGGATGATTGTAGCAAACTAAAAAGCAAAGACTTATATCATACAAGACGCTCGAAGCAAAACACATATCATGTGGAGAATAAAAATATAGCCTCAAGTAAATTTACCGATCGATTGAAGACGAAAGAGTGGATGCTTTCCGGGGCATCCCCAAGCTTAGGCTCTTTGGAATCCTTGAATATGAATTGGCGTGCCTTGGGCATCCCCAAGATTAGGCTCTTGCCACTCCTTATTCCATAGTCCATCAAATCTTTACCCAAAACTTGAAAACTTCACAACACAAAACTTAACTGAAAACTCGTGAGATCCGTTAGTATAAGAAAATAAATCACCACTTTAGGTACTGTTGTGAAATCATTATTTATTTATATTGGTGAAATACCTACTGTATTCTAACTTCTACATGGTTCATACCCCTCGATACAACCCATAGATACATCAAAATAGGTACACAACAGAAAGAAAACAAAATCTGTCAAAAACGGAACAATTTGTAGTAATCTGAAAACTTCATATACTTATGTAACTAAACAAATTAGGAAAAATTAGGAAAACCTGTGTAATTTTTATATCAATCTTTAGAAAAAATTTCATACTCATTCGACGCTCTGAAAAAGTTATAAAATTCCTGGGCTGAGCGCAAAAGTTTCTGTTTTTCAGCAAGATCAAATCAACAACCACCATAGACCATCCCAAAGGTCTTACTTGGCTCAAACACTAATTAAAACACCAAAACACAATTACTACAGAAGTAATAATTTTGGAAACACTAAAAAAGTGAAGCAAAAACAGAACATGAAAATCAAATTAGATTTCCTCCTAACAAGCGCTATTGTTTAACGCCCCTAGCTAGGCAAAACATAGTAGATCTAGGTATTGTCATCTTTGGTATGCAATCCAAAAGTAGATCTGATAATATATTCATAAGGCAATCTTATTTTATTTGTAGGAAATTTTTCCATGTCTTTCCTTAATGGAAATTGTAATCTAATGTTTCCTTCTTTCATGTCAATAATTGGACCAATCGTTCTAAGGAAAGGTCTACCAAGAATAATAGGACATGTAAGATTGCAATCTATATCAAGAACAATGAAATCAATGGGCACATAATTCATATTTTCAAAAATAATAACATCATTAATCTTTCCCATAGGTTTCTTAATAGTGGAATCCGCAAGATGCAAATTCAAAGAGCAATAATCAAGATCATGGTAACCTAGCACATCACATAAAGTTTTCAGAATCATGGAAACACTAGCACACAACTCACACAAAGCATGGCACTAATAATATTTAATTTTAATCTTAATTTTAGGTTCCCACTCATCATGAAGCTTTCTAGGGATAGAAATTTCCAATTCAAGTTTTTCTTCAAAAGATTTCATCATAGCATCAACGATATGTTTAGTAAAAGCCTTATTTTGATTATAAGCATGCACATAATTCATCATGGATTGAAACAAGGAAATAAAATATATCAAAGAGTATCTATCATATTTAAAGTCCTTGAAATACAAAAGAGTGGGTTCATTGCTATTTAAAGTTTTGACCTCTTCAATCCCACTTGTATCGATCTTAGAAGTAAGATCTATAATCTCTGAATCATTGGGATGACTTTTAACCAAAGTTGAATTATATTAAGTCCCATATTTATCAATATTTATATTTTAAAACAAATATTCAATAGGAGTCACATCAATCACTTTGAGATCTTCATAATTATAATCACGAGAACACACTTTTTCAAGCCATTCACGCTTAGCACGTATTCTAGCGGTTCTTTCCTTACTTTCATAAATAGAAATTCTAATAGATTTTAAAGACTCATTAATATCATGCTTGGGTGGAGTAGATCTAACTTTCAAAGAATCAATCTCAAGTGAAATTATATCAACGTTCCTAGCCAAATCATCGATCTTGAGCAATTTTTCTTCAATCGTAGCACTGTAAACCTTTTGCAAACCAATAAATTATTTAACAATATTCTAAATATCAGAGGGCATATTATTATAATTTCCATAAGATTTTTTGTAGGAATTACCATAATTATTAGAGGAATTACTAGGAAACGTCCTAGGATTGAAATTACCTCTATACGCATTATTACCAAAATTGTTCCTACCAACAAAATTCACATCCATTGATTCATTATTATATTTCCAATCAAAGAAGACAAAGTCATATCATTATGATCAATAGGATCACTCTTACTAGCAAATAATTTCATTAGTTCATCCATCGTTTCACTCAAAGTATTTATTTCTTCAATAGCATGCACCTTTTTACTAGTAGGAGATCTTTCGGTATGCCATTGAGAGTAATTTGCCATAATATTATCTAGGAGTTTAGTAGCTTCTCCTAATGTGATTTCCATAAAAGTACCACATGTGGTGGAATTTAAAATATTCCTAGATGCAAAATTCAATCCCGCATAAAAAATTGTATAATCATCCATAAACTCAAGCCATGTGCGGGGAAATTTCTAATCATTAATTTCATCCTCTCCCAAGATTGTGCAACAAGCTCATGATCAAGTTGCTTAAAATTCATTATATCGTTCCTAAGGGAGATGATCTCAGTGGGCGGAAAGTACTTGGAGATAAAATCATCTTTACACTTATTCCATGAATCAACACTATTTTTAGGCAAAGATGAAAACCAAGTTTTAGGACGATCTCATAGTGAGAACGAAAATAGCTTCAATTTAACAATATCATTCTTCCCATCTTTCTTATTTTGCATGTCATACAACTCAATGAAAGTATTTAGATGGGATGCGACATCTTCACCAGGAAGGCCAGAAAATTGTTCTTTCATAACAAGATTAAGCAAGGTAACATTGATTTCATAAGATTCCGCACTAATGGCGGGAGCAATCGGAGTACTAATAAAATCGTTATAATTAGTATTGGAAAAGTCACACAACTTGGTATTCTCATAGGTCGTGACAAAGCAAGCAATCAAGCACACAAGCAAGCAAACGACAAACGAAAAGGTGAACGAAAGAAGTCGAATAAAAAGGCAAATATTTTTGGTATTTTATGAAAATCGTTTTATAAGTGGGGCAGAGGAAAATGAGAGGAAAATGGCAAATAATGTAAATGAAAGAGATGAGTTTGCGATGGGTAGTTGGTAGGCTTGATGTGTATCATCCCCGGCAATGACGCCAGAAATCCTTCTTGCTACCTCTCTGAGCGTGCATTGGTTTTCCCTTGAAGAGGAAAGGGTGATGCAGCGATGTAGATAAGTATTTCCGTTAGTTTTTAAGAACCAAGGTATCAATCGAATAGGAGTAACAAGCAAGTCACGAATGGATGCACCTACACAAACAATCAAACTCTTGCACCCAACGTTATAAAGGGGTTGTCAATCCCTTCATGGTTATTTGGAAGAATTAGATCTAATAGAGATAGATGTAAAAGATTGCGGAAAGTAAAAGGTAAATAAATTGCAGAAAGGTATTTTTGGTATTTTTGGTTTATAGATCTGAAATATAATATGGTAAGTAGACTCGGGTGCCATAGGTTTCACTAGAGGCTCCTATCTTGAAGGAAAGTATCACGGTGGGTGAACAAATTATTGTCGAGCAATTGATAGAAAAGCGAATAATTATGAAGATATCCAAGGCAATGATTAGGCATACAAGCATCATGTCTATGTCAAGTAGACCAAAACGATTCTCCATCTACTACTATTACTCCACACATCGACCGACTCCTGCTTGTAACTAGAGTATTAAGTCCATGAAGAATAGAGTAACACATTAGGTAACATGACATGTTTTAGAGGGATAAACTCAAGCAATATGATGAAAACCCCATCTTGTTACCCTTGATGGCAACAATATAATACGTGCCTCACTACCCCTAATTTTTCACTTGGTGAGGACACCGCAAGATTGAACCCAAAACTAAGCACTTCTCCATTAAAATAATTACCAATCTAGTTGGCCAAACCAAACCAATAACTCGATGAGACTTGCAAAGATATGAAATCATGCATATAAGAATTCAGAAAAAACTCCAATAATATTCATGGATAATCTGAACATAAACTCACAATTCATCGGATCTCAGCAAACACACCACAAAAGAGTATTGCATCGGATAGATCTCCATGAAGATCATGAAGAACATGGTATTGAAGCACAAAGAGAGAGAATAAGCCATCTAGCTACTAGCTATGGACCCATAGGTCTGTGGTGGACTACTCACGCATCACCGGAGGGGCAAAGGAGTTGATGTAGATGCCCTCCGTGATCGGACCCCCCTCCAACAGATTACCGGAAAAGGCTCCAAGATTGGATCTCTTGGGAACGGAGGCTTCTGGCGGCGGAAAAGTATTTGTGTGGCTCCTTTTGGTATTGGGACAATATTTGGGTATTTATAGGATGAAGATTATTGCTAGGAGATCTGCCAGGAGGTGGCAAGCCTGTCAGGCGCGGCTAGGGCCGCGCCCCTGGCTTGTGACCTCCTGGTAGGTGCCCTGCCATGCACTCCAAGTTTGGTAGATCTCTTTCCTTCGAGAAAAATCGTTCCAAAGATTTTATTCCGTTTGGACTCCATTTAATATTCCATATCCGCAATACTGAGAAACAAGGAAAAAAACAAAAATTGGCACTAGGCTCTAGATTAATAGGTTAGTCCCAAAAATAATAGAAAATAGCATATTAATGCATATAAAGCATACAAAGTGGATAATTAATAGCATGACACAATTGAAAATTGTAGACACGTTGGATACGTATTAGCATCCCCAAGCTTAATTCCTGCTCATCCTCGAGTAGGTAAATGATAAAAACATAATTTTTATGTGGAGTGCTACATAACATATTTATCCATGTAATATTCTCTATTGTGGCATGAATATTCCGATCCGTAAGGCTCAAAACAAAAGCTTAATGTTGACATAAAAACAATAATATTTCAAGCATACTAGCAAAGCAATTGTATCTCTTCAAAATATAATGGCAAAAGAAAGTTACCCCTACAATATCAAATAGTATGTCTATGCTCCATCTTCCCCACACAAAGTATTTATATCATGCACAACCCCGATGACAAGTCAAGCAATTGTTTCACACTTTTATTTTCTCAAACTTTTTCAACTCTCACGCAGTACATCAACGTGAGCCATGGATATAGCACTATAGGTGGAATAGAATATGGTGGAGGTTGTGAAGGAAAAGGAGAAGATAGTCTCACATCAACTAGGCGTATCAACGGGCTATGGAGATGTCCATTAATAGATATCAATGTGAGTGAGTAGGGATTTCCATGCAATGGATGCACTAGAGCTATAAGTGCATGAAAGCTCAAAAGGAAATTAAGTGGATGTGCATCCAACTTGCTTGCTGATGAAGACCTAGGGGGATTTGAGGAAGCCCGTCATTGGAATATACAAGCCAAGTTATATAATGAAAAATTCCCACTAGTATATGATAGTGACAAAATAGGAGACTCTCTTTCATGAAGATCATGGTTCTATTTTGGAGCACAAGTGTGGAAAAATATAGTAGCATTGTCCCTTCTCTCTTTTCTCTGATTTTTTTATTTTTGTGGGCATCTAAGGCTTCTTTTTTATTTGGGCTTCGCTGGCCTCTTTTATTATTCATAAAGTTCGGAGTCTCATCCCCACTTCTGAGGAAATGATAGCTTCCATCATCCTTTCCTCACATGGGACAATTCTCTAATAATGATGGTCATCAAACTTTTATTTACTTACAACTCAAGAATTACAACTTGATAACTATGGTGCGTGTCATAATAAACGGAACGGTGGAAGTTGTATGGCAATATATCTCGGAATGGCTATGGAAATGCCATAATAGGTAGGTATGATGGATGTTTTGAGGAAAGATATATGGTGGCTGTTTTGAGGAAGGTGGGTTTATTGCACCGGAGAAAGTTGCGCGGTACTAGAGATGCTAGCAAAGGTGGAAGGATGAGAGTGTGTATAATCCATGGACTCACATTAGTCATAAAGAACTCACATACTTATTGCAGAAGTCTAGTAGTCATCAAAGCAAAGCATTAGACATGTGCCCCTCACACAAAGGTTGACAATCTATAAACAAATCATGCTCCCACTTCCTTACATAATGGTTCACCATACGTGCATGCTATGGGAATCACAAACCTTTACACAAGTATTTTTACCAATTCACAATTACTTTCTAACATGACCTTAACATTACCATCTTTATATCTCAAAATTTTATGCAAGGAATCAAACTTCTCATAATACTCAATGACATGCCTTGGTTGACCGCAACAATAGAGGTTGGGAAAGAAACTGGGCCAGAATAGATGCCGATTACCAGCGCGACATAGCTCGAGTCAGAGGCGCTGTCCACCCATTGTGCTTTGCGAACGAGGTAATGCAGCATCAGTTTCGAGAGGGGTTCAAACCCGTGAACATAGAGCAATACGATGGAACAACTGACCCTACAGTATGGATCGAGGATTTCCTCCTCCACATCCACATGGCGCGGGGAGATGATCTCCATGCCATCGAGTATATACCCCTAAAACCTAAGGGGCCAGCTTGGCACTAGTTAAACAGCCTCCCCGAAAATTCCATTGGGTGCTAGGAGGATCTAGAGGATGCATTCCGATCTAACTTCCAAGGAACCTATGTTTGGCATCTGGACTCCTCCGACCTGAGCAACATCATCCAGAAGGCAGGAGAGTCCACTCGGCAATTCTGGAATCGGTTCTTGACCAACAAAAACTAGATCGTTAATTGCCCGGACGTCGAGGGAATAGCCTCCTTCACGCACAATATTTGGGATGAATGGCTAGCTCGCCAGCTCTGCTAGGATAAACCTAGGACAATGTCCGCCCTTACATCACATATGACTCGCTTTTGCGCGGGCGAGGATAACTGGCTATCAAGACGGAGCCACAACCCCGAAGACCCTGGAACCTCCAAAGTTTAGGACGGAAACGGGAAACCAAAACGCAACAAGAATAAGCGCCAACACAGCAATAGTGATGCCTATGACACGACCATTAACGCCGGCTTCCGCAAATTCCCGACCCGGGTAGCGGAAGAAGCCTCCCAAAGGCAATTGCGATAGACCTACCCCGTTGGACAAAATCATGGAGAGGCCTTGCCAGATCCATGGCACTCAAGAGAAGCCCGCCAACCGCCCAAACCGTAATTGCCGGGTGTTCAAACAAGCCGGCAAACTCACAGCCAAGGATCAAGGCAAGGGCCCATGCAGCAAGGACGAGGATGAGCCCCGCGGTCCAATCGGTGGCGTACAGAAGCAGGTAAAAACCATCAATATGATATACGCCACTAATATACCCAAAAAGGAGAGGAAGCGCGACCTTCGAGAGGTCTACACCAGAGAGTTTGTAGCCCCGAAGTACAACCCATGGTCGGCATACCCGATCACTTTCGATCGACGCGACCACCCGACCAGTATCCGTCATGGGGGTTCAGCCGCCTTCATCCTAGACCCGTAATGGACGAGGAAGTAGCCTTAATCTGATTTACTCAGACACGGTGAAAAAGATGGGTATAGATCCGTCAAGGATCAAACCCAACAACACTATCTTTAAAGGAGTGATTCCAGGCGTCGAAGCCCGATGCACTGGCTCTGTAAGCCTGGAAGTAGTGTTCGGTTTGCCCGATAACTTTCGAAGCGAAGACTTGATCATCAACATTGTACCTTTCCGCAGCGACTACCATGCCATGCTAGGCCATAAAACGTCCGCTCTCTTTAACGCCGTCCCACACTACGCATACCTCAAGCTCAAGATGCCCGGGCCCAAGGGGGTCATTACTGTCAATAGCAACACAGAGCGCTCCCTCCAAACTGAGGAACATGCATTATCCCTGGTGGCCGAATTCCATTACAATGATGATCGGCAAACACCAACATTTGCCGTAAAGTCACGTAAGGTTGAGAAGCAAGCTCGGTTTCAGGCTAAACTCACAGAACCTTCTCCTCCCCAGAAATAGGGACTCGCTCCCCATTGCACAGACCTAACGGTAGCAAAAAACATGCCAAGAAGGCACACCTTCACACTTAAGATTCCATGGGCAATAGTGGGGAACAACTATCAAAGCACAAGTGTTCAGCTGGACTGAACTACCAACAATATAAGTCTTCAAACATACAATAGGTACCATCAAGGACATGCTAAAGCGTTAAGCCCATCTATAGTTCGGCGACTTCTCAAGATCCTCTTTCCAAGATCCGCTCTCCAACAACATTACCATAAAGGAACGCCACCCCCTATGAGGCACAGGAGTGGACAGGCGACAGGGCATATCGAGGACGTCAGGACACCCATCGAAGACCCCTGGTACAACCCCTCCTGTAAACTTTATATTTCATCTTCAAGTACGTGTAAACAGTTGTTTCGGCAATTTGAGCTATAAGAGTTATTGATCAAAATATAAGACCATCATGATTGGCCGCTTCGCTGCCTTTTTTGGGTACATACTATATTTCCTACCTCCTGAACGCTCCTTGTGAAGATGTTTGGTACACATTATGACGCAACCGGCTAATAGACCAGGGGATCGACTTTAAAATATCGCACAAAGCACAACCGTTCATGTGTTCGGTGTCCTGGAGTTCGCTTTATATGAATTGGTTCCGAACTATGTCTTGGGTCAATAGTTGGGTTACCCAACTCCTGTGCTTGTCCCTTTACGTTCTGCACGATCAGCTAAAAGGGCAAAGGGAGAACCATTGCGATTGTGTTTCTAGCTATCCTGGTCAAGCACCTCAGGGGAGAAAGACGAAAACTGACTGCCATAGTATGCGAGAACCGGTCTGCGAACCCGAGCATAAGTGTTATACTACAAACTTTGTTAGAGGTTATTCCGTATCATATGATGGGTTTGGTATTCGTACAAACCATGTGATGCCGGCTTTAGACGCGGTTCGTCCGAACATCACAAACCACTAGGGGCTACTTATTAGCCCCCACATTACTTTTTCACGCTCTTACAACTAAATAAATGCAATAAAGCATTATGGTCTGATTGCATTGTCCACCTCACACTACCGCCTTTGGGTACCGATAGCTCGGCTAAGGGTCATAGTGCGGAGGTAGAGATACCTCGCGTAGTATCTACATGGGGGTTGAAGTCGACGACTCACAACTTTTAGTTTAAACGGCCACATAGGAGTTATACTGAATGCAAAACATAAAAGACATGATAAACCATGCATCATAACCACAAAAGCGCTAAAAGATCTTCAGACACATTACAACTCGTTTACTCATAAAACATATCTTTTGAGCACCGAGCGTCTATCGCCCGAGCACCCTCCATCACTATGGAGAAGTATCGCTCAGGGAACCTATGCTCCTTTCCAGGGGTGGAGGAGCGGTAGATATCTTCGTGGGGTCAAGCCCTGACCAGTGCACCTTGGCCCTTGCAAAGTCCATCCGAGCTCCCTCGATGCAGGAAGAATGCCTTAGCATGTCAATTCGAGGCGAAGCATTGCTCAGCTTCCACACCAGGACGAAATAACTACCGAACAACGGCTCGTCGGGCCATAGCCGGATACAAAGATCCTTCATGGAAGGCTCCACCATACGGTGTAGCTCCATCAGCTGCTTCATCTGCTCGATGAGGAGAGGAGAGTGCTCGGAGGCTTTAAATTGTGTCCAAAAGAGTCGAGCCTCATCTCCCTCTTATCGCAAAGCGTAGAACTAGTTCGCGTCCGCTACACTCTTCAGGCGGTCTGAGATGGCGCTTGAGGAACTCCACACCTGGGTGAGAAATGCGAACTTGCTATCACCGAAGGCACACTATAGTAAATATGTCTTACCATCTGTGATAACCTTGACTTGGCAAATCTATTCTTCCAAGAACCGCTTATCCACCCGCTCCTTGTAGAGGCCGGCTTTCAGCACGGATAGCTCAACAGCTTGTTCCTTGCCCTTCTGCTCAACGTCCTCACATTTTTGGCTAGCATCCTTAAGCTGCTGCTGAACCTCCCCCACCCGAGCCGCATGCTTTTCGCTCGCGGTTTTTAGGACGGAGAGAGTGCCTACTGCCTGTTCGGCTGCTGCCTTCTCTTCCGCGGCCTCTTGCTTCATCTGTCGCAACTTGGCCTTGAGCTTCTCAACTTCCTTCTCCAAGGCTATATAAGCAATAAAACATATAATTATACTAAGTCAACAGCGTGAATCACTAATGCCTAATAGCTCGGATATTCCAAGATGACTTACCTCGCGCCTCGTCGAATTTCTTGTTCAGAGCGTCAAGCTCCTCTTCGGAGCTCTTGAGATTCCGGTTTAGCTCGTCAAGCTACGCGACATTAATGGCTGCCGCTGATGATGAAGCCTTTAAATAGCACTTATCTATCAGTTTATATGAGTTCAAACACCCGAACTGTCAATACGATGACCCTATGTTCGGTCCTCTTAAGGACTGTTAGAACATTATGGGATGAATAACGTCTCATACATTGTTTGGTCATTTCTTTGTATTTGACCCCTGGGTGAGTTTTTCTAAACTCACACATGGCCCGGGGGATGCTATATATAACGATAGCACAAACTTAATAAATTAATATTTCAGGAAAAGAACATTACATGGCTCACCTAGAAGCCCGTCAGGAGACTGTTGAAGGCCTCCTTCAGTCCGCTATCAATGGACTGAATGCTTTGCAAAACTGCACCCATCAAGGGTGCAGTGATCCTTGGAGATGGAGGCGCTTGTAGAAACTCCTCCATGACAGGCCACCCAGTCATCGGTGGCGCCGGTGGTGATCTGTTAGCCCGATCTCCAACCGGGGATTTAACCGGTGGCTCCTGAGGCGTGGTGCGCTCCATAGATGACCTCAGTGGGGACTGGACATCCCTTTGTCCGGTCTCCTCAGTGGCCTGGAGGGGCTCCTCCTCCTAGTCTTCAGCAGCCGAGGCGTTATGACATCGTCACCCCACCACCTGTGTTCGGCTCCAAAGGAGCCCGATGGGATGAAACCTCCACGGCATTCGTCGCGGTCCCTGGAGGTGTGGGAAGTGACGCGGTCCCGCTCTCCGCTAGCTCGGTGGGTGGAGTCTCCTTCTCTGAAACTTGGTTGGTGGGGAGAATGCGTGGTGGGCTGCGGACCAAAAGGCGCTCACACGTTAATAACATTAAAAACTTGGCATAAATAGCTCAGGGAGTCTTCGGATTCTTACCTTCGAGATGGGGGCTTGACCCTTAGGTTCCTTTGAGGAACCTTTTCGAAGTCCTCGGACTCGACATCCGAGTCCGAACTGTCATTAGGCAAGACCAACATCGACCGACGTGCCCTTTTTGGTAAAGGAGGAGGTACCTCCTCCGTAGTGTCTGATGACACCGCCCTCTTTCTTGTGAGGGGGAATCCCCCTCCTCATCTTCATGCTCTTCCTCATGGTTACAGGAGGCATGGATTTCCTTGGACGCAGCATCCGGCTGGTCCTTTATGCGGGGACCTCCTTTTCCCTTCTTCTTATCTTTATTTTCTGGCGCCATGTAAGGTGTCATGACGAGCATCTCCGACAACAGCTTTGACCTGGGGTCTTCAGGATATGGTGTCGGGCAGTTGATTCCCGTGGCTTTGCTCAACCATTTCTACAAACATGAGGGGAAAAGTGTTTAGATCTTTTGTAGGAAAACAAAGCCGACCAATTGAAATTATATTATACCTGGGTAGGAGGTTTGTCGGCGTGTAGGCCCCTATCCTCGTCCTCGGCTGGCCAGCTCTTCCTAGGCTTGAACAACACTTTCCACAGTTTCCCCGGAGTAGTGTGGAAGAGCTGACGGATGGTAGGCTCATCATCAAGCTGATAAGCCTACATGGGGGAGTCCCGGCACTCGGAGGGAAGGATGTTGCATCAAAGCATGATCTGGACCACGTTAACCAGCTCGATGTTGGCCTTGATAATTGAGGTGATGCACATCTGCAGCTTTTCCACCTCTGCATCCGACCCCTAGTCAAGGCCCTTTCGGAGCCATGAGGTCAATCTTGTGGGGGGTACGAATATGAACTCGTTTGTAGCAACCTGACCTTCTTCCCATATCTCGGTGATGTAAAACCACTCCTTTTTCCAGATCTTGATGGTGTCGGTGAAGGTGGCGGTCGGCCATCCAATGCGGGTGTGACATCCCAAGTGTTGTCCCTACCTTATTTGTCATGTAACCTATTGTAGGAACCTTGTGCCATGAGATTTATGATGTTTTGCAACTTTTAATCCATGTCTTGTTCTTGCATTCATGCATCCATCATGTTATGCCTTGTTGTGAAGTGACCATGTATGTGAGTGTTATGATTTGGTTTGAGTGTGGGTGGAGTTCTTGTGTGCATCTCCTCCTTCTTCCCCTCTCTTTTCTTTTCAACAAAACCCCCATCATAATGCCTTAATCCCCATGTTAATTAATAATCAGAATTAAGTTACTATTTAAATTATTTAAAATGTTCAAGTGCTAGCCTAATATGTTTTAAGAGTGAGTGTGTTGGTCTTTTATTGTTTTGAGCTTTATGCATTTGTGGCATTTAAATAACAGGAGCTGTTATTTTAAAAATATTTAAAATTACTTGTCCAAAAATTTAACTTAATATTTTTTATTAAATGGGGCATATTATTTTCTTTACAAAGGCATTTTTGTTTGCCCAAAAACTCCTTTATTTTATCTCTGGGGTTTTCCCTTTTGCTCTGGTGTTTTACAAGGAAAAAGGCTTTCTGTTTTGTTGGATTAGAGAGAGTGTGTGCGTGTGGGCTGTGCCCTCCCGGCCCATGCAGCCCAGCAGGTAGCTGACGGCTACCTGCCTTGTCCTCCTCCATTAGCAGGTTTAGAGAGAGTGAGAGCGCAGGGAGCTGACGCCGTCGCCGTCACGGGCTCACGCACGTTGAGGCTGCCCTCCCCTTTATAATAGCACGTAGCCCTAGGGTTCTTCTTCCTCCTCGCCGCCACCACTCCCCTTCTCCCCTCCTTATTCTCCCTCCTCCTCCGCTCTTCTTCCCCTTCAGGTAAGGTTTCAGAGATCAGGGGATTTCAGAGAGCGAGAGGTCGCCGTCGCCTTCGCTCCTCCGACGGGCCTCATCATCAACGGAGATGGCGTGGAGCAAGACGCCATCGCCCTCGATGCATTCCCGGTGCTAGGAGGCTCCAGGAGGTCGTCTTCTTCCTCCACGCTGCCGGGTCAACGTCGGGTCTTCTTCCGCTTCATCACCGCCGCGTCTTCGCCTCTCCTTCCTCTCCGCGCGTCAGGGTCGCCGTCGTCCTCCCCTAGGTGAGCAGTTGACGCGCAGCCTCCGTCCCTTGTAGCTAGAGCTGTCGCCATCATGCTCGTGTCGCCGTCGTGCTCGTGTCGCCGCCAGTCCGAAAAGCTCGTGCTTGAGCTCGCTTCCGTCCCCCTCGTTGCAAGATGAGCAGAGGGATGGGTTCCCTGTTGTGTCCGTAGCCCCCACGGTAGCTCCCTCTCGCCGCTAGTGTCGTAGTTTGCCGGAGCTACTCGCCGCCGTTGCTCTGTCGCCGCAAGCCATTCGGGTTCAGTTTCATCAGGCATTTGTGGCGTGTGTGTATAAGAGGGCAGGTGCCCCTCCTCTATTACCAGTCGCGCTCGTAGCCCAGTGGTGTGGTGCATGGGAGGCAACTAGGAGGTTGCGGGTTCGAATCCGAACCCCTCCCCATTTTTATTCTATTTTCCCTTTTTTGTTGTTTTCTTTTGTTATTCTTCCTTTGCATATATGTGTGTGTGTGTGGATGCAACCAGCATTTGTTGGTTTTCTTTTCTTTTATAATTGAGGTGTGTGTGCTTTACACATGTATGGATGTGCTTGTGTGTGTATGTGTCACATAGTGTGATGCATTCATATGCATGTGTGTAAGGGTGTTTGTGAGTGTGTGCATGTGCATATGTGTATGCACATAGGTGTATATGCATGTGTGTGTATGTGTATGTGCATGTGAGTGTGCATATATGCATGACCTTGTGTTGTGTGAGTTTATATGCATGTGATCTTGTGTGAGAGTGTGTGTATGTGTTGCCATCTACATATGCAAATGCATATATGCATTGTGCATATATGTATGCATATGTGTGTGGATGACCACCCACACACATGAGCTTGTGTGTGAGAGTGTATGTGCCTAGTGCACTTGTGAGAGTGAGTGTGTGTATGCCTATGTGCATTATGCATATATGGGCATGTGAGTGTGTGTGTGGGTGAACACCCCCTTCTTGGGTGGTATGCTCATGAGTGTTGGTGCTCATATGCCTTGGGCATATATAGAGCATGTGTGAGTGCTTGCTTGTTGTGTGTGTGTAGGGTGTATGTGTGTGTGGGGGGACTAGTGGATTTCCCCACTTGGTAAACACCTTTCTTGTATATATATTCATGCTTGTAGTTTGTTAGGTCATTTCCATCTCTAGCTAAGTTACAAATCTGGTTATGATCATTTATGCTTATGTTCAAATTAGAGTTATGATTCACTTATGAGAATCGGTGGTAGTTTTGATGTCTTGTTTGTGCCTTGTTGTTTCACATGCACATATGAGTATGACACATGTTTTTGGGGTAGAAAGATCCCAAGAATCCATTGGTGCCTTTAGATTTCACTTTTGAGAAAGTTTATAAAACTGTCATTTTGAGCTGAGATGCTACTTTGTCATTTTTGCATGATTTAATCCTTGCTTGATTTGGGGCATGTGCCAACATGGACGTGATAGTGTTTTATATCTATTATGCCATGGTATTTTTGTTTAACATGAGAATCACCCATATAAGTGGGAACCATGCTGCTAAGTAGACAACTTGATGTTTCTGTTTCAGCATGTTAAAAGCTACTAAGTGTGAGAATCTGTTGTTATTTTTATGCCATGTAGAGTGCTAGTGTTTTGGAGTAGATGTTGTCTACTAACATCCTATTAATTTTCATGCCAAGAGGTGCTCTCTAACATATTTAACTACTGCTATCAACTTGCTACTTTATTAACTCAGATTCTAGAAAATTGTTATTTTCACCAAGTCCCAGAAAACTGTTTCATCTTGTCAACTTGATAGCTTCATTCTTAGTGATGTGGGCCTCCGATGCAGATGGTGTAGTTGGATAAGTTGTTGAATTTTTTATGTAGTTTCTGTCAATATCTTGTTTGTGGCTGTAGGGTTCCTGTAGCTCAAGTTATGGGCTATGTAAGTTGCTATGTTGCTGTTTTGTGGCAGATTGTTTGTTTTATTGTTTTGTGACTTGTGGGAGCTAAACTCCATGGAATTGATGGATCTTTGAGTCTATTGTGGTTGGTTTTTCATGGCCTAACCAGTGCCTACCTTGGAATGCCAAGAATTAGCCCATGGTATTGGTTGTCTTGTGTTTTGCCTTCGTACCTTGTCGTGAGCGTATCGTGAGAACCGTAACTCCGTTTCTTGCGTGCTTTATATGAATTTCTATCGATTTTGCATGCTGAATCCATATTTTCCATGTTCATGCATGTTTAAATAACTTAACATGAGGTTATGTCCAGATTCATTAATAAACAAACTTTGCATGTGAAACATGACTAGTTTTGGACTGCCATGTTAAATTCTTCGTAAATGAATCATGCATCATCTTGGTTGTGCATTGCACCTTGGTTGGATGTTTATGGTTTCTGTTTCTCTTGGGTAGACGCGAGTGTTGATACTAAGTACAAGGACCCAGGAGAGTACTACTACGAGGATCCCGCTACTTGTTCCACTGAAGAACCAACATGCAAGATGATCGTACCCGGATCTCGATACTAATTTTGCTTGCTAGTTTCTCGCTCTTATCGTTACCATTGCACTAATTACCACTTGAGTATCAGCCTCCTAAATGCCATGAAAGCCTCTAACCCTCCACATCCTAGCAAACCTTTGATTGGCTAAGTTACCGCTGCTCAGCCCCTCTTATAGCGTTCTTAGTTGCAGGTGCAGGTTGTTCCATGTGACATCATGGATTTGGATATCACAATATTATCTGTTATCTAATTTAATGCACATATATATCTTGGTATTGATGGAAGGCTTGGCCTTATGCTAGGTGTTTTGTTCCGATGTTACCGCCATAGTTCTTGTTACCGGTGTTATGTTTTCCATATTTTGCACTCCTAACACGCTCGGGGTTGTTATGGGGACCCCCTTGTTTATTCGGTTGAGATTAAAACTTGTCTGGCAAGACCCAACATTGGTACTACATTTTCTTAACAACTTAATAAAATTTGCATAGGCCCTTGCAAACCTGTGGATAATTAATCAATCCCCGGGCTAGTGCTCCTCATGAGTGTTGGCCCAAACTAGAGCACTGTGCAGGGCCAACCCAGGGAAACTTGGGAGATTTATATCAGGCCACCATGCACTAGCTTATCCGTTGTGTCCTCAGAATGAGATACACGACTCTTATCAGGTTCGTCGACACATCGAGCGGTCTTGCTAGATTTGTTTTACCTTTATCGAGTGTCTTGCGTGTGGAGTCTGACTTTCTTCGGGTTTTCTCGAGGTGTTGGAATTCCTTTGGAATTACCTATGATGACCACGAGGTCCGTGGTCGAGGCTATTCCCGCGGAGTGTGGTTATTTGTGATGGACTAGTTGGAGCACCCCTGCAGGGTTAAATCTTTTCGAGAAGCCGTGCCCGCGGTTATGTGGCAACTTGGATATTTGTTTAACACCCACTTATAGTAAACTTGAAGTAAACTCTAATTAAAAATACACCAACTGTGTGAGTAACCATGATCGTCTGTCCTCGTGAACATGATCCGAGAGAGAACATGGTGGGGTTATGATTGGCGTAAGTAGGTGTTCAGGATCTCATAGAGATCATACTGGACCCGATCATTCATCGTAGGCCACTCATATTTATTTTCATGTTGTGTAAGTTAGCCACCATAAATGCTTAGTGCTACTGCAAACTGAACACACACCCCATCCCAACCTTTAAGCTTTAATAGTCTTAGTACCCAGGCGCTTGATTGCTGAGTCCTTGTGGCTCACAGATTACTACAACCCTCCAGGTACAGGTATAGATGACTACGTGCAGGATGATCTTACCTAGCTCTGGTGGGAATATGACGAGGAAAGAGGCAGGATGTACGTGACTTACCCGGATGAGTAGAGGACCATGGTCGTGATCTTTGGGATAGTGAGATAGTATCATTCGCATCTATTTTTATCGTTTGATTTCGTCCGTAGTCGGACCATGTCTTCATCTTGATAATTTGAACTCTGTGTGGAATTTTAATTTAGCATGTGGCGAGTGTAAGCCAACTTGTATACTCATCCCTTATTTAATGTATGATGCAATGATTCTATTCTTGCGAACGGCAAGATGCGCCCCTATCCCTTGCGAGGCCCTCGTGTCTTAAAATGGATAGGCGTGCATCTTGGGCGTGACAAATGGGGAGCTTGTTGATGACCGCCCCTCCGCAATCTGCCTGCTCGCTTGCGACGGTCTTCGGCTTGACGTTGAAGACCTTGAGCCATAGGCCAAAGTGCGGCTCGATCCATAGAAAGGCTTCACAAACGATGATAAATACCGATATGTGCATAAAGGAGTTCGGGGGGGTCGTGGAAGTCTAGTCCATAGAAGAACATGTGAACCCTGACAAAGGGATGGAGCGGAAAGCTTAGTCCCCAGATGAAGTGGGGGACGAATACCACCCTCTCACTTGGCTTGGGGGTGGGAACCACCTGGTTCTTCTCCGGAGCATGGTGGAAGACGTTGGCGGGGAGGTATCCAGCTTCCTTTAGGTCCCAGATGTCTTGGTCGATAACTATGGAGGCCTCCCACTTGCCATTGGAGCCCGAACCCAGCATGGCTACAACTCAGAGGAGAAGTCGAGGAAGAACTAGATCTGGGCTCTCAAGGCTCAGTGAGATTGAGGAAGCGGAGGATGCGAATGAGGAGCATGAATAGACCTTGAGGTTATTTCCCTTTTATGAGGTGTGAGGATAATTAGCCTCCCATTACCGCGCTGCAAATCCCTTAGCTTCCCAAGACATGCGTGCCGTTATACACACATAAAGAAACTTGATATGATTAATCATATCCTGTGTGAAACGGAGCACAATTTATGCATTAATGAATCGTGTTAAGGTAAAAAAGGCCTCGAACCGCGGATCGAGTTTTCATAATCGGTTCAGTGGTCATGGTGGGTCGTGGACCTTCGTCAAAAAGGTTGTCAGTATACACTGTTTACACTTTGACGTTTTGCCTTCGGGACTAAGCGATTCACGATGTTCGGTCGATCATATAGTCAGAAACATTACGCGTCATCGGAGGCCGAACTAATCTTGGCCGATCATTAAATGGGAAGAAGAACTCACCCCACAAGCCGAGGAATCTAGTCACGTGGAGAAGCCGAAGCTAAGACCCTTGGCATTGGGGGCTAGTTGGGGGCTACTGAGGGAGTCCTGGACTAAGGGGTCATTTGGTTGTCGGCCTATATCTTAATAGGCCGACTTGGTGGGCCATTCTCTAAGAACCCACATTCCAGAAAGAAGTCCCGAAGGTGCATCGTGCACTCCAAGTCAATATGAGGAATTTGACATCTTCATCCTTGGCAAGTGACCTACCATGTGTAAACCCTAGTACCCCCAGGTGTCTATATAAACCAGTAGGGTTCTAGATCGTAGGGCAAGGGAACACATCTAGGGTTTTAGCTATTCGATCTCAAGGTAGATCAACTCTATAACCTTCATACCATCAATATAATCAAGCAAGCATAGGGTTTTACCTCCCTAGGAGGGCTCGAACCTGGGTAAACATCACCCCCTTTGTCGCCTATTATTGTCGATCCTAGTCTCACAGCTCGGGACCCCCTACCCGTGATCCTCCGGTTTTGACACAGATAGTGGCCATCTAGGCGGAGAGGAGACTGGCCAGCATGGGTGCGTCTCCGACGAGCTTCGGCGAGCGGGGCGGCCGGAGGAGGCAGATCCAAGGGCGGCGACGCCGGATCCGGCCATGGTGGGGCAAGGCCACCGGTGGGGTGGGACGAGCGCCGATGGTGGATCTTGGGGAGCCATGGCACGGCCGGTGGAGCTCAGCGTGGTGCGCCCGGTGCCGCAAGCTGCGGAGCGGTGGCCAGCTGCGGGGGTGCGGGCGGAGTTGGTCGCCGATGGGAGGTGGGAGCGCACCGGCGGCGGGGCAGAGCGGTGGCTTGGCGGCAGTGCGAGTGGCAGACGTGTGGGCGGCTTGGGCCCTGCCCGGCCCAGGGTAGGCCTCCCATGGGGCTTTGGTTGGCCGCGAGGGTGGCCGAGCAGCATAGCCAGTTGTGTGACACCAAGTGGTGGCCTAACTATGGTTCGATGGCGAGAACGAGGTGGGTGGCACGACTGGCTGGTGGGAGGAGGTTGGGCGGCATGGATTTCGAGGCAGAGGTGGCTAAAGGCCATTTTGGACATGGGGTGTCCATATATAGCAGTTTTGGCTAGGGTTTGGCTCTAGGGGTGTTTCTTCGACCCTCCGATCGCGATCAGAGGGGCCGGTTTGAGGGGTAGGTGTTAGGTGGGCTAGTGGGTTCTATAGGTCGGTTGGGCTGAGAGAAGAGAGGAGGTTTGCAGCCCGTCAATGAGTTTTAAAACCAAAAACATCCGTCATTCAAACCAGTTACTAGTGCCACTATATATTTAACGGTTCGGGTATCGGACGAACTCTGATTGCGATGAAAATTGGCAGATAATCTACCTACAACATAACAAGACCGCACGCCAAGTTTCGACACAATCCAAGAATAGTTTGCACCCACTTTTTCAAATAAGATTTGATGATGCCACGGGCGCGTCCATGTGTGGTTGGTCTCGACACGGTCGATGGCACGAACGGAGGGTACTGGTAACTATGAACAGATGCGAGTTTTGAAAAAATGACGGCAAAGGAGTGCCGATGTTATGTAGATGATGCGAATGGTGCGATGATGAATGTGACAACCAGACAAATCACACGACGAGAATGGAAATAAAAGGGGAATCTTCTGGAGCATCAGTCTCGGGATATTACAATACGAGAGGCTGATGACCCTCAAGTATAGGGGATCTATCGTAGTCCTTTCGATAAGTAAGAGTGTTGAACCCAACTAGGAGCAGAAGGAAATGACAAGCGATTCTCGGTAAGGTATTCTCTACAAGCACTAAAATTATCGATAACAGATAGTTTTGTGATAAGATAATTCGTAGCGGGTAGCAAGTAACAAGTGTAACAAAGGGGCAACAAGGTGGCCCAATCCTTTTCGTAGAAAAGGAAAAGCCTAGACAAACTCTTATATAAAGCAAAGTGCTCCCGAGGACACATGGGAATTTCTGTCAAGCTAGTTTTCATCATGCTCATATGATTTGCATTCATTACTTTGATAATTTGATATGTGGGTGGACCGGTGCTTGGGTGCTACCCTTACTTGCACAAACCTCCCACTTATGATTAACCCCTCTCGCAAGCATCCGCAACTATGAAAGAAGAATTAAGATAAATCTAACCATAGCATGAAACATGTGGATCCAAATCATCCCCTTATGAAGCAACGCATAAATGAGGGTTTAAGCTTTTGTCACTCTAGAAACCCATCATCTACTTATTACTTCCCAATGCCTTCCTCTAGGCCCAAACAATGGTGAAGTTTCATGTAGTCGACGTTCACATAACACCACTAGAGGAGAGACAACATACATCTCATCAAAATGTCGAACGAATACCAAATTCACATGATTACTTATAACAAGACTTATCCCATGTCCTCAGGAACAAACGTAACTAGTCACAAAGCATATTCATGTTCATAATCATAGGAGTATTAATGATGATTAAGGATCTGAACATACGATCTTCCACCAAGTAAACCAACTAGCATCAACTACAAAAGAGTAATTAACACTACTAGCCACCCAGAGGTACCAATCTGATGTATTGAGACAAAGATCAGATACAAGAGATGAACTAGGGTTTGGACAGGAGATGGTGCTAGTGAAGATTTTGATGGAGATTGACCCCCTCTCTATGAGAGGATCGTTGGTGATGATGATGCCTTCGATTTGCCCCTCCCGGAGGGAAGTTCCCCGGCAGAATAGCTCCATCAGAGCCCTAGATTGAATCTGCACAAGTTCCGCCTCGAGACGGCGGCGCTTTGCCCCGAAAGCTCTATTATGATTTTTTCCAGGTCAAAACCCTCCATATAGCAGAAGATGGGCAGCGGAGGCTGCCAGGTGGGCCACAAGCCACAGGGGCGTGCCCAGGGGGTAGGGCGCACCCCCTAGCTTGTGGTTGCCTGGTGGGCCCCCTGATGTATTTCTTTCGCCCAATATTTTATATATATTCCAAAATAATTCTCCGTAGATTTTCAGGACTTTTGGAGTTGTGCAGAATAGGTATATCAGATTTGCTCCTTTTCTAGACCAGAATTCCAGCTGTCAGCATTCTCCCTCTTCATGTAAACCTTGTAAAATAAGAGAGAAATGGCATAATTATTGTACCAAAATGTGTAATAACAGCCCATAATGCAATAAATATCAATATAAAAGAATGATGCAAAATGTGTGTATCAACTCCCCCAAGCTTAGACCTCGCTTGTCCTCAAGCGAACGCCGAAACCGATAAATATGCCCCCATGTTTAGAGATAGGGGTGCCGATAAAATAAAATGCGAACATGAAGGAATCATGATCATCTTTAGAACAACAACATAAATTGACATATAATTTCTTATGCTGAAGTAACAATTCGTTCACAAGGTAAAGTATGAATCAAGAAATCTATTGGGAACCAACAAACTATGATCTCAGTCATTGAAACGATTCCAATTTATCATAAGAGAGGAAAGAGTCAATATAAGAGCTTGTAAATAAAACCCACATACTCAATCATCTTTCAGTCTATCGCAATTTCTAACACTCATGAGGTACCTATGAGTTCAAAGCTTCAATCGGACAGAGGGAAAGATAGGGGCTTATAGTGTTGCCTCCCAACTATTTACCTCAAGGTTAATGTCAATAGTAATAGCTCATGCTCACCCACTTCCGAGAGGATATATGTGTCAAGATCATTCCCCAACACATGATGCTTGCCAAGAGATAAAGGAGAAGTAAGGAAAGTGATGGAGATCACCACGACTCTTGCATATAGGTAAGTACTAGAAAATAAAAGTAATAGATAGGCCCTTCGTAGAGGGAAGGAGAGGTTGTCATGCACTTTTATAGTTGGATGCACAATCCCTGAATGCAAAAGAACGTCACTTTATATTGCCCCTTGTGATAGAGAACTTTATTATGTAGTTCGTCCCTTTTATTTCTTCCCTATCACAAGTTCTTACAAAGATTATTTTCCTCACACTAATAGATCACACATATTTAGAGAGCAATTTCACTACTTGCATCGATGAAAACTTACTTGAAGGATCTTACTCAATCCATAGGTGGGTATGGTTGACTCATGGCATAGCTGGGTTGAGGGTGTTTGGATGCACAAGTAGTATCTCTGCTTGGTGCGAGTGTTTTGGCTGATATGAGGTGGAAGCAAGCAACTCATGTTGAAGGATCTATAACCATATAACTTCTATTCGGAAGTAAGCAAACATAACCCATTATGTTGTCTTCCTTCTCCAACATCAACTTCTTAACATATAATATTTTAATGAGTTCTCACAATCATAAAAGATGTCCAAGATAATATATTTATATGTGAACCTCTCTTTCTTTATTACTTCCTTTTAATTGCCACAATGACCAATAGCTATGTTTGTAAACCCACAACAAGTTTCAATCGACATACTTCTTATATGTGAAGTTATCACTCCCCATAAGATCATCATATATACTCTTTGCTTTTATTCTATACTTCTTTCTATTTATTTTTCTCAAGATCAAGATCATAGCGAACAAGCTAATCCCTCAACTCAAAACTACTCTTTATTATATAACACTCGGACTTTCTTACATAGGGGGAACATAAAACAAAACACAAAAATAGATCACACAAAAACTTCATTCTACTAGATCAAGATATAACCAAAAGGATCAAATAAAGAAAAATGATAAAAGTAAGGGAGGTGATGGCAATACGATACCGGGGCACCTCCCCCAAGCTTGGCACAAGCCAAGGGGAGTGCCCATACCCATGCGTTTAGTTGTCTTGCTTCGGAGGTGGTGATGTTGGAGTTGTTGATGAGGTTGGAGGCTTGTCCTCCATCTTCCAAGGTATAGGCTCACCATTGTAAAAAGATGAACGAGTCTCTGGGATCCTCAAATCTGCAGCCAAACTCATTCTCTTAAATCTGTATTCATACTCACAGTTTTGGTTTTGCAGGTCATAGATTTGGGCTTGAAGATGCTTGATTTTCTCGTAAAGCTTGAAGATGTGTTCCCTGATGTCCTTGGCGTCTAGCTTGTGCTTTTGGGTAAACTGTGCAATCATCATGTGATTGGCATTGAGTCCTTGTTCCACCATCCCTTGGCACTTGAAGACTTGTTGTTCCATTGCTTCGAGCCTTGTTTCTATGCTTCTGGTCTTTCTGTATCCCCTCCACATCACAGATGTGCAGCACCCCCTCACGCATCTCAATGGTTTGAGGGTGTTGCAGCACCTCCGCAAGGTAGGGGTTGATGACCTTCTCGAAGAACTTGTCCGTCGATGCACTTGGGGACATCATGCTGATCTAAATCTGCTGTAGAAACAGCTCGAAAAGAAATCAGGAAGTATCACCGTAATACGAGAGTCAAAACCTTCGGGAGACTATATAATGATTTTTTACCGACCCTAAGGAGTATACCACAAGAAAACGGAGTCCGGATGGTACACGAGGTAGCCACAAGCCATAGGGGCACGCCCAAGGGGGCTAGGGTGTGCCCCTGGCTTGTCGCCTCCTCGTGAAGTATTCGCACTACTTTAAATTTTCCTAAATTTTAAATTTTAAAAAATGGATAAAATTTTCCATTGAAAAAGTTTTGGAGTCGGTTTACTTACCGTACCACATACCTATTCCTTTTCGGAGTCTGTAACGTTCTGGTAGGTCTCACTAATGTACTCCTCCGAAGTTATGGTATTAATAATATTGGTCTCAACATTTATGGGAGTACCTGAGGAATAATGTTTGATTCTTTTCCCGTTTACCACCTTTGGGTTTGTGCCTTCGGCGTTGTTGATCTTGATGGCACCGGAACGATATACTTCCTTGATTATGTAAGACACTTCCCATTTAGAGAGAAGTTTTCCTACAAAAAATCTTAAACGAGAATTGTATAGCAAGACATGATCAGCTACAGTAAATTTATGCTTTTGTATCCTTCTATCATGCCATCTCTTAACCTTTTCTTTAAACAACTTGGCATTGCCATAGGCCTAGGTTCTCCATTCATCAAGTGAGCTAATGTCGAATAACCTCTTCTCACTAGCAAGTTTGAAATCATAATTAAGCTCTTTAATTTCCCAATAGGCTTTATGTTCTATCTCAAGAGGTAAGTGACAAGCTTTACCATAAACCATTTTATACGGAGACATACCCATAGGGTTCTTGTAAGCAGTTCTATAAGCCCAAAGTGCATCATCAAGTTTCTTAGACCAATTCTTTCTAGATCTATTAACAGTCTTCTGCAAAATGAATTTAATTTCTCTATTTCTCAATTCTACTTGACCACTAGACTAAGGATGATAAGGATATGCAATTCTATGATTAACATCATACTTAGCAAGCAATTTACGGAAAGCACCATGGATAAAGCATGAACCACTCAGTCATTAAATATCTAGGGACTCCAAATCTAGGGAAAATAACTTCTTTGAGCATTTTAATAGAAGTGCTATGATCAGCGCTACTAATTGGAATAGCTTCTACCCACTTAGTAACATAATCAACAACAACTAGAATATGAGTATACCCGTTAGATTGTGGAAAAGGTCCCATATAATCGAAACCCCAAAAATCAAATGGTTCATTAACAACAGAGTAATTCATAGGCATTTCCTGACGTCTATTAATATTACCAATTCTTTGACATTCGTCACAAGAAAATACAGACTCACGAGCATCCTTGAAGAGAGTTGGCCAATAAAAACCAGATTGTAGTACCTTGTGTGCAGTTCTATCTCTGGCGTGGTGTCCTCCGTAGGCCTTGGAGTGACATTTGCGTAGGAACTGTTCCTGTTCATGCTCAGGTACACAACGTCTAATAATACCATCTGCTCCTTCTTTATAAAAGTGTGGATCATCCCAAAAGTAATGTCTTAAATCATAGAAGAATTTTTTCTTTTTTTGGTATGTGAAACTAGGTGGTATAAATTTAGCAACAATGTAATTAGCATAGTGAGCATACCATGGAGCATTACACGAACCCTTTATGACAGCTAATTGTTCATCAAGAAAGCTATCATCAATAGGTAGTGGGTCATCAAGAACATTTTCTAACCTAGACAAGTTATCTGCTACGGGGTTATCAGCACCCTTTCTATCAATAATATGCAAATCAAATTCTTGTAGTAGAGGAACCCATCTAAAAAGTCTAGGTTTAGCATCTTTCTTTTCCATAAGGTACTTAATAGCAGCATGATCTGTGTGAACAAATACTTTGGAATCAACAATATAAGGTCTAAACATATCACAAGCAAACATGACTACAAAAAATTCCTTTTTAGTAGTAGCATAGTTTCTTTGAGCACTGTCTAGAGTTTTACTAGCATAATGGATAACATTCAATTTCTTATCAACTCTTTGTCCTAAAACAGAGCCAACAACATAATCACTAGCATCACATAATTTCAAAGGGTAGGTTCAATCAGGTGGTTGAACAATAGGTGCGGAAATCAAAGCATTCTTTAGGATTTCAAATGCTTCTACACAATCATCATAAAAAATGAATGGAACATCTTTTTGTAATAGATTAGTGAGAGGCCTAGAAATCTCAAAGAAATCTTTAATAAACCTCCTATGGAAACCAGCATGACCAAGTAAGCTTCTTATACCTCTGATATCCGTAGGACACAACATTTTTTCAATAGCATCAACTTTAGCTTTATCAACTTCAATACCTCTTTCGGAGATTTTGTGCCCCAAGACAATGCCTTCATTAACCATAAAGTGTCACTTCTCCCAAGTCAAGACAAGATTAGTTTCTTCGCATCTCTACAAAACTCGATCAAGGTTGGTCAAGCAATCATCAAAGGAAGTTCCATAAACAGAAAAATCATCCATGAAAACCTCAAGAATCTTTTCACAAAAGTCAGAGAATATAGCCATCATACATCTTTGAAAGGTAGCAGGTGCATTGCATAAACCAAAAGGCATACGTCTATAAGCAAAGGTACCGAAAGGGCAAGTAAAAGTGGTTTTTTCTTGATCCTCTTTTGACACAGGTATTTGAGAGAAACCAGAGTAACCATATAGAAAGCAAAAATGAGTATGTTTGGATAATCTTTCTAGCATTTGATCTATAAAAGGTAGAGGGTAATGATCTTTCTTAGTAGTGAAAGTGCATTATATCGACTAGAGGGGGTGAATAGGCGATATTTACAAATTCATCACTTAAGGAATTTCAACTTGAGGAATTTGAAATGTGATGAATAACTAGCAGTGGAATAAGTACTCAACTGGAATAACTTGACTAAACTGTAAGAGATTTCCAGAGGCTTCACTCGAAGGATTGGATAGATTGAGGCTTTTGCGCTTGAGCATCAGTTGGAATTTTTCCTTAGTTTTACCCCGGCCCCCTTTAACAGTACGGTGTTTCCTATGACTAAAAGAAAGGAAATGAAACTACAAAAACAAAAGTCTTCATGCTTCATAGTCCTCGTTCATGTCTTCGAGGTCACACCAACTTCTCCATTTTCAAAGTCTTCAGGGAATACCAAAGTCTTTAGCAAAGTCTTCACCAAAGTCATCAGTTGAAGACATACATTTTTAGGGGTCGGTAACCTCCAAATATATCAAACTCCTCATCGACTTATAGAGCATGTGTACACTCACAAACACATTAGTTCCTTAACCTATAAGTTTTCAATACACCAAAATAACTAAGGGGTGCTAGATGCACTTACAATCTCCCCCTTTTTGGTGATTGATGACAAATAGGTTAAATTTTCAACGGGGAATAACACATGAAGTGTAAGTACTGAGTTTGAGGAATTTAATTGCAAGATATAGAAGAACTCCCGTTGAAGATGTGCATATTTTAGGAATTTTCTTTGGACTGCAAATGCACAGGGCAGGGGTTAAAAACATGGAGAACTCCCCCTATATCGAAGAATATGTTTCACAGCCTTATGGTATGATTCCTTCGGTGTTGCTTGGAATCGGGCACACATGCAAACACTCACCATAATATCAGGCATAGATGCACATAGATACAATAAAGAGCCAATCATGGAGCGATATACCTTCTGATCGAAATATTTGCCATTTTCGTTAGGGTAGAGGTGGCCTTTTGAAGGCATTGGAGTTTTGACGCCTTTGCAATCTTGCATGTCGAATTTTCTCACAACATCCTTGAGGTATTTCTCTTGAGATATGAAGATGTCGTTGTCTTGCTGACGAATTTGAAGACCTAAGAAGAATTTCAACTCTCCCATCATAGACATTTTATATTCTTCACTCATCATATAGGCAAATTCATCACTATAACGTTTGTCAATACAACGCAAGATAATATCGTCTACGTATATTTGGCATATGAACAGTTCATTGTCATAGAATTTAGTGAAAAGAGTTGGGTCGAGTAAACCGGGTTTGAAGCCTTTCTTCATGAGGAATTCCTTCAGAGTGTCGTACCACGCCCCATGGGCCTGCTTAAGACCATAGAGGGCCTTGTTGAGTCTGAAGACTTTGTCAGGATGCTTAGGTCTTCAAAACGTGGGGGTTGAGCAACATATACTTCTTCCTCAAGCTTACCATTGAGATTTCACATCCATTTGATATAAGATGATATCATGATGGTTAGCATAAGTAAGCAATATGTGAATAGCTTCAAGTCTAGCAACAGGTGCAAAATTTCATCAAAGTCAATTCCTTCAACCTGTGTGTAGCCTTGAGCTACAAGATGAGCCTTATTTTTTTACCACAAGGCCATTTTCATCTTGCTTGTTGCGGTAGATCCACTTGGTACCTATGATGTTGTGCTTGCGAGGATCTGGCCGCTTGACAAGTTCCCACATGTTGTTGAGATTGAATTGATGCAATTCCTCTTGCATAGCTTGAATCCACTCGAGCTCCTTAAATGTTTCATCAACTTTGGTGGGATATATGATAGAGACAAAAGCAAAGTGCCCACAAAAGTTAGTCAAATGTTAAGCTCTTGAGCGAGTGAGGGGACCTGGTGCATTGATTTCATCAATGATTTTGTCAATCTGCACTTCGTTTGCAACTCTTGGATGAGCAGGTTGAGGTGGCTCAACATTTTCTTTAGCACCATTTTCTTCAGGTGTATCTGTATGAATGTCTTCATTTGTTGGAATGACTTCCTTAGTATGTATGACATCTTCAGTAGCCTTCAGCTTAATGGATTCCTCAGGAGACTGTTCATCTAACACAGAAGGTAGGTGCTCTTTTTGCGAGCCGTCAGTTTCATCAAACCGCACATCTACAGTTTCAACAACCTTATGGTGGTATGTATTGAAGACTCTGCAGGTCCTTTCCGTAACCAAGCATAAAACATTCATGTGCTTTCGGTGCAATTTAGAACTATGGTGACGATCTCTAATCCAGCATTTTGAACCGAAGACTTTGAGATAACTTACATTGGGTTTCTTGCCAGTCATAGGTTCATATGAAGTCTTCTTGAAGAATTTGTGAAGATATACCCTGTTGATGATGTGGCATGTTGTATCTATTGCCTCAGGCTGGAAGCGACGAGGAGTCTTGTATTCATCAAGCATGGCGTGAGCCATCTCAACAAGAGTCATGTTCTTGCGCTCCATGATGTTGTTCTGCTGAGGAGTATATGGGGCAGATAGCTCATGAGTAATACCAAGTTCATCAAGATATTCATCAAGATTGGTGTTCTTGAATTCATTCCCA
Organism: Hordeum marinum; assembly: GCA_022496015.1. Lineage (NCBI taxonomy): Eukaryota > Viridiplantae > Streptophyta > Magnoliopsida > Poales > Poaceae > Hordeum > Hordeum marinum. The sequence goes on along the minus strand of CM039672.1, from coordinate 231,952,963 downwards.
TTATCACTCCTGACATGCTTGATCTTGACGCCGAATTTCGTGGAGGCCCTTGAAGCAAATCATCTGAAGAATTCCTGCACTTCAGACTTGTATAGAATAATATGCACCCAAGTGTAATGAGAGTAATCATCAACGATGACAAAGCCATACAAACTTGAAGAATTTGTTAGTGTGGAATAATGAGTGGGGCCGAATAGGTCCATGTGAAGCAATTCACACGGTCGAGTCATGGTCATGATTGTCTTCGAGGGGCGCTTGTATCTGGTCATCTTCCCAGACTCACATGCACCATAGAGGTGGTCCCTGAGGAATTTGGCACCTTCAATGCCAATGACGTGCTTTTTCTTCATGAGCGTGTGCAAGTTCCTCATACCAGCATGTCCAAGTCATCGATGCCACAACCAGCCTTTCGAGGACTTTGCAAGTAGGCATGTGGTAGGCTGAGCACCTGTAGAGAAATCAACATTATACAAGTCTCCTTTGCTAAAGCCTTCGAAAACTTTGCAATTGTCAGATTCCATGATGACAACACAACGATATTTTCCAAATAAGACAACCATATCAAGATCACACAACATTGAGACAGACATAAGGTTGAACCCGAGGGATTCGACAAGGATCACCTTATCCATGTGTCAGTCCTTTGAGATTGCAACCTTACCTAGACCCAATACCTTGATTTTTCCTTTGTCAGCGTAGGTGATATGCTTTAGATGAGATGGAGCCAGTGGAAAATTCATCAGTAGATTCTTGTCACTAGTCATGTGGTTTGTGCATCGACTGTCGAGGACCCACTCAGTAGCTTTTGGAGATTCATCCTACAGATGAATTAGTAAAACTTACAAACTCATATGCTTCAGAGTGAAGAATATGACATCAACTTCATCAGACATAATTTCATCACACAACATAGTAAGTAAAGCAGTGTGAGGACGTGAGAAATGAAGAATTCATTTCTTCATGATTAGCTTGCATCCTTTCAAGCATTTCCTCAGGTCTCCAACAAATTCATTAGATGTTCAAGTTCATCTAGAGACCTGACCCATGCCCCTGACGCTAGTGCGCACCACAACCACGGTCTTGTAGGAGAGCTTGAGTACATGGGACACGTCCTTGATATCCCCTACGATGGTGAGGACACTGCCGCTCCCTGGCATCTGAACGACGTTGTAGCCTGGGTGCGTCGCCGCCATGAACCGAGTGAGGGCGGGGTAGCCGAGTATCGCATTGTATGGGAGGTGGATGTGAGCGACATCAAAGTCAACCTACTCGGTGCGGAAGTTGGAGCGGGTGCCGAAGGTGACTAGGAGGCAAACCCGCTCCACTGGAACAACGGGCCCGACCACCACCCCAAAGAAGCGCCTTGAAGGTGTGAGCCGCTCGTGGGGTAACTGCGGCGCGTTGAAGGCTTCCACGGAGATGACATTGAGGCCGGCGCCACCGTCAATGAGGGTCCTGGAGACGGCCACACTGCATATGTTCGGTGTGCACAACATGGGAAGCGCCCCGGCGGCCGGCGTGGTCTTGGGGTGGTCGTCGGGGCCGAAGGTGATGTTGATTTCCGGCCATGCACGGCGCTCCACGGGCTCGGGCGGTGGCTGAACTGCTCCCACATGGCAGAGGAAGCGGTTGACATGGCGGCCGGAGGGTGGTGCCTGCGACCCGCCGAGGATGCAGGTGACCATAGGGGCGGCCCTATGCCCAAGCACCATCTTGCACTAGGAGCTGGCGGTCGACGGGGATCATGCCTGCCATGGAGTTGTGGAGTCGGCGCTTGGCCTTGGTGGATTGCCTCTCATGGAGGTTTGGGTGGATGAACTAGTACAATGTGCTCGAGCCTCATGAGGGCACTCAAGATGTGCTTTGGGCTCCTTGTGGTTTGGTGAGTGGTGGAGTTTTATTTTAGGGTTTGGATCGGTCGGGGGAATTGGATCCCTATTTACAGTGCAACCTATGCTCTATATATAGCGGTGGTTCGGGTCCTCTTCCCTTATCACAATGGCAGGAAGGGATCACACAATGGAAAATTTCGAAGGGGGATAGGGGTTGGTGCTCGCCTTCCCAAAGGCAGTCTTCGCCTACAAAGTAATTGTCGATGCCGCAGGGGCTGGCTCAACGATGACGTCTGTCCTGTGGGACAAGTGGTTGGGGTCCTCTTGCACTAGAATGGGAACCTTTGGGGGAGCTTTGGGAACCTACATCTATCCTTGCTCCCTTTGCACCAAAGGGGAAACTACGCCGCCTGGCTCACTAGCGTTCGCCTGTCCTTCCTTGCGTCATCTTTGGCTCCTGAGGCTGGGCCTTGCATAGGAACCTCCGCCGCTCTGGAGGAGTCCTGGGGAGGCCCGTCCTTCATGGGGCTTGTCGTTCTTCCTCCTCATGAGGCTCGGGCCCTCGCGAGGGCCTTGTGTTGAGTGGGACCTCGCCTGGTCCCGTTTGGTTGATGAAGTGGGCCAGGCCCTAGGCCGCAGGCAGGCAGGTCTGGGTATCCCCGTTCCTAGAACGCTGACAGGTCCTCGGATAGCCGACCTATTGTTATGGGTCGGACTATGAGGGCCACTTGCCGAACACCGGACGATTTGAAGGCCCAGTCTCCAAGATGGAAGCTTCGGGAAGCACGGCTTGCGCTCCACGTTTGGTGTAGTAATTAGGCATGTTTATTTCTTTGGCATGTAACCGACCATATGTAAACCCTAGACATCCTCGGCATCTATATAAGCCGGAGGGTTTTAGGGTATAGACACAGAACAACTCATCTAGGGTTAGCTATACGATCTCGAGGTAGATCAACTCTATAAATCCTTACATCATCAATACAACCAAGCTGGACGTAGGGTATTACCTCCGTAGGAGGGCCTGAACCTGGGTAAGCTCGTGTCCCCTTCGTCTCGTGTTACCATTGATTCTAGTCTCACAGTTCGAGACCCCCTACCTAAGATCCGTCGGTTTTGACACCGACACCTGCCCTAAGGACCCTGTGCCCTTACCATGCATAGACCATATTATTGATGCCACAGCCGGACACAACTCGTTGTGCTTATTCTGGATACCATCAGATACCATCAGATAAAAATGAAGGAATCGGATCAAGCCGCAACCACATTCATCACCCCTTACGGGCCATTCTACTTCAGCACAATGCCTTTCGAGCTAAAAAACGTTGGGGATACATATCAGCGCATGATCTAGACTTGTCTCGCAAAACAAGTTGGTAAAACTATCGAGGCATACGTGGACGATGTGGTCATCAAAACCAAACACGTCAGCCAGTTGATTGACGACCTAAGGCAAACCTTTGTTAGCTTACATGATTACGATATACAACTCAATCCGAAGAAATGTGTCTTTGTTGTTCCCACTGGTAAACTTCTCGATTCATCGTTTCCCATAGAGGTATAGAAGTGAATCCGGCTAAGATCTGCACCCTATTAGAAATTGCAATTCCCATAGAGCTAAAGCATGTACAAAAGTTGGCGGGTTGCCTTGCGGCGTTAAGACACTTTATTTCCCGCCTCAGTGAAAAAGCTCTACCGCTCTATAGGTTGTTGTAACGGACCAACAATTTCGAATGGACCGATGAAGCAGCGGCTGCGTTAGAAGAAATTAAAAAATTGCTGGCAAGCAACCCCATACTCACATCACCAGGCACCGGTGAACCAATGCTATTGTACATATCGGCCACCAACCAAGTCGTCAGCGTAGTGCTCGTCATCGAATGAGAGGAGGAGGGTTGCAAATCCAAACACAAAAGCCGGTCTATTACGTGTCAGAAGTACTAACGCAGTGCAAGTCCAGATACCTACATTACCAGAAGATAGCCTATACAATATTTATGGCATCACGAAAACTAAGACACTACTTTTAAGAGTGTTCGGTTATGGTGGCATACGGAGTACCCCTGAACGATATAATTAACAACAAGGACGCCATCGGCCGCATAGCCAAATGGGACATTGAGCTCCTTCCTTTTGAGATCTCCTATGAGCCACAACGAGCTATTAAATCTCAGGTGTTGGCAGATTTCCTCATGGAATGGACAGAGGGCGAGCTCCCCAGGGAATATAGTACATACTCCCATTGGACTATGTACTTCGACGGATCCAAAACATTGGCCGCACTGGGGGCTGGAGTTATTCTCACACACCCCATAGGCAACAACGTCCGATACGTGTTGCAAATCATGTATGCCGATTCCAACAATGCAGCCGAATACAAAGCACTTTTGCACGGTCTTTGGATGGCAGCTTCAATGGTCATACAACGACTGGAGGTATGGGGAGACTCCAGCTTGGCCATCTCTCAAATCAACGGCGAATTCGATGCCAAAACCCGAAGATGGTGGCATATATAAATGTCATCCTCAAAATATGTGCATGGTTCGAGGGGCTAGAATTCCATCATGTCCCTAGAGACAACAACCAAGCCACTGACATACTAGCCCGTATGGGGGCCAAACGCGACCCTGTCCCGAAAAACACTTTCCTAGAAAGGCTCTTTAAGCAATAAGTCGTTTGGCAGGATGATAATAAGGGTGCCGGACCCATCAGTGCAGAAGAGGTTGTTCCCCTTATAAACAAACCACACAACCAAATCATCGCCGGCTCCATAATGGATGAAACACCTTCGGCGCATGAGGTCATGGCAGTAATCGCACCATGGACCGTTCCCTTCCTTGCCTACCTTCTTCGCAAAGAACTACCCGACGATCAGACAGAGGCGCGACACATAATTTGGCGATCCAAGGCCTACAAAGTCCACGAGGGTGAGTTGTACAAGAAAAACACCACCGGAGTACTCCAGCAGTGCATATCTGAGGAAGAAGGATGACAACTCTTGGCCAAACTCCACACAGGAATGGGCGGCCATAACGCCGTGGCAAGGGCCTTAATATGCAAGGACTTTCGGGCTGGTTTCTTCTATCCCACCGCTCGAGCGGACGCCCAGTCTCTTGTCCAACATTGCGTGGGATGCCAACTTTTTGCAAATCAAAGTCACATGGCGCCAATAGCTCTTCGGACTGTTCCGATTACCTGGCCTTTTGCGGTCTGGGGGCTGGATATGGTCGGACCACTTAAAGGGGGGACCAGGAAGAATAAATACCTATTGGTCATGGTTGACAAGTTCACCAAATGGATCGAAGAAAAATTTGTCAAATCAGCAAAGTGCGGACCAGTAATCGACTTTATATCCGGCTTGGTACACCGTTACTGCATCCAACACAGTACAATAACGAACAATGGATCCAACTTCACTACCAAAGAGGTAAAAGACTGGTGCGCAAAAATGGGCATCAAGCTCGATTACGCATCCGTGTATCACCCGCAGACCAATGGACAAGTCGAATGGGCTTACAGCCTTATAATGAGTGGTATTAAACCATGTTTGGTCCGATCTCTACATGAGTCCGATTGCCATTGGGTAGAGGAGCTTGACTCTGTTTTGTGGGGCCTGCGTACCACCCCGAATCGGTTAATGGGATACACACCAGTCTTCATGGTCTACGGGGCAGAAGCAGTCCTTCCCTATGATATTATTCACGATGCACCAAGGGTGCGAATGTATGAAGAAAAGGAGGCCGAGTTAGATTGGCAGGACGACTTGGATGCCTTAGAAGGAGAGCGCGACATAGCTCGGGCTTGTTCAACTTTTTATCAACAACAGGCCCGACCTTACGAGAGCAGGGAGGTGAGGGCAAAAGCGTATAATGTGGGTGAACTCGTCTTACGGCTCCCAAAGAGGCATAAGCATAAACTCAATCCCAAATGGGAGGGTCCCTTCATAATTGACGAAGTACTCGCAGGAGGGGCTTACGGTCCTTGAAACTCGCCGGATAACCACCTCGAACCTAACCCTAGAACGCAGCTCATCTTCGACGCTTCTACGGCTACACCAGTGTCGTCATAGTTTTTATCCTCCTTTTTCTTTTCTTTCTTTTTCATTTCCCTTCCCTCCCACCTTGATTTTTTGCAGGTTTTGATTTTCTCTTCCCAAGTTTATGTTCGGCTAAACCGAGCTAGTATTATGTTTTTCGGCACACATCCTCAAATGTTAAATCCGAACAAAACACCTGGGGGCTTCCTCCCAAAGCCAATGATTATATATTTTAAGCAACTATTCACATTTATCGTGTATGCATGTCTCCCTTGTGAATTTTTAAGCCATTATATGCATCAATTCGAACTAAGATTTTTGCCAATCTAGGTTGCCTCGCTCATGTGTTTACCCTCTACGTTCCGGATTGTTTGGCTAGAGGGAAAAAGGAGAACCTCTGCGATTGTTATGACTAGGTTATCTAGATATGTACCTCAGATGGGTGAAGCCAAAAGCTAGCTATCTTTAGTAGCAAATTGGTCGGCTATGACAGGAGCAACAAATAAAATTATGGTTGTTATCACCATTACTCGAGCTTCTTTTCTCGCAGAAGCCATTAGTCGCATACTAGTAGTATACAGCCTTACTATCTATGATTTACGTAGCGGCCTGAAGGAACGTATCGGTAGAGGTATTGTTTTCTTTGGAAGATGTTTCTTACGCTAAGCATTAATATAACATGTCTCCTTGTGCACTTGTTGTCTGTTCGCACCAAATGGACAGATTGCCTGGTTCCTCAAAACAATTCCCTCTTAATGAGGGATATTTTATAAGGATTACTCCCAAGCTCTTAGCATGGGAGGTCGAAGCCGATGGCCGGTTAAGAAAAGTTTACAACACAAATGGAGTAATTTTTGATTGTATGTACATAGTTACATAGAATCACACATCTGGCTGCTGGTCAAGATTGTATATCAAGGTATCCAGGGCACAATCTTCCTGCGAGAGATGAGCAACATGCATCACTTGGTCATACACCAAATGAAGTGGCACTTCTTTCCCATCAGGTCCTGCAGACCCAATCCGAGCCATATGCTTGGGGTTAAGGCCGGTATATCGAGTCTTGATCATTGCACACGCCTCCCATGCTCCCTCTCGGCATGGCGATGTTTTCCATAAATCGAACCGACTTCGGGCTCCCTTGAATCCGTCAGCCAGTTTGGCCGTCCCCTCCGGAGGTTTCTCAGTAGGCCATATCGCTTTTATCATGCTCCTCATAGCCTTTCGAGCCCGCTCATGAACGGCAGACAATTCCTTCAGATGGGTCCCTCGGTAGGATCCGATCTCTTCTTCTGGCCGCCTGGTTAGGAGACCTATACATGAGACAAGGCATGTCCATCGCGCTTCATGTATGAGAAGTACCATTCGATGTTATAATAACACTTACCGAACATGCTCCTCTGTAATTTTTTGTTCTGTTCTTGGGTCTGGGCCAATTGAGTCTTTAAACTCTCAATTACTTTGGCCTGCTGTTTGTTTTCCGCTTGGAGGCGTTTCTTCTCCTCAAGGTTTCGTTGCAACGAAAGGCAGTCGACCTCATGTTGGCACTCGGTGTACCTATTAGATTCTCGGGCTTCATCTAAATCTTTTTGCAGCTATCCTATAGACTCAGCTGCTACAAAGTACCCTCGTGTTAGCACGGGATTATATACTTAGATCGGCAGAATAGATATACTTACCATGTGCCTCCCGGGTGAAATTCTTTACTTGTTCCAGCTCGGCCTTTACATCCTCCACCTGTGTTTGGCTCGCCTCCAATTCCATGATCAATTTCTCATTCTGCTACCTTGAGGCCTACATCATCAAAATAATGATATGTGGATCCTTAAATCGGTCGTCCCGACCAATTTAAGGCTCAGGGGCTAGTGGGTTTACATGTGTGTCCGGATTCTTAAAACCAATCACTCGCCTTCAGGCTGGATGATATCATCTTCACTGATTCCCCAAGCCTAGCTCGAGAAGCTCCGATGTGCGCGTCTTCCGAACATAGAGCATTAAACTCTTGCTCGGAGAACGCCGGGTGGAGTAGTGCTTCTTGCTGCCGCCGGTGGTTCATCACACTCTCCACCTCGGATTTGGTGACCGATACCGCGTCCCCAGAATCTTTAGGGACCAGATCGACCACAGGTGCCGCCGTGGCGGGTTTAGCATGGGCGGAGGATCTTGACTCATGAGTATTGCCAGGAACCTCGGCAACATTATCAGTAGTAGATGGTTGCACTTGCTTCCTGATTATTTCGGCATAAGATCCTTTGTGAAATTTTAGCGATCATGATAACAATAGATTAAGATATCGAACAAAGTACTTGTTGGTTGAATAAGTGTTTGGGATTGTCCCCATGGCTGGGTCACTTGAAGGATTCCTGTTGATGTCCGGTTCGAGCATTGCTGCCGTAACCGATGTTCGTCGCACGGATCGACGACGCTTGGGAGTGGGAGCCGGCGCATTTGGGTCGACAGAGGGTGCTTGCCTTTTATGGGAAGATTTTTTCTTCTTGTCGGTAATTGGGGATGGGAGTAATCCGGGGTGATCGGTTATGATAGCCACCTTGGAATGATCAAGGCTCTCTTGGTAGAAGACCCCGTCTTCCAAGTCGATTGACAACTCTGCATCGTCATGGAATCCCGGATCATCATAACGAGCATAGTTATCTTGTTGGGGGCGGACAATTGACTATCTCGACGAAGCTCCTCCATTCCTGTTCATGCAGCTTAAAAGCTCCGGTCAAAAAGGGGGGCGAATGAAAAGACCGAATTCAGGTCATAAGATCAAAAGGCTTACCCATTCGATGGGGTTGTAACTTGAGTGACCCTCCTTAACCGGCAGCCAAGCAAAGTCTTCTTTTTCTCCTTTGTACAAGTCGCCGAGTGCGGCCGCTAATGCCGCTTAATTGGCAGGGCCCAGTCGTCAGGAGCGAGTGGTGTCACTTGTCCCGTTGTAACGCCATAGAGGGTGTGTTCTTTGTTGAAGAGGCTGAATGCATCGAGTGATGGCAGTGGCCATGACATCAATCATGGTTAGCTTGTGATGAGTCGGTAGACGTACGTGCGCGGCCAAGTGTTGCAGTTCCGCACCGTCCTCTTGGGATGAACTCTTTGGCCGCCAGTTGTATATTTTCTTCAAAGGGGCGTCGGAGTATTCGGACAAACCCCTCCGAGATGGATCGAATAGGGGGACGTCCTCAATATAGAACCATTCCGAAGACCATTCTCCGTACTCCTTCTTCATCGTCCCCACTAGATACCCCATCCCGGCTATACGACATACTTTGACTCCTCCGACTTCCAGAATTGTCTCGCCCCGAGTGCGAGGGACAAGACAGAAGTACTTCCTCCATAGTCCAAAATGAGCCTCACATCCCAGAAACATCTCGCAAAGAGCAATAAAGCCCAAGATGTGCGGAATAGATTCGGGGGTAAGATGATGGAGTTGGATCCATAGAACTCCAGTAATCCCCTTAGGAAATGATGAATGGAGAACCCTAGGCCTCGCAAGAGAAAGGGCACAAAGCATTCCTGCTCCCCCTTACGGGGATTGTGGAAGTTCTCCACGAAGGCTTCACTATTGAAAGAGGTCAAACCGGCGCAGGTAGCCACTAGATCCGAGGAAGGGAAATAACCTTGGATCTCGAGGTCGCACAGCCGAAGGAGAGATACACAGCAACTTGCCCAATCCTTGGGACGAGAACCATAAAGACGCGAGGAAGAGCTGGGGGCGCTCACCATGTTTTTGTGGTGATCCCTTGCTTGAAGTTTTTTCTGATGGGGAAGAAGAGAAAGATGTGGCCCAGACCACGATTCATCTTCTTTAAATGGGTGGTGTCTCCTTTGTGGGAAGGGAAATCTTGTAAAAAGATGTCGAACCGCTCGTATCCCCTAGGCGCACAAGGATCGAGAAGTGCTGAAAGTTATTACAATGGGTCCCACAACTTCTTGACGTTTGAGATATCACTGATGACGGGATGGTTATCGAATAAGAAGGGATAGAGGGACTCGCCTCGCAAGCCGAAGACTTCGACATGCATGATCGTCCGGATAATATATCTCGACATTGGAGGCTAGTAGGAGGGCTACTGAGGGATTCCTGGATTAAGGGGTCCTCGAACGACCGGCCTAATTCTGATGGGACGGACTCATGGGCCGCTTGCTGAGTATGGGACTGAACGAAGGTCCTGTCTCCAGAGAGGAAGCCTCAGGAATCATGGCATGTCTTCCAAGTTTGTGATAGTAGATAGACATGTTTGTCCCTTCAATGTGCAACCAACCATGTGTAACCCTAGGGACCCCCGATGTCTATATAAGCCTAGGGGTTTTAGATTGTAGGGCACAAAAATGATCTAGGGTTTTAGCTATCTGATCTCGAGGTAGATCAACTCTGTAACCTTCATACCATCAATATAATCGAGCAAGACGTATGGTTTTACCTCCATAGGAGGGCCTGAACCTGGGTAAACATTGTCTCCTTCGTCCCTTGTTACCATCGATCCTAGTCTCACAGCTCCAGACCCCCTACCCGAGATCCGTCGGTTTTGACACTGACAACCTCCTCTAAAGAGGTACCCTACAAGAGAGCAAAGGCGCAGACATGTAATAGGACATAGTAAAGGATATCAAGCCATTCTTTCAAAGTCCTGTGTAAACCTTTTCCCTGTAATATGTCTACGTATCTATAACAGTTTCTTTGGTAAACAAGAGTATACGGATTAGGTGTCAAGGGTAAATTGGAAACAAAGACCAATCTTCATGGACCGGTGGCTGTCATTCATATTGCATAAGCCCTTTTTCCTTCTTTCTCTATTCAATCTCCCATACCAAAAACAAGCCAGTTCGATATATCTTCTTAACTGCGGCCGGCTAATTGACTGGGGGCTCGAACATTAAGCTCGCCTCAAGCATCATCCCGACACCAGATTTTTCTCACGTGTCTAGCGTCTTGGATATTGTGTTATATGCATTGGCTCCGAATTATGTCTTGGGTAAAAAGTTCGATTTCCCTGCTCCTTTGTTTACCTTTTTACATTTGGCAAGTTTGGCTAAAAAGGTAAAGGGAGAACTACTGCAATTGTACTTCTAGTTCATCTGCTTAAGTACCTCAGTGGAGAAAGTCGAAAACTGACTAGCCTCATAAGCATGAACCGATGACAAGTATTAAACTAAAACAATCGCTGGAGATTCCCCATGTTAAACGAAGGGTTCTGAGTTACACAAACCAGGTGATGTTGGTTTCTTACCTTGGTATATCCAAAGACCTCAACATACACAGGGATAGTACTTAGTCCCCATAGTCAAACTCCTAAGGTTAAGTGAAAGCATTAAAGCCGCATAGTCTGATTGCCTAGTTTTCTCTCAGACTAGTGCCTCCGGGTACCAAGATGTTGGCTAAGGGTAAGAGTACAGATTTGGAAACAACCCTTCCAGAATCTCTAAGGGGTTGAAGCCGACGATTGGTAACTTTCAAGTTAAAAAACACCTAGGAGTCAAAATTAAGCAAAGTAGAGCATGATTTATATATCACGCCAAGCCATAAATTTGAGATATACAAAAGTTTAACCTATCCAGACAGGACAATACTTTCACTCAAGAATTACATCCTTTGGGCATAAGGCCTCTATCACTCGAGCACCATCCATACCATCGAGAAAATATAGCTCGGGGCACCTATGTTCCTTCCCAGATGGCAGAGAGCGATGGCCATCTCGGTCGGCTTTATCTTCGGCCAATGCACCGTGGTCTTTGCGAAGGCCATCCAAGCTCCCTCAGTGCAGGCGAAGTGGATCAGAGTGTCAACCCAGGGCACAATAGCTGTCAGCTTCTGCACCAAGCCAAAGTAGTTGTTAGCCAAGGACTCGGATGCCATAGCCTGATGCAGAGGTTTTTCATGGTTGGCTCGTCTATTCGATATAACTCCATTAGCTGTTTCAGCTAATCAGAGACAAGGAATGACTTCTCAGGGGCTTCAAACTGGGCCCAGAACAGTCGTTGTTCGACATATCCCTCCTGTGATTTATAGTGTCGTGCCGCATCTACAACACTCTTCGGTAGATCTCTAAACGCGCCTGGAGAATGCCACACCTAGGTGAGTTACATGAACCCTTTTCTGTCCAAGGGGCATTGCAGTAAGTATCGCTTACTGATAACCCGCAAGTACAGGGGATCACAACAGTTTTTGAGGGTAGAGCATTCAACCCAAATTTATAGATTCAACACAAGGGGAGCCAAATAATATTTGAGAGTATTAGCAGTTGAGTTGTCAAATCAAGCACACCAGGAGATTAAATATCTACAGCAAAGTGATCAGTAGCATAGTAGTATGATAGTTTGATAGCAGAGTTACCACCAGTACTAACGGTAATAGTTATAATAGCACTAATAACTTAGTAAGAAGAATAGGTGGAAGACTCGCACTGGATCGGTGTATTCATTGGATGATATTCATCATAACAGTCATAACAGACATAAGAAGAAGAGGAAGAAGAAGAAAAGGAAAAGGAGGGAAAACAAGAAGAGGAGGAAGAAGAAAACGACACCTAGACACGACGCCCTACCAAGAACCCCTACACCCGACACCCAGACACGAGTCCCTGATACCCCGACATGACGCCCAGGCACCCCGACAACAAGCCCCGACACCCCGACACGACGCCCTGACATGACACCCTGCTACCTCTTGAGCATGCGTTGGTTTTCCCTTGAAGAGAAAGGGTGATGCAGCGAAGTAGATAAGTATTTCCCTCAGTTGTTGAGAACCAAGGTATCAATCCAGTAGGAGGAACAAGCAAGTCACCAATGGATGCACCTACACAAACAATCAAACTCCTACACCCAACTCTATAAAGGAGTTGTCAATCCCTTCACGATTATTTGCAAGGATTAGATCCGATAGAGGTAGATGTAAACAAGAACGGAAAGTAAAAGGTAAATAAATTAAGGCAAACTATTTTTTTGGTATTTTTGGTTTATAGATCCAAAAGTATATTACGGAAAGTAGACCCGGGGGCCATAGGTTTCACTAGAGGCTTCTCTCTTGAAGGAAAATATCATGGTGGTTAAACAAATTACTATCAAGCAATTGATAAAAAAGTGAATAATCATGTAGTTATCCCAGGAAATGATCATGCATATAGGCATCACGTCTGTATTAAGTAGACCAAAACAATTCTGCATCTACTACAATTACACCACGCATCGACCGACTCTTGCCTGCATCTAGAGTATTAAGTTCATGAAGAACGGAGTAACGCATTAAGAAAGATGACATGATGTAAAGGGATAAACTCAAGCAATATGATGAAAACCCCATCTTATTACCCTTGATGGCAAGAATACAATATGTGCCTCGCTACCCCTACTATGTCATTGGGTGAGGACACTGCAAGATTGAACCCAAAACCAAGTACTTCTCCCATTGCAAGAATTGCCAATCTAGTTGGCTAAACCAAACCAATAACTCAAAGAGACTTACAAGGATATGAAATCATGCATATAAGAATTCAGAGGAGATTAAAAAAAGATTCATGGATAGTATGAACATAAACTCTCAATTCATCGGATCTTGACAAACACACCACAAAAGAGGATTACATCGGATAGACCTCCATGAAGATCATGAAGAACATGGTATTGAAGATCAAAGTGAGAGAAGAAGACATCTAGATACTAGCTATGGACCCGTAGGTCTGTGATGGACTACTCACGCATCATCGGCGGGGCTATGGAGTTGATGTACATGCCCTCTGTGATCGAAACCCCCTCCGGCAGGTTACCAGAAAAGGATCCAAGATTGGATCTCTCGGGAATGGAGGCTTATGGCGGCGGAAAAGTATTTTTGTGGCTCCTTTTGATGTTGGGGGAATATTTGGGAATTTATAGGCCAAAGATTAGGGTTAGGAGACCTGCTGGGAGACGGCAAGCCTGCTAGGCGCGGACAGGGGGGGCCGCGCCTAGCAGGCTTGTGACTCCCTCGGAGGTTTCCTGCCTTGCACTCCAATCATGGTTGATTTGTTTCCTTCTAGAAAAATTCCTTCAGCAGGTTTGATTCCGTTTGGACTCCGTTTAATATTCCATATCTACAAATATAAATAATAAGGAAAAAATAGAAAGTGGCACTAGGCTCTATATTAATAGGTTAGTCCCAAAAATAATAGAAAATAGAATATTAATGGATATAAAACATCCAAAACAGATAATGTAATAGCATGCCATCATCAAAAATTATAGATACGTTGGAGATGTATAAGCATCCCCAAGCTTAATTCCTCCTCGTCCTCGAGTAGATAAATGATAAAAACAATTTTTTTTATGTGGAGTGCTACCTAACATATTTGTCCATGTAATATTCTTTATTGTTTCCTGAATTTTCAGATCCGTAAGACTCAAAAGAAAATCTTAATATTGATATAAAAACAATAACGTTTCAAGCATACTAGCAAAGCAATTGTATCTCTTCAAAATATAATGGAAAAAGAAAGTTGTCCCTACAATATCTTATGTTCTCTCTATGCTCCATCTTCCCCACACAAAGTATTTATATCATGCACAACCATGATGAAAAGTAAAGCAGTTGTTTTCACACCTTTATTTTCTCAAACTTTTTCAACACTCATGCAATACATGAGCGTGAGCCATGGATATAGCACTATAGGTGGAATACAATATGGTGGAGGTTGTCGAGGAAAGGGAGAAGATAGTATCACATCAACTAGGCGTATCAACGGGCTATGGAGATGCCCATTAATATATATCAATGTGAGTGAGTAGGGATTGCCATGCAACTGATGAACTAGAGCTATAAGTGTATGAAATCTCAAAGAGGAACTAAGTGGACGTGCATCATGAAGAAAAAATCCACTATTTATATGAAAGTGACAAAATAGGAGACTCTCTATCATGAAGATCATGGTGCTACTTTGAAGCACAAATGTGGAAAAAGGTAGTAGCAATGTCCCTTCTCTCTTTTCTCTCATTTTTTGGGTGGGCATCTAAGGCCTCTTTTATTAAAAAAATCATAAAGTCCAAAATCTCTTCCCCACTTGTGAGGGAACCATAGCTTCCATCATCCTTTCTTCACATGGGACATGCTCTAATAAGGATAACATCACACTTTTATTTGCTTACAACTCAAAAGAAAATTACAACTCTATACCTATGACAAAATATGACTCTATATGCAATATGGACGTGATGGTGCAAGTCATACAAGGAAACAGTGGATGTTGCATGGCAATATATCTCAGAATGGCTATGGAAATGCCATAATAGGAAGGTATGGTGGCTGTTTTGAGGAAATATATATGGTGGATGTTTTGAGGATAGTATCTGGTGGCTGTTTTGAGGAAGGTATATGGTGGCTGTTTTGAGGAAGGTATATGGTGGCTGTTTTGAGGAAGGCGTTTGTTGTACCGGCGAAAGTTGCGCGGTACTAGAGAGGCTAGCAAAGGTGTAAAGGTGAGAGTGCGTATAATCCATTGACTCAACATTAGTCGTAAAGAACTCACATACTTATTGCAAAGTCTATTAGCCATTGAAGCAAAGTATTAAACTCATGCTCCTAGGGGAGTGGATGGTAGGAGTTAACCATTGCGCGCTCCCGACCCTCACACAAAGGTCAACAATCTATAAACAAGTCATGCTCCGGCTTCATTACATAACGTTTCACCTTATGTGCATGCTAGGGGAATCACAAACCTTTACACAAGTATTTTTACCAAATCACAATTACTTCCTAACATGACTCTTAACATTACCATCTTTATATCTCAAAACTGTATGCAAGGAATCAAACTTCTCATAAATACTCAATGCACTTAATACAGAAGTTTTTATTATATCCCTCTTGGATGCCTATCATATTAGGACAAAATTCATAACCTAGACCAATTACCTTGCTATTTAGAGACTCTCAAAATAATATAAGTGAGGTAGGAGAGTTCAAGTATTTCTATAAAACGCGAACACCACCTTGCTATAAAATATATAAGTGAAGCACATAGAGCAAAATTTCCTAACTCAAAAGATATAAGTGAAGCATATAGAGCAAAATTCCCTAACTCAAAAGATATAAGTGAAGCACATAGAGCATTCTAACAAATTCACGATTCAGCGTGTCCTTCTCAAAAAATGTGTGCAGCAAAGATGATTGTCGCAAACTAACAAGCAAACACTCATATCATACAAGACGCTCCAAGAAAAACACATCTCATCTGGTGAATAAAAATATATCCTCAAGCAAATTTACAGATGGATTGAAGACAAAAGAGGGGATGCCTTCCGAGGCATCCTGTAACAGCCCGGGACCGACGCTCCAGAAGATTCCCTTTTTTTCTTCCCTTTCTCGTCATGTTTTTTTTACCAGTGAAAACAGTAGGAGAAGCTCCTACTGTTGTTATATTAGAGCAGAATCAGTACAAGTGCTTTTTACATATCCTTGTGGCAGAATCTGGGTAGAGTGTCTAAGCTGATCTAGGCTAGGCTATGAATAGTTATAGACTGTTAATTTTACAATCAGATGGTTTGTATAAGATTATCCAGGAAGGCAGAGTCGACCTCTTTAACTCTAAATTTCAGGACTTGAAAATCTGTCTTCAACATCCGAAGCCAGTCTTGCATTGTTGCCATCTCATCATCAAAGATCTTTCTGTTTCGTTGCTTCCAAACATTCCATGTAGCTAGGATACATATTTCCTTAAATAGGGGTTTCACCCGTTGCCGTTCCATTGTATCCAATCGTGCTTGCATATTCAGAGATGAATCCCAAGTAATGCCTAATTTCTCCCAATAGTTAAGTGCAAAGGGGCATTGGTAGAACAAGTGGTCATCAGTTTCCCTCAGATTTCCATTACACGGCACACAGGAAGAGTCATTGCCTATATTGAAGTGTCTTCTTATCAGAAGGTCTCGTGTGTTTAATCTATCCATTCTTTGTAGCCAGGAGAACACCTTGTGTCTGAGGATGCATTTTGATTTCCAAATGGTTGTTATGTATGATGGGGCGTGCTCATTTCTGAATAGGTACTTATAGAATCTTATTGGTCTGAAATGTACCTCTCCCCAACAGTATATCCACTCATCAGCCTCGAGGGGGTCTAGTGTCCTCATGTTAATCGTGATCATAATATCTTCCAGTTCAATCCGAGCTTCCTGTGACAGTGGTAGGTGGAAGTTAGAAGCCGGGTCCACATCCATCACAAATTGTGCCAGAGATACATCTTCATTGGTTGCATATGAGAGTAAGTGTTGATGTGAATTTGCTAGGATTTCCTCATTGAGCCATTGATCCTTCCAAAGCAGGATTGTATCTCCTGAGTTGGGGATGCAAGTTGTGATTCCTTGAAAGATATCAGAGAGGGAGAGAATATCTTTCCACCAGAAAGACCCACAAGCTGGCATTGCATGCGGGGGTGTTGTATCATAGTATGCATCCCATATCAACATAAAGCTTTGTTCTATAGTTTCAGATTGATGATACCCAGGCCACCTTTGTCTTTGGGTTTGCATACTAAATCCCATGCTGCCAAGGAGTGAGTTTTAGCGTCTCTGTCGAAAAAAATTTCTCCATAAACAATGCCTGTGTGCTCTATCAAATATATCTATGATTTTCATTGGTAACTTCAAAACGCACATAGCAAACAATAAGAGCGATAACAGGGCTGAGTTGATGAAAAGTACCCTCTCACCATATGAAAGCCAGATGGCTGTGCTCGTGAGTCTTCTTTCAATTCTGTCAACAAGAGGCATCAAGTCTCGTACAGACGGTCTGGAGGTGCCCATTGGAACTCCAAGATAAGTAAAGGGCATCGATCCCACCTGGCAACCAAGTAGTCAAGCCAACTCAATGGCTTTATCTTGGTGTATATTGATAGGCATTAATTGAGACTTGGAGTAGTTTATCTTTAGCCCTGTGGTGCTAGCATATGCATCGATTACTTATTTAATAGCCCTAATTTCTGAGCTCTGTGCCGGAAGGATGATTAGTGTATCATCTGCATATTGAATCACCAGATACAATTCCGAAGCAGGTTTCTCGTCATGTTCGTCTGGTTGTTGCATTCATCATCGCATTATTCACATCATCTGCATAGCATCATCACCCATTTTCAAAACTTGCATCCATTCGTAGCTATCGGTTCTCTCTGTTCGTGTTGTCGACCGTTTCAAGACCAACCACACACGCATGCGCCCACGGCATCGGTAAAGTATTGTTTTTAAAGTGCGTATAAAATATTCTCGGATTGGGTCGAAAGTTGGCGTGCGGTCTTTTTTTATTGTAGGTAGACCGCATGTAAAATTTCATCGCATACAGAGTTCGCTTGATATCCCAACCGTTAAATATATAGCGGTATTATAGTCGGTCAACTATCGGACGTTTTCAGTATTTCTAAAACCCGTGTCGGACCGCAACACCCCTCTCTCATCTTAGCCAAGCCCATCTAAACCTTCATATAACTTGGGTCGTTCGATCACGATCCAATGACCAAATTTACCTCAAACCCCTCCTCCTATTACCTACTTGCTATATATAGCATTGCAACCCTAGTCAAATCAGTCTATCCCTAAATTCTAGGCGTCTTGTCCCACGCCACCGCCACCCCCCTACTCTGTCTTCCACCTCAGGATCTTCCTCGATCCACCTGCCCATCCAACCTTCCTCCTTGAATTCAGCTCCAACCCACAGTAGCTATCTCGGACAAAGCCGCTCGAGCCCCCCACGCCCATGGTCCTCGGCAGGGAGAGGACCTCCCGATCCACCACCACGCCGCACCTCCACGAGCTCCTGTCTAAGGTCAGTGTGCCTCGCGCCCCTGCTTCCCTTTTCCTTTTTATCTTCCTCCTTTTGTCTGCTTCACCGACCTCTCTCTCGCCAGGTTGAATAGCAGCATGCCATGGAGGCCCCAGCTACAACCTGTGGCAGCCGTGTCGCCGGAGTCGCCTCACCTCGCTCCTCGGTCTAATCTGACGACCTGGCCGTCTCCCGGACATGCTCCATCGTCTAGTTCATCACGCTCGAGGCCCGTGCGCAACCTGCGCCAATGAGAGGAGCTCCTCAAGCCCCTCACCCCGTGCCCGACCTCGCCTCGTCGTTGCCAGCGACCTATGCCGCACCGACCGAAGGCCACCCCAACACCAGGTCGTGCCTCCAGCTCCTCGTGCTCTCTCTCCCTCCCATGCTTCTCGCTCTACCCGCTCTAAACTCCGTCTTCTCTCTGCCTGAAGAACATGAGACCAACGCGCAAAGAACTGCAGCTCCGTCCATGGAGTTCGTCGCCGACGACCGTTATCTGCCTCCCATGCGGTGCCTCCGCCTCAACTCCGGCCGGATCGACTTGGTTCCTCATCCTCGACCACCTAGCGCCGCCTCCCCACGCCCAGGCTTGCCTTCCTTGAGCGCCGCCGGGAGCACAGCCAAGGCCGACCCGTTGTTGCTCCTGTTTTCAGTCAGGTTCAGAACCCCATTGCGTTTTCAGTTTCATTCAGGTCCAGCTTCAGTGTATTTTATTTACCAGATCGAACCATTTTTATCACCGAGGCTTGTTAGCTTAGCTCGTTAGCCTGTTCACTGGCAACATGAGACATCTTGGGTTCGAATCCCATTGTCTCCTATTTTTTTACATACACAGTTTTTGTTTTCTTTCAGACTAGCTCGAGGTTCTGTGTTATATACATACGAATCCATCTATGACCACAAGTCAGTCATAGAGCAACTGGTTAACAACATCTTTGTCGATGCAGTAGGTCCTGTGTTCAACTCCCAGCCACCTCATTTCTATCAATGTTTTTATTGTTGCTATGGCATGATACCACCCTGGTCATTCTCACTCATGAGCCGCTCTAGTTTGCTATAGATTGGCCCTCATAGGTTTATTTTGGATTTCGCGAATTTGTCAAATAACCATAACATGTATATTTAGAGATAATGCCTTTGATTTAAAATGTTACTATCTAATTAACCATGCATCGGTTTAAAATGATTTAAACATGTAAAATGTCCGGAATTTTGTGTACATTAATAATGCATCACATTCATGCATATTAAAAATATTTAAGCTTGTTGTTTGCATTATTTTGCATATATGTCATGCTAAAATGGTTTGTATCATAACTTACTAACCGTAGCTCCGATGCTAATGTTCCACATATGTAACTTGACTAGAAAAACGAGTAGAATCACATGCCACACTTTTTTCATGTTTAATAAATATATAATTGCATAGGGACAGATCTGGACCAAATTCATATTATGCCTATGAGGACGTTTCGGAAATGCTAAATGTTGTTTCCGTCCTCATTAAAAATGTCTAGGTGATATAGTTTCCTTATGCTTCACTTCTTGCCATGTTTGACAACATTTAAACTTGTTGGGTACCTAATCAAAAGTGAACTAAATATTTGAGCATGGAGTTTCGTCATATGCAACTCGTTGCATATTGAGCTTCACTTTAATGTGTAGTAGTTGTTTGATGTGATTTGCCTTGCATTGCATTCAATCGGACATGCATCATATTTCTTTGCACATCATGTCATGCATATGTTGTGGTGTATCGTGTGTTGATTGTTTGTTTCGGATTGCTTCTTCTCGATAGAGTTCCGAAAGCATTCAGAGTGTGAGGATTCAATCGTCTACTTCACGGATTGTCTTCTTCATGGACTCATTCTTCTTCCAAGCGGGATCTCAGGCAAGATGACACATTTCCTTGGATACCACTGCTATCATTGCTATACTAGTTGTCTCGCTTCCATCGTTATGTCTCGCTACCTACCACTTGGTTGTCAAGCCTCCCAACATTGCCATGATAAGCCTCTAACCCCTCTACATCCCAGCAAACCTTGTTTGGCTATGTTACGCTCGCTCAGCCCTTCTTATAGTGTTTCTAGCTGCAGGTGCAATTGCGTCCTTGTGTCAACATGTACATTCTTTTGTTATCGCAATATTATTGCTATTTAATTTAATGCACACATATACTTGGTAAAGGGTGGAAGGCTTGGCCTTTTGCTTGATGTTTTGTTCCACCTTTGCCACCATAGTTACTTGTGAACCGGTGTTATGTTCCATAATTTAGCGCTTCTAACATGCTCAGAGTTGTTATGGGGACCCCCTTGAATTTTTTTTAGGATAAAACTTGTCTGGAAAGGCCCAACACTGGTACTACATATGCCCAACATAATAATACTGAATCTCGTTTCTAAAGCATAGGGCATCATGAACCTGAAGAGTAATATAACATAATACAGGGGGGCCAGTGCTGCTGGTGTTGGTCCAAAATAGAGCCACTTGCGGGGCAACTCGGGGGATTTCTATCCGGTCACCGTACGTACTGCTCATCCGGTTGGGCCCTGAGAACGAGATAAGCGGCTCCTATCGGGATTGTCGGCACGTCGGGCGATCTTGCTCGACTTGTTTTACCTTTCTCGAATATCTTGCGTGAGGAACTCTGATCTTCTTCGGGCTTTCTCGAGGTGTCGGATTTCGTTTGGAATTGCCTAGGATGATCACGAGATCCATGGTCGAGGTTATTCCCGTGGTGTGTGGTTAATTTGTGATGGATTAGTTGGAGCACCCCTACAGGGTTAAATCTTTCAGAAAAGTCGTGCCCGTGGTTATGTGGAAACTTGGAAACTTTTTTTAACACCCGGTCATAGTAAATTTGAAGTAAACTCTAATAAAATACACCAATTGTGTGCGTAACTATGACTATCTCTTCTCTTGCGTTCTTATCTGAGAGAGAACATGGTGGGGTTATGTTTGATGTAAGTAGGCGTTCAGGATCACTTAGTGATCATTATTAGTTCACGTCCGTCATGCATAGAGCACCATACTTTATTTTTTGTATTCGTAAGTTAGCCACTCAAATAAATGCTTAGTTTCTTGTTGTAACCTCACCACTTAACCATACCTCACCCATTAAGCTTTAATAGTCTTGATACCCTTGGAAATGAGATTGTTGAGTCCCTGTGGCTCACAGATTACTACAACAATAGTTGCAGGTACAGGTAATGCAATGATTTGACGTGAGCGCGATGCTTGTTTGATTTGGAGTTCTTCTTCTTCTTCTTCTTCATCTTCTTCTTCAATCTAGGATGGGTTCCAGGCGATAGCCTGGGATAGCAAGGATGTATGTCATTTTATCGTTTGATTTCGTCCATAGTCGGACCCTGCTCTTTGTATGATGTTTGAATATGTTGTTGTATTGATGTGAACTTGATGTAGCTTGTGGCAAGTGTAAGCCAATTCCATATACTCATCTCTTCTGTACATGTACTTGTAATTATATCCATTCTTGCAACACGACGAGATGCGCTCCTATCCCTGTCGAGGCCCTCGAGCCAAAATAAGGATAGGTCACATCTTGGGCGTGACACATCCCCAAGCTTAGGCTCTTTCGCATCCTTGAATATGACTTGGAGTGCCTTGGGCATACCCAACCTTAGGCTCTTTCCACTCCTTATTCCATAGTCCATCAAATCTATACCCAAAACTTGAAAACTTCACAACACAAAACTTAACAGAAAACTCGTGAGATCCGTTAGTATAAGAAAATAAATCACCACTTTAGGTATTGTTGTGAACTCATTCTTTATTCATATTGGTGTTATACCTACTGTATTCTAACTTCTCCATGGTACATACCCCATGATACAATCCATAGATTCATCAAAATAGGAAAACAACTCAAAGAAAACAGAATCTGTCAAAAACAAAATAGTCTGTAGCAATCTGAAAACATCATATACTTCTGTAACTCAAAAATCCTGAAAATTAGGAGAACCTGTGAAATTTTTATATCAATCTTTTGTAAATATTTCAGACTCATTCTTCGCACTGAAAATTTTAGAAAATTTCTGGACTGAGCGCAAAATTTTTTATTTATGAGCAAGATCAACTCAACAACTACCATAGATCACCCCAAAGGTTTTACTTGGCTAAAACACTAATTAAAACACCAGAACACAATTACTACAGAACTAATAATGTGCGAAACACTCAAAAACAGAAGCAAAAACAAAACACAAAAGTAAAATTGGGTTGCCTCCCAACAAGCACTATTGTTTAACGTCCATAGCTAGGCAAAACACAAAAGATCTAGGTATTGCAATCTTTGGTATGCAACCTGTCCTCATCACCTGGATAGTCTCCATAGATATCATCATATAAAATGCGCATCTTATTTTTAACGGGTTCACCTATTTTTCTTCTTCTAACAAATCATCATTTAATCCTACATAAATACCCCTAGTGATCCAACCAAATTCATCATAGGTTTCGAGATAAATAGTTTGGGTAATTTCAGAGTAGGGAACTCTTCTTCTAAGATTATCTTGGCAAGATTGATAGTCCCCAGACTCAAAGCTACGCAAGGTGTGTTTATCGTGTAGGATTTCTTTAATCGGATGGTGCTCAATATCCTTTTTATAGAAAGCAAAAATTTCCCTAGCTTCTTGTATAATAAAATCAAATTCATGCATAAGGATAATTGTGCAATCTTTTTGGCCTTAGGATGATTAATTTTAGGGAGTTCATAAAACACTTCTTGGAAAGCGGGATGAAGGTGCACAAATTTCCTTTCCAATTTTTCAACAAGCATGGCAATGGCATCATCATACCAATTTCTGCTAAGAAGAATAGGTTTCTTGTTCATAGGCATCACTCCAGTACAATCAAAGAACTCTTGAATAACACTCTTCCCAATAATATCACAGTCTTCTACTTGAAAAGTTTTAACTTTATAATTAGGAGGAAGTTTAGATTCATGATCTAGAGAGCAAGATCCAAAAAAATTCTCAAGATTAGAAGTAGTAATACCCTCAAAATTTTCAATGGTAAACTTCCCAGATTCAGACATGGTGGCAACGTATCGATAAAACATGCAAGCAAGCGAAAGGCAAACGAAAGAAGGGCGAACAAAAAGGCAAATATTTTTGGTATTTTCTAAAAATCATTTTAGAAGTGGGAGAGAGGAAAACGAGAGGCAAATGGAAAATACTGTAAATGCAAGAGATGAGTTTGTGATGGGTCCTTGGTACGCTTGATGTGTATCCTCGCCGACAACAGCGCCAGAAATCCTTCTTGTTACCTCTTGAGCTTGCCTAGGTTTTCCCTTGAATAGGAAAGAGTGATGCAGCAAAGTAGATAAGTATTTCCCTTGGTTATTGAGAACCAAGGTATCAATCCAGTAGGAGGAACAAGAAAGTCACCAATGGATGCACCTACACAAACAATCAAACTCTTGCACCCAACACTATAAAGGGGTTGTCAATCCCTTCACGATTATTTGCAAGGATTAGATACGATAGAGATAGATGTAAATGAGATCGCAAAGTAAAAGGTAAATAAATTGCAGCAAAGTATTTTTGGTATTTTTGGTTTATAGCTCTGAAAGTATATTATGGAAAGTAGACCCGGGGGCCATAGGTTTCACTAGAGGCTTCTCTCTCGAAGGAAATATCATGGTGGGTAAACAAATTACCATCAAGCAATTGATAGAAAAGCGAATAATCATGTAGTTATCCAAGGAAATGATCATGCACATAGGCATCACATCCATATCAAGTAGACCGAAACGATTCTGCATCTACTACTATTACTCCACACATCGACTGACTCTTGCCTGCATCTAGAGTATTAAGTTCATGAAGAACAGAGTAATGCATTAAGAAAGATTACATGATGTAGAGGGATAAACTCAAGCAATATGATGAAAGCCCATCTTGTTACCCTTGATGGCAACAATACAATACGTGCCTCGCTACCCCTACTATGTCACTGGGTGAGTACACCGCAAGATTGAACCCAAAACCAAGTACTTCTCCCATTGCAAGAATTACCAATCTAATTGGCCAAACCAAACCAATAACTCGAAGAGACTTGCAAGGATATGCAATCATGCATATAAGAATTCAGAGGAGATTCAAATAAGATTCATGGATAATCTGAACATAAACTCACAATTCATCGGATCTTGACAAACACACCACAAAAGAGGATTACATCGGATAGATCTCCATGAAGATCATGAAGAACATGGTATTGAAGATCAAAGAGAGAGAAGAATCCATCTAGCTAGTAGATATGGACCCATAGGTCTGTGGTGGACTACTCACACATCATCGGAGGGGCAATGGAGTTGATGTAGATGCCCTTCGTGATCGAAACCCCCTTCGACAGGTTACCGGAAAAGGCTCCAAGATTGGATCTCTCGGGAACGGAGGCTTCTGGCAGCGGAAAAGTATTTGTGGGGATCATTCTAATGTTTGGGGAATATTTGGGAATTTATAGGCCAAAGATTAGGGTTAGGACACCTGCTGGATGACGGCAAGCCTGCTAGGCGCGGCCAGGGGCGCCTAGCAGGCTTGTGACTCCCTGGCAAGTTTCCTGTCGTGCATTCCAAGCCTGGTTGATTTGTTTCCTTCCAGAAAAATCCTTCTGAAGGTTTTATTCCATTTGGACTCCGTTTAATATTCCATATATGAAAAACTCAAAAACAAGGAAAAACAGAAACTGGCACTAGGCTCTAGATTAGTAGGTTAGTCCCCAAAATAATATAAAATAGCATATTAATGCATATAAAACATACAAAACAGATAATATAATAGCATGCCATCATAAAAAATTACAGATACGTTGGAGACGTATCACAGAGTCCATCGGGAAACTAAGGGATATTAAGGCCTCCTTTTAATAGAGAACCAGAACAAAGCATTAACACATAGTGAATACATGAACTCCTCAAACTACAATCATCACCGGAAAGTATCCCAACTATTGTCACCTTGTGGTTTACGGATCATAACATGTAATAGGTGCATATGACTAGGAAAGATCGGATCAAGAACTTAGATATAATGGTGGTAACATAAACGGTTCAGATCTTAAATCATGGCACTCGGACCCTAGTAACAAGCATTAAGCATGTCAAAGGCATAGCAACATCAATCTTAGAACAACATGGATACTAGGGATCAAGCCCTAACAAAACTAACTCGATTACATGATGAATCTCAAGCAACTCCTCACCAAGCAACAAGTCTATGAAGGAATTACTCACTCGAACAGGAGGTGGCGGCGGCTCCGTCTCGTGAAACACGATAAAAATTTCTCCTTGATTTTTTCTCCAAAAATAGGAATTTATAGTGCCAGCGGGGCCATGAGGTGGGCACAACCCACTAGGTGCACTAGCATGCCCTGGTGTACCGTGCCCAGGCATCCCCCTCCGGTGGTTTTTGGCTCCCGTTTATTTATTTATTCTGAAATAAATCTACAAAAAGTTTTGTCCGATTCCGAGAAGTTTTATTTCTACACATAAACAACACCATGGTAGTTCTGCTGAAAACATTGTCAGTCCGGGTTAGTTTCATTCAAATCATGCAAATTAGAGTCCAAAACAAGAGGAAAAGTGTTAGGAAAAGTAGATAAGATGTAGACGTATCAACTCCCCCAAGCTTAAACCATTGCTTATCCTCAAGCAATTCAGTCGACAAGCTGAAAGTGATAAAGAAAAACTTTTAAGAACTCTTTTGTTCGTGTTTACATACATATGCTTAAGCAGCACCCAGGTTTTTAGCAAAGATTATGACTAACGATGTCAACAATAACTCTTAAATATTATATTAACTCATATCAATAACATAAGAAACTAGCGAGCAATAATAAAATATCTCAAATGCAAACACTTGTCAAAACAATCATGATATAAGATGACAATAATGGTATCTCAATAGCCCTTTTTGAGACCGCAAAACATAAATGCGAAGCACCTCCAAAGTTCAAGAAACGACTAAACATTGTAATTCATGGTAGAAAAGATCCAGTCATGATGCAACCAACATTAACTATACACAATGCATGAGGATGAAAATAGTGCACTCAGATCTGGCGCTTATTTGAGAAGGTGATGACTCAACATAAAAGTAAATAGATAGTCCCTTCGCAGAGGGAATCATGGATTTGCAGAGGTGTGAGAGCTCAAAGCTTAAATCAGAGATAATTGTAATTTTGGGAGGTGCACCCTTCCTATCAACGTTACGACCAAGAGTTATCAATATCTTCCATGTTAAACACATTAGCGGCGGTTCCCAAACGGTAAAAGTAAAGGTTTACTCCCCCTCCACCAACAAACACACTCCACGGCTAGCCGATTCCACGGGTACCGTCCATACCAACAACATTCCTGGGGGATATTGTTTAATTATTTGCATTTTATTTCTGTGATTTCAGGACTAGGAATCCCTATTACCGCCCCTCTCGTGCAAGGACGAGTGAATAAACACTCATCATGAGAATAACCTGCTTAACATGGGAGATACTGACCGCGCCATGTTGCTCCATGAGCAGTCTAGGCACACAAAATAGGTGTTCATTTGAAATTTTAGAGGTGGCACATGCAAATTTACTTGGAATGGAGGGTAATACCGCATACAGGTTGATATAGTGGACTCATCTGGAATAACTTTGGTTTAAGGATTTTGACGCATAAGCAGTATTTCCTCTTAGTACAGGTGAAAGCTACCAGAGAGGTTGAGAAGTGGCCAACTAGAGAGAGAAACCGGTCATGATAATGCATCATGAATAAGAAACATTGAATGCTATCATGAGTAGGGTATGAACACCATGAACATAAAAGTCGTGAAGGCTATGTTGGTTTTGATTGAACTACATGCGTGAACATGTGCCAAGTCAAGCCACTTGAAACATTCAGAGGAGGTGTAACATCCCAAAATTCCATTTTGGAATGTTATGAATATAGCTATGCATCTATCATCACCATTGCTTGATTTTATGTGTTAGTTGAAATGCCATTTCTGATTTTTCTGAAAGTCCTTTCTACTTTTCCCTATGTTGCTTTCACCTATTTGAAATTTTGGTTAAATGTTCAAAATAAGAGAGGAGGAACATGACACTCCACACCAGGGTCAAATTGGTGAATTATTTGAACATAATAACCAGGGGTTACTTTGAAAATATTTGCAAAAAGGGTTTAAAAACAATTAGGACATTTCTGAAATAATTTTTTTTCAAAGTGTTCAAATGACAGAATAGAAATGTTCATTAAATAGCATTTATTATTCTGTTAATTTTGATATATAATACCCCTATATTTACAAACGATTTGAATGCTTTAAAAGCTTTTGAATGTCTCTGGTAAATTAGAAAAACAGAAACGGTAACCGTTTCCGGTATTAAACGGGCCGGCCCACAGGCTTTAAAAGCCGAAACCGTTACCAGTCGGCCGACCGAGCGCATTCACTCCCCTCTCTCTCTCTGACGCTGGACCCCACCCCGTCCGACCGTTGCCCCGGAACGGTCATCGTCTTCACTCCCCGCGCTCGCCGGATCCGACGCCGGCCGTTACTCCCCCTCGCCGGATCTCTCTCTCCTTTACTCCCCCTCACCCCCCGAGCGCCTATATAAGAGCCCCACTGCCCCGCATCCATTTCCCCCCCGAGCCCCTTCTCTCTCTCGCCGAGACGCCGTCGATTTCTCGTCGGAGTTCCACCACCACCGGAAGTCGCCGTCGACCGTAGCCACCACCCCCGACCACCATTCGCCTCGCCGTCGCCACCAATCGCCTCCGGAGGACCGTCCCCGTCGCCCGGACCACTTCCCCGTCCTCCCCGACCACCGGAGCACCTCGCCGTCGCAATCGCCGCTACCGGACTCGCCGGAGTACCCCGACGCCGGCAACCTCCTCCCTGTAAGCCCCCTCGACCGTCGGATCCCGAATCAACGTCCCCGATTAGAAATCACTTAAAACCGAACCGGTATCTTCTATCGATCGGTCGTCCGCTCTAATTCACCTACCGCACGCCCCCCTTAGCCAATCGGATCACGCCACGTAGCCCCCTGACCGACGTATATTTTTTTTTATTTTCTGTTTTGTTTTAATAAACAGAATGTATTCCAAATTTGTTTTAGCTATATCTTTTAATCAGTTTAGTGTTTTGAGTTGATTCTTTTTGCAATAGCTCACATTTTTCATTTAGTTTCACCCTGTACTTTTAAATTTCAAATTTGAACTATAAAATTTGAATTTAATCAAATTTGCTCAAAATCTTCAAATCTGAATAACTAGAGTTTAAAAAATAGATTTTGATATGAATCTTTTTGCTACTGTTTGGTATTAGTTAGGACTATCTTCAGGTATAGTTTGAGGATTTTCATGATATATTTGATTACTGTTTTACCAAAAAACAGAATCTGCTTATTATTATAATATAGTTTTATAAACTTAATTTTGATTAGTTTGATTTAGAATTTGGTTTTATTTGTTTATTAGGTTCTGTTAGTAAACATTTAGTGTTTTCACTTACTGTTAATAAAAATATAAATTTGCCTAGTTTAATTTCATTTAACATAGGAATCACAACCTCTTTTCAAATAGACATAATTTGATTAAAACAACTAACTAGTAATAGTTTTG
This sequence comes from Hordeum marinum, assembly GCA_022496015.1. Lineage (NCBI taxonomy): Eukaryota > Viridiplantae > Streptophyta > Magnoliopsida > Poales > Poaceae > Hordeum > Hordeum marinum. The sequence goes on along the minus strand of CM039672.1, from coordinate 231,923,684 downwards.
TTTTCAAATAAGTTTTGTATAATTAATTCTGTTTTCTAAGACAAATTTATTTGTAAGTTATTTTCTGTAAGAACATGTTTTGTTAACAAATTAATAAGTTCAGTTTTCATTCCCCTTGCTAGTATAACCATAGTTGATTCATATAGTGTTTATCAAAACCTTTTATAAACTTTACTAGAGTTTTCCCAACAAACTTAAATTGACTTTGTTTACTTTAATAGTAAAATATTCTATTGTTGCCTTGCTGTCAACAATTGTCTTGTTATTTCAAAATAGTTTTATTATGTAGAAGTGTTTTCATCATCCCCTTTGGAAAAACAAAACTTTGTGTGTTTTTCTTGCTAGAGACTTTTGTGCATTGTTTGCCTTGTTTGTTTAGTACTTCTTTGCTGAATGTTATGAGTACTTATTTTGGTTGTATGCTTATTTGAGTGCATTGTTTGTTTCGTTAGATTATCCGGAGTGCGAAGCTTGTTACTTAGAGTCACTCACGTACGAAGATCATCAATCAGGCAAGTCACTTTGATCATGTTTTACCCATGTTTTATATGCATTAGTTCTACCATCTCCCCAGTTGCATGCAAGATAGGTTAGTTGGAAACTTGGTTACATAGTAGTAGTATCGTGTGGTAGATACCTCTCTCAACCCCCTTTGACAACATTGGCCCCGGGAAACGTTGTTTTACCTTTTGCTATGCTATTAGTAGACGGGGTTGGTTGTGTGATTCATGAGAGTTGAGAGAGTTAATAATTTCAAGACCTACATAATGATCAAGATTTCAATACTCCAAGTTTTCAACATACCTCTGGGTGGATGATGGTTGAACGGCGCCCTGGAGAAAACAGTGGTTCGCCTAGGTGATGCTGGAGATGGCCAGTATTCACGCGGAAAGGTCCACCCAGGCACAAAGGGATGGATGGGTGCTTCAAGACCCAAGGCTTACCTGCACAGCCACAAGTCATTATGGGCTCTGGCTTGGTTGGATATCGTGGTAACTCTGGACAGGCGGTGCTACGAGAGGTAGAAGAACGGTAGGAAAGGATGGGCACCGTCAGAGTCGCAGGGAAACCCTTTGGAAGACCATGTTTTGGTCATCCGTTTCTCAAACACCTTGAAGTGCGAGAAATCAAACGGAGGCGACCAAATCTTGTGGGGAACGTGTGCAAAACTCTGCAGAGTACTTAAACCTAATCGATTAGCCGTGTCCACGGTTATGGACGACTTGAGCCAAAGGAATTGGAACTTCCGGAACTCTCAACACAAATAATATGATGATGTGGGTATTTAATAATTTTGGGTATGAGAATTGGTTGGTGGAACCATCTCATTAATCAACCAATTTAGTAATATTTTGCTTAACCCCCTTCGATGTAGGAAAAACTTGGCTTTACGCAAAACTTACACCACCACCTGCCATATAAGCATATAGACTAGCTGATTATTTTTCACCCCTCTCTTGTGACTTTGCCGGCATATTCCATATGCTGACCTACACGGCTGCAACGTATCATGTTGCAGAGTATTTTTCCGACCAGGAGTGAGGACGCGTTCTATGCTCAGTGAGATGCCCTTGGAGTCAGATGGACTCATCTACCTTCGACGCTTCCGCAAGATTTAGATATTCTCATGAGTTGGCCTTTAGCCACTTTATTGTAATTTTTATTGTAATAAAGGACTCTATATGAGATTGCGATTAATATAATGCTGTGTGATTTCCCTTTGATATATACATTGATGTACCGTGTGTGTACCAGCATGATCTTGGGATGGTACGGAAAACACCGGAGACTTGGCCTTTCAGGTCGGGTCGCTACAGGAGGATACCACATCATCATACTACATCACAACCATTTTAATGCATGTTGACATCCAAGATAAATCATCATCCACTCCTAGCTACTTAAGCATGGCATGAGCAACTATAATCTCTATTTTTCATTGCCAACATGTTTGATCATAATATGCTAAATCATGGCTACTAGGTTAAACATATTTACAAAAATAGAAACAAGTTGAGTTCATACCCACTTCTCTCTGCTACAGTCACTTCATCAAATATCTTCATTATTGCTATTCACTTGCACGACCGAATGATATGAAAATAATAATAGTTCAAGAGTGTTGTGGACTAAGCTCGAATCTGCAAGCATTTTATTCAAGAGGAGAATACAAAAGTAATATGGGCTCTTTGTTAGATCAATATTAGTGCATATGAGAGCCAGTCAACATTTTCATCGTGGTCTTATCCTTGGTATGACTCAATAAAAGGAAGAGAATTTCAGAGAAACACACTAAAATATTTTTGGATTTTTTAGTTTTCCTTGAAGAAAGCAAATTAAAGAGAGAGAAAATAAAATGAGAAAAACTATTTACACGAGAGAACTCCCAACAAGAAAAAGAAGAAACAAGAAATCTTTGGGGGTTTTCTTTTTTACTACAACTAACTGAACTAGAAGAAAAATTGAAAAGAAGCAAGAAATATTTTTGGATTTTCTCAAAGTTTTTCAAACACACAAAAAGAAAGCAAGGACATAAATCTAACATGGATAACAGAATGAAAAAGTGTGGACACCAACAACTGGAATGAAACGTGTGAATGTGAATATAATGTCGGTGGAAATATGTACCCCCAAGCTTAGGCTTTTGGTCAAGCTTGGTAATCACCATCCGTAGCCTGGATAATAGTCTGAGTGATAGCCCATCGAGGCTCTTGGCGCAACCTCCTCGGCCCGTCTCGCAGCTTCGACCTCTACATTGTACGTGTGGGCCTTGCTCTCAAGAACATAGTATCTTCCCTTTTTGCGATAATCAAAGAGAGCAGGAGCAGGCAAGATGATAGGTACAACGGGGCCTTTATTCAACCTCAAGTTGTAAGTATAATTGGTGATTGTGCCCTTAAGGAACTTATGAAGTTTCATGGCCTCAAAATCTAAGTATTGAGTAGGTAAAATAGGATCGTTAGGCCAAGGTGATACACATAACTTCTTAGCTACATGGGAGACATAGATCCCACCATAAAAGTGACCACTATTAGCATTGTGATTCAATCTCCGTGCAACAATTGATCCAAAATTATAACTATAACAGACCGGGACCGACGCTCTAGAAGATTCCCTTTTTTCTTCCCTTTGTCGTCAAGTTATTCGTTTGGTTGTCACATTCATCATCGTATCATTCGCATCATATGCATAGCATCGTCACCTGTTTTCAAAACTTGTATCCATTCGTACCTGTCGGCTCCCTCCGTTCGTGTTGTTGACCGTTTTGAGACCAACCACATACGCATGCGCCCATAGCACTGGTAAAATATTGTTTTTTAAAGTGCGTATAAAATATCCTCGGATTGGGTAGAAAGTTGGCAAGCGGTCTTGTTTTATTATAGGTAGACCGCATGTAAAATTTTGTCGCATTCAAAGTCCGTTTGATATCCGAACAGTTAAATATATAGCGGCACTATAGCCGGTCAAATTGCAGTCGTTTTTGATTTGGTAAACGGATGCCGGGCTGCCCATTTTCCTTCTCTGCTATGCCTAACCCCTCTACACAGTGCACAGACCCCTCATGCACGTCCGATACTTTCCCAAACCCAAAATGTGCGGTCATGACCGTTGGGTCATGATCAACCCCGTAATATCCCAGCCATCACCCGTTTTAAATTGGCCTCCCTAACCTAATTTTTTCCCGACCGTCCAATCTTAATTGGAGGTTCAAAAGCTAATTTATTCCCTATATATATATCAACCACTAGTCTAACCCTAAAATCTATGATCTTTGCCCCTTCTGCCGTCGTCTATGTCTCTCATCGGGATCCTCCCAGATCTAATCCATCTATCACCCTCCTTGATTTCATCCTCGGAGTTCCCATCCATCCAACAAGGGACCACCTTGTGCTCCAGAAGCCCCCTGTCTCTTCCCTCGATCCATGGAAGAGGAGCTCCTCCATGTGCATCTCCTCTAACTCCCGAGACCGAGATGCCCCGTTCCTGCAGCTCCCGCGCGAGACGGCGAGCTATTTTGCCCGAGTCGGCGACCAACCCCATCAGCGGCAGCAAGGTCCAGGCGTTGTCGTGCCCTTCCCCTATTTCCTTTTCTCAACCCCTCTGGTACCTTATCTTTCTCATTCTCTATTCACAAGGAATTGAAGCCATGGTGCCGTGTGCCCCGCTCATGCCCGAGGCAGGCCAACACAATGTAGCTCGCCTCCTCGCGCCAAGCCCCGCCGCAGCAGGTTCCCCTCGTTGGTCACCTCCTTCCTCTAGTTCTTTCCCCTCTCACTTTGATCTCTTTTTTCTTTGTCCACAGGAGTTCTCCTCCATGGCGCCTAGAGCAGAGTGCCACGGTCAGCTCATCCGCGAGCTCGTCTCTAGCTGCAGCCTTGCATGAAAAGGTCCAACCCTAGCGACCAGCGCCCTGCAGACCTCTCCTTCCCCCGGTTGCATCTTTCTCTCTCTCTCTCTCTCAATTGCTTTCTCTCTGGCTGGACAGGACCCATGGAGGTGCCCCATGCCCGAGCTCCTCAAGCCAGGGCGCTGGCGGGAATGGGTTCCCCATGCCCAGATCTACAGTATCCACCCGTTCCCCCGCTGCGAAGAGCCGCACCGGAGCAAGCCCCCTCCGCGCCATGGCTGCCTCCTCTGTTCGCTGGCCTCTTGTTTTCCCCCGCTGTGAGAACCTTCCGCCTCAAATGAAACTCTGTTCTTTTCTCTGATCCATTCAGCTATGTATATGTTATTTAGTTTTGCCAGTGAATTAACGCACATGCACATGAGTTACTGTAGTGGCTAGGTATGTTCGTTTCCACTCCGGAGACCTGGGGTCAAATCCCAGCTGACGTAGTTCATTTTGTTGCTTCGTCGCTGTACAACCTGTTGCTTTTCTTCCAACATATAAGTTTGAGCTGCTACACAGCAGAAGGAATTCGGTAGTTGAGATGGTCATAGAGGCCCTCTCTAATCCAAGACATTTGGGGTTCAAATCCCAGCTATCCCATTCTTTCTTTCTTCTTCTTTTTGGGCAGATTCATATGGCATTTTGTAAAATTCATATAAATTGAACCGTGCATCATATGAGGACATGCTATATATGAATGTTGCTCAGTTTTCTGTGTACTTCCACAATATCCAGTTTTTACACATGTTTAAAAATGTTTAAACTTGCTGTTTGATCAATTTGCATGAATGACCTATTAAAACGGTTTCATCTATAACTAATTAACCGTAACTTCGGTGCAAATGTTTTACATATTTAACTTGACTAGAAAATCATGTAGGATCTCATGGCACACTTTATATTGCTGTTTATCATCTCTAAAAATATGTTTATAACATATCTGGACCAACTTCAAAAATTGTATATGAGGTTGTTTCGAAAGTGTTGTAAGTTGCTTTTGGCCTCATTTAAAGTGCCTAGGTTATGTATTTGTTTATTCTTGACCCCTTGTCATGACTAACAACATTTAATATTGACGAGTACCTAAACGAGAATGAACTGAATAATTGAATGTGGAGTTTCATCAATATGCAACTCGTTGCATATTGAGCTTCACTTAATGTGTAGGAGTTGATTGATGTGCTTTTCCATGCCTTGCATAATTAAATGGACATGCATCATATTGGTTTACGCATCATGTCATGCATATGTTGTGGTGTATCGTGTGTTGATTGTTTGTTCCGGATTGCTTCTTCTTGATAGAGTTTTGAAAGCGTTCGGAGGGTGAGGATTCGTTCGACTACGTTGGCTCATCTTCTTCACGGATTCGTTCTTCTTCCAAGAGGGATCTTAGGCAAGATGACACATTTCCCTGGATACCACTACTATCATTGCCATGCTAGTTGTCTCGTTTTCCATCGTTATGTCTTGTTACCTACCATTTGTTTGTCAAGCCTTCCAAAATTGCCATGATAAGCCTCTAACCCCTCCACATCCCAGCAAACCATTATCTGGCTCTATTACCGCTTGCTCAGCCTTTCTTATAGCGTTTCTAGATGCAGATGCAATTGCTTCCATGTTTCAACATGGACATTCTTTTGTTATCAGAATATTATTGCTATTTAATTTAATGCACATATGTACTTGGTAAAGGGTGGAAGGCTTGGCCTTTCGCTCGGTGTTTTGTTCCACTCTTGCCACCCTATAGCTTGTGAACCGGTGTTATGTTCCATATTGAGCGCTCCTAACATGCTCGGGGTTGTTATGGGGACCCCCTTGACCTTCGTTTTTGGATAAAACTCATCTCACTACTAGGAAAAAGCTTATAGATAGACGCTTACTAGTAGCGCGGGGTTTTACCCATCGCTACTGGTAGTTACTAGTGTGGCGGGTTTATACCCATCGCTACTACTAAGTTGATAGTAGTAGCGCTGGTTTATAAACCTGCGCTACTACTAAGTGGTCTTCACTGTGCCCCCCGGGACACGCCATAGTAGTAGCATGGGGTATAAAACCCGCGCTACTGCTAAGTTGATAGTAGTAGCGCGGGGTATAAACCCTCGCTACTACTAAGAAGTCTTCATTGTGGCCCCGGGGACAAGCCATACTAGTAGCGTGGGTTATAAAACCCGCGCTACTACTAAGTGGTCTTCATTGCACGGGGTATAAAATCCCCATCTCCTCCCCCAAATCCATCCTCTCTCATGTCACTCTCCCCCTCTCTCCATAGGCTCTCTCACGGGGCTCCGGCCCATTCATGCCTCCTCCTCCATGGTGCCGAAAGAGGCCGCTGCCTCGCGTCATCGACGTCCAGGAGCTCGCCGGTCTTCCCTCGTGTCTTCATGCCACCACGCCGGAGCACCTCACCATCGGTGACCATCCCGGTGCTCCCTCCATCTCCTTCTCATTTCTCCTTATCTATCTCCCCCTCCAGTTTGACTCACCCTCCCATGTCCATGCTCGTGCAGGTCGTCGCCATGGATGACCAGGATCTCTTTACCTTGGTCGCGAGGAGTAGCCCCACACTGTCGCCTTGCTCTGGCCTGGATCTGGGCCTATCCAGCAGCCGCCATCAGATTTGGTCTATTGCTGCCAGTCCATGCCGCCGGTGACCCCTGCCATTGTTGGATCGAATCAATGCAGCCATTGACAACACATAGGGGATCGATAATTTTTTGGTTTTTGAAATTAATAGTAGTAGCGCAGGAATAGAGTAGGCGCTACTGCTATTTAGTAGTAGCATGTCTACAACCCACGCTACTTCTAGCACAGCTAGTGGTAGCATCGAGTAAAAACGCGCTACTACTAAAAGTTAGCTGTAGCACCCTAGTAGTAGCGTGGGACCCCGCGCTACTAGTAGGCTAAAACCCAGCGCTACTAGTAGTGTTTTTCTAGTAGTGTCTGGCAAGGCCCAACATTGGTACTACATTTGCCCAACATAATAATACTGAACACTTTGACTAAAGCATAGGGCATCATGAACCCTAGGAATTAATTCAACATAATATAGGGGGGGCCAATGTTGCATATGCTGGTCCAAAACAGAGCCACTTGCGGGACCACCCGGGGCAACTCAAGGGATTTCTATCCGGCCATCGTACGTACTGCTCATCCGGTCATGTCCTGAGAACGAGATACGCGTCTCCTATCGGGTTTGTCGACACGTCGAGTGGCCTTGTTGGATTTGTTTTACCTTTCTCGAACATCTTATGCGTGGGATTTTGACGACACTTCAGGCTATCTCGAAGTTGAGATTTTCCATCGGGATTCCACAAATACTGCGGGTGATTCCGCGGTTGAGGAATTCCAACGCGTCGTGTAGTTAATTTGTGATGGATGAGTTGGAGCAACCCTGCAGGGTTAAATCTTACGGAAAGCCATGCCCACGGTTATGTGGCAACTTGGAAACTTTGTTTAACACCCGATCATAGTAAATTTGAAGTAAACTCTAATAAAATACACCAACTGTGTGCGTAACCGTGACTGTCTCTTCTCGTGAGTTCTTATCCGAGAGAGAACACGGTGGGGTTATCTTTGATGTATGTAGGTGTTCAGGATCACTTAGTGATCTTTATTAGTTCACGTCCACCATGCGTAGACCATCTAACTTTATTTTCTGTATTCATAAGTTAGCCACTCAAATAAATTCTTAGTTGCTTGCTACAGCCTCGCCACTTAACCATACCTCACCCATTAAGCTTTGCTAGTCTTGATACCCTTGGAAATGAGATTGTTGAGTCCTTGTGGCTCACAGATTAGTACAGCAACAGTTGCACGTACAGGTAATACGATGCTTTGACGTGAGAGCGATGCTTGTTTGATTTGGAGTTATTATTCTTCTCTTCGATCAAGGATGGGTTCCAGGCGGCTGATAATCCCCAAGTGCAAGGAATCATCGTAGCTATTTCCAAAGGTGGAAGTGATAAGTATGGAGTGTCGAACCCATAAGGATCTAAAGGTACGATCGATATTCTCTCAAATCCTATCTGCCACCGATACGACTCTATTTACACCAAACGTTTGCTTCCAACTAGAAACGAGAAATAAAGCTACGTCGTGGGTATGAAGAGGATAGCTTTGCATGATATTGGAGAACTAAAAATATAAAAATAGGTGCTATTCTCATAATATTACAATATATTACAAATAGCGAGTGTGAAATAATGATGGGTCGGTGTGCGGAATTATCCTAGGCAATTGTTAACAAGATCGAAAATCATTATTGCAATTTAATATGAGGGAGAGGCATAAGCTAACATACTTTCTCTACTTGGATCATATGTACTTATGATTGGAACTCTAGCAAGCATCCGCAACTACTAAAGATCATTAAGCTAAAACCCAACCATAGCATTATAAGGTATTGAGTCCTCTTTATTCCCATACGCAAACAACCTACTTACTCGAGTCTGTATTTCTATCACTCACGCCACCCACCATAAGCGAGTCATAAGCATATTGCAACACCCTACAGCGAGGATCCCTCACGCTTGCGCGACACGGAGGGCACCATGGGACAACACCAATAATAAAACATGCACTCAAACCAATCTATATCATCAATCAACCCAAAGGACAAAAGTAATCTACTCAAAACATCATAGGATGGCAACACATCATTGGATCATAATATGTAGCATAAAGCACCATGTTCAAGTAGGTGATTACAGCGGGATGCAGGAGAGTGGACCGCTAAAAGTAGATGATGATGGTGATGAAGAAGGTGATGTTGATGAAGACGATCACCGTAGCAATGGTTCCCCCGATGGCACTTCGGCACCACCAGGAGAGAGGGGGGAGGTTTTCCCCCTCGTGCTTCCTCCTCCATGGCTTCCCCCCTCTGTGGGGAGAGGTTCTCCCTCTGGTCCTTGGTCTCCATGGTGTTGATGGACCCTCCGTGGCGATGAAGATGGCCTCCGGTGATGGTGACCCCCTCCGGCAGGGTGCCGGAGAGGGCTAAGATTGGCTTTTCGTGGCTCTAGAGGTGTGTGGCGATGGAACTGCCGATATAGGTTATGCCTCGGAGGTTTTAGAATATTTGAGGATTTATAGAGCTGAGAGGGAGGCCGGTGGACTCCCGAGGGGCCCACAAGTCTGGTGGCCACGACCAGGGGGGTGGCCGCGCCCTTGGGGCTTGTGTCCTCCTCGGCCTTCCTCTCGGGTGACTCTTTGCTCTAGTATTTTTTATGTTTTCCGAAAATATTCTCCGTAAATTTTCAGCTCGTTCCAAGAACTTTTATTTCTGCACAAAAACAACACCACAGTAGTTCTACTGAAAACAATGTCAGTCCGGGTTAGTTCTAGGAAAATCATATCAAAATCATGGAATTATTGCAAACATGGCATGAATACTTCATAAATTATAGATACGTTGGAGACATATCAGCATCCCCAAGCTTAATTCTTGCTCGTCCTCGAGTAGGTAAATGATAAAAGAAATAATATATGAAGTGTGAATGCTAGCAAGTGCATAAATTTGGTCAATGATAATTTCAATCACTTTTTCTAGCATCAATATATATCATAAACAGTAGCTCATCTCATAAAACTTCTCATGATCGAGTAACAAGCTATTCACATGTTAAAGTATAGACCAGAAAACTTCTTGAAAACTAACAAACCATATTCCTAATCATCGAACAATTGCAATTCATCTTATTTTCAGGAAGGGTCTATGTAAGAGCTTTGATTTAGCAAATTCCACATACTCCACTATCATATAGTCTTCCATGATTGCTAGCACTCAAAGCATATTTTTAGAACAAATAACATCAATCGAACACAGAGAAAGATAGGGGCTTAGTGTTTCGCCATATATTTTTCATATAGATAATGGTCAACAATAATAATTCATGATCAAATTTATTTGGATGGCAATATATGCTCGGATCTTTCCCCACCACATGATGATTGCCAAGAGAAAAAGGCGAAATATAGGAAGTGGTGAAGATCACCATGACTCTTGTATAAAGGTAACTACTAGAAAGTAAAAGATAGGCCCTTCGCGGAGGGAAGCAGAGGTTGTCATGCGCCTTTTGTTTTTGGATGCACAAACTCTTAAAGCAAAGGAAAGTCATGTTGTATTGCCCTTTGTGATAGCAACCTTTATTATGCAGCCCGTCGCTTTTATTTCTTTGTCATCACAAATTCGTACAATGCTTATTTTCCCTTACAATAAAAGATCTTACATATTTAGGAGCAAATTTTATTGCTTTTTGCACCGATGACAACTTATTTGAAGGATTTTGTTCAATCCATAGGTAGGTATAGTGGACTCTCATGACAAAACTGGTTTAAGGGTGTTTGGGTGCACAAGTAGTATTTCTACTTGGTGCGGAAGTTTTGGCTAGTATGAGGTGGAAGCAAGCACCACATGTTGGAGGATCCATAACAATATAACTTCTACGCAAATATACTCAACCATAACTCATCACGTTGTCTTCCTTGTCCAACTTCAACTAATTTGCTCAAGTTTGAAAATAATTAATGGGTAATCAATCATAGAAGATGTCCAAGATAGTATATTTATATGTTAAATCTCTCTTCCTTCAACATTCTTTCATGAATTGTGCAAGTGACCAATGTGGTGTTTGCTAACTTTCAATAAATTTCACCACCTATACCTATTATTTGTGAAGTCACTACTCCCCATGGTATACATATATGAAGAATTTTTAATTTCAGATTTAGTATATTCGGTTCATTAAACCATTTACCCATAGGATATAACTGAAGCACGAGAGTGAATGACAAACTACTCCAAAAACATATAAGTGAAGATCAACGCGTACTTAATTAGATAAATATCCATGTGAGGACTCTCTCTTATTCAAAATTTCAGATCCAATGATTTTATTGAAACAGCAAAAAAATGGCACTCCAAGAATAGCATGCATCATGTGAACAAATAAAAATTTAGGCTCAACATAGGCTGACCGATAATTGTTGATGAAGAGAGGTGGGATGCGTAGCATCCCCAAGCTTAGATACTTGAGAGTTCTTGAAATATTTTATTGGGGTGACTTGGGCATCCCCAAGCTTGAGCTTTTGTATCTTGTTCAAACCTCTCATATCCCGGTTTCACCTATTCTCAAAAACTTCATCCACACAAAACTCAAAAAGAACTTGTGAGGTAGGTTAGTACACATAAGAACAAATCAACACTTCATGTACTGCCCAGACAAGTTGCACAATAATTTCAAACATTAGGTTCTGTATACTATGATTTCCACAATTTATATCTACCAATATAGGCTATGGAAACTATAGGATAAGTAGATATCAAAACTATGACAGCAATCTGTCCAAACAGAACAGCCTATAGTAATTTATTAAACTAGTGTACCTCTTTAAATCTAAACATTATGAAAATTTAGGACATGCTAAGTAATTTATATGAAAATACCATGTAAAAATTTCAGAAACTTTCTGCGTTCCGGTAAAATATGACATTTCAAACACTACAGCAAAAGTTTCTGTTTTTTACACAACACACATAAAACATGCAATGCAAGCATCCTAAGGCAATTCTTGTAAATTTTTATGGAAAAACAAGATTATAAATAACACCTAACAGAGAACAACAGAAATAAAATGACGCTCCAAGCAAAACTCATATTATGTGACGAATAAAAATATAGCTCCAAGTAAGATATACCGATAGTGTTAAAGACGAAAGAGGGGATGCCTTCCGGGGCATCCCCAAGCTTAGACACTTGAGTGTTCCTTTAATATTACCTTGGGGTGCCTTGGGAATCCCCAAGCTTGGGTTCTTGTCACTATTTATTCCCCTCATATCGGTATCTCACCCAAAACTTGAAAACTTCAATCGCACAAAACTTAACGGAACTTCGTGAGAAGGGTTAGTGTAATAAAGATAAATCATTCACTTATGTACTGTCAATACAAGATTCAAAAATTTCCCCCCATGTTAACTACCGTATTATATCATTCCCATAATTTATATTAGTCAATATAAGCTATAGGAACACTTGAAACAAGCAAACTATGCATGCAAAACAGAATCTGTCAAAAACAGAACAGTCTGTAAAGATATGAGTGATCACCATACTTCCCTGACTCTAAAAATTCTGAAAAATTAGGAAATATCACATAATTTTCATAGCAACGTTGTGTAAAAATTTCAGAATTTTTTGACTCCCCAGTAAAATCAGACAATTCAAATACTGGACACAAAACTTTCTGCTTTTTGCATAGAATCACACAAGCAAGTATCCATACTATCCCAAAGGTTTTACTTGACACTTTATTGAATGAAAGGCACAATTTTTTTTTACTACAGTAGCTTAATCATGTTAACACATAAAAACAGAAAGTAAAAGTGTTGGGTTGTGTCCCAACAAGCGCTTTTCTTTAATGCCTTTTTAGCTAGGCACGATATTTGAATGATACTCTTCCAAGCCAAATTCCGATGATCATTATATTCATACTCTAAAAGATATAAGAGAATTTCATAGAGCATTATTAATTAATATAGATTAACCAACATCCAAGCTCAAAATATATAGGTGAAGCATACGAAGCATTCTATAAAGCCATACTCAAAAGATTTAAGTGAAGCACAAAGAGCGTTCTATAAAGCCATACTCAAAAAGTTTAACTGAAGAACAAAGAGCATTCTACAAATCCAACAAGGACTATATCATACTAGTAGGGAGCATAAAAGAAAAGACAAACATTAAAGACACATGTCATGTGAACAAAACAAAAACGGAGGTATACCGATAATTGTTGAAGAATAAAGATGGGATGCCTTCTGGGGCATCCCCAAGCTTAGGTGCTTGAGTCTCCTTGAAATATTTACTTGGGGTGCCTTGGGAGTCCCCAAGATTGAACTCTTGTCTATCCATATTCTTCTTATATCGATACCTCCGCGATCTTCGAACACTTCATTCACACTAAACTTAACAAAACACTCGTGAGATCCGTTAGTATAATAAAGCAAATTACTACTTTAAGTACTGTTGTGAACTCATTCCAACTTCATATTAGCATTATATCTACTATAGTCTCACTTCACCATGGTTCATACCCCCTGATACAAGCTATAGATTCATCAAAATAAGAGAACAATGCATAGAAAACAGTATCTGTTAAAAATAGGACAGTCTATAGTAATCTAGAAACTTAGTATACTTATGTAACTCAAAAAATTCTGAAACTTTAGCAACAATAAAAAAATTGCATAGCAGCGCTGTGTAAAAATTTCAGAAACTTTTGACGTTCCAGTAAAAAAACGTAAATTCACACACCAAAGCGAGAGTTTCTGTTTTTGCACTGCACACACCAAACAAGCAATCTAATTATCCTAAAAGTAAATTTTGGCACATTATTTTTATAATACAATGGATATATACAAGGTGATAATTAGTTTACACAAGCTTCCATGAAAAAAATTCTACATTGTTTCCATGAGCATGGACACAAGTGTTCAAGGTCGACCCTCACTTCTCCAATGCACAACCTTCCAATCACTTCTCTTTTTGAAAAAAACTTCTTAGGCAAAAGGGACAAGTAACTCTTTTTGTATTTTTATTTATTTTGTTTGTTTCACCCACAACTACAGAAAGTAAAAAGGGAAAACCAAATCTATTTAGTGAAGAAAGCAAACAAGCATACATGAGAATATCAACCCCACGCTATTGCTCCCTGGCAACGGTGCCAGAAAAGAGCTTGATAATTCCCAAGTGCAAGGAATCATCATAGAAATTTCCAAAGGTGGAGGTGATAAGTATGGAGTGTCTAACCTACAAGGAGCTAAAGGTACGATCAATATTCTCTCAAATCCTATCAGCCATCGATACGACTCTACATACACCGAACGTTTGCTTCCAACTAGAAATGAGAAATAAAACTACGTTGTGGGTATGAAGAGGATAACTTTGCATGATATCGGAGAACTAAAAATACAAAAATAGGTGTTGTTATCATAATATTATAATATATTACAAATAGCAAGTGTGGAATAATGATGGGTCAGTGTGCGGAATTATCCTAGGCAATTGTTAACAAGATCGGAAATCGTTATTGCAATTTTATATGAGGGAGAGGCATAAGCTAACATAATTTCTCTACTTGGATCATATGCACTTATGATTGGAACTCTAGCAAGCATCCGCAACTACTAAAGATCATTAATTTAAAACCCAACCATAGCATTATAAGGTATCAAGTCCTCTTTATTCCCATACCCAAACAACCTACTTACTCGAGTTTGTGTTTCTATCACTCACGCCACCCACCATAAGCGAGTCATAAGCATATTGCAACACCCTACATCGAGGATCCCTCACGCTTGCACGTCACGGAGGGCACCATAGGACAAAACCAATAACAAAACATGCACTCAAACCAATCTATATCATCAATCAACCCAAAGGACAAAAGTAATCTACTCAAAACATCATAGGATGCACATCATTGGATCATAATATGTAGCATAAAGCACCATGTTCAAGTAGGTGATTACAGCGGGGTGCGGGAGAGTGCACCGCTAAAAGGATATGATGATGGTGGTGAAGAAGGTGATGTTGATGAAGACGATCACCGTGGCGGTGGTTCCCCCGATGGCACTCTGGTACCACCGGGAGAGAGGGGGAGAGATTTCCCCCCTCGTGCTTCCTCCTCCATGGCCTCCCTCCTTTGTGGGGAGAGGTCTCCCTCTGGTCCTTGGCCTCCATGGTGTTGATGAACCCTCCAGGACGATGAAGATGGCAGGGCGCCGTAGAGGGCCAAGATTGGTTTTCGTGGCTCTGGAGGTGTGCGGCGGCAGAACTCCTGATCTAGGTTATGCCTCGGAAGTTTTGGAATATTTGAGGATTTATAGAGCTGAGAGGGAGGTCGGTGGGCTCCCAAGGGGCCCACAAGCCTAGTGGCCGCGGCCAGGGGGTGGTCACGACCCTGGGGCTTGTGGCCTCCCCAGCCTTCCTCTTGGGTAACGCTTCGCTCTAGTATTTTTTATATTTTCCAAAAATATTCTCCGTAAATTTTCAGCTCATTTGAAAAACTTTTATTTATGCACAAAAACAACACCACGGTAGTTCTGCTGAAAACAGCGTCAGTCTGGGTTAGTTCTAGTAAAATCATATCAAAATCATACGGAATTATTGCAAACATGGCATGAATACTTCATAAATTATAGATATGTTGGAGACGTATCATCGACATCCTGGGATAGCAAGGATGGATGTCATTTTATCGTTTGATTTCGTCCGTAGTCGAACCATTCTCTTCGGTATGATGTTTGAATATGTTGTTGTATTGATGTGATATTTTTGTAGCTTGTGGCGAGTGTGAGCCAATTCCATATACTCATCTCTTCTGTAGATGTACTTGTAATGATATCCATTCTTGCGAAACAATGAGATGCGCTTCTATCCCTGTCGAGGCCCTCATGCCAAAATAAGGATAGGATCACATCTTGGGTGTTACAAGTTGGTATTAGAGACTGTACCGACCTAGGAGCCCCCTTGATTGATCGAACTTGGCCGAGTCGAGTCTAGTGAAAAACTATTTTGAGTCTAGTTATATATCAGAGAGTAGGTTTCTTTTACTCCTCTTTTGTACTCTGGTGAGTTATTCGGCTTAGGAATTTTAATTCTACTCCTCTTCTCTTTTTCACTCAAATTTTTTTTAGGATCACGCAGGTATTGTTTGGATTATTTTGATATCTTTGTGACGAGAACATTGTTCTTGGTGCCTCCTGCCATTTAGGGGTTGTGGCAGTGTCCCGGGGAGTTGAGCTCTGAGGTGTTGTCGTCACATTTGTATCATTGCAGTTCTAGAATACCAGAGGTCGCTGACATAAAAAACGCTTCTATACTCTTTCTGGTGAGACTAGTTTGGCGCCACCCAGTACTTGGGAGAGCGATCAAACATATTGCCACAGCTAGTATATCGGATGTTTTTCGATGGTCTTAGGTACATGATTTCCGAGGTTTTCTTGGTTATGTGTTGACGGATGGATACAGTTGGAGTGTATGGCTTGTTAGTTGTGCGATATATTTTTCCTCCCTGTGTATCCAACACTCGATTGCATAACCAAAGATTTCGAAAGTTCTTAGGTTGGAATTCAAGTAGTTACCTAGGCTATCTTTCTAACAAATGTGTGATGTGAGGTTGGGGTTCGACATCTAGTGGATTCATTTGTTCACGGTCGTTCTTACAGAGGCCAGTCTCGATATATGTCATCAGATATGCTTCGTCAAGCCTTGTAGTTCGCAACACCCAGGGACATATTCGAGCGTCATTTAAATATGACAATCCAATGTACGATCGATCCCGTGCGATCCTTACCACAAAAATATCAAGCGGAATCTCTGTCATGAATTTGTTCTGGCTTGTTTCATAAGCCTCATCCTTTGTTTTGTTTTCAAATATGGTAATTAGAGTTGCTTCGATATCAAGTGGTGATATCATATCTTTCCGAAGTAGTGGTCTCATGTTTCTGTGGGATTGCTAATTCTTGTGCTCAATCAAGTTATCATATCAATTCTTTTCAACCGGTGCGCTTCTCTTCAAGATAATTCAGTCCTCTCTAATATTGCAAGATCAACCCTCATATTTCTTTCCGAAGTTCGTCTCATCTGTCCCAAGTTTTCTTTGTTTTCCCCACCCTCCCACCCTTTTTATTTAGTGATTAAATTCTCGTCCAGGTCCTTTCTCTTCATCAATGCTTCCCCTATCATTTATTCTGTATTGTATCTGGTGATTTTGTGGAGATTCTCAGGAGTTTCAATTTCAAGATCTATCCTCATATCCTTTGTTCTCGTTGTTATTCTTCTCCGGTGAATTCAAATCAACCTCTTGGTGTTCATCATAACCTTTTCATTCGCTAAAAGTTTTCCGTGTGGATAATTCTTGTCCAAGTATCTCTTGGTTGTCGTCTCTCTCTATTCTATCCGGAGTGCTGAAGATATATCAGAAGACTTTCATTTCCATTCATACACTCTTAAATTATTTCGAGGTTCTCACCTCATCAAGTTCTTAATTTTTTCTGGTGCAATATTTCTTTCTAAGAAATTGTCTCAACGGTGGTTTCTTTGAGTGGGACCATAACCCACAGGTTCTCCCCAGGATCTTACCTAGCTCTTCTAATATTTTCCGGAGATGTTCTCAAGTTCTCTTCTAATATGACGTAAGAATGAATTTCATTAGTAATATGCCTTCTCGAAGATCGCTTCTAAATATTTTTCATCATTGGCTGAACCTTTTCCTTATTCTTATTCCAGAGTGGCTCAATAATTCTTGGTGGTTTTTCTAGCCATCATTCTCATCTTTTAAGACCGAAGCGAGTTTCTCATAAATCTTTGTCCTCTCTTTTCAAGAGTCATGATTTCAGCTTGTCGCTATCCTCATAAATTCTTTTCAATCATGACTAATTCTTTCCATATCCATCCGAAGCATTTCAGTGTGGTATTCATTTCTTGATTCTCCGAAGGCCATCATTTCGGAAGATTTCTTCGTTCTCAGCTTTCACCTTTCGTTCTCAAATTCTTCTCAATTCTTGTCTCTTTGTTCATATCTCAATAATTTACGTACCTTGTTCTAGTTTTCTGCTAGGTGGATCATGATCTCTTCGTTCTCATGTAATTCCATTCATTCGTAGTATCCTCATTCATTCCAAATTCTCATTGGTATTTCATGGAGACTTCTTCAAGTTTGTTCTTTTATCTCTCCCAAAAAAAATTATTTTGAGAAGAATAAGTGCTACGCATAATCCGTTGCTTGTCATCAATTTAACGTATGAGGGATAAGCATAACATAATTCTTATTTTCTTTCATCAAGGTGATCTCAATCCTTCTTTCGGAGTTGTTCATGATATCAAATTCTCGATTCTAAGCTGTTCAAATTTTCTTTTCCGGAGTTCCAACTTTTCTCAAATATCTCTCCGTGAAGCTTCATCTGAAGCATAACAAGGCCTCGATCTTGTCTTTTCGCAACCTTCAATTCTTTTCTACAATCCTTTCATTCCGGAGTTCATCCCGATGTTTTTATGGTGGTTTGTTAAGGAGGTAATTCTTCTTGGAGTGTTCTTCAAGATTCTTGTTGGAGGTGCTTAAGTGTTCTTTATCTTGGATTTCGGAGTTCAATTCCTTCTCCATTGTCTTTTGAGATGGTGTTATTAAATTCTTAATAATGAGGAGTCTCGAAGGAAAATTGTCAAGAATGAGATATTTTAACCCATCATTCCTTTCTCGGAGTTACCTTGGATTGGATTTCACCTAAAGCATTTCCTAAGGGTTGTTTCTATTGTGGTGATATAAATGACTCAAGTTTTCTCCTCATCCTCTTGGTGAAAGAAGTTTTATCTCTTCATTGATCTCAATCAACCAATTGTTCCCGTTAGTGGCCGGTTGTCAACTCATTTTGAGATGTTTTCCATAAGCCCACAACAAGCATTTTTTTCGTTGTTGATGTTCCAACAACTTCGTTAAATCTCTTCTTTCTAAAGGTGCTTTCAAATTCAATGCTGGAAGTTGTCATTTTGTTCTCCGTTCGTTTCTTTCCAATGATCTAGCTTCTATTCCTTCATTACGGAGGCATTGTGCTGTTGCTCTCTTCGATCCATCATCTTGTTTTTATCAAGTTCATGTTATTTCCTTGCTTTCCATTTAACCGGAGTGTTGTGTTATCTTTTCAAGTTCTCTCCATCTTATCAATTTTTTCTTCTCTTTCCTACCGAAGTGCCACCGAAATTTCTTGTGAATTCTTGCTTGTTCCTCATGTCATTCTTCATCTTTTTCAAACCTTCATGTTCCGTTGGTTTCACTCGTTTGTCAATGAAGCAACTAAGTTTTACCTCTTCCTTTCTTCTTCCTCTTCCCCTTCTCATTCTAAGATCTCGGGGCGAGATCCTCGTGTAGTGGAGGAGAGTTGTAACAGCCCGGGACTGACGCTCCAGAAGATTCCCTTTTTCTTCCCTTTCTCATCATGTTATTCGTCTGGTTGTCGCATTCATCATCGCATCATTCGCATCATCTGCATAGCATCGTTACCCGTTTTCAAAACTTGTATCCGTTCGTAGCTGTCGGTTCTCTCCGTTCGTGTTGTCGACCGTTTCCAGACCAACCACACACGCACGCGCCCGCGGCACCAGCAAAATATTCTTTTTTAAAGTGCATATAAAATATCCTCGCATTGGGTCGAAAGTTGGCGTGTGGTCTTGTTTTATTGTAGGTAGACCGCATGTAAACTTTCGTCGCATTCAGAGTCCCTTTGATATCTGAACCTTTAAATATATAACAAAACTATAGCCGGTCAAATTGCAGTCGTTTTCAATTTGGTAAATGGATGCCAGGCTGCCCATTTTCCCTCTATGCTATGCCTAACCCCTCTACACAGTGCACAGACCCCTCGCACGCGTCCGATACTTTCCCAAACCCGAAATGTGTGGTCGTAACCGTTGGGTCAGGATCAACCCCGTAATATCCCAGCCATCACCCGTTTTCAATTGGCTTCCCTAACCTATTTTTTTGCCGATCGTACGATCTTAATCAGAGGTTCAAAAGCTAGTTTTATTCCCTATTTATAGATCAACCACTAGTCTAACCCTAAAATATAGGATCTTTGCCCCTCCCGCCGTCGTCGTTGTCTCTCATCGGGATCCTCCCACATCTAATCCATCCATCAACCTCCTTGTTTTCATCCTCGGAGTTCCCATCCATCCAACCAGAGACCACCTCGCGCTCCCGAAGCCCCCTGTCTTCCCTCGATCCATGGAAGAGGAGCTCCTCCATGTGCGTCTCCTCTGACTCCCGAGCCGAGATGCCCTGTTCCTGCAGCCCTTGCGCTAGCCGGCGAGCTCTTCTGCCCGAGTCGGCGACCAACCCCATCAGCGGCAGCAAGGTCCAGGCGTTGTCGTGCCCTTCCCCTGTTTCCTTCCCCCCCCTCCGGTCCCTTATCTCTCTCATTCTCCGGCAGCAAGGAATTGAAGCCATGGTGCCGTGCGCCCCGCTCATGCCCGAGGCAGGCCAAGCCACTGCAGCTCGCGTCCTCGCGCCAAGCACCACCGCAGCAGGTTCCCCTCGCTAGTCACCTCCATCCTTTAGGTCTTTCTCCCTCTCACTTTCTCTATCTTTTGTCTCTGTTCTGCAGGAGTTCTCATCCATGGTGCCTGGTGCAGAGCGCCACAGTCAGCTCGTCCGCGAGCTCGTCTCTAGCCGCAGCCTCGCATGAGCAGGTCCAGCCCTGGCGACCAGCGCCCTACAGACCTCTCCTTCCTCCCGTTGCATCTTTCTCTTTCTCTCTCAATTGCTTTCTCTCTGGCTGGACAGGACCCATGGAGGTGCCCCGTGCCCGAGCTCCTCAAGCCAGGGCGCCGACGGGAATGGGTTCCCCGTGCCCGGATCTGCAGTCTCCACCCGTTCCCCCGCTGCGAAGAGCCGCACCGGAGCAAGCCTCCTCCGCTCCATGGCTACCTCCTCTGTTTGCTTTCGGCCTCATTTAAAGTGCTTAGGTGATGTAGTTGTTTATGCTTGACCCCTTGCCGTGTCTAACAACATTTAATATTGATGAGTACCTAAACGAGAGTGAACTAAATAATTGAATGTCATGCATATGTTGTGGTGTATCGTGTGTTGAGATGATGTATATGTTTCCATGCCTTGCATAATTAAATGGACATGCATCATATTGGTTTACACATCATGTCATGCATATGTTGTGGTGTATCGTGTGTTGATTGTTTGTTCCGGATCGCTTCTTCTCGGTAGAGTTCCGAAAGCGTTCGGATGGTGAGGATTCGTTCGACTACGTTGGCTCATCTTCTTCATGGATTCGTTTTTTTTCAAGCGGGATCTCAGGCAAGATGACACATTTCCCTAGATACCACTACTATCATTGCCATGCTAGTTGTCTCGTTTTCCATCGCTATGTCTTTTTACCTACCAATTGTTTGTCAAGCCTCCCAACATTGTCATGATAAGTTTCTAACCCCTCCACATCCTAGCAAACCTTTGCTCAGCCTTTCTTATAGCGTTTCTAGATGCAGGTGCAATTGCTTCCATGTCTCAACATGGACATTCTTTTGTTATCACAATATTATTGCTATTTAATTTAATACACATATATGCTTGGTAAAGGGTGGAAGGCTTCGCCTTTTGCTCGGTGTTTTGTTCCACTCTTGCCGCCCTAGTTACTTGTGAACCTGTGTTATGTTCCATATTGAGCGCTCCTAACATGCTTTGGGTTATTATGGGGACCCCCGTTGACCTTCGTTTTAGGATAAAATTCATCTGGCAAGGCCCAACATTGGTACTACATTTGCACAACATAATAATACCGAACACTTTGACTAAAGCATAGGGCGTCAGGAACCCGAGGAGTTAATTCAACATAATACAGGGGAGCCAGTGCTACTAGTGCTGGTCCAAAATAGAGCCACTTGTGGGGCCACCCGGAGCAACTCGGGGATTTCTATCCGGCCACCGTACATACTACTCATCCGGTCGTGTCGTGAGAATGAGATACGCGGCTCTTATCGGGTTCGTTGACATGTCGGGCGGCCTTCCTGGATTTGTTTTACCTTTCTCGAACGTCTTGTGTGTGGGATTTTGGTGACACTTCGGGCTATCTCGAAGTTGAGATTTTCCGTCGGGATTCCACAAATACTACGGGTGATTTCGAGGTTGAGGAATTCCAACACGGCGTGTGGTTAATTTGTGATGGATGAGTTGGAGCACCCTTGCAGGGTTAAATCTTTCAGAAAGCCGTGCCCGTGGTTATGTGGAAACTTGGAAACTTTGTTTAACATCCGGTCATAGTAAATTTGAAGTAAACTCTAATAAAATACATCAATTGTGTGCATAACAACGACTGTCTCTTTTCTTGAGTTCTTATCCGAGAGAGAACACAATGGGGTTATGTTTGATGTAAGTAGGTGTTCAGGATCACTTAGTGGTCATTATAAGTTCACGTCTGTCATACGTAGACCACCATACTTTATTTTCTGTATTCGTAAGTTAGCCACTCAAATAAATGCTTAGTTGCTTGTTGTAGCCTCATCACTTAACCATACCCCACCCATTAAGCTTTGCTAGTCTTGATACCCTTGGAATTTAGATTGTTGAGTCCCTATGGCTCACAGATTACTATAACAATAGTTGCAGGTACATGTAATGCGATCCTTTGACGTGAGAGCGATGCTTGTTTGATTTGGAGTTATTCTTCTTCTCTTCGATCTAGGATGGGTTCCAGGCGGCAGCCTGAGATAGCAAGGATGGATGTCATTTTATCGTTTGATTTCGTCCGTAGTCGGACCCTACTCTTCGCTGTGTTATTTGTGTTGGGGAACGTTGCATGGGAAACAAAAAATTTCCTACGCACATGCAGATCTATCCATGGTGATGAGCATCTACGAGAGGGAGAGTGGATCTACGTATCCTTGTAGATCGCTAAGCGGGAAGCGTTAACAAACGCGGTTGGTGTAGTCGAACGTCTTTGCGATCCAAATCGTCGTGCGTCCTGCGATCCAATCACGATCCGTCCTGCAATCCAATCACGATCCGTACCATGAACTTGATCACGATCCGTCCCACGAACTTGATCACGATCCTTCCGATCTAGCGTCGAACGGATGACACCTTCGCGTTCAGCACAAGTACAACTCGATGACGATCTCCGCCGTCTTGATCCAGCAAGAGAGAGCGGAGAGGTGGAAGAGTTCTCCGGCAGCGTGACGGCGCTCCGGCGATGGTGGTGAAGCAATTCCGGCAGGGCTTCGCCTAAGTGCTGCAGAAAACCGATCTAGAGGAGAAACTATGCACTGGAGGAACGAGCAGCACGTGGCTGAAAATTCTATGCAAAACCCCTAAAACCTCTAGTATATATAAGAGGAAGAGAGGAGGAGGCTTCGCACAAGGGCCAAGCCTCCAAGGAGTCGGCCGAACCAGGTGGAGGAGGCGGACTCCACCTCCAATCCTAGCAGGACTAGGATTCACCCTATTTTTGCCTTTTTCCACTTTTTCTCTTTGGGACTTTTTTTCCAAACCGCATGGGCTTGTGTGGGACTTCCATCAGCCCACTAAGGGCTGGTAAACACTCTCCCACAGCCCATGGAGCCTCTTGGGTCGAAATACCCCTCCCGATGGTCTCCCGATACACTACCGGCACTCCCGGTACACTACTGATTAGCCCGAAACTTTTCCGGCGACCAAAACAGGACTTCCTATATATGAATCTTTACCTCTGGACCATTTCGGAGCTCCTCATGACGTCCGGGATCTCATCCGGGACTCCGAACAACATTCGGTCACCACCATACATAACTCTATACTACCGAAACGTCACCAAACCTTAAGTGTGTAGACCCTGCGGGTTCGAGAACTATGTAGACATGACCGAGACACCTCTACGGTCAATAACCAATAGCGGGACCTGGATGCCCATATTGGTTCCTACATATTCTACGAAGATATTTATCGGTCGAACCTCTGTGTCAAGGATTCAGTTAATCCCGTATGATGTTCCCTTTGTTCTTCAGTATGTTACTTGCCCGAGATTCGATCGTCGGTATCTCCGTACCTAGTTCAACCTCGTTACCGGCAAGTCGCTTTACTCGTTCCATAATACAAGATCCCGTGACTAACACTTAGTCACGTTGCTTGCAAGGCTTATTGTGATGTTATATTATCGAGTGGGCCCTGAGACACCTTCGGAGATACCTGTAGAACACCTTTATAGTCACCCAGTTACGTTGCGACGTTTGATACACACAAGGCACTCCTTCGATGTCCGTGAGTTGCATGATCTCATGGTCATAGGAACATATACTTGACATGCAGAAAACAATAGCAATAAACTGACACGATCATATGCTACGTTTGTAGTTTGGGTCTTGTCCATCACATCATTCTCCTAATGATGTGATCCCATTATCAAATGACACCACATGTCAATGGCTAGGAAACCTTGACCATCTTTGATCAACGAGCTAGTTCACTAGAGGCATACTAGGGACAAAGTGTTGTCTATTTACCCACACATGTAATGTGTTTCCAATTAATACAATTATAGCATGGATAATAAACGATTATCATGAACAAGGAAATATAATAATAAACACTTTATTTATTGCCTTTAGGGCATATTTCCAACAGTCTCCCACTTGCACTAGAGTCAATAATCTAGCTCACATCACTATGTGATTTACATTGTAATGAATCGAACACCCATTTAGTTCTGGTGTTGATCATGTTTAGCCCTTGGAAAAGGTTTAGTCAACGGGTCTGCAACATTCAGATCCGTGTGAACTTTGCAAATATTTATGTCCTTCTCCTAGATGTAATCGCGGATGGAGTTGAAGCATCGCTTTATGTGTCTGGTCCTCTTGTGAAACCTTGGTTCCTTGGCCAGAGCAATGGCACCAGTGTTGTCACAGAACAGGTTCATTGGATTCAGTGCACTGGGCACTACTCCAAGATCCGTCATGAACTGCTTCATCCAAACACCTTCCTTCGCCGCCTCCGAGGCTGCGATGTACTCCGCTTCACATGTAGAATCGGCTACCACGCTTTGCTTGGAACTCCACCAGCTTACCGCTCCCCGTTAAGAATAATTACATATCCGGTTTGTGACTTAGAGTCATCCAGATCAGTGTCAAAGCTTGTATCGACGTAACCCTTTACGACAAGCTCTTCATCACCTTCATAAACAAGAAACATTTCCTTAGTCCTTTTCAAGTACTTAAGGATATTCTTGATCGCTGCCCAGTGTTCCATTCCAGGATCACTTTGAAACCTTTCGGCCATACTTATGCCAAGGCTGACATCCGGTCTTGTGCACAGCATTGCATACATGATAGAGCCTATGGCTGAAGCATAGGGGATGACACTCATCTTTTCTCTATCTTCTGCAGTCACTGGGCATTGAGTCTTACTCAACTTCACACTTGTAACACAGGAAAGAACCCCTTCTTGGACTGATCCATTTTGAACTTCTTCAAAACTTTATCAAGGTATGTGCTCTGTGAAAGTGCTATTAAGCGTCTTGATCTATCTCTATAGATCTTAATGCCTAATATGAAAGCAGCTTCTCCTAGGTCCTTCATTGAAAAACTCTTGTTCAAATATTCCTTCACGCTTTCCAAAATTTCTATATTGTTTCCAATCAGCAATATGTCATCCACATATAATATTAGAAACGCTATAGAGCTCCCACTCACTTTCCTGTAAATACAAGCTTCTCCATAAACTTGTATAAACTCAAACGCTTTGATCACCTCATCAAAATGCTTATTCCAACTCCGAGATGCTTGTACCAGCCCATAAATGGATCGCTGGAGTTTGCAAAGTTTGTCAGCATTCTCTGGATCGACAAAACCTTCTGGTTGCATCATATACAACTCTTCCTCAAGGAAACCGTTGAGGAACGCTGTTTTGACATCCATCTGCCAAATTTCATAGTCAAAATAAGCAGTTATTGCCAACATGATTCTGACAGACTTAAGCATCGCTACGGGTGAGAAGGTCTCATCGTAGTCAACCCCTGGAACTTGTGAAAACCCTTTGCCACAAGTCGAGCTTTATAGACGGTGACATTACCGTCCGCGTCTCTCTTCTTCTTAAAGATCCATTTGTTCTGAATGGCCTTTCGCCCTTCAGGTAATTCTTCCAAAGTCCATACTTTGTTTTCATACATGGATCCCATCTCAGATTTCATGGCCTCTAACCATTTCTCGGAATCCGGGCCCATCATTGATCCTCCATAGCTCGTAGGTTCATTATTGTCCAACAACATGACCTCCAAGACAGGGTTGCCGTACCACTCAGGAGTAGTACGCGACCTTGTCGACCTACGAGGTTCAATAGTAGCTTGATCCGAAGCTTCATGATCATCATCGCTAACTTCCTCTTCTACCGTCGTAGGTTCCACAGAAACATCTTTCTGCACTGCGCTACTTACTGGTTGAAGTAAAGGTTCAATAATCTCATCAAGCTCTATTTTCCTCCCACTCAATTCTTTCGAGAGAAACTCTTTCTCAAGAAATGTTCCGTTCTTAGCGACAAACACTTTGCCTTCGGATCTGAGATAGAAGATATACCCGACTGTCTCTTTCGGGTATCCTATGAAGACACATTTTTCCTCTTTGGGTTCCAGCTTTTCAGGCTGAAGCTTTTTTACATAAGCATCACATCCCCAAACTTCAAGAAACGACAACTTTGGTCTCTTACCAAACCACAGTTCATATGGCGTCGTCTCAACGGATTGCGATGGTGCCCTATTTAAAGTGAATGCAACTGTCTCTAATGCATAACCCCAAAATGATAGTGCCAAATCAGCAAGAGACATCATAGAACGCACCATATCTAATAAGGTTCGATTACGACGTTCGGACACACCATTACGTTGTGGTGTTTTGGGCGGTGTCAACTGTGAAACAATTCCACACTGTCTTAAGTGACTGCCAAACTCATAACTCACATATTCACCTCCTCAGTCAGATCGCAGGAATTTAATCTTCTTGTTACGATGATTCTCAACTTCACTCTGAAATTGTTTGAACTTTTCAAACGTTCCAGACTTGTGTTTCATCAAGTAAATATACCCATATCTACTTAAGTCATTAGTGAAGGTGAGAAAATAACAATATCCACCATGCGCTATAACATTCATTGGACCGCACACATCAGTATGTATGATTTCTAATAAGTCACTTGCCCGTTCCATTGTTTCAGAGAACGGCGTTTTAGTCATCTTGCCCATGAGGCATGGTTCACATGTGTCAAGTGATTCAAAATCAAGTGACTCCAAAAGTCCATCAGCATGGAGCTTCTTCATGCGTTTTACACCAATATGACCTAAACGGCAATGCCACAAGAAAGTGGTACTATCATTATCAACCCTACATCTTTTGGCATCAATGTTATGAACATGTGTGTCATCACTATCAAGATTCAATATGAATAAACTCCTAACATTGGGTGCATGACCATAAAATATATTACTCATATAAATAGAACAACCTTTATTCTCTGATTTAAATGAGTAACCGTCTCGCAATAAACAAGATCCAGATATAATGTTCATGCTTAACGCAGGCACTAAATAACAATTATTGAGGTTCATCACTAATCCCGATGATAATCGAAGAGAGAGCGTGCCGACGGCGATCACATCAAACTTGGAACCATTTCCCACACGCATCGTCACTTCGTCCTTTGCCATCCTTCGTTTATTCCGTAGTTCCTGCTTTGAGTTGCAAATGTGAGCAACCGAACCGGTACCAAATACCCAGGCACTACTACGAGAGCTAGTAAGGTACACATCAATAACATGTATATCTTATATACCTTGTTTGTCGTTGGCCGCCTTCTTGTCAGCCAGGTACTTGGGGCAGTTCCGCTTCAAGTGACCAGTTCCCTTGCAATGAAAGCACTCAGTTTCTGGCTTGGGTTCATGCTTGGGCTTCTTTACAGGAGTAGAAACTGCTTTGCCATCCTTCTTGGTTTTACCCTTCTTGCCCTTTCCCTTGACCTTGCCATTTTTCTTGAAACTAGTGGTTTTATTGACCATCAACACTTGATGTTCTTTCTGGATTTCAGACTCATGTTTCAACTTAGCTTTCTCTAGGAACGCATTAAAATTCAGGGGTGCTACTACGCGAGCCATTGATCTACAACATAAATATGCAAAGTTTACTTAGACTATTGTTCAAGATAATGAGTTTAGTTAATCAAATTACTAAAGCTCCCACTCAAATCGACATCCCTCAGGTCATCTGAGTGTCACATGATCCAAATCCACCAACTCAAGTCCGATCATCACGTGAGTTGAGGTGGCTTCAATATATGACTCATGTTTGACCTTTCGGTCTCTTGTGTTCCGAGGCCATGTCTGTACATGCTAGGCTCGTCAAGTTTAACCCGAGTGTTCTGCACGTGCAACACTGGCTTGCACCCGTTGTATGTGAACATAGAGTCTATCACACCCGATCATCATGTGGTGTCTCAACACGACGAACTTTCGCAACGGTGCACACTCGGGGAGAACACAATTTATCTTGAAATTAAGTGAGGGATCACCTTATAATGCTACCATCGTCTTAAGCAAAAAAAGGTGCATAATAGGATCAACATCACATGCAAATCATAAGTGACATGATATGGCCATGAACTTGTGCTTTTGATCTCCATATTGAAAGCACCGGCATGATCTCCATCGTCACCGGCAAGACACCATGATCTCCATCATCTTGATCTCCATCAATGTGTCACCATCGAGGTTGTCCCGCCCAACATGCTTCCACTACTATTGCTACCATTTAGCGACAAAGTAAAGCATTACATAACGCTTAATGATTGACACGCAGGTCATACAATAATTAAACACAACCCTATGGCTTCTACCGGTTTCCGTACTCATCGACATGCAAGTCGTGATCATCTATACATCACATGATCATCTCATACATCACATATATCACATCATGTAATTGGCCATATCACATCACAACATACCCTGCAAAAACAAGTTAGACGTCCTCTAATTGTTGTTGCATGTTTTACGTGGCTGCTACGGGTATCTAGCAAGAACAATTCTCATCTACGAAAAACCACAACGGTGATATACTAGTTGCTTTTCAACCTTCTCAAGGACTGCCTTTGTCGAATCCGATCCAACTAAAGTGAGAGAAACTGGCACCCGCAAGCCATCTATGCAACAAGTTGCGGTCGAGGGAACTGGTCTCTCGTAAGCGTACGAGTAATGTTGGTCCGGGCCGCTTCATCTCACAATACCGCTGAACCAAAATCCGACCAAGGGAGTCTACACATAGACCTAGCTCATGATGCCACTCTTGGGGAACGTTGCATGAGAAACAAAAAATTTCCTACACACACGCAGATCTATCCATGGTGATGAGCATCTATGAGAGGGAGAGTGGATCTATCCATGGCAGTAAGAAACGCGGTTGGTGTAGTCGAACGTCTTTGCGATCCAAATCGCCGTGCGTCCCGCGATCCAATCACGATCTGTCCCGCGATCCAACCATGATCCGTCCCGCAATCCAATCACGATCCGTCCCGCGAACTTGATCACGATCCGTCCCACGAACTTGATCACGATCCTTCCAATCTAGCGCCGAACGGACGACACCTGCGCGTTCAGCACACGTACAGCTTGATGACGATCTTCGCCGTCTTGATCCAGCAAGAGAGAGAGAAGAGGTAGAAGAGTTCTCCGGTAGCGTGACGGCGCTCCGGCGATGGTGGTGGAGCACTTCCGGCAG
Organism: Hordeum marinum; assembly: GCA_022496015.1. NCBI lineage: Eukaryota > Viridiplantae > Streptophyta > Magnoliopsida > Poales > Poaceae > Hordeum > Hordeum marinum. The sequence continues at coordinate 231,894,008 of CM039672.1, read as the reverse complement.
GGCTTCGCCTAAGCGCTGCAGAAAACCGATCTAGAGGAGAAACTATGCACTGGAGGAACGGGCAGCACGTGGCTGAAAATTCTGTGCAAAAACCCTAAAACCTCCAGTATATATAAGAGGAAGAGATGAGGCAGCTTGGAAAGGGCCAAGCCTCCAAGGAGTCGGCCGAACCGGGTGGAGGAGGTGGACTCCACCTCCAATCCTAGTAGGACTAGGATTCGCCCTATTTTTGCCTTTTTCCACTTTTTCTCTTTGGGCTTTTTTTCCAATCCGCATGGGCCTTGTGTGGGACTTCCACAAGCCCACTAAGGGCTGGTAAACACTCTCCCATAGCCCATGGAGCCTCTTGGGTCGAAATACCCCTCCAGATGGTCTCCCGGTACACTACCGGCACTCCCGGTACACTACCGATGAGCCTGAAACTTTTCCCGCGATCAAAACAGGACTTCTTGTATATGAATCTTTACCTCCGGACCATTCCGGAGCTCCTCGTGATGTTCGAGATCTCATCCGGGACTCTGAACAACATTCGGTCATCACCATACATAACTCTATACTACCGAAACGTCACCAAACCTTAAGTGTGCAGACCCTGCGGGTTCGAGAACTATGTAGACATGACCGAGACACCTCTACGGTCAATAACCAATAGCGGGACCTGGATGCCCATATTGGTTCCTACATATTCTACGAAGATCTTTATTGGTCGAACCTCTATGTCGAGGATTCAGTTAATCTCGTATGATGTTCCCTTTGTTCTTCGGTATGTTACTTGCCCGAGATTCGATCGTTGGTATCTCTGTACCTAGTTCAACCTCGTTTCTAGCAAGTCTCTTACTCGTTTTGTAATACAAGATCCTGTGACTAACACTTAGTCACATTGCTTGCAAGGCTTATTGTGATGTTGTATTACCGAGTGGGCCCTGAGATACCTCTTCGTCACACGGAGTAACAAATCCCAGTATTGATTCATGCCAACTTATCAGACACCCTCGGAGATGCCTGTAGAGCACCTTTATAGTCACCCAGTTACGTTGTGACGTTTGTTACACACAAGCCACTCCTCCGATGTCCGTGAGTTGCATGATCTCATGGTCATAGGAACATATACTTGACATGCAGAAAAGAATAGCAATAAACTGACACAATCATATGCTACGTTTGTAGTTTGGGTCTTGTCCATCACATCATTATCCTAATGATGTGATCCCGTTATCAAATGACATCACATGTCAATGCCTAGGAAACCTTGACCATCTTTGATCAACGAGCTAGTTCACTAGAGGCATACTAGGGACAAAGTGTTGTCTATTTACCCACACATGTAATGTGTTTCCAATTAATACAATTATAGCATGGATAATAAACGATTATCATGAACAAATAAATATAATAATAAACACTTTATTTATTGCCTCTAGGGCATATTTCCAACAGTTTGAATATGTTGTTATATTGATGTGATATTTGTGTAGCTTGTGGCGAGTGTAAGCCAATTCCATATACTCATCTCTTCTGTACAAGTACTTGTAATGATATCCATTTTTGTGAAATGACAAGATGCGCTTCTATCCCTGTTGAGGCCCTCGTGCCAAAATAAGGATAGGATCAGATCTTGGGCGTTACAATAACGTTCAACTCCTATTACAATAGTGTGTATAAGACTCAAATCAGGGGCACACAGTGTGCTGCAATCTTGCTTTCCTACAATGCATTTGCCATTAAAGAGGGCAAAGTATTGTGTAGATGGAAAGTGATGCTTTTTATTCTACCTTGTGTCACTCCTCTATCTTCACCGTAACAAATATTAATCAGAAATGACTCATACTCAGATGTTGGTGGTTCGTCTAGCGAACCCCAATATGGAATTTTGCACGCTTCATAGAACACGTCTAAAGGCATGGTGAAAGCATCATTATAAAGGCTAAATGAAACTCTAGACTCACGAGGAAAATATTAAAAATTCTTAGTAAACGTCTCTATGAGGCTGAGATGTTGGGTGCACTTATCTTCGATGAAGGGAGCGAGATCGGTGTTGTGAACATACGGTTCAAGTTCTTATTCAATACCTGCACCATCCATGAATGTATTACACGACCAAAGGCACGTTTGGTGTCAGTGTCCCGCATCAAACTTGCACTTGGTTCAACATAAGATTGTCAGATTGAGCTTCCACTTGATGATGCCCCCGAGGATCTTCTACTCAAAGAAATGCTAAATAATTTCAATTTAAAAAAATTGGGACAAAAAATTTTGTTTAGTAAAACTTCACAAGATTGAAAGCAAGTACTCGTAAGGATGCCTAGAGGCCACAACAAGCATTCAAACTACTTAGAACTCTAAGAATTCAACATGCAAGCTCATCTACAGCATCACCTATAGTAGCTAATTATTCTGAAAATAAACCACTAAATCAAAAACTAATTGGAGCTATGGGAGAGTCACATACCAAGAAGTAATCCCCCAAAATAGTTTTGGCAATGGAGCTTCAACCAAAGAAATTGAAATCCATGGGTTTGTGAGCAAGAACAAGAACATGGAGGTAGGAGATGACATGGGCTAAAAGGTAAGTGAGGGGACCCACATGGGGATCACAACCCACTAGGCCGCGCCTGGGGTTGCTGGCGAACCCTGGTGTCTTCTGGGCACTAGGTGCACCCCCTCTGATGTTATTTGCATCAGAAATTCAGAAAAATCAGAAACAAATCATATTAAATTTTTAGGACATTCTGAGAACTTTTATTTTTGGGTCATTTTTTTATTGCACGGAGAAATCAGGAAATAGGATAAACATGAAATTTTAATTTATTTAACTAAGAAAAACAAAAAACAAAAAATGGATACAGAAGGTGGTGTCTACTAGATTCATCAACTTCATACCTCTCAAATATGATCCATCAATAAGGTTGATCAAGTCTTATTAACAACCACTTTCGATTAGCATGAAACCGAAGAATTTTCGTAAAACACTAAGTTACCTCAACAGGGATATGCATATCCCCAACCATAAGTATATCATATTTCTTTTTGGCAGTAGGTAGAGGTAGATGAAAATTTCCAATAGTGAGTGTCAGAGAATTTTCAATAACATTTACACCATTCACTTGGAATTGTTTCTTCGGAAAGTGCACTGTATGCTCATTACCATTGATATCAAAAGTGACTTTTCTATTGCAATCAATAACAAGCCCTGCAGTATTCAAAAAGGGTCTACCAAGGATAGTCGACATGTTGTCATCCTCGGGCATCACAAGAATAACAAAGTCTGTTAAGATAGTAACATTTGCAACAACAACGGACACATCTTCACAAATACCAATATGTATGGCAGTTCATTTGTCAGCCATTTGCAATGATATTTCAGTAGGTGTGTGTTTATTCAAAACAAGTGTTTTATATAAATAGAAAGGCATAACACTAACACCAGCTCCCAAATCACACAAAGCAGTTTTGGCATAATTTCTTTTAATGGAGCAAGGTATAGTTGATATTCCAGGATCTCCAAGTTTTTTAGGTACTCCATCCTTAAAAGAATAATTAGCAATCTTGGTGGAGATTTCAGCTTTAGGTATCTTTCTTTTATTAGTGATGATGTCTTTCATGTATTTTCCATAAGGAGCCATCTTTAAGATATAAGTTAAGCGGGTACGCAGAAAGACTGGCCTAATCATTTCAGCAAAGCGTTCAAATTCTTCATCATCCTTTTTCTTAGATGGTTTAGGTGGAAAAGGCATGGGTTTATGAACCCATGTTTTTATTTCTTTACCATGTTTTCTAGCCACAAAGTCCTTTTTATCATATCGTTTATTTTTAGGTTGTGGGTTATCAAGATCAACTTCATGTTCTATTTCTACATCATTATCTGGTTCTTTATCATTATTCAGTTGAGTATCCTCATGAACATCATTATCATTTTCATTATCACTAGGTGAATGTTCATTACTAGATTGAGTTTCAGCATCAGAAATAGAGACATCATTATCTTGAGGAGATTTTTCTATCTCAGGTTCACTAGAGGTATGCAAAGTCCTATCATTTCTGTTTTTCCTTTTCTTTTTAGAAGTACTAGGTGCATTAGCATTAAATTTTTGAGAGTCCCGTTCAATTATCTTAGGGTGTCCCTCATGATAAAGTGGTTCCTGAGTCATTTTACCTCCTCTAGTTGCTACTCTAACAGCAAAATCCTTCATATTATTATTCATCTCATTAAAAAATTCTCTTTCAGATTTAGCAACTTGTTCTAACTTGGTTTGAACCAAAGAGGCATGTTTTCCTACACCTCTAACATCATTACTAATTCTTAACAACAAGTCACTTGATACGTCTCCAACGTATCTATAATTTTTGCTTGTTCCATGTTGTTATATTATCATTCTTGGATGTTTTACAATCATTATACCACAACTTTATATTATTTTTGGGACTAACCTATCAACCTAGAGCCCAGTGCCAGTTCCTGTTTTTTCCGTGTTTTTGGGTTTTACGGAAAAGGAATATAAAACGGAGTCCAAATGGAATAAAACCTTGATAAGATTTTTTCTGGACCAGAAGAGACCTACGGAGCATCAGAGTTGGGCCAGAAGACTCCCGAGGAGGCCACAAGCCCCAGGGGCGCGGCTACCCCCCTAGCCGCGGACACTAGGCTTGTGGGCCCCTCGGGAGTCCACTGACCTCCCTCTCATCTCTATAAATCGTCAAATATTCCAGAAATCCCGACGGAGAACCTAGATCGGGAGTTCCACCGTCGCAAACCTCCAGATCCACAAAACCAATCGGGAGCCTGTTCCGGCACCCTGCCGAAGGGGGAAACCATCACCAGAGGCCATCTTCATCATCCTGACGCTCTCCATGATGAGGAGGGAGTAGTTCACCCTCGGGGCTAAGGGTATGTACCAGTAGCTATGTGTTTGATCTCTCTCTCTCTCTCGTGTTCTTGAGATGGCACGATCTTGATGTACCGCGAGCTTTGTTGATATTAGGGATGGCAATGGGGCCCCATACTCGTCAAACCCATGGGGATTTCATCTATTAGGGGGTGGGGATGGGCGAAAAACTTCCCCATGGGGATATTTACCGAACCAATTTATTCCCCATAGGGTACAATGGGGATGGGGATGAGATCCTATTCCCCACACCCAATACCCATCAGGGGCCCACTTTTTAACTGTGACATTGTGGTCAAGCTTCAAATATTTACAAACAAACTTGCGAAAACAAAAAAAATGAGGAAAACCTTAAACTTACCTCACATCCTCACCTCAAACGCCACCATGACCAAGAAGTTAGTACGACCAAGATCGGTATTAGTAGAACAAGGACAACACCATGTATATATCTTGATAATATTCTATCATATTATGTATATGATCATTTCTTAATGGGGTTGGGGACTCTAATGGGGCCTCGTTCCCTCGTGGGGCATGGGTATGGGCAAATTTCATCCCCAGTCATGTAAACGGGGATGGGATGGGGGTATGGGGAATAGATGGGGATGGGGATGTTCTAGGTATCCCCATAGGGGATTGTCCCCATTGCCATCCCTAGTTGATATAGATTGAATCATATGGAGTGTTTCCCCTCTTTATCTAGTTGTGTTGAATAGAGTTTTCCCTTTGAAGTTTACTTATCGGTTTGAGTCTTTAAGGATTTGCGAGCACTTGATGTATGTCTTGCGATGGGATATCTGTGGTGACAATGGGATGTTCTATTGATCTACTTGATGTATGTTTTGGTGATCAACTTGCGGGTTCCGTGACCTTGGGAATCTATGCATAGGGGTTGGCACACGTTCTTATCTTGATGTTCCAGTAGAAACTTTGGGGCACTCTTTGAAGTTCTTTGTGTTGGATTAATGAATCTGAAATTATGTGATGCATATCGTATAATCAAGCCCACGGGTACTTGTGGTGACATTGGAGTATCTAGGCGACATTAGGGTTTTGGTTGATGTGTATCTTAAGGTGTTATCTTAGTACGAACTCTAGGGCTGTTCGTCACACTTATTGGGATAACTCATAAGATTGATCAGAAAAGATAACTTTGAGGTGGTTTCGTACCATACAATAACTTCTACATTTGTTCTCCGCTATTTGTAACTTTGGAGTGAACTCTTTGTTGCATGTGAGGAATTTACATATGATTCAACTATGTTAGTATTGTTGAGAGAACTTGTACTAGTGAAACTATGAACCCTAGGCCTTGTTTCCAAGCATTTATACAATGTTTTGCTCGCTGTTTACTATTTGTTACGTTGCTGTTTTTATATTATCATATTACAAAAAACTATATCTACCATCCATATTGCACTTGTATCACCATCTCTTCGCCGAACTAGTGCACCTATACAATTTACCATTGTATTGGTTGTGTTGGGCACACAAGAAACTCTTTGATGTTTGATTGCAGGGTTGTTTGAGAGAGACCATCTTCATCCTACACCTCCCACGGATTGATAAACCTTACGTCATCCACTTGAGGGAAAATTGCCGCTGTCCTACAAAACTCTGCGCTTGGAGGCCCAACACGAGTCTACAAGAAGAAGGTTGTGTAGTAGACATCATCACTCAAGCGGGCAATCATATCAAAGTTATATTTGCATTGAAGTGATATTGTTTCCTAATGTAATTAACATACTCATATAAGAATTGACTAGGATGTTTATCGTAAGGGATGTAACCCTCATCAAACTTTAATAAAGAACCGACCTCTACCACCTGTGGAGGTGGTGATGTGTCAAGACCATGTATTTATTCAATAGGTGGTAAATTCTTAACATCCTCAGCTTTAATACCTTTTTCCTTCATACATTTCTTTGCCTCCTGCATATCTTCAGGACTAAGAAATAAGATACGCCTATTCTTCGGAGTGGGTTCAAGTGGTGGTTTAGGGAGAGTCCAATCATCATAATTCTTCAATATCTTATTCCACAATTCCTCAGCTTGTTCAACATTTCATTCCCTAAAAACACAACCAGCATAACTATCTAGGAAGTGCCTAGAAGCATCAGTTAGTCCATTGTAGAAGATATCAAGTATTTCATTTCTCTTAAGAGGATGATCAAGCAAAGCATTAAGCAATTGGAAAAGCCTCCCCCAAGCTTGTTGGAGACTCTCTTCTTCAATTTGCACAAAGTTAAATATTTCCTATAAGGCAACTTGTTTCTTATGAGTAGGAAAATATTTTTCAGAGAAGTAGTAAATCATATCCTAGGGGCTACACACACAACCAGGAGCAAGAGTATTGTACCATATCTTAGCATCACCCTTTAGTGAGAACGGAAATAGTTTGAGAATATAATAGTAGTGAATCTTCTCACCGTGAGCAAAAAGGGTGGCTATATCATTCAACTTAGTAAGATGTGGCACTATAGTTTCAGCTTCATAGCCATGAAAAGGATCGGATTCAACCAAAGTAATTAACTCTAGGTCGACAGAGAATTCATAATCCTTATCAGTAACAAAGATAGGTGAAGTAGCAAACTTACGATCACATTTCATTCTAGCATTCAAAGTCTTTTCTTTATACTTGCATAGTAATTTCTTAAGATCATTTCTATCCTTACAAGCAAGAATGTCTCTAGCTACTTCTCCATCCATAACATAACCCTCAAGTATCTTAGGCATTTCAAATCTAGGAGAGCTTGGTCTAATAGGTGTTTCATAATTATCAGTTTCAAAGGCTTCATCAGTTTCAGTAGTTTCATCAATTTCAATAATTTCATTCTATTTAGATCTATCAATTTTGTCATCAAGAAATTCACCTAGTGGCACAGTATCATCAAGCAAGGTACTAGCATCTTCGTAAGCATCATTCATAGTAGAAGGTGAATCAAGTGCAGAGGGTCATGGCAAATCCGTACCTCCCCTCGTCTTAGAGGAAATGATCTTGGTTCTTGTATCCTTCAGATTCTTCATAGTGATAAATTGATATAGATACCAAGTGACCCAACAAATATAGCTATGCTCCCCAGCAACGGCGCCAGAAAAAGGTCTTGATAACCCACAAGTATAGGGGATCGCAACAGTTTTCGAGGGTAGAGTATTCAACCAAAATTTATAGATTCGACACATGGGGAGCCAAATAATATTTGAGAGTATTTGTAGTTGAGTTGTCAATTCAACCACACCTGGATATTAAATATCTGCAACAAAGTGATCAGTAGCATAGTAATATGATAGTTTGATAGCAACGGTAACAGCACCAGTAACGGTAACAGTGATAGCAACAGTAGTAACTTAGCAAGAACAACATGTAGAAAACCTCTAGGCACTGGATCAGTGTATTGGCTGGATGATATTCATCATATAACAGTCATAACCTAGGGTGGCATAGAACTAGCTCCAGTTCATCAATGTAATGTAGGCATGTATTCCGTAAATAGTCATACATGCTTATGGAAAAGAATTACATGACATCTCTTGTCCTACCCTCCCGTGGCAGCGGGGTCCATAGGGAAACTAAGGGATATTAAGGCCTCCTTTTAATAGAGAACCGGAACAAAGCATTAACACATAGTGAATACGTGAACTCCTCAAACTACGGTCATCACCGGAAAGTATCTCAACTATTGTCACCTTGGGGTGTACGGATCATAACACGTAGTAGGTCCATTGACTAGGCAGGATCGGATCAAGAACATAGATATAATGGTGATAACATAAAGGGTTCAGATCTGAAATCATGGCACTCAGTCCCTAGTGACAAGCATTAAGCATGGGAAAGTCATAGCAACATCAATCTCAGAACATAGTGGATACTAGGGATCAAGCCCTACCAAAACTAACTCGATTACATGATGAATCTCATCCAAATCCTCACCAACCAGCATGCCTATGAAGGAGTTACTCACTCCCGATGGGGAGCATCATGTAATTGGCGATGAAGGAGGGTTGATGATGACGAAGACCGAAGATTCCCCTCTCCGGAGCCCCAAACGGGCTCCTCCCGATGAAGAACAGGATGTGGTGGCAGCTCTGTCACGTGAAACGCGGTAAAACTTTCTTGTTGATTTCTCTCTCCGAAAATAGGAATTTATAGTGCCGAAATTAGGGGCATCGGGGCCACGAGGTGGGTACAACGCAACACAGCGCACCTAGGGGGGCTGGCGCGCCCTGGTGATCATGCCCAGCTAGGCCCCCTCCTCCGGTGGTTTTTGGCTCTAGTATTTTTTATTTATTATGAAATAAATGTCCAAAATATATATTTTTTGATTTCGAGAACTTTTATTTCTGCACAAAAACAACACCATGGTAGTTCTGCTGAAAACAGTGTCAGTCTGGGTTAGTTTCATTCAAATCATGCAAATTAGAGTCCAAAACAAGAGCAAAAGCATTAGGAAAAGTAGATATGGTGGAAATGTATCAGTTACCGGCCGCAATATGTTTGATCTGGTGGAGTTCCTTCTGGTAACCTTGCACTTCCACCGCGCCTCCTAGATAGTCGTGGCAATTGATGACAGTTCGGTTGACTGGTCCTTATTTTTATGCTCAATGACCTGACATTTGGTGATGGTGTCCTTGAGTTCTTGTTGCACTTTGGCGACCCTGAATTCGTGCTTATCGCTTGCAGACTTGGTCGATAATAAATTTTCCACCACCTGTCCAGCCACCACCCTCTATTCGGCAGCCTCTTGTTTTGCCTCGTTCAATGAAAGCACCAATGTCGGAGGCAAAACTGATAGATCTCGGGTAAGGGGTCACGAACTATGTGTCTTGGATCGATGGGTAACAGGAGACAAGACAAGCAATGTTTACCCAGGTTTGGGCTCTCTTAATGGAGATAAACCCTACGTCCTGCTTTGTTTTGTATTGATGATGGGGTATGGAGTACAAAGTTGATCTACCTTGAGATCGTATGATGTGGTCAAAAACCCTAGGAGTAAAATGAGCTTAACATGTCCTACAGACTAAGACGCTCCGGTTTATATAGGCACACGGGGTATCTAGGGTTTACACAATGTCGGTTACACCAGGAGAAGAATATGACAAACTCATAATCAAGTTCTTGGAGTACACGTCATGGTCTTGGGAGATTTGCATCTTGGTTACTGCGTCACAGTCTTTGGTCCTTTATTGATAATGACAAAGCGGCCCACTGTCCGGCCCATAGAAATAGGCCGGAAGCTCAAGGACCCCTTAATCTAGGACTCCCAGTTACATCAGGAGAGGAATATGACGAACTCATCATCATGTCCTTGGAGTACACGACATGGTCTTGGGAGATTTCCATCTTATTTGTAGTGCCGCAGTCTCTGGCCCTTGATCCCAAAGCAGCCCATTGTTCGGCCCACAGGAATAACCCGACAGCCTGAGGACCCCTTAATTCCTGACTCCCTCAGTATCCCTCGAGCTGGTCTCTAATGCCGAAGTCTTAATTTGTGTTTACATTCTCTGACTTGTGGGGCGAGTTCCACTGTTCATTTTATTCACCCGATGATAGTTCGGTCATCGAAGACTTCCATGCCTTAGTGCTATACATATGACTTAGCCTCGATGTCCAACCATTCAAATGTGAACATTATTCTTTTCTGTCAGCTTTTAGCGAAAGGTTGTGGCCGGTCCTAATTATTGACTAGTCACCAAAACTCGATCCGTGTTTCAAGGCAGTTCTCATTTATCATCGGCACACCCCATCAATATGGAGATCGTGCCCGCCTTTCCGGGGATATGGTTTTTGATTTGGGTTACCCCGCGCATGAATAGTTGCACGACTCAACGGGAAGTGGCGAGGCTCATGGCACAACAGAGGGACTCTTGGTATTTCCACGGCTTATAAAGAGGAAACAGCCACCGTAACCTTCTTACACCTCTCATATATGTCATTGCTATTGCCTTCCGCAACCTTCCCAGCTCTAAGCTGCCAAGCTCCATCCCCCTCCCAAACTCTTCAAATAAAACCTCCAATTCTGGCATGGCCGGTGCAGCCTCCAAGGGCAAGTGGAAGGCCTCCTGTGTCACGAAAAGGACATCTTGGATCTGAAGCATGCCTGCAAACTGCCGGAGAATATAGTTCACCACACCCTGGAGAGGAACCAGGTGGTAACTTCACCAAGAGAGGGCGAGAGGGTGGTATTCATCCCCCACTTTCTTTGGGACCTTGGTTTCACTCTCCACCCCTTCATGAGGGGTTTGATGTTTTATTATGGGTTGGACTTCCATGATCTCCCCCAAAACTCCTTCATGCATATTTCTCCTTCATCACTCTCTGTGAGGCTTTTCTTTGGGTCCAACCCCACTTTGGCTTATGGTTGAAAGTATTGAATATCAAGACGAACGTAGTTAGTAGCAACTAGGCGGACTGTTGGGCGGTGATGATAAGCAAGCTTCCCCTAGTTTAATGGCTAGACAATTTGTTCATTGACACCATCAAGGTCTGGCAACGTGAATGGTTCTATATCACCGAACTACACGAAGATAGATGGGTGGCACCCCCTAGATTTAGATTTTCCCCCTTGCTAGGCTAGTCTCATCGACCAAGAAGGGGATTGATTGGGTGGATACATCGAAGGTGAAGATGCTACAAAAATGCATCTCCACACTAGTGGAGAAGAAAATCGAGCTACCCAACGTCATCTAGGTCATGCTCCGCTGTCGCCTTCTTCCCTCCCAACATCGGGTTGTCCCAATGTGGGCTCTCAGCTCAGATGACCTAGTCATTGTGCGATAGTTCTTCCGAATCACCCATGCAAAATTATGGAAGGTGTTGTTCAAGCCGCGGAAGTCCTGGCCCACTTAAGAGGAGGACATCCGAATGGACGCCACCAACCCTCACAGAGCGGTAAATTTTTTATCGCTCGCATTCAAATTTTTCCCTTTGATAAGGTTCTCCCCCTTATATATTTTTCTGCATATTTATAGGTATAGCTAGAGAAATCCCAGTGGATCAACTGTCCGGTGCTGCTACCTATAGGCCCCACAATGCCCTTGCTAACGGCCATGCTGGTCGAGAAGCCGTATGCGGTGCCGAAGAGGAAGGAGGAGAATAAATAAGAGAAGAAAGAGACCCGAAGGGCTCTCCGTTCAAAGGGTCTCCTGGAAACCACATCCGAGGAAGCCTATGCTCCTTATGCTCTCGAAGCAGAGATGGAACAAGACGGGGAGGAAAGTTATTCCTCCCACACGAAGAAGTAGGCGGCGTCCGAAGACACTGAGGGAGGTCTAGCTCCCATCGCTCCGAAAAGACAGTGCAGGCCCAAGGAGGCCCTGTTCGAATACCTTCCAAACTCCAATGAGGAGTCTGGGAATTTTGAAATGGTCCCTCAAAGGACCCTCAGAGTCAAGACCCAAGCGAAAAGGTAATAATCCTCAAACTACGACCTCGTTTTCCTTTTTTAGAGGCTTTGCTGTGAGCCGCATTCATATGCTTTTGTGCAGTCCACCGTGCAATCTCCCCATCGAACAAAACTCGGAAGGGGACTCTCTGCCATTCGATCGAGCAGAGAGTGGCACCGCATCCCACAACTCCCTCCCTATAACCGAGGAGGTTTTGGCCCAAAGGACCCTCCCCTAACCGAACACAAGGGGAGGGAATGATGATATTCTGGCTGAGGCTAGAACCTTGGTCGCCAATGAGCAGGAGAGTGAATCCCTCCTGGAAAACAAGGAGGAAGAGCTCGGACAACCCGGGCCTTCCTCAAAGTCAGTTCTAGAGGCCTCCAGGCCTCCGGAGTCATCTACTCCGGTTTCTCCAAGGACATAAACTACACCGCCACCCTCGGAGCCTCTTGTAATAGAGGGAGCTCAGATCGTGTGGACGGCGATGATGGAGGCAAGTTTAAATGACTCTACCATCACCAAAGAGAATCGTGCCCTTCTGGGTTTAAACAACTCTTCCATCACTGAAGAGCACCATGCCCTTCTAGGTGCGGACTTGCAGAGCATCCAATGCATTGACAGTAGATTAAAGGTAGCTTTCGGCAACCTGTGAATAGGTTTTAAGGTAAACTTCACAATGTTTACTCTTTTTTTTACACAGTAGTCTTGATTAATGGGTTGATATGCGATCCACATGTTTAGTATCCCCCGAGCCGTGTGTGAGTTTGAATAAACTCATGCGAGGGTCAAATAGTGCGTAAAAAGCACGATAGTTTTTGTTTTTAATGCGCAGTAGCCCCCAAGACTCTTGGCATGATGGAGTAAGCATCCTGACAGGGGGTAGAAAATCTAATAACTTAGGAGGTTCACACATATAAATGATTTGTGCAGGTCGCGTCCTTGACAACAGCCCCCAGCGCCGTGGATTTGGCAGAGATGAATCGGAAGCTGAAGAGCTCCGAGCATGAGCTCGACTGCATTAACAAGCAGTTTAACAATGCTCAAGGTAAGTTCGAGCTGGACTACTACAAGTAACATCCTCATTTTTGGGGAGGTATTATTATTTATCCTTAGGGGCGGAATGTGTTTTATGACCATTGTAGTTGTGCCGTGGAGGTCGATAACCTCAAGGCCGAGCTGAGCAAGGCGAAGCGAGAGGCTACCAAACAAAAAGCGGTGGTCGAACAGGCTACGACCAGTCTGTTACCGGCCTAGTCTTCAAGTGATAAGCACAAGGCCAGGGTCGCCAAAGTGCAGCAAGAGCTCAGGGACACCATCACAAAATGTGAGGTCCTTGAGTAGAGCAATAAGGAGCAGTCAACCAAGCTGTCTTTGGTTGTCGCGATTGTCCAGGAGGCGTGGATGGAAGCCCAAGGTTATCAGAAGGAACTCCACCAAATCAAGCGGATTGCGGATGGTAAGCAATACTTTTTGCAATGCCCCTTTGGTGGAAAAAGGTACGTGTTGCTCACCCAGGTGTGGCATTCTCCAAGCACATTTGCGTATCTCCTTAAGAGTCTTGCAGATGTGGCACGTGTTGGCATTCTGAGAATGGGGGTACCCAGTCCTGCCTGCCTGCGGCCTAGGACATGACCCACCTTGTCATATGGGCGCGGCCTGGCGCGGCACTGCTCAAGACAAGGCCCTAGCGAGGACCCTGGCTTGCGAGGAAGAATGCCATCAAGACCAGCAAGGAGGGCCCGCCTCAGGTCCCCTCCCAAGTGGCGGAGATCTCTATGCAGAGCCCAGCCTGAGGAGTCAAGGGTAACGCAAGGGAGGACAGGCTGGCGCCAGCGCACTAGGTGGCGTAGTTTCCTCTTTGGTGCAAAGGGAGCAAGGATGTACGCGGGTTCCCAATGCGCCACCCAAAGCTTTCCCTTTTGGTGCAACAAGACCATGACCACGAGCCCTGCAGGACGGATGTAATCGCCGAGCCCACCACTGCATCACCAACAACTACTTTGCAAGCGAAGACCACCTTTGGACAGGACACAGATGTACTCCTGTCCCCCTTCAAAATTGGCCATTGTGGGATCCCTTCCCACCATTGTGATAAGGGAATAGGACCCAGACCACCGCTATATATAGAAGCTAGGTCACACCATAGAGAAAGGACCTAGATCCGATCCAACAATTAGCCACTCAACTCACCACCATAGGGCAGAGAGCCAAGAACACACCTTGAGCGCCCTCGCGAGGCTCAAGCTCATTGTACCAGTTCATCCACCAAAACCTCCACGAGAGGCAATCCACCAAAGCAGGAGTAGGGTATTACGCTTCACAACGGCCCGAACCTGGGTAAACTAACATGTTCATCTTCTTCCTTGTCATCGTGCGAGTTGGTTGTCATATCCATCGTGCAGTGAGATAGGTTGGGCGAGGCCGCGGGAAATCTTTGCACACGCCCGTGTGTTCGAACCTTAAGGGTTTTGCGGAGCCCGAAATCCAAAATTTGGCGTGCCAAGTAGGGGGCGTGTCGAAGCCTGCCTAGAGCCTCACCTCGCCTCCGCTCTCCGTGGTCATGGCAAAGGGACGATAGGCCCGGGCCGAGCGCCGAGCTGCCCACGTGCCGCGGGCAGCGGCGGTGGGCCTCCGAGCACCACATCATACCGCCTCTCCATTGGCGGGTCCCTTCACCAGCCAAACCCTTAACGAGCGTTAGGGGCTGCCGCCTTCACCAGCCATGCGGCAAGCCCCTGCCGCCCTGGCTCTCCCCCATGCCAGGGGTAGACCGCAGCCCTTCCGAACCTACCACGACCCGATGCACCGGCACGTCGCACTCCTCGTGGCGCACGAGCTGCGGCGCCACCGCGCGGCACGAGCTCGCCGCGACGCTCGGGCCAGGTATGCCCTCGGGCGCGCCACTTCTAGTCACGAGGCCCTAATGTACCTCGGCGGGGCTCGCATCCAAGAACTCACTCAACTGACAGAACTAGCGCTCGGTCCGCATGGGCGCATCCGGGACGTCCGTGGCGGTCTGCGCCCGCCAGGAGCTTGGCCCAAGGTGCCGGAGTCATGGGAGCTGAACGTGGACACCATTGGGCACCGATGGGAGGCGCTGCCCACACAAGGGGCACACCCCCTCACACCCCTCGTTGTTTCCCCCGGAGCTAGGGAGGAAGACAGGAGACTCAGCTACGCAGGTGCCCGGGGGCTCGGGCAACTCTATGATACGTCTCCAACGTATCTATAATTTTTTATTGTTCCATGCTATTATATTATCTGTTTTGGATGTTTTATATGCATTAATATAATATTTTATATTATTTTTGGGACTAACCTATTAATCTAGAGCCTAGTGCCACTTTGTGTTTTTCCTTGTTTTTGAGTATTGCAGATAAGGAATATTAACCGGAGTCCAAACAAAATAAACTCTTCGGAATAATTTTTCTTGGACCAGAAGCAACCCAGAAGACTTGGAGATGAAGTCAGGAGAGCAGCTGTGTGGCCCCAAGCCATAGGGGCGCGTCATGGCTTGTGGGCCCAAGATAGCTTCCCCAACCCTATTTCTTGGCCTATAAATTCAGAAATATTCCCTGTATACGAGAGAGAGCCACAAAAACACTTTTCCGCCGCTAGGAGCCTTGGTTCCTATCAGATCCAATCGTGGAGCCTTTTCCGATAATCTGTCGAAGGGGGATTTGGTCACGGAGTGCATCTACATCAACTCCATTGCCCCTCCGATGATGCGTGAGTAGTTCACCACAGACCTTCGGGTCCATAGTTAGTATCTAGATCGCTTCTTCTCTCTCTTTGCTCTTCAATACCATGTTCTTCAAGATCTTCATGGAGATCTATCCGATGTAATACTCCTTTGCGGTGTGTTTATGGAGATCCAATGAATTGTGGATTTATGTTCAGATTATTTATGAATATTATTTGAGTCTTTTCTAAATTCTTATATGCATGATTTCATATCTTTGCAAGTCTCCTTGAGTTATTGGTTTGGTTTGGCCAACTAGTTTGGTAATTCTTGCAATAGGAGAAGTTCTTAGTTTTGGGTTCAATCTTGCGGTGTCCTCACCCAGTGACAAAGTAGGGGTAGCGAGGCACGTATTGTATTGTTGCCATCGAGGATAGAAAGATGGGGTTTTCATCATATTTCTTGAATTTATACCTCTACATCATGTCATCTTACCTAATGCATTACTCTGTTCTTCATGAACTTAATACTCTAGATGCAGGAAGGAGTCGGTCTATGTGTGGAGTAATAGTAGTAGATGCACAATCATTTCGGTCTACTTGACATGGACGTGATGCCTATTTGCATAATCATTGCCTTGGACATCTTCATAATTATTTTCTTTTCTATCAATTGCTCGACAGTAATTTGTTCACCCACCATAATACTTTCCATCATGAGAGAAGCCTCTAGTGAAACCTATGCCCCCGGGTCTATTTTCCATCTTATACTTTCAGATCTAAAACCAAAAATACCTTGCTGCATTATTTTTACCTTTGGTTTTACTTTCCGTTCAAGCAATTTTTTCTATCTATCTCTATCAGATCTCATCCTTGCAAGTAACCGTGAAGGAGTTGACAACCCCTTTATAGCGTTGGGTGCAAGTGTTTGATTATTTATGTAGGTACATCTATTGGGGACTTGCTTGTATCTCCTACTAGATTGATACCTTGGTTCTCAACAACCGAGGGAAACACTTATCTACTTTGCTGCATCACCCATTCCTCTTCATGGAAACCAATGCATACTCAAGAAGTAGCAAGAAGAATTTCTGGCGCCGTTGCCGAGGAGATACATAGCAAGTCAGGATAAGAACTCTCTCGTCAACTTGCCAATTTCTGGCACCGTTGTGGGGTGATCTACATCAAGCCTACCAAGTACCCATCAGAAACTCATCTCTTTCATTTAAATTATTTGCCATTTGCCTCTCGTTTTCCTCTCCCCCACTTCTAAAATGATTTTCCAAAATGATTTGCCTTTTTATTCGCCCTTTTTTCCGTTCGTCTTTTCGTTTGTTTTTTGCTTGCTTGTTTGCTAGATTGCTTGCTTTATCACGATGACTTAAGAGAATACCAAGTTGTGTGAATTTTCCAATACTAATAATAATGATTTTATTAGTACTCCGATTGCTCCCGCCACTAGTGCGGAGTCGTATGAAATTATGCTGCTTTGCTCAATCTTGTCATGAAAGAACAATTTTTCGGCCTTGCTAATGAAGATGTTGCATCCCATCTAAATACTTTCATTGAGTTGTGTGATATGCAAAATAAGAAAGATGTGGATAATGATATTTTTAAATTGAAGCTATTCCCGTTCTCACTATCATATCGTGCTAAAACATGGTTTTCATCTTTGCCTAAAAATAGTATTGATTCATGGAATAAGTGTAATGGTGCTTTTATTTCCAAATACTTTCCACCCGCTAAGATCATCTCCCTTAGGAACGATATAATGAATTTTAAGCAACTTGATCATGAGCATGTTGCACAATCTTGGGAGAGGATGAAACTTATGATTAGGAATTGCCACGCGCATGGTTTGAGTTTATGGATGATTATACAAATTTTCTATGCTGGATTGAATTTTGCTTCTAGGAATCTCTTAGATTCCACCATGGGTGGTACTTTTATGTAAATAACATTAGGAGAAGCTACTAAACTCCTAGATAATATTATGGCAAATTACTCTCAATGGCACACCGAAAGGTGTCCTCTAGTAAAAAGGTGCATGCTATTGAAGAGGTTAATACTTTGAGTGAAAAGATGGATGAATTGATGAAATTGTTTGCTAGTAAGAGTTCTCCTATTAATCCTAATGATATGCCTTTTTCTTCTTTGATTGTAAATAATAATGAAACTATGGATGTGAATTTTGTTGGTAGGAACAATTTTGGTAATAACGCTTATAGAGGTAATTTCAATGCTAGGCCGTTTCCTAGTAATTCCTCTAATCATTATGGTAATTACTACAGAAATTCTTAAGGAAATTATAATAAGATGTCATCTGATCTTGAGAATAATATTAAAGAATTCATTAGCATGCAAAAAGGTTTCAATGCTATGATTGAAGAAAAGTTTCTCAAGATTGATGATTTGGCTAGGAACGTTGATAGAATTTCTCTTGAGATTGATTCTTTAAAAATTAGATCTATTCCACACAAGCATGATATTAATTATTATTTAAAATATATGATAATTTCTATTGATGAGTGTAAGGAAAGAACCGCTAGAATACGTGCTAAGCGTGAATTGTTTGAAAAAGTGTGTTCTCGTGATAATATTGATGAAGATCTTAAAGTGATTGATGTGACTCGTATTGAATCTTTGTTTTCCAATGTTAATCTTCACAAAGATGGGACTAGAGATGAGTCAACTTTAGTGAAAATGCGTCCCAATGATTCGGAGTTTATAGATCTTAATGCTAAGATTGATAAAAGTGGGATTGAAGAGGTCAAAACTTTAAATAGCAATGAACCCACTCTTTTGGATTTAAAGGACTTTAATTATGATAGCTTCCCTTTGATTGATTGTATTTCCTTGTTGCAATCCATGTTGAATTCTCCTCATGTTTATAATCAAAGCAAATCTTTTACTAAACATATTGTTGATGCTATGATGAAATCTTTTGAAGAAAAACTTGAGTTGGAAGTTTCTATACCTAGAAAGCTATATGATGAGTGGGAACCTACTATTAAGATTAAGATTAAAGATTATGAGTTCTATGATTTATGTGATTTGGGTGCTAGCGTTTCCACGATTCCAAAAACTTTATCTGATGTGCTAGGTTTCCGTGAATTTGATGATTGTTCCTTAAATTTGCATCTTGCGGATTCCACTATAAAGAAACCTATGGGAAGGATTAATGATGTTATTATTGTTTCAAATAGGAATTATGTGCCCTTAGATTTCATTGTTCTTGATATAGATTGCAATCCTACATGTCCTATTATTCTTGGTAGACCTTTCCTTAGAACGATTGGTGCAATTATTGATATGAAGGAAGGGAATATTAGGTTCCAATTCCCATTAAGGAAAGGCATGAAACACTTTCCTAGAAATAAAATAAAATAACCTTATGAATCTATAATGAGAGATACTTATGGATTTTATACCAACGATAACAATACCTAGATCTATTGCGTTTTGCCTAGCTAGGGGCGTTAAACAATAGCGCTTGTTGGGAGGCAACCCAATTTTACTTTTGCTTTCTATTTCTGTTTCTGTTTTGGTGTCTTTTGAACATTATTAATTCTGTAATAATTGTGTTTTCTTGTTTAAATTAGTGTTTCATCCAAGTAAGACCTTTGGGATGGTCTACGGTATTTGCAATTTGATTTTGCTGAAAAATAGAAACTTTTGTGCTCTGTACAGAATTTTTATAAATTAACTAGAACGTGATTTTGATCTGAAATTTTTTACAAAATATTTATACAAAAAATTCCCTGATTTTGCTAATTTTTCATATTTTTTAGAGTTACCGTAGTATTCGAAGTCTGCAGATTGCTACAGTCTGTTCTGTTTTTGACAGATTCTGTTTTCTTTGTGTTGTTTGCTTATTTTGATGTATCTATGGGTTGTATCGTGGGGTATGAACCATGGACAAGTTATAATACAGTAGGTATTACACAAATATAAATAAATAATGAGTTCACAACAGTACCTAAAGTGGTGATTTATTTTTCTTATACTAACGGATCTCATGAGTTTCCTGTTGGGTTTTGTGTTGTGAAGTTTTCAAGTTTTGGGTGAAGATTTGATGGACTATGGAATAAGGAGTGGCAAGAGACTAAGCTTGGGGATGTCCAAGGCACCTCAAGAAATCTTCAAGGATAACAAAAAGACTAAGCTTTGGGATGCCTCGGAAGGTATCCCCTCTTTCGTCTTCAATCCATCGGTAAATTTACGGGAGGCTATATTTTTATTCACCAAATGATATGCGTTTTGCTTGGAGCGTCTTGTATGATATGAATCTTTGCTTTTTAGTTTTCCACAATCATCCTTGCTGCACACATCTTTTGAGAGAGACACGCTGAATCGTGAATTTATTAGAATATTCTATGTGCTTCACTTATATCTTGTGAGCTAGGCAATGTTGCTCTAGTGCTTCACTTATATCTTTTTAGAGCATGGTGGTGTTATATTTTATAGAAACTATTGAACTCTCGTACTACACTTATGTTATTTTGAGAGTTTCTGAAAACAACATGGTAATTTTTTTAGGTTATGAATTTAGTCCTAATATAATGCGCATCCAAGAGGGATATAATAAAAACTTTCGTATTAAGTGCATTGAATACTATGAGAAGTTTGATTCCTTGCATATAGTTTTGTGATAATAGAGATGGTAATATGAGAGTCATGCTAGTGAGTAGTTGTGAATTGGAAGAGATACTTGCGCTAAAGTTTGTGAATCCCATAGCATGCATGTATGGTGAATCGTTATGTAACGAAGTCGGAGCATGATTTGTTTAATGATTGTCAACCTTTGTGTGAGGGTCGGGAGCGCGCGATGGTTAACTCCTACCAACCTCTCCCCTAGGAGCATGCGTCTAATGCTTTGTTTTATAACTAATTGAATTTGGGAATAAGTATGTGAGTTCTTTATGACTAATGTTGAGTCCATGGATTATACGCACTCTCACCCTTCCACCTTTGCTAGCCTGTCTAGTACCGCACAACTTTTGCCGGTACATCAAACCCTCCTTCCTCAAAACAGCCACCATATACCTTCCTCAAAACAGCCACCATGTACTTTGCTCAAAACAGCCACCATATCTACCTATTATGGCATTTCCATAGCCGTTCCGAGATATATTGCCATGCAACTTCCACCATTTAGTTTTTCATGACATGCACCATCACTTCATCTTGCATATAGAGTCATATTTGTTTTAGGTATTGAGTTGTAAGTAAATAAAAGTGTGATGATTTTCATTAATAGAGCATTATCCCATGTGAGAAAAGTATGATGGAAGCCATGACTCCCTCACAAGTTGGGATGAGTATCCGGACTTTACAAAAAATAAAAGAGGCCAGCGAAGCACAAATAAAAAAAAGAGGCCAAAGATGTCCACCAAAAAAATGAGAGAAAGAGAGAAGGGACAATTGCTACCATCTTTTTCCACACTTGTGCTTCAAAGTAGCACCATGGTCTTCATGATAGAGAGTCTCCTATTTTGTCACTTTCATATAATTAGTGGATATTCATCTGGCACGACCACTTAGTTTTATTTTTGAGCTATCATACACTTATAGCTCTAAGTGCATTTGTTTCATGGCAATCCCTACTCACCAACATTGATATCTATCTATGGGCATCTCCATAGCCCGTTGATACGCCTAGTTGATGTGAGACTATCTTCTCCCCTTTTCCTTGCACCTCCTACATATTCTATTCCACATATAGTGCATCTACATCAACTCCATTGCCCCTCCGACGATGCGTGAGTAGTTCACCACAAACCTCCGGGTCCATAGCTAGTAGCTATATGTCTTCTTCTCTCTCTTTGCTCTTCCATACCATGTTCTTCATGATCTTCATGGAGATCTATCCAGTGTAATACTCCTTTGTGGTGTCTTTGTCGAGATCCAATGAATTGTGGGTTTATGTTCAAATTATCTATAAATATTATTTGAGTCATTTCTGAATTCTTATATGCATGATTTCATATCTTTGCAAGTCTCTTCGAGTTATTGGTTTGGTTTGGCCAACTAGATTGGTAATTCTTGCAATAGGAGAAGTGCTTAGTTTTGGGTTCAATCATGCGGTGTCCTCACCCCGTGACAAAGTAGAGGTAGCGAGCCACGCATTGTATTGTTGCCATCGAGGATAAAAAGATGGGGTTTTCATTATATTGCTTGAGTTTATCCCTCTACATCATGTCATGTTACCTAATGTGTTACTCTGTTCTTCATGAACTTAATACTCTAGATGCAGGCAGGAGTCAGTTGATGTGTGGAGTAATAGTAGTAGATGAAGAATCGTTTCAGTCTACTTGACGCGGACGTGATGCCTATATGCACAATCATTGCCTTGGATATCTTCATAGTTATTCGCTTTTCTATCAATTGCTCGACAGTAATTTGTTCACCCATCGTAATACTTGCCATCATGAGTGAAACCTATGCCCCCTGGGTCTATTTTCCATCTTATACTTTCAGATCTAAAACCAAAAATACCAAAAATACCTTGCTGCATTATTTTTAACATTTTTTTTACTTTCCGTTCAAGCAATCTATTCTATCTATCTCTATCAGATCTCATCTTTGCAAGTAACCGTGAAGGAATTGACAAGCCCTTTATAGCGTTGGGTGCATTGTTCAAGAAATCGGCCGATTCGCCGATTAATCGGCCGATTAATCGCTACTCGGGGTGTTGCTGCTAAGATAAGGCCATATCGTCGACATTAATCTGTTGGGCCCATTTATTGTCGTGACAACCAATTTATCACGAATATTCCGATTAATCGGTATGGGCCCCTCTGTACAGAAACCTCAAAATGGGCCTCCCTTCCCCCGCAAACCACAAAACATTGCCGCTCGATAGGGTTTCCTGTCCACACCACTGCCATGTTCCCCATCCACACTGCCGCCTCCACCTTCCCGATCCACACTGCCGCCGCCACCCCACTTGGCTCCGGCGGCCGGAGCTAGCACCGCTATTGCTACCCGTCCTCTAGATCTCCTCCTCCACTCCTCCTCTTCCCTAACACCCTAGTCACCTGCACCCTCTCCATCTTCTCGCAGCTAGTAGGCAGCAACAGGACAGCTTCGCTAGGATCCCGATACCCGGCAGCAAGGGCATCTCGCCACCGCCGCCACTTCCGCCATTCCTTCAGGAGCCCGGCATCCGACGCCCTACGGTCGGGGCATCTCATGACAGCCACCACGCACTACCTTTCTACAGGATCACGCCCGACGGCCGGAGCATCTCGCGGCCGCCACCACGTACGCCCTTCCTCCAGGAGAGCAGAGCACCGCGGCCCCTTCCTCGACTCCCGTCCCTCCAGGAGCATCTAGCTGCCACCACCACTTCCTACAACAGCACACTGCACACGGCACCATCTCTGCCACTCCCTCCTCCGGCAGCAAGGAGGCCAACTCTGCTCCTTCCAATGTAATGCAAATTGCAAGTCTGGACTCTCTCATGCAGCACATCAACAGGGCATTTTTTCTTTCTTTTTACTGTTTTTTAGGTTTGTTTGTGCAAGATAAATTTAGATGCTGATGTGTAGATGTGTAGAAGCTAATGTAGATGAGTAGAATAGATGTTGCTGCTCCTGCACTTTGATTTAAGTCTAATACATGCTGCTTCTGCCCTTTGATTTAAGTCGCTATAAATGAATAGATGCTGCAATTCTTTGATATTTTGGTATCGTAGATTTGTAGAGCTTGCTGTGTAGTGCTGCTAATAAAATAATAAATGTTGTTGCCCTTGTGATGTTTGTAGATGTCTGCTTCTGGTACTTCAGAGGTTGCAAGTTCCAAACTTAAGAGAAACTCAGATGACATGGCTTGGGAATTTGCTGTGTTGATTGATCCAGATGATCCGCAAAGAGTCAAGTGCATTCTTTGTGGAAAAGAGATGTCAGGAGGGGTGACTAGGATGAAGCAACACATAGCTGGAATTAAAGGGACAGTAACAAGTTGTTTGCAATCCACACCAGATCAGAAAACTTGATGTAAGGCTGCACATGAGGCACCAAAGAAGAGGAAGAAGGAAAAGCAAAAACAAGAGGAAGAAGTAAGAGCTTTGGTGACCACAGAGGCCAATGAAAATGTGGATGATCAACAAGATCTCAATGAAGTTGGCAAAGGTGATCCGAAGAAGGGGCCTATGGATCAATATCTTTCTCCAATCGACCCTTCGATCCCATTGAACATGATGAAATTTCAGCAGAATATTAATGATAGTGTTGATAAGGAGAGAAGCTACCGAGTAGGGAAATATTTGGCTAGGTGGTTGTACAAGAAGAATGTACCCTTTAATGCTATAAATGATGATGACTTCAAACAGTTTTGTGAGGCTCTTGGTCGTTATGGTCCTAATTGGAAGCAACCTTCACAATATATGATTCGAGAGAAGATGTTGTTGCAAGAGGTGGAAAGGACTAGGGATTTGTTGAAGCCACATGATGTTTAGAGGGTGGATACTGGGTGCTCTATCATGACCGATGCTTGGACAGACAAGAAAAGGAGAAGCATCATGAACTTGTGTGTGCATTGCAAATTGGGGACAACCTTTCTTGGATCAAAGGAGGCATCGGCCTTTGCACACACAAGTCCATACATCTTCAATTATGTGGATGAGTGCATTGAGAAAATTGGTACTAATATGAACTTTTTAATTTGCTATCATTCATTGTTTTTCAAATTTTCATCATGTGCTTGTGTGCTGAATGTTATGTTTCGATTCTTGTGTTTTGCAATGATGTTTTGTAGGGGCTGAAAATGTTGTGCAAATAATCACGGATAATGCATCAAACAACATGGGAGAAAAGGCGATGTTGAAAAGTAAAAGGCCCAAGATATTTTGGACCTCATGTGCAACTCACACAATAAACTTGATGGTAGAAGCAATTGGGAAGTTGAAGCAGTTTGCTCCCGCAATAACCAAAGCCAAGGAGATGACATGTTTCCTTTATGCACATCATGCGACCTTGGCATTGATGAGGCATCATACAAAAAAAAGAGACATTGTTAGGCCGGGAGTAACTAGATTTGCTTCGGCATTTCTCACCTTGCAAAGTCTTGCTGCTAAGAGGAAGCAACTAACATATATGTGTTGTAGTCCCACTTGGGAAGATTGTAAACACACAAGAACAAAGAAAGGGAAGGTGGCTCATGCCACAATAATGAGTAGGGCATTTTGGAAAAATGTGTCTCTTTGCATGAAGGTATGGTTAGATGAACCACAAATTCTGTCTTGTTTCATCATGTCTCATCATGCCACAATAGTTAAATACTAATGTTGTGCTTGTCTATGTTTTATGTTGGAATGCAAGGTTTTCAAGCCTTTGGTGAAGTTACTTCGGTTGGCTGATAGTGATGGGAAGTCCATGGCCTCTATGTATGGACAAATAATAGAAACAAAGAAGGCAATAATGCTTGTGGTTGAAAGTTCAGAGAAGGATTACAAGGTGATCACAACAGCCATGGAGAGCAAGATGAATGGGAGGCTAGATACCATATTGCACATGGCAGCATATGCCTTGAATCCTTATTATAGCTATGCTACCGCAAGCATCTTTACTGATGTAGAAGTCATGTTCGTGTTGATGGAGGCTATTGAACAATTTTATCATGGTGATGATGACAAGCAGGATAAAGCGCTTAACACAGACTTGCCCAAGTTTAACAAGAAGGAAGGCATGTTTGGGAAGGTGGCTGCCACAAGAGCCATTACCAATCAAAATTACAATGCCGGTAAGCTTATTCTCAATGATAATTTTGGCATATTGCATCTCTAGAAGTTTTGGGCTGGTGCATTATAGTTTTAATTTTCTATGAATGTAGGGGAGTGGTGGGCAACTTATGGACTACAAACTCCTACGTTGATGCACGTGGCTTTGAGGATACTCAACTTGACCACAAGTTCATCCGGATGTGAAAGAAATTGGAGCATTTTTGAACAAGTAATTCTCAACTTGCAAATACTCAAATCTGATCCTTACTTTGTTTTTGAAAAGATGTGAATCTCTAAGCTTCACTTTGCAATTTGTATGTAGATGCAAAGAGGAGAAATAAACTAGATGTGCGTCATAGGGACGATCTAGTTTATATTCAATTCAATGGAAGAATGCTAGACAAGCAAAAGAAGTACTCATCATCTTGTGATGTCCTCCTTGGTGAAGATGCTTCCACAGCCCAAGATTGGATATGTGAAGATGCGTACATTGATGATGAGATGGGGGAAACCGAAGATGACAACGCAATGAAGCCTCATAGAAGTCAAAGGGTGAGAGAACTACATGAAGTGGAAGAGTTTGTTTCCGATGATGAAAATGACATTGTGCCTATCAATGAGGATGAGATAGAGTTGGAGTCTGATGATGATGTGGTTGGGAATGGGATAGAAGAAACCAGTGGCAATGGTGAGGAAGACCGTATGCAACCTTGAATTCTATGCCAATGAAAATGTCTTATGCTTGCTAGCAGGCTAGTACTTTATTTTGGACTTTTCGTTGTGAGTTGTGAGAATCAGAGAGCAAAGGAAGGACTATGTGTTGATTGGTGTTTGGCTATGTGCTACTGCTAGAAAAAGCAAAGTAGCAAGAAACTATGTTATTTATGTTTTCTGATGACCTTGTTAAACTTGTTTGAACTTTGAACTATTCTGGACCTTCTTCTGTATTTGTTTGCATAGCAGCAAGACTATTATATGCATTGCTGTACTGTACTATACAACTTTCAACTATTAAGTGTATCTGCCATGTAATATTTATTACATATGCACTCTTTGAGACATGCAAAAACAGTACATGTGCTGCTGTAGTGTTGTCCTACTTACTATCATATGCACTGTTGTAGTATGAATTACTGCCCTATTTGAATTTTGGAACATGCAAAAAAGAGCATGTGCTACTGTTATATATTGATGTAGTGTTCTGTAGTATTGTCATATTTAAAGGCATGTTTTACTGAAGATTGTATCTATTTTTATCTTATCAGTGCTTGAAACCTATGACTTGTAAAAAGAACTGGCCGATTAATAGTCCACCGATAAAATCGACTAATCGTCCGATTTCCCGATTAATCTCTTATCTTCAGCCGACCGAGACGATAACGATAAGCGATATCCCAAACAATGGTTGGGTGCAAGTGTTCGATTCTTTGTGTAGGTACATCTATTGGGGACTTGCTTGTATCTCCTACTAGATTGATACCTTGGTTCTCAGCAACTAAGGGAAATACTTATCTACTTTGCTGCATCACCCATTCCTCTTCACGGAAACCAACGCATGCTCGAGAAGTAGCACTCTACACCTACCATGTTGACGAGCGTCCGGGCAGCAGAGAAGACAACATCAGCTACTGTGGCTAAGGGTGGTACGTACACAACTTCATGAGTGATTCTT
This sequence comes from Hordeum marinum, assembly GCA_022496015.1. NCBI lineage: Eukaryota > Viridiplantae > Streptophyta > Magnoliopsida > Poales > Poaceae > Hordeum > Hordeum marinum. The sequence goes on along the minus strand of CM039672.1, from coordinate 231,866,659 downwards.
GTGACAGATAGTGCATGCAGCCTCGCGAGGGCGGCTCAAATGACTGGCTTCGTGAGGGTGACCGGCGTGAGGACCCTCACTGGGCACACCCGCTGGCAGGGAGCTACCGTGAGCAGGCATCTGGGTCTGGGGATCGGGGGTCACTGGCCCGGGAATGGAGGGTGGGACACCCGCCACCGTTCCTAGGCCAGTGGCTCCAGCTTGGAGATGGAGGGTGGAACACATGCCCATGTCTCTAGGCCAGATGATCACAACCTGGGGACGAAAGGTAGCTCACGCTGCCCCGTCCCTAGTGCATTCGACGCCCGCTTGGACACGGAGGGTGGAACATACGCCCATGACTCCGAGACGGGTGTCGCTCGGTCACCAGAGGGTGATCTTGTACTCTCCCATGTCTCCAGGACCGGCTTGCCCGACCTAGGGGCTAGGCCGCGAGCACCTGCAAGTGGACCCGGGGCACCCTGGTGAGCCGCGTTGGGGCACCGCCAGAGGTGCCGACATCGCACGTAGCCGACGGTTCTTTCCTGGCCCGACCTGCGGCGTGGGGGGTTACACCTCCGCCATGATGGCGATGCCCGGGCACGGGCCGTGGGGTGTGGGGAGCTACCCCTACGCCCGGGGTCTCGTCTTGAGCCAACCCTACTTCACCAACCTGTGACACTCTCATGTAATAATGAACATGATGTATACGCCCGGAGCCCCCCGAGGACGCCGAGGGGTTCCCACCCATGCAATGTGGCAGCCATAGCTCCGCACCGGTGGAGAAGGCAACACTGCCCATCAATGGCTATGCCCATGCAACCTGGATGCCCTATGGTTAGCACTTGGGGAAGACGAAGACTAGCCTAGTTGCCAGACGCGGCGTTTGCCTGTTTCTTTCTGTGTTCGAATTGCCATTTTTTGGAATGAAGTTTGAAGATCTCAGAACTCTAAATTTAAAAGAAAAGTGGTGGGGGACTTTTTCTCTTATTTCTCTCGTTTTACCGGTCTGCAACCTTCTTCTTTGGATTGACGTTCACAAGGTGTCGTGCGCTCGAGACCACCATGAAGGCCCATGGGGCTCGATGGCGAGCTCCTGTCGCCTCAGGGGCTCGCACCTTTGGGCAGTCGACCCCCGCCCGGGGGCTCCGACCACAGTGCGGCGCCACAACACAGAGTCTCAGGTGGCCCCAGTGCTTGGGCCTTCTGAGGTAGAACCCAATAGAGCAGAGTGGGGCCGCTCGAGCATCAAAGGGGGCTCGTGAGCAATGCGCCTCAGGAGCCTTACCGGTCATAATGCCACTTGGCAGCCTCGATGCCATCCTTGGTTATCCGGCCGGCATCAAGGGTGTTGGGGCCTCACCTCATGGTTGCATCCTAGGTGATCTGGTCATACACCATGGATGTAGGGAAATGCGCGGGACTGGGACCTGTCGACGTAGAGTAGCTGAGTGTCGAAGGGCCCTCCCGAGCAGTGTGCCTCAAGAGCCTTACCGGTCATATAGCCACCTGGCATCCTCGATGCCGTCCTTGGTGAACCGACCGGCATCGAGGGTGTCGAGGCCTCGCCCTGTGGGTGTGTCCTTGGCCAGACGTAGCCACGGCGGTAGGGAAATGAGCAAGCCTGGGGCCTGTAGAAGCAGAGTGCCGAAAGGGCCCCCAACCCAATGCACACACAATAAAGGAGGCTCGGCACAGAACATCTCGTCGTTCGAAAGTAAGTTCAATGGTATTTCTCAAAAGTGCATACAAAGTTTCCATTAGTCCACATACATGACCCTGCCAAGGGAACAAGGAGGCCGCTCAGGGGGACACGTAGATGCTGCAGCCCTCGCCATCACCCCTGTCGACGACCCCAAGCGACATGGCCGCAGCCTGGTCTTTGGCTTCACTAGAGGAAAACTCCGCTATCAAGTCTGCTACGTGGTTACTTACGCGCTCGGCAAGGGCGACACACATCGTTTCAAGTACTGGCCGAGCACCGAGCCAAATTCGAAATGTGGGTCAAGGCGAATGAGGTGGCTAAAGACGCGTGAGGCCGCCTGCGCGAGGAGGTCATGGATCTTCTCCTCCACCAGCACGCGAGTCTTCTCCGTGCCCCCCTCAAGGCACTCCACGACCCTGGAAAAGAAGCCCAGGTAACCGGCGTCGTCCGTAACCAAGGGGCTTGAGATTCTCGTACCACAGATGTCGTCAAAGGCCTGCTTGACCCTTCCTTCCAGAGGCTGGAACATCTGAGAGTGCATATGCTGGAGGTCGTGATCCCGGGCCGCCTCATCCGAAGTCTTCTTCGTCAGGGAAGCCACACAATTTACTTGTTTGTAAAGGAATGCCAGCTCGGCTTCGGTGGTGGCTTGAGCATCCATCGCGGCACGCCGGTGCCCTTCCTGTTGATCTAACATCTTCTTGAGGTCCTTAACCATGCCTTTCAGGAAATCACGCCTCTCGTAGAACCGGAAATCTCGCCTTTCAGCTTCACGCGATAGTCCCGAACAAGGGAGCGCCAAGCCTCGGCCACCTTGCCGTCGACCTCCTCTTGGAACCTTGCCTCGCGGGAGGCGAGGGATTCTTCAATGAGCAACACCTAGCTCTCCCTTGTCTCCATCCTCTCCTGCTAGAAGCTCTGCTCTATCGCGTCCATCGCCATCGTGTCAGGAGGCACGCCGGGATTCACGCCATCGGAGTGGAAGTCGGGAGCTGCACCATTAAGCGCAGCTCTCCGCACCCGGATCTTCCCTTTGAGGGCAGCGTTGAAGGCCTGAAGCTCCTTGAGGCGCTCCACTGAGGCCTTGAACCGACAGTCAGCTTCCTGAGCTTCGGCAAGGGCTCGCTCACGGGCCTCCGCGGCCACAACAAGGGATTCCCCGGCCTCAGCGCGGGCACGCTTGTTCTGTAGGTGCCCGAGGTTCACCTCGACCTCCAGGTGGCGCCATTCCTGCGCAAGGCACTAACGCACCGTCCCTAGGTGAGCGTCATTGCGGGCGAGCTCCACTCCCAGGCTTTCTAGCGCCGTCACCGCAGTCCGAAGCAAACCCCACCATATGGCCCTCCAATCTCTCGCGAGCCCAAGGGACCAGTCGGGCTCCTCCACTCCTTCAGGAGGGAGGGGGAGGTGTGCGAGCTTCTGCCCAACCTAGACGTTTCCTCGGGGGATGGGGGCTTCCCCGAAGCCGCAACGGAAGAGCATCACACCCCCTGAAGCCTCGCGGCGCCGGGCAGAGGGGATTGTGCAACAGCGCGCGACACACCTCCAAGGAAGGGCACTAGAGGAGGACGCCACTCCATCCCGGGAAGACAAAGACCGAAGGTGAAGAAGATCGCAGGGGACCCGCGTCTAGAGCCCCCTAAAGAGAGAGCAAGCATGATCAAGAGTGTGGTGGCGACCGGAGATCCGCAACCAACAGAGGGCGAAGCCGTGGGAAGCTCGACGGTCGTGGAGGCGGACTACGTCGACTCGACCTCTCCCTCACCAGCGGGAAGCCTGCAAAACTCAAGCTCGAGAGAAGAACACGGAGGAAAGGGACTAGTGACCGTTGGCACTTACTCGTCTATGGAGACCCACTTCATCTTCCATGGCGCCCAAGACGACGAGGGGCGACCGCCCGCGGGTGCCTTCCTATTTCGGCCGGAGCGGCGGCTGGGGAACGACGAGCCCATTTTCTACACCGCATGCTCAGAAGAAAGGGTGGCAAACCCTATCGTCATCTGAGAGACACCTCCATCTGTAGGTTGGCCCAAGGCGAGGACCAATGGAACATTCGGCAAAGAGCACTCGATTTCATCCTCGGGAGGAGTAGCACTCTCGGAAGGAAGGAGCCCATGCTCGTCAAAACGCGACATCTTCTAGAAAAGGGCTTTTTGGCCCTTGTAGTTGTACAAGGGGAGGCCAACCTGAGGAAGCTCGCCGGGATCACCACTGGTCAGGTAGCAGAGCACTTCGCGCAACACGTCTGGGAAAGAGACGAGGCTTGGATTCTCATGGGACTACAGGGGCCCCTGAAGGCCCACATCGGACGTGAATGACACTGCAGAGGGGCAATTCGTTGGTGCACGAACTCCCACACCACCATCGCCATCTTCACGCCTACCCCTTCAACCTCGTCAGCTTGGCTAAGACACACGAGCGTCGTGGGTCAGTGAGCTCCTTGTGCACCCACCCGCGGTGCGGCACCGCAGGAAATAGTGGGAGATGGAACAAAAGGCTGACCCCGACGAAATTTACATACACCCACTGTTGCCAGAATCCACTGGCCTCTGGAGAGAGCCCCACATCAAGTACACCTCCAATCGGCACACCGGCTGCTCTCAAGGACACACTCCCAAAACATTGCTCCCCTAAGGTCAGCTCGAGGGAGAAGAAGTGGCGCAGCATGGCCACGGAGGGGGCGATGCCCACAAAGGCCTTGCACAATGTGACATCCCAGGTGCTGTCCCAACCTTATTTGGCATGTAACCCTTGTATGAACCTTGTGTCATGAGCTATGAGATGTTTTCCAACTTGGCATCATGTGTGGTTTGCATTCATGCATTATGTCATCATGCATTCCTTTCATTTTTCTTGCCATGTGTGTTTCATGTGCCTTGTTGGGAGGTGATGGTGGTGTATGTTTGCTATGTATGTGTGAGGTGTTGTGTGTGGTTGGATCCATGTGTGCATCTCCTCTTCTTTCCCCTCTCTTTTCCTTTGCAACATCCCCTTCCAATAACCCCTTTCTTCCTCTTATTATTATCATCAGATTTAAGTTGTTTAAAATGTTCATGAGCTGGCCCCATATGTTTTATGATTAGTGAGTATGATAGTTTTGATGTTTGAAGCTTGTGTGACTTGTGTTTTAAATTAACAGGAGCTGCCATTTTATATATTAAATAAATTACTTGCTCTATAAGTCAACTTAATATGTTTATTAAATAGGGCTCTTTATTTCATCCACAAACATATTTTACTTTTCACTAAAACCTTTTCTTTTCTCAGGGCTTTTATTTGTTTTGTGGCTGGTTTTATAAAAAAGGAAGAAACCCTTCCTGTTATTTTCTTATGTGAGTGAGAGAGAGAGAGTGGGCTGCGGCCCAGCCCACGTGAGCAGGGACGGCTACCTGCTCCCGTCCTCTCTCCGTCATTCAGTGTGAGAGAGAGCAGAGCTCCGTGTCGCCTTTCCGTCGCCGTCGCCGTCTGCCCGTCGCCTTTATATTCCCCTCGACGTGCGTGCCATTCCCCCTAGGGTTCCTCTCCCTCCTCGCGCTGCCCCCCTTCTCTCCGTCTCTCCTGTCCCCGGCAAGCCATGTTTCAGAGGGTCCAGAGTGCGTGTAAGGTGAGGTTTAGAGTAGTCGCTCACCGCCGCGGGAGCTTCTCTGACGAGCCATTCGAGTAGGAGGTCGTCTAGGTCATGCCGTCATCACTTCTTCCTCCTCGACGTCCTCTGTATCCTCGAGGGACGCCAAGGCCATGCCTTCTTCTTCTTCCTCGTCGTCGCCGGTAGCCTGTCGCCACCGTCTTCTTCCCTTGCTTTGTCTCCGGCCCTCTTCTTCCCCGTCGTCAACTACAACGCGTCCGGCCCGTCATTGCCTTCGCAAAGGTGAGCCGCCGGTCCCCGTAGCCTCTTCCTTCGTGCGGAGCTCACTAGTTCTGTCGCCGCTGCGTAGTTCGCCGCCGGTAGCAAGAGCAGCACCTGCCAACTTGATTGCTTCTTACTAATTGATGTGTGGCTCCTTTGCTGGTAGTATAATTGGATGAATTGATGTGCATGTTGAGTATATTATGTCCATATCTTGGTTGTGGCTGTAGGCTTCCTGTAGCTCAAGTTGTGATCTGTAGAAGTTGCTATGTTGCTGTTTAATGGCAGATTTGGTGTTTTATTGTTTTGTGACTTGTGGGAGCTATGCTCCGTGGAATTGATTGATTCTTGAGTCTATTGTGATTGATTTTTCATCACCTGTCCAGTAGCTGCCTTGGAATGCCAAGAATTAGCCCATGGCTTGGTGGTCTTGTGATTTTGCCTCCGTACCTTGTCGTGAGCGTATCGTGAGAACCGTAACTCCGTTTCTTGCGTTTTTATATGCATTTCTATAGATTTTGCATGCTGCATTCATATTTTCCATATTCATGCATGTCTAAATAACTTAACATGAGGTTCTATCCAGATTCATTAATAAACAACTTTTCACATGAAACGTGACTAGTTTTGGGTTGCCATGTTAGAATTCTTCATAAATGACCATGCATCATTTTGATGTGCATTACACCTTGGTTGGATGTTTATTGTTGCTGATTCTATTGGATAGATGCGAGTGTTGATACTAAGTACGAGCACCCAGGAGAGTACCACTACGAGGATCCCGCTACTTGTTTCACTGAAGAACCAACAGGCAAGATGATCGTACCCGGATCCTGATACTATTTTTGCCTACTAGTTTCTCGCTCTTATCATTACAGTTGCACTACTTACCACTTGATATCAGCCCCCATGTTGCCATGACATCCTCTAACCTCCACATCCTACCAAACCTTTGATTGGCTAAGTTACCGCTGCTCAGCCCCTCTTATAGCGTTCTTAGTTGCAGGTGCATGTTGTTCCATGTGATAACATGGATATTCTGTTATTTAATTTAATGCACATATATATATTGGTATTGGTGGAAGGCTTGGCCTTTTGCTAAGTGATTTGTTCTGCTGTTACCGCCATTAGTTCCTGGTTACCGGTGTTATGTTTTCCATACTTTGCACTCCTAACATGCTCGGGGTTGTTATGGGACCCCCTTGATTATTCGGTTGATATTAAAACTTGTCTGGCAAGACCCAACATTGGTACTAAATTTTCTTAACAACTTAATAAAATTGCATAGGGTCTTGCAAACCCGTGGATAATTTAATCAACCCCCGGGCCAATGCTCCTCATGAGTGTTGGTCCAAACTAGAGTCGTGTGCGGGGCCAACCCGGGGCAACTCGGGAGATTTCTATCAGGCCACTGTATGCTATGCTCATCCAGTCGTGTCCTGAGAACGAGATACACGGCTCTTATTGGGTTCGTCGACACGTCGGGCGGTCTTGCTGGATTTGTTTTACCTTTATCAAATGTCTTGCGTGTGGAGTCTGACTTTCTTCGGGTTTACTCAAGGTGTTGGAATTCCTTTGGAATTACCTATGATGATCGCGAGATCCGCGGTCGAGGCATTCCCACGGAGTGTGGTTAATTTTGCATTGGATTAGTTGGAGCACCCCTACAGGGTTAAATCTTTCGGAAAGTCGTGCCCGCGGTTATGTGGCAACTTGGATATTTGTTTGACACCCGGTTGTAGTAAACTTGAAGTAAACTCTAATTAAAATACACCAACTGTGTGAGTAGCCGTGATTGTCTTTGCTCCTGAACATGATCCGAGAGAGAACACGGTGGGGTTTTGATTGACGTAAGTAGGTGTTTAGGATCGCATAGAGATTATGCTAGATTCGACCTTTCTTCGTAGGCCACTCATATTTATTACTTGTTGCCTAAGCTAGCCACCATATATGCTTAGTGTTGCTGCAAACTAAACACTTACCCCATCCCAACCTTTAAGCTTGAATAGTCTCGGTACCCGGGCACATGATAGCTGAGTCCTCTATGGCTCACAGTTTACTACAACACTCCAGGTACAGGTTCAGATGAGTACGTGCAGGATGATCCTACCCAACTCCAGTGGGAGTATGATGAGGAAAGAGGCAGGATGTACGTGATGTATATGGATGAGTAGAGGACCTGGTCGTGATCTTTGGGGCAGTGAGATAGTTTCATTTGCATCTGTTTTATTGTTTGATTTCGTCCGTAGCCGGACCCTGTTTTCATCTTGTTGATTGAACTCTGAGTGGAATTGTAATTTAGCATGTGGCGAGTGTAAGCCAACTTGTATACTCATCTCTTCTGTAATGTATGATGCAATGTTACTATACTTGTTAACGGCAGGATGCGCCTCTATCCCTTGCGAGGCCCTCGTGTCTTAAAATGGATAGGCGCGCATCTTGGGCGTGACAAGTTGGTATCAGAGCCATACGGCCATAGGAGCTTTTGCTTGTTTGAACTTGGCCAAGTCTTGTCTAGTAAAACTATTTTGAGTCTAGTTATATCGGAGAGTAGGATTCTTTTTACTCCTCTTCTATGCTCTGGTGAGGCATTCGACTTAGGAATTTTGCTTCTACTCCTCTTCTCGCTCAAATTTTTTTAGCATCACGTGGGTATTTTGGAGTCTATATGATGACGATGTGATAGGGTTCTGTCTTGGTACCTCCTGTGTGACTTGATTTCTACCGGGGAGTCGAGCTCCAGGGAATGTTGGCACATCGTTATCATTTAGCTTCCTTGATATCTCAGGACGGAGAATGTTCGAAATTACTTCAATACTTATCGTGGTGAGATAAGGTCGGAGTCACCCGGTACTAGGGAGGCATCCGGGTACCACCATGGTTTAGTATCGTTGTGAGTTCGAGGATTCAAGATTAGACAAGTTTGCGGAGTTTCTTGAATTATGGTGTGGAAGGTTGTGGATGCAGTTGTAGCTGATTACCTAGGGTAGGTTCCTGAGTCCGCAATCCGAATTGCATAAACAAGAAAGTTTTTGGAAGTTCATAGGTGGGAGATCTTGTAGTTATCCAGGTTCATCTTCTTTAGATGTATATGGGCATGTACATTTGTTCCGAGCGCTTAGCTCAATACTTTTGTGTTATTGCAAGTGACTTCTAAGTTCTGATGATGTTTCCATAACCGAAGAAGCATTCTTACTATTTTTTCAGTAGGAAGGCTGTGTTGTTATTTGTTCAATTTCTTTCAAGCATTTGATTCAGCTTATGATCCATCTTATAATTGAGGTGCTCATGCGTTTTGTCCATCTTCAGGATGGCTCCACCAACTCGCAGCAATCCGGGTCGTGGTGAGGAGCAGACTGATCTTCCACCACCACCGCCCCCCTCCTCCTCCTCCAGAAGCTTGCCAAGCTGTGATGGCCGAAACCAATGCGAACACTCAGATGTTGCTCAGATTGTTGCAAGAAAGGGAGCAGGGTCAGCAAGGTTTTCAAGGCAATTTTCAGAATCAGCTATAGTTTGCGACACTTAATCTGTTCCTTGCCAACCAGCCTAAGACTTTCACCTGTTGTGAGCAGCCTCTTGATGCTGATGATTGGCTTCGTGATATGAGTAAGCATTTTGAGTGCAGAAATGTCAGGCCAGAGGACTTTGTCAGATTTGCATCGTTCCAGCTAAATGGTCAAGCAGCTGATTGGTGGTGGCAGTACAAGGATTCCAGGGGCGATCGTGTTGTTACTTGGGATGATTTCCGTCATGACTTCAGGGCTGATTACATTCCGACAAGCTTTGTCGAAGAAATGCCTGAGAAGTTCAGGCACCTAAAGCAGGGAAGCTAGTCTGTCTATCAGTACAATGTCGAGTTCCAGAATCTAGCCCGTTATGCCAAGCAAGATGTTCCAGATGACAAAGCTATGATCTATCAGTTCAGAGGTGGTCTCAAGGATGAGCTTCTGCCAGGCCTAGTTTTTCAAGAGCCTCATGAGTTTGATCAGTTCTATAACATGGCTTTGAAGATTGAAGCAGCTCAGCTCAAGTTGGAGAACTCTAAGAATCATTCAAGGGATTCATATTCTTCTTCTTCCGGCTCTCAGATGGTTCCAAAGCAGCAGAAGTATTGGGTGCCTAATCCTCCTCCCTTTCGTCCTCCTCAGCAACAGAAGCAGTTCGGTGGTCGTGGTTCTTCCCACCCACCCAACCCAGGATTCCAGTAGAGATCCCAGGCGTCCAAGGGTGTTCTTGTTCCTCCTCCAAGCAATGTTTGTCCGCTTTCTGAGGTGACTTGTCACAAGTGTGGTCAGAAGGGCCACTATGCAAACAAGTGCAACCAGCGGCGTCTTCCGCCTCCTCCTCCTGTCAAGCCTCTAGGCAATGCTATGGTCAAGCATAATCCCAAGACCGCAAGAGTGAATATGGTGAATGCAGCTGAAGCAGAGCAATCCAATGATGTGATCATGGGTAATCTCTCAGTTAATTCTATTCCTGCAAAAGTTTTATTTGATTCTAGTGCAACGCATTGTTTCATGTCTCGTCCTTTCTTTGTCAAGAATGGGTTTGATTATCAGGATTTGCATAAGCCCTTGTCTGTGGTGTCGCCCGGTAAGATGTTGAATTCCAATCGCATTGTCTCGGATGTTTCTATCAAGATGGGAAATTCATCTTTTCTGGCTTCTCCAATTGTTCTCGGAAATTCTGATATTGATCTCATTCTGGGCATGGACTTCCTGGCTATGAATAAGGCTCATATTGATTGCAAAGAAAAAGAAGTCAAGCTGACTCATCCTTCAGAAGACGTGATTATTTTCGTAGCTCGCGATGACACAATCCGTCTCTTTGCTCTTAATGAGAAGGGTGAAATCTTAGCGATTTCTCAAATTCCGGTGGTTTGTGAGTATGTAGATGTCTTTCTAGAAGAATTGCCAGGAATGCCTCCGCACCGGCCAGTCGAATTCGTGATCGATCTCGAGCCTGGAACTGAACCAGTCTGCAAGCGCCCGTATAAACTTGGCCCCGAAGAGCTGAAAGAGTTGAAGAAGCAGCTAGATGAGCAAGAACGTCTGGGTCTGATCATACCAAGTTCTTCTCCATGGGGTTGTGGTGTTTTGTTTGTCAAGAAGAAAGATGGCACGGATCGTCTTTGGGTTGATTACAGGCCATTGAACAAAAAGACAATCAAAAACAAGTACCCACTTCCCAACATCAATGAGTTGTTTGAACAACTGAAAGGTGCCAAGGTTTTCTCGAAGCTTGATCTTTGTATGGGTTATCATCAGATTCGCATTCGCGAAGAGGACATTCCCAAGACCGCTTTCAGGATGAGTTTTGGCTCTTATGAGTACACCGTCATGTCGTTTGGTCTTGCTAATGCTCCTCCAACCTTCTCAAGAATGATGAATTTCATTTTCTCCCCTTTCAAGAATGAATTCGTCTTGGTCTATCTAGATGATATCCTTGTGTTCTCGGAGACAGAAGAAGATCATGCAGAGCATCTCCGCATTGTGCTTGACAAGTTAAGAGAGCATCGGTTCTATGCCAAGTTTTCCAAGTGTGAGTTTTGGCTCAATGAAGTGGTGTACCTTGGGCATGTCATCTCTGCCGAGGGAATTAAAGTGCACCCTAAGAAAGTTGAGGCAATCTTGAAGTGGGAACCTCCTCAGAATGTGAAGCAGCTTTGGAGCTTCCTCGGGCTTGCTAGTTATTGCAGAAGATTCGTGGAGAACTTCTCTCAAATTGCTAAGCCTCTGTTCAATCTCCTCCAGAAGACTGTCAAGTATGTTTGGTCTCCTGAGTGTGATGTGGCGTTCAATACAGTCAACCAGAGACTGACTTCAGCTCCAGTTCTTGTTCCTCCTGAGCAGTCCAAGCCTTTCCAAGTTTTCTGTGATGCTTCTCTCCAAGGTCTTGGTGGTGTTCTCATGCAAGACAAGAAGATTGTTGCTTATACCTCGCGTCAGTTGAAGCCTGTCGAGAAGAACTACCCCACTCATGATCTTGAGTTGGCGGCAGTTGTGCATGCTCTAATTACTTGGAGACATTTGCTGTTGGGTAGACCAGTTGAGGTGTACATCGATCACAAGAGCTTGAAGTACATTTTCACTCAACCCAATCTCAAGATTCGGCAATCTCGTTGGGTGGAAATGCTTGAGGACTTCAATCCAAGCATTGAGCATACTCCAGGGAAAGCAAATGTCATTCCAAACGTGCTCAGCCGTAAGGCGTACTGCAATAGTCTCATTCTGAAGCCTCTTCAGCCTGAGCTTTGTGAAGCGTTCCGCAAGCTCAACCTTCAGATGATTCCGTAGGGATTTCTTGTCAATCTTCAAGTCTCTCCGACTTTGGAAGATCAGGTTCGCCAAGCGCAGCTTCTTGACGCTATGGTGAAGAAAGTGAAGAAAGGTGTGGCCAAGAGCATTCCAAAATATAAGAGATTTCGTATTGATGACAAAGATACCTTGTTCTTTAAGGACCATCTTGTGGTTCCAAAAGGTAATCTCAGAAAGGTTATCATGGACGAAGCACATAATTCTCTGCTATCCATTCATCCAGGCAGTTCAAAGATGTATCAGGATCTCAAGCAAACCTTCTGGTGGACTCGCATGAAACGTGAAATTGTTCAGTTCGTGAACAAGTGTGATGTTTGTTACAGAGTGAAGGCAGAACATCAACGTCCAGCAGGTCTTCTTCAGCCTTTGCCTATCCCAGATTGGAAATTCGATCATGTTGAGATGGATTTGGTCACTGGGTTTCCCAAGTCCAAGAGAGGCAACGATGCCATCTTTGGGGTTATCGACAAGCTGTCAAAAGTTGCTCATTTCCTGCTAATCAAAGAATCTATCTCGGCAGCTCACCTTGCAAAGTTGTATACGTCAAGGATAGTGTCTTTGCATGGTATTCCTCAACTCATCTCTTCTGACCGTGGAAGTCTCTTTACTTCCAAGTTTTGGGAGTCCTTCCAGACTACTATGGGTACCAAGATCCATTTCAGCACCGCGTCCCATCTATAGACAAGTGGTCAAGTTGAGAGAGTCAATCAGATCCTTGAAGATATGCTCAGAGCCTGTGTGATTTCTTTCGGCATGAAGTGGGAAGACTGCCTTCCATATGCTGAATTCTCATACAACAACAACTTCCAAGCAAGTTCAGGCAAGGCCCCTTTTGAGATTCTCTATAGCAGAAAGTGTCGTACCCCGCTTAACTGGTCTGAAACTGGTGAGCGGCAGATATTGGGCAATGATATGATCACCGAAGCAGAGGAAATGTGCCATGTCATTCGTGACAACCTCAAAGCAGCTCAGTCCCGACAGAAGAGTTATTACGATAACAAACATCGGGATGTTTCCTTCCAAGTGGATGATCTAGTCTATCTCAGAGTCTCTCCCATGAAGGGCACTCAACGGTTTGGAATTAAAGGGAAGCTAGCTCCTCGTTTTGTTGGTCCTTTCAAAGTTGTTGGCAAGAGAGGTGGTCTTGCATATCAACTAGAGCTTCCTCCAAATTTCGGAAATGTGCATGATGTCTTCCATGTTTCTCAGCTCCGGAAATGTTTCAAGACTCCTGAGCGGACCATTGACCTCCAAGACATCGATCTCCAAGAAGATCTCTCTTATCGTGAGCACCCAGTTGCTATTCTTGAAGAAACTGAGCGTAAGACTTGCAACAAATCTATCAAGTTCCTCAAGGTGAAGTGGTCTCATCATTCCGACAAAGAAGCTACTTGGGAAAGCGAGGACCTTCTCCGTTCCGAATTCCTGGACTTCTTTCGTTCCTAGATCTCGGGTCGTGATCCTCTTGTAGTGTGGGATAGTTGTGACAGCCCAGGTGCTGTCCCTACCTTATTTGGCATGTAACCCTTGTATGAACCTTGTGTCATGAGCTATGAGATGTTTTCCAACTTGGCATCATGTGTGGTTTGCATTCATGCATCATGTCATCATGCATTCCTTTCATTTTTCTTGCCATGTGTGTTTCATGTGCCTTGTTGCAAGGTGATGGTGGTGTATGTTTGCTATGTATGTGTGAGGTGTTGTGGGTGGTTGGATCCATGTGTGCATCTCCTCTACTTTCCCCTCTCTTTTCCTTTGCAACATCCCCTTCCAATAACCCCTTTCTTCCTATTATTATTATCATCAGATTTAAGTTGTTTTAAAATTTGTTTAAAAATGTTCATGAGGTGGCCCCATATGTTTTCTGATTAGTGAGTATGATAGTTTTGATGTTTGGAGCTTGTGTGACTTGTGTTTTAAATTAACAGGAGCTGCCATTTTATATATTAAATAAATTACTTGCTCTATAAGTCAACTTAATATTTTTATTAAATAGGGCTCTTTATTTCATCCACAAACATATTTTACTTTTCTCTATAACCTTTTCTTTTCTCAGGGCTTTTATTTGTTTTGTGGCTGGTTTTATAAAAAAGGAAAAAACCCTTCCTATTATTTTCTTATGTGAGTGAGAGAGAGAGTGGGCCGCGGCCCAGCCCACGTGAGCAGGGACGGCTACCTGCTCCCGTCCTCTCTCCGTCATTCAGTGTGAGAGAGAGCAGAGCTCCGTGTCGCCTTTCCGTCGCCATCGCCGTCTGCGCGTCGCCTTTATATTCCGCTCGACGTGCGTGCCATTCCCCCTAGGGTTCCTCTCCCTCCTCGTGCTGCCCCCCTTCTCTCCATCTCTCCTATCCCCGGCAAGCCAAGTTTCAGAGGGTCCAGAGTGCGTGTAAGGTGAGGTTTAGAGTAGTCGCTCACCACCGCGGGAGCTTCTCTGACGAGCCATTCGAGCAGGAGGTCGTCTGGGTCATGCCGTCATCACTTCTTCCTCCTCGACGTCCTCTGTATCCTCGAGGGACGCCAAGCCCATGCCTTCTTCTTCTTCCTCGTCGTCGCCGGTAGCCTGTCGCCGCCGTCTTCTTCCCTTGCTTTCTCTCCGGCCCTCTTCTTCCCCGTCATCAACTACAACACGTCCGGCCCGTCATTGCCTTCCCAAAGGTGAGCCGCCGGTCCCCGTAGCCTCTTTCTCCGCACGCAGCTCACTAGTTCTGTCGCCGCTGCGTAGTTCACCACCGGTAGCAAGAGCAGCACCTGATGCTCGCCTCCTTCCTCCTCACCGCAAGGTGAGCAGGGGAATGGGTTCCCTGGCTGTCCCCGTGTGTGCATGAGTAGTTAGGGTTGCCGAATCCGCGTGTGTTGCCGGAATTTGGCCGCCGTCATCGCCTGTCGCCATTGCTCTGTTTCGGGATTCAGTTTCGTCCGATTTAGCAGTGAGCGCGTGTTTAAAACAGATCGATCCCCCTTCTGTTAAGAGTCGACTCGATAGCGCAGTGGTAGCCGGTTCACGCTGTGACCAGGAGGTCAGGGGTTCGACCCCCGAACCCTCCCCTTTTTCTTTTCTTTTTGTGTTTTATTTTCTTCTTTGTTTTTCTTTCTCTCTTGCTATGTATATGTGTGTGTGTGTGCATTTCCAGCATGTGTGTGTGTGTTGTTTTCTTTTGCCATGTGTAGTTTAGGATATGTGTGTGTGCTTCTTGCATACACCCGTATATGTATGTGAGCTTGGTGATGTGTATGTGTATGTGTATGTGTATGCATACACTTGTGTACTTATGTGCATATGCAGTGGTGTGGTGTGATATGCATGAGTATATAAAGATATGTGTGTATGTGTTGGATGTGGTAGTCAGGTTGCTTGTGTTGTGTGTGTATGTTATACATACACACACTTGTGTGTGCGTTTGTGATGCCATGTGTAGGTATGTATGTATGAGAGTGGGTGTGTGTGCTTTTGCATACATACTTGTGTATGTGTAGATGTAGTTGTATGTGTGGTGTTGTGGGTGTGTGTGAGTGAGTAGAGCATGCGTAGGTTTGTGTGGTGTAGGTGTGTATGTGTATGTGGGCATACATGTATGAAAAGTGCATGTGTGCCTATATATACACATGCTTGTGTGTGGTGTGCTTGTGTATGTCTTGGGTAGATGAAATGAGAGGTGTGTGTATGTTATACATATACACACACATGTCGAAGGGTAGCTCCATGTGTAGGTGTTCTCTTATGTGCATATTGAGCATAGTTTCTCTTCTAGTTAGTTTCATCCTTGCTATTGATCCTATGCCATGATATGATGTTCCTTAGTTTCTATTTAACCATTTCCAACTAGTATCAATAGAGTACATGCCATTTTGGGCCATTTTCATTCATGTGCATAAGTGACTTAAGTCACCCATGACTTAATGGGTCAAATTTCGACCTAGCTTTTCTCCCTCTTGCTCCAAGCAAGTATATGGGTATGAGTAATTATTTTGGGTTAGAATCAACCCATGAATGCATATGTGAAGTCAGATTTGACTTTGGGGCAACTTCACAAAACTGCATTTTATGCTGTGATCCCCTTTTGTCCATTTAATATGATTTAATCCATGTTTGGTTTTAAGTTCTTGTCAACATGGAAGTGGTTGTTAAAGTAGTTGGGAATGTCCCAGTATTTTTGTTATTGATGCTAAGTCACCAGGTCAGTGGCCACCTTGCTGTTAAGTTGCTATGATGATGTTGTTTTCTGCCAACCGGAAATATGGCCAAGTCTGGGTATTTGCTGTTATTGTTTTGCCATGTAGAATGGGTTGTATCTAGTGATATGTTTGGAATTTGAGCATGCTGAGTGCTAGTTATTTGTAGTAGTTATATTCAGCTACTATCCTGTTAATTTTCATGTCAATAGGAGCCCTCTAGCATATTTAACCAGTGCTGTCAACTTGCTACTTTATAAACTCAGATTCCAGAAAACTGGAATTTTCACCAAGTCCCAGAAAACTGTTTCATCATGCCAACCTGATTGCTTCTTGCTTATTGATGTGTGGCTCCTTTGCTGGTGGTGTAATTGGATGAATCGATGTGTATGTTGAGTAGATTCTGTCCACATCTTGCTTGTGGTTGTAGGCTTCCTGTAGCTCAAGTTGTGATCTGTAGAAGTTGCTATGTTGCTGTTTAGTGGCAGATTTGGTGTTTTATTGTTTTATGACTTGTGGGAGCTATGCTCCATGGAATTGATTGAATCTTGAGTCTATTCTGATTGATTTTTCATCACCTGTCCAGTGTCTGCCTTGGAATGCCAAGAATTAGCCCATGGCTTGGTGGTCTTGTGATTTTGCCTCCGTACCTTGTCGTGAGCGTATCGTGAGAACCGTAACTCCGTTTCTTCCGTTCTTTATATGCATTTCTATCGATTTTGCATGCTGCATTCATATTTTCCATGTTCATGCATGTCTAAATAACTTAAAATGAGGTTCTGTCCAGATTCATTAATAAACAACTTTGCACGTGAAACATGACTAGTTGTGGGTTGCCATGTTAGAACTCTTCATAAATGATCATGCATCATTTTGATGTGCATTGCACCTTGGTTGGATGTTTATTGTTGTTGTTTCTCTTGGGTAGACGTGAGTGTTGATACTGAGTACAATGATCCAGGAGAGTACCACTACGAGGCTCCCGCTACTTGTTTCACTGAAGAACCAACAGGCAAGATGATCGTACCCGGACCCTGATACTATTTTTGCCTGCTAGTTTCTCACTCTTATCGTTATAGTTGTGCTACTTACCACTTGATATCAGCCCTCATGTTGCCATGACAGCCTCTAACCTCCACATCCTAGCAAACCTTTGATTGGCTAAGTTACCGCTGCTCAGCCCCTCTTATAGCGTTCTTAGTTGCAGGTGCAGGTTGTTCCATGTGATAACATGGATTTGGATATCACAATATTATATTATTTAATTTAATGCATATATATATTGGTATTGGTGGAAGGCTTGGCATTTTGCTAAGTGATTTGTTCCGCTGTTACCGCCATTAGTTCCTGGTTACCGGTGTTATGTTTTCCATACTTTGCGCTCCTAACATGCTCGGGGTTGTTATGGGGACCCCCTTGTTTATCCGGTTGAGATTAAAACTTGTTTGGCAAGACACAACATTGGTACTACATTTTCTTAACAACTTAATAAAATTGCATAGGGTCTTGCAAACCCGTGGATAATGTAATCAAGCCCCGGGCCAGTGCTCCTCATGAGTGTTGGTCCAAACTAGAGTCGTGTGAGGGGCCATCCCGGGGCAACTCGGGAGATTTTTATTAGGCCACTGAACGCTGCGCTCATCCGGTCGTGTCCTGAGAATGAGATACGCGGCTCTTATCAGGTTCGTCGACATGTCGGGCGGTCTGGCTGGATTTGTTTTACCTTTATCGAAGGTCTTGCGTGTGGAGTCTGACTTTCGTCGAGTTTACTCGAGGTGTTGGAATTCCTTTGGAATTACCTATGATGATCGCGAGATCCGCGGTCGAGGCATTCCCACGGAGTGTGGTTAAGTTTGTAATGGAATTCCTGCAGGGTTAAATCTTTCGAAAAGCCGTGCCCGCGGTTATGTGGCAACCTGGATATTTGTTTAACACCCGGTTATAGTAAACTTGAAGTAAACTCTAATTAAAATACACCAACTGTGTGAGTAACCGTGATTGTCTCTTCTCGTGAACATGATCCGAGAGAGAACACGGTGGGGTTATGATTGACGTAAGTAGGTGTTCAGGATCTCATAGAGATTATGCTAGATTCGATCGTTCTTCGTAGGCCACTCATATTTATTACTTGTTGCGTAAGCTAGCCACCATATATGCTTAGTGCTGCTGCAAACTAAACACTTCCCCCATCCCAACCTTTAAGCTTGAATAGTCTCAGTACCCAGGCACATGATAGCCGAGTCCTCTATGGCTCACAGTTTACTACAACACTCCAGGTACAGGTTCAGATGAGTACATGCAGGATGATCCTACCCAGCTCCAGTGGGAGTATGATGAGGAAAGAGGCAGGATGTACGTGATGTATCCGGATGAGTACAGGACCTAGTCGTGATCTTTGGGGCAGCGAGATAGTTTCATTTGCATCTGTTTTATCGTTTGATTTCGTCCGTAGCCGGACCCTGTTTTCATCTTGTTGATTGAACTCTGAGTGGAATTGTAATTTAGCATGTGGCGAGTGTAAGCCAACTTGTATACTCATCTCTTCTGTAATGTATGATGCAATGTTACTATACTTGTTAACGGCAAGATATCCCTTGCGAGGCCCTCGTGTCTTAAAATGGATAGGCGCGCATCTTGGGCGTGACACACAAGAACGCAAAGGACAAGAGGAGGACAAGGGAGCAAGGGTCAAGGTGGAGCGCATGGATGTGATAGTGTGATAGGGCGGCGGAAAAGAAGCTCGAGAACGGCGGCAACAAGCGAGGTAGAAGGGCATGGATATGGAGAGTGACAGCAGAAGTTACAAGCTCGCCCCGAGCTCGCGAGCCCAGCCATATTTCGATCAGCCCCCATTCATTGGAGCCGGCGGTGGCCCCCAGCCGAACCTTCTCCAACTCCTGCAGGTTCACTACCAAAGATCAGCCCATCGCGGGCAACGACGCCGATGCGCTGGAAGGCGCCCTCGGGCCCTCGCCCTCTTCCTTCTTGGAAGCCATGGCGAAGGGGGGGCGGCGCGCGTTGGGACTCAATAGAAAGGGAGAGGATTGCAAAAGAAGGGAAGACGGATGGCGAGATGGACGAAGATCAAGGGCGACTCGGTTGTGTGTCTAAAGAAATTTAATAGACCAGACAGCCGCTGAGCTGGTGCGGAGGAAAGGAGGGCTCGGGCCCCACAGGGTCCAACGTGTGTAGGGCCTGGCCCGCAGTCATTTGTTGCCTGCGGCACTTCGGGCCACCCTCAAAGCTTCGCTCCGAAGCCTGGTCGAGCGCGCCTTGGGCCCAGGGGCTATTGTCGGTGTTCTCTGAATGGGGTACCCAGTCCTGCCTACCTGCGGCCCAGGACATGGCCCACCTTGTCAGCCGGGCATGGCCTAGCGTGATACTGCTCAAGACAAGGCCCTCGCAAGGACCCTGGCTCACAAGGCAGAACGACATCAAGACCAGCAAGGAGGGGCCTCCTCAGGCCCCATCCTGAGCGGTGGAGATCTCTATGCAGAGCGTGGCCTCAGGAGTCAAGGGTGACACAAGGGAGGACAGGCGGGCACCAGCACGCCAGGCAGCGCAGTTTCCTCTTTGGTGCAAAGGGAGCAAGGACATACGCGGGTTCCCAAAGCGCCAGCCAAAGGTTTCCCTTCTGGTGCAACAAGACCATGACCACGAGCTCCACAGGACGGATGTCATTGCCGAGCCCACCACTGCATCACCAATAGCTACTTTGCAGGCGAAGACCACCTTTGGACATGGCGCGGATGTACTCCTGTCCCCCTTCAAAACTGGCCATTGTGGTATCCCTTCCCACCATTGTGATAAGGGAAGAGGACCCGGGCCACTGCTATATATAGAAGCTAGGTCACACCATAGAGAAGGGACCCGAATCCGATCCAACACTTAGCCACTCAACTCACCACCATAGGGAAAAGAGCCAATAACACACCTTGAGCGCCCTCGCGAGGCTCAAGCTCATTGTACTAGTTCATCCACCAAAACCTCCACGAGAGGCAATCCACCAAAGTAGGAGTAGGGTATTATGCTTCACAGCGGCCCGAACCTGGTTAGACTGCGTGTTCATCTTCTTCCTCGTCGTCGTGCGTCTTGGTCATCATATCCATCGTGTAGTGAGCTAGATTGGGCGAGGCCACGGGAAATCTTCGCACACACCCCTGTGTTCAAACCTTAAGGGTTTTGCGGAGCCCGAAATTGGATAGCGTGACATTATGCATCGCAGGAGGGAGATGCTGAGCAGCGGTTGTTCTGGGCGTAGTTTGAAGCCCTTGAGCAGTCCTTCCTTGTCTCTGATGAGCTGGAACAGTTGATGGATATGCACGAGATAGCCCAATATGTCTCCAACGTATGTATAATTTCTTCTTTTTCCATGCTGTTATATTATCAATCGTGGATGTTTTACAACCATTTTATAGCAACTTTATATCATTTTTTGGTACTAACCTATTGACACAGTGCCAAAGTGCCAGTTGTTGTTTTTTCTTGTGTTTTACTTCGCAGAAAATCAGTACTAAACTGAGTCCAAACGCTACGTGGATATTTGTGGATTTTTATGGACTAGAAGAAGAAAGATGGGCTGAACAACACCAGAAGTGGGGGCCCAGGGTGGCCACCCTCCACCAAGGGTGGGCATCCCGGGCACCCCCAACCGACTATCGAGCCTATAAATTCCCCAAAAATCCAAAATACCCAGGGGAGTCGATGAAACACAATTCCAGCCGCCGCAAGTTTGAGAACCTCGAGATCCAATCTAACACCATCATGGAGGGGTTCAACTTCCTCATAGGTGCCTCTCCGATGATGCATGAGTACTCCACCATAGACCTACGGGTCCGTAGGCAATAGCTAGATGGCTTCCTCTCTCTTTATGTTTCTCAATAGAATGGTCTCTTGGAGATGTATTTGATGTAATGACTCTTGTAGTGTGTTTGTTGGGATTCGATGAATTTTGAGTTCATGATCAGTTTCTATCCATGAATATGATTTGAGTCTTCTTTGATCTCTTATTTGCATGATTACTTATAGCCTCGTATTTCTTCTTCGAATCTTTGGTTTAGTTAGGCCAACTAGATCGATTTTTCTTGCTATGGGAATAGGTGCTTTGTGATGGGTTCAATCTTGCGGTGTTCTTTCCCAGTGACAGAAAGGGCAGAAAGACACGCATGTATCATTGCCATTAAGGATAACAATATGAGGTATTTTCCTAGATGAATAGATCTTGTCTACATCATGTCACCGTTCTTATTGCATTACTCTGTTTTCCCTTGAACTTAATACAATAGATGCATGCTGGACAGCGGTTGATGTGTGGAGTAATAGAAGTAGATGCACACTCGTTTTGGTCTACTTATGTTGGACGTGATTCCTATATAATGATCGTTGTCTGGATATCGTCATGATTATTTGATCTTCTATCAATTTCCCAATAGTAATTTGTTCACCCACCGTGTGCTATACTCATGAGATAAGCCACTAGTGAATGCTACGACCCCCGAGTCTACTTTTCCAACATATTGCTTTCCGGTCAACTATTTGCAACTTTTCTTTTCAGATCTATTAATCCAAAAAACCAAAAAAATACCTTTATGCACTTTTTATTTATTTGTTTTACTTTATGTTCCTGTGAGATCTATTTTCCAAACTACCGTTACCTAATCTATCTTATTATCGTACACAATGTGACAACCTCTCTTTCGCGTCAGGTTGCAAGTATTTGTTGTTTGTGTGTAGGTGCTGCTTACGTGGGTGCGTGATATTCCTCTATGGATTGAAACCTTTGTTTCATAAATTGAGGGAAATACTTACCATCGCTGCGCCGCATCATCCCATCCTCTTTGGGGAAATACCGACGCAGTCTCAAGTCTCGTCAAAGGAATTTCTGGTGTCGGGGAGGAAGCAATCTCATTTACCAGGTTCCTAATAACAAATCTCATTTATTTGCAATTATATTATTTGGCATTTGCCTCACATTTTCCTCTCCCCCACTTCACAAAATTTTCTGTTTTATTCGCCCTCCTTTTCCTTTTGCCTTTTTGCTTGTTTGCTATGTTTGCTTGTGTTGCATGTGCCTTCTATTTGCTTGCATCTTCGCTTTCTAAAAATCTATTGATATGGATCCTCATACACTTGCTAATCTTTCCAAAATTCCAAATTATGATGAACCAATTGCTAGTGAGTTGAGTGCACTTTATTGTCTCTATGAAGCTTTGTTTGAAAATCATGAATCTGAAAATTTTGATGAAGTGTTGAAAGAAGAAAATTATAAGGTGATTCATGATAGATCTTTGACTTAAAATCATGATTATGATGATGTTACTATAAATTCTATTTATGTCAATTATGTTAAGATATGCAAAACTACAAGCTTGGGGATGATAATTTTTTCATGTCCACTCCTTATTGCAATAATCATGATTGGGGTGAAAATGCTTCTTATGATCTTGAAAATTTATTTAAGCCTCATGTTGAATATGTTATTGATAATAATGTTTACAATAGTATCAAAAGTGGGTTTGGAAGAGCGCCAACTTTAGGTAAAAAGAATCCCATATATTTGGAGAGTGTTCAATCTTTTGCATTTTTTGATAAAAAGTGGGTTTGGAGAGGTCATAACTTCAGTTGATGATAATCCCACTATTTTAGAAGATGATAAAACTTTATCCATATTGATCATAAAGAGAGTATTGTTTATCATAAATATATTATTGAATTTGATTATGATCCTCCATGTAATTATTATGAGGCAGGAACATATGCCTGCAGGAATTGCAATAATATCAAGTTTCCTCTCTATGTGTTCAAAGTTTTGAAGTTATGCTTGTCTTGCCTTCTACTGCTAGTGGATTCTTGCTCCCATAAATTGTTTTCTTAGAAAATCCCTATGCATGGGAAGTGGGTTAGACTTAAATGTTCTTGTCATGAGATTCATGATGCTCTCTATCGGTGTTCTAGGAACGGGGGTACCTAGACCTGTCTGCCTGCGACCTAGAGCGTGACCCACTTCAATGGCCAAGAACGGCCTGACGCGGCCCCACTCAAGACAAGGCCCTCGTGAGAGCCCCGAGCTCACAAGGGGAACAACACCAAGACCCACAAGGGATAGGCCTCCTCAGGCCCCCTCCAGAGCGGCAAAGATCTCTACGCAGAGCTTGGCCTCAGAAGGCCAAGGATGATGTAAGCGGGGCAGGCGGGCACCACCACGACAGGCGGGACGATTTCCTGTTTAGTGCAAAGGGGGCGAGGATGTACGTAGGTGAAAGCACATTTTCTCCCTTGGTGGTTTTGGTAATTAATAACAACATATATGTCATTGAACTAATGTTTCCACTAAGCATATTTAAGAAAAAATTCAATGATAGGGATGGCAAAAGGATTGTGGAATACCCCAAGATGCAAGGAAATAGATAGGAAAAGCTTCAAGCCAGAGGACTCTACATTTTACTTTGTGAGAAATCACTTTAAGTCCATAGGAATTCCAATATTATTTAAAGGGGTTAAGGTACTGTTGGTGAACAAAATGCTCATACGTGCACAAGAGATAGTCACCAAAAACATCCACAGGCTCTTCCACAAAAGTCTGTCCAAAGCCAAATACTCAAAATCGATGCAACCAACAACTCCCATTCGGTGCCATAGATTCCCACACTCAGACACACCCAAGCCACCCCTAACCTTTCGGTGCAACTGATTCTGATTTGGTGCCACCGAGTTTGGGTTGCCAACTTCCTGTTACCCAATTTCACAAAATCGGTCCGACCGAGTTTGTTGAATCGGCATCACCGAGTTTGGCAATCTAATCGTTGGTCACCTAATCGGTGCAACCAAGATTTATATATCAATCTCACCATGATTCAAAAGTTGCTACCTTTGGAGCAACTCGATACCACCGAGATTCACACATCGGTCTCACCAAGTTGGTAACTTAAGATGTAATGGTTGGATTTTTGGGAATGCCTATATATACCCCTCCACCACCACTCACTCGCATGAGAAGCACTTAGAACAGATCTCCACTCATACCAACTTATTTTCTGAGAGAGAGTCACCTACTCATGTCTTGAGATCATGCCATTCAATTCCAACCATATGAATCTTGATTTCTAGCCTCCCCAAGTTGCTTTCCACCCAATCAGTCTCTTCCACCATAGCCAAATCTGTGAGAGAGTGATTGAGTGTTGAGGAGTCTATCATCTTGAAGCACGAGAGCAAGGAGTTCAACGACATTATCGATCCTATAACCTTTTGGAGGGTAGTGCCTCCTAGATTGGTTAGGTGTTGCTTTGGAGCCTCCTACTTCGTGTTGTAGAGTGAACTAAGAATTTTGTAAGGGCATGGAGATTGCCTACTTCGTGAAGATCTACCGCGAGTTAGGCTAGTCCTCAGTGGACATAGGCCATCATGGTATAGTCAAGATTGCTTCTTCATGGAAACCTCCGGGGGTAGAGCCCTCCGTGGACTCTCACGACCATTACTCTCCGTGGATTTAAGACTCCATAAACATGGACGTATGATAGCACCACCTATCGGAACCGCGACAAAAATCATCGTGTCTCCAAATTGCTTTTGATCTTCCTACCCTTCCTTTACTACCCATCCTTGTCTTTACTTTCTGCTGCTATACTCGTATACATGCATGTGTATGGTGTGCTTGACTTGCTATGAATGCTAAAATCTACCAACTCTTAAAATTGGGGAAAAGTAGATTTTTAATTGGTCAAGTAGTCTAATCATCAACATCTAGACCTACTTTCTATCCTACAAGTGGTATTAGAGATTTCGTCTCCATTTCATTGGTTTCACAACCTAGGAGAGTATGGCGTCTAGTGAGGGAAATTATCAGCATAGAGGTCCATACTTTGATGGCACTAATTCTGCTAGTTGTGAGCATAAAATGAAAATGCATATCCTTGGTCATAACCCCGTCATTTGGGTTGTTGTTCGTGTTGGATTGCAAGGTGAATTCTTTGCGTATGAAAGGGAACAGGATCGCGAAGCGAGTGTGGATGAATTGAAAATGTTGCAATACAATGCTCAAGCATGTGGCATTCTCTTCAACTACCTATGACCCGAAGAATTCAACAAAATCAGTCATCTTGTGAATGCAAAAGAGATTTGGGATACTTTGCTTGATATGCATGAAGGTATCGAATATGTGAAAGAATCCAAGTTGAATGTTCTTCAAAGTCATCTTGACAAGTTCAAGATGAAGGATGGTGAAGGAGTCGCTGAGATGTACTCTCGGCTAGCTCTCATCACCAATGAGATTGTCGGCTTAGGAAGCGAAGAAATGATCGACAAATTCATCATCAAGAAGATACTTCGAGCTTTGGATGATTGATATGACACCATATGCACATTGATCCAAATGATGCCCAACTACAAAGATGTCAAGCCAACGGAAGTGATTGGAAGGATTGTTGCTCATGAGATGACACTCAAGGATAAGGAAGAGATTCACAACAAGTCTAGAGGTGCTTACAAAGCCACAAGTGATGCTCCTGCAACTTCAAGCGACAACATTGTCACAAATGAAGAGATGAACCTTATGGTCAAGAAATTCAACAAGTTATACAAGAATATAGGCAAAGATCGAAGCTCCAACTCAAAATATGAAGAGAAGCGTTCATCAAGTCATGACCATAATTGCTACAATTGTGGGAAGTCTGGACACTACTCCAATGAGTTCATGACTCCTTACAAAAGGAAAGAAGATCCATCGAGAAGACGAAGCTCAAGAGACGAGTCACCTCAAAGAGAGAGAATGAGTAGGGATGATCGTTATGAACGAAGACCCTCAAGGAGAAGTAGGTACTCGGAGAAGAAGGACAAGTACACCAAGATCTACTCAAGAAGAGGACATCAAGCTCATGTTGGTGAATGGGTTTCCATCTTCGATTCCGACAACCACTCCGAGAGAAGCTATCACTCCAACTCCGACTATAGTCAAGATGAAGGTGTTGCCAGACTTGCACTAGTCACAACCGACTCCTATGGCATATTTGATTCACCAAATGAAGGAGTGGATATTGCTTCATGGCTAAAGGCCCCAAGGTATCACACCCCGAGTATCTTGATTTCAATAGTGATGAGGATGACCTGTTAATTCAACATGACTTGCTATTTGACAAATCTATTAATGTTAGTCAAGATGAACTTGCTAGTAATCATTCTAGTCTAGATAAGTCATGTGATGATGATAAGTTGGAAATAGAACGACTAACTCAAGAACTAAACACTCTTAAGTTAGCTCATGAGTCTACTCCGAGTCTACTCTACAAGATATAGAGAGCTTGAAAGGACACATGAGAAGATCCGCTTCGAGAAGCTCAATTTAGAGCAAGAGCATGAGTTCCTTAAAGCTATCAATGAAGATCTTCGAAAGAAGACTTCCTCTTATCTAGCCAAACGACTTATATTGTCTACGTTCATACCACAAGTTAAGGCTAAGCAAACTGGTAACAAAGGCAAGAAAGGTTCTTCAACTAGTAGCAATAAAAATGATAAATCCAATGATATTTCTTCTAGTAGTTCTATTGATCCCACTAACTCTTCTCTTAGCCAAGTTACACTTGAGCAAGAAACTGAACTTTTGAAAGGGATTATAGGAAAAGGTATCTACAAGAGTCTTACCGGGTGCAAACATTTTGAGGAGATTGTACGCAAGCACGGAGGATACCGAAAGAACCATGGCATTGGATACTTCAACGCTAATGGATTTGAATGGGAAGAAGGTTAATACCCCAAGCCCAAGTTTGTTCCTCAAAAGGAGAAATATGAAAATACTCTCCCCAAGGGAACAAATGCTCAAGATGACCTTCCACCACAGGACCCCAAGATCAAGGGCAAGAACAACCTTCAAGAGGACATTGACTCATATGAAGATGAATCCCAAGCTATGGTGAAGTGGGTTCCCAAGACTAATACAAGATCAACCTCTACACGTGCTACTTCAACACCAAGGATCCCTGTCGTGGTTTCGTCACGGCAGATGCCATAGGTAGGCTTATCGAGAGGGGTCGAAGGACGCCCGCGGGCTCCGGGAGCGGGATTAGGCACAAGCGGTGGTTGACACATGATGTACCCAGGTTCGGGGCCCTCCGTGGGAGGCAATACCCCTAGTATTGCTCGATTTAGTTGAGACAATGGCCGGGCTACAATGATGCTCCTTGAGCTGTATGAAACGAGGAGGAAGAAGGAGCTAGCCGGCTCTTCCGCCTCTCTATGTGCATATGCGTGGAGTGGATGTGAAGCAGCCGATTGATCGTCCCCGACATGGGGGTGGCTCGGGGGGTTTTATAGGCCAAACCCCCGGAATACAATACAAATAGAAGGTAAAAGGGGGCCCTAATCGGAATCCTCTCTAGCTGGCTGCGGGGGCCTGGCCGCGGGGTCTTATCGCCGGTAGGTCCCGCCGGCTGAAGGGTCCCGTCAGGCGCCGGCGGGACCCGCGGGGCGGGTCCTGATGCCGGTCACATCGCGACATGGGCCGCCCCGCGCGGCGTCGTCTTGCGATGGCCGGCCGGGGTCAACGGTACAACCGGCCGCCCTGTAGCCACGCCGGGGCAGGTAGCGGAGTGGTTGATGGCGTGCCGGCACTGTTGGAAGCCCGATCGCCATCCGCTAGGGTCAGAGGCCCTGACGCCTTTGCTGTAGCCATACCGGCGCTAACCCTCGACGGGATGGGGGCCACTGTTGCCACGCACGCTCTACAGACGGTATCCAATGCCTAGCCGGCTGGGGGCAGCCGACGGACTACCTCCGACAGGGCATGGCCGGACTATAGGGGGAGGCGGCCCGCCCTTGAGGCGGGAGAAAAGGGGCGCTTGAAGCTACCCCGGGGTCATCCCCCCGTTAGTAGTCCCCGAAGCCAGGGAGGACCCGTCGACAGGCTACGGCGGTCCTCGCCGGCTTGAAGATCGTTCTTGTGCAGCAGGCGGCCTTGAGAGTCGAACTGAATCGGAGAGCGATGGCCGGCTCCGCAGCCGGCCGACGCTTCGCGCGCCGCCTCGAGCTCCCCGCCTGGCTGGGGAGACGTGCCACGTGGCAGAAGAGACCGGGCAGCGGGGTGAGGCCTCCCGCGGCCGCAGCCTCGGCTCGTGCGCAGGGATCCTTTACGGCGCGGGGCGGACGGTTGGCATTCCCGAACGCCACGATGTCCACCCCGCGCACCCCGGGAATCATGAGGGTCGTGCGCAGTGAATCCGGCCCCCACGATCGCCCGCGTGGGGTGTAAATGTCGAGAAGGGGGAGGCAGAACGGCCCATTCGCTCCCCCTCCTGCCGCCGCATCGCCTTCGTCGCCTCCCTCCCCCCGCCACAAGAGAGAGAGAGAGACTGAAGCACGAGGGCAAGCCACGCCGTCGCGTGCCGCCGAAGAGAGCCCGTGCCGCTGCTGAACACCCGCGCCCGTCGACGCGACCGCATGCCCCCTCGGCGGCCATGGCTGGCAAGAGCACCTGGGACGGCAGTGATGTGGACGAGACCGTCATCGAGCACCCCTGCCACCGCCGCAACCTCCGGCCGGAGGAGCACCTGGTGGCGCGCCCGGCCGGGCAAGAGAACTCCCCGGCCCCGCGGGAGGGTGAAGTGGTCGTCTTCGCCGACCACTTGCTCCGCGGCTCGGGCTGCCGGCGAGCGCATTCTTCCGCCGGTTCCTGACGCGGTTCGGCCTGCAGCCGCACCACCTCGCTCCCAACACCGTCCTGTAGCTGGCGGCGTTCGTCACCCTCTGCGAGGGATACCTGGTAGTCGCACCGAGGCTTGACCTCTGGTGCCGACTCTTTTTCCTTAAAAGGCAGACGACCAAGGACCCGACGACGAAGCAGATGGTGATGACCGCCTGCAGAGGCGCCCTGATCCACATTCGCAAGGGAACCGGCTTCCCGAAGCTCCCGGTACACGAGTCGGTGAAGCGGTGGCATCGGGGGTTCTTCTACGTGAAGAACACGAAGCCGGAGGAGGACTACATCAACCTCCCCGACTTCGCCAACCACCCGCCGAACGCGATGCTAAACTGGCGAGCGGCCGCGTCTCCGGCGCCCGAGACGGCGGACCGGCTCTGCGAGCACCAGCTCACGATGACCGGGTCAGAGGGGCTGAAGGCCACGGACTTGCTGGCCACGATGGTGGCGCGCCAGGTGCAGCCGCTGCAGAGCCGGCCACACCTCATCTGCCAGATGGGAGGACGCCACGACCCCTGTCGGCTCTCCACCAAGGAGATGAAGCCGGCCTATGTGGCGAGGAGGGTGAACACCAATTCGACGGTGAAGATGGCGGAGGGAGAGTCTCAATGGGGGAAAACCCCGTAGAGCCAGAGCTGCCCGGCACCATGGGTAAGTGACAAGCCGGTTCCCCCCTCCATCTTCTTTTAGAGGTGATATCCCTCCCCGTGGTCTAACCGTGAGCTGCCCGGCCCGCCCGCAGCTCTTCCCTCTACTTCAGAACTACGGGGAGCCGGCCCCTAACATGGCGGAGTCGGATCCCGAGGAGATCGAGGACGCCAACGGCGTGGAGCCGACCGACTCCAAGCGAGCCGGAGCATCTGGTGCCAGCGACGCAGAGACGGAGATGGAGGGGGCCGAAGAGGCCGAGTTGACGAGAGATTCCCCTCCCCCGACGCGCGTAGTCGAGGCCCCGGAGAAGCCTGAGGCTTCGGAGGACGAGGTCACGGCACCGCGGAGGCGCCAACCTCGAGCTGGTGGCGGCTCCAGCCATGGAGGCCCGGGTGTGGGCGACAAGGGGAAGGGGCCGGCTTCCACCAAGCCGATGCCCAAGCGTGTGGCAACCGCGCAGCCGGGCGGCAGCCGTGGAGGCGGCAGCAAGAAACAGAAGGTCGCCTAGGCAGGACCCATGAGGAGGGAAATCCCTGTCGTCGCCAGGTAAGTCCATCCTCTCCTCCATCTTCGTTTTCTGGTTTGCCTCCCCCCAGTCTCTTATTTCTTCATGACCATGGATGCGCGCGCCCTGGGGAGGACACCGGGTGGCGGGACGAAGAGGGAAGCACCGCCGACGACGGTCGAAGAGAGGGAGCGCCAGGCGTGTCTCGACTTCGAGGAGGCCGAGCGGGAGCGGCGTGTCCAGGAGCTCCGCCCCTGGGAGGAGGCGGTGAAGAGGCGATGGGGAACCAGCGGGGAGGCCGCTGGCGGAACGTGGGAGCCGTTCCCCCTCCTCCAAGGAACCGTCGAGGAGACCGCGGGCGGAGCTTGGGAGCCCTTCCCCCGCGGCCGGGAGAAGAGGCCGAAGAGCCACCATGGCTCTGGGTGAAGGGCGGAGGTGAGCGCGACAACCGCGGGGGGTGAGGCGGCCACCGGCCGCGACGCCGCCGGGATGATCGCGAGCGTCGTGCCGCCGAGGCCGGAGGCACCACCATCGGTCGTGCCGGTTTCTGAGGCGCCGGCTTTGGAGGCGCCGACATCGACGGAGAGTCAACCCGGAGCAGCCGGAGGTGGGGTGTCGGAGGGGGACCGTGATGGCCGTGAAAATGGCTGCCGCGAGTGCGATGACGGCGGCCCCCTGCGCAGCGGCGACAGGAGGGGTCGGTCGCATCGAGGTCTCCGATAAGGGAGAACCTGCAGACGGGGGCCGGCCGCAGCAGACCTTAGCAACGACTGGGATCCTGTCTTCTGGTGGGCCGTCGAGCGCCCTCGGAGCGGCAGTGGCGGCCGCTATGGAAGCGTTTGCGGCAGCCCGCGCCCAGGCAACGCAAGATGCTCGGGCCGCCAGTGACCGGCTGATGAGTTTGGAGCGGGTGGTCGCGGTGAGTATTCTTTCCTTCTTCGCTTTACTTGGATTCGTCCGTGTTTTCCAGTGGGGACACACCAGCGCACCCACTGGGTGTAGCCCCCAAGGCTCGAGCCGGCTGAGGCGCAGGCGGGTCGAGTCTAAAGTTCTTGTTTTGCAGGCAGCGCACGACCGCCGGGTAGCAGCATACAACACCCTGCTAGGGTTGTACCGGGGAGCTAAGAACCGGCTCGCCGTCGTGTCCGCGGACCTGCGAGGTACGTTGCCCTTGCGAGCGTCTTGCGATCTTCCAGTGGGAGCTCGCAAGCGCACCCACTAGGTGTAGCCCTCGGGGATCAGGCCGTCTTCCCTAGAGGTGGGCTGGATCCTTTCTCACTCCCGTGTCTTATGCAGCCACCCATGCTAAGACGGTCTGCCTCCGGCGCCAGGTGGTGCGTCTTTACGAGGAGTGGGAACTCCTGACGGCGGAGGGTGACCGGCTCCGTGGGGAGGCGAACCGGGCGAAGGCGGAGCGAGAGGGCCGCGAGGCGACCCATCATCGAGCGTTGGCGGACCAAGAGGCGGCCCTCCGGCGGGAGGCGGAGGGGCGAGAGAAGGCGCTCCGCGAGGACCTGGATACCAAGGACGCCGCCTTGGCCAAGGCGGCCGAGGACGCGCAGGCGGCCCGGGACGAGCACGAGCGCCGGTGCCAGGAGTGGTCTGCCAGGGAGGTGCGGTTGCTGGAGTAGGGGCACGAGGTGGACCACATGCTGCATAGTAAGTTTCCGCCGCCTTGCTCTTCCTTCTTTGTTTTTTGGTTTGCCTCCCCTCCCATCCCCCACCCTCTTCTTAGGGCTCTTCCCTGGCACGCGGGAGGTCGCGGAGGCGGCCGTCGAAGCCGACCATGAGGCCCAGCGGGCGCAAGGAGAGGCCGTCGGGCCGCTAGCCCCCTGGACCCTGGACGAGGTGGGGATCGCCACCGAGGCGCGCCTGTCGGAGGTGGTCCGCGCCCTGAAGCGGCTCCAAGCGGTCGACATGACGCTGGTCCGCACGCTCTGGCCCGGCGCGGTGGAGCCGATCTCCATGAACCGGCTGTCAAGGTGGTTGGAGTTCGGGACGACGCGGGTGAACGCCTGGAGGGCCTCCGCGGCACGATCCGGCGCGGGTATGGCGCTTCGCATCGCCAAATCGTGGTACCCCGAGATGGACTTGGGCTTGCTCACGGCACAGCACGCTCGCACCGACCCGGAGCTGGAGGCGATGACAGACGAGATGCTGGTGAGGGCGAACGATCTCGCGTCCTTCGCCGCGTGGGATGAGTACATCTCGGAGCACGGGGCGGACGGCGTGGTGGTCCTGGAGGACCAGTACGGGCTCGCCCTGGACGACTCGGATGGGAGCGCCGCCGAGACAGCCGATGAAGGCTCCGACACCGATGAATATGCCGAGTCTGGGCTGACTCCGGCTGCGGGGGCTTCTACCTTGACCGCCGCCGGCTCCCAAGGTGTGAGAACCGCCGGTTCCAGCAGTGCTAGGACTTGGAGGAAGGCCCGCCCGATGCTGCCATAGCTTAGGACTTTTCTTTCCTGCATTTCTGTTTTTAGACTGGAATTCCACCCACTGGGATGTATATGTAATGAACTCGTGGTCATGGGCCTTTTATATGTAATGAACTTGTGCTGTTTGTCCTAGAGAGAACTTGCGTTCCAGCTCTTCTTTCACCCTTTGCCTTTTGACTTCTGTTTGCATGCCAGGATTCCTTCCGGCTTCCACCCGGCCTGCCGGCCAGCCGGGAACCGGTCTGGGACAGGGACGGGGCTTCATCCTTAGGAAAAATAGCGGGCTCCTAGAGTCGACCGGCTAGGGCTAGGTTGAGCCGGCAGAGGGTAGTTACTAAGATTAACATAGCTCGGCTGGGCCGGTCCGGCTGCCGCGCGCGTCGGCTGACCTTTGTGTGATAAGTTCCTACATACCCCGTGGTCTTAAGCCGGACAGTCGGGGGCCGGTATGTAGCTGGTTAGGGAAGGCGAGGCGAAGGGCTGCTTGCTCACATTATTTGTCCGCCTCGATGGGCAGCCGGGCGAGCCCTCGGGCCCAAGAGCCGGACCCGGTTGGCGTGACTTTAGACAACAGAACTTTGTAGGAATAAAAAATGGCATGCCCCTAGCGTCGGCTTGGGGGCCGCCGTCCCATTTATAGGCCCAAAGAGGGAGGATACATACAGTGGTTTTCAGCAATAAAAAGGGCGGAGGAACGCCGCGTTCCACGGGCGCTCCGTCTCCTTGCCGGAGGCATGTCTCTTGCGTTTCTGCGGCTTCTGAGCATCTATTAGATAGTACGCGTTGTTGCGCAGCGCCCGGCTGACGATGAACGGGCCCTCCCATGGGGAGGACAGCTTGTGCTGGCCGGCGGTTTGCTGGATCCGCCTGAGCACCAAGTCTTCTTAGCGGAAGGAGAGCGGCCGGATCCGCTTGCTGTGATAATGCCGGAGCTTCTACTGGTAGATGGCCATCCGGCTCAAGGCCAGCTCGCGGGCCTCCTCGAGGAGGTCGACGCCATCTTCCCTTGCCTCCTTTGCGTTCTTTTTGGTGTATAGGGTGACCCGAGGCGAATCGAATTCGATGTCAGTTGGGATGATCACCTTGGACCCGTAGACGAGAAAGAACGGAGTGTAGCCGGTCGACCGGTTGGGCATGGTCCGAAGGCTCCAAAGGACAGCCGGCAGCTCTTCGACCCAACAGCCGGCCGACCGGACCAGTGGTGTCACGAGCCAGGGCTTGATGCCGGACAGGAGCAGGCCGTTCGCCCTCTCAACCTGTCCGCTTGACTGCGGGTGGGCGACAGACGCCAGGTCGAGCCGGATGCCCCGCCTCGAGCAGAAACGTGTTAGCGCGCCCTTGGCGAAGTTCGTGCCATTCTCGGTGATGATGCTGTGGGGGACACCATAGCGTACCGTGATGTCTTTGATGAACCGGACGGCCATGGGGCCGTCTAGTTTCTTGATTGGCCGGGCCTCGATCCACTAGGTGAATTTGTCGACGGCTACCAGCAAGTGTGTCATGCCGCCTCGTGCGTTTTTAAAGGGTCCCACCATATCCAGCCCCTAGACGGTGAAGGGCCACAAAAGGGGGATGGTCTGGAGGGCACTAGCCAGAAGATGGCTCTGCGTGCTGAAGCGCTGGCAGCCCTCGCACTTGTCAACCAGCTCCTTGGCCGCCTCCAGAGCAGTCGGCCAGTAAAACCATGACGGAATGCTTTGGCCACCAGGGACCTGGAGGCGGCATGATGCTCTCACTCACCCTGGTGGATGTCGAGGAGGATTTCTTGCCCCTTCTCCGGCTCGACCCAGCGTTGGAAGACGCCGGTGGTGCTGCGGTGAACCAACTCGTGGTTGATGATGCTGTAGGCCGGGGCCCGGCGCTGAATTTGCCTTGCGGTGGCCTCATCAGAGGGGAGCTCGCCACGTTGGAGGAATGCCAAGATGGACTGGGCCCACGAGGGAGCCAAGACAGGGGCCGGCCCAGCCCCCGGGACCGGCTAGCCAGTCCCCGGGGCCGGCCTACCAGCCCTCGGGAACGAGACGGTGGTGGGAGCGTTAACCGTCGTCGTGACAGCGACAAGGCCGGTGCCGGCGCGCGGAGGCATGGCCGGCTCAATTGCTGTGGCGAACGGTGCCGGACCGGCGGCTAGTGGTGGCGGAGCCGACAGAGCTGCCGCAGCCGGCGGGGCCGGTTGGGCGGCTAGTTCCGCCGGGGTGTCGGCCGCGTTTGCCGGCACGAAGATGGACTCCGATTTGGGAGAAGGCTTGATCGAAGGCTTCATCAGCCGCTCGAGGGAGATGCCGGCTGGGATGGCTTGCCAGGTGGAGATGATCTTGGCCAGCGCGTCGGCCGCCTTGTTGTCTGCACAGGGGATGTGGTGGAACTCGCAGCCCTCGAAGGAGCTGGTGAGCTGCTGGACGAGGAAGCGATAGCTGGCCATGTTGGCATCCCTGGCGTCCCATTCGCCAGAGACCTATTGCACCACGAGGTCAGAGTTGCTGAAGCAAATGATGCGTTGGATGCCGATCTTCTTGGCGAGCCGGAGGCCATGGACAAGGGCCTCGTATTCGGCCATGTTGTTGGAGGCGGCGAAGTGGATCTGGAGGGCATAGCAGAGCCGGTCTCCTCTGGGGGACGACAGGACGATGCCGGCTCCCAGGCCGGCTCGCATCTACGAGCCGTCGAAGTGCATGCACCTATGCGTGGAGTTGGGTGATGGCGACATGAACTGGGTTTCAGCCCGATCGACGAGGAAGTCGGCCATTGCGTGGGACTTGATGGCGGTGCGTGGCTCGTACCCTATTTTGTAGTCGTCCAGGGCGATGGCCCATTTGGCGATCCGGCCAGTGGCGTCGCAGCCGGCCATGATTTTTCCCAGTGGCGCTGTGCTCACGATGGTGATGACGTGCTCCTGGAAGTACTGCTTCAGCTTCCTGGCGGCAAAGTACACGCCGTAGCACATATTCTGGTAGTGGGGGTAGTTTTGCTTGGAGGTGAAGAGGACCTCGTTGAGGTAGTAGATGGGGCGCTGCGTCGGCAGTGCCTTGCCTTCCTCCGACCGCTCCACCACTAGGACGACACTAACGACGCGTGTGGTCGCCGCAATGTAGGCGAGCAGAGGCTCCTTGTCAGCCAGCGCGGCCAGGATGGGCGTGCTGGTGAGAGCTCGCTTCAGGTCGCAGAACGCCGCGTCCGCCTCGTCGGGCCAGTCGAACAGGGCCGGCCTCTTCGAGAGGTCTCAGCCCGGCTCGACCAGGGTCGACTTGCGTAGGAGCCCGTAGAGGGGCAAGGCCTTCTCGCCTAGCCGGCTGATGAACCGGCTGAGGGAAGCGAGGCAGCCGGTGAATTTCCGGACGTCACGGAGCTGGACCTCTTGGGCATGTGCTCAATCGCCTGGATCTTCTCGGGGTTAGCTTCGATGCCGCGGGCGGACACGAAGAAAGCCAGGAGCTGGCCGGCTGGGACGCCGAAGACACACTTCTCTGGGTTGAGCTTGATCTTGTATTCGCGCTAGTTGGCGAACATCTCCCGGAGATCGTCGAGGAGGCTGAAGTGCTTCTTGGATTTGATGACGATGTCGTCCACGTATACGTGGACGTTCCAGCCTATCTGAGGCAGGAGGCACTTATGCATGCAATGCTGGAAAGTAGCGTCTGCGTTCTTCAGGCCGAAGGACATGGTGATGTAGCAGTAGGCCCCGTAAGGGGTGATCAAGGAGGTCTTGAGCCGGTCGGCCAGGTCTAGCTTTATCTGGTGGTAGCCGGAGTAGGCGTCCAAGAAAGACAGCAGATCACAGCCGGCCATGGAGTCGATGACTTGGTCGATCTGCGGCAGGGCAAACGGGTCCTTGGGGCACGCCTTGTTCAGGCTCGTGTAGTCGATACACATGCGCCAAGTCTTGTTTTTCTTCAGCACCAGGACTGGGTTGGCCAGCCAGTCCGGGTGAAATACCTCCATGATGAAGCCGGCTGCGAGCAGTCGGGTGATTTCTTCTCCTATAGTACGCCGCTTCTCCTCGGAGAAACGGCACAGGGCACTAGTAGAAAACAGACCTTTCGTCCCGAGCTTTAGTCCCGGTGTGGTCACGAACCGGTACTAAAGATGGTATTAGTCCCGGTTCGTGCCGGCTACAACGGCTAGGAGCAGGGCGACCTTTAGTACTGGCTTGTGAGGGACCTTTAGTACCAGTTCGTCTCACGAGCCGGTACTAAAGGGGGCGTGGCAGGGTTTTGGTCAGACATGGGCCCCGCTTGCACCTTTAGTACCGGCTGGTGACACCAACCGGTACTAAAGGGCAACCTTTAGTACCGGCTGGTGACACCAGCCGGTACTAAAGACTTCCTACATATACATCCGTCCGCAGCCGATCGAAAGAGCTCTGTTTTCTCCCCTGTTCTTCTTCTTGCTCGAAGCTCATTCTCCATTTTGCCAAGGATTTGTCAAGATTTAAAGGCATCCCATCTATCCAAGTGTTCATAAAGGTTAGCAACTTTGCTCCTTCATCTCTGGCTAGATTAGGTTGTGGTATGCTCAAAGATATGTGATATGTGATTTGTGGGAGTTTATTTGATTTATATCCAATTTGAGCTCAAATTAACTTGTTAGGTTGTATATGTGTAGGTGTGGTTTATTTGGTGTGCCTTCCCACCATCCCCGGCCGTCCTAACCACCGTCCATCGTCCGCACCATCTTGTCGCGGCACCGGCCACCTTGGTGAGCCTCTTGTTCTTCTTAAAATATTTTTTAAAATATTACTTGTATGATTCAGATAGCTGCGTGTATGATTTAATTACATGTATTATTGTTAGTTATTCTATAGTGTAATGGTTATGGTATCTGCCCAAGTCGGCCCTCGTCCAGTCTATGATTCAGATGTGGTATGTCGTTAATTATCTTTTATAACTATTTCAAACATCATCTAATGTCTATGCCAATTAATTATGCCACCAAAGACGTAGATATTTTTATCTATAGGAAGTAGTTGAACCAGAAATTCCAACCGACTATGCAATTCTGCTCGAGAAATTAACACAAGCTGAAAAAGAAATTGATCATTTGAAAGAAAAATTGAAAAGAACTGAAGATGAGAAGATGGGATTGGAGTTGCATGTTGCCGATATCATCGATGATCACAAGAACAAGTTGGTTGGAATGCGCTTGAAGCTTAGAAAGATTAGAAAATATGCCATTGATAAAGAGGCTTGGTATCATTATGCTGTTGGCTCAATTGTTACTTTAGTTGCGATTATGATCGCATTTCTTGTTGTATTCACATGTTTTAGATAGTTGGTGTTGTTTTATGAGATGTATATGTATGAACTATAAGTATCCATTATTTGCAGTAATAACATTTGGTCACTGCTAGCTCTACTTTTGGTTGTAATGTGATGATGAAGTTGTATTAATTTGGTCACTTCGACGTTGTGTAGTGAACATGAGCCGGCAATGGATGTACGATGTTCGACTAATTCCAGGGTTTCTTAATGGCCTGCATGATTTTATTCGTGTGGCTGAGACAAATAAGCAGAATGGTTTCATGTGTTGTCCATGTCGTGACTGTAAGAATGATAGGAATTACTCTAACTCAAAAACCCTTCACTACAACCTGCTGAAGTCTGGTTTCTTGTCCGGCTATAGTTGTTGGACCAAGCACGGAGAAAGACGGGTTATAATGGAAGACAGTGAAGAAAAAGAGCATGATGACAACTATACTTTCGCCGATACAACAATGGGGGAAGCTGAAGAAGAGGCATCAATGGGGGAAGCTAAAGAAGAGGCATCAGATGAGCCCGTTGATGATTTGGGTCAGGTCATTGCTGATGCAAAGAGAAACTGCGAAAATGATAAGGAGAGGTTGAAGTTGAAATGCATGTTAGAGGATCACAAGAAATTATTGTATCCAAATTGTGAAGATGACCAGAAAAACTGGGTACCACGCTGGAATTGCTGCAATGGAAGGCGAAGAATGGTGTAATTGACAAGGGATTTCAAGAATTATTGATAATGATAAAGAAGATGCTTCCAAAGGATAACGAATTGCCTGAAAGTATGTACGAAGCAAAGAAGGTTGTCTGCCCTCTAGGATTAGAGGTGCAGAAGATACATGCATTCCCTAATGACTGCATCCTCTACCGCGGTGAGGAGTACGAGAATTTGGATGCATGCCCGGTATGCGGTGCACTACGCTATAAGATCCCCCGCGATGACCCTGGTGATGTGGAGGGCGAACGCCACAGGAACAGGGTTCCTGCCAAGGTGATGTGGTATGCTCCTATAATACCACGGTTGAAACGTTTTTTCCAAAACAAAGAGCATGCCAAGTTGTTGCGATGGCACAAGGAAGAACGTAAAAAAGACGAGATGTTGAGAGCACCTGTTGATGGGTTGCAATGGAGAAAAATCGAGAGGGAGTTTGAGGACTTTGCAGCTGACGCAACGAACTTATGGTTTGGTATTAGTACAGACGACATGAATCCTTTTGGCGAGCATAGCTCCAGTCACAGCACCTGGCCCATGACTCTATGTATCTACAACCTTCCTCCTTGGTTGTGCATGAAGCGAAAGTTCATTATAATGCCAATGCTCATTCAAGGCCCTAAGCAACCCGGCAACAACATTGATGTCTACCTAAGGCCACTAGTTGATGAACTTCTACAGTTCTGGAAAAAACCAGGTGTGCGTGTGTGGGGTGCGCACACACAGAAGGAAATTGACCTACGAGCGTTGCTGTTTGTAACCATCAATGATTGGCCTGCTCTTAGTAACCTTTCAGTACATACAAACAAGGGATACAATGCATGCACGCACTATTTAGATGATACTGAAAGTATATATTTGGATAAATGTAAGAAGAATGTGTACGTGGGACATCGTCGATTTCTACCGATCAAGCATATCTTAAGAAAGGCAGGCAACCATTTCAAAGGTGAGCCAGATAACCGGAAGAAGCCTGGCCTCCATACTGGTGAATATATATTTGATATGGTCAAGGATTTACAGGTAATCTTTGGAAAGGGTCCTGGCAGACAATCTGTTCCGAATGACTCCAACGGACACGCACCCATGTGGAAGAAGAAATCTATATTTTGGGAACTTGAATATTGGAAAGCCCTAGAGGTCCGCAATGCAATCGACGTGATGCATGTGACGAAGAATCTTTGTGTGAACCTGCTAGGCTTCTTGGGCGTGTATGGAAAGACAAAAGATACACCGGAGGCACGGGAGGACAAGCAAAGAATCAATGAAAAAGACGGCATGCCTCCAAAGCAGTATCAAGGTCCTGCCAGCTACGCTCTTATGAAAGAAGAGAAGGAAATCTTTTTTGAATGCCTCCTCAGTATCAATGTCCCATCTTTCTTCTCGTCGTATATAAAGGGAATAATAAATATGGCAGAGAAAAAATTTGAAAATCTAAAGTCTCATGACTGCCACGTGATTATGACGCAATTACTTCCGGTTGCACTTAGGGGGCTTCTACAGGAAAATGTTCGATTAGCCATTGTGAAGCTATGCGCATTCCTCAATGCAATTTCTCAGAAGGTAATCGATCCAGAAATCCTACCAAGGTTACAGAATGACCTGGTCTAATGTCTTGTCAGTTTCGAGTTGGTGTTCCCTCCATCCTTCTTCAATATTATGACGCACGTTCTAGTGCCCCTAGTCGAAGAGATTAACATTCTGGGTCCTGTATTTCTACACAATATGTTCCCCTTCGAGAGGTTCATGAGAGTCTTAAAGAAATATGTTCATAACCGTGCTAGGCCAGAAGGAAGCATCGCCAAGGGATATGGAACAGAGGAGGCTATTGAGTTTTGTGTTGACTTTTTTCTAACATTAAGCCGATTGGTCTTCCTAAATCGCAGCATGAGGGGAGACTGGGTGGAGAAGGCACATTAGGAAAGAAAGAAGCAATAAATATGGACGGGCATTCTTTCACTGAAGCACACTACATGGTTCTACAAAATTCCACCTTGGTGACTCCATATATGGAGGAACACAAGGATATTGTACGGTCCAAGAACCCGGAGCAGTCTGACCCCTAGATTGAATGTAAACACATAGAGACTTTTGCCAGTTGGTTGCAAACAAAGCTCATCAATGACAACGATGTTCCAGATGAACTGTACTGGTTGGCCAAGACACCAAGTTTGACTGTAACGACTTTCAAAGGGTACGAGATAAATGGGAATACATTTTGCACGATCGCCCAAGATAAGAAGAGCACCAACCAAAACAGTGGTGTCCGCTATGATGCAACCAACTTTGAAGACACATATTATGGTTACATAGAGGAGATATGGGAACTTGACTATGGACCTGATCTTAAGGTCCCTTTGTTTCGGTGCAAATGGGTCAAATATACTAGAGGCGGGGTACAGGTAGACCCATTATACGGAATGACAACAATGGATCTCAACAATCTTGGATACACAGACGACTCATTCATCCTAGCCAATGATGTGGCTCAGGTTTTCTATGTGAAGGACATGTCTAGCAAACCGAGGAGAAAAAATATAAGGAAGCGAATACATCATACGATGAGCCAAAGCGCCACTTAGTTCTTTCAGGGAAAAGAAACATTGTGGGAGTGGAGGACAAGACAGACATGTCCGAAGATTATGAAAAGTTTCATGAAATCCCTCCCTTCAGAGTGAAGACTGACCCAAGCATCCTCTTAAATGATGAAGATTATCCATGGTTACGGCGCAATCATAAGAAAGGGACAAACACGCAGAAAAAGTCTTACACCGCGAGATCCCACTATGAGATGTGACCGGCTTCACCGTCATCACTTTCTATATATTTATGTGAAGGACATGCATGCATTTCCTGGCTAGCATGGTATATCTTTGTAACAGTTTGTACACGAAGTGCATCCAGTTTTTTCCGTAACCCTCTCAACTCTCTATAAGTTGCTATATGGGTGAAATTATGATGTCATGCCAAGTTACAACCTTTCCAGGGTTCATTTGTACTGCTTTTCAAATTCAGGGTCATTTAGCTCAAAATAAATCATTAGATGCATGAAAAATATCAAATGAAGTCAGAAAGGGTTGAAAATTGTTTATGTGCCTTTGAATGGTGCATATTGAACACACAAAAAGTATGTAGTTAAAATAAGTTATTAAAAATAAAATCCCTTTGTAATAGATGAGTTTTCGTCCGAAACCCTCAAACTTGTTATGAGATTGTCCAATTTGTACACGAAGTGCATCCAGTTTTTGTCGTAACCCTCTCAACTCTCTATAAGTTGCTATGTGGGTGAAATTATGATGTCATGCCAAGTTACAACCTTTTCAGAGTTCATTCGTACTGCTTTTCAAATTCAGGGTCATTTAGCTCAAAATAAATCATTAAATGCATGAAAAATATCAAATGAAGTCAGAAAGGGTTGAAAATTGATGATGTGCCTTTGAATGGTTCATATTGAACACACAAAAAGTATGGAGTTAAAATAAGTTATTAAAAATGAAATCCCTTTGTAATAGATGAGTTTTCGTCCGAAACCCTCATACTTCTTATGAGATTGTCCAATTTGTACACGAAGTGCATCCAGTTTTTTCCATAAACCTCTCACCTCTTTAGGAGTTGTTATGTGGGTGAAATTATGATGTCATGCCAAGGTACAACCTTTTCAGAGTTCACTCGTACTGCTTTTCAAACGTGAGATATGAATATTTCAAATGCCATATTTAATCGAATTATCTTATACAACAGTTGAAGTTGTTCAAACATGCATGGAAATGCCATAAACGGATTCTTTATATTTTTCTGATATTTTTCATATATTATTTATTTCCATTGGAGTCCTACGTTTTTTTCTATGATTTTCTATAGTTTACGGGGTTTTTCTGAAAATAATAACTAGTATTTAATTAAAAAACACCTTTAGTACCGGTGCGTGACTAGCACCGGTACTAAAGACCCTTTAGTACCGGTGCGTGGCACCAGTACTAAAGGTCCACCGCCTCGCGCTCTGTTTGGAGGACCTTTAGTACCGGTGCGTGG
Source organism: Hordeum marinum (assembly GCA_022496015.1). NCBI lineage: Eukaryota > Viridiplantae > Streptophyta > Magnoliopsida > Poales > Poaceae > Hordeum > Hordeum marinum. Next base: position 231,824,369 of record CM039672.1, on the reverse strand, counting down.
CACGCACCGGTACTAAAGGGTCTTTAGTACCGGTGCTAGTCATGCACCGGTACTAAAGGGGTGCCTGGTATAAATTGAGCACATCGTCGTCCCGGGCCGAGCCACACACCGGGAGAGCTCCAACTTGCGCCGCCAGGCTGCCGAAATCGCCCTCGCCGCCGTCGCCCTCGCCGTCGTCGCTCTCGCTGTCGTCACCCTCACCACCGCCGCCGTCGCCCTCACCACCGCCGCTGTCGCCCTCGCCGTCGTCGCCCTTGCCGCGGTCGCCCTCGCCGCGGTCGCCCTTGCCGCCGTCGACCTCGCCGCAGTCTCTCTCGCCGTCATCGCCCTCGCCGCCGTCGCACCACCACCGTGCCATTGCCTTCACCGGCCCTCACCACCTCCGCCGTCGCACAACCACCGCTGTCGCCCTCGCCGCCGTCAGTCGCGCCGCCGTCGCCCTCACCACCGCCGCCCTCGCCCTCACCACCGTCGCCCTCGCCGCCGTCGCCCTCGCCGCGGTCGCCCTCGCCTACCGGGATGCCGCCCCTCACCGCCGTCGCCCTCTCCGCCGTCGCCCTCGCCGCGGTCGCCCTCGCCTACCCGGACGCCGCCCCTCGTCTCCACCGGCCAGCTCACTCTGGCCGCCACTCCGTGATCCCGTTGTCGCCGCCCCAAGCCCGTCGTCGACGCCACCTCCGAGTCAGGAGGCTAGGTGAGATCTCCCGGCCGACCCCTCTCCCCAAAGATCGCCCCGATGATTGCCTGACTAGTGTGTAGATGCTAGGGTATCTAGGGTCCCTCGACGTCGAACCCCGAGACCCCGACACGACACCCCCAACACCCGACCCTGACCACGACACAACACCCCTATTTAGTTAGTTAGTTAGTTAGGTTGTCATTGCTATTGTCTGTAAGTGATTTATATCTTTAGTAATTTAAGTCTCTAGCTAAGATATCATTCATTGGCTTATCCTCACTATATATGTTCTTTTCTATGCTATTATGCAGATTGAAGATGTGGGAATTGAAACAAGAGGGAATCGATGATATTGGTTTCATCGACCCAAGTACCGTTAATGGTCATGTGGTAAAACATTATGCCAAGGACACAGAAGATCTCTTGGAAAATTTTCTAGAGGCAGTAATGAATACCAACAAATCTACTATAATATTTCCTTACAACATGGGGTGAGTGTTTACTCTCTTGTATACTACAAATTTTATTTTTGCATACTAGCTCGCTGTCAAGTGTAGTTGATGAGTTATATGCGCATGCCTGCTTAATTATATAAACTTCTGTGAAGAGACCATTATATCCTCCTATATATTATCCTCGCGGATGGACTTGTTCCAGTGTACGACTCACTAGATACACCAGAACAATCATACGTTTACTTGTATTTTATGATAGAATGGTAATTTCAATAGTTATCGACCTTGCTTTCTTTCATTATTTCCTGATATCAAAAGTAATTATAATAACCCTTTCGTTATTTTTCTTTTTCGGGTAGTGTTTGGAAAAAGATGATAGAAAAAAACCATCACGGTCATCAATGGAAACCAAAGCTGAAGTGGAAAAGGATGCAAGTAATTAAGTAGTACTACTAGGTTCGCGCATCTCATTAATTCTATTTTCAATAGCATTATCATGATAGATTATTAATTATCTTATTCAATTCTATTCTTTTGCAAAGTGCGCGAAGCAGCTACACAGGACAAATTTATGTGGATATTTCCTCTGCGAGAACATTCGCATCCAGACCGAAAGTCATCTACGTCGCAGAGCAGCACGTGAAAGACAACTCCAGGTTTGGGAGATGATGTCGAAGCTCTCACCTGAGAAACGCTTTGTACAACTTCAAGATGAATTTGCGGCATTTCTTCTTCAACATGTCATTCATGTAAACAGAGAGCACTATTGCTTACCGCCTCCTCAATAATGCCAGCAAATCAGTAGTAGAGAACTGAGACTTCATCCGGAGCACTAGCTAGCTAGTCCCGGCCAGGTTTTGGGTCTTAAGTTAATTATATTTCCTGAATTTATATGGATGTGTAATTCCATTTGTATATATATATACTGTGTATGAGATATTGTATATTATATTACATATATATATGCATGAACTTGTGTACTGTTTACAGTATGTAGCACCGTAAAATAAATTTGAAATGAATGGAAAACACAAAAAATAGAGAGGAAAATTAAAACCTAATTAAAATCTAAAACAAAAAAACAGAAGACTTAGTACCGGTTGGTATCACCAACCGGTACTAAAGGTCTTCCACCACCAGTCCACGTAGGCAGCCACATGGAGGGCCTTTAGTACCGGCCCGTGCTCCAACCGGTACTAAAGGTCTGGACCTTTAGTCCCGACCCGTTAGTACCGGTTGGTGAACCGGTACTAAAGGTCCATCTGGCCCGGGACTATAGGCCTGTTCTACACTAGTGTAGGTTGCTTGACCGGCTTCGCATCCGGCTGAACGTGTAGCTTGTGCTCGGCAAGCTTCCTCAGAACACCCGGCATGTCCTTGGGGGACCATGCAAAGATGTCCCGATTCTCACGGAGGAAGTCGACGAGCTCACTTTCCTATTTGCTGTCGAGGCTGGAGCCGATGGTCATGCACTGAGTGGGGTTGGCCGGATCGAGTGGCACCTGCCTGGTGTCCTTGGACGGTCGGAACGAGCCTTCGCCGACCGACTGGGACGGAGGTGCTGGTACGGCCGGCTGGGCGGAGGTGAGGGCCACCAGCCGGTCGAGCTGCCGCTTCTCTTCGGCTATCTCCAGGGCCTCGGCCAGCCGGCTGCCATCTCACGCACACGCCATTGACATCTGGTACTTGCCGGCGATGGTGATGATGCCCTTGGGTCCCGACATTGAGCTTGAGGTAGGCGTAGTGGGGGATCGCCATGAACTTGACGAGAGCGGGCCTGCCGAGCAACGCGTGGTAGGGACTGTCGAGGTCCACTACCTCGAACAAAACCGGCTCGCGGCAGAAATGACCGGTGTCGCCGAAGAGGACGTCGAGCTTGATCTTGTCGACAGGGGTACATGACTTTCCCGGCACGATGCTGTCGAAAACGGTCCGACTTGTTTTCAGGTCCTCCACCTTGAGCCCTAGCTTGAGCTGGGTGTCGAGGTAGAGGATGTTGATGCTGCTGCCTCCATCGATCAAAACCCACGAGAAGCGGCACGAGCGCTTCTCGGAGGCGATGGTGGGATCGAGGACGAGGGCATAGCTGCCGTGGTTCGGCATCACAGCCGGGTGGTCCGCCCAGCTCTAGGTGATCGGCTTCTCGGACCAATGCATGAACTGGGGAGTCACGGGCATAGGGGCATTCACCTCGTAGTGGAGTCAACGCTGGGCGTGCTTGTCCGTCTCTTCGCTGGTGAAGACGACGTAGCAGTTGTCGTGTTCGGGGAACCGATCATGTAGCCGGCCGTCGCCCTGAGCCGGAGTTGGGTCTGCCTGAGCCGGACCGGGGGCTGGGGCCCGAGCCGGGCCGGCGCCGGTGGAGGGGCTGGCTGTGGGGGGGAGCCGAGAGGCCATCCCCCCAGGCCAATCGTTGCGAGAAGCTGCACTGCTGGAGCGTGTGCGTGGCCGGCTTGGTGCCGGAGTGGTTTTTGCGGGGGAGGTCAAGCATTTGCTCGAAAGTCAGCTTGGGCTGCCAGGCGGCCTTGTCGGTGCGCTGGCGCTAACCGGAGGCCTGGCCAGCGGCTGCTCCCCCTTGATGGAGGCGACCTACCAGCTCCCATAGCGGGAATCGGGCTGGTCGTTCTTGCGCTTGCCTCTCTGTGGCTGCTGGTTGTCGACCGCCGCCCGCGGCGCGGCGGGGGGCGTAGCCGGCTTGGTGGTGCCTTAGCCTTCATCCTCATCGAGGAGTCAGCCGTGGCGTATTTTTCTGGTTTGGACACCAGGTCCGCCAGGGAGGTTGGCTCGAAGCACAGGAGCTTGTGCTTGAGGGGGGTGCCGTCGTAGCAGACCTCGATGAAGTACTGGATGTCCTGTACCTCGTGTACTCGTTCGTAGGAGTTGCGAAGCTCGGTCCAGCGCGTGAGTTAATCGCGGAGGGGCTCGTCCGGCCCCTGGACGCACATAGCTAGCTCGTGGGGCCGGCCAGGCTGTTTGTTGGTGTCGGTGAAGTTACGGACGAAAGCCTCCTCGAAGTCCGTCCAGGTGTTGACGCTGCCGGGGCCAGGATGTTTAGCCACGTAGTGGACGGCTATGCGCTTGTTCCCCCTGGTGATGCCGACGACGGTGGTGTAGTCCATCAGCCAGTCCTCTGGCTAGGCGGCCCCGGTATACTTTGGGGTGTCGCGGGCGAGCGTAAAGCCAGGTGGAAAAGGCTCGTTGCAGATTCATGGACCGAAGCAGGCCATCCAATCGAGCCCTCCTCCTCGAGGAGAGCCGACTATGCTAGCCGGTCAAGAGTGAGCCACGCATCATTTACGCTATGGGGGACGCGGGGCCCGAGCTGGGCGGTGAGCTCAGGGCGAACGGCTGGCGGGATAGACCGCACGGGTTCCTGCCACGGGGGCGGAATATGCCCATGGGTGCACCGGCTGCCACCAGCCGGCACCTCATCGCGGCGGTGACTGCCAGCCGGATTGTTGCTGCGTCGGCTGTTCATAGCCGGCTGCTCGTTTCCGCGTGATGGGGCGCGTTGAGGGTTGCTCCCCCGGGTGTTCCGGTCGGAGGGACGAGGGTTGCTGGAGTGCTGAGCTGGCCGGCGGTCAGCGGCCCTAGTGTCCTCGCCCTCGGGACGGGGAAACTCGGAGACGGCCCTGCCGGGGGTGAGGACGACCTGTTGTGCGTTGGCAGTGTCGATGAGGTCCTTGATGTGCCGCTCTCGTGCGGCCCGCTCCTCGCCCTCCAAGGTCGCCAAATCCTCGTAGGCAACCTTGGCGGTGCGCAGGTTGGCCACCGGGTGTCATAGACGGGGAAACGGCCGCCGAGGATTTCTGCAACCACGCGGTCGCGTTCTCGCACAGTACCATGCCGGCTGGGTTCGGGGCCAGCCGGGGTAAGACCGTACGCGGAGTTGTATTCCTGCTGCGCGGCTTCCATCCGGCGCCACTCGGCAATGAGGGCACTGGCGTCTTCGGACAGCAGGCGACGGGCCGCCTCCAGCTCGGCTCTAGCGGCGACCAGGTCCGCCGTCGTAGTGATAGGAGTGCCCAAACCATGGAGGGTGTCAGCGTGTGGGTCGGAGGTGCCGGCACGAGCGGTGGCTGCATCGGCCTCGGCCGCTCGCACAAGGCTTGAAGTCGTGGAGGAGACGGTGACCATCACTCCCACACGGGTGTGGGGGCCAATGGCCTCGCCTGAGGCGAGCGTGCCCACGGACGAGGGCGGGTCGGTGCAGTCGAACACCTAGCAAGGGTACACTTCGGCCTCCGGTTCTTTGGCGAGGCTTAGCTTGCCGAACTGCCCGGCGAGCGTGGCGACATCAAGCACTAGGTCGCAGCTGAGGCACTCGTCAGGGATGCAGGCCGTGCTGTCCGCAAGGCTCGCCGGAGCAAGCCCCATGAGCACGCGGCTCTGCCCGGACGCGAGGTGGTTGGGGGAGGCGGTGAAGGGTCCCGCCCGGAGCGTGACTCCGGACGGCGCCGCAGACGGCCCCACGGTGGGCACCAACTGTCGTGGTTTCGTCACGGCAGATGCCATAGGTAGGCTTATCGAGAGGGGTCAAAGGACGCCGGTGGGCTCCGGGAGCGGGATTAGGCACAAACGGTGGCTGACACACGATGTACCTAGGTTCGGGGCCCTCCGTGGGAGGAAATACCCCTAGTCCTGCTCGGTTTAGTTGAGACAACGGCCGTGCTACAATGATGCTCCTTGAGCTGTATGAAACAAGGAGGAAGAAGGAGCTAGCCGGCTCTTTCGCCTCTCTATGTGCATATGCGTGGAGTGGATGTGGAGCAGCCGATTGATCATCCCCTGCATGGGGGTGGCCCGTGGTTTTTTATAGGCCAACCCCCCGGAATACAATACAAATAGAAGGTAAAAGGGGGCCCCAGCCGGCAGCCTGTCTAGCCGGCTGCGGGGGCCCGGCCGCGGGGTCTTGTCGCCGATAGGTCCCGCCGGCTGAAGGGTCCCGTCAGGCGCTAGCGGGACCCGTGGGGCAGGTCCCGATGCCGGTCACATCACGGCACGGGCCGCCCCGCACGGCATCGTCTTGCGGTGGCCGGCCGGGGTCAGTGGTACGGCCGGCCGCCCTGTAGCCATGCCAGGGCAGGTAGCGGAGTGGTTGAAGGCGTGCCGACATTGTTAGAAGCCCGGTCACCATCCGCCAGGGTCAGAGGCCCTGACGCCTTCGCTGTAGCCATACCGGCGCTGACCCTCGACGGGATGGGGGCCACTTTTGCCACGCACGCCCTGCAGATGGTATCCAATGCCCAGCCGACTGGGGGCAGCCGGCGGACCACCTCTGACAGGGCGTAGCCGGACTACAGGGGGAGGCGGCCCGCCCTTCAGGTGGGGGAAAAGGGGCACTTGAGGCTACCTCGGGGTCATCCCCCCGTCAATCGCCATCAACTTGATGTGGGTCCCCAAGAAGAAGAACTAGAGAAGTTCTTGAGGGGTGACTCCGCCAATGAAATTCACTCATATTCATTATTGGCAAGAACTAGTTGCAATCAACATCACCATCATGCAATAGTTCAAGGAGTCACACATTCCCTAGAAGGTAAGCAAGGGACAAGGTAATAAACAAATCAATGGACATCATGATGTATGCTTTGCACTCCTTGTCCATAGATATCCTTGTATTTGTCTCTTGTGTATTGGGACTAACCCATGTAGGTGACAAGAGTAAGGAAAGAACAAGGATGCTCCCAACTCATGGTGATTTTCATCAACATTGAGCATCCACCACTAGTTCACCTACATGAAGTCTTCATCGACCAAACCCAAGGTTAGTTTATCCCTCCAATGGAGAGATGTCACGTCAAGGGTGAGCTTTACTCTAAGACTTGAGTCAAAGCATCTCATAGTATGTGACAACATTAAATGCTTTACGTGAAAGTGGAAACTCCACTTGTGCTTAAACGATGAGTATGACCTGTGATCAAGTATTCTTACTTGGGTCTAAGTCAATATACTAAGATATAGATTACTCTGTCATCGCCAAAGTGCTTGTTAGATGCTAGTGTGTTTGTGCATGTTTTCCATGATTTCATTTGACATATTATTGTGTGAGCATGTTGGTCTCCATTTATTTACTCATTCGAGGACATCCAATTATTGATATTTGGCATTTTGATTTTTGCCAATCGGATGAACAAGAATGCCTAGGACCACTCTTCTAGCTATCTATGCTTTCTCACCTCACATTCTATTCATGCTGCACCACAAAATTTGAACAAGTACTTTTCGATCTCTCTCTGTGAGGAGCACTCAGAGTTCCATATCTAGAAAGGACTGACCATTAAAACCTCCCAAGTGCATCTTGGTGGAACCAGCTCAAAAATCTCAGTCTCACCGAATGCCTAGCGTTGATCTGTTTTCAATCTTGGTTCCACCGATTCCATATTCTTGGTTACACCAAGTTTCCCTATCAACTGACAGTTGAGGAACTTGGTGACACCGAAAATTTAGAAATGGTGTCACCGACGGCCATGGGTATATAATTATGTGGACCCGACCTTTGAAAATTTCTTCAAATCATCGCCCCCTCCAAAACTCTAAGCTATCGAATCGTGACCCCTGGTCATCGCCTTTGCTTCCTTGTGCGTCTCTATCGTTGGGAATCTCCTTCGTCGATGGAATCAACCTCCCGTCTGTGCCATAGCGGATCTGCCACCAAGTTAGGGTATGGATCCGGCCCTCCTTTCCGCTCCTCGTCTGATTCCTGTGCATTGTAGTTTGTTCCATCGATAATCCACCTTTTGTAAACTTCTTCATCCACTGGAAATCTCATTAGATTAGCAAACTATAATTTTTTAGGTTTAGTTGTCCGCGAAATCGCATCTAGGTGATACCGAGTCATAAAAATCGATTCCACCGATTTTATTTTTGTGCTACTGAGGACAGTACTTGGTGAAACCGAGTGGCAGTTTTCGGTCCGACCAAAACTGCTGCCAAGTTTAGGTTAAGAGTATTGTGAGTCTCGACAGCAGTGAAAGTTTTGACTCGATGACATAGAAATTCTTTTTTGCTGTGAACTACATCTAAGATTTTTCTGGTCAATCTTTCAAAACATCTGCATTTTATGATGACTCATCCCCTCTACTCTTCTACACTCTATCCATAGGGTCTGCTATGTCAGGTGTAGAGGACAATGAGAATTTGCAGGAGAGGAATGTTGACATGAGTTCAAGCACTAATCCTGAGCCTAGATCCTTTTCAGATCCAGACCCCCCAGTTCTCATGGGTTGCCCAAGGCTGCTACTAGGGCCAGGAATAAGCTAAATTCGGATGAGGAGGATTCTGATTTTGTGCCAGAGGAAGTTCTTGCCAAGAAGCGAGACAAAGCTGCCAGGAAGTATGCAAATGACACCACCTCTTCCAAGAGAGTAGTCAGCAAGACATATGCCCCTCCTGGGACTATGAGAGCACCTGAGAGTGCTAGGGCTACCATGACCATTGAGCCCCCAAAGAGGCCATTGCCCAAGAAGGCAGGAGAGAAGAAGAATGTCAGAAAGTGGATTGTCTATGTGACTAGTAGGGCTACCTCCATGCAAGAGGACCCAGAGGAGACTCCTAGTGCTACTGCTGAGGATGAGGAGGAAGAGCAAGTTGTAAAGGCCCCTCCCAAGAAGAAGTAGAAGAATCTTTTGGCAGATGCTATACCAAAGCAAGGACCATCCAAGAGCACCAAGTCTGCCCCCAAGAAGGCTATTGCTGAGATCATCGAGATCGATTCCAGCTTTTGAGAAGAACAAGGGATCTACCTCCAGAGATGTGGATGATAATGCCATGTCTGCATTGATGAAGCTCAGACCACACCTTCCAGAGCACAATGCCAGCCATCTGCTTGCTATAGACATGAAGAAGAAGAAGGATGCAGGTTTGAGAGAGTGGAGAGACATTTATCCTTACTCTCATAGGTGGAAAATAGTTGTGGACTATAGATTATATACCAAGGAGCAACATGATTCTATGAGTCTGTGCTGGTTGACAAGAGTCCACCTGTGAGTGACATGAGGTATGTTGACTAGAAGTACATCAAGGCAAATCAAGACTATTTCCCAGTGAACAAGACAACTTCCACTGTGTTGGCCTTGAGGAGTTTATTGGCAAAGAATTCACTATATGGAACGTTGAGATGATCATGCAATTCTACTCCACTTCTCACTTCTATGGACATGGTACGATTGTGTGGGTGATAGAAGGAGCAAGATATTATTTAATTGTTGATGAGTGGCTGCCATCTTAGGATCCCCAGAGGTACAAGATGGAGATGTCTGTGTGTACTCAGAGTTCAAGGCCAGCCATTATGCCTTGAAGGATATGTACAATGCTATTCATGTTTCACATGTTCAGTCTCATAAGCTAGGATCTATCTACTACCTCCAGACAGGTCCCTTGTAGATCGCTAAGCGGGAAGCGTCAAGAAACGCGGTTGATGTAGTCGAACGTCTTCGCGATCCAAATCACCAAGCGTCCCACGATCCCATCACGATCCGTCCCACAATCCAATCACGATCCGTTGCGCGATCTCATCATGACCCGTCCCGTGATCTAATCACGAATCGTCTCACGATCTTGATTACGGTCCTTCCGATCTAGCACCGAACGAATGGCACCTCCGCGTTCAACACACGTACAACTCGATGACGATCTCCGGCTTCTTGATCTAGCAAGAGGGAGTGGAGAGGTAGATGAGTTCTCCAGCAGAACAATGGCGTGCTGGCGATGGTGGTGAACTAATCCTGCAGGGCTTCACATAAGCACCACAAAACTAATCTAGAGGAGAAACACATCTAGAGGAAGAAGAGGGCAGCACGTGGTAATTAGGGTTAGCTTTCCCCTCTAAATCCTCTAGTATATATAGGAGGGAGGGAGGGAGGGACGGGAGGAGGCAGCCTCAAACCCTCAAGGTTTGGTCGAAATTGGAGGTGGAGGAGTCCTACTCCAATCCTATTAGGAGTAGGATTCCTCCTTTCCACTTGGAAACTCTTTCCACCTCTGCATCTTTTGGGTTTTTCCCACCCCTAGCCGTATGGGACTTAGTGGGGGCTTCATAGAGCCCACTAGGGGCTGGTTTGACTCCTCCCACACCCCATGAGGTCCTTTGGCTCGAGACATCCCTCCCGATGGTCCCCGGCACCCTCCCGGCACTCTCGGTACACTACTGATGAGCCTGAAACTTTACCGGTGACCAAAATAGGACTTTCTATATATCAATCTTTATCTCCACACCATTCTGGATCTCCTCGTGACATCCGGGATGTCATCCGGGACTCCTAAAAACCTTCGGTCACCACCATACATAACTCTATACTATCGAAACGTCACCAAACCTTAAGTGTGCAGACCCTGCGGGTTCGAGAACTATGTAGACATTACCGAGACACCTCTACGGTCAATAACCAATAGCGGGACATGGATGCCCATATTGGTTCCTACATATTCTACGATGATCTTTATCGGTTGAACCTCTATGTCAAGGATTCAGTTAATCCTGTATGTTGTTCCCTTTGTTCCTCGGTATGTTACTTGCCCGAGATTGGATCGTCGATATCTCCATACCTAGTTCAATCTCGTTACCGGAAAGTCTCTTTACTTGTTACGTAATACAAGATCCCATGGCTAACACTTTAGTCACATTGCTTGCAAGGCTTGTTGTGATATTGTATTATCGTGTGGGCCCTGAGATACCTCTCCGTCACACGGAGTAACAAATCCCAGTCTTGATCCATGCAAACCCAACAGACACACTCGGAGATACCTGTGGAGCACCTTTATAGTCACCCAGTTACGTTGCAATGTTTGATACACACAAGGTACTCCTCCGGTGTTAGGGAGTTGCATGATCTCATGGTCATAGGAACAGATACTTGACATGCAGAAAACTGTAGCAATAAACTGACAGGATCATATGCTACGTTTATAGTTTGGGTCTTGTCCATCACATCATTCTCCTAATGAAGTGATCCCATTATCAAATGACATCTCATGTCCATGTCTAGGAAACCTTAACCATCTTTGATCAACGAGCTAGTCTATTAGAGGCATACTAGGGACATGGTGTTGTCTATGTATCCACACATGTATCTGAGTTTCCGATCAATAAAATTATAGCATGGATAATAAACAATTATCATGAACAAGGTAATATGATAATAACTAATTTATTATTGCCTCTAGCGCATACTTCCAACAGTCTCCCACTTGCATTAGAGTGAATAATCTAGCTCACATCGCTATGTGATTTGTTATGAATCTCACGCCCAATGAGTTCTGGGGTTCGATCATGTTTTACATGTGAAAGAGGTGTTAGTCAACGGGTTTGCGACGTTCATTTCCGTGTGTACATTGCAAATCTCTATGTCATACTGTAGACATTGCTACCACACTCCACTTGGAGCTATTGCAGATGGCTGCTCCACTTTACGTATCCTGATTGCTACTCAGAGTCATCCGGATTGGTGTTAAAGCTTGAATCGACGTAACCCTTTACGGTGAACTCTTTATTACCCCAATAATCGAGAAATATTTCCGCAGTCTTCTAGTTATTAAGGATAATCCTGACCGCTGTCTAGTGATCCACTCCTCGATCACTTTTGTACCCCTTGACGGACTCTTGGCAAGGCACACACAGGTGCGATACACAACAGGGCATACTATACAGAGCCTGTGGCTAAGGCATAGGGGACAACATTGATCCTTTTTCTTTCTTAAGCCATGGTCGAGCTTTGAGTCTCACTCAACTTCACACCTTACAAATTAGGCAAGAACTCTTTGTTTGACTGATCCATTTTGAACTCTTTCAAAATCTTGTCAAGGTATGTACTCATTGAAAGTCTCATCAGGCTACTTGATCTATCTCTATAGATCTCGATGCCCAACAATTAAGTAGCTTTGTCCAGGTATTCCTTTGAAAAACTCTTTTCAAACAACCCTTTATGCTTTCTCGAAATTCTACATCATTTCCGATCAACAATATGTCATCCACATATGCTTATCAGAAACTCTATAGTGGTCCCACTCACATTATTGTAAATACAAGTTTCTCATAAACTTTGTATAGACTCAAAAACTTTGATCACTCATCAAAGTGTATATTCCAACTCCGAGATGCTTGCTCCAGTCCATAGAAGGATCACTGGAGCTTGCACACCTTTTAGCATCCTTAGGATTGACAAAGCCTTCTGGTTGTATCTCATACAACCTTTCCTCAAGGAAGGAAACGATGTTTTGACATCCATCTGCCATATTTCACAATTCAAAACCGCAGCAACTGCTAACATAATTCCAACATACTTTAGCATCGCTACGGGTGAGAAAGTCTCACCACAGTCAACTCCGTGAACTTGGCAAAGACTCTCTTGCGACAAGTCGAGCTTTATAAATGGTGAGATTCACCATCAGCGTATGTCTTCATCTTAAATGTCCATTTGTACTCAACGACCATCCGTTCAACGAGCAAGTCTACCAAAATCCATACTTGGTTTTCATACTTGGATCCTTTCTCGGATTTCACGGCCTCTAACCATTTGCTGGAATCCGGGCCCATCATTTCTTCTCCATAGCTCGTAGGTTCATCGTTGTCCAACAACATGACCTCTAAGACAGGGTTGTCATACCACTCAGGAGCAGTACACGTCCTTGTTGACCTACGAGGTTTGATAGTAACTTGATCCGAAGCTTCATGATCATCATCATTAACTTCCTCTTCAACTAACGTAGGCTTCACGGAAACATCTTCCCGCGTTGCGCTACACTTTGGTTGAAACAAAGGTTCAACAACCTCATCAAGTTCTATCTTACTCCCACTCAATTCTTTCGAGAGAAACTCTTTCTCAAGAAAGGACCGGTTTTAGCAACAAACACTTTATTCTTGGATATGAGATAGAAGGTTTACCCAATTGTTCTTAGGGTATTCAGTGAAGATGCATTTGTCTGCTTTGGGTTCGAGCTCATTAGGTGAAAACCTTTTTCACATAAGCGTCGCATCCCCAAACATTAAGAAATGTCAGCTTAGGTTTCTATCAAACCATAATTCACATGGTGTCATCTCAACAGATTTACATGGTTCCCTATTTAAAGTGAATGTAGTTGTCTCTAATGCATAACCCCAAAATGATAGTGGCAAAATGATAAGAGACATCATAGTTCGCACCATATCCAATAGAGCATGACTAAGACTTTCGGACACACCATCACACTAAGGTATTCCAGGTGGCGTGTGTTGTGAAACAGCTTCCACTTTGTCTTAAGTTGTATACCAAACTCATAACTCAGGTATTCACCCCCACGATCATATCGTAGACATTTTATCTTCTTATCATGATGATCTCAAAGTTCACTCTGGTTTTGCTTGAACTTTTCAAACGATTCAGGCTTGTGTTTTATTAAGTAAATATACACTATATCTACTCAAATCATCAGTGAAGGTAAGAAAATAACGATATCCACCACATGCTACAACACTCATTGGATTGCACACATCAACGTGTATCATTTCCAATAAATCAATTTCCCGCTCCATCAAACCGGAAAACGGGGTCCTTAGTCATCTTGCCCAAGAGGCATGGTTCGCGTGTCTCAACCGATTTGAAATCGAATGAGTCCAAAGATCCATCAGCATGGAGTTTCTTCATGCGATTTATACCAATATGACATTTAGCGACAGTGCCACAAGTATGTGGTATTATCATTATTAACTTTGTCGCTTTTGGCATCAATGCTATGAACATGTGTATTACTATGATCAAGATTCAACAAACCATTCTCATTGGGTGCATGACCATTGAAGGTATTATTCATGTAAACGGAATAACCATTACTCTCTAACTTAAATGAATAACCGTGATGCAATAAATACGATCTAATCACGTTCATGCTCAACGCAAAACACCAAATAACACCTATTTAGGTTTGTCACTAATCCTGAAGGTAGATCGAGCATGCGATGTTGATCACATCAACCTTGGAAACATTTCCAACACACATCGTCACCTCACCCTTAGCTAGTGCTCCGTTTATTCCGTAGCTTTCATTTCGAGTAACTAACATTTAGCAACCAAACTAGTATCCAATACCCAGGTGCTACTAGGAGTACTATCAAGGTACACATCAATAACACACATATCAAATATACTTCTATCGACGTTGCTAGCCTTCTTATCTACCAAGTATCTAGGGTTGTTCCGCTTCAGTGACCGCTCTCCTCATAATCGAAGCACTTAGTCTCGGGTCTGGGTTCAACTTTGGGTTGCTTCACTGGAGCAGCAACTGACTTGCTATCCATGAAATTTCCCTCCTAGCCCTTGCCCTTCTCGAACTAGTGGTTTCACTAACCATCAACACTTGATGCTCCTTCTTGATTTCTACCTTCACTGTGTTAAACATCGCGAATAGCTTACGGATCATTATTTACATCCCTGCCATTTTATAGTTCATCACAAAACTCTTGTAGCTTAGTGACAATGACTTGGAGAACCATATCAATCACTATCTTATCTGGAAGATCAAATCCCACTCGATTCAAGCGATTGTAGTACCCAGACAATCTGAGCACATGCTCAATGATTGAGCTATTCTCCTTCATCTTGCAGGCAAAGAATCTTGTTGGAGATCTCATATCTGGCAACATGGGCACGAGGCTGAGATCCCAATTTCAGCTCTTAGAACATCTCCTATGTTTCATGACATTCGAAACGTTTTGGAGCCTCAAAGCCATAATGCATGACGCATTGAACTATCAAGTAGTCATCGGAATGTGCCTATCAGATGTTCACAACATCTACAGACGACGCTAGAGGGGGTGGCGCACCGACCGATGCATTTAGGACATAATCCTTCTATGAAGCAGTGGGGACAATCCTCAAATCACGGACCCAATCCGCAATATTGCTACCATCATCTTTCAACTCTATTTCTCTAGGAACATATATCAAGGGAGCTACAACGTGAGCAAGTAATCTACAACATAATTTGCAAAGACACTACTGACTATGTTCATGATAATGAGTTCAACTAATCATATTATTTAAGAACTCCAACTCAAATTGACATCCCTCCGGTCATTCAAGTGATACATGATCCAAATTCACCAACTCAAGTCCGATCATAACGTGAGTTGAGGTGGTTTTAATGGTGAACATCATCATGTTGATCATATCTACTATATGACTCATGTTCGACCTTTCGGTCTCTTGTGTTCCGAGGCCATGTCTGTACATGCTAGGCTCGTCAAGTTTAACCCGAGTGTTACGCATGTGCAACACTGGCTTTCACCCGTTGTATGCGAACATAGAGTCTATAACACCCGATCATCATGTGGTGTCTCGACACGACGAACTTTCGCAACGGTGCACACTCGGGGAGAACACAATTTATCTTGAAATTTAAGTGAGGGATCACCATATAATGCTACCGTCATCCTAAGCAAAACAAGGTGCATAAAAGGATTAACATCACATGCAAATCATAAGTGACATGATATGGCCATGAACTTGTGCTTTTGATCTCCATCTATAAAGCATGGGCATGATCTCCATCGTCACCGGCATGACACCATGATCTCCATCATCTTGATCTCCATCAACGTGTCGCCGTAGGGATTGTCGCGCCCACCATGCTTCTACTACTATTCATACCGTTTAGCGATAAGTAAAGCATTACATAGTGCTTAATGATTGACTCGCAGGTCATACAATAATTAAAGACAACCCTATGGCTCCTGCCAGTTGCCGTACTCATCGACATGCAAGTCGTGATATTCTATACAAAACATGATCATCTCATACATCACATATATCTCATCATGTAATTAGTCATATCAAATCACAACATACCTTGCAAAAACAAGCTAGACGTCCTCTAATTGTTGTTGCATGTTTTACGTGGCTGTTATGGGTATCTAGCAAGAACAATTCTCACCTAGGCAATGACCACAACGGTTATACATATGTTGCTTTTCAACCTTCTCAAGGACCGCCTTTGTCGAATCCGATCCAACTACAGTAGGAGAAATAGACACCCGCCAGCCATCTTTGTGCAACAAAGTTACACGTCATTCAATGGAACCGGTCTCTCATAAGCGTACGAGTAAGGTTGGTCCAGGCCGCTTCATCCCACAATACCGCTGAATCAAAACACGACCAAGGGAGGAAGCAATCTAAGCATCAACGCCCACAAACTCCTTTGTGTTCTACTCGAGATCTCATCTACACATAGACCTAACTCTGATACCACCATTGGGGAACGATGCATGGGAAACAAAAAATTTCCTACCACACGCAAAATCTATCCATGGTGATGAGCATCTACAAGAGGGAGAGTGGATCTACATACCCTTGGAGATCACTAAGCGGGAAGGGTTAAGAAACACGGTTGATGTAGTCGAACGTCTTCACGATCCAAATCACCGAGCGTCCCGTGATCCCATCATGATCCGTCCTGCGATCCAATCATGATTCGTCCTACGATCTCATCACAATCCATCCCGTGATCCAATCACGAATCATCTCGCGATCTTGATCACGGCCCTTCCGATCTAGCGCCGAACAGATGGCACCGCCGCGTTCAGCACACGTACAGCTCGATGACGATCTACGCCTTCTTGATCTAGCAAGAGGGAGTGAAGAGGTAGATGAGTTCTCTGGCAGCGCAACAGTATGGTGGCGGCGGTGGTGAACTAATCCTGCAGGGCTTCGCCTAAGCACCATAGAACTAATCTAGAGGAGAAACAGATCTGGAGGAAGAAGAGGGCAACACATGGTAATTAGGGTTAGATTTCCCCTCTAAATCCTCTAGTATATATATAGCAGGGAGGGAGGGGAGGACGCAGCCTCAAGCCCTCAAGGTTTGGTCGAAATTGGAGGTGGAGGAGTCCTACTCCAATCCTATTAGGAGTAGGACTCTTCCTTTCCACTTGGAAACTCTTTCCACCTCTACACCTTTCGGGTTTTCCACCCCTAGCCGCATGGGCCTTAGTGGGGGATTAGTCCAGCCCACCAGGGGCTGGTTTGACTCCTCCGACAGCCCATGAGGTCCTTTGGGTCGAGACACCCCTCCCGATGGTCCCTGACACCCTCCCGTCACTCCAGGTACACTAGCGATGAGCTCAAAACTTTTCCGGTGACCAAAATAGGACTTCCTATATATCAGTCTTTACTCCAGACCATTCTGGAGCTCCTCGTGACATCTAGGATTTCATCCGGGACTCTGAACAACCTTCGGTCACCACCATACATAACTCTATACTACCGAAACGTCATCGAACCTTAAGTGTGTAGACCCTATGTGTTCGAGAACTATGTAGACATGACCGAGACACCTCTACGGTCAATAACTAATAGACAGACCTAGATGCCCATATTGGTTCCTACATATTCTATGAAGATCTTTATCGGTTGAACCTCTATGTCAAGGATTCAGTTAATCCCGTATGTTGTTCCCTTTGTTCCTCGGTATGTGACTTGCCCGAGGTTGGATCGTTGGTATCTCCGTACCTAGTTCAATCTCGTTACTACCAAGTCTCTTTACTCGTTACGTAATACACGATCACGTGGCTAACACTTTAGTCACCTTGCTTGCAAGTCTTGTTGTGATGTTGTATTACTGAGTGGGCCCTAAGATACCTCTCCGTCACACGGAGTAACAAATCCCAGTCTTGATCCATCCCAACCCAACAGACACCCTCGGAGATACCTGTAGAGCACCTTTATAGTCACCCAGTTACGTTGTGATGTTTGATACACAGAAGGTACTCCTCCGGTGTCAGTGAGTTGCATGATCTCATGGTCATACGAACATATACTTGACATGTAGAAAATTGTAGCAATAAACTGACATGATCATATACTACGTTTATAGTTTGGGTCTTGTCCATCACATCATTCTCCTAATGACATGATCCCGTTATCAAATGACTTCTCATGTCCATGGCTAGGAAACCTTAACCAGCTTTGATTAACAAGCTAGTCTATTAGAGGCATACTAGGGACCTGGTGTTGTCTATGTATCCACACATGTATCTGAGTTTCCGATCAATAAAATTATAGCACGGATAATAAAGGATTATCATGAACAAGGAAATATGATATTAACTAATTTATTCTTGCCTCTAGGGCATACTTCCAACACATAGGAAAGACAATACTATTAAAAGGGGGTAAGGTACTGTTGGTGAACAAAATGCTCATATGTGCACAAGTGATAGTCACCAAAAACATCCAAAAGCTCTTCCACAAAAGTTTGTCCAAAGCCAAATACTCAAAATCGGTGCAACCAACAATTCCCACTCGGTGCCACCGATTCCCAGACTCAGACAGACCCAAGCCAAACCCTAACCATTCGGTGCAACTGAATTTAGTTCAGTGCCACCGAGTTTGGGTTGCCAACTTCTTGTTACCCAATTTCAAAAAATCAGTCCGACCGAGTTTGTTGAATCGGCTTCACAGAGTTTGGCAATCTGGTCGTTGGTCACCTAATAGGTGCAACCGAGATTTATATATCGGTCTCACCGAGATTCAAAAGTTTTTACCATTGGACCAACTCTGTACCACCGAGATTCACACATGGGTGTCAACGAGTTGGTCACTTAAGGTGTAACGGTTGGATTTTTGGAGATGCCTATATAAACCCCTCCACCACCACTCCCTCGCAAGAGAAGCACTTAGAACAGATCCCCACTCATACCAACTTATTTTCTGAGAGAGATCCAACTACTCATGTGTTGAGATCATGCCATTCCATTCCAACCATATGAAGCTTGCTCTCTAGCCTCCCCAAGTTGCTTTCCACCCAATCAATCTCTTCCACCATAGCCAAATATCAGAGAGAGTGATTGAGTGTTGAGGAGTCTATCATCTTGGAGGACAAGAGCAAGGAGTTCATCGACATTATCGAGCCTATTACCTTTTGGAGGGTGGTGCCTCCTAGATTGGTTAGGTGTCGCTTGGGAGCCTCCTACTTCGTGTTGTGGAGTGAACCAAGAAGTTTGTAAGGGAAAGGAGATCACCTATTTCGTGAAGATCTACCCCGAGTTAGGATAGTCCTTTGTGGCCGTAGGCCATCATGGTATAGTCAAGGTTGGTTCTTTGTGGAACCCTCTGTGGGTAGAGCCCTCTATGGACTCTCGCGAACATTACCCTCCTTGGGTTGAAGACTCCATAAACATGGACGTACAATAGCTCCACCTATTGAAACGATGGGAAAAATCATCGTGTCTCCAAATTGCATTTGATCTTGGTACCCTTCCCTTACTACTCATGCTTGTCTTCACTTTCTGCTCCTATACTCGTTAACATGCATGTATAGGGCGTGCCTTACGTGGTATGAATGCTAAAATCTACCAACACTTAAAATTGGGAAAAAGTAGATATTTAATTGGTCAAGTAGTCTAAGCACCCCCTCTAGACATACTTTCGATCCTACAATAGGTCCCCAAAGCGCCCCCAAAGGTTTCCATTCCGACACCATGAGCCCTATAGGGCGGATGTCATCGCCGAACGCACCATTGCATCACCAAAACCCACTTTGCACACGAAGACCATCTTTCGTCGGCATAAAGATGTACTCCCTGTTCCCTTTTGAATTTGTCCATTGTGGGATCCCTTCCCGCCACAACGATAAGGGAAGAGGACCCGAGCCGCTATAAATGGTGGCTAAGTTGCACCATAGAGAGGGGAGGAAACACAGGGACAAGAGAAGAGAGGCAAAACCACTAGAACACCCTCGTGATGCAACTCGCCACTCGTGAGGCAATCCACCAAAGCAGGAGTAGGGTTTTACGCTTCGTAGCGGCCCGAACCTGGGTAAATCGTTGTGTGCAATCTTCTTCCTTGTCATCGTGCAACCTCTTCGTCTAAACCATCGAGTTATGTGCTAGGAGGGGTGAGACTGCTAGGGATCTTTGCACACGCCCCTGTGTTCAAACTTCCTTGAGTTTTGCGGAGCCTGAGATCCAACACTATCTTGCATGTTTCAGTTACTACTTTTTATGTGAGCATGATTGAAATCATCATGCCTATCTTAATGGCTATAAAGAAAAAGCTTGTTGGGAGGCAACCCAATGAATAAATTATTTTTATCTTTTAGCTTCTATTTTTGAGTGTTTTTTAAAGTTATTATTCTGTTATGATTGTGTTTTTATGTTTTATTTAGTGTTTTTGCCAAGTAATGCCTTTAGGATGATCAAAAAGATGAGTAGAAACAATGCTAAATCTGAATCAAAAACTTTATTCCGAGTGCACAAATTTTATTTTTTTACTACAACATGATATTGGGATGAAATTTGCACACAGTATTTCTATACAAACTATTTATGTTGTCCTATTTTTTTAGAATTTTTAGAGTGACAGAATTATGGGTAGAGTAAAGATTACTATGGACTGTCCTGTCTCACGCAAATTCTATTTTCGTTGCATTGTGTGCTTGTTTTGATGAATCTATGGCTTGTATTTGAGGGGGAACGTTGCATGGGAAACAAAAAATTTCCTAGGCTTCACCAAGATCAATCTAGGATATGAGAATCTACGAGAGGAGAGATCAGATCCACATAGCCTTGTAGATTGCTAAGCGGGAGGCGTTAAGAAATGCGGTTGATGAGTCGAACATCTTCATGATCCAAATCGCTAGCTGTATCGTGATCCAATCACGATCCATCCCGACCTAGCGCTGAACGGACAGCACCTCCGTGTTCAGTACACGTACAACTCAATGACAATCTCCGCCTTCTTGATCTAGCAAGAGGGAGCGGAGAGGTAGATGAGTTCTCCGGCAGCACAACAACATGGTGGCGGTGGTGATGAACTAATCCGACAGGGCTTCGGCAAGCTCCAACCACATGGCATGCCCTCTTCGTCCCGGCTTTTCCCCGCGCATGGGCCGCATCGTCGCCCTCACGAGTCTGCCAAGAGCCGACGCATAGGCGTGTCGTGCTCCTCGTGAACCATGAACTACGACACCTTCGTGTTGTGAGCGGTCGCTGCAACGACTGGGAATGACACGCACCCAGGTGTGCCACCACCACCGGCAAGACCCAGGCGCGTCCATATGAGAAAAGTCTGGGGGCTCATGCCCGAGGACTTGATCAACAGACCGGCACAAAGTTGGGGCAGAGTGGACATGCTTGGGAGACGCGTTGTGACCCGCACCCACTGGAGGTTTGAACCTATTCGTCGGGCATGCAGGAGCAGGCCCTGGGAGTGGGCAAGGACCGGTGGCGGGCGTTGGCTGTGCAGGCTGGGCGCCACCAAGCACCTCCTAGCGCGCCTCTCGGGCCCGGGGCGACCACCCGCAGGCTTGTCTGTGCTGGCGCCTGAGGGCTCGAGAACCTCTACAACGACCATGTTGACGAGTGCCCGGGCTGTGAAGGGATCAACGCCGACTACCATGACAACTGGAGGAGCGTACGCGACCTCGCAAGTGTCCCTCGTCCGGCCTGGAATGCACAACCTCACGAGGGCAGCATGCGGGGTTGGTCTGGCGAGGGTGCCCGACACTTGTAGTATCGTGAGGCACACCTGCTGGTAGGCGACCCCAGCCTGGAGACAAAGGGTGAAACACACGCCCATGTCTCTAGGGTGCGCGTCGCGTGCTTAGGGACCGAGGGTGGAACACACACCCATGTCCCCGGGCCAGGCTTCGCCCCGGTGAGGCGCGTCGGGGCACCGCCTTAGGCATCAGACTCACGCAAAGGAGTGGAGCCCTACCAGGCCCCTCCCGTAGAGCAGGGGGCTGCGGTGCTACTACAACAACAACATCCAACCTCGGGCCCTGGAGTGCCCATGGCCTTGCTCCGACGCGGGCCTTCCCTGCAGAGGGCACGAGGGGCTTCCCCCGTGCTCGAGGGCCTCTTCGGAGCCAACCCCGTTTCGCCACGTCCAGCTTGGGGGCGTGGAGTGGGCCTCATGACTGAGACGCATGGAGCTCGCTCCACACCCTGAGGACCAACTCGTGAAACTCTCATGTAATAATGAGTGGGATGTATATGCCCGGGACCCCCTGAGGACGTAGAGGGGTTCCTTCCCACGCCCAAGTGGAAGCCCCATGCTCTGCGCTGGCGGACATCACTGTCCTCCAATGACTATGCACACGCAACGTGGATGCCCTACGCTCCGCATTGGGGGAAGACTGTCACATCCCTAGTTAGCATTGCTCTATGATAGCAAGTGTGTGTGCATCATATTTTGATTCTGCATAAACATGAAATGGGGATCAAAAGAAACCCCAGCACCTCACTTGAATTAAACCAATTGAAATGTTGTGAATTTTCAACAATTCCATGTCTGATATTTATTAGCTACAATATATCAGGGGACATCTTATTTTTAAAACATATTTAGCATTTTTAAAATAATTAATACTGCTAGTGAAATTGCCAAATAAAGCATTAGAAATATTTCAGTCATTCAAAAATATTGAAACTTTTTGTGTAGGTTTGAAATATTCAAACTATGCTTGCAAAAATGTTTCAATATATTTTGTGTTAGTTGTATGGCCCTAACAAAAATAGAAAAATTTTTATAAATAGGAAAAGAAAACAGAAATGAAAAGAGAGAGAGAGTACTTTAGACCGAGTTGCAGGCTGGCCCACCTGGCCCATCCGGGTCATCGTCCTCCTGGCGGCCAGGAGGCCGGGCGTGTGGCCCCCGTGCGCTCGTGCCGGAGCTGCCACACAGCTCCTTGCCTGGCTGCATAACCCCATCATGCTAGCGAGCGGGATAAGATTACCGTGCTGCCCCGTCCGCTCCTCCCTTGCCATTCGCCCATCCTCCTCTACCTCCCCACTTTGCTCCGCCATGGCCGCCGCAGCCTCGCCACTGCAGCGCCCGCTCCAACCGCTTCCCCTCGCCCCCGAGCCGCTCTTCCGCTTTGCCTCGACGCCCTCGTCCTCCTGGATGAGCCAAACATTGTCGGAAGCCCTCCTTCATCGCCCCGAGCTTGTCTTCAACCTTCGGCCGCCGACAAGGATTCAAAGGCCGCCGCTGCTCCAGACTGTCCTCAAGCTCGCTTTCGACACCGTCGTGATCGTTGTGAGCCCCCAGTCCTGTTCCCCCTCTCCCCATAATCGATTGCCCATCGTAGCTACAAGGTCCATTGAGATCCAAGGAGCTCCGCCAGGTGAGCTCATCGCCAGCGACGTTCTGGTGATCAGGTGGTCTCTCTGAGGCCACCATCGGGTCTGTAGCGATGCGTAGGTGCCGTAGGAGGCAAGAGCCAGTCCATTTGCGTGCTGTGATGACGAGCTCTAGCTTGCCCGAGCTCCGGCAGCCGCCAAGCTCGCCGCCGGCAACCATTACGGCAGCCCCATGGCCACCTGATCCTCTAGCTGGATGCAGCCCAGCGTGGCCTACCTTATGGTGGTCTCCGCGCATCCATCCGCCGCCGTTTGCGCGGTTCTGGCGAGAAACCGCCGTTGGTTTGGTCACCATCGGCAAAACTCTGGCGCCGCTCACGTGGCAAAGCCATTAGCCACTAATCCCCATGCTTAATTAGGCTAACAACCACTGATAAAGGGCCCCACAGAGTGTCAAAGCCCAATTAGCATTGGGTTTGACCGGGGATTAGCCCTGTGTCACTGACTGGTGGGCCTTGGCTATCAGGTTTGACCTGGCACTGTCAGTTGACCCGCTGACGTCATGCTGATGCCACAAATGATTTTCTAATATAAATTAATTCCAGAAAATACTAAAAACTTTAGAAAATCATAGAATTTAATCTTTAACTCAATTGAAATAAATTATATATGCAAATTTATCAGAAAATTACAATGAGTCCAATGGTGCTATTATTATGCATGATAGAGCAATCTAAATAGGAGAACATTTTTAGGAGGTTTGAAATATTCGAACTACACTCTAGGAAATGTGTTGGTATTTTTGTGCTAGGTCCTTGTGGCCCAAACAAAAATAAACAAATGTCAGAAGAAAAGAAAATAGAAAACAAAACTAAAAAGAGAGAGAGAGAGATCTCACCTGTTGGCCCAGCTCTGTAGTAGGCCTAGCCCACCCTGGCAAGCGGTCGTCTTCAACCTTTGCCAGTAGGCACAGGCGAAGCCGTGCATGCCCAGCTAGGACACCTCCACCTCTTGCTTCGCCGTGGCACGGGCGGGCCTTCTAGCGATGCCACGAGGTCGCCCATACCCCTGGCTCCATTCCCCTCTCCCCCGGTCCCTCTTCTCGTCTCCAACGGTCGCCCTCGATCTCACCCGAGTGCTGCCGTTGGTGCCATTCGCCATAGACGTAGCCATTGACCCCTCAAGCCCCATAGCCACGTCCAGAAGCTCCGGGCCGTCACCTTTGTCTTCTCCATGCATCTAGGTGCCTTGAGGTATTACCCTCTGGTGCCCTCTAAATTAGCTTAAGAGCTAATCACCCATTAACCACCCCCCTGACGCTGACTTGTGGGCCCCAAGCTTAATTAACCAACCATTTGTTTTTAATTAAGCAACAGTTAACAATGTGCCTATGACATGTGGGTCCTACCGCCAGGTTTGACCTGAGCTGGCCCTGTTGACTAGGTGCCGTTAGCATGACCTGGTGCTGATGCAGCAAAGTATTCTGGAATTAAAATAAGTCAATAAATGATTCAATATTTTCGGAAAATGTTTAAAACTTCTAAAAATCATAGAAACTAATCTATAAGTCAGATGAAAATAATTTATATTTGAAAAATGATCAGAAAAATCCAATGAATCTGTTTATGCCATGATCATGCATGTTTGAGAAAGTTAAAATCACCAAGTAGGACATTTCATGATTAGGATAATTTAATAAATAGTGTTGGAGTTGGAATTTAGTATAAGTTTGAATTCCACTTCACTTAATATGACTACCTATAACACTAGGTCAATTCAGTAACTTAACATGCCATTTCATGCATCATGATTGTTGCATCACATTGAATGTGTTCCTTTCTTGTGTGTTGGTGTTTGTTCCCTCTCGGTAGTTGATGGTTCCGACGATGTGAAAGTTGACACCGATGAAGAGAAATGATATCTTCAGGACTGTCAGGCAAGCAAACCCCCTTGAGCATATTGATATGAACCCACTCTCTCGCTCCTTCTCTCTTTTATTGCATTAGGACAATCACGATTCAACTGTTACATGTTCCCGGTAGTTAAACCCATTCCATTGCATGACCTGTCTTTGCCATAGTAAATAGTTAAAACCACTTAGCATGAGTAGCAACTGCTTGAGCCTTGTTGTGCTTGCTCATCCATGCTTGCTTAGTTACTATGCCTGCTATGCTTAGAGTCATGTCGGGTCGGGTCTGATACATCTGGGTGATAGATCGGAATGGCAGTATTCATGTCCTACTGTGTGAGAGTTAAGTGTGTGAACACGATTTGGTAATGGTAGCGATGAGAGGCCACGTAGGACTACATTGCGGGTTGTCTCATTGGGACCGACCTGAAGAACTAAGTTCTATGTTTGTGATCCAAGACAGTTACTACCACACATTGGGCTCCGGTAACTCGACCCCTCTCGACTTATTAATCGCCTAGACCTCTGTCCAGGAGTCGCAACTAGTTTTTGGTGTTTGTAGGAACAGTGATGGTGGCCGTGCATAGCACTGCCCGACGGGGTGAGCTATGATGTAGTAGATGCACAGTGGCACGGTGTACCAAGTGGCACGCGAACGGTGGGCTTGGGAACCCTGCGCACATCGTTTGGGGCCATAGCAGAAACTTCGGCCGGACTTCCGTGCGGGTTCAGTCTCAAATAGGCGATAAACCTGGACTAGGGTCTTGTGTGGTTGACGGTCGTGGCCGACGCCCATGCCAGTGCTTCCGCTTGAAGGTTGCTGAGATGCATGACGTGCATATGGTGATAAGTGGTGAGAGCGTGTGTGAAGAAGTATACCCCTGCAGGGTGAAATAATCTGTTCGAATAGCCGCGTCCTAGGATATGGACTACTTGGAGAACTTACGTGGTTCATAGAAAACTTGAAGTGGATACTCTAAAATGCGCAAGATAAGCATGAGTGCTATGGATGGCCTTCACGTAGGGAGACGGAAGTGGATCCATAGTGGTGTATTGATTAGAGAATATGTAGACTCGTGTGCGCTATCCCACCTCAAAGATACTAGTTGTAGTCATAGTATAGGTTAGCAAAGAGTCAAAGCTGGCTTGCTGCAATTAATTCCACAACCCCCTTCATTGATACTGATGCATATGTAGTTAGTTCTAATGTAAGTCTTGCTGAGTACCCTTGTACTCACGTTTTCTTACTTATGTTTTGCAAAGGAAACGTCAGTCTCATTAGTGGTACTTATGACGTGAAGTTCGATGTTCACCGGATTAGCTTGGGAATCCCAGACAGAGGTCTGGTTCCTTTTGTAGGGTCGTTGTAGATTTCCAGTCTCCTCTAGCCACTTTTGTAGATGTCTATACCCAGACATATTTAAACTTCCACTTGTTTGATTGAATGCTCTGAATGTTGTGTCTTGTGACCCCTGTTTGTAACATCTTATTGTATTGGCTCTTCTGAGCCTTCTAAATAAATGTTGTAATTTTGTATGGTTATGTTGTGATGCCATAGTGATATCTATGCATATCGGGCATGTCGTGCGTACGTGTGACGTGCAACGGTATGTATGGGATTCGACACCTAGTTGTGTGTCTTTAGTAGTACGCTTTATGGGGAAATGCCTCTTTGTGCTTCCATCGAGCCTTGGTAGCTTGCTACTGCTCCAGACACATTAATTGACCGGCATCTATCCTTCTTTGATGTTGTGTCTGTCCCTTCGGGGAAATGTCTCGCAGTGTAATGGAGTCCCTATAGCCTGCTATGACTCGTCTACGTGTAGTGATGACATTTATGTCCCACGGCGTAATGGAGTCCTTGTAGCTTGCTATGACTCGTCTACACATGCTAGAGATCGACACCTGCATTGTTGGGTTACGTATGCCTGTACCTGTACGGATGTGCCACTTTGGTTCTACGACTAGTCATGTCGGCCAGGGTTCGTTGACATTTGAATGCTAGACACATTCACATACGTGAGTCAAAAGACGCAAACGGTCCCGGCCCAGGTAAGGTGGCAGCCGTGGAGATAACCGTGTGTGAGACCGCAAAGTGATGTGATGTGTTACGGGCTGGATTCTTATGGCTTAGGATTGGGGTCCCGACAATAGATGAGTCCCCATAGCGGTTTGGAAACTTTCCCAAAATTAGGAAGTAAAGACACTTCCGCGGTCTGAGTTAATCTCCAAAGGAACACCATGAAGAGAAACTATTCAGGAAACGTATAACTCCACTAGCTGGCTAGGAGTTATACTCTCCCGAAGAGGAAGAAAATGAGCCACTTTGGAAAGACGGTCTATGACCCCAAATATAGCATTATTCCCTCTCTTAGTCCTGGGAAATCTAGT
This sequence comes from Hordeum marinum, assembly GCA_022496015.1. Taxonomy (NCBI): domain Eukaryota; kingdom Viridiplantae; phylum Streptophyta; class Magnoliopsida; order Poales; family Poaceae; genus Hordeum; species Hordeum marinum. The sequence goes on along the minus strand of CM039672.1, from coordinate 231,796,887 downwards.
AATGAAATCCATACCAACCTTTTCCCATTTCCATTCAGGAATAGCTACGGGTTGAAGGGTGCCAGCAGGCCTTTGATGCTCTGCCTTAACGCGATGACAGACGTCGCAGTTGGCAATGAACTGAGTAATTTCTCTCTTCATCCTAGTCCACTAGAACCTATGGCATAGGTCCTGATACATCTTGGTACTACCAGGATGAATCATGAGAGGAGAATCATGAGCCTCCTTAAGGATCAACTACCGCAGATGTTGCTTCTTCGGGATCACCAAACGGTTCTCAAAGAATACAACACCACGATCATCTTCCGAGATGCATCTAACATTACCCCTCCTAATGTTTTTCTTGATCCGAGATATCCCGGCATCATGCTTATGGGCTTCTATGGTTTGATCCATAAGAGTAGGTTTCGCCACCAGGTTGGAAAGAAAGCCTTGAGGAACAATGTGGAGGTTCAACTTTCGAAATTCCTCATGGAGAAGTGGTTGACTTTGTTGTAACATCAGATTGTTACAATAAGACTTACGACTTAGTGCATCAGCCATGACATTGGCCTTCCTCGGGGTGTAAGTTATCCCTAAGTCGTAATCTGTAATCAACTCAACACACCATATTTGCCTGAGATTCAAATCCATATGGGTGAAGTTATATTGCAAGCTTTGGATATCAATGTAAATTTCACAACAATTACCCAGAAGGTAATGTCGCCAGGTTTTTAGTGCATGGGCCACAGTTGCAAGCTCAAGATCATGTGTTGGATAATTATCCTCATGTGGACTCAACTGTCGAGATACGTATGCAATCACATGACGATCTTGCATGAGAATGCAACCTAATCCTTGTCATGAGGTGTCGCAATAGATAACAAAGTCCTTAGAGAAGTCTGGTGGTACCAGAACGGGAGCAGAGGTCAGGCGTCTTTTCAACTCCTGAAAACTGTGCTCAAATTGTGGGGTCCACTCAAACTTTTTATCTTTCTTGAGGAGTTCACTCAGAGGTTTCGCAACCTTAGAGATGTTCTCAACGAAGCGGCGACAATAGCTCGCTAAGCCAAGGAAACTCTTAACTTGCTTAACCGATTCAGGTTGAGTCCACTCACGGACGGCCTGAACTCTCTCGGGATTGACAGCAATACCTTTACAAGAGATCTCGTGGCCTAGATAGGTCACTTCTGGTAACCAAAATTCACACTTGGAGAATATGGCATACAAACGATGCTCTCAAAGTTTCATCAATACCAGCCTTAGATGCTTGGCATGTTCCTGTTCGTTCTTCGAGTAGATGAGTATATCGTCGAGGTAAACCACAACGAATTTATCCAGATACTCCATGAAGATCGAATTCATTAAGCGAGAGAAGGTGGCTGGGGCATTGGTTAAACCGAAGGACATGACGATGTACTCATATTGGCCATAACGAGTAACAAAAGCCATTTTTGGAATGTCCCCGTTTCTAATTCTGATTTGATTGTATCCCAACCTCAAATCCTTCTTGGAAAAGACGGAGGATCCGGTGAGTTGATCATACAAATCGTTGATCCTGGGAAGCGGAAACTTGTTCTTTATGGTGACCAGATTCACTTGCCGATAATCCACAACCATCCGATTCGATCCTCTTTCTTCTTAACGAAGAGGATGGGGCAAGCCCAAGGAGAAGAACTAGGATGGATGAAACCGTTTTTCAAAGCCTCATCGAGTTGTTTCTTGAGTTCAGCTAGTTCTAAGGGTGCCATCTTATAGGGTCTTCTGGCTATTGGGACAGTCCCTGGGATGAGCTCTATCACAAACTCTACATCTCTGACAGGTGGAATTCCTGGCAGTTCTTTTGGAAAGACATCCGGAAAGTCTCGGACTACCAGAATATCTTCTAGTTCTAGAAGAGGGCTAGCATTGAGAGAATAGAGTTGGCGCTTGACTGCTCGGGTGGAGCCATTAACTATCTCACCCGATGGATGTGTAAGCTGAACATTCCTAGTATGAGTATCAATCTTAGCATAGTGGGATTTCATCCAATCCATGCCTAAGATGATATTGATGTCTGAAGACTTGAGGGCTATCAAAGATGCTAGAAACACTAGCCTATCCACAAGAATCTCATTGTCATGGCTTACCCTAGAGGTTTGCCATTTTGAACCTGGAGTCTGAACTACTAAAGGTGTACGCATATCACAAAAAGTCATGTTATGCAACTATGCATAACTTTCTGAGATGAATGAATGAGATTCTCTAGTATCAAACGGAACGGATGTTGGATGACTATTGACAAGGAGCGTACCTAGGATAACATCAGGATCCTTAAGGGCTTCTTCAGCAGAAACATAATTCACTCGACCACGAGAAGAAGCTGGCTTCACATAGAAGGCTTTTCTCAGCTTCCCACGTCCAGTCGGCTTAGCATTGTTCTGAGGACACTCACGGGAGTAGTGTCCTGGTTCTCCACATTTGTAGCAGACAATAGCAGCTTGGGGAGCAATATTAGCAGGGGGACCTCCAAATGTCCTGGCTTGATGGTTGGGCTGAACTGGGCGAGGCGCCTGGAAGGATGGCCTCGCGGTGTACCTTGGTGGCAGAGCTGCATTGGGCACCCACACTTGGCGTTTGTTGGAGCCCGAGCCAGATGGGGGGCTGAAGTCACGGGTGTGCTTCTTAGTTGCCTCGTAGTCAGTCTGACCAGTTTCGGCATTGATAGCCTTGTTGACGAGGGCCTGGAAAGAATTGCACTAATGCAGATGCAGGTCTGGACTGAGCACAGGACTAAGTCCCTTGCGGAACCTAGCCTGTTTCTTGGCATCGTTCGACACTTCCTCCGGAGCATAACAAGTAAGATTGCCGAACTCACGGCTATAGGCATCCACTGTCAGTCTGCCCTAGGTAAAAGCACAAAACTCCTCTCCCTTGCAATCCATCAGCCCTTCCGGGATGTGATGGGTATGGAATGCCTCAGTGAAATCTGCCCAAGTTGGTGCGGGGCCTGCGGGACGCATGGCTTCATAATTTTCCCACCATAGATTGGCAGGTCCTTCTAGAAAGTATGCAGCAAAAGTCACCTTGTTGGCCTCAGATACATTGGCAGCTTGGATTTTGCGGACATGCTAGTTAGCCAGTCATCCGCGTCGAGCGGGTCGACCGAATGATGAAACTTAGGTGGTCACAATTTGACGAAGTCATTGAGAGACACACCATCATTACGCTCATTGTGAGGAGGACGCGATGCATTCTGCTCAATACGTTCCAATAGTCTGTTGGTCTCCCATTTATTCCGCTCAGCTTCAAGCATCACTTCTGCCAAGGAGGGCGCCTGCGGCGGGTTCTCTTGTCTTGGCTGGCTTCCCTCGCCTTGCTCGAGGCAGACACGTGGTTATTCCTAGTTGAGACCATCCTGGGAAAACAAACCCACAGCTTAGACAAAGAGGAGAACAACTCTAAGACATGAGATAAGGAATGCACTGGACAACATGGCATGCAAGGGTAAACACCCGATCAACATGGTAAAACAAACTGCCATATGAACACCATGATTCATACACACCATGACATAGTTCAATACAAGACCAAGCTGAAGTACAACCTACGGAAGGATATACAACTCATCGGAGGCATTACAAGCTTCCTATACATTATCTATCTACACCTCTGGAACTCAACTCTCAACCTCAATCATATCCCACAAGACATGCAAGACTGTGGCAATACGACTACTACCATACTAGTACTAACATCCACGTACTCAAGCATCATCGTAGAATGCCTCATATAGTTTACCCCCATGCCCCGGGAGCTGAACATGAGGATCTGGAAACACCCTGACCTATGATTCCTAGAAACCATAAGGACACGGATGTGGCCTTGGTCCCCTCGTTGGTGGCAACAACGGTCCTCGAAGAGGAGTGATGCCTCCAACATTGGGCCAGTGTACGTGTGCTGGCAGATGAGTCCGTGATGGGTTCAACATCTCCAAATCTCCATAGTCTGTCTGCACGATAGGTGCTAGCTGCGACTGGGCTGTCCAAAGACGTGCACGGGTAGCATACAACTCCATGCAAAGGGCACGTGCATCACAATCCCTGTTGTCCAACATGTGAGCGATCACCTACAGCCTATGGTCCTCATGAGAATGATCATAGTAGGCTGCACTAAGATAACCTTCCTCTCCTCCTAGAGAAGCAGGAACATAATAGAACTCTATGTTCTGAAGCAGGCCATGGTGAAACCTCATGATAGTCAGCATGGTATAGGCGGCCTCCTGAACTGCCATGTCTATGGTGACACCTAACCCATATGACCAATGCAGTGGCTCTGCAGCTCCAGGATATGATGGATATATCCTAACAGTACACAAATACTGACTCTGGTTGAAATCTCGATACTGCTCCTCCACTGTGTACTCTGGGTACCAATGGTAACCAACCTCCATCGTAACTCTAACCAACATGGCCGTGTGACCTGGTACATCAATGCACCTGGTCAGACGGACCACCTGACGAGAAGGACGAGGGGACATCTAAAATAGAGAATGATGCCAAGACATTAGAGATTCTAGTAGAAATTGGACACCATAGTGGCTAATTTCTCAAAAAGAATTTTGAGACAATTGCAAAAGATTGGATACCATAACCACTCGACTATCTAGACTCGAATTACTACTCCAACTGATTGTCACACCAACAATACTCGAGTACCGAAGTTCACTTGCGAACAAGCTAGATAATAGTCCATGGTTAGTAACTCGTCATCCTAAGCAATAGATGAGAAGCCTAGTTCTTAACCCCGTAGAAAAGATGAGAGTGACTCAGAGTATAATAACTTGGGAAGAGGAGTAAAAAGAGCCTTACGTTCCCTTCCACAATCAATTCCCCTACTTTTCTATAATGTTTCTAGACTCAACTTCTACCAGTTTGGCTTGGTAGTCCTACAATCAGTCAGGCTCTGATACCAATGCTGTCGAGACCTCGATCCTAAGTCATATGAATCCAGACTGTAACACATCGCATCACTTTGCGGCCTCACGCACGGTAAACTCCACGGCTGTAGCCTTACCTTAGTCGAGACTGTTTGCGTCTTTTGGCTCACGTATGTGAATAAGTCGCTGGCAATCAAACGATAGAGAACCCGAGCCGACATAACAAGTCATAGAACCCAAGTGGCACATTCGTACGGAAACGGACATATGTAACCCAACAATGCAGGTGTGGGCCTCAAGCATGTGTAGACGAGACATAGCAAGCTACAAGGACTCCATTACGCTGTGGGACATAAATGTCAACACTTCACTACAGGCTACAGGGACTCCATTACACTGCGAGACATTTCCCCGAAGGGACAGACATAGCAGCAAACAAGGATACATGCTGGTCAATCAATGTGTCCGGAGCAGTAGCAAGCTACCAAGGCTCGATGGAAGCACAAAGAGGCAGTTTCCCATAAAGAGTAGTACTAAAGGCACATGACTATGTGTCGGATCCCATACATACCGTTACACGTCACACATACGAACGACATGCCCGGTATGCATAGATAAAACTATGGCATCACAACATAACCATACAACAACACAACTTTTATTTAAGAAGCTCTGAAGAGCCTTACATAATATGTTCTTACAGATAGGGGTCACATGACCCGACACTCAAGTCATACAAGCAAGTTCATACAAACCAAATGGAAGCATAAAGCTGTCTGAGTACAGACAGTTGAAAGGGTAAAAGGCACACGGCTTGACTATCTACAGCCCGCCATAGGGCATAAGGTCGTATCTAGGACACCAGCTATTTAGCGTCGTCGACATCTAGATAGAACCCACCTGATGGGTCCTGAGTCTCATCTGCAACATTTATTAAGCAAACATGAGTACAAATGTACTCAGCAAGTCTTTAAAGCAGACCTAGACTATTCATGCTCATGTATCAACAAGGGGAGTGGTGGAGTTTATGCATCAATGCCAGCTTTGACTCATGGCTAACCTACACAATTTTAACTCTTTGTTCAAATTTTAGATATCACACACGAGTCCACTAACTCCACGTCAATACACCACCATCGATTCACTTCCGTCTCCTACGAGAGTGCCATCCATGGTACTCACACTTGTCTTGAGATTTTTATGAGTATCCATTAAAGTATCTATGAACAACATAAGTTTTCCAAGTAGTCCATAACCGATGACGCGGCTATTCGAAAAGATTCATACCCTGCAAGGGAGTAGTTCTTCACACACGCTCTCGCCCCTTATCGCTATGTGCTCATAAAACCATGCACCTCAGCAACCTTCAAGTGGAAGCCCAGTGAGGGAGCCGACCACGACCGTCAATCACACAAGACCTCTAGTCCAGTCTATCGCCTATTTGAGACTGAACCCGCATGGAAGTCTGGTCGAAGTTTCCGCTATGGCCCCAAACGATGTGCGCAAGCTTCCTAAGCCCACCATTCGGGTGACCCTTGGTACACTATGCCACTGCCTATCGCGTCGTAACCCACCCCTAGGGTCAGCGTTATGCACGGCCTCCAGCATACCATAAACACCAGAAATTACTTGCAATACCTAGACCAAGGACTAAGAAATTGATAAGTTGAGAGGGTTCGAGTTACCAAAACCTAATGTGTGGTAGTAACTAGTCTTGGATACAAACACGGAACTCAATTCCTAAGAACGGTCCCAATGAGACAACCCTCTATGTACTCCTACATAGCCTCTCATCACTACCTTTACCAAATAAAGTTCATCATTAAGCTTATCACATCAGAATAATATTATTTCACTCCAGTTCATCACCCAGATGAATCAGACCTGACCCAACTCTAAGCATAGCAGGCAAAGTAAGCAAATCACATCATGGCACAAGCATCTACCAGGTATGCTAGGTTGCAAGGTTTAGCTATTTACTATGACAATGATAGGTCATGCAAAGGAATGGGTTCATCTATCGTGTTTGACAGCAATTGAACGTTTGTCCTAATGCAATAAACAAGAGCAGGAGCGAGAGAATGGGATGTTATCGGAATGATCAATGGGGTTACTTCCCTTGCTGGGAAGCGGGAAGGTATTCTCCTTCATTGGAATACTCGAGGGTATCCTCAGAAGTAGGGCCTACCGCAATGCAGATAAGTAACAATCAATACACGACAAGTGCAACAATATGATGCATGATCATGACATGGCAGCATGTACGGATGAGCTAATGCAACTACTATCCAAGTTAAATGAAGTAATTTTGAATATAGGTTCAAAATCGTTCTCCATTTCATATTCCATATGTTAACCTATTAGTAAATGTCAATGTTCATCTACATAGGTTGCTCTAACATTCATGATAACAGCACCATTGGATTCACTGGATTTTTCTGATAAATTTTCATATATAAATTATTTCAATCTGAGTTATGATTAATTTATATGAATTTTCTAAGTTTTAAATAATTTCTCAAATTAATTTAATTCAGAAATTACTTTATTGCATCAGCATGACATCATCATGACGTCAGCTGGTCAACAGACCGTTGATAGGTCAAACCTGACCAGTGGGTCCACTGGTCAGTGCGTCATTATCTTAATTAGTTTAGTTAATTAATTTCTTAATCTAATACTAATTAAACAGAGCTCAGCCCCACTTGCCAGTGACCCAGGGGTCAAACCCCCGTGGTCAACTCCGGCCATACTCACCGGCGTTGAGCCGTCGGTGGCTCCAGAGACGGCGGAGGGTTCAGGTTTCCTCCTCCAGCGACCATTTCGCCAGCGGAGGGCACTAGACGAGCCTAGGCTCACGCGCGCGTCCATCCCGACACCTCTCAGAGGCTGAGATGGTTGGGATCGACGCTTGCGATGAGCTTGGCGGTTGCCAGAGCTTGGGCGAGCACGGGCTACTCGAACTAAGGCGCAACATGGTCGGTGCTTTGCACCTATGGACTCTATGCGGCCCCACGAGCTCGGTGATGGCCTGGGATGGACCATCTGGTCACCGGACCAACTCCGGTGACGAGCTCGTGCGGCGGGGCATTGGGAGCCGACGGAATCGGGGCCTACAGAGGGGGAAATGGCCGGGGAAGAGAGGGGAAAGGGCCGTGGGCTCACAGCGGGCTCAGAGCCGACAAGATTTTGTTCAGGGAGGGCTCGGAGGCGAGGACGAAGAAGAGGTCGAGGGTGACGCTCCAGAGCTTCTGGCGATGTGTGGCTCGGCGCAGAGGACGGGGACAACGAGGGGGAGCCTCTAGCAGGCTCAGGGAGGCGCGGGTGTGGCTTCAACTACGACAGCGAGCGAGCGGGGCCGTCGGCCGTGGTGGAGTAGAGCAGAGGGAAGAGGCAGGGGGAGAGTGGGCAAGAGAGAGAGAGAGAGAGCGATGGGGACGGTAGCATGTCCTCATCCGCTCGCCAGCGCGACGGGAGGATGCAGGCGCGCAGGGAGCTGCGTGGCAGCTCAGGCACGCGAGCATGGCGGGCACGCGCTTGTCCTCCTGGCTGCCAGGACGACGACGACGTTGGTGGGCCAGATGGGCCGGCCTAGGTGTTTTTTTAATTTCCAGTTTCTGTTTTATTTTATGACATTTGTTTTATTTATTTTTATTTAGGCACAAATGCCAGGCATAAAATATCCCAAATATTTTATGGAACTTAGTCTGAATATTTCAAACTTCCATAAAATGTTTCAGAATATTTTTAATACTAAAATAATCATAATGCTTTATTTGGCATTTTTAACAATTTTAATATTTATTTTTGAAATGCTATATATATTCAAATATTTGGAATGACCCTTGATATATTGATGTCCACATTTATCAGACATAGGAGACATTTTTGATGGGCATTTTGGATTTGTTGTTTTTTCACAACTATTAAATTTGTTTGATTCGGGTGAGGGGTTTGGGGTTTCTGTTAATCCCCATTTCAAGTTGATGCAAATGTGAAAACATGATGCACACACATGATGACCTAAGTAAACCAGCTAGGGATGTGACAACATGCATGTGTAGGGCTATTAGATCTACTAGACTTGTTAAAACTGTTAAAATCTGCCAACCAATTAACTTGGGAAAAGGTTAGGTTTTTAATTTCCTGCTAGTAGTCTATTCACTACCCCTCTAGACACCCCACTCTCGATCCTACAGATTGACGGTCGTGGCCGACTCCCTCGCTAGGCTTCCACTTGAAGATTGCCGAGGTGCCTTTTTAAGTGCACACCCTGTAGGGTATGAATCTGTTCGAATAGCCGCGTCCTCGGATATGGACTACTTGGAGAACTTATGTTGCTCATAGATAACTTGATGGTTACTCATAAGAATGTCAAGACAAGTGTGAGTACCATGGAAGGCACTCTTGTAAGTAATGGAAGTGAATCCATGATGGTGTATTGATGCGGTGTTAGTGGACTCGTGTGCGATATCTAAAACTTGAACAAAGAATTATTATGTGTAGTATAGGTTAGCCAACAGCCAAAGCTGGTATTGCTGCATAAACTCCACCACTCCCCTTCTTGATACATGAGCATAAATAGACTAGGTCTGCTTTAGGACTTGTTGAGTACATTTGTACTCATGTTTGCTTAATAAATGTTGCAAATGAGACTCGGGACCCATACGGTGGGTTCTACCTTGATGTCGATGACAATGAGTAGCTAGTACCTTAACTATGATCCGATGTTGGATCGTAGATAGTCAGGCCATGTGCCTTTTTACCCTTTCATCTGTTTGTACTCTCACAGCTTTAAGCTTCCGCTTGGTTTGTATAAACTTGCTTGTATGACTTGAGTTTTGGATCAGGTGACCCCTACCTATATGAACATATTATGTAAGGCTCCTTTGAGCCTCCTAAATAAAAGTTGTGTTGATGTATGGTTATGTTGTGATGCCATAGTTGTATCTATGCATATCGGGCATGTTGTGCGTACGTGTGACGTGCAATGGTATGTATGGGATTCGACACCTACTCATGCGCCTTTAGCAGTACTCTTTACGGGGAACTGCCTCTTTGTGCTTCCATCGAGCCTCGGTAGCTTGCTATTGCTTCGGACACATTGATTGACTGGCATGTATCCTTCTTTGTTGTTATGTCTGTCCCTTCAGGGAAATGTCTCGCAATGTAATGGAGTCCTTGCATCTAGCTATGACTCGTCTGCACACGCTTGAGGCCAACAACTGCATTGCTGGGTTATGTATGCATGTCCCAATATGGATGTGCCACTTGGGTTCTATGACTAGTCATGTCGACACGGGTTCTCTATCATTTGAATGCTAGCGACATATTCGCATACGTGAGCCAAAGGACGCAAACGATCACGGCCTAGGTAAGGTGGCAGCTGTGGAGATTACCGTGCATGTGGCCGCAAAGTGATGTGATGTGTTATAGGCTGGATTCTTATGACTTTGGATCGGGGTCCCGACAAACACAAAGATGAAGACTAGTCTAGGTGCCTGAAGCGGCAGTTACTTGCTTCTTTTTGGTGGTCGAATTGCCACTTTTTGAAATGAAATTTGAAGATTTTGGATCTGTATTTACAAAAGGGGAAGGGAGTTTGCTCTCATTGTCGTCGTTTTCTCACGACAGATGCCATGGGTAGGCTTATCGTAGGTGGTTGGGGCCAGAGGACGTCGACGGGCTCCGAGAGCGAGATTGGGCACAAGCAGTGATGACACACGATGTACCCAGGTTCAGGGCCCTCTGGAGGAGGTAATACCCCTAGTCCTGCTTGGTCTAGTTGGATGGATACTTATGTTCACAAGGGTGCTCCTAGAGCTGTGTCTAGAGGAGGAAGAAGGAGCCGCCGGCTCGTTCTCCTCTGTTGCCAGAAGTGGTGTGAGGGAGAACCTCTATGAGGGTGTGCGTGGATGATCGTCCGTCCCTGTTGCATGGGGGACTCGAGGGGTTTTATAGGCCAACCCCCTGGCTCTTATAATATGTTCTAAGTACAGGGGCGGGGGGACACGGCTGGCAGTCTCTCTGGCTGGCCAGGGGGTCCCACCATTCGTGCCATCACGACGTTGATGGGGTCCGCCGGCTGAGCGGTCCAAACTCCCGTTGGGGCCCGCCAGCCGGCTCTACGATTGGCCCTCTCCCACCTACCACGACACGGGTCGCCTGGGGGGCGTCGTCTAGCGCCAGCCGTCGAAGTCTCCGGTACGTCCGGCCGCGTTGTAGCCACACCAAGGCAGGTAATCGAGTGGGCGAGGGCGTGTTGGCAGTTTTCCCTCGCCCGGTCATGCTCGCCGAGGTCAGTGGCCAGGACCGTCGGACTGTAGCCATGCGTTGCAGTGCGTTAGCGGCCACTGTAGCCATAGGCCCCCCCGTCGTGCCGGTCGCGTCGTGTCGTCGTACCCGCGCACAGAGGGACAAGACGTCGCATGTCCGTCCCAGGGTCAACAGAGGAGGCAGCCCAGAGGCAGCCAGCCGTGCCCAATCAGTCGAGGGTCGAGCCGGCTCCTTGACCAGCCATCCGGGGCGCCAGCCGGCGCTAGCTCGAGCCGGACGTCCTCCAGCCGGCCGCGTAGTTTTTCTTTGAAGTGGGAGGAAAATGACCCTATTGCTTTGGCCTACCTGGGGTTAATAACCACGTCAGTAGTCCCCGAAGCCGGCGAGGGCCCGCGTCTGATAGACAGAGGGGGTCCGGCGACTTCCCCCAGCGGTACCCGCCTCTGGAGCGAAGCCGAAAGAGCAGCCGGATGGGCCGTTGGATCCGACACCTTGGGTACCGGTGCTTCGCCCCGGGACCCGCGTCGGCTCACCGCGCGCCATGTGGAAAGTAATGACGCGGCGGGCTCCGCGCACGTGGGGAGATGGGACGTCGGTCTGGGCCTACCCCGCTAGGTCCCGGGTGTAACCCAGTAGGCCTCATGGCGCAAGCTGGGATCCTCTACGCCCTGAAGCGGCCATTACTGCGTGGGGCCACCCACGCGTGTGGAGTTTCCGGGGGAGTGGGCACAGTTAATCCCACGTCCCCCGGTCATGGCCTCTCCTATAAAAAGGGAGGGAGGGTAGCAGGCGGAGACACCCGTGTCTCGCTTGCCCCCTTGTTCTTCATCTTCTTGCTTTTCTTCGTCCTCCTCGCCCCATCGCATGACACCGTGCCCGAGCCCGCATCCGTGCCCGTGCGCCGCCCCGCCGTAGAGATGGCTGATGGGCGTGGAGGGATCTAGGCCGGCTCCATCATCGAAGAGGCCGATATTGCGAAGCTCCGCCGCGCGTGCATGCTGCTGCCGGCAAAGCGGGTGGTGGCACATGCTCCAGGCGACGAGGTGGCGCCAGCACCGCAGCCAGGGGAACATGTCATGTTCCTCTGGCACTTCTCCTGGGGCTTCGCGCTCCCGGTGAGTCTCTTCTTCCGCCTTTTCCTTGATACCTTCGACCTCCATCCGCATCATCTCGGCCCCAACGCGATCTTGTATCTCTTCGCCTTCGTGACGCTGTGCGAGCGGTACCTCGGCGTCCTTCCCTTCATTGATTTCTTCAATGTGCTCTTCTATCTCAGGCCGTTGAAAGTCAGTGCCTCCGGGGACACGATGGTGTGCTGTCGCAGCGTCACGTGCTTCCCCCCTCTCTCTCTCTCATCGACTCTGTCAAGGGGTGGCACTGAACATTCTTCTATGTGAAGAATGCCAACCGGAACACGGACTACATCCGGTTGCGACCGTTCATCGACATCCAATCTAGCCAGGTGAACTGGCTGGGGTCTACCCCGCGCAGCGTGGCACTGGAGGATCTCGGTTGGCTCGCGCTGCTGAAGAGCTCCGAGGGGCTGGTCGCCGCTCATCTGGTGGTGGAGTTCATCTCGTGTCGGGTGTTGCCCCTCCAGCTGAGGCCACATCGGATCCAAGGACATGTCCGGCCGGTGGGACCCTGCCGGGTGTCCACCATCGACCTGACGCAGGCTCAGGTGGCGAAGCGGGTGAACGCCCTTACGATGTTCAAGTTGAAGCCTACTTCATGGTCCTTCGGCATGGAGGCGTACGACCGCATCAACCGCCCCCCTGGCAAGTCTTTCGTCGAGGCAGTCCTTCCTTCATTTGATACTTCCCAGCCGATAGCCGGCTGGAGAACTTACTTTGTCGTGCTGACCGCAGCTCCTGGTGCGACAGAACACGCTGAACGGCCCGCACCCTTAGATCTTCGAGGCGGAGCATGAAAACTATGACTCCGAAGACTATGATACGGGAGGCCCTTCGGAGGACGAGGTGGACTCCTCGGGAGGAGCCGATGAGCCGGCGGACCCACGAGCCGGTGGCCCCAGCGGAGCCGGAGGATCCGGCATGGCCGGGGACCCCAGCGAAGCGGGTGAGTTTCTTATTGCCCCTTCGATCAGGGACTGGATGGATAGCGACGATGATGATGACATAATGATTCTGAACGAGCCTCCTCCCTCAGCACGCCAGGGTCGGAGGAGCAAGGAGCGGCCGGCTCAAGACCCAATGGCCGGAGCAGCTCACCGAACGAAGAGGCCGGCCCAGGAGGGGCCGGCGGCCCCGCCGCCAGTCCCCAAGCGGGTGAAGATGGCCGTGTGGCAAGCGGGCCTTGCCCCTTGTCACCAGGTGAGTCTTCCTTCTGTTTGTTCTTTTCCTGGGTCGTGAGCCGGTAAGTGACCGGTCCTTGGGCGTGGCAGGGACCCCATCGAGATCCACGTGGGGGAGCCGGCGGGGGATGCGACGGACGCTGCCAGCCGACTGGCCCACGAGCACGCGGCCACCCTGCGGGAGGAGAAGAGGAGGCTTGCGGAGCTGTGAGCCTCTAAGTCCGACACGTGAGGAGGAGCCTCGCACTCCGGAACCTTGAGCAGCCAGAGGCGGAGAAGGTCCGTTGATCCCCCGTGAGCATATGACTTGGCGGTGGAGTCGACCCAGATATCGCGGCCTCCGTCGAATGAGCCGCCAGGGGTGGCCATGAAACCACCAGTGCCTCCGTCCATGGAGGAGGCGGCCCAAGCGAGCGCGATGATGGTTGAGCCGGCTCCCGAGGCTGCCTGGCCCGAGATACTGGTCATGACCCCGCCGACGACTGAGCCAGCTCGGGCTGATGTGTCGGAGGCCTCGATGGCCCCAGAGGCGGCATCGGAGGCGGCGCCAGAGGTGGCAGCCATGGAGGCAGAGGCGCCCTCCATTGTGATCGTCGTGCCGGAGCGGCAGGAGGTGTAGGCGGCGACGGCGTTGGGCGGAGGGCCGGCAGGAGGCGACTCCCGGACCCTTGCCATCATCAACCCGCCCCCGGCGGCCAGCGTTGTAGCAAGCCCAAGTGGCAATGGTAGCCGAGCCCGGAGGACCCTGCAAACAATGGAGGATGTACTCCAAGATTGGGATGCGCTGGCGCGCGTGCCGGCCCTGCCGGCTCCCTAGGCGGGCGGACTGGTCACCTCCTTCGGGGATTTGGGGAGCATCCTAGACCGGTGCCGGTAGGAGCTGGCCCGGTTCGTGGAGGCAGCAGACGCCGCCCTGCAGCGTGCTGAGGTAAGTACCGTCGTTTTATATTGTCTTAGGATTTTCAATGGGGGCACGCAAGCACACCCACTGAGTGTAGCCCTCGAGATGTGGGCCGGCTGACCGGCTGACGGGTAGCCGGGTCGGATCTAGGGGTCTAGACCCAGTGGGTGCACTTGCGCGCCCTGACGGGCAGCCGGGCCGGATCTCTTTTGAGGATGCCCTGATCTTTGCCTCTTCGTGACAGGAGGGAACCTCCCTACGGCAGAAGCTGTTCGAGGAGGCGATCGCCATCCACGACCATCGCAAACACGGCTTCTACCGCCTTGAGGAGGAACTGACGCGCATGTGAGGGCAGTTGAACTTTGTGGGAGGGGAGTGGAGCCCTCGGGTGCTGGCTGACGCGTGCAACTTTGCCTCACAGGTGACCTCACCGCCCTCCAGGATGAGAAGACCAGGCTCGTCTCTGAGCGGGACCGACTGGCAAAAGACGTCCAGGCGGCCACGCAGGAGAAGGACCGACTGACCGCACTACTGGCAGATGGGGAGGCGGCCTAGGACCGGCTCAAGACCGAGGCAGGGAAGGAGGTGGACGGCTAGGAGACGGCTGATGCCGCCCGGAGGACCACCGCCCTCCAAGACGAAGTGACCCGCCTCGAGAGGACGCTCAAGGAGGTCTGAGGCTCCCTTGCCGCAGCGGAGGCGGCTGTGGAGACGGAGCGGATGACGATGCTCAACTTCGTCCTTGGGGTGGACGACACCATTGAGGGTAAGTGCCTTTCTTTCCTTTCTCCAGCCGGTCTCTTTTTCCTTTGTTGGTTCTTGTGTTTTGATTTGCCTTTGTTTCTTCTTCTTCTTCTTCTTCTTCTTCTTCTTCTTCTTCTTCTTCTTCTTCTTCTTCTTCTTCTTCTTCTTCTTCTTTCCCTTAGGGCTCTTCCCGGAAACTCAGCGTCGCGCTACGCGCGCTGTCAAGGAGCACCGGGAGTACCTTCGGGACTAGGGTCGCTCCATCGAGCAGGAGGCCCCGTGGGACTTGGACGAGATTGGGGTTGCCATGGAGCACCGGCTGAACCATCTCGAACGAAGCGTGGACCGGCTAAAGACGGCCCGGAAAGGAGGTCATCGCCGCTTTGTGGCCGGGCCGCGGGGGAGCTCCGGTGAACCGCGTTGCCTTGTGGCTAGAGCAGGATGTGGCCCGGCTCGAGGCCTGGAAGGCGTCGGCGGCCCGAGCCATTGTGCAGATGGCACTCCGGTTCGTCACCTCGTGGTATCGAGGTGTCGATCTGGACCAGCTGGCCACCATGCGCGACGAGCCGGCCATAGAGTGGGAGGACCGTGAGCTGGCCCTTGTCCACCGGGCCAACGACCTCGCATCGTACGTCGACGCAGACGAGTTCCTGCCGGTGCTTGGCGAGGACGGCAAGCCGCTGCCCGAAGACTCCTTCGGCATCCCTCAAGGCCCAGTGGATGAGGAGGTCGCCGACGACAACACCGACTCGAGCGGCAAGATAGCTGGGACTACGGAGGCCTCTTTGAAGGCCAAGGAGGCCGACCCAAAGGTCGCGACCACCTCTGAGGCGAGAGTCGAGCCGCACAATGACGCGTCGGCTGGGGGCACGCCGGCTGGCTACGCGCCGGTGGCCTAAGCCCCAGGGCGTTTTTTGTCTTTCATTTTTATTTCATGCAAGTTATGCTCAAGTCCACCCACTTGGGTGTTTATGTAATGAACCATGCTGGCCGTGGGCCACTTTTGTCTTAACGTTTGTGTTATGAAATCTTAGCGTTTTTGCCTTATTGCTCTTGCCGACTCGTCCTTATCCCTTTTCTCCCTCTTGGTTTTTTGGGTCCTTCTCCTTTTCCCCTTAGGTTTCGGCCCCGCCAGCCCGCCAGCCGGGGGGCGGTCTGTAGCTGGGTCAGGGAGTCCGCCTCGAGGGAGCCAGTTCGGGACTTAGGAACCGCGAGGGTTCTTTGGGTTAAGTAGAGTGGTAGAGGCGAGGAGGTGGTCGTGCTGGGCCTAGACGGGATCCCCTTTCGTTTGACTCTTCATGTGAGGTAAACCTTGCTGCTCCGAGGCAATGTCAGTCGAACAGACGGGAGCCGGTTCTGTAGGTAGTAGGGGTGGGGAGGTTTGGTCAGCTCACACTACTTAGCCAATTTCTGGAAGAAACGACCTAGGACCAGCCGGCGAGCCCCCCTGGCCCGGGAGCCGGGTCGGGGAGCCAGTGAGTGAGGAATCTTTTGGAGGAAACAAAACAGGGCGTGCCCTAAGAGCCGGCCTGGGGCACCCATTGCATTCATAAGCCCAAAAGGGTAGGGATACATACATACATTGGTCTTCTCAGTAGTAAAACGGGCGGAGGAGCGCCGCGTTCCATGGGCGCTTCGTCTCCTCGCCGGAGGCGTCTCTTTTGCGCTTCTGTGGCTTCTGGGCTTCTATCAGGTAGTATGCGTTGTTGTGTAATGCCTTGCTAATGATGAATGGGCCCTCCCATGGGGAGGACAACTTGTGTTGTCCGGCTGTTCGTTGGATCCGCTTGAGGACCATGTCTCATTCGCGGAAGGAGAGCGGTCGGATCCGCTTGCTGTGGTAGTGTCGGAGCTTCTGTTGGTAGATTGCCGTTCGGCTCAAGGCCAGGTCGCGAGCCTCCTCGAGTAGGTCGACGCCATCTTCTCTTGCCTCCTTTGTGTCTTTCTCTATGCATAGGGCAACCCGCAGCGAGTCTAACTCGATGTCGGTGGGGATGATCGCCCCGGACCCGTACACGAGGAGGAAAGGAGTGTAGCCGGTTGATCGGTTGGGGGTGGTCCTGAGACTCCAAAGGATGGCCAGTAGCTCGTCGATCCAGCAGCCGGCCGACCTTACCAGCGGCGTTACGAGCCGGGGCTTGATGCCGAACAAGATAAGGCCGTCTGCCCTCTCGACCTGGCCGTTCGACTGTGGATGAGCGACGGAGGCCAGGTCGAGCCGGATTCCTTGCTTGGAGCAGAAATGCGCGAGTGCGGCCTTGGCGAAGTTTGTGCCGTTGTCGGTGATGATGTTGTGGGGAACACCGTAGCGAATCGTGATGTCATGGATGAACCGGACGTCCGTGGGGCCGTCTAGCTTCCTGATTGGTCGCGCCTCGATCCACTTGGTGAATTTGTCGACAGCCACCAATAAGTGCGTCATGCCGCCTTGAGCGGTCTTGAAGGGCCCCACCATGTCCAGCCCCTAGACGGTGAAGGCCCACGAGAGGGGGATGGTCTGGAGGGCTGATGCCGGCAGGTGGCTCTGCATGCTGAAATGTTGGCAGCTCTCGCACTCGTCGACTAGTTTCCTGGCCACCTCGAGAGCAGTGGGCCAGAAGAAACCATGCCGGAAGGCCTTGGACACCAGGGTCCTGGAGGCGGCATGATGCCCGCACTCACCCTGGTGGATGTCGAGGAGGATTTCCAGGACCTTTTGTGGCTCGACGCATCTCTAAAAGACGCCGGTAGTGCTGCGATAAACGTGCTCGGTGTTCATGATGCCGTATGCCAGGGCCCGACATTGGATCTACCTTGCCAAGGCCTCGTCCGGAGGGAGCTCGCCTCATAGGAGGAATGCCAGGATAGGCTGGGCTCATGGGGGGCCGAGACGGGGGGGCGGCTCGGGAGCCCCCAGGACTGCCTGATCAGCCCCTGGGACCGGCCTGGGAGCCCCTGTGATTGGGGGCACAACCCCTGGGACCGGCTCTCCAGTCCCCGGAACCGGCTCGCCAGCCCCTGGGGCCAGCTGGTGGATGATCATCATGACGGCTGCATCGCTGGAGCCGACCAACTGGGGCGCGGCCAGCTCGACTAGCATCATCAAGTCGAGCAATGTTGCGGGAGCCGGCGGCAAAGATGCCGGCAGGACAGCCAGAGCCATCGACGGGCCGGCGGTGTCTGCCGGTATGAAGATTGACTCCGATTCTGGGGAAGGCTTGATCGATGGTTTGACCAGCCATTCAAGGGAGACACCGGCTGGGAGGGCTTGCCGGGTGGAGCCGATCTTTGCGAGTGCGTCCGCCACCTCGTTGTCTGCCCTGAGTCATGATGAAACTCATCGCCTTCGAAGGAGCCGGTGAGCTATTGTACGAGGAAGCGGTAGCTGGCCATGTTGGCGTTCCTGGTGTCCCATTCGCCAGAGACTTGCTACACCACGAGGTCGGAGTCCCCGAAGCATAGGATGCGCCTGATGCCGATCTCCTTGGCGAGCTGGAGGCCGTGGATGATGGCCTCGTACTCGGCCACATTGTCGGAGGCGGCGAAGTGATCTGGATGGTGTACTTGAGCTGGTCACCTTTTGGGGAGGAGACGACTATGCCGGCACCCAGGCCGGTCCTCATTTTCGAGCCGCCGAAATGCATGCGCCAATGTGTGGAGTCTGGGGGAGGTGGTATGAACTCCGTCTCCGCCCAGTCGACGAGGAAATCAGCCAACGCCTGTGACATGATGGCGGTTCTCAGCTCATACCAGATCTCATGGTTGGTGAGGGCGATGACACATTTGGCGATCCGGACAGTGGAGTCCCGGCCGCTCATGATCTCGCCGAGCGGGGCCGTGCTCATCACGGTAATGGTATGCTCCTGGAAGTACTACTTGACCTTCTTGGCGGCGAAGTATATCCCATAGCACATCTTCTGGTAGTGGGGGTAGTTTCTCTTGGACGCAGAGAGGACCTCGCTGAAGTAGTAGACGGGTCGTTGGACTGGGAGGGACTTCCCCTCCTCCGGCCGCTTGACCACCAGGACGATGCTGATGACGTGGGTGGTCGCCGTGATGTAGGCAAGCAGTGGTTCCTTCTCAGCCGGCGCGGCCAGGATGGGCGCACGGGTCAGAGCCTTCTTGAGGCCGTGGAAGGCCTCATTCGCTTCGTCAGGCCAATCGAACATGCCCGGTTTCTTGGTGTGTCTCGGCTCGATCAGAGCCGTCTTGCGACGGAGCCCGTAGAGGGGCAGGGCCTTCTCCCCCAGCCGGCTGATTAACCGGCTGAGCGAGGCAAGGCAGCCGGTGAACTTCTGGACATCGCAGAGCCAGGTCGGCTTCAACATGTGGTCGATTACACTGATCTTCTCGGGGTTAGCTTCAATGCCGCGAGTGGACACGAAGAAACCCAAGAGTTGGCCGGCTGGGACGCCAAAGACACACTTCTCAGGGTTGAGCTTAATCTTGTACTCGCGCAAGTTTGCGAAGGTCTCCCGGAGGTCGTCGACATAGACGTGGGCGTTCCTGCCTATCTGAGGCCGCGGGCACTTCTGCATGCACCGCTGGAAGGTGGCGCCTAACTTCTTCAGGCCGAAGGAAATGGTGATGTAGCAGTAGGCCCCGAAGGGCGTGATGAAGGAGGTCTTGAGCTGGTCTTCCGGGTCCAGCTTGATCTGGTGGTAGCTTGAGTAGGCGTCCAGGAAGGACAACAAGTCGCAGCCGGCCGTGGAGTCGATGACTTGATCGATCCACAGCAGGGTGAAGGGGTCCTTGGGACATGCCTTGTTCAGGCTCATGTAGTCGATGTAGATGCGCCTGGTCTTGTTCTTCTTCAGCACCAGGACTGGGTTGGCCAGCCAGTCCGGGTGGAACACTTCCATGATGAACCCAGCTGCGAGTAGTCGGGCGATCTCTTCGCCTATAGTACGCGGCTTCTCCTCGGAGAAGCGGCACATGTGTTGCTTGACCGGCTTGACGTCTGGCCGAACGTGTAGTTTGTGCTCGGCGAACTTCCTCGGAACACTCGTCATGTCCTTGGGAGACCATGCGAAGATGTCCTGATTCTCATGTAGGAAGTCGACGAGCTCGCCTTCCTATTTGCTGCTGAGGCGGGAGCCGATGTTGACGCACTGAGCCGGGTTGGCCGGGTCGAGCGGAATTTTCTTGGTGTCCTTGGACGGCTGGATGGAGGCTTCGCCAACAGATTGCGAGGGGGGAGCCGGCACGGCCAGCCGGTTGGCGGCAAGAGCCATGAGCCGGTCGAGATGCCATTTCTTCTCGACGATTTCCAGGCCCTCGGCCAGCCGGCTGCCATCTCCAGCACACTCGGATGACATCTTGTAATCACCCACGATGGTGACAATTCCTTTGAGGCCCGGCATGTTGAACTTGAGGTAGGCATTGTGGGGGACAACCATGAAGCTGACGAGGGCCGACTGGCCCAACAGCTCGTGGTAGGGACTCACGAGGTCCACGACCTCGAATAGCACCGGCTCGTGGTGGAAGTGGCCGGGTCCGCCGAAGAGGACGTCGAGCGTGATCTTGCTGACAGGGGAGCAGGACTTCCCAGGAATAATGCCATGGAAAACCATTCGACTTGCCTGTAGGTCTTCTATCTTTAGCCCCAGCTTGTGCATTGTGTCGAGGTAAAGGATGTTGATGTTGTCGCCACCATCTATTAGCACCCGCGAGAAGTAGCAGGTTCGTTGCTTCATGGCGATGGTGGGGTCGAGGACCAGAGCGTAGCTGCTAGGATTCGACATCACGGCGGGGTGATCAGCCCGGCTCCAGGTGACCAGCTTCTTCGACTAGTGCATGAACCGGGGAGTTGCCGGCATGGTGGCGTTCACCTCACGATGGAGCTGGCATTGAGCATGCTTGCTCGTTTCCTCAGTGGTGAAGATGATGTAGCAGTTGTCCTGGTTGGGGAACTGGTCGTGAAGACGACCATTGTTTTGAGCCGGAGACGGCGCCGGCGCTGGGGCTGCAGCTGGGGCCGGGGCTGGCGCACGGGCAGGTGGTGCGGGAGGAGCCGGGAGGCCGTCACCCTGGGCCAATCACTGTGAGAAGTTGCACTGCTAGAGCGTGTGCGTAGAGGCCTTGCTCCCTGAGTGGTTCTTGCAGGGAGGTCGAGCATCTGCTCGAAGGTGAGCTTCGATTGCCAGGCAGCCTTGCCAAATCGCTGACGCTGACTGGACGACTGGGCAGCCGGCTCTTGTTCCTCGATGGTGTTGACCTGCCGGCTCCCGTAGCGGGGATCCGGCTGGTCATTCTTGTGTTTGTTATTCTGCGACTACCGGTTGTCGGCAGCCAGCCTAGCTGTCGCCGGCGTCGTCGTTGCCTTGGCGGGCGGGGTCATCGTGACCCAGATGGCTGAATCAGCCCTGGCGTACTTGTCCGCCTTGGTCATGAGCTCGGCAAGCGTCGTCGGCTCGGAGCATAGAATCTTGTGCTTGAGAGGGGTGTCGGCTCGACAGCCTTCAATGAAGTACTGTATGGCTTCTACCTCATGCACCCCCTGGCAGGAGTTGCGGAGCTCAGTCCACCGGATGAGGTAGTCACGGAGGGACTCGTCCGGCCCCTGAACACACATGGCGAGTACGCGACGGCCGCCGGGCCTTTTTGAAGGTGCCGGTGAAGTTATGGACGAAGGCTTCCTTGAAGTCCGTCTAGGTGTTGATGCTGCCGGCCGCCAGGCTGTTGAGCCTGGTGCGGGCCGAGCCAATCAGCATGAGGCCACGTAGCGAACGGTTACGCGCTTGTTCCCCCTCGCGATGCCGACGACAGTGGTGTGATCGATCAGCCAGTCCTCGGGGTTGGCGGACCCATTGTATTTTGGGGTGTCCCGAGGGGGCATGACGCCGGTCGGAAAAGGCTCGGTGCGGATCCGAGGGCTGAAGCAAGACAGACCAATCGAGCCCTCCTCCTCAAGGAGGGCGGATTGCGCGAGTTTGTCGATGCGGTTGCGGGCGTCGTTCTCGCTACGGGGGACGCGTGGTCCGAGCCAAGCCGAGAGCTCGGGACGGATGGTGGGTGGAACCACTTGCCCCAACTCGTGCCGTAGGGGTGGCATGTGCCCACGGCTGCGCCGGCTGCTCGATGCCGGCGCTTCATGGTGGCGGCGCTTCGAGGCGGGTTGTTGGTGCGCCGGCTATTAATAGCCGACTGCTTTCTCCCCGGCAACTGAGAGGGCCGGGGGTAGTTTACCTCGTCCCGGCGGCCTGAGACGCGAGGGGAGGAGGAGTACTGGGCCACCTGGTGGCCGGCAGTTCCCGATCCCTCGTGCTCGGGCCGGGGGCCTTCAGTGGCAGCACCACCCGTCGCGAGCAGATGCTGCTGCGCATTAGCAGCATTGATGAGCTCTTTGATGTGGCGCTCGTGGGTTGTACAATCTTTGCCTTCCAAGGTGGCCAATTCCTCGTAGGCCACCTTGAGAGCCCGCAGGTTGGCAGCAGGGGTGTCGTAGGCGGGCTTCTTGCTACCAAGGATTTCAGCAACCACGCGACCACGGTCACGTACAGCCCCACGCCGGCTGGGCTCGGTGCCCACCGGGGTGAGACCGTAGGCAGAAGTGTACTCCCGCTGGGCTGCCTCCATGCGGCGCCCCATGGCCACGAGGGCGGTGGCGTCCTCGAACAGGACGCGACAAGCTGCCTCGAGATCGGCCGCGACAATGTCAGGGTTCACCTTCGGGGCGATAGGAGTGCTCAAGCCCCGGAGGGCCACACCGAGCGGGTCGGAGGTGCCGACACAGGCAGCAACAGTGTTAGCCACAGCCCGCACATGTCCGAAAGCGGTGGAGGAGGTGATGGCCATCACTCCGATGCAATCGTGGGAGTCACTGGACTGGGTAACAGTGAGTGCGCCCACGTCCGTGAGCGGACTGGCGCAGATGAGCACCCGTGCGGGGTACTTGCCAGCGGCCGGAGTCTCGGCGAGGCTGAGCCTACCAAAGCGCTCGGTGAGCGCATAGATGTCGACCGTGAGGTCAATAGAATCCCCCTCAAGGCGTACGGGAGCAAGACCCATGAGCCCGCGGTTTCTCCTGGACGTGCGGCGACGGTGGGGAATTGCGAGGGGTCCCGCCCGAAGTATGAATCCGGCCGGCGCCGAGTCCGGACCCATCGTGGGCGCCAACTGTCGTCGTTTTCTCATGACAGATGCCATGGGTAGGCTTATCGTAGGTGGTTTGGGCCGGAGGACACCGACGGGCTCCGAGAGCGAGATTGGGCACAAGCAGTGATGACACGCGATGTACCCAGGTTCAGGGCCCTCCAGGGGAGGTAATACCCGTAGTCCTGCTTGGTCTAGTTGGAGGGATAGTTATGTTTACAAGGGTGCTCCTAGAGCTCTGTCTAGAGGAGGAAGAAGGAGCCTCTGTCTCGTTCTCCTCCGTTGCCAGAAGAGGTGTGAGGGAGAACCTCTATGAGGGTGTTCATGGATGATCGTCCGTCCCTGTTGCATGGGGGGCTCGGGGGGTTTTATAGGCCAACCCCCGGCTCTTATAATATGTTGTAATTACACCGGCGGGGGGACCCGGCTGGCAATCTCTTCGGCTAGCCAGGGGGTCCCACCATTCGTGTAGTCTCATCATCGGTGGGGTCTGCCGGCTCAGCGGTCCCATATCCCGTTGGGGCCCGCCAGCCGACTCTGCGATTGGCCCTCGTAGACCTATCGCGGATTGGTTCGCCCAGGGGGGCGTCATCTAGCGCCAGTCGGCCGAAGTCTTCGGTACGTCCGGCCGTGCTGTAGCCATGCCAAGGCAGGTAATCGAGTGGGCGAGGGCTTGCCGGCACTGTTCCCTCGCCTAGTCGCGCTCGCCGAGGTCAGCGGCCGGGACGGCCGGACTATAGCCATGCGCTGTAGTGCGTCAGCGGCCACTGTAGCCACAGGGCCCCCCGTTATGCCGGTCGCATCGTGTCGTCATACCCGCACGCAGACGGACGGGACGTCACATGTCCATCCCAGGGTCAACGAAGGAGGCGGCCCAGAGGCAGCCGACCGTGCCCAACCGGCCGAGGGTCGAGCTGCCTCCTTGACCAGTCGTCCGGGGTGCCAGCCGGCGCCAGCTCGAGCCGGACGTCCTCCAGCCGGCCACGATCAGCCGACCGCGTAGTTTTTCTTCAAAGCGGGAGGGGAATGACCCTATTGCTTTGGCCTACCTGGGGGTAATAACCCCGTCACTCATCATAGTTTCTTTTTCTGGCCTTGAAGTCTCTTTCTTTGAATTGGCACTTCACAAGGAACTACGCACTTTCCCCCCACCCCTCGGGGCACCTCAGACGGACCTATCGCCTCAGGAACTTGCATCTTTATGAGGTCGACCCCCGCTCGGGGGCCCTGACCACAGTGCAACACCACATCATGGAGCCTTAGGAGGCTTAGGTGCCTTCTGAGGTAGCGGCCTTCAGAACGGTATGGGGGTCGCTCGAGTGTCAAGGGGGGCTCTTGAGAAACACGTCTTAGGAGCCTTTCTAGTCATATAGCCCCTCGCGCCGTTGGTCTCATCCTGATGATCTGGACGCCCATATGGAGGCCGAGGCCCCCGCCCCTTGGCCTCGTCCTGGTGATCTGGACGCCCCAATGGTGGTCGGGGAACATGCCATCTTGGATCTTGCCGACGTAGGGCATTGATTGAGCGTCAAAGGGGGTTCCTGGGCAGCATGCCCCGGGAACCTTATCAATCTCGTGGCTCCGTGCCCCTAGTCTCGTTCTAGTGATCTGGACGCCCCAGCGATGGCTGAGGCCTCACCCCATTGGGCTCGTCCTCGTGATCCGGTTGCCCCAACAACGATTGAGGTCTGCTATGATTGAGTCCCGTAGGGGCAGTGTTGAAAGGGCCCCCAATCCATTCTGCAAACAAATAAGAAGCTCCCAAGGTGGAATCGCCGAGCTATATGGACGTCTCAACTGCACCTAGCGATTCATGGGACCGCCACCACCAGATAAGCTAACTACACTACCGAACAGAGGAGAAACTTTTTGGTCAAATGTTAGCCCAAAGACTGAGTAGGTGGTGTGAGCACTAACATGGAAATGCAGGCGCTACAGTTTGCTATATGCTACCAGTAGGGCCATTGTAGCCCTAGGTGCCAAGAGGGACGGTGCAAGGAGAAGGGCCCAGCCTCATCAAGCTATGATGATAAGAACCCAGGGTTTGAAAGCAGCAAGCTCCCCCTCGGGAGGGAATGCCTCACGAGGACTTGGCGGGCTACCATCGCCGGACCGCATTAACAACGCGCCGAGCTGGGCGCAAGAGACGAAGTCACGTCATGCAAGAAACCAGAGAATTAAGGAAAAGAAGGGAGGAGGACGAAGGTAATACAAAAAAGACTGTCGCCCACAGGGGCCGGGTATTCTTGAATATGATAGGAACCAGAAAAAGAAAGCAGGGGATGCCTAGGCGGAGGAGCCAATGTCGCTGTCCGAACCACCGGCCACCTTGGTGTCGGAGTTGCCGTCCTCGCCGTAGGAGGGCGCTTGGACGAACCGCTCCACCAGGGACTCCACGTATGGGTGCACCTCATCCAGGATGGGCCTTTGAAGCTCCTTGGGTACATTTTCACCGATGCGTAGGAGATCGAGCTCCAGGACGTGGCGACACAAGTTGGAGAAGACGCATGTGAGGGCAAGGTCCAAGAGGTCGCGCGCGTTGGCCTCGTTGTTCGCATCCACATGGGACACGTCGGTCTCCAGCGCTTCCACCACCCTACCGAAGAAGTCGATCTAGCCTTTGTCGCCCTATGCACTCAGCAGCGCGGGCGCTTCCCCGACGGACCAGCCCACCATGCCAGCCGCGCGACGGGCAATGCCCAAGTACTTCTTGGTGTGCAGAGCCTCCAGCATCTTGGCATATATAGCCTCGTCCTGGGCGGCCTACACAGCATCAGCTGCCTCCTTGAACTGAGCCTGAAGGGATGCCAGCTCCGCCCTCGCCTCCCACTCAGCCCTGAAGGCGGCCTAGAGGGCAGCCTCAGCGCTCGTCAGCTGGGCCCGTAGCGCGTCCGCCTACTCCTAGAGTTCGCCGAGCTTGCGCTTTTTGGCCGCACGAGCCTTAGGGGAGAAGATGGTCAGGTCCAGCGTGCTGGGCATATCTACAAGGAAAGAAATAGATGGCGGAGGACTCACTCATTGATAATGGCCCAGCATCGGCGATGTTGGGCCGGCCTCGAGGGCCCCTCTCCACCGCCTCCGGATGAGTGCGGAGAAGTCGTAAGCCCTGCGCATTCCCCCGCGCCTACATCACTTCCTCCAGATGCCATGGGGTAGGGGCAATGAAGGAGAGAAGGGTTTTTCTTTGGAATAATGGGAATGAGAACGCACGCCAAGACTGCAAGACCCCCCAGGGCGGGGCGGAATTATAGGCGTAACTGCAGCCACGAGGCATCATGGGGAGTGTAGGCATCGTTCGCTCCTAGGGAACCCTAGGGCAGGCTCATTCGGCTTGAAGCCTTGCCCGGCGTCACTTCATCTGCTCTTGTTAGGTCACATCCATGAGGCCCGAGGGGTGAATTCCCAAGGAAGCAGCCGCATTCAAGAAAGGGTAATGATGGCTGGCACAACGCGCAAGCATTGCATCAGTTTTACCTGGGGTGACTCCGGGCTCTCCTTGCGGAGTGGAGGCGTCGCCGTCTCGGTGGGCGACGCATGTCAAGCCTGGCCCACAGGCGTTTGGCGCCCGTGGCGCTTCAGGCTATCCCCCGCGCCTTCACCTGGAAGCAAGCTCGAGCACGCCTCGGGCCTGGGGGCTACTGTCGGCGTTGTGGCAACGAGGGTACCCAGACCTGTCTGCCTGCAGCCGAGGGCAAGACCCACTTCAATGGCCAATAATGGCCCAACGCGGCCCCACTCAAGACAAGGCCCCTGCGAGAGCCCCAAGATCGCGAGGGGAACAACACCAAGACCCACGAGGGATAGGCCTCCTCAGGCCCCCTCCGGAGCAGCGGAGATCTCTATGCATAGCTTGGCCTCGGGAGGCCAAGGATGCCGTAAGGCGGGGCACGAGGGCACCAGCACGCCAGGCGGGACAATTTCCTCTTTGGTGCAAAGGGGGCGAGGACGTACGCATGTTCCCAAAGCACACCCCAAAGGTTTCCATTCCGGTACAACAAGACCAAGACCACGAGCCTTGCAGGGCGGATATCATTGCCAAACCCACCACTTCATCACAAACAACTACTTTGCAGGCAAAGACCACCTTTGTCACAACCCTAGCAAGTATCTAGGATAGCATTGTGTTTGCATCATCATCATCATCATTGCATCAATATGAATGGGGAGAAAGAAAGAAACCCTAAGCATTTTATGAATTAAAGGAATTCCAAACAAATCCAAAATGCCCATCAAAAATGTTCCCTATGTCTGATAATTAAGGGCATGGATATACCAGGGACCATTTCAATTATCTGAACATTTGAAATATTTTAAATTATTGAATTAAGTCTGTGAAAATGATAAATAAAAATATTATCATTATCACTGCTTTCAAAATAATCTAAAACTTTTGATACAAGTTAGAAATATTCAAACTTGAATTATAAAAGTTTTTAGAATTATTTGAAGGCGTATTTGGACCTGCAAGAAATAAACAAATGTCAGAGGAAATCAGAAAACAGAAATAAAGGAAAAAGAAAAGAGAGAGAGGGAGTTACCTGGTGGCCCATCTGGCCCAGGAGGGTCTTCGTCCTCCTGGCGTCCAGTCGGCATGGCGCGTGGTCGCCGCTCGCTCACGCCGGTGGCGCCACGCCACCTGCCTGCCTGGCCCCTCCCTCGCCAACGCGAAGCCGGGGATAAGCATCGACGTGCCTCCCCGCCGCTCTCTCCCTCCGTTCCCCTTCTCTCTACTCTTCTCCTCTCTGCTTCGCCATGGCCGCCCCATAGTTCGCCGCCGTTTGCTCACCTCCGTCCATCCCCCATGCTGTAGAGGAGGCAGGAGCTCTGCCTTGACCCCCTAGTCCTCCTCGCCGAAGGAATCGCCGCCCGGAGCTCCATCGAGGGAACCCTGACCTCTTCTTCCTCCTTAGGTCAGAAGGTCGCCGTCACCGATTCCTCGCCATGAAGCCGTCCCCGAGCTCCAGTTCGTCGCCTCAGCACCCGCACTGAGCCCCCGAGCATTTCCCCTCTCTTTCTGTTCGATTTCGAGGCCCGTAGGTAAGCTCTGGCTCGAGCCCGAGCTCCGGTCGCCGCCGTTCTCGTCGCCGATGACAACTCCGGTGACCAGTAGGTCATTCTAAGGATGTCATCGAGTTCGTAGAGTCCTGTAGGAGTCGTAGGTGCTTAGAGCGTGTGCTATTGTGGTCTATAGCCGTGGTTCCGTCGGAGCCCGAGCGCTGCCGTCCGCCAAGGTCATCGCCGGCGATGTTCCAGGCCTCCCCAGCCTCGGGGCCGAATAGCTGGTGTCCCAGCTACGATCTTGCCCGTGTGGTGGGCTGTAGATAGTCAGGCCATGTGCCCCTTTTATATTTTGCCGTCTGTACCCAGACAACTTTAGTTTCCGCTGGCTTGTATGACTATGTTTGTATGACTTGAGTGCCGGGTCATGTGACCCCTGTCTGTATGAACATATTATGCAAGGCTCGTCTGAGCCTCTTAAATAAAAGTCATGTTATTATATGGTTATGTTGTGATGCCACGGTTGTATCTATGCATATCGGGCATGTCGTGCGTACGTGTGACGTGCAATGGTATGTATGGGAGCGGACACCTATTCTTGTTCCTTTAGTAGTACTCTTTACGGGAAACTACCTCTTTGTGCTTCCACCGAGCCATGGTAGCTTGCTACTGCTCTGGACACATTGATTGACCGGCATGTCTCCTTCTTTGATGATGTGTCTGTCCCTTCGGGGAAATGTCTCGCAGTGTAATGGAGTCCCTGTAGCCTGTTACGACTCGTCTACGTGCAGTGATGACATTCATGTCTCGCAACATAATGGAGTCCTTGTAACTTGCTACGACTCGTCTACACACGCTTGAGGCCGACACCTGCATTGCTGGGTTATGTATGCCTGTTTCCGTACGGATGTGCCACTTGGGTTCTATGACTAGTTATGTCAGCCCGGGTTCTTTGTTGTGTGATTGCCAGCGACATGTTCACATACGTGAGCGAAAAGACGCAAACGGTCCCGGACAAGGTAAGGTGGCAGCCGTGGAGTACCGTGCGTGAGGCCGCAAGGTGATGTGGCTTGTTATAGTATGGAATCATACGACTTAGGATCGGGGTCCCGATAGCGTTGGTATCAGAGCCTGACTGACTGTAGGACTACCAAGCCAAACCGGTCGAAGTTGAGTCTAGAAACACTATAGATAAGTAGGGGAATTGATTGTGGAAGGGAACGTAAGGCTCTTTTTACTCCTCTTCCCAAGTTATTCTATGCTGGGTCATTCTCATCTTTTCTACGGGGATAGGAATTAGGATTCTCATCTATTGCTTAGGATGACGAGTTACTAGCCATGGACCAATAGCTAGCTTGCTTGTGAATAAGTGCAGTTATTTTAGTGTTGTTGGTGTGACAAACAGATGGAGAAGAGATTTGAGTCTAGATAGTCGAGTGGTTATGCCTTTCCAATCTCTTTTCAATTGTCTCAAAAATTTTGTTGAGCAATTACAGCCGTTATGCTGTCCAATTTCAGCTAGGATCTCTAATGTCTTTGCATCATCCTCTATTTCAGATGCCATCCCGTCCTTTCCGCCAGGTGGTCCGTCTGACCAGGTGCATCGATGTGCCGGGTCACACGGCCATGTTGGTTAGAGTGATGATGGAGGCTGGATATCGTTGGTACCCGGAGTACACAGTGGAGGAGCAGTACCGAGATTTCAACCAGAGTCAGTATCTGTGTACTGTTAGGATATACCCTTCATATCGTGGAGCTGCAGAGCCGCTTCACTGGACTCATGGATTGGGAATTACCATAGATATGGCAGTTCAGGAAGCCGCTTACACTATGCTGACTATTATGAGGTTTCACCATGGTCTGCTTCAGAACACGGAGTTCTGCTATGTTCCTGCTTCCATGGGAGGAGAGGATGGATATCTCAGTGCAGCCTACGCTGATCATTCTCATGAAGACCCTAGATTGCAGGTGACTGCTCAGATGTTGGAGAACAGGGATCGTGATGCATGTGCCCTTCGCATGGAGCTCCATGCTACCCGTGCCCATCTTTGGACAGCCTTGACGCAGTTGGCACCTGTCATGCAGACAGGTTATGGGGATATGGAGATGCTGACTCCATCGCCGACTCATTTGCCAACACACGTAGACTGGCCTGATGATGGAGGCATCACCCCTCTTCGAGGACCGCTGTTGTCGCCGACAAGGGGACCAAGGCCACACCCGTGTCCTTATGGTTTCCAGGGATCCCTGGCTAGAGTGTTTCCAGATCCGCAGGTTCAGCTCCCAGGTCATGGGGGTAACCTGTACGAGGCATTCTACGGTGACGTTTGAGTGCGTGGATGTTAGATCTAGTATGGTAGTAGACGTATCACCACAGTCCTGTGTGTCTTGTGGGATATGATCAAGGTCGAGAGTTGAGTTCCGGAGGTGTAGATAGATAATGTATAGGATGCTTGTAATGCCTCCGATGAGTTGTGTCATCTCTCCGTAGTTGTTTTCAGCTTGGATTTGTACTGAACTATGCCCTGGTGTGTATGAAACCTAATGTTCATATGGTAGTTGCTTTACCATGTTGATTGGTGTTTATCTTACATGCCATGTTGATCAGTGCATTCCTTAATTCATGCCCTAGAGTTGTTGTTCCCCATGTCTAAGCTATGGATTGTTTTCCTCAGGATGGTGTCAACCAGGAACAACCCCGTGCATGCTCATGAGCAAGGCGAGAGTAGCCAGCCAAGGCAAGAAGAGCTGCCACGAGCACCATCTCTAGCAGAGGTGATGCTAGAAGCTGAAAGGAATAAGAGGGAGACCAACAGGCTATTGGAGAGGATTGAACAGAACACCGCTCATGCTCCCCGCAATGATCACCATGATGGAGTGTCACTTGGTGACTTGATTAAACTGTGTCCGCCTAAGTACCATCACTCGATCTATCCCCTCGATGCGGATGATTGGCTCACCAGTATGTCACGCAAGATTCGAGCTGCAAATGTTTCAGAGGCCAAAAAGGTGACCTTTGCGACATACTTTCTGGAGGGACCTGCCAACCTGTGGTGGGAAAGCTATGAAGCTATGCGTCCCCAAGGACCTGCGCCAACCTGGGCAGAGTTTAGCGCCGCATTTCATCTCCATCACATCCAGGAAGGGCTGATGGATCGCAAGAGAGAGGAATTCTGCGCCTTCACCCAAGGCAGATTGTCAGTGGATGCATACAACCGCGAGTTTGGAAACCTTGCTCGCTATGCTCCAGAGGAAGTCTCAACCGATGCCAAGAAGCAGGTTAGGTTCCGCAAGGGACTAAATGCTGAGCTTCGTCGAGATCTTCGTCTGCACTAGTGCACCACCTTCCAAGCTCTCGTCAATAAATCTATCAATGCTGAGTCCGGACAGACTGACTACAAGGCCACAAGGAGACATAACCGTGACTTCAACCCTGCATCAGGTTCAAGACCCAACAAGCGCCGAATATGGGTACCCAATGCAGCTATGCCGGCAAGGTACACTGCGAGGCCATCCTTCCAGGCACCTCGTCCAGTTCAGTCCAACCCTCCACCCAGACCATTTTGAGGACCACAAGTAAATGTTGCCCCTCGTGCTACAGTGGTATGCTACAAGTGTGGAGAACCGGGACATTATTCTCGTGAATGTCCCCAGAACAATGCCAAGCCTGCTGGACGCGGAAAACCAGGGATAGCCTTCTATGTGAAGCCAACTCCTTCCCGTGGGCGAGTTAATTATGTGTCTGCTGAAGAAGCTCTTGAAGACCCTGATGTCATTCTAGGTACGCTTCTTGTTAATAGCCATCCAGCATCTGTTCTATTTGATACTGGGGCATCTCATTCATTCATCTCAGAAAGTTATGCACAGTTGCATAACATGTCTTTCTATGACATGCCCACTCCTTTAGTAGTTCAGACTCCTGGATCAAAATGGCAAACTTCTAGAGTGAGCCATGACAATGAAATTCTGGTGGATAGACTAGTATTCCTAGCATCCTTGATAGCTCTTAAGTCTTCGGACATCAATATCATTCTAGGTATGGATTGGATGAAAGCCCACTATGCCAAGATTGATACTCATTCTAGGAATGTTCAACTTACACATCCCTCGGGAGAGATAGTTAATGTCTCTACTCGAACACCCAAGCGCCAACTCTATTCCTTAAATGCTAGCCCTCTCCCTGAGCTAGAAGATATTCTGGTAGTCTATGATTTTCCGGATGTCTTTCCAGAAGAACTGCCAGGTATTCCACCTGTCAGAGATGTTGAGTTCGTGATAGAACTTATTCCAGGGACAGTCCCAATAGCCAGAAGACCGTATAAGATGGCACCCCTAGAACTAGCCGAGCTAAAAACCCAACTCGATGAAGCTTTGAAGATAGGTTTCATTCGTCCTAGTTCTTCTCCTTGGGCTTGCCCCGTCCTCTTCGTCAAGAAGAAGGATGGATCGGATCGGATGGTTGTGGATTACCGACCAGTGAACTTGGACACTATCAAAAACAAGTATCCGCTCCCCAGGATCAACGATTTGTATGATCAACTCGCTGGATCCTCTGTTTTTTCCTAAATGGATTTGAGGTTGGGATACCATCAAATCAGAATTAGAAACGGGGACATTCCAAAAACGGCTTTTGTCACTCGTTATGGCCAATATGAGTACACCGTCATGTCCTTCGGTTTAACCAATGCCCCAGCTACCTTCTCTCGTCTGATGAATTCGATCTTCATGGAGTATTTGGATAAGTTCGTCGTGGTTTACCTCGATGACATACTCATTTACTTTAAGAACGAACAAGAACATGCCGAGCATCTGAGGCTGGTATTGATGAAACTTCGAGAGCAGCGCCTGTATGCCAAATTCTCTAAGTGTGAATTCTGGTTGCCGGAAGTGACCTATCCGGGCCACGTGATCTTTGGCAAAGGTATTGCTGTCAATCCCGAGAGAGTTCAGGCCGTCCTTGATTGGACTCAACCTGAATCGGTTAAGCAAGTTCGGAGTTTCCTTGGCTTAGCGAGCTATTGTTGCCGCTTTGTTGAGAACTTCTCCAAGGTTGCGAAACCTCTGACTGAACTCCTCAAGAAAGATAAGAAGTTCGAGTGGACCCCACAATGCGAGCATAGTTTTCAGGAGTTGAAAAGACGACTGACCTCTGCTCCCGTTCTGGTGCCACCAGATTTTTCTAAGGACTTTATTATCTATTGCGACGCCTTGCGACAAGGATTAGGTTGCATTCTCATGCAATATCGTCATGTGATTGCTTACGCATCTCGACAGTTGCATACACATGAGGATAATTATCCAACACATGATCTTGAGCTTGCAGCTGTAGTCCATGCACTAAAGACATGGCGACATTACCTTCTGGGCAATCGTTGCGAGATATTCACTGATCACCACAGTCTGAAATATATTTTCACCCAGCCGGATTTGAATCTCAGGCAAAGACGGTGGGTAGAGTTGATTACATATTATGACTTAGGGATAACTTAGACCCCGGGGAAAGCTAATGTCATGGCTGATGCACTAAGTCGTAAATCTTATTGTAACAATTTGATGTTACAACAAGGTCAACCGTTTCTCCATGAGGAATTCAGGAAGTTAAATCTTCACATTGTTCCTCAAGGATTCCTGTCCAACTTGGTGGCGAAACCTACTCTTTTGGATCAAATTATAGAAGCCTAGAAGCATGATGCCGGGATATCTCGGATCAAGAAAAACATTAAGAAGGGTAATGTTAGATGCTTCTTGGAAGATGATCGGGGGGTTGTCTTCTTTGAGAATCGCTTGGCGATCCCAAAGAAACAACATCTGCAACAATTGATCCTTAAGGAGGCTCATGACTCTCCTCTCACAATTCATTCAGGTAGTACCAAAATGTATCAGGACCTACGCCAGAGATTCTGGTGGACTAAGATGAAGAGAGAAATTGCTCAGTATGTTGCTAACTGCGACGTTTGCCGCCGTGTGAAAGCAGAACATCAAAGGCCTGCTGGCACCCTTCAACCCTTAGCCATTGCTGAATGGAAATGAGATAAGATCGGTATGGATTTCATCACCGGTTTTCCCAGGACCAAGAGAGGGAACAATGCTATATTCGTAGTCATTGATCGCCTCTCTAAAGTGGCTCATTTCCTTCCTGTTCGTGAAAGCATTAGTGCTAGTCAGCTAGCGGAGTTATATGTTTCTCGAATAGTTTCTCTTCATGGTGTTCCTCTGGAGATTAACTTAGACCGTGTAAGTATCTTTACTTCTCGATTTTGGGAAAGTTTTCAAACTGCCATGGGGACTCATCTATCCTTTAGCACTGCTTTCCACCCTCAATCAAGTGGTCAAGTTTAGCGAGTCAATCAAATTCTTGAAGACATGCTCCGAGCTTGTGTTATATCTTTCGGTATGAATTGGGAGAACTTCCTTCCATTTGCTGAATTCGCATATAACAACAGTTATCAATCAAGCTTGGGCAAAGCCCCTTTTGAAGTTCTCTATGGACGAAAATGTCGAACACCTCTTAACTGGTCAAAAACCGGAGAGAGGCAACTCTTTGGTCCGGACATGATCCAGGATGCAGAGGAGCAAGTTCGCATTATTCGTGAAAAGTTGAAAACAGCCCAATCCCGTCAAAAGTGTCAATATGACCGTCATCATAAGTCTGTGACTTATGAAGTTGACGAGAAGGCTTACCTTCGGGTTACACCTCTAAAGGGTACCCATCGATTCGGTATCAAAGGAAAGTTGGCTCCTCGTTACATTGGACCTTTTTGCATTCTTGCTAAATGAGGAGAGGTTGCCTACCAATTGGAACTTCCTTCGCATCTTTCCAAAGTTCATGATGTCTTCCACGTGTCTCAACTCAGGCGTTGCTTTTCGGACCCTGTCTGAGAAGTGGACCACGAAACGCTTGATCTCCAAGATAACCTTTCGTACCGAGAATACCCCGTTCGTATTCTCGACCAAGCTGAGAGTACCACTCGGCGTCGGAACATCAAGTTTCTTAAGGTTTAGTGGTCGCATCATTCTGAAAAGGAGGCGACATGGGAAAGAGAAGATCGTCTTCGACTAGAATACCCCGCGCTCTTCCCGACGACTTCAAAATCTCGGGACGAGATTCTTTTGAGTGGGGGTGAGTTGTCACAACCCTAGCAAGTGTCTAGGCTAGCATTGTGTTTGCATCATCATCATCATCATTGCATCAATATCAAATGGGGAGAAAGAAAGAAACCCTAAGCATTTTATGAATTAAAGGAATTCCAAACAAATGAAATTTCAACAAATCCAAAATGCCCATAAAAAATGTTCCCTATGTCTGATAATTAAGGGCATGGATATACCAGGGACCATTTCAATTATTTGAACATTTGAAATATTTTAAATTATTGAATTAAGTCTCTGAAAATGACAAATAAAAATATTATCATTATCACTGCTTTCAAAATAATCTGAAACTTTTGATACAAGTTAGAAATATTCAAACTTGAATTATAAAAGTTTTTAGAATTATTTGAAGGGGTATTTTGGACCTGCAAGAAATAAACAAATGTCACAGGAAATCAGAAAACAGATATAAAGGAAAAAGAAAAGAGAGAGAGGGAGTTACCTAGTGGCCCATCTGGCCCAGGAGGGTCTTCGTCCTCCTGGCGTCCAGTCGGCATGGCGCGTGGTCGCCGCGTGCTCATGCCGGTGGCCACACACCACCTGCCTGCCTGGCCCCTTCCTTGCCAACGCGACGCCGGGGATAAGCATCGACGCGCCTCCCCGCCGCTCTCTCCCTCCGTTCCCCTGCTCTCTCCTCTTCTCCTCTCTGCTTTGCCATGGCCGCCCCATAGTTCACCGTCGTTTGCTCACCTCTGTCCATCCCCCGTGCTGTAGAGGAGGCAGGAGCTCCGCCTCGACCCCCCGGTCCTCCTTGCTGAAGGAATCGCCGCCCGGAGCTCCATCGAGGGAACCCTGACCTCTTCTTCCTCCTCGGTTCAGAAGGTCGCCTTCGTCGATTCCTCGCCATCAAGCCATCCCCGAGCTCTAGTTCGTCGCCTCAGCACCCGAAGTGAGCCCCCGAGCATTTCCCCTCTCTTTCTGTTCGATTTCGAGGCCCGTAGCTAAGCTCTGGCTCGAGCCCGAGCTCCGGTCTCCGCCGTTATCGTCGCCGATGACAACTTCGGTGACCAGTAGGTCATTCTGAGGATGTCATCGAGTTCGTAGAGTCCTGTAGGAGCCGTAGGTGCTTAGAGCGTGTGCTGTTGTGGTCTGTAGCCGTGGTTCCATCGGAGCCCGAGCGCCGCCGTCCGCCAAGGTCGTCGCCGGCGACGTTCCAAGCCTCCCCAGCCTCGGGGTCGTGCCCAGATGGACGTGCGCGTGCATGGGCAGCAGTTTGAGCCCATCCGTCGTGGTTTTGGTCGCCGGAGGAGGACTTCTGAGCCCCTCCGCCGTTCCTGGAGTCGCCGGCGGCTGAACGCCGGTGACCCTGGTCGGTTGACCACGGGGGTTGAGCCCTGGCAGGTGGGGCCATCCTCTGGTTAACCTCTGATTAGTAAAAAGTTAATTATTTTAATTAATTAAGTTAATTAGACAATGACATGTGGGCCTAGGCCTGATAATTAGTTAGGATTAGTGTTAATTTTAATAGTTAAGTAAATGAGTCAATGACATGTGGACCCCACATGTCAGGTTTGACTCTAGGCCAGGTCAGCTGACCAGTTGATGTCATCATGACATCATGCAGATGCAATAAGTCAATTTCCTATTTAAAAATAATTCCAGAAATTATTTAAAAGTTTGAAAAATCATATAAATTAATCTGTAACTCGGATGAAAATAATTTATATATGAAAATTTATCAGAAAAATACAATGAATCCAATGGTGCTATTCTCATGCATGTTAGAGCAACCTAAATAGGTGAACATGGACATTTTAGCATTAGGTCAATATATAGAATTTGAAATGAGAACAACTTTGAACCTATATTCAAATGCAGTTCAAATTGACATGATCACTAGTTACATTAGCTCATCCATGCATACTATCATGCCATGATCATGCATCATATTGTTGCATCTTCTTGTATTGAATGTTTCATCTGTGTTGCAGTAGGCCCTAATCCGGAGGATACTACTCCGTACCCTAACGAAGGAGAGAACTCTTCCGCAACCCAGCAAGGCAAGCAACCCCATTGATCATTCCGATAACATCCCATTCCCTCGCTCCTGCTCTCATTTATTGCATTAGGACAAACGATCACATGTCAGTCATACACGGTAGATGATCCCATTCTTATGCATGACCTGATCTTGTCACAGTAAATAGATAAACCTTGCAACCTAGCATACCTGGTAGATGCTTGTGCCATGATGTGCTTAGCTTACCTTGCCTGCTATGTTTGCTAAGCTTAGAGTATGTCTGGTCTGTTTCATCTGGGTGATGAACTGAGTGAAACGGTGTTGTCCGATGTGATGAGCATATAATGAATACGATTTGGTAAAGGTAGCGATGAGAGGCTATGTACGAGTACATAGTGGGTTGACTCATTGGGACCGTTCTTAGGAACTGGGTTCTGTGTTTGTGATCCAAGACTAGTTACTACCACGCACTGGGTTCCGGTAACTCGACCCCTCTTGACTTATCAGTCGCTTAGTCTTTGGTCCATGTATTGCAAGTAGTTTCTGGTGTTTATAGCATGCTGGAGGCCGTGCATCGCGCTGACCCTCGGGGTGGGTTATGACACTGTAGGCAGTGGCACGGTGTACCAAGGGTCACCCGAATGGTGGGCTTGGGAACCCTGCGCACATTGTTTGGGACCGTAGCGGAAACTTCGGCCGGACATCCGTGCGGGTCAGTCTCAAATAGGCGGTAGCCTGGACTACAGGTCTTATGTGATTGACGGTCGTGGCCGACTCCCTCGCTGGGCATCCGTTTGAAGGTTGCCGAGGTGCATGGTTTTATAAGCACACAGCGATAAGTGGCGAGAGCGTGTGTGAAGAAGTACACCCCTGCAGGGTTATGAAACTATTCGAATAGCCGCGTCCTCGGATATGGACTACTTGGAGAACTTATGCTGTTCATAGATAATCAAATGGAGACTTCTAAAAATCTCAAGACAAGTGTGAGTATCGTGGATGGCACTCTTCCGGAAGGGGAAGGTGAGTCCATGGTGGTGTATTGAGATGGAGTTAGTGGACTCGTGTGCGATAATTGAATTTGTAACCGAGAATTTAAAACTAAGTAGTGTAGGTTAGCCATGAGTCAAAGCTGGCTTTCTGCATAAACTCCTCCACCCCTTCGTCGATACATGAGCATAAATAGACTAGGTATTTTTTAAAGACTTGTTGAGTACGATTGTACTCATCCTTGCTTAATTAATGTTGCAGAAGAAAACCAGGACCCATCAGGTGGGTTTTATCTAGACATTGACGATGCCGAATAGCTGGTGTCCCAGCTACAATCTTGCCCGTGTGGTGGGATGTAGATAGTCAGGCCATGTGCCCCTTTTATATTTTGCCGTCTGTACCCAGACAACTTTAGTTTCCGCTGGCTTGTATGACTATGTTTGTATGACTTGAGTGCCGGGTCATGTGACCCCTGTCTGTATGAACATATTATGCAAGGCTCGTCTGAGCCTCTTAAATAAAAGTCATATAATTATATGGTTATGTTGTGATGCCATGGTTGTATCTATGCATATCGGGCATGTCGTGCGTACGTGTGACGTGCAACGTTATGTATGGGATCCGACACCTACTCTTGTGCCTTTAGTAGTACTCTTTACGGGAAACTGCCTCTTTGTGCTTCCACCGAGCCATGGTAGCTTGCTACTGCTCCGGACACATTGATTGACCGACATGTATCCTTCTTTGCTGCTGTGTCTGTCCCTTCAGGGAAATGTCTCGCAGTGTAATGGAGTCCGTGTAGCCTGTTACGACTCCTCTACGTGCAGTGATGACATTCATGTCTCACAACGTAATGGGGTCCTTGTAACTTGCTACGACTCGTCTACACACGCTTGAGGCCGACACCTGCATTGCTGGGTTATGTATGCCTGTTTCCGTACGGATGTGCCACTTGGGTTCTATGACTAGTTATGTCGGCCCGGGTTCTTTGTTGTGTGATTGCCAGCGACATGTTCACATACGTGAGCCAAAAGACGCAAACGGTCCCGGCCAAGGTAAGGTGGCAGCCGTGGAGTACCGTGCGTGAGGCCGCAAGGTGATGTGGCTTGTTACAGTATGGAATCATATGACTTAGGATCGGGGTCCCGACAACCTTTCCTCAGGATAAAGATGTACTCCCTATTCCCCTTCGAATTTGGCCGTTGTGAGATCCCTTCCCGCCACAACAATAAGGGAAGAGGACCCAGGCCGCTATAAATGGAGGCTAGACTGCACCATAGAGAGGGGAGGAAACACAAGGACGAGAGAACAGAGGCAATACCACCAGAATGCCCTCACAAGGCAACTCACTACTGTACTAGTTCATCCAGAAACCTCCTCATGAGGCAATCCACCAAAGCAGGAGTAGGTTTTCACGCTTCGCAGCGGCCCAAACCTGGGTAAGTCGTCGTGTCCAATCTTCTTGCTCATCATCATGCGAGCTCTTCGTAAACCATCGAGTTGTGATCTAGGAGGAGTGAGGCTGCTGGGGATCTTTGCACACACCCCTGTGTTCGAACTTCCTCAGGTTTTGTAGAGCCCAAGATCCGACACTCTCTTGCATGTTTCAATTACTACTTTTTATCGGAGCATCATTGAAATCATCATGCTTATCTTAATGGCTATAAACGAAGAGCTTGTTAGGACTGATGGCCGCTAGCCGGCTCAGCACTCTTGCTCCCCTCGCATCTCCAGCCAGCGGGTCGAGGGAAGCAACGTTCGGCGTTCCTAGATGCTCGAGAATGAGCAGCCGGCTGTGAATACCCGGCGCAGCAACTACCCGGCTGACAGCAACCACCACCATGAGGCGCTGGCTAGCGGCAGCCGGTGCAGCCGCGGTCACACTCCGTCCCTGTGATAGGAGTCGGCATGGTTCGTACCACCGGCCGTCTGCCCTAACCTCGCGGCCCGGCTCGGGCCACGGGTCCTCCACAGCGAGAAGAACGCACGTCACCGCATCGATCGACTAGTGCAGCCGGCTCTCCTCAAGGAGGAGGGCTCGATTGGTCCGGCATGCTTCAGCCCCCGGATTCGCAACGAGCCATTCCCGACCGGCTTCAAGCTTCCCCAGGACACCCCGAAGTACAACTCGGCCTCCATGAAAGAAGACTGGCTGATCGACTACACCACCGCAGTCGGTATTACCAGGGGGAACAAGCACGTAGCCGTTCGCTACGCCCCCCTCATGTTGATCGGCTCGTCCTACACCTGGCTTAATAGCCTAGCGGCTGGCAGCATCAACACCTGGATGGACTTTGAAGAGGCGTTCGTCCGCAACTTCACCATCACCTACAAGCGTCCCGGTAGTCCCCGCGAACTGGCCATGTACTTCCAGGGCCCGAATGAGGCCCTCCGTGATTACGTTACCCAATGGATCGAGCTCTGCAACTCCTGGAAAAGAGTACACGAGGTGCACGCCATACAGTACTTCATCGAAGATTGTCGTGATGGCACCTACCTCAAGAACAAGGTCTTGTGCTCCAAACCGGCTATGCTAGCAGACCTCATGGCCAAGGCGGACAAGTGCGTCATGGCCGACTCCGCAATCTGGGTCAAGGGCAGCATGCCCACCAAGGCGGCTCCGCCACCGGCTGCGTCACGACCGGCTGTCGACAACCGGTAGCCAGAGAGCAACAAGCGCTTGGCCGACCAGCCCCACTCCCGCTACGGGAGCCGGCAGGTCACCACTATTGAGGAAGAGCAGCTAGCTGCCCAGTCCTCCGGTCAGCATCATCTCACCGACAAGACTGCTTGGGAGCCCAAGCTCACGTTCGATCAGATGCTCGACCACCCCTACAAGAATTATTCTAGGGCAAAGCCCTCCACGCACACGCTCTTATAGTGAAGCTTCTCACAGCGACTAGTCCGGGGGTACAGCCTTCTGGCTCATCCCGCGCCGCCTCTCTGCGCACCAGCGCCGGCTCTGGCCCAGAACAACGGTCGCCTGGTCGACCGGTTCCCCAACCAACACGGGTCCTATGTCGTCTTCACCAGTGAAGAGACGGACAAGCACGCTCAGTGCCGGTTCCACCGCGAGGTGAATGCCACCATACCCGCGACTCCCCAATTCATGCACTGGTCCGAGAAGCTAGTTACCCGGAGCCGGGCTCACCACCCTGCCATGATGCCAAACCCTGGCAGCTACGCCGCAGTCCTCGACCCCACCATCGCCTCCGAGAGGTGCACCCGCCGCTTCTTGCGGGTGTTGATCGATGGCGGCAGCAGCATCAGCATCCTCTACCTCGAGATGATGCTTAAACTGGGGCTAGGGGCAGAAGACCTGCTGGTGAGCCGGACAGTTTTCCACGACATCGTGTCGGGAAAGTCTTGCACCCCCATTGACACGATCAAGCTCGACGTCCTCTTCAGTGACCATAACAACTTCCACCGTGAACTACTGGGCCGGCTAACTCTCATCAAATTCCTGGCAGTTCCCCACTATGCCTACCTCAAGCTCAAGATGTCGGGCCTCAAGGGTATGATCAACATCATCAGGGACTACAAGATGTCAATCATGTGCGCACGAGATGGCAGTCGGCTGGCTGAAGCACTCGAGATAGCTGAGGAAAAATGACAGCATGACCGGCTCGTGGCTCACGCCACCACCCAGCCGGTCGTGTCGGTTCCTCCATCATAGTCGGTCGGCAAGGCTTCGTTCTAGCCGTCCAAGGACACTAGACAAGTGCCACACGACCCGGCCAACCCCAAGCAGTGCGTCGCCATCGGCTCCCGCCTCAACAGCAAATAGGAAAGCGAGCTCATCGACTTCCTCCGTGAGAATCGGGACATCTTTGCATGGTCTCCCAAAGACATGCCGGGTGTTCCGAGGAAGTTTGTCGAGCACATGCTTCATGTACGGCCGAATGCGAAACCGGTCAAGAAACCCCGGCACCGTTTCTCCAAGGAGAAGCGGCGTACTATAGGAGAAGTGATTGCCCGGCTGCTCGTAGCCGGCTTCATCATGGAAGTTTTCCACCCGGACTGGCTGGCCAACCCAGTCCTGGTGCTGAAGAAGAACAAGACCTGGCGCATGTTCATCGACTACACAAACCTGCACAAGGCGTGCCCCAAGGACCCGTTCGCCCTGCCACGGATCGATCAAGTCATCGACTCCATGGCTGGCTGCGACCTGCTGTCTTTCCTAGACGC
Organism: Hordeum marinum; assembly: GCA_022496015.1. NCBI lineage: Eukaryota > Viridiplantae > Streptophyta > Magnoliopsida > Poales > Poaceae > Hordeum > Hordeum marinum. The sequence goes on along the minus strand of CM039672.1, from coordinate 231,754,397 downwards.
TTACTCCGACTACCACCACATCATGCTGGACCCAGCCGACCGGCTGAAGACCTCCTTCATCACCCCTTTTGGGGCCTATTGCTACATCACCATGTCCTTCGGCCCGAAGAACGCATGTGGTACCTTCCAGCGCTACATGCAGAAGTGTCTCCTGCCTCAAATAGGCAGGAATGTCCACATCTACGTTGACGACATCATCGTCAAGACCAAGAAGCACTTCAGCTTCCTCGATGATCTCCAGGAGACATTCACGAACTTGCACGAGTACAAGATCAAGCTCAACCCGGAGAAGTGCATTTTCGGTGTCCCTGCCGGCCAACTCCTGGGTTTCTTCGTGTCCGCTCGTGGCATCGAAGCTAACCCAGAGAAGATCAGGGCTTTCGAGTGCATGCCCAAGCCTACATGGCTCCGTGGCGTCCAGAAGTCCACCGGCCACCTCGCCCCGCTCAGCCGGATGGGAGAGAAGGCCCTGCCCCTCTACGGGCTCAAGCGAAAGATGGCTCTGGTCAAGCCGGGCCGCGACCCCATGAAGAAGCCGGCTATGTTTGACTGGCCCGACGAGGCAGAGGAGGCCTTCCGCGGCCTCAAACAGGCTCTCACCAGCGTACCCATCCTGGCTGCGCCGGCTGAGGAGCCCTTGCTTGCCTACATCATGGCGACCACGCATGTCATCAGGGTCATACGGGTGGTGGAACGTCCGACGGAGGGAAGGTCGCTACCGATACAGCGCCCCGTCTACTACCTCAGGAAGGTCCTCTCCACCTCAAGCACCACCGGCTCCATCGACTCTGGCTGCCTAGCAGGCACCACCAGCGTTGACTGCCTAGCCGGCACCGCCAGCTCCAGCCATTGAGCCGGTCGCATCCAAGGCGGCCGGCTACGAGACCATGGCCGTCATGATGGCAATCGACACCCCTCCCACTGCTTTGCCCCGGGGACACGGGAGCCAGCCCCATCTTGGCTCCCTCATGGGCCCCGCCCATCCTGGCATACCTGTTACGCGGCAATCTCCCACCTGACGATGGCATGGCATGGCAGATCTAGCGGCGACCACGGCCTACGGCATCATCAACCACGAGCTGGTTCATCGCAGCACCACCAACATTTTCCAACGCTGCATCGAGCCGAAGAAAGGGCAAGAGATCCTCCTAGACATCCACCAGGGCAAGTGCGGGCACCATGTCACCTCCAGGACCCTGGTGGCCAAGGCATTCTACCACGGTTTCTACTGGCCAACTTCCTTGGAGGAGGCCAAACAGCTGGTCGACTAGTGCGAAGGCTGCCAGCGCTTCAGCACGTAGAGCCACCTGCCGGCTACAGCCCTCTAGACCATCCCCCTCTCATGGCCTTTTGCCATCTGGCGGCTGGACATGGTAGGACCCTTCAAGTTTGCGGGAGGTGGCATGACACATTTGCTGGTAGCCGCCGAGAAATTCACCAAGTGGTTCTTTGCCAGGCTAATCAAGAAGCTGGACAGCCCCACGACAGTCCGGTTCATCGAGGACATCACGGTCCGCTACGGCGTCCCTCACAACATCATCACCGACAACGGCATGAACTTCGCCAAGGGCGCACTAGCGCGTTTCTACGCCAAGTGTGGGGACCCTGACTCATAAGTCATGATCACCGAATGCACCTGTACAGTGATCCCAGAGATCAATGCACACTGAACACACAGAAGCTGAATAAGAAGAGTCTTACATCCACATTTAGTGTCTTACACAAAAAAAGACCATGATGGTCTAGTCTTACATAGATAGGGCCACAAGGGCCAAATACTTAAATAGAACAAACAACAGAAGTCTTGATCGAAAGCGTGAACCCATGCCATCTGCCTTAACCTACACGCATTCTGCCTGGGAAGCATCCTAGTTCGCATGTTCGTCACCAAAAAACTCTTCAACATACTCCTGCTATTCCATGCCTGGCCAATTAAATAACCAGTGGTAGGCCAATGAATACTTTGAATGTACTCGCAAGTAACCCAAGTTGTGGAACAAGGTAATAATGATGCATGATATAGCACTAAGTAGGTAATTTGCGGAAAGCTAATTTTTAATGCAATGTCATGATCAAGTAACTAGGTAAGCATGCTTCAACAGTTGGTAGATATCCATATGAACAAGTTACAGACATCATTATAAGATGGGGTTGAACGTCTCATGTTCATCCATCACATCAAGTCCTTTGACTTGTCTCAAGAACCATCTCTATGTTATCCACATACACACTAAGGTCGTAATCCTTGATCAATTCCAACCATCTTCGCTGCCTCATGTTCAATTCCCTTTGAGTGAAAATATACTTCAAACTCTTGTGGTCTGTGAATATCTCACATTGCTTCCCAGAAGGTAATGTCACCATGTCTCTAAGACATGAACTACGACTGCCAACTCAAGATCATGAGTGGCGTAGTTATCTTCATGAGGTCGTAGCTGTCTGGATAGATATGCTACAACTCTGCCTTCTTGCATCAGAACACCTCCAAGCCCAGTTCTTGATGCATCACAATATATCACAAACTCCTTGTGTATATCAGGGGTGGCCAAAACTAGGGTTGTGGTCAATCTCTTCTTGAGCTCCTGGAAGCTTTCCTCGCACTTAGCTGTCCATTCAAACTTCTTGTCCTTCTTCAAAAGTTGGGTCATGGGTCGAGCAATGCTCGAGAACCCTTCCCCAAACTTGCGGTAATATACCGCGAGTCCGAGGAAGCTCCTGACTTCCTTCACGATGGTAGGGGTTTGCCATTTAGTCATGGCTTCAATATTGGCAGGATCCACTCATAATCCTTCTGTAGTCAGCACATGACCCAAGAATCCAACTTCATGCAACAAGAATTCACACTTGCTAAACTTGGCATAAAGCTGGTGCTCTCAATGCTTATCTAGGACCAATCTCAAGTGTTCCTCGTGCTCCTCTTCAGACTTGGAGATGAAGAGTATGTCATCAATGAAGACGACAACGAACTTGTCCAAGTACTCCATGAAGACTTTATTCATGAGGTACATGAAGTAGGCAGGGGCATTGGTTAACTCAAATGACATGACCATGTATTCATACAGGCCATACCGGGTTACAAATGCCGTCTTCAGAATGTCTTGGGGTCTGATCTTCAACTGATAGTACCCAGACATGAGGTCGATCTTGGAGAACACCTTGGCTCCGTTAAACTGATCAAACACGTCTACAATCTTGGGGAGTGGGTACTTGTTCTTTATTGTGACTTCATTGAGAGAACGGTAATCGACACAGAGTCTGATAGTTCCATCCCTCTTTGACACAAATTGAATAGGTGATCCCCAAGGAGAGGCACTAGGACGAATGAATCCTTTTCTGAGCTGCTCTCCTAGTTGCTTCTTCAATTCAGGCAACTCTTCGGACACTGTCCTGTAGGCGTTCTTATAGATGGGCCTTGATCCGGGCATAAGCTCAATGCTGAACTCAATGTTGCGATCAGGAGGCATTCCAGGAAGCTCATCAGGGAACACATCCGGGTATTCGCACACCACTGGCACTTGATCCAACTCAATACCTGATAGATAGTTAGCCTGGGGGGTTGAGTGGAGGCAGGGTTGGGAACATACTTGATTTCCAATCCTTGGCTATTGATTATGGTAACGATCCTCTTGGCATAGTCCAACATGCCTTGGTGATTGGTCAACCAATTCATGCTAAGGATGACATCCAAGCCTGGTGAATCTAGAACTATAAGGTCTGCTAAGAAGTCTACCCTGTTGATGTTAATCTCACTCCTTTACAACCTATCCCAGACTGCATAACTGATCCCGGGGTTTGTATCAACATACGACTACCCACGGGTGTAGGTTTCATGCCACTCTCTAATGCAAACTTTTGGGTGACAAAATAATGCGAAGCTCCACAGTCAAATAGTACCGCTGCTGGGGTTGAGTTGACGAGGAATGTATATAGTATGACATCCGAGTCTTCCTCGGCTTCCTTAGCGATGACGTGATTCACACAACCTTTGCCATTGTTGGGCTGGTTGCAGGGAGCAGGGTTCCTTGGTGGTGCTCCACGGCCTTGACCTTGAGCTGGCACATTGGGGCCCGGGGCATCTGGCTTCTTGTCGGGACAAAGTTTAGAGATGTGTTCCGACTGACCACATCCAAAACAAGTGACTTGCCCAGGGTTGTTGTTGTAGTTCCTGCCGCCGTTGTTGTTATTGGGATTGTTGTTGTAAGCTGGTCTAGGATTGCCATTCTGCTGCCGCTGGTATCTTAGACGAGGCGCAAGAGGTCTAGCCTGTTGTGGCTGATTGGTTGGCTTGGTTTGGGCTGGCTGCCAGGAGCGAGGCTTCTGGTTGCTAGAGCTACCCTTGCTGATCATCTTGCGCTTGCGAGTGTCATCTATGGCATGACGCTTGTGTTCCAGCATGAGGACCTTGTTCACCAGGTCGAAGAAGCTGATACTATAGTGTCTATTGAAGTCCTTCCATGGAGCGTTCCTTCTTGGCAGCCTCCATGTTGACATCTTCTGGTGCATACCTTGACAGCAGGTTGAACTTCTGTAGGTACACCTTGGTAGAGACACTTCCATGCTTCAGCGCACGGAATTCTCTCTTCTTAATAGCCATGATCCCAGAAGGAATATGGGCGGTGCAGAATCCTTCCTTGAAGTCATTCCAAGTGATCACACGCTCAACTTGCATGACCTTGAATCCGTCCCACCAAGCTCGGGCGGTACCTCCGAGACAGTGAGAGGCATAACGCACCTTCTCACGATCCTCATTGTAATTGACCAGTGCAAGGAGGTCCTCGATGGTGCGGATCCAGTCATTACCATCCAATGGTTCAGCAGTCTTGGTGAAGGTTGGGGGAGAATTCCTCATGAACTCATACAGAGTGGAGCGGCCATTGCCGTTCCTGCCTTGCTGCTGGTTGTTCACAAGGGCCTGAGCCATCTGCTGAATGGTAGCATTGTTGGCTTGGCGTTCCTCCCGAAGAACTTGGAGAAACTGAGCTATGGTCATGTTCTCCGGTGGAGGTGATGGCGGGGGAATGTCGCCTTGGGGCTGCTCCTGGTGTCCTCCAGTGTGAGCAGCCCCACCAGCTCCCTATTGCTGGCTTGAGTTGCCAGCTTCGGGGTTGGCGAAGGAGCTTTTGCGGGTAGAAGTCACCATCCTGTTTGGAGTAGCCAAGTCAAACAACTGGGATAGACGAGAGGAAAAGCAACAACGGAAAAGCGCGCCTAAGGGGGTTGGTCGAGTGCAAGTGTGGTAAAACAAAGGTCGAAAACCAACATATATTAAGATAGATGATGGAGTCGCTTACATGTTGCCTAAGGCAAAAGCACGGCTTGCATCAGAACACAAACAACAAAACAAACAACAAGCACACATGGTTTCATATGAACCATTACACGGACTCGACTTTGCATGAGGGATACAAGACTGATACTACCCTAGGGGTTCTCTGACTCAGGTGGTGGAGTGCTCGGTCTCATAGTCATGCTCCTATGGGTCTTCCTCCTGTTCATCATCTGAACAGGCATCATTCCCGGTCAAAGGGGTCGGGGAATGAGGAGGTCCATCCCGATGATGCTTTGCTGGCGGGCCGGTGAAGAGCTCATGGTACTCCTTCGCACTCATGCGATGACGACGTGTAGGTGCATCTCTAGCTGGGGTACTCCTCCTCAATAAGCGACAGTTGGTCATCCCTCGAGGGCTTCATCCTTCTTGATCTTATCTGGCTTCGTCTTGGCTTGCTGGAGTAGCACTCACGTGTGGTGAAGTTCCTCGCGGAACTTCACGGACTCCTTCATCGGGTTATGAACTAGAATATCGGTGGAGAGGCTGAAGTAGGTCTGGAATCTAAGTGGTGTGCCATCATCCTTGGATGGAATCAGCGTCCAACTCTCGCCAAGATCATCCTTTGTGAAGGGCAAGTAATGACTAGCCGGCTCGTCAGCCATATCGGGGATGATATCCCGAAGGTGCAGAAGTGCCTTGCGTGCAGTTGTCTCGACTACAAGTATCATGGTCTCCATCTGTCGTCCTTGAAAGAACCAACTGGTCCAGGAGTCGTTTGCCTTCACGACCACATCTGTCGTCATCAACTAACTCTTCAACATACTCCTGCTCTTCCATGCCGGGCCAATTAAATAACCAGTGGCAAGCCAATGAGTACTTTGAATGTACTCGCAAGCAACCCAAGTTGTGGAACAAGGTAATAATGATGCATGATATAGCACTAAGTAGGCAATTTGCGGAAAGCTAATTTTTAATGAAATGCCATGATCAACTAACTAGGTAAGCATGTTTCAATAGTTGGTAGATATCCATATGAACAAGTTATAGATATCGTCATAAGAAGGGGTTGATAGTCTCATGTTCATCCATCACATCAAGTCCTCTGACTTGTCTGAAGCACCATCTCTATGTTATCCACGCACACACATACCGAGTTTTTGCGAAAACATCCGGACGTAGTTTAAGAAGGACCTCCAATTGTCCATGACCGTGGACACGGCTATGCAAATAGTTTTAGACTCTGCAGAGGTTGCACACTTTACCCACAAGACTCGGTGAACTTCCATGTCATCCACAATTCACGGTATAACATACCCGAGGTAAGCACCCGAACAATGCCTTTCCCATGGTGATACTAAACAAAGAGTCCACTCGTTGGTGCCATCCCTCATGATATGCATCACTCGTATCATCCATGAGGGCACGCAACGGTGTGCCCGGTGACTATAAAGACAATGCATGGCCTTCCACATCCGAGAGGACCCCGTCTCAAGAGTGACCACTTCAATCTTGACACTAGTAATGCGGGTTCCTTGCTAGGACCAACCATAGTAATCAACAAGGCCCCGTCCCATAAGGGGTATCATGATTGCGCATGTAAGGCTGGGATGGTCAGCAGACCATAAAAATCTCTATTTTCAAAAACACACCCTCAACTTGTTCCGGTACACCACTTTTTTCTCAAGTGGTCACCCATCTCATCATCTTCTCCCTCGGGCATTAGTGGCACCCGACTGGGTTCTCGAAAGTCTTTGAAATCATTTAAGTTCCCATCACCATGCATAATCCCGATCCCACTTGCATAACATATACTAGCATCCTATCTACACCCACCCGCATAACCCTCATAAGATGGTAGGGTCATGCACGATACAAGTGTCAACGGTAAAAGTGTCGGAAGCAACCCACCGAAGGGTCACTACTGTACATGATCAAGTATAACATAAGTAAAGTGCTATATGACATGCAATGAAAAGGGTTTCTTAACATGGTCAAAGGGCTGCTTGCCTGGCTCAACAAAGTCTTCGGGGTCTTCAAAGTCTTTGGGTCCAGCTCCCTCATCAATAGCACAGTTAAAAATAAGCATCACACAAAAACAGAGCACACAAAGCTAGATTTAAAATGCTACCCTACTCTGATAAATACTAAAAGCTATACTAAAAATATTTTTCTAGGGTTTTTAACTTAAAAAGGTTCTCAAAAATATTTAAAACAGGGGCTACTAAGGCCAAATAGGGGGTTTCAATTGAAATGGTACAAAAAAGGTTTTTAATTATTTTTACAAGTGGCACTAATAAATTCTATGGAATATTTCAAGATTTTAGGAGAAAGAATATTTGCCATCGGATTTATCTTCTGCCCTGTGGAATTTTTGGAAGGCAGAGGAAAAATAAAAAGGGAAAAAGGCGTTGTGCCCTCTCGGGCCAAAAGTACCGAAGCCGAGCCAGCGCAAAGGGAAAGCCGGCCCAGGGAGAGATGCCGCGCGTGGCAGGTTTATTTTAAAACCTGCCCGCAGGCCCATCTTGGCAGCGAGAGAGGAGGGGGTGAGGGGATGACAGGTGGGCCCCACCTGTCATCCATCTCCTCACGAAAGGGACAGAGAGGAGCTCACCGGCGGGGGCTCAGGCCACGGCGGCTCGAGCAGAGGGCACTGATGCGTTCAGGGGCTCCTCGCGCGTCGGTGTGTGGCCGAGGGGGTCGCCGGGGCTAAGGGAATCACTGGCGAGGAGAAAACTCGCACGACAGCAAGGGTTTGGCTTGGGCGCGAGCTCCCGACCACGGGGACGAGGGGGCTAGGCACTAGGGAGCGGCTAAGGGGAAGAGAGATTAAGGGGAGAGCAACGGGAGCTCGGGGAGGGCTTTTTATACACGGGTGCCGGTGCAACATGGACACAGTGCACCGGTGAGGACGGGGGCGTCGCCACGGGACATGGGGGCACCCCGGGTCATGTGTATGGTGGTCGTGGACACGGTCCTCGTCCATGGTGTGGGGACGCCGACTCATAAGTCGAGATCACCGAATGCACGTGTATAGTGATCCCAGAGATCAATGCTCACTGAACACACAAAAGCGGAATAACAAGGGTCTTACATCCACATTTAGCATCTTACACAAATAAAGACCATGAAGGTCTAGTCTTACATAGATAGGGCCACAAGGGCCAAACACTTAAATAGAGCAAGCAGAGGAAATCTTGATCGAAAGCGTGAACCCATGCCATCTACCTCAACCTACAGGCATTCTGATTGGGAAGGGTCCTAGTTCGCATGTTCGTCACCAACTAACTCTTCAACATACTCCTTCTCTTCCATGCCTGGCCAATTAAATAACCAGTGGCAAGACAATGAGTACTTTGAATGTACTGTCAAGCAACCCAAGTTGTGAAACAAGGTAATAATGATTCATGATATAGCACTAAGTAGGTAATTTGCGGAAAGCTAATTTTTAATGAAATGCCATGATCAAGTAACTAGGTAAGCATGTTTCAATAGTTGGTAGATATCCATAAAAACAAGTTACAAATATCGTCAGAAGAAGGGGTTGAATGTCTCATGTTCATCCATCATGCTAAGTCGTCGGACTTAGTTCAGTTCTCATGCTAAGTCATCAGACTTAGTTCATGTGACCACTTCGTCACCATCATATCCAACTCACACCAAGTTTTACGAAAACATCCGTACATGGCATAAGCAGCACCACCTAACTATCCTTGACCGTGGACACGGCTATTCGAATAGTTTTACACTTTGCAGAGGTTGCACACTTTACCCACAAGACTCGGTGAACTTCCATGTCATCCACAATTCACGGTATAACATACCCGAGGTAAGCACCCGAACAATTCCTTTCCCATGGTGATACTAAACAAAGAGTCCACTCGTTGGTGCCATCCCTCATGATATGCATCACTCGTATCATCCATGAGGGCATGCAACGGTGTGCCCGGTGACTATAAAGACAATGCATGGCCTTCCACTTCCGAGAGGACCCCGTCTCAAGAGTGACCACTTCAATCTTGACACTAGTAATGCGGGTTCCTTGCCAGCACCAACCATAGTAATTAACAAGGCCCCGTCCCATAAGGGGTATCATGATTGCGCATGTAAGGCTGGGATGGTCGGCAGACCATAAAACTCTCTATTTTCGAAAACACACCCTCAACTTGTTCCGGTACACCACTTTTTTCTCAAACTACAAGCGTAGCATATGATCATGTCAGTTTGTTGTTACTGTTTTCTGCATGTCAAGTACATGTTCCTATGACCATGAGATCATGCAACTCACTAATACCGAAGGAGTACCTTGTGTGTATCTAACATCGCAACGTAACTGGGTGACTATAAAGGTGCTCTACAGGTATCTCCGAGGGTGTCTGTTGGGTTGGCATGGATCAAGACTGGGATTTGTTACTCCGTGTGACAGAGAGGTATCTCAGGGCCCACTCGGTAATACAACATCACAACAAGCCTTGCAAGCAATGTGACTAAGTGTTAGTCATGGTATCTTGTATTACGGAAAGAATAAAGAGACTTGCTGGTAACGAGGTTGAACTAGGTATGGAGATACCAACGATCGAATCTCGAGCAAGTAACATACCGAAGAACAAAGGGAACATCATACGAGATTAACTGAATCCTTGACATAGAGGTTCGACCGATAAAGATCTTCGTAGAATATGTAGGAACCAATATGGGCATCGATGTCCCACTATTGCTTATTGACCGTACAGGTGTCTCGGTCATGTCTACATAGTTCTCGAACCCGCAGGGTCTGCACACTTAAGGTTCGGTCATGTTTCGGTAGTATAGAGTTATGTATGGTGGTGACCGAAGGTTGTTTGGAGTCCCGGATGAGAACCTGGACGTCACGAGGTGCTCCAAAATGGTCCGTAGGTAAAGATTGATATATAGGAAGTCCTGTTTTGGTCGCCAGAAAAGTTTCGGGTTCATCGGTAGTGTACCGAGAGTGCTGGTACTGTACCAGGGGACCATCAGGAGGGGTGTCACGCCCCGAGGGGCCTCATGTGCTGTGGTAGGAGACAAACTAGACCCTGGTGGGCTGGACGAAGCCTCCACTAAATCCCATGAGTTTTGAGAAGGAAAAAACCCAAAGGTGGAGAGGTGGAAAGAGTTTCCAACTGGAAAGGAGGAATCCTACTCCTAATAGGATTGGAGTAGGACTCCTCCACCTCCAATTTCGGCCAGATATTGAGGGTTTGAGGCTTCCTCCTCCCCTCCCCTCCCTCCTATATATACTAGAGTATTTGGAGGGAAGAGCTAACCCTAATTGCCATGTGCTGCCCTCTTCTTCCTCTAGATCATTTTCTCCTCTAGATCGGTTTTCAGCGGTGCTTAGGCAAAGCCCTGCTGGAATTCCTCCACCACCATTGCTGCAACTCCGTCACGCTGACAAAGAACTCATCTACGTCTCCGCTCCCTCTTGCTAGATCAAGAAGGCGGAGATCGTCATCAAGATGTACGTGTGCTGAACGCGGAGGTGCCGTTCGTTCGGCGCTAGATCAGAACTGTGATCAAGATCGCGAGACGGATCGTGATGAGATCGTGAGACGGATCGTGATGAGTTCGTGGGATGGATCATGATTGGATCGTGAGACGGATTGTGATGAGATCATGGGACACTCGGCAATTTGGATCGTGAAGACGTTCAACTACACCAACCGCGTTTCTTAACGCTTCCCGCTTAGCGATCTACAAGGGTATGTAGATCCACTCTCCCTCTCGTAGATGCTCATCACCATGGATAGATCTTGCGCGTGCGTAGGAATTTTTTTCCCATGCAACATTCCCCAACAGTTGGTCTAGTTCAATGTCTAGAAATAACCCTCTCCTAGGTACTCCGGAGGGTCCTGAGGGTTCCAGTAGTTGGCGAGCTCCGGTGGCTCCAAATGAAAAACTGGCTCAGGATACGGATCAAGGGCTGGTGCCGGTTTAGGAGCTGGGGGCTGCGACAAACCCCAATATCTATAAATGTCCTCGGTATAATGGTGTACCTGCCTGAATGAATATCGAACAAAGAGGAAGCATGCAGAGTAATAATCTCACTAGTACCCTCACTAAAAACTAAGTTGTAAAGCAGCCTCCTATCATCATTATTCTTAATAACATCATATGGTACCATGCGATCACTAGTACCATCAGATGTGTTACCATTCTTAATAACAACATCTCCTCTTTCTCGTCAAGCTTGATGGGTATCTCAAAGTGTTTGGCTAGACGAGATGCATAGATATCTCCGAATATGGCCCCCCTCGAACGGTTTAAGTTGAACCGTTAGGCCACCTTAGCGCCCAGACTAAAATTTCTATCAGCAAATAAAGCATGGCAAAGAATGGCGAGGTCAGGAGCACTAAGGCCTCCACTCTCCCCACGACCAACTAAACATCTTCCCAAAAATAATGAATAATAACGTAAAACTAGAAAATGTAAACTAGCTGCTCTAGCCTTTGACACCCCTCTCTCTTCTCCTACCGTGACTGCAGCAATAAAATCTTCCATGTCTCAAGGACATGGTTCCCTGATGCTTCCCTCATAGGGCATTTTGCAAATATTGCAAAAATCATAAAGGTTCATTTTCTTAGGCACATCATATAAATGAAATTCTACCGTAGGAGGGTCTTCCCTAAAATGAAAGTGAAAATTTTGCACAAAGGTATTAGTGAGCAAGAGGTACTGGTCACACATATTGTTGAGGAAGTCGGTGATGCCTGCCCTTTCGAACAAATAATAGAAATCTTCATAAATTCTGACCGCCCTCAAGAATGCATCACTTGGCCATTCAAATGGTCGAACTTCTGCAATGCGAGGAAGATTGTATTTGGACTTCTTCTTCACCTCATTTTCATCTTCTTTAGAGCCCTGGCTTGAAGAGCCCCTTAACAATCTCCTCAATATTTCTATTACTCTCAATGGGGATATGCATCGCCCCAACAACAAGTATATCATATTTCTTCTTCACAACAAGAAGAGGGAATTCAAAATTTCCAATAATAATTGTTGCAATTTTTTCAATGGAGTTGATACTATGAACTTGAGGTTGTTTCTTCGGGAAGTGTACCGTATGCTCATTACTATTAATATGAAAAGTGACATTGCCCTTGTTGCAATCAATAACAGCCCCTGCAGTAATCAGAAAGGGTCTAACAAGGATGATTGACATATTGTCGTCCTCAAGAATATCAAGAATAACAAAGTCTGTGAATATAGTAGCATTTGCAACTACGACATGTACATCCTCACAAATACCAATAGGTAAAGCAGTTGATTTATCAGCCATTTGCAAAGAGATTTCAGTAGGTGTCAACTTATTCAAATCAAGTCTACGATATAAAAAGAAAGGCATAACACTAACACCAGCTCCCAAATCACATAAAGCAGTTTTAATAGAGCATTATATAGATGGTATTTTTTGGTCTCCTAATTTATTTGGTACTCCACCCTTAAAAGTATAATTAGCAATCATGGTGGAGATCTCAGCTTCCGGTATCTTTCTTTTATTAGTCACAGTATCTTGCATATACTCAGCATAAGGAAACATTTTCAGAATATCAGTCAAGCGCATACGAAAAAAGACAGGTATAAGCATTTCAACAAAGCGCTCAAAATCCTCATCATCTTTTTTCTTGGATGGTTTAGGAGGAAAGGTCATGGGTTTCCAAACCCATGGTTCTCTTTCTTTACCATGCTTCCTTGCAACAAAGTCTCTTTTGTCATATCTTTTATTCTTAGGTTGTGGGTTATCAAGATCAACAACAGGTTCAATCAACACAATATTATCATTACTAGGTTGAGCATCAACATGAACATTATCATTAATATTATCACTAGGCTCATGTTCATCACCAAATTTTGTCTCAACATCAGAAACAGAAAATATCATTTGGGTTTTCAGAGGTATCTATAACAGGTTCACTAGCGGCATGCAAAGTTCTATCATCATCCTTATTCCTCTTATTATCGGGACGACTAGGTGCATTAGTATTACTCCTTGGAGAATCGTGCTCAATTCTCTTAGGATGGCCCTTAGGATACAAAGGTTCCTGAGTCATTCTACCACCTCTAGCCACAACTTTAACAGAATAATCATTGTTTTTTACTATTCATCTCATTAAGCAAATCATTTTGTGCTTTAAGTACTTGTTCCACTTGAGTAGTTACCATGTAAGCATGTTTACTAATAAGCTGAAAATTATTGATAGTTCAGCTCATATAATCACCCAAGCAATCAAGCATGTAAGCATTATGTTTCAATTGTCTACTAACATGAGCATTAAAATTTTCTTGCTTAATAACAAAGTTATCAAACTCATGCAAGCATTGGCTAACAGACTTATTATAAGGAATATCACCTTCATCAAATCTCCGGAGAGAATTTACCTCTACTACCTGTGTCAGGTTATCAAGACCATCTATCTATTCAATAGGTGGTAGATTCTTAATATCTTGAGCTTTAATACCTTTTTCTTTCATAGATTTCTTTGCCTCATTCATATCTTCAGGACTGAGAAATAGAATACCTCTTTTCTTCGGAGTTGGATTCGAAGGTGGTTCAGGAATAACCCAATCATTATCATTACTCAATATATTGTTCAATAGTAATTCAGCTTGTTCGACGGTTTGTTCCCTGAAAACACAACCAACACAAATATCTAGGTGGTCCCTAGAAGCATCGGTTAGTCCATTGTAAAAGATATCAAGTATTTCATTTTTCTTGAGAGGGTGATCACACAAGGCATTAAGTAATTGGACAAGCCTCCCCAAGCTTGTAGGACACTCTCTTCTTCAATTTGCACAAAATTAAATATTTCGTACAAGGCAACTTGTTTCTTATGGGCAAGAAAATATTTTCAAAGAAGTAATATATCATATCCTGGGGACTACGCACACCACCAGGAGCAAGAGAATTAAATCATATCTTAGCATCACCCTTTAATGAGAAAGGAAACAACTTAAGAATATAATAATAACGAATGTTTCCCTCATGAGTAACTAGGGTAACTATATCATTAAATTTAGTAAAATGTGCCATAATAGTCTCATATTCATAGCCATGGAAAGGATCAGATTCAACCAAAGTGATTAACTCAGGATCGAGAGAGAATTCATAATCCTTATCAGCAACCAAGATAGGTGAAGTAGCAAACTTAGGATCATAATTCATTCTATCATTCAAAGATTTTTCTTTCCACTTGCATAGCAATTTCTTAAGATCATCTCTATCCTTACAAGCAAAAAGTCCCTAGCTGCCTCTCCTTCCATAACATAAGCCTCGGGTATATCAGGCAATTCATATCTAGGAGAGCTAGGTCCAGCAGGTGTCTCATAGTGTTCGGTTTCAATAATTTCATCAGTTTCAGAAGTATCATCAGTTTCAACATTGACTCTAGCAATTTGTTCATCAAGAAATTCACCCAGTGGTACAATATTATCCAGCAAAGTATCATCATAAGCATCATGCATAGCAGAAGTGGCATCATCAATCACTTGCGACATATCGGAATTACTAGCAGGTGGTGGTGAAGCAATTTACTCATAACAGAAGATGAATCAAGCGTAGAGCTAGATGGCAGTTCCTGACCTCCCCTCATAGGAGAGGGATAGATCTTGGTTTTTGGATCTTTCAGATTCTTCATAGTGATCAACAGATATAAATCCCAAGTGACTCAGAGAGTAGAGCTATGTTCCCAGGCAACAGTGCCAGAAAAAGGTCTTGATAACCCACAAGTATGGGGGATCGCAATAGTTTTCGAGGGTAGAGTATTCAGCCCAAATTTATTGATTCGACAGGAGGGGAGCAAAAGCATATTCTCGAGTATTCGCAGCTGAGTTGTCAATTGAACCACACCTGAAATGCATAGTATCTGCAGCAAAGTATTCAGTAGCAAAGTAGTATGGAAGTAACAGTAACGATGGCAAAAGTGACAGTAGCAGTTTTGTAGCAAAAGTATTAGTAGCAACGAAAAATTAACTTAGCAAGGATCAATATGTGGAAAGCTCATAGGCAATGGACCGGCGATGGATAATTAGGTTGGATGGCATTCATTGTACAACAGTTATAACATCGGGTGACACAGAACTAGCTCCAATTCATCAATGTAATGTAGGCATGTATTCCATATATAGTCATACGTGCTTATGGAAAAGAACTTGCATGTCATATTTTGTCCTACCCTCCCGTGGCAGCGGGGTCCTAATGGAAACTAAGGGTTATTAAGGCCTCATTTTAATAGAGAACCGGACCAAAGCATTAGCACTTAGTGAATACCCTCAAACTACGATAATCACCGAAAAGAATCCCAGTTATTGTCACCCTGGGGGATGCAGATCATAACTTGTAATAGGTGTCTAGAACTTGCAAGATAGGATCAAGACCGCATATATATTCATGAATGCATAATAGGTTCATATCTGAAATCATGGCACTCAGGCCCTAGTGACAAGTATTAAGCATAGCAAAGTCATCACAACATTAATCTCAGAACATAGTGGATACTAGGGATCAACCCTAACAAAACTAACTTGATTACATGATAAATCTCATTCAATCCATCACCGTCCAGCAAGCCTACGATGGGATTACTCACGAACGGCGGAGAGCATCATGGAATTGGTGATGAAGGATGGTTGGTGATGAAGAAGGCGTCGATTTCCCCTCTCTGGAGCCCAAAACGGACTCCAGATCTAGCCTCCTAAGGAAGAACACGAGGTGGCAGCGGCTCTATATCATGAAACACGATGAATTCTTCTGTCTGATTTTTCTCCAGAAATATGAATATATAGGAGTGGAATTGAGGATGGAGGAGCCAGAGGGGCCCACAAGCCTACCAAGGGCGGCCAGGGGGGGTCGTGCTTGCTCGGCTTGTCACATGTGGGTGGCCCCCCTCTGGTTGATTCTTTCGCCAGTATTTTTTATAAATTCCAAAAATATTCTCCATAAATTTTTAGGTAAATCCGAGAACTTTTATTTCTGCACAAAAATAACTCCAAGGCAATTCTGCTGAAAGCACGTCAGTCCGGGTTAGTTCCATTCAAATCATGCAAATTAGAGTCCAAAACAAGGGCAAAAGGGTTTGGACAAGTAGATACGACGCAGACGTATGAACCAGCTGAGTTAGAGGAAATTGATGTTACCATTAAGCTTTCTAATAGTGGTACCATAACACCAGGTGGGATTGTTAGAGATGTTGAAGTTTTGTGCGGGAAAATTAAAAATCCTACTGATTTTCTTGTCCTTGGTTCCCCACAAGATGATTTTTGTCCCATTTTATTTGGTAGACCTTTCTCAAAAACTGTTAATGCCAAGATAGATTGTGAGAAAGAAACTGTTACTATAAGTTTTGGGGATGCTGCTCATGAGTTTAGTTTCTCTAAATTTAGTAGACAACCCCATGATAAAGAATTGCCTAGTAAGGTTGAAATTATTTGTCTTGCTTCTATTTTTGTGCCTCCTACTGATCCCTTAGAACAATATTTGCTAGACCATGAAAATGATATGCATATGAATGAAAGGAATGAAATAGATAAGTTTTTCTTTGACCAAAATCCTATTTTGAACCACAACTTGCCGGTTGAAATACTTTGGGATCCTCCTCCACCCAAGGGTGATCCCGTGTTTGAGCTTAAACAATTACCGGAGACACTGAAATATGCTTATCTTGATAAAAAGAAGATATATCCCGGTATTATTAGTGCTAACCTTTCAGAGCATGAAGAAAAGAGATTATTGAAAACTTTGAGAAAGCACCGTGCTGCTATTGGATATACTCTTGATGATCCTAAGGGCATTAGTCCCACTCTATGTTAGCATACAATTAATATGTAGTCCGATGCTAAACCAGTTCTTGATCACCAACGACGATTAAATCTTAAAATTAAAGAAGTCGTAAGAAATGAAATATTAAAGCTTCTGGCAGGTAGAATTTATCCTATTGCTGATAGTAGATGGGTTAGTCCCGTTTATTTTGTCCATGAGAAAGGAGGTATTACCGTAGTTCCTCATGATAAAAATGAATTGGTCCCGCAAAGAATTGTTACAGGGTATATAATGGTAATCCATTTTAGGAAATTAAACAAAGCTACTAGGAAAGATAATTATCCTCTACCCTTTATTGATCAAATGCTAGACAGACTATCCAAACACACACATTTTTTGCTTTCTAGATGGTTATTACGGCTTCTCTCAAATACCTATGCCAAAAGAACACCAAGAGAAGACCACTTTTACTTGCCCTTTCGGTACCATTGCTTATAGACATATGCCTTTTGGTTTATGCAATGCACCTTTTACCTTTCAAAGATGTATGACTGCTATATTCTCTGATTTTTGTGAAATGATAGTTGAGGTTTTCATGGATGATTTTTCCATTTACGGAACTTCTTTTGATGATTGTTTGAGCAACCTTGATCGAGTTTTGTAGAGATGCGAAGAAACTAATCTGGTCTTGAATTGGGAGATGTGACACTTTATGGTGAATGAAGGTATTGTTTTGGGACACAAAATCTCCGAAAGAGGTATTGAAGTTGATAAAGCTGAAGTTGATGCTATTGAAAAAATGTTGTGTCCTACGGATATGAGAGGTATAAGAAGTTTCCTTGGTCATGCTGGTTTCTATAGGAGGTTTAATAAAGACTTTTCTAAGATACCAAGCCTCTCACTAATATTTTGCAAAAATATGTTCCATTCACTTTTGATGATGATTGTGTACAAGCATTTGAAATTATTAAGAATGCCTTGATTTCTACACCTATTGTTCAACCACCTGACTGGAACCTACCCTTTGAAATTATGTGTGTTGCTAGTGATTATGCCATTGGTGCAGTTCTAGGACAAAAAGTTGATAAGAAATTAAATGTTATCCATTATGCTAGTAAAACTCTAGACAACGCTCAAAGAAACTATGCTACCACTGAAAAGGAATTTTTAGCAATTGTGTTTGCTTGTGATAAGTTTAGACCTTATATTGTTGATTCCAAAGTAACTGTTCACATTGATCATGCTGCTATCAAATATCTTATGGAAAATAAAGAAGCTAAACCAAGACTTATTAGGTGGGTTCTTTTGCTACATGAATTTGATTTGCATATTATAGATAAAAAGGGTGATGATAACCCCGTAGCGGATAACTTTTCTTGGTTAGAAAATGTTCTTGATGACCCATTACCTATTAATGATAGCTTTCCTGATGAACAATTAGGTGCCGTAAATGCTTCGTGTAATGCTCCATGGTATGCTGATTATGCTAATTACATTGTTGCTATATTTATATTGCCTAGATTCACATACCAACAAAACAAAAAGTTCTTCTATGATTTAAGACATTACTTTTGGGATGATCCACACCTTTATAAAGAAGGAGTAGATGGTGTTATTAGACATTGTGTACCTGAGCATGAACATGACCAGATCCTACACAAGTGTCATTCTGAAGCCTACGAAGGACACCACGCTGGAGATAGAACTGCACACAAGGTATTACAATCTGGTTTTTACTGGCCTACTCTCTTCAAGGATGCTCGTAAGTTTGTCTTGTCTTGTGATGAATGTTAAAGAATTGGCAATATTAGTAGACATCAGGAAATGCCTATGAATTACTCTCGTGTTATTGAACCATTTGATGTTTGGGGTTTTGATTATATGGGACCTTTTCCAAAGTCCAACGGGTATAATCATATGCTAATTGTTTTTGATTATGTTACTAAGTGGGTAGAAGCTATTCAAACTAGTAGTGATAATCATAACTCCTCTATTAAAATGCTGAAAGAAGTTATTTTCCCTAGATTTGGAGTCCCTAGATATTTAATGAATGATGGTGGTTCACACTTTATTCATGGTGCTTTCCATAAATTGCTTGCTAAGTATGATGTTAATCATAGAATTGCATCCCCTTATCACCCTCAGTCTAGTGGTCAAGTAGAATTAAGAAATAGAGAGATTAAATTGATATTGCAAAAGACTAGTAATAGATCTAGAAAGAATTGGTCTAAGGAACTTGATGATGCAATATGGGCGTACAGAACTGTTAACAAAACCCCTATCGGTATGCCTCCGTATAAAATGGTTTATGGTAAAGCATGTCACTTACCTCTAGAACTAGAGCATAAAGGTTATTAGGCAATCAAAGAGCTCAACTATGATATCAAACTTGTTGGTGAGAAGTTGTTATTTCACATTATCTCACTTGATGAATGGAGAACCTAGGCCTATGAGAATGACAAGTTGTTTAAAGAAAAGGTTAAGAAATGGCATGATAAAAGGATACAAAAGCGTGAATTCAATGTAGGTGACCATGTCTTGCTATTTAATTCTCATTTAAGATTTTTTGCAGGAAAAATTCTCTCTAAATGGGAAGAGCCTTACATTGTCGAGAAAGTATATCGTTCCAGTGCTATCAAGATCAACAACGCCGAAGGCACCAATCTGAAGGTGGTAAACGGGCAAAGAATCAAACATTACATCTCAGGTACTCTCATAAATGTTGAAACCAATATTATCAGTACCATAACTCCGGAGGAGTACAGTAGGGAGACCTACCGAAACGTTTCAGACTCTGAAAAGGAATAGGTATGTGGTAGGATAAGCAAACCGACTCCAAAACTTTCCCAATAGCATTTTTTTCTTAGCTTTGGAATATTTAATAAATTATAAAAATCGAAAGCAGTCCGAAAAGTGCAAGAGGAGGCGACAAGCATGCAGGGCGCGGCCTACCCCTTGGCCGCGTCCCTGTGGCTTGTGGCCACCCCGTGCACCCTACAGACTCCGGTTTCTTGTGGTACACTCGCTTGGGTCCGTAAAAATTCATTATATAATCTCCCGAAGTCTTGGACTTTCGTATCATGACAATACCTCACGTTTTCGTTTTGAGCTGTTTCTGTAGCAGATTTAGAGCAAGATGTCTTTGCAAGAGTCAATCGGGGAGAGCCGTGTCTGTCACCTAGCATTGGGGCCCGGAGCATACAGCAAAGCCAATCACTTTGGGGTGGCCACGGAGGAAGAGATTGAGGCCAACTTGAAAAGGGTGGATGCCATGGAGGAAGACCAAGAAGTTACTTGTCGTGTACATCCTGGAGTCATGTTGGAGGAACTTGAGAGCCCAGCAATTCCAAATTCGGTCATCCCTCCCAACGCTAGATTTCTTACTTATGAAAATACGAAAAGGAGTGTTGCTTTTTCTCCCGCAACAATGAAACATCTGTGGGTGATGCAAATTTACAAACATAGTGATTGGTCATTGGTGCAATTAAAAGGAAGTAATAAAAAAAAGAGGCTCACATATAAATATATTATCTTGGACATGTTTTATGATTGTGAATGCTCATTAAGATATTATATGTTAAGAAGTTGATGTTGGACAAGGCAGACAACATAATGGGTTCTAATTGCTTATTTCTGAATAGAAGTTATATGGTTATAGATCCTCCAACATGTAGTGCTTGCTTCCACCTAATACTAGCAAAAACTTCCACACCAAGTAGAGATGCTACTCGTGCATCCAAACACCCTCAACCTAGTTTTGCCATGAGAGTCCACCCTACCTACCTATGGATTGAGTAAGATCCTTCAAGAAAGTTGTCATCCATGCAAAAAGCAATAAGAATTGCTCCTAAATATGTATGATCTTTTATTGTAAGGGAAAATAAGAGTTCTACGAACTTGTGATGGTAAACAAATAAAAGCAATGGACTGCATAATAAAGGTTTCTATCACAAAGGGCAATACAACGCGGCGTTCCTTTGCATTAAAGGTTTGCGCATCCAAAATCAAAAAGCGCATGACAACCTCTGCTTCCCTCTGCAAAGAGCCTATATGTTACTTTTACTTCTTAAGTACTTACCTTTATGCAAGATTCATGGTGATCTTCACCACTTCCTATATTTTGCTTTTTTTGCTTGACAAGCATTATCTGTTGGGGAATGATCTAAACACATATATCCACTCGGATGTGGATGATCATGAGTTATTATTGTTGACATCACCCTTGAGGTGAATAATTGGGAGGCAAAACTATCTTTCTCTGTGTTCAATTGAAGCTTCGACCTCATGAGTACCGCGTGAGTGTTAGCAATTATGAAAGACTAGATGATTGAGTATGTGGATTTGCTT
Source organism: Hordeum marinum (assembly GCA_022496015.1). Lineage (NCBI taxonomy): Eukaryota > Viridiplantae > Streptophyta > Magnoliopsida > Poales > Poaceae > Hordeum > Hordeum marinum. The sequence continues at coordinate 231,733,011 of CM039672.1, read as the reverse complement.
TAAAATATCTATTATTGACTCTTTCCGATGTTATGACAAATTGCAAATTGCTTCAATGACTGAGAGCATAATTTGTTAGTTATCAATAGAATCCTTGGTTCATACTTTATCCTGTTGTCGGGACCCCGATCCTAAGTCATATGATTCCATACTATAACAAGCCACATCACTTTGCGGCCTCACGCGCGGTACTCCACGGCTACCACCCTACCTTGGCTAGGACCGTTTGCGTCTTTTGGCTCACGTATGTGAACATGTCGCTGGCAACCACATAGCAAAGAACCCGGGCCGACATAACTAGTCATAGAACCCAAGTGGCACATCCGTACGAAAACAGGCATACATAACCCAGCAATGTAGGTGTCGGTCTCAAGCGTGTGTAGACGAGTCGTAGCAGGTTACAAGGACTCCATTACGTCGCGAGACACGAATGTCATCGCTGCACGTAGACGAGTCGTAACAGGCTACAGGGACTCCATTACACTGCGAGATATTTCCCCAAAGGGACAGACACAGCAGCAACGAAGGATACATGCCGGTCAATCAATGTGTCTGGTGCAGTAGCAAGCTACCAAGGCTCGGTGGAAGCACAAAGAGACAGTTTCCCGTAAGGAGTACTGCTAAAGGCACACAACTAGGTGTCGGATCCCATACATACCGTTACACGGCACGCGTATGCACGACATGCCCGATATGCATAGATACAACTATGGCATCACAACATAACCATACAACAACATGAATTTTATTTAAAAGGCCCAGAGGAGCCTTGCATGCTATGTTCATACAGATAGGGGTCACATGACCCGGCACTCAAGTCATACAAACAAGTTCATACAAGCCAGCGGAAACTTAGAACTATCCGAGTACGGACAGTGAAAAGGCAAAGAGGCACATGGCCTGACTATCTACAGCCCACCACACGGGCAAGATCGTAGCTGGGACACCAGCTATTCGGTATCGTCAACGTCTAGATAGAACCCACCTGATAGGTCCTGGTTTTCCTCTGCAACATTAATTAAGCAAGGATGAGTACAATCGTACTCAGCAAGTCTTGTAAAACAGACCTAGTCTATTTATGCTCATGTATCAACAAAGGGGTGGTGGAGTTTATGGAGAAGCCAGCTTTGACTCATGGCTAACCCACACTACTCAATTTTACCTTCTTTGTTACAATTTTAGTTATCGCACACGAGTCCACTAACTCCATCTCAATACACCACCATGGACTCACCTTCCCCTCCCGGAAGAGTGCCATCCACGGTACTCACACCTGTCTTGAGAATTTTAGAAGTATCCGCTTGATTACCTATGAACAGCATAAGTTCTCCAAGTAGTCCATATCCGAGGACGCAGCTATTTGAATAGTTTCATATCCCTGCAGGGGTGTACTTCTTCACACACTCTCTCGCCACTTATCGCTGTGTGCCATAAACCATGCACCTCGGCAACCTTCAAGCGGATGCCCAGCGAGGGAGTCGGCCACGACCGTCAATCACATAAGACCTCTAGTCCAGGCTACCGCCTATTTGAGACTGACCCGCATGGAAGTCCGGCCGAAGTTTCCACTACGGTCCCAAACGATGTGCGCAGGGTTCCCAAGCCCACCATTCGGGTGACCCTTGGTACACCGTGCCACTGCCTACCACGTCGTAACCCACCCCGAGGGTCAGCGCTACGCACGGCCCCCAGCATGCTATAAACGCCAGAACTAATTGCAATACCTGGACCAAAGACTAAGCGACTGATAAGTCGAGCGGGGTCATATTTCAGGGCCCAGCATGTGGTAGTATCTCGTCTTGGATCACAAACACGGAACCCAGTTCCTAGGAACGGTCCCAATGAGACAACCCACTATGTACTCCTACATAGCCTCTCATCGCTACCTTTTACCAGAACGGATTAGTTATGAGCTCATCACCTCAGAACATCACAGTATCACTCTGGTTCATCACCCAGATGAATCAGACCTGACACAACTCTAAGCATAGCAGCATGGCATGAAGGTAATCTAAGCACATCACGGCACAAGCATCTACCAGGTATGCTAGGTTGCATGGTTTAGCTATTTACTGTGACAAGATCAGGTCATGCAGAAGATTAGGTTCATCTACCATGTATGACTGTCATGTAACCATGTCCTAGTGCAATAAACAAGAGCAGGAGCGAGAGAAAGGGGATGTTATCGGAATGATCAATGGGGTTGCTTGCCTTGCTAGGTTGTGGAAGAGTTCTCTCCTTCGACAGGGTATGGAGTAGTATCCTCCGGATTAGAGCCTACCGCAATGCAGATGAAAACATTCAATACAAGCAGATGCAACAATATGATGCATGATCATGGCATGATAGTATGCATGGATGAGCTAATGTAGTTAGTGATCATGACAATTTTGAAATATATTTGATTATAGGTTCAAAGTATTCTCATTTCAAATTATATATATTGTCCTAATGCTAAAATGTCCATGTTCACCTATTTAGGTTGCTCTATCATGCATGAGGATAGCACCATTGGATTCATTGGATTTTTCTGATAAATTTTCATATATAAATTATTTTCATCTGACTTACAGATTAATTTATATGATTTTTCAAAGTTTTTAACTATTCCGGGAATTATTTTTAAATAAGAAATCTGACTTATTGCATTAGCATGATGTCATAATGACATCAGCTGGTCAGCTGACTCGGCCCAGAGTCAAACCTGGCATGTGGGGTCCACATGTCAGTGTCTGATTAATTTAGTTAACTGATTAAAACTAATCCTGTTTTAATTAACTAACTGGGCCCACCTGTCAGTGTCTTATTAGTTAACAGATTAAGTTAACTTAATTACCGGATTAACTTAATACCAATTAGGACCGGAGTTGGCCGGCGGCTTGACGCCGGTGACCACCAGAGACGGCGGCGTCCGTCGGGTTTCTTCTACAGGGGTTTATCTAGCGAGCTAAGGCCACTGGCGAGTAGCCCGCGCACAGCCGCATCCATCCGGAGCCGCAGGAGGTCACGGGGTCGCCGGAGTCGACGGCCACGTCCATTTTGGCGGCGGCCAGAGCTCGGGACGACGGGGAAATGGCGACCAGGACGCGGGGGGGGGGGGGGACTGGTGGCGGCTACGGGCTCCTGGGGACGCACTGAGCACAGGCACATGCTCGGGTGTGGGCTGCGGCTGCTGCGGCCACGGCCATGCCATGGCCGGCGGCGAGGTCCCCTCGGGCGTCGACAGCTAGCAGGGCTAGAGGAGGGGAGGAGCAACAGGGAGAGGGGGAAACGAACCGGGGACTCACCCCGGTGCTTCTGGCGGCGACGGGAGGGTCGGGGAGGCGTCGGGGGCGACGAATCGACGGTGAGAACGACGTCGGTTGCCGGGGAAGGAGGAGAGTAGAGGGGGGGGAAAGCGAGAGAGAGCGGCGACCGTGAGGGAGAGAGGGAGAAGACCTCGGCGACGGCGAGCTGGCGCGCCCTGGGGCCTCTAGGCGGGCGACCAGGCAGGGAGGAGGTGGAGGCCTCCCGGCGCCGCGCGGCACTTCGCCTCTGCCTACTGGCAGAGGTTGAAGATGACCGCTTGGCCCTGGTGGGCTGGGCCATCTCCTTCCTGGGCCAGGTAAGCCCCTTCTGGCTTTTTTTTAAAATTTCTGTTTTCTGTTTTCTAATATTTATTTATTTCCTTTGCAGGTCCAATGACTTTTATAAAATGACCCACATATTTTCTAAATTGTAGTTTGAATATTCCAAACTTATAATAATAGTTTCAGATTATTTTGGAAACAGTGATAATGATATTTGCTTTATTTGTCATTTTCCAGGGATGTAAACCATTAATTCAAATTATTTTAAATGTTCAAATAATACAAGTGTCCCCTGGTATATCCATGTCCCTATTTATCAGACATAGGGGACATTTTTGATGGGCATTTTGGATTTGTTGAAATTTCATTTATCTAGAAATCCTTTAATTCATTAAATGGGTGGGGTTTTCTTCTTCTCCCCATTTCATATTGATGCATAGATGATGATGATGATGCAAACACAATACTAGCCTATGACTCTTACTAGGGTTGTGACACCTGTGAATGAATTGTTACTCTACACTACTGGATTCACCAAATTTGCCGTCAGCTAGTTCTTTGCCATCAACTGGCGGACGGCAAAGAAGCTCTTTGCCGTCCGTTTCTAGAAAACGGATGGAAAACAACTAGCTGACGGCAAAGAAGCTCTTTGCCAGTAGCCACTTCTTTGCCATCTGCTAGCGGACGACAAAGGAGGTTTGCCGTCAGCTACCGGATGATAAAGAGGGAGGGGGGCCCACTGACGAGCCGCTTACAACTTAACCTAACGGCCCCCCTCTTTGCCGTCTGCTAGCGGACGACGAACCTCCTTTGACGTCTGCTAGCGGACGGCAAAGAGGGGACTTAACTAACGACAACGCCCCACCCCGCCACTCTCTCTCTCTCTATTTCTCTCCCTCTCCTCCTCGCCGTCCACCGCACGCGTGCCGCCGCCCCGTCGCCCCACCACCCTACCACCCCACCAGCCCACCGCCTCATCGGCCCACCGCCCCCTGGCACCACCGTCGCCCCCGGCGCCACGCCCGGGCCCCCCAGCGCCCCACCGCCCCGGAGCCCTGCGGCCCCGTCGCCACCGCTGCCCATCGCCCGCCACCATTGCCCGTCGCCCGTGCCCGCCGCCCCACCGGCCCACCGCCCGACCGGTGCCCTGCTGCCCCCCTGTGCCCCCTTCGCCTTTCAACCCGCCGCTCCTAGGTGCTCAAGGGCCCTTGTCCCCGCCGCCCGGCCGCCACCGTCGCCCTAGCGCTCCCCACCGCTCCCCAGCCCTCCTCGGCGCTCCCCCACCCCTACCCGGTGCTCCCCCAACCCTCCCCGGTGCTCCTCCAACCCTCCCCGCCGCCCCACCGGCCCACTGCCCTGGCCAAAGCCCTGCTGCCCCCTGCACCCCCTTCGGCCTTTCAACCCGCCGCTCCCAGGTGCTCAAGGGCCCTTGTCGCCGCCGCCCGGCCGCCACCGTCGCCCTAGCGCTCCCCACCGCTCCCCAGCCCTCCCCGACGCTCCCCCACCCTCCCCGGTGCTCCCCCAACCATCCTCGGTGCTCCCCCAACCCTCCCCGGCGCTGCCCCAACCCTCCCTGATGCCCCCCTCTGGTAAGCTCTTCCCCTCTCCTCTTTTTAGTTTTTTTATTTAGTTTAGGTTTAGATTATTACGTTAGTGTTAATTAGGTTATTGTTAGTTTAGGTTAGTGTTAGTTAGGTTAGTGTTAGTTGAGGTTTATTACGTTAGTGTTAATTAGGTTAGTGTTAGTTTAGGTTTATTAGGTTAGTGCAAAAAGAAGAAGAAGAAGAAGAAGATGATGAAGAGGAGAAGAGGAGAGAAGAAGAAGGAGAAGGAGGAGGAGGAGAAGAAGAAGAAGAAGAAGAAGAAGAGAAGAGCCCCTGATCCCCGACGCCACCGCCCCCCGATGCCATCGACCCCCGACGCCACTGACCCCCGACGCCATTAACCCCAACTTCCGACACCACCGACCCCCGACGCCACCGACCCCCAATGCCCTAGATACCCGACCACCAACGCCATTGCCCCCCGACCACCGACACCATGGACCCCCTACCACCGACACCATCGACCCCCGACCACCAACGCCACCGACCCCTGATGCCACTATCTCCTGATGCCACTGACCCCCGACCCCTGACACCTATTCTGCCTCATGTTGACCAAAAAGGTGCTCTTCGGCCTTCATGAGGCCGAGGAGGTCAAAGTTTTGTAAATTATGAGCTAGGTCACATATTGTCCTCTTTTGTTATAAAAACATCATATTTTGTGTTGATCAGGTGAATTTCAAGGTGCAGTTGTTCGACGACCGCCCTGTGCATTTGACGAGCTCCCCTGTTGCGTTCGTTGGTGAGCACAAATGACATCTTCTCCCTCGGCACCCTTAAATTTTTTTGCTCTGTTCCGGTCTTCGTGCGGACGAAACTTGCTAGATATAGGTGTCTTCAGTCATCAGTATGCGTGACCACTATGCGTCTCCCGTTCGAAAGGGTTACATCTATAAATATGCAATCATTAGCATATTTATAACTGTGATTCTTTCGTTGTCCAACGTTATCCATGGACAGCCCAAGTATGTGTCTATTGGGTTCGTTTTACCATATGCTCTGCTCAGGATCCGATGCAGAATTTCGTTAGTGCCTCCCTGTTGTTCTCTAGGTACACATCCTCTGTGCTTATTGCCGAGACGTGTATCAGGAGAACAGCAGGGAGGTGCTGCCGAAATTATGCGACGAATCCGGAGCGAAGCATGGGAAAATGAACCCAATCTACACATACTCGGGTGAGATTAGGACCTATCTTTACCTACTAGTGTCTAGGTTGCATCGACGTAATAAAACTGACAAACTCTATTAACTGATGAATATGGTTTGCTGAATTATGTATATATTTTTTGTGTGTCCAATAGCTAAGCAAGATGAGTGATCGTGGGTGGATGTACACCGGTCACACTAGTCAGAAAGACTTGACCCGTGAATGGATAACAAAAACGAAGGAGTTTGTGAGAGTCGCATTTGCAAATGGACAGAAGATAACCTGGTGCCCTTGTGTTGATTGCGACAACTTTAAGAAGAAGTCAGAGTTTGAAATGATCAAACACTTGCAGAAGTGGGGTTTTACGCCTAATTATACGGTCTGGACATTTCATGGTGTGTCTGCCCAACGTGCCAGAGCTGAGGTGGCATCCAAGCCATCCTCGAGTTGCCATTAGCACGGATGGGTTCAATGTGTATGGTACGACGGCAGCACAATACAGTTGTTGGCTTGTATTTTTCATTCCACTCAATCTCCCCCCAAGAGAGATTGTGAAAAGAAAGAACGTTTTCCTGACGTTGATAATTCCAGGGCCCAAATATCCGGGGAAGAATATGAATGTGTACATGTAGCCGCTTAAGGATGAATTGCAAGAAGCCTGGGATAATGGGATCAAGACATACGACGCCGCAACCAAAAAGAACTTCAAAATGCATGTGTGGTACATGTACTTGTCGCATGACTTGCCGGCGTATGCGCTATTCGTTGGCTGGTGTGTGCATGGAAGGTTTCCGTGCCCCACATGCAAGGCAGCTCTTGAGTTCCATTGGCTGTAGGCGGGTCGCAAGTTTTCTTACTTTCACATGCATAGACAGTTTCTGGATCCTGACCATAAGTTCAGAAAAGACAAGAAGAATTTCATCAAAGGTAGAGTTGTCAAAAACACTGCACCACCTGCGTTGATAGGCCAACAGATCTTGGATCAGATAAATGCTCTCGAGCCGGATCCAAATCATCCAGGGTATTTCATAGCAAAAATGCTAGACCTACATATGTCCTACTTAAGGCTACGTAAACTTTCCATCTCTAACAAATCGGCTCCCTGATTTCAACAGGGGTGGGGCCGAACCACTACTCTTGATCCAATCAATGACCTGCACATCATACTTTACATAAAATGCTCACGTAAGTTTACGTGGATGTAGCATTGCTGATTTCAAAGGGTATAATATGGAACATGCCTGGACTCACAAGATATGTTTGTGGGATCTGCCTTACTTTAAAGACCTCCTTTGCCCACACAACATCAACGTGATGCACACTGAAAAGAATATCATGGAGGCCCTTTTTGGTACATTGTTCAGCATAGAGGGGAAGTCAAAGGATAATCCTAAGGCTAGAGTCGATCAGGAGGCTCTATGTGATAGACCATTACAAAACATTCGACAACCGAAAGGAAAGAAGAACTGGAGGAAGCCAAAGGCATGGTTCGATCTTGGAAGGCCAGCTATGATGGAAATGATCTTGTGGGTGAAAATGCAGTTGATGTTCCCCGATGGGTATGCAGTGAATTTAAGAGGGGAGCGAGTCTTGACAAATTGAAAATATTTGGTCTCAAGAGTGATGATTGGCACATATGGCTTGAGCGGATAAAGCCGGTGATGTTGCCTGGCTTTATCCCTAAGGATGAATGGCTAGTACTGGCAGAGCTGAGCTATTTATTCCGTTCTGTTTGTGCGAAAGAACTATCGCCTGACGTGCTAGACGAACTGGAAGAGTTGGCGCCTGAGTTGATCTGCAAGTTAGAGAAGATCTTTCCACCGGGATTCTTTAATCCAATGCAACATTTGATTTTGCATCTCCCGACCCAGGCAAGATTGGGGGGGGGGCATGCAAAATTGTTGGTGCTTCACAACTGAGAGGATGCACAAGACGCTTCGAGCAAAATGTAAAAATAAACGTAGAGTTGAAGCATCGATGGCCGAGGCATTTATTACTAAGGAGATGGAAAACTTTGTGACAGCCCACTACATAGCCAAGAATCGTCATTTGCATAATCCGAAGCCTCGGTACAATGATGGCGACCGTGAAAAAGGTCGATCCAACCTCAACCTGTTCAAAGGGAAGCTCGTACCAGCCGGTGCTTCAAAAGCAATAGCATTGGATGTCGAAGAATGGCGGACCACTTCGTTGTATATCTTCAACAACCTAACAGAAGTGTGGCCGTACATAGAGTAAGTTCTCGGTACATGGTTTCACAACTTCTAATTCCATTGAAATGCTCTTATTCCTGGATATGTGATACGGTCGATATGTCGCCAAATTCTCGGATAGAGCGGTGATCCAAAAGGATTCCATCGAAGAGTATGATCTTCTGGCAAAGCATGGAGGTGGCTATCCCGGTTTCATCTCTTGGTTCAAGCAAACGGTAATTTCCATTAGACGATTTCATTTCTTCATCTAGTTTGCGGCTAATGCAACAATCCTTTTGTATTAAACTTGTAGGCTAATGCAGAGTCTATGGACTCCAAAATGAGACAAGTCGCTAATGGTTTTGACCATAAGGTCCATTCATTTGACAAATATGACATCAATGGGTATCACTTCCGTACTTTGGCAAAGAGCTATCTATGCCCGACCGAAAGTCTACAAATTGTTGTGTCTCTGCTGTCGGCGAAGGAGGGGTCGAGTATTATGGAAGAGTTGCAGCAATTTATGAACTTACATTCTTTGGTGAAAACCCACCAAACGTCATAGTCTTCCAATGTTATTGGTTCCAGCCGAAGGAGACTAGATGGACTCATGAACATATAGGGCTAATCGAAATCAAACAAAGCACCCATTTAGATGTTCTCGATGTATATATTACGGCTCAACAGGCGACCCAAGTTTTCTATGTAGCGTGGGCATGCCAAATGGATCCAAATCTGAATGGTTGGAATGTCGTTTATGATGTGCCGCCACATTTTAGACCACCTCCCCTCAATGAAGATGATTATGAACCTCACATTAACCCAGACACAATATGAAGGAGAATTCTTCCAAGAAACACGTGTTTCCAAAAAACGTTTCAAGAACCGCTCTACTTCACCCCAGAACATTGAGGTAGACAACGACAGTGAGTCTGACTTCACCTGTGAGCCGGAACAAGAAGAGATGGAAGAAAAAGATGTTACTGCTGCGGATGACCCATCAATGCTTGACCGATTACATAAAGGAGGCCTTCCACATGTTGATGCATTTATTGATGATGCTGATAAGCATGTCATTACTGATAGTGATGATGATTATGCATTTATTGATCCCGGAGCATATATAGACGATGAAGATTAATATTAGTAATGTAAGGTATTCAATTATTATTATGTACATATATATTATTAATTAGTTCATGTTATTATGTATTCAATTTTTTATGTTGAACTAATTTTGTTCACGCTTTGCCATTGAAGGTGTTGACAGATGGTGGGCGCGGGTCCAGAGCGCTCTGAGCCTCCTTCCTCAGCACGTGCTAGGAGGGGTGCTATTATTCCACCCCAGCAACTCCGAAGAGCGCTGGTACACAATATGCAGACACCGGCGGGCGCTTCTTCTTTGACCGTGAGAGGTCGGGGGAAGACGAAGAGAGGTGCTAGAGGTAGGAAGGCTACTGCACCTTCCTCGCCGCCACTCCCAGTTAATTCTCCCGACCACAGGAGTGCCCCTTCTGAGGTGGACCCGTCTGACATGTACACGTCTCGGACTCCGGTCGCCGAGCCTCGGGCCGAAGAGCCTCGGGTCACCGAGCCGTCGTCCCAGGAGACTCTGGTCCCAAAGTCTTCATCCCAGGAGACTCCGGTCCCAGAGTCTTCGTGCCACGTGAATCCGGAGGCGAGTGGCCATGCCGATGGTGGCGAGGACAACTTGTCTCAGGACACCTATAGCGAGGGCGAGCTGGTTGAGGAGGGCAAGAAGGTCTACCAGCGTGGTTGTACAAAGCTCCTGCCTATGCCAACAACCCGCGATCAAAGGTGGTTGATTGAGCCTAATGTGGAGTAAGTGCATTTACTCTTTTTTAACCTTTTGCCTTAATGTATCTTCAAATAATATCTAATGCGTTGGCCTTGTCATACTACAGGGGTTGGAAACACGAGCGTGGTGTCCGTAGGCCCAACCAGGTCCTTGGTGTGCTTCTCCGGCACCACTTCCCGGGAAAGGTCCAGTTGCCCGGTGAGGGTGAGGTTCCACACATAGCACTGACCTGGGAGCTGTACATGGCTGCCCCGGCCCCACCGGAGGAGAGGGTCGAAGGTGTCTTGTGCGAGACGGTGGCTGACATGGTGATCCGTCGGTTTTGGGTAATTTCTCCTTGACAGAAAAAATCAACAGCACCTAGTGATTGTACTAATCAGTGTTGTCTTGTTTGATTGCAAACCTTCTACAGGTGTCTTGAGGAACATGAGGCGAAAGCGGCTATTGTTCTCGTAGCCGAGTGCAAGCGCCTACTTCAGAACTTACGGCACGAGGCTCGGGTGCAGGCTATTCGAGACTACTACGCCTCAACTAACATTAAGAGGGCCAAGAAGAAGTGCCGCAAGAATTATTCGAGTAAGGAGAAGTTAATGAAGGTAATTAGTTTCCTTGTACTTAGTTTCATTTATTTGATTCGTAGGTGTAGCGCTGAAATTTCTCTTGTCTACCTTAGGTGCCCCCGAGATGGTGTGTAGATAGGATGGACTGTTGGGAGGCATTGGTGGATGAGTGGTGCTCTCTCAAATGGCTAGACGACCACAACAAGGCCAAGGATAAGCATGCCCAAATGAAAGGTGTGCCAGACCATCAAGGGAGCTCCAACCTATTTGAGTACGGGGATCACTAGGTATGTGGTTTGCTTCATGATTCATGCAATTTAATTCTTCATGCTAGCTTGAGCCCTTAACTAATATTTGTTCCTCTCTGTTAGCCATGGCCCATACTGCCTCGTACAAGAAGGCCAAGTCATTCTTTGAGGATGACCTCGATCATCCAAAGAGCTTCAGCAACATCTCCTCCCACAACAAGCTCGTGAGGTATAGAGATGAGGGGAATGCGAGGAAAGGGGAGGACTTCAACCCGAGCCAGAGTCATTTTGATCCAGAGCTCGTGATGATATCTAGTGGCGGGAGGCCCCATGGTTCGATAGCCATTGGGGATGGACTGATACGTTGTCCTAGAACTCTCCCAGAGATCAAGAAGCGCCAGACGAGCTCCGATCCTGAGATAAGGCCTTGTCCACGGCCAATGGAGCTCTCCATCGAGGCTAGGGCTCACGAGCTTCTGGCGGAGGCAAACAGGCAGGCGGCTCAGAGGGAGAAGGACATGGAGGAGAGGACGACTAGGCTGGTGGAGGAGGAGAGAAACCAGAACGACGCGTCTCACCGGGCCCTATATGAGCTCCTCGTGGTAAGTTTCTCCTTCATATTAGCCAAATCATGGACGTAGTGTTCATTTCATCACTAACTAATATGACTGACTCGTGAAAACAAAATGTGCAGACCGTATGCCAGAACAATGGTCATACCCCTCAGTCGATGCCCCATATTCCTATAGCACCTGCAATGAGTTTCATTTGAATGGTCATTAGTTACTAGTATTCACATTTGAGTTGCATAATTCTAAGGAGACATTGCAAATGATGTTTGGTGCAGCGTGCCTCCCGACAAGCATCGTCTGATCCTTCTACGTCTGCCGCAACCCCGACCGGTCCTTCTCCATATCACCCTGGCGCAAACCCGACCGGTCCTTCACCTCCGTGATGATGGTAAGTTTTCCGAGGTTTTTTGCTGAACAAATGCATACTTAGCTTAAGAAATGACCAACTTAGCTCCAAAATGACCTATACTTAGCTTCTTTAGTTCATTTATGACATACTAAGCATACTTGGGTAAAAATGGCATGATAACCTTGGTTTAGCTCCAAAATAACATAGACTTAGCTTATTTTCCTCCAAAATGACAAAATAAGCTTACCTACCTCCAAAATGACTGATTATAACTAGGATAGCTCTAAAATAACCTACACTTGCCATTTTCTCCTCCAAAATGAGTAAACATGATTAGTTAGCTCAAAACTGGCATAACTACCTAGGTTAGCTCAAAAACGACCTATACTTAGCTTCTTCAGTTCATTTATGACATACATAGAATAGTTAGGTAAAAAATGGCATGATAACGTTGGTTTAGCTCCAAAATGACATAGACTTAGCTTATTTTCCTCGAAAATGACATAATAACCTTACGAAGCTCCAAAATAACCTATTTACCTAGCTTAGCTCTAAAATGACCTACACTTAGCATTTTTACCTAGCTTAGCTAAAAAATGGCATTTTTACCTACCTTTGTTATAAGAAGAAGAAGAAGAAGATAAAGAAGACAAGAAAAATTCTTCCTCTTCTTTTTCTTCTTCTTCTCCTTTTTCTTCTTTTTCTTCTTTTTCTTCTTCTTCTTCTAGCTAGTCTTCTTCTTCTTCTTCTAACTTTCTTCTTTCCCAATTTGCAGATTTGCTTTAGATGAGGAAGCTTGCGTTGATGGATTCTACTCTTTTCCTTGTGCTTCCTTTTTGTTTTGATTGTGTATGATGAACTTTGTTGTTGGATATGTTGTTGGAAAATTGTTGGATATGTTGTTGGAAACTTGTTGGATATGTGTTGGTATGCTTGTTGAAAGTATTTTGAAATGTGTATATATATAAGTATGAAATTCTATGAAATTGAATGAATTTAAGAAAAAACTGAAAAAACAGGGGCTATATAGGTTCTATGCCGTCTACCAGCTGACAGCAAAGCTGCCATGTGGCAGCTACCTGTGCAACCTGGGGTGCCACTAGGCTGGCCTATGTGGTTTCTTTGCCGTCCGTTGGCAGACGGCAAAGGACTTTGCATCTTTGTCGTATGCCAGCTGACGGCAAAGAAACCACATAGGCCGGCAAAGGAACCGTTGCTTTGGCGTCCGCTGGCAGACGGCAAAGAACTTTGCATCTTTTTCGTTTGCCAGCCGACAGCAAAGCACGCCGTTAACCCCTTAATGCCCGTAGGCTGCCATGTGCTCCGTCCATGGTCTTTGCCATCAGCTGGCTGACGCCAAAGACCTAAGCATCTTTGTCATCTGCCATCAGATGGCAAAGCACCTTTTACTATAGCCTATTCATTCGGACGGTTGGTCGTCTGCTGGTAGACAACAAAGCCTTTGCCGTCCGCCATGCATGCCTTTGTCGTCCGGTATGGCGGACGGCAAAGTATCTGATTCCTGTAGTGCTAGTATAAGAAATCATATATCAATAAGTATTTCTGTTGTAAAGATGATCTATTGGAAATATTCCACAGAGGCAATAATAAATTAGTTATTATCATATTTACTTGTTCATGACAATCGTTTATTATCCATGCTAGAATTGTATTGATCAGAAACTCATATACATGTGTGGATACATAGACAACACCATGTCCCTAGTATGCCTCTAATAGACTAGCTCGTTGATCAAAGATGGTTAAGGTTTCCTAGCCATGGACATGAGATATAATTTGATAATGGGATCACATCATTAGGAGAATGACGTGATGGACAAGACCCAAACTATAAACGTAGCATATCATCGTGTCAGTTTATTGCTACAGTTTTCTGCATGTCAAGTATTTGTTCCTATGACCATGAGATCATGCAACTCGCTAACACCAATGGAGTACCTTGCGTGTATCAAACGTTGCAACATAACTGGGTGACTATAAAGGTGCTCTACAGGTATCTCCGGGGGTGTCTGTTGGGTTGGCATGGATCAAGATGGCATTTGTTACTCCGTGTGACGGAGAGGTATCTCAAGGCCCACTTGGTAATACAACATCACTATAAGCCTTGCAAGCAATGTGACTAAAGAGTTAGCCATGGGATCTTGTATTACAGAAAGAGTAAAGATACTTGTCAGTAACGAGATTGAACTAGGTATAGAGATACCAACAATCGAATCTCGGGCAAGTAACATACTGAAGAACAAAGGGAACAACATACGAGATTATCTGAATCCTTGAAATCAATGTTCGACCGAGAAAGATCTTCGTAGAATATGTAGGAACAAATATGGTCATCCAGGTCCCGCTATTGGTTATTAACTTTAGAGGTGTCTCGGTCATGTCTACATAGTTCTCGAACCCACAGGGTCTGCACACTTAAGGTTCGATCACGTTTCGGTAGTATAGAGTTATGTATGGTAGTGACCGAAGGTTTTTCGGAGTCCCGGATGAGACCTTGGACGTCACGAGGAGCTCGGAATGGTTCGGTGGTAAAGATTGATATATAGGAAGTCCTGTTTTGGTCACCGGAAAAGTTTCGGGCTCATCAGTAGTGAACGAGAGTGCTTGGAGGGTGTCGGGGGACCATCAGGAGGGGTGTCTCGACCCAAAGGACCTCATGGGCATTGGGAGGAGTCAAACCAACCCCTAGTTGGCTGGCTGAACCCCTCACTAAGGCCGATGTGTTTAAGGGTGAGAAAAACCCAAAAGTGGAAAGGTGGATAGGGTTTCCATGTGGAGAGGAGGAATCCTACTCCTAGTAGGATTGTAGTAGGACTCCCCCACCTCCAATTTTGGCCAAACCTTGAGGGTTTGAGGCTGCATCCTCCCCTCCCTACCTCCTATATATACTAGAGGATTTAGAGGGATAGCTAACCCTAATTGCCACGTGCTGCCCTCTTCTGCCCTAGATCAATTTCTCCTCTAGATTAGTTCTCCGGTGCTTAGGCGAAGCCCTGTAGGATTATTTCACCACCACCGTCGCCATGCAGTTGTGCTGCCAAAGAACTCATCTAAATCTCCGCTCCCTCTTGCTGGATCAAGAAGGCGGAGATCGTCATCGAGCTATACGTGTGCTGAACACGGAGGCGCCGTCCGTTCGGCGCTAGATCGGAAGGACCATGATCAGGATCGCGAGATGATTCATGATTTGATGACAGGACAGATCGTGATGAGATCGCAGGACGGATCGTGATTAGACCGCGAGAAGTATCATGATGGGATCACGGGAAGCTCGCCGATTTGGATCGTGAATACGTTTGACTACATCAACCGCGTTTCTTAACGCTTCTCGCTGAGCAATCTACAAGGGTACGTGGATCCACTATCCCTCTCGTAGATGCTCATCACCATGGATAGATCTTGCGTGTGCATAGGATTTTGTTTCCCATGCAACGTTCACCAATAGTGGCATCATGAGCTAGGTTTATGTGTAGTGAGATCAGAGATCACGAGTAGAACACAAAGGAGTTTGTGGGTGTTGGTGCTTAGATTGCTTCCTCCCTTGGTCGTGTTTGGAGTCAGCGGTATTGTGGGATGAAGCGGCTCAGACCAACCTTACTCATATGCTTACAAGAGACCGGTTCCATCGACTGACGTGTAACTCTGTTTCACAAAGATGGATGGCAGGTGTCTGTCTCTCCCACTCTAGTTGGATCGGATTCGACAAAGGCGGGCCTTGAGAAGGTTGAATAGCAATTTGAGTATAACTGTTGTGGTTTATGTGTAGGTGAGAATTGTTCTTGCTAGATACCCGTAGCAGCCACGTAAAACTTGCAACAACAATTAGAGGACGTCTAACTTGTTTCTGCATGGTATGTTGTCATGTGATATGGCCAATTACATGATGAGATATATGTGATGTATGAGATGATCATGTTTTGTATAGAATATCACGACTTGCATGTCGATGAGTACGGCAACCGGCAGGAGCCATAGGGTTGTCTTTAATTATTTTTGCCATTTTTGTCTTTACTTTATCGCTATGAGTTAGCAATAGTCGTGGAAGCAACAGCCGATGTGCCAACCCCGTTGGCGAAACGTTGATAGAAATCAAAATGATGGAGATCATGGTGTCATGCCAGTTACGATGGAGATCATGTCAGTGCTTTGAACATTAAGATCAAAAGCGCAAGTTCATGGCCATATCATGTCACTTATGATTTGCATGTTATGTTAATACTTTTATGCACCTTGTTTTGCTTAGGACGACGGTAGTGTTATAAGGTGATCCCTCACTTAAATTTCAAGATGAATTGTGTTCTCCCCGAGTGTGCACTATTGCGAAAGTTTTTCGTGTTGAGACACCACGTGATGATCGGGTGTGATAGACTCTACGTTCACATACAATGGGTGCAAGCCAGTGTTGCACGTGCAGACCACTCGGGTTAAACTTGACAAGCCTAGCATGTACATACATGGCCTCGGAACACACGAGACTGAAAGGTCGAACATAAGTCATATAGTGGATATGACAACATGAAGATTTTCACCATTGAAACCACCTCAACTCAGGTGATGATCGGCCTTCAGTTCGTGGATTTGGATCATGTGTGGGGACCCTGACTCATAAGTCGTGATCATCGAATGAACATGTACAGTGATCCCAGAGATCAATGCTCACTAAACACATGGAATCTAAAAAACAAGAGTCTTACATCCATACTTATCGTCTTACACAAATACTGACCACGAAGGTCTTAGTCTTACATAGATAGGGCCACACAGGACAAACACTTAAAATAGAACAAGCAACGGAAATCTTGATCGAAAGCGTGAACCCATGCCATCTGCCTTAACCTATAGGCATTCTGACTGGGAAGCGTCCTAGTTCGCATGTTCATCTCCAACGAACTCTTCAACATACTCCGGTTCTTCCATGCCTGGCCAATGAAATAACCAGTGGCAAGACAATGAGTACTTTGAATGTACTCGCAAGCAACCCAAGTTTTGGAACAAGGTAATAATGATGCATGATATAGCACTAAGTAGGTGCTTTTGCGGAAAGCTAATTTGAATGCACATGTCATGATCAAGTAACTAGTGAGCATGCATCTACAATTAGCAGATATCCATATGAACAAGTTACATATATCAACATAAGTAGAGGTTGAACACCTTGTGTTCATCATGCTAAGTCATCGGACTTAGGTCACTTCCCATGCTATGTCATCGGACTTAGTTCAAGTACCATATGTGTCTCCAACACACCCACACACATGTTGGGAAAACATTTGGACGTAGCACAAGAGCGGTCATCCAACTATCCTTGACCGTGGACACGGCTATTTGAATAGTTTTACACTCTGCAGAGGTTGCACACTTTACCCACAAGACTCGGGGAACTTTCGTGTCATCCATGACTCGGGGTATTTAACATACCCGAGGTGAGCACCCGAACAATCCCTTTCCCATGGTGATACTAAACAAAGAATCCACTCGTTGGTGCCATCCCTCATGATATACATGACTCGTATCATTCATGAGGGAACGCAACGGTGTGCCCGGTGCCTGTAAAGATAACACATGACCTTCCACCCTAGGACGACCCCATCTCAAGAGTGACCACTTCACTCTTGCCACTAGTAATGCGGGCTCCTTGCTAGTACCAACCATAGTAATCAACAAAGTCCCGTCCCATAAAGGGTATCGTGGTCGTACTTGTAAGGTTGGAATAATGGTTGCAACTTACACCAATCCATTTTTGAAAACCACAATGCTCACTTGTCCCGGTATACCACTTCTTTCTCAAGTGGTCACCCATCTCATCATCATCTCCCTCGGGCATTAGTGGCACCCGACGGGGTTCTCGAAAAATCTTTGAAATCATTTCCTTTCTTGCCATCACCATGCATAAGTCCCATCCCATTTGCATAGCATCTATTGGAAACCTTACTACTCTCATCGCACAATCCTCATAAGGTGGTAGGGTCATGCACGATGCAAGTCTCAACGGAAAGGTATGGAGGCATCCCACCAAAAGGGGAACACCATATCACATGATCAATTATGATGAAAGTAAAGTGCCATATGACATGCAATAAAATGGTTTCTTATCATGGTCAAAGGGCTGCTTGCTTGCCTCAACAAAGTCTCCGGGATCTTCGAAGTCTTCAGGTCCAACTTCTTCATCAACCGCGTAATCTATCGTCGCAAAATAAAGCGATAAAAATAAGTAATCACACAAAACAAAGCACATAATCTACTATCAAAAATGTTAACCTACTCTGATAAATAGCCAATGTCATACTAAAAATATACTCCTAGAGTTTTGTTGTGAATTGTTTTTATAATTTAAATAACAGAGGCAAAAAGGTGCCTAAATATAGATTTTAAAATAAAACAATACCAAAAAAGTTTTCAAACAATTTTACAAAAGGCACTATTAAATTCTATGGATTATTTTAAGAATTTAAGTGGAAGAAATATTGGCATTGGATAATTATATAAGTCTGTGGGATTTTTGGGGTTTTCAGGAAAAGGAAAAAGAAAATGGCTCGGGGAAATGGGCCAAAACTGGCTGGCCAGATCAGCCCAGCCGGCAAAGCCGACCCACGCAAGCCTGGCGCATGTGCGCGTGCCGGTTCAAATCTAACCAGCGGGCCAAGTTGGTCAACGAGAGAGAGGGAGGCGGGCAACCCTGGGAGGATGACAAGCGGGGCCCGCTTGTCATCACCTTCCTCAGGCCAGAGAGGGAAGATGGAGCTCACCGGCGGCTACAGGGCACGACGACGGTGGGCGATGGGGGAAACGGGCTTGGGGTCAAGCCACCGGTCTCCTGGAGGTGGAATGGAGGCCGGAGGTGGCCGGAGTCACCGGTGGCGAGCACCCACGGCGGAGGGAGCTTCGGGAAGGGGTCACTGGGGCCGTTCCAGCTGCAAAGAGGACGGGGAAGTGGGGCCAATGCGTTAGCATGATGAGGTAGGACCAAAAGGAGAAGAAAGAGGGCCGGAGGACGCCATTACTAGGAGATCGATGGTGGCGACGCCGTGACGATCTCCGGTCGATTCCGAGTGCCTTGAGCATGGGGAGGAGCGGGGGCCTTGCGAGCAGTCAATGGAGGAGGAGAGGGGGACAGAGAGGAGGGTAGAGCTCGGGGGAGGCCCTCTTTATAGGCGGCCTTCGGTCCACTGAGCTCGGGTGTGCCCGCATGCTCGTGGCCGGGGCCAGAGGCTATGGGAGGGAGAGGGTATGAGTCAGGGGCGCTCCTAGGACTGGTCTAGGCCGAGGGGGGGCGGAGAGAGAGGCAGGAGCGAGTGTGAGCCCCACAGTTGGTCGGCTTGGGCGGCCGCGGCGCATGCTAGGAGGGCTAGAGGAGGGGGAGAGAGGAGGGACCCGACAAGGTGGCATGGCGCGGACACCAAGGCCGACCATCTAGCGAGAGGGGGGAGCCCTAGGTGGTCGGTGCCATGCAGTGGCCAATGGCTACATTGCTTGTCAGCACTTTAGGTTTGGCATGCCATGGCATGCCAACGGCATCTTTTGCATGGCCTCTCATGCCTAGGGGGATCTAGGGTTTTTTACAATAGAGGGTAGGGCATGGGATGCTCTGGTGATGCCTTTGGAGAGAAGGGAAGCTAAGAGAGAGGCAGAAAACTATTGTCCAGAGGTGTAAAATGAGGGTTTTACCCACTTACCCGTGGAGCTTTGGCTAGGAAGAGTTACTGGAGGTATCGAGTAACTCAGAGGGGCTGTGGTAAAAACTGGGGCCAAGGGTAAAAGGATAAGGTGGGGAAAAGAGGGTTTCGTCAATTCACCCAAAGGTGTTTGGTAGTGATTTGGGCAAGGAAACTTTACCACCTTACTGAGATACTTATCAGGATAAAAGGCTAGGTAAAAATGAGAGGATTCACCTAGTTTGATCTTAAGGGGGAAAAGTTGATAATGGACATTTGATGAACCCTAGAAATTGGCAGAATCAGGTTCCTGTAGATCCAATGATGCTAGGCTTTAACGCTTGATGCACCACTTAGTGTATCATCACTATTTGGCCATTAGAGCATTCCCACAAAGTTCGAGGCCAAGGGGAGACACTTCACAATGTAAAGTTGCTCAAATTTGAATCTGGACAGGAATGGTTTTGGGATGATTTGATGAACCAAACCAACCTGGATTGGGATGAAACTTTGCAATATCATCACCCATGATAGTGTTGACTTTCTAGAATTTTCCTGGAATTTATTGATAATATTTCTTATACAAATATTCCAAAAGCTTGATTTGAACAAAAAGGGTTTTGAGTGGTTTTGCCTATGATCTGATCATGCACTTGTGTTGAAACTCACATATATGGAAAATATATGTCCACTGAGTTTCTCTAAATTTTCTCAAATATTTTTAGAGCATTTAAATAATTTTTCCCTATGAAAAACCATTTATGGATTTAAGAAAAAGCCTTTAAATAAATTATGAGAATTATCTTTAAAAATAATATTTGGTGCACTACAAGAAATAAGCTATCTTGTGACCTTCTGTCAGTGACCTTGGAAAAAATGGTCGTAAATCTATGACCTTTTGAGGCAAATTGGTCGTAAGCTGTCCGGAGGGCTCCTAACCCTAAATACACCCGACTATTTTGGTTAGACAGGTCGTAATTTCATTGCACTAGAAGGTCATAAAGGAGATGTCGCTGGTCCGGTGTCTTATTTCTAACTGATCATGACCAATATAAAAGGTCATTGCACTTGAGTTCGAATGCATTAGGATGATCAGGCAGCCACCTCTATAATCTCGCTTATGTGTCAATGTCTATGTGTCATTTTTCCTGATAGGATCACACTCTGAAAGGCAGGACCCATTTGACAGATGCCTTAATTCATGTATTCGCTCATTAAAAAAGAAGTTCAGTGGGGACTTGAACCCACGACCTGAGGTAGTGGGACGACGCTCCCAGCCACTGGGCTAGAGAAGCTCTATTGCTCAATTAGCAGTAGTATTGTATCTATTATATATCAAGTAGTTGTCTTAACTCATTGACAAGTGGGACCAATTCACTCCTATGGTAGCATCGAGCGGGGACTAGAGCGGCAACTGTCTCCAACACTTAGCAAAAATTCCCCCCCTCTCATTTCTTAGGTCTAGCATAGTCGGCGGGGGAAGCCACCGGCAAGGGAGGCAGGGTCGAGGCCGGCGGAGGCAGCAACCGGCAGGGGTGGCAGGGCCGGGGCCGGCGATAGAAGCGACGGGTAGGGAGGTAGGGCCGTGGGCCACCGACGCTGGTGTTGCCACGACATGTGCCTCGCCCACAACGGCGGAAGCAACTGGCAGGGGCCGCTTGGCTCGACAGGAGTGGCTTGCCAAGCATGGCGGACTCTCCGCCGCTGCCACCACCGCCGCCGCCGCAAGCAGGCCTCCCGGTATGCTCTCCCCCCTCTCCTCTCCCCCTCTCTTCTAATCTAAATCTGTTAAAGAACTCTAGATGCGCACTGTTAGGAGTTAGCAGCTAGATGCGCAACTCGGCATGCACATAGATGAATTTTGTTGATGCAGATTGTTAGGAGCTAGCTAGCTTGTTCTACAGACTGTTAGGAGTTAGGTGTTCATCAGCTTGTTTGTGTGCAGATTGTTTGTCTGCATAGTAATTGTTAGGATCTAGCTAGCTTGATCTTTCTCTGAAACAAAATCCTTCTAAAATATTGGTTTTGTTTGATTTGATTTATCCTTGTCAGCAATTTAAATTCATGCCAATTTCAATATTTGTTTGATTTACAAATTGGTTTGTTTCTATGTTGTGGTTAGGCAATTAGCATATAAAATTTGCTAGATTTTTAGCTGCCATTACTGCCATCCATTTTCATTAACTAATGTTGATGCACTTAGATTGGTTGCTAAGTTGCAACAATTTGTTGTCTTTGGCAGATGGATAGAAGCTGGATTACAAAAGGAGTTAGAAAGTTTTCCAAAGAACATATGAAGGGAGTTACTGAATTTATGCAATTTGTTCGGGAAATTTTTGCGAAGGATGCTTCCATTCTTTGCCCATGCTGCGAATGCCTCAACCGTAAAAGAAAAGAACAAGGAATGGTGGAAGATCATCTGCTTCTTCATGGGATGGCCAACACATATGATAGATGGATATATCATGGAGAACCTTTAGATGGACAACCTCAACATTTTGAACATGATACACAGGCCCCTCATATGATGGGTGGTGGTGATGCTGGCATTGATTTTATGGAAAAGGTTTTGCGAGAGAATGCTGGTTTGGAGGAAGAGGATGGGCATAAAGATGATAGGATTCCTGACCTGTTGAAGGATCTCTACAACTCTGAAGGCCATGATGATGGACAGAAGTCAATGTTTGCTGAGGTGTTAGAGGAGGCGAAGCGCGCAACTCACGAAGGTGGTAAATTTTCAAGATTCACCTTCACCGTGAAGTTACTCCACATCAACTCTTTCTACCGAATTAGCAATGCTGCATTCAACGCAATACTCCGCCTTTTGACCTTGCCATTCCCTGATAACTGCATTCCCAGGTCTTACGATGAAGCATTGAGCATAATCCGTAGGCTGGGGCTAGGTTATGTTTCAATACATGTGTGCCCAAATAACTGTGTCTTGTTTCGGAAGGATTTAGCGAAGCATGAAAACTGTCCAAAATGCAATGCCTCTAGGTGGAAAGATGCTGATGGGAAGCAGTCAATACCGGAGAAGGTACTAAGGCACTTTCCATTGATACCAAGACTGCAGCGGATGTTTATCTCAAAGAAATCGTCGCTGGAGGTACAATGGCACAAGCTGAAGCGACAACCTGTGGACAATGAGCTGAGCCATCCAGCGGACGGAGATTAATGGAAAGAATTTGACAATAAACATTTGGATTTTGCTGCAGATCCAAGGAACATAAAACGCGGCATTGCCATAGATGGCTTTAATCCATTTGGGAACATGAGCACGTCTTATAGCATGTGGCCTGTTTTTGTGGTGCCGTACAACCTGCCACCATGGACATGCATGGATGAGTCCAACTTCATGATGTCGTTGCTTATCCCGGGTCCAGAGTCTCCAGGAAAGGATTTTGATGTCTTTATGGAGCCCCTCATTGAAGAACTTCTCCAACTCTGGACTGGTGTACCTACATATGATGCCTATAGTCCGGAAAAAAAGTTCAATCTATGTGTTGCAATCATATGGTCCATCCATGATTTCCCGGCGCTGCACACTCTGTCTGGGAGGATCACAACGGATTATTAGGCCTGTGTCCATTGTGACAAAGACCCTTGCTCAAAGAGACTAAGGAACAAGATCTGCTATATAGGGCACTACCACTTTCTTCCCTGAGACCATCGCTGGCGAAGAAGCAAAGATTTTAATGGTGAGAATGAAACCCGTGACAAGCCAGCTGAATTCACTATAGAAGAGCTAGAGTAGCAACTTGAAAAGGTGAAAATGTGAGACCAGGAAAGCTTTCCAAGAAAAGAAAGCGTGAGGAAGGTCAATGTTGGGACCGGAGGTCTTGTTTGTGGGACCTGCCATACTGGGCTGATCTGAAATTAAGGCATAATCTCGATGTAATGCACATTGAGAAAAACATATGCAAGAATCTGCTAGGGACGTTTCTGAAAATTGAAGGGAAGACAAAGGACACGATGAGTTCTAGGATTTATTTGGAGGACATGGGCATAAGAAAAGATTTGCATCTACAGCCTAATGAAGATGAAGATTCATTTGAAATGCCACGAGCAAGGTATACAATGACTAAAGAACAAAATCTTGCATTCTATGAATTCATAAGAGCGGTGAGATTTCCAGATGGTTATGCTGCTAACCTAGCAAAGTGTGTTACTTCTAATGGATTCAAGCTTTCAGCACTGAAAACCCATGATTGCCACATCTTCCTCCAAAGGATTTTACCAGCGGGCCTCCGAGGAATCATGACAAGGATATATATGAACTGAGATGGGAAATTCCTTTAGAGAATTGTGTTGCAAAACATTGAAGGTAACTGTTCTGCAAAGACTTGAAAAGGAAATCCCAATTATTCTTTGCAATCTCGAGAAGATTTTCCCTCTAGCTTTCTTCACCGTGATGGTCCATTTGGCGGTGCACTTACCAAAAGAGGAATTGCTTAGAGGCCCTGTGCAATACGGTTGGATGTACCCAATCGAGAGAAGGCTGCTTACTTGTAAGCGTTATGTGCGAAACACGGCAAGACTGGAAGGTTCGATTGTTGAAGCATATGTCGTTAACGAGTGCTTGACATTTTGCTCTTGATACTTTGAACATGTGGAAACGAGATGGAACCGACCGGCCAAAAATATAGAGCGGTCTGATTCGCAAAGTGGTGATGTCTCGGTTTTCAACCATGGTGAGAAACTTCTTGGAGCCTCAAAATACTTGGAGGATGGTGATGAGTATGACAAGATGGTTTGGTATGTGCTCACCAATTGCGCTGAGGTTCTACCATATATCAAGTACATTATATCTTGTGCACTCGTTATATTCTTTTGCTTGGATTGGCACAATCCTAATGTTTTAATTCACATCTTCTGTTGGCATTGCAGGAAATTCAAGGAAGAGTCAAATTAAGGAAGCCAGATTCATGTTGATAAAAGGGTTGCCAAGGGATTTGCTAAATGGTTTAAGAACCATGTGAGATATTTAGCCACATGTTTTATGGTTTTTGTGTTATTCACCAACTGTTAAATACCATTGTTGCTAAATGGTTTATTTGTGCAGATTGGAAAGTTGCATGAGGAGAAGAAGGTCAGTGATGATCTATTTGCTTTGGCATGCTTACCGGATAAGCGAGTGAGAGTGTATTCAACATGCATTGCTGACGGTGTCCGGTACCACACCGTTGACCATGACGAAAGAAGGAAGACACAGAGTAGTGGAATTGTAACCGAGGGGTCACATGATGGTGAGAACATTGACTTCTATGGTCAGCTGAGAAGCATCATAGAGTTGCAGTACAACTCTAGTGGAGGCATCCATCGCTCGGTTGTCTTATTTCGCTGTGACTAGTTTGAGCTTGGTGGCAAGAAGAAGAGAAACTCTTTTGTCAAATATGTTGGCCACTTCAAAAGCATCAGCACTAGAAGGTGCTGGTATAAGAATGATCCCTATATTCTATCAGCACAAGAAACAATGGTGTTTTATCTGCCAGACACACTTTAGCACGGAAAATGGCAAGTTGTGCAAACCTTTCAGAACAGACACTTGTGGAGTGTGACTGAAACTGAAATGGAAAAGGGCCCCGGTGGTAGTGGACTAACATACCATGATGATGACTCTACGAAAGTTCCGGTGCAAGTTGATGATGACTCTATGGAAGTTTCGGTGCAAAGCAGAGTACCGCGAAGGGACCGGGAACGTGTGCTCGTTGATGCTGCAATAGTTGAAGGGATTAAGAAAAGAAGAAAGGTGGTAGCGGATGGGCATGAGAGCGAGGATGAGGATGAGGAAAACAGGACTGATCATACCATGCTGCAATATTGTAGTGACGATGAGGAAAACAGGAGTGGGCGTAGAGTTCCTTTGGTTGGTATCGACGACGATGAGTAGCGAATGGACATGAAGGTAAATTTTGTCTCCTTGGTGACTTAATACTATTACTGCATGTTCCTTGTTTTGATTGGTGATCAACCTTCTCTATAGTTTTTGTTGATGTGATCCTAATGTAGTTTTTGTACTACTATTCTCTCCAGGTAGCAAAATGCATGAGACTTTGGTGATGAAGAGGCAGATGGTGAACATACAATGCAAAATCATGTAGTTTTAGTGCCATTTTGGCTGATGGTGAAGATGGTTGTAGTGGCTCTGGTGCCATTTTGGCTGATACTTTGGTGCCATTTTGGTGCCATTTTGTTTTGTAATATTGGTTTGGTGACTCTGGTGCCATTTTTGTGCCATTTTTGGATGGCTGCAATGACTATTTTGGATTGAGCAAAATATGGCTGCAGTGATCATTAATTTTAGAGCAAAATATTATTTTATTTTGTTTCAGACCTGAAGGAGCAAAATATTGTTTTTTTGTTTCATAAACGGTCGGAGCATGCGAGAGGGCCATTAAATGAGAAACCACGCTTGCGAGAGAAGGCAACTGACACTTGGGCGGTTGGGTTTTCAAGGCAACCATGCACACATAGAGGCAACCAACCCCACGATGCCATCGAGGCAACTCCCCATGATGCTAGACGGGGTTTTTCTTCCATGTAACCAACCCCACGTCTCCCCTCCCTCCGCCTCTCCATTGCCGCTCCCTCTGCCTCCCTCTGTCGCTCCATCTGCCTCCACCATCTGCTCCCCTCTGCTCTATCTCAAGCCCTCCCCTCCCCTCCCTCTGCTCTATCCAGGAGGGCAATGGCGCAGGAATCATCATGGAGCAACTCCCCTCCGTCTGCCAAGCATCACCATGGTGATGAGGCGTCTGGCGACGACGACATTGATATGGATCCACTGGTGGTCGACGACGATGTTCCAGTCCCCGCTAGGTAGAAGCTGGACTACACCACGGAGCTCAAGGTTGAAATCCGCCTGAAGGAGCCGCTGGATGTCATCTGCACCAGCAATCCAGAAATCGCCGACAAGAGGATCCGCGAGATGAGGATGAAGCTCACCGGCATGTTGAAGCGGAACATTAGCGTTGATGTGGAGTATACCAGAGAAGATGAACCTCCGCAGATTGCAGCAATTCTGCAGTTATGTGTTGAAGATCTTGTCCTGGTATACCACATCACCGCGACAACAAAATGGTAAACCATCTTACTCATTCAATCTGAACATGCATCTGTCTAATTAGTAGTATCTGAAGTTTCTGTAGTTCTGAAGTTTTTGTAGTTCTGAAGTTTCTGAAGTTTCTGAAGTAGATGCAATAGTTCTGAAGTAGATCTAATACTAGTTCTGAAGTTCTGAAGTTGCTTTCTATTTGGATTGGATTAGGTTTTGATTAGGGTGGTTGGGTTAGGTTTCTGAAGTTTCTGTAGTTCAACAGTAGATGAATTTGATGCACCAGATTAATTGATGAAGTAGATGCACCAGATTAATTTCTGAACTTGATGCAGGCCCAAGGAACTCCACCGGCTCCTGCAGGAGAAGAAACTGTACACCTTTGTCGGCTTCTGCATTGGAGGTGACAAGGAGAAGCTGGAGTTGTCTGGTTTGGAGATCAACCCTGACAAGTACATCGACCTACAACGCAAATGGAGAGTTCCAAACACTGGAAAGCAGTATCAAGCTTTGTCTGAGTTTGCAGCCAGCCTGATCCACCCATCCTTCAACACAATGAAGCAGAAGATCAATAGGCAAGAGGACCACAAACTATGGGGGATCAGCCCACTGCCCAAGCACCTCATCGAGTACGCAGCGAAAGATGCATACGTCACCTATGAGGCATGGAAGAAAATCGAAATCATGAAGCAAGGCTTGGAGCTATGGCAAGAGGCGGAGGAGAATTGGGATAACCCCTACTACATGGGGGCGGGGCAGTAGTTGCTTGTGCTTGCCAGACGATGCCACCACTGCTCCCGCAGTTTGCTTTTGTTATGTTTGATATTATGTGTCTCAGTTTGTAGTTATGTGGTTAAAAAAGTTTGCTTTTGTTATGTTAAACAAGTTTGCTATTATGTTTATCCATGTCTAGTTGAAGATTGCTATTATGTTTATCCATGTCTTGTTCCTGATGGAGCTATTGTTTATCCATGTCAAGTTGAACAAGTTTACAAAAAATGGTTCCTGATGGAGCTGTTGTTCATCCATCCATCATGTTAAGTTGGAGATTGAGCAAAATAGGGCTGCACAGAGAAATGGATTTTGATGGAGCTGATTTTTGTCAATTTTGATGTTCAAAAAAGTTGATCAGACAATGGATGAATTCCTGATGCAAAAAAATGTGATCTTGTTTTTATCTTGTTTTCATCAATGTTAATGTGGTTCCTGATTGTTATAAAGAAATGGTTCCTGATGCAACACAGAGAAATGGCAAAAGAATATGCATGAGCGGGGACTCGAACCCACGACCGTGCGCTCATTTCTCGGTGTTTCCACCACTTGGCTAGGAAGAGGCTACTGGTATGTAATCTATGCCATCTCTTTTGAAAGCATCAAACCAGTCAAGTATCAAACACACAACTCGCTGACAAGTTGGCCCCACCCCCACCCCCACCGCTATCATTTCCCTCACTCCCACTGCAGTCATTTCCCCCGCTCCCACCACGGTCATTTCCCCCACTCCTCTCCTCCCTGCCACTGCCACTGTCTCATCCCCACCACCGCGGGGGGATCAGCCCACCACCGCCGCCGACTCCTCCCCACCGCCGCCGCTGACTCCTTCCTCTCCCGCAGAGGTATGAATCCGCCACTGACTCCTTCCTCTCCCGTGGTGGTTTTCTGGTGTTGTTTAGATTAGGGTTTGATTCCATTGAATTAGGGTTCTTGCCACCGCTGTTGTTTTCTATTGGATTGGATTAGGTTTTGATTAGGGTGATTGGATTAGGTTTTGATTAGGGTGGTTGGATTAGAGTTCTTCCGGCCCGCTGTTGATTGTATTGGATTGGATTAGGGTTCTTTCAGAAATTTATAGTTCTAGTTGTGTTTGACTTTTATAGTAGACATTTATAGTAGATATGGTTCTAGCTATGTTTTCCTTTTATAGTAGACATGGGCACATGGGCAGATATGGTCCAAAATTAGAGTAGTGATGTAGATAGAGTAGTAGCCATGCTAACAGAATTGTTCTGTGTTCAGCATGAATTGTTTTGCCATTTATAGTAGTATTCCAAATTGTAGTTCTACAGAGGTGTTCTTGCCATTTATAGTAAATGTTTGCTACATCGCTGCTTTTTAGATGGCAGACGAGGAAGGTTTCGAGTTCTTCGCGATCATACTTGAGATATCCTCCAGCAGCAGGCTGGTAAATAAAAGAAGACATCACCCCTTCACCCATCTCTTTATCATAACTCTGTTGTTTGCTAAATCACTTCTTGACACTCGCTCCAGAGGCTGCCTGACACTTTATGAAGATGCTGGATGGCCGTCGGCCATAGAAAGTGAAGCTGCGGCAAGCCGACAGCGGGCTTTGCAGGCTGTGGGATATGGAGGTGGTGGTCGACACCGACGGCCACATGTACCTAGATCGTGGCTGGAAGCACTTCGTCCATGCCTATGACCTGCGGCATGGGTACTTCCTTGTCCTCAGGTACGACGGCAATGCCATGCTCACCATGAAGGTGTTCAGCACGACTATGTGCCGCATTCGCTACCAGGATGACGATCCTGCCAGTACGCTCTGCCTCTTCTTCCTCTACATTTGGCTTTTCTCACACCGATTGTTAAATAAACCTGCTTGTTTCATTTTGTCAGGAAACAGGAGCAGCAGCAACGACTCTGGCTACAGCAAATGGAGTTGCGAGGATGAGGAGGAGTAGAGCAGGAATGAGGAGGAGCAGAGCGGGGATGAGGAGGAGCAGATCTGGGATGAGGAGGAGCAGAGCGAGGATGAGGAGGAGCAGAGCGGGGATGAGGAGGTGGCTCGTGATGACCACACGATGGTGGTGGCTGACGATGGCCTCGTGATGGTGGTGCCTTAGGATGGCCTCGAGATGGTAGTGGTGCCTGAGGATGACCTAGCGGTGGTAGTGCCTGACAATGGCCTCGAGATGGTGGCAGTGCCTGACGATGGCCTCGAGATGGTGGAAGTGCTTGACGATGGCCTCATGATGGCGCTGGCGATCCCACCGCAGGGCGACAGGACCATGCCAATTGTGGTAGAGGAGTACATCCCATAGCCTGGCCTTCGTAGGCTACTTCATCCAATTCGCCGCTCTAGACGCATCAACATGATGAAGGAGAAAAAGAAGGAGGAGTGAAGATCTTAAGAAAATAAGTCAATGTTAAGTATGTCAGGTCATGTAAATCTGAACATGTCAATGTTAAGTATGTGGTCATGTTAATCTGTCCATTACCTTCCAAGTTCAGTTTGGTAATTGATGGGAATCGAAATTTTGTGCATGCTCATGGATGCTCATGGATGAAAGATAAAATTGTGTGTTTTTGTGCTTGCTCATGGATGCTCATTCGTTGAATTGTTTGTGATAATATGCTCAAATTTGGCACATGCCTCCATCTTTGTGATGGCAAATAGTGTTGCCAAAGAGAGGTTCCAGCTTGTTTCACAGAAAGAACATTTTTCAATTTTTGAATGCCGAAAACACAAGTTTTTCATGAAGCGGCTACAAAGAGGGACATTCCAAACGGCGCCATTCCATGTCTATCCCAAAGTAGACCCTATTCTACGGACGATTGCCAAAAATCATGCATTTTCTACCCTCATAGCTACTCCTGGCCATTCAGACAACGATCGACCGATTCTGATGGAACCGACTGGAATTTGAACTGCGCGTCCTCCATAGCTTGCCTCTTATTTTTGCTAAAAATCATTTTTAGCTTCATAGGTAGGCATTTCATCATAGAATCACCAACAGATATGCATGATCAAACCCCTAGCCATAGACGGCCGACGCGACAAGTTAGACCATTTTCTGAAAACACCGTAAAAAATTCAACAAAACTCAAAAAAATGGGAGACCCCCGCGTCACATAATCAAATGTGACCTACCAACTAGTAAAAATATTAAATTTGAAATACCAATGTTTTCTTGAAAAAGTGTTCTCAAAAACGACCTACCATGAACGAAGAATCATGTCTTTTCAAGCCAAACGAGCAATGATATGGCCACATTCGTTGAATAGTTTTTGATAATATGCCCAAATTTGGAACATGCCTCCATTTTGTGATGGCAAACAGTGTTGCCAAAGAGAGGTTCCAGCTTGTTTCACAAAAAAGAACCATTTTTCATTTTTTGAATGCCGAAAACACATGTGTTTAGTAAAGAGGCTACAAAGAGGGACATTCCAAACGGCTCCATTCCATGTCTGTCTCAAAGTAGACACTATTCTATGGACGGTTGCCCAAAATCATGCATTTCCAACCCTCGTAGCTACTCCCGGCCATTCAGACAACCATCAGCCGATTTTGTTGGAACCGGCTGGAATTTGAACTGCGGGTCCTCCATAGCTTGCCCGTTATTTTTGCTAAAAATCATTTTTAGCTTCATAGGTAGATATTTCATCATAGAATCACCAACAGATATGCATGATCAAACCCCTAGCCACGGACGGCCGACGCGACAAGTTAGACCGGTTTTTGAAAATACCGTAATTTTTTTTAAAAAATCAGAAAAATGGGAGACCTCCCCGTCACATCATCAAATGTGGCCTACCAACTAGTAAAAATATTAAATTTGGAATACCAATGTTTTCTTGAAAAAGTGTTCTAAAAAACGACCTACCGTGAATGAAAATTCATTGCTTTTCAAAACAAACGAGCAATGATATGGCCACATTTGTTGAATAGTTTGTGATAATATGCCCAAATTTGGCACATGCCTCCATCTTGTGATCGCAAACAGTGTTGCCAAAGAGAGGTTCCAGCTTGTTTCACAAAAATCCAGTTTTCATTTTTTGAATGCCGAAAACACTTGTTTTTCGTGAAGCGGCAACAATGAGGGACATTCCAAACAGCGTCATTCCATGTCTATCCTATTCTACGGTCGGTTTCCAAAACTCATGCATTTCCGACCCTCGCAGCTACTCTCAACCATTTAGACAACCATCGGCCGATTCTGCTGGAACCAGCTGGAATTTCAACTGTGGGTCCTCCATAGCTTGCCCATTATTTTTCCTAAAAATCATTTTTAGCTTCACAGGTAGGCACTTCATCATATAATCACTAACAGATATGAATTTTAAAATCCTAGCCATGGACGACCGACGCGACAAGTTAGACCGCTTTTTGAAAACACCATAAAAAATTCAAAAAAATTCAGAAAAATGGGAGACCTCTGTGTCACATCATCAAATGTGGCCTAACAACTAGTAAAAATATTAAACTTGGAATAACGATGTTTTGTTTAAAAAGTGTTCTCAAAAACGACCTGCCATGAACGAAGACTAATGGTTTTTCAAGCCAAACGTGCAATGATATGGCCACATTCGTTGAATAGTTTGTGATAATATGACCAAATTTGGCACATGCCTCCATCTTGTGATGGCAAATAGTGTTGCCAAAAAGAGGTTCCAGCTTGTTTCACAAAAAAACCATTTTTCATTTTTTGAATGCCGAAAACACATGTTTTTAGTGAAACGGCTACAAAGAGGGACATTCCAAACGGCTTCATTCCATGTCTATCTCAAAGTAGACTCTATTGTACGGGCGGTTGCCAAAAATCATGCATTTCCGACTCTCGTAGCTACTCCCGGCCATTCAGACAACAATCGGCTGATTTTGTTGGAACCGGCTGGAATTTGAACTACGAGTCCTCCATAGCTTGTCCATAGGAGTGTCAGGATGCCGCGTGGGAAAGGGACCTCATGCTTGGGGAGGAATCTCATTGCCGAGCCTCGCTCTGAGCTGCAAGGTATCAACAAGCGCTATGACGCTACCACTGCTATAACGTCCGCTCCAGGAACCTCAAAGTCGGTGACCTCGTCCTAAGATGGGTTCTCTCCAAGGAGGGCTTGCACAAGCTCTCGCCCATATGGGAGGGCCCGTTCAAGGTTTCTCATGTCTCTAGGTCAGGTGCAGTGCGCCTACAGACTTAGGACGGGGTCCCTATCCAGAATGCTTGGAACATCTAGCACCTCCAGAGGTTCTAGTCGTGACACTCTCACGCAATAATGAGCGGGCTGTATAAGCCTGGATCCCCCCGAGGACGCGGATGGGTTCCTCCAGTGCAATGTGGCAGCCATAGCTCCACGCTAGCGGAGAAGTCAACACTTCCCATCAATGGCTATGCCCATGCAATGTGGATGTCCTACGCTCAGCGCTAGGGGAAGAAGAAGACTAGTCTAAGTGCCATACGCGGCTTTATTTCCTCTTCCCGTATTTGAATGTGCCAACTTTCTTGGAACAAAACTCAGGGCTTTTTCAAATCATTTTTTCAAAAAATGGGACAGGGATCCGTGTTCATCGCCATTTCCCATCTTGGGTTTTCTCTCTTCGGAACAGGCACTCATCTGCTTCCCTCCCCCTCACACCCCACGAGCGGGGGCTCCATTCACGGCCCGTCGCGCCATCTCGGAGCCTCGGGAGGCCCACCCCTCCCGAGGCAGGAAACAAAAATTTTCTTTGGTGAGCCGCTCGAGCGTCAAGGGGGCTCTTGAGCAGCACGCCTCAGGAGCCTTACCGAGAATATATCCACTCGGAACCCTCGATGCCGTACTTGGTGATCCAGTTGGCATCGAGGGTGTCGAGGCCTCACCTCGTGGTTACGTCCTTGGTGATCTGGTCGTATATCATGGTGGTAGGGAAATGTGCAGGACTGGGACTTGTCGATGTAGAGATGCTTGACCGTCAAAGGGGGATCCTGAGTAGCACGCCTTAGGAGCCTAACCGGTCATATAGCGACTCAGCACCCTCGATGTCGTCCTTAGTGATCCGGTCGGCATCAACGATGATGAGGCCTCACCCCGTGGTTGTGAACTTGGCCAGTCGTAAGCTATAGTGGTAGGGAAATGTGTGGGACTGGGACCTGTATACACAGAGTGCAGAAAGGGCCCCCAACACGTCCCATTCGTAAGCAAGGGAGAAGCACCCCAGGCGGAATAGCGGATTACCTAGACAACCCAGCCGCACCTCGAGATCATCAATAGCCCACAAGCCAAGTACACTACCAAACCAAGCAAGAATCTCCTGATCTAATGGCGTCCCATGGATGGGGCGAGGGTTGTGCGCACTAATATGAGGATACAGGTACTACGGGACACTACGCCCAACTACTAACACCATTGAGGCTTGAGCGGCAGGGAAAACATGGGGATAGAGGACCAGCGGAGACAGGTTGCAAGGCCACAAACCCAAGGCTTGCGGACACGGGCTGCCCCTCAGGAGGGTGCACCTCGCGAGGACCTGGCGTGCCACCGTTATCAGGCCGTATCGACGGCGGCACCAAGCTTCCTACGATAAATCTAAATCACATGACTAAAAGCGGCCGACGGTGATTCAAGGACAAGAAACAAAGACAAAGGGTTTATCTATTCGGCATGTAACCGACCATGTGTAAACCCTAGATACCCTTGGCGTCTATATAAGCCGGTGGGTTTTAGGTTGTAGAGATAGAACAACTCATCTAGGGTTTAGCTCTTTGATCTCGAGGTAGATCGCCTCTGTAACATATACATCATCAATACAATCAAGCAGGATGTAGGGTATTACGTCCATAGGAGGGCCCGAACTTGGGTAAAACCTTGTCCCCTTTGTCTCCTGTTACCATCAATTCTAGTCTCACAGATCGAGACCCCCTACCCGAGATCCGCCGGTTTTGACACCGGCAACTATAAGTCGGCTCACTCATGACAAAAACAACCATTTAAACCTTGACAAGTTCAGGGTCTTTGTACAAGTATAACTTATGAAAGTTCAGGGTCTCTGAGCGAGATTGACTGTCAAGAGTTCGACGGGTTACATGGCGCAGTAGCAAGTTGCAAAGGGCAGGTTTAACTCGAACATGGCATGTAAAGCCGGGCCAAGATGGTATGAAAGGCAAACCCAGTGGGTTAGAAGCCCCCATGTGACATGAAGAAGGATAAACTCGTTTGCATGAATTTTAGTGCGAGAAAAATGACAAAGGCCCCTAATCATGGGGATGCCTACTTTATTATATTATAAAAGATGGTCTATACAATGACAGGAATATGTACATTGATGGCAGCCAATGACTCAAGTATAGTAGGGCTGAAGATGAGCGATATTCCACGACATGTTGGTCTCTTGCCCGGAAGTGCTTGACCCATTGCTCTCCCGTATGTCAATGAGATAATATGACCCTTTGTGGAGATTCTTGCTCACAATGAAAGTTCCATCCCAAGGAGGGAATAACTTATGCATATCAGTCTGGTCTTGGATCAAACGCAACACTAAGTCGCCTTCTAGGATCGTTCAGGTCTTGACTCTGCGGTTATGATAGCGACGCAGGTCTTGCTGATAAATTGCTGATCATGCTGCTGCAAGATCCCGTGCCTCATACAAAGCATCTAGCGCATCCTGACACACCATTTCATTTTCAGTTTCCACGTAAGCCGCCACTCTGGGCGAGTCATGGTAGATATCACCTGGGATGACAGCTTCCACCCCATAGACCATGAAGAAAGACATATAGCATGTAGACCTATTGGGGGTGGTTCTGATACTCCAAAGAACAGAAGGCAACTCCTCCTCCCAACAACCCGGCGTCCTCTCCAAAGGAACCATAAGCCGGGCTTTATCCCTCTCAGAATTTCTTGATTGGCACGTTTTGCTTGTCCATTGGACTATGGATGAGCCATGGCTGATACGTCAAGCCAGATATGTTCACTTTCACAAAATGCTTTCATGGCTCCATTGGAGAGATTTGTACCATTATCAGTAATTATACTGTGAGGGTAACCAAAACGAAAAATCAGCTTCTTGACGAATTGTACTGTTGTCGCTGCATCACACTTGCTGACCGGCTCTACATCAACCCACTTGGTAAACTTGTCAACTGCCACCAAAAGGTGGGTCTTCTTATTCTTGGATCTCTTAAAGGAACCAGCCATATCAAGCTCCCAGACCACAAATGACCAGGTAATAGGAATCATGCGCATCTCCTGAGCGGGCACATGAGCGCATCGTCCAAATTTCTAAGAGCCGCCACACTTGCTAATTATGTCTTCTGCGTCCGTGTGAGCCGTCAACAAGAAGAAACTGTGTCGATAAGCCTTGGCTACCATAGATTTTGAGCCTGCATGATGGCCACAATCTCGAGTGTGTATCTTATGTAAAATCTCCTTGCCTTCTCCAGGAGAAACACAACACTGAAAAATGTCGGTCACACTAAATCGATGCAACTCGCCATTGACAATAGTCATGGACTTAGACAGCCTCACGATCTGTGGCTTCATGGTCTCATCCTCGGGCAATTCGCCACGAGTCAAATACGCCAGATATGGAAACGTCTAGTCAGTAATATCATGGAGAGCCGCCACCAACTATCCCTCCGGGTCAAGCACAGCCAGATCCTCCTAGGACGACATTTTGATCGACGGGTGATGTAAAACATCTAGGAATAGATTAGGCGGCACCCGCTTGCGTTGATACCCCAATCTTGATAAAGCGTCAGCCTCGTCGTTCTTGCGACAATCAATATGATCCACCTGACACCCTTTGAAGTGACCAACGACGATATCAACCACCTGGCGATAAGCCGCCATACGTGGGTCCTTAGAATCCTAGGTGTCGGACACTTGCTCAGCCACCAAGTCTGAGTCGCCCAAGCATCTGACCCTGATGAGATTCATCTCCTTAGCCACACGGAGACCACGAAGCAAATCCTCATATTTAGCTGCATTGTTAGTACAAGGAAACATTAGCCTTAACACATAACAAAACTTGTCAGCTAGAGGGGAAGTTAACACCACTCCAGCCCCCAAGCCATCCAATTGCCTGGACCCATCAAAGTGGATTGTCCAGTATGTGTTATCCGGCTTCTCCTCAGGTGCCTAGCTCTCCATATAGTCATTTATAAAAACCACCAAGGCTTGAGACTTGACATCCGTTCGTGGCACATACTTCAAATTAAGAGGTCCGAGCTCCAATACCCACTTAGCAATCCTGCCGGTGACCTCCCTATTCTGAATAATATCACCCAAAGGCGATGAACTGACCACCATGGTCGGATGTCCAAGGAAATAATGCTTTAGCTTGTGATTTGCCATGAACACCCCATATATCAGCTTCTACCAATGCGGATACCTCTACTTGGACTCGATTAGCACCTTACTGACATAATAAACTGGCCGTTAAACCAAA
This sequence comes from Hordeum marinum, assembly GCA_022496015.1. Taxonomy (NCBI): domain Eukaryota; kingdom Viridiplantae; phylum Streptophyta; class Magnoliopsida; order Poales; family Poaceae; genus Hordeum; species Hordeum marinum. The sequence continues at coordinate 231,696,068 of CM039672.1, read as the reverse complement.
TATTCCTTGCCTGCCTCCTTGCGCTCCAAAACCACTGCAGCACTAACGGAACTGTTGTTAGCCGCCACATATAAAAGCAACGGTTCTTTCTCCGCAGGGGCAGCCAAAACCGACTGCTCATCTAGTTATTTCTTGAGTGTCTCAAATGCCAAGTTAGCAGCCTTACTCCAAACAAAATCGTCTGTATTTTTCATCATCTGATATAGGAGGATAGCCTTCTTGTCGAGGCGGCTTATTAACCGGCTTAAAGCAGCGGCACGACCTGCCAGGCGCTGGACATCATTAATACACACCATCTTAGATAGGGAGGTGTTGGCCTTAATTGTATCTGGGTTAGCTTCAATCCCCCTCTCTGAGACCAGAAAGCCCAACAGCTTGCCTGCAGGCACACCAAAGACACATTTGGCCGAGTTAAGCATCATCTTGTAAACTCATAAAGTATCAAATTTCTCCTTCAAGTCATCAAGTAAAGTTTCCTTTTTTCCTTGACTTGACCACGATGTCGTCCACATAAGCATGAACATTGCACCCAATCTGACTATGAAGGCAGTTGTGTACACAATGTTGATAAGTGGCCTGCACACTTTTAAGCCCGAAAGGTATAAACACATAGCAGAAAGCCCCAAAAGGTGTTATAAAAGACGTCTTCTCTTGGTCATTTACTGCCATCTTGATCTGATGATATCCCGAATAAGCGTCCAGGAAGCATAAACTCTCACGACCCATCGTTGCATCAATGATTTGGTCGATACGGGGGAGAGTAAACGGGTCAACTGGACATGCCTTGTTAAGATCCGTGTAATCCACACACATACGCCACGTGTCGTTCTTTTTTAGCACAAGCACAGGAATAGCCAACCACTCCGGGTGAAAAACCTCCACGATGAACCCTGCTGACAAGAGTCGGGCCACCTCTTCTCCAGTTGCTTTAGCCCACTCTTTGTTGAAACGATGGAGGAACTGTTTAATCGGCTTAAACTTGTGATCCACATTAAGGTGGTGCTCAGCGAACTCTCTCGGTACACCCGGCTTGTCACAAGGCTTCCATGCAAAGATGCCCCGATTCTCACGGATGAATTCAATGAACGCGCTTTCCTATGCGGGGTCCAGGTTAGTCCCAATAGTGAACTGCTTCGATGAGTCGCCCGGAGCAAAGTCCACAAGCTTAGTATCCTCGGCCAAAAATTTTAAGGGCGGCTCAGACTCTATGCTGGCCTTCTTCAACAGAGTCATATCCGCTGGGTCAACATTGTCCTTCTAAAACTTAAGCTCCGCCTCAGCATAGCTTGACTCTACATAGGCTGTGTCGCCTTCTTCGCACTCAAGAGCCGCCTTCCGATCACCGTTTACTATTATCCTCCCCTTCAGAGCCGGCATCTTGAGCTGAAAGTAGACATAACATAGCCTGGCCATAAATTTCGCAAAAGCCAGCCGACCAAATAAGGGGTGATATGGGCTCTTAATTTTCACCACTTCAAACCACAAAGTCCCCACTTTGTAATTGTAGTCATCCCCAAACACTACCTCAAGGCCAATCTTGCCCACCGAGCAAGCCGACTTGCTCGGCACAACACCATGAAAAACTGTTGATGACGGCTTAAGAGCTTTGTCAGTTAGCTCCATCCGGCGAAAAGTGTCATAGTACAAGATGTTGATGCTACTACCACCGCCCATCAGCACCTTTGTAAACTTATAGCCTCCAACCTGACTTGCCACCACAAGCACCAAGTGCCCCGTTTTATCGACCCGCGGCGGGTGATCCTCCATACTCCATGAGATTAGGTACTATGACTACTTCAAATACTATGGGAGAGTCAGCATTGCCGTGTTAACTGTCCTCTTATGTAGCTTCTGATCTCGTTTATCCAATCTTGTGGAGAAGACGTGGTACTGGCCTACACTAAACTGCTTCGGGTTACTCTGATACCCGGACTGGTTGTTTTCTTGTTGACCTCCGTTGCTAGCTGTTGATTATTACCTCCATGGATTCCTTGGCCTTGATAGCCAAAACCTGAGTTGCCTACACCAAATCCGGACCCAGGAGAGCCGGATCCTGACCCGCTAGACGGTCCACTGCCGCCACCTTGATGCTAGTTAATGTTGTAATTGGAACTCGCGCATGACCCAACAATCTCTCTAGACATGAGTGGATGTTTTATCGGGGAGACTATGTTTTGAGCAAGGAGCATTTTGGGGTTTTTGGATTAATAGATTTGAAAACAAAAGTTGCAAATAGTGGATCGGAAAGCAATATGTTGGAAAAGTAGACCCGGGGGCCATAGGATTCACTAGTGGCTTCTCTCATGAGTATAGCACACGGTGGGTGAACAAATTACTGTTGGGAAGTTGCTATAAGATCAAATAATCATGAAGATATCCAGGCAATGATCATTATATAGGCATCGCGTCCAAGATAAGTAGACTGAAATGATTCTGTGTCTACTTCTATTACTCCACACATAGACCACTATCCAGCATGCATCTAGTGTATTAAATTCAAGGAAAAATGGAGTAATGCAATAAAAATGGTGACATGATGTAGACAAGATCTATTCATGTAGGAATAGACCCCATATTATTATCCTTTATGGCAATGATACATGTGTGTCTTGCTACCCCTTCTATCACTGGGAAACAAGACGACAAGATCGAACCCATCACAAAGCACCTCTTCCCATGGCAAGAAAAATCGATCTAGTTGGCCTAACTAAACAAAAGATTCGAAGAACAAATACGAGGCTATAAGTAATCGTGCAAATAAGAGATCAAATAAGACTCCAATCATATTCATGGATAGAAACTGATCATCAACTCAACATTCATCGGATCCCAACAAACACACCGCAAATCATTACATCAAATAGATCTCCAAGAGACCATTGTATTCTGAATCATAAGAGAGAGAGGAAGCCATCTAGCTACTTCCTACGGACCCATAGGTCTATGGTGGACTACTCACGCATCATTGGAGAGGCACCTATGAGGAAGATGAACCACTCCGTGATGGTGTTAGATTAGATCTCAAGGTTCTGGAACTTGCGACGACTGGAATTGTGTTTCGTTGACTCCCCTAGGGTTTTTGGATTTTCAGGGAATTTATAGGCTTGATAGTCGATTGGGGGTGCCCGAGGTTCCCACCCTCCACCAGGTCGTGCTAGGGCCTCTGGCATGCCCTGGTGGAGGGTGGCCACCCTGGGCCCCCTCTTCGGGTGTTTTTGGCCCTTCTTTCTTCTTTCGGTCCATAAAAAATCCAGAAAAATCCCCGCAACATTTAGGATACATTTGGTACTGATTTTCTACAAAGTAAAAAACAAGCAGAAACAGCAACTGGCACTTTGGCACTATGTCAATAGGTTAGTCCCAAAAAATGATATAAATTTGCTATTAAATGATTGTAGAACATCAAAGATTGATAATATAACAACATGAAACAAGCAAAAAAAATAGATATATTGGGGACATATAAGCGTCCCCAAGCTTAATTCCTACTCATCCTCGAGTAGGTAAATGATAAAAATAGAATTTTTGATGTGGAGTGCTGCCTATCACATTCATCACATATTCTTTTATTAATAGCATGGACATTTGGACTTTTCATATGGCTCAAAGAAATAGTCTAGTATTGACATGAAAACTTTAATACTCAAGCATATCAACAAGGAACCATGTCTTTCAAAATATCAATGCTAAAGCAATTATCCCTAGCCCATCATGCTCAATCATTGGTCCATTCACAATACACACTTAAATATTAGCTACACCTAATGCTCAAGTACAATCAGAGTGCCCCCTTGTTGGTGCTTTATAAGAGAAGATGGAGACTCAACTTGAAAAATCAAAATTGCATAAAGTAAATAGATAGGCCCTTCGCTGAGGGAAGTAGGGATTTGTATAGGTGCCATAGCTCAAGTGTTTAAATTGTTAGAGAAAAATATTTTGAGTGGAATGCCTTTCCTTTCAAAGAAAACGACTGAGAGATCTCAATATCTTTCCACACTAGATGCATCATAGGCGATTCCCAAACAGAAAATAAAGTTTATTCCTTTTATCACCATACTTTCACTTTCCATGGCTAGCCTAATCCACGGTTGCCTTCCAAACCAACACTTTCCAAGGAATTTATTATTTGATAACATAAAGTAAATATTTTTTTCTTTTTCATTTTGGAACTAGGCATCCCTATTACCTCCATACTCTCGTGAAATACCAAGTGAATAAACACTCATCTTGAGAACAACACATATAGCAAATAAACACTCACCCAAATATCAGTCACATAAAGTTTTAAGTGAAGCATAAAGAGAAATTCTAACAAAGCATAGCATAATTTTGGCTCTCTCAAATAGGTGTGTGCAGCAAGGATAAAAGCAAACAAACCAAAGATACAAGATGCTCCAAGAAAAACTCATGATATGTGACGAATAAAAATATAGTTCCAAGTAGTATACGGATGGTTGTTGGAAGAAAGAGGGGATGCCACTCAAGGCGTCCCCAAGCTTAGTTGCTTGTTACTCTTTGGATATTACCTTGGGGTGCTGTAGCATCCCCAAGCTTTGACTCTTCTAATTCCTTATTCCTTCATCCATCGTGATCTCACCCAAAACTAGAAAACTTCAATCACACAAAACTTGACAAAATTCTCGTGTGATCCGTTTGTACAATAAACCAAATTACCACTTTAGGTAGTGTTGTAAACCCATTCATACTTATACCTACACCATGACTTATACCCCCCAATACTATTGAAAATATTCCCTAGAGGCAATAAGAAAATGGTTATTATTATATTTCCTTGTTCATATTAATCCTTTATTATCCATGCTATAATTGTATTGATTGGAAACACATTGCATGTGTGGATACATAGACAACAATGTGTTCCTAGTATGCGTCTAGTAGACTAGATCGTTGATCAAAGATGGTAAAGGTTTATGTTGGATTTTGGGCTCCGCAAAACCCTCAAGGTTTCAACACAGGGGCATGTACGAAGATCCCTTGTAGCCTCGCCCAACCTAGTTCGCTATTCGATGGTTACTATGACAAACTCGCACAATGACGAGGAACAAGATGAACACGGTAGTTTACCCAGGTTCGGGCTGCTGTGAAGCGTAATACCCTACTCCTGCTTTGGTGGATTACCTCTCGGGGAGGTGTGTTGGATGAACTAGTACTGTGGGCTCAAGCCTCGCGAGGACACACAAGTGTTGTTCTTGGCTCTCTGCCTTGTGGTGGTTCGTCGAGTGGCTAAGTGGTGGATCACATCCCCTGTAGGGTGTGGGATAGCCTCTATATATAGTGGTGTCCTTGGTCCTCTTCCCTTACCACAATGGCGAGAAGGGATCCCACAATGGCCAAATTTGAAGGGGGACAGGAGTACATCCGCGCCCTGTTGAAAGGTGGTCTTCGCTTGCAAAGTGGTTGTCGATGATGCAATGATGGGTTTGGCGATGACATCCGCCCTGTGGGGCGCGTGGTCGTGGTCTTGTTGCACTAGAGTGGAAACCTTTCGGCGGCACTTTGGGAACCCACGTACATCCTTGCTACCTTTTCACCAAAGGGGAAATAGTGCCGCCTGGTGCACTGGTGCACGCCTGTCCTTCCTTGCGCCACCTTTGACTCCTGAGGCCGGGATCTAGATTGAGATCTCCGCCGCTCAGGAGAGAGCCTAGGGAGGCCCATCCTTGCTGGTCTTGGTGTCGTTCTTCCTTGTGAGCCCAGGGTCCTTGCGAGGGTCCTGTTTTGAATAGAGCCATGCCAGGCCATGCCTTGCCGACGAGGTGGGCCATGTCCTGGGATGCAGGCAGGGCTGGGTACCCCCGTTCCCAGAACGCCAACAGTAGCCCCGGGCCCAAGGCATGCTCGAGCCGGCTTCGAGGCGAAACCACGAGTCCCAATCGCCTGCGGGCCAGGCTTTACACACGTCAGACGCCTGGGCGGCGACACCCCCGCTCCCTGAAGGCATCAGAAACCGGCCCATGTCAAACTAATGTGACGCCTGCGTGCAACACCGGCCATCAAAACCCTTCCTTGAATGTTGCCGCTCCCTTGGGCTCCCAGCCCTTGGGCCACGCGGATGTGACCCGATAGTGTCAGTCGATGGGACGTGAGGCAGGGTTGCGTGCCAATCGAGCCGGCCTTTTCGGTGCCCGAGGGGCGCACGTCGCCTGCTCTCCCACGACGCCTCGTTGCCTCGACCATGCCTATAAATCCGCCTTCCCCGGGGGGAGCCTTGCCATCTCGAAGCTCCCGTATGTTCCCGTAGCTCCAGAGAAAACCCTCTCCTCTCCTTAGCTTCTTCCTTTCCATAGCTTCTCCCTTTCCTCATGGCTGTCAACCCCCTCGCTCTCCTCTAGAGGCTATGGTGGGGGACCTCGGGGTCGGCGCAGGTTCGTCGGTATTGGACCATGGTGGGTGAGTGAGTGTTCTGCCGCCTCCTTCTTTATTTGCTTGGCATCTCTAGTGTACCAAGCTTGATCATCTCCTCCTTCCAGGGTGCCGGCGGGCAAGAAGCGCAAGCGCAGCGAGGTCCAGGAGGAGGTGGACATGCTATGGGCCCAACTGGCGACCATCGACACCGCCTTCCAAGCAACCCTTAGGGGCGAAGTGGAGGACAGGGCAGAGTTGGCGTCTCTCCAGACCGAGGACCAAGAAGCGGACGATGCCATGCAGGCTGTGCAGGATGAGGCGGCTTAAGCCAAGATGCTGGAGTCCCAGCGTGCCAAGCAATACCTCGACATCGCCCACGGAGCGGCCGACGTGGTGAGCCGGTTCGTCAGGGAAGCCCCCACCCACCCCAACATGCAGGGCGACTATGGCTACCTCGACTTCTTCCGCCAGGTGGTGGAGACCCTGGAGACTGGTGTCACCCGCGTGAATGTGAACAGCAAGGACGACGCACGAGACATTATGGAGCTTGCCTTGACGCACGTCTTCTCCATCCTGCGCCGCCTCGTCCCGGAGATCAACCTCCACCGCATCGTGCAGCGGGTGCTCGAGGTCCTCCAGAGGCCCCTCCAGGATGAGGTGCACCCCCACATGGAGGCCCTGGTCGAGCGGTTCATCCAGGTGCCCGCTCTCGGAGGGGAGGTCGGCGCCGGTGATGTGGCGGCCGTTGACTCGGACGGAAACAACGACTCCTCCGCCTAGGCTCCCCCTACTTCTTCCTCCTGGTACTTGTAACAGTTTAAGACGAACTTGGCCCCCATGGGTGTTAATCTTTTGCGCATGATAACACGTCGAAAACTAAACATGTCTATTCTCTACATTAAACATGGAGGACAAACCAGAATCCCCAAAGCTTCCTTCCTGGATACAAGGCCTTCGATCGATGCAATGTTAGGTAAGCGGACCATACAGTCCGGCCCATAAGAGACAGGTCGGCTTCCCGAGGACCCCTAATTCCAGGACTCCCTTAGTAGCTCCCGAACTTGCCCCCAATGCCAAGGATCTTAGCTTCAATTGCCTCGTATAATCAGAGTCTTCGGCTTGCGAGGTGAGTACTTCAAGTATAATTCGGCCTCCAATGACAGGTAGCTTTTCGAATAGAGGCGCGTCCAAACACTATGAATAGGTCGGCCCTGAAGGCCAAACATCAAGGGGTAAAATAACGTCCCCTGACGACCTTTCTAATGAAAGGCCATGGCTCACCACGACCGCTGAGCCAGTTGCAAAAGCTCGATTTGTGGTTCGAGGCCGTTTTCAAAAACACGTTCTATCAATGCGTAGACCGCTTCCCGTTTTATACGGGATATGTTTAATCATGCGCGTGCAACGACACACACATCTTGAGAAGCAGAGGGATTCACGGCGTAGCAAGGGGAGGCCAAACAGTGATAAGCCTCATAAAAGGGAAAGAAAACCCCAAGGCTAGTAACGCTCCCCATTCGCACCCTCTGCTTCGCCATCCTTCTGAGCTTCTATAGTGCACATCTAGGTCTTCCACCGCACCTTCTTCGAGCCAATCCATGGCGGGCTCCGTATCCAATGGAAAGTGGGAGGCAAAGGTCCCGAATAGACAATACCATGTCCCTAGTATGCCTCTGGTGAACTAGCTCGTTGATCAAAGATGGTTAAGGTTTCCTAGCCATGGACATGAGATGTGATTTGATAACGGGATCACATCATTAAGAGAATGATGTGATGGACAAGACCCAAACTACAAACGTAGCATATCATCGTGTCAGTTTACTGTTACTGTTTTCTGTATGTCAAGTATTTGTTCCTATAACCATGAGATCATGCAACTCACTGACACCGGAGGAGTGCCTTGTGTGTATCAAACGTCGCAACGTAACTGGTGACTATAAAGGTACTCTACAGGTATCTCCAAGGGTGTCTGTTGGGTTGGCATGGATCAAGACTGGGATTTGTTACTCCATGTCTTCCATCGACAAAGACATTTGGGACCTTAAGACCGCTGGATACCTCCCCACCAACGTCTTCCATCGCACGCCGAAGAAGGACCAAGTGATCCCCAACCCCAAGCTAGGCAAAATGGTGGTCTTTATTCCCCACTTCATCTGGGGATTGATCTTCCCACACCACCCCTTTGTCAAGGGGCTCATATTCTTCTACGGCCTTGACTTCCATGACCTCCCGCCGAACTCCTTCACGCACATATTGGCCTTCATCCTCGTCTGCAAGGCTTTTCTGCGGGTCGAGCCACACTTCGGTCTTTGGCTCAAGGTGTTTAACATCAAGCCGAAGTGTGTCGTAGGCCAACACGCGGACTATGGCGGGGCTTTCATCTGCAAGCTCACCCCTGTCGTATGGCCCTCCAGCACCTTCGTCGACACCATCAAAGGATAGCAGAGGGAGTGGTTTTACATCACCGAACCAATGAAGGAAGGCCAAGCTGCCTCCGCCGGATTCAGATCTGCCCCCTACTAGATTAACCTCATGTGTCCGAAAGGGCCTCAACTTGCGGTCGAGCAAGGAGGTGAGCGACCTGCAGAAGCGCATCAGCTCCATGGTCGAGAACACCATCACGCTGACCAACATGGTCCAGGTCATGCTCTGATGTCGCATCCTCCCCTGTCAGCGCCGGGTTACTCCCCTATGGGCTCATCAGCTCAACAACGATCCCACAATTCGGTACCTTTTCCGCACTACTAGAGAGAAGTTGTGAAAGGCGCTCTTCAACCGGCATAAGGATTGGCCAGCCGAAGAGGAGGATCGGGGTCTACACGCCACCAAGCCTACTTTGAAGGTATAGCGTTGCTCCTTCCGACTGGCTCTATCTCTTATAAAGAAGTTTCTAAGACATCTTTTCCGATTATTCCTTGCAGAAATGGCTGAGCAAAGCCACGGGCATCGACTACCCGACGCCTCAGCCCGACGACCCCAGGTCCGGGCTGGTAGCAGAGATGCTCGTCGAGGCGCCTTACGAGGCGCCTGCGAAGAAAGAGAAGAACAAGAAACCAGGCCAAGAAGGCATGTGCATCAGGGACCAGCCAGAGGCTATGTCCAAAGAAACCCATGCCTCCTCATATCAAGAGGAGCATCAGGACGAGGACGAAGAAGAGGGGAAGGGTGATTCCCCCTCGCAAGAAAGAGAGTGGCGTCATCTGACGCCGCAAAGGCAGTACCCCCTCCTGCCCCGAAGAAACCGTGTCGGTCACAGGTAATCCTGTCCAACAACAGTTTGGACTCGGATACCGAGTCCGATGACTTCGAGATGGTTCCGCGAAGGAGCCTAAGGGTCAAGCCCCCTTCTCAAAGGTGAGGATACAAAGACTCCTTTTGTTGTCATTGATAAGTTTATAGTTTAGTAACATGCGAGCATTTATTGACTTTGTAGCCCACCGCGTGTGCTCCCCACCGACCAAGTTTTGGATGGGGAGACCCCGCCCGCCGAACTAGCGGAGAGCGAGAATGCATCCCATCCCACCCCTTCGGGCATCGCGAAGGACACTGCAGAGGTGTCGTCCCAGCATGCTCCTATGGAGCCGGCACCGACGGCGAGGGAGACGACATTATGGCCGAGGCTAACGCTTCGGTAACCGAAGACCGAGGGGAGGTACCCTGCCCGGATACTGAGGACGCCGGACGAGCACCCGCTCAGTCCCCTCGGAGGGCATCTCCGGAGCGCACCACACCTCCGGAGGTACTGGTTGAGTCCCTAGTTGGTGATCAGGTTGTCGGATCACCACCGGTACCACCAACCCATGGGTCACTGGTCATGGGGGAGGCTCTATCGAGCACCTCCATCTCCGAGGAGCACCGCACCCTTATCGATCTGCTATTGCAGAGCATTCAGTCCGTCGACAACGGACTGAAGGAGGCCTTCAAGGGTCTCCTAACGGGCTTTCAGGTAAGCCACGCGACACTCTTATTTGCAAAATGTTTATTTATTTCTATTATTACATACATGGAAGCCCCTGAGCCCTAGATGAGTTTGAAAAAACTTACATAGGGGTCAACCATGGATCCATTTCCAAACTATATACAAAAATGTATGCTTGGAACATTCGAATAACCCCTAAGAGGACCATACATGTGATCGGATTGACGATAGTTCAGAAGTATCGAACCCTTGTAACCTAACAAGGAATTGTGTATTAGAGGCTTCTTCATCAGCAGCGGCTATGAATGGTGCTGACTTGGATGAGCTGAAATGAAAGCTCAACAGCTCCGAAGACGAGCTTGATGCTCTCAACAAGAGATTCGACGAGGCACAAGGTAAGCCTTACTTAGTATCCAGAAAGTTGTGGTTATCCTACTATCGATGCTGTATTCTTATTCCTGATACTTACACAGCCTCGACGAAGGAGATGGAAAAGCGTAGGGACGAGCTACAAAATGTGAAGCAGGAGGTTTTAGTTGAGAGGGCGGCGGCCGCCCAGGCGGCTTCCACGTTGTCAGCCCTAAGGGCCACAAGCGACAAGCACGAGGCTTGGGTGGAGGCTATCCAACAGGTGTTCAAGGACGCTGGCCACGAGTGCGAGGCCCTTGAGCTGAAAGGCAAGGAGCAGGCTGCCGAACTATCCAACATGAAAACCGAACTCCGAAAGGAGCTGGTGGATAGGATGTTTTTTGAAGAATGGGTTCGCCAGGCGAAGGATATAACAAATGGTATGCCATACTTATTGCAGTGTGTCTTCGCGGATAGCAAGTTCTAGCTGCTTACCCGGGTGTGGCGTTCCTCAAGGGCCTGCTCCGACCTTCAAAAGAGTGTGGCGGACGCGAATCAGCTCTATACTTCGCGGGAAGAAGGAGATGAAGCATGCCTATTCTAGGCACAGTTCGAAGCCTACGAGCGCTCTCCTATTCTTGTCGAGCAGCTGATGGAGCTGCACCAGATGGTGGATCCGGCCATGAAGGACCTCTACATCCATTTATGGCCCAATGAGCCATTGCCTGACAGCTACTTCGGCCTGGTGCAGAAGCTGATCGACGTTGCGCACTACCTCAATGTTATGAAGCGCTCCTCCTGCATCGAGGGAGCTCGAATGGCCTTCGCAAAGGCCAAGGTGTGCTGGCCGGGGCTGGATCTAATGAAGATCGCCAGCGCCCGCCCCCTCCTGGGAAGGAACATAGGCACCCCGAGATGTACTTCGCTGGAGTGATGGAAGGTGCTCGGGCGATAGAGTTGCAGTGTTCTAAAGACAGCATGTATCATTAGGTTGTAATATGTCCGAAGACATTTAAACATTTCAATGTTAAAATTTTATCATGCTTTCAATGTTTTGCGTTCCTTTATAACTCTTGTGTGGCCGTTGAAACTGAAAGCTGCGAGTCGTCGGCTTCAACCCCCATGTAGATACTACATGGTTGTCTGTGCCAATGCACTATGTCCCTTAGCTGAGTTATTGGATCCCAAAGGTGGTAGAGTGTGGCGGACCAGGCAATCAGACCATGGTGTTTTACTGCTTTCACTTAGCCGTAGGTGCACGAAAAGGACTAGGGGCTGATGACTATCCCCCGGAGCGTTGTGATGTTCGGATGAACTGCTGCTAAGGCCAGCATCACATGGTTTGCATGAAGAACAAACCCCTCGTATAACACGGCATATCCTCTGACGAAGATTTAAGTATAACACTTTAAGCTTGGATTCACAAACCAGCTGTCGCATACTATGACAGTAAATTTTCGGCTTTCTCCCTTGATGTGCTTGACCAGACTGTCCGAAAACACGATCGCAGGGGTTCTCCCTTTGCCCTTTTAGCCGAACGAGCGGACCGTAAAGGGGCAAGCATAGGAGCCGGGCAACCCAACTATTGACCCAACACATAGTTCGGAAACAATGCATATAAAGTGAATGCCAAGACGCCGAACGCATAGTAAGTTGTACATTAGGCATTTTTTTACTCGAGCCCCGGTCTATTAGCCGGTTGCATCACAACATACCGAACAGTTTCACGATAAGAGGGAGAAGGAACATATGTGCCAAAAAGTACAATAAGACAAACATATATAATGATGCTATATTTTTCTCAACAACTCTTATTGCTCGGATTGCTGAAGCATTTGCATATAGGTATGGAAAAAAAAGAAATTTTGTAGTAGTGGCTATACTAGGGGTCTTCGATTGGTGACCTTAAGTCTTCGATGTGTCCCGCCGCTTGGGTACTCTTGTGCCATAGTGCACCTCAATGGGTGGTACTGTTCGGCGAACGGATCTTGCAAACAAGGTCTTGAGAAGTCGCCGAAGTGTGGATGAGCTTTACGACTTGTGCAAGCACTTTGATAGTCCCTTTGGTATGTCCGAGGACACCATAATGATGATAGTTCAGTCCAACCAAACACTTACATTTTTTCCCCAATGCCACCCATGAAATTTTGAGTACTTTGCTATTCCTAAGGTTGTGTGATTGGGGGATAATCCCTATTTAAGGGGAGGGAAAGTTTCTGAGAGTTCGGACTGAAACCGAGCTTATTTCCCCACCTTTCGTGCCTTTACGACACATGTCGGAGTTTGCCGATCATCGTTGTAATTAAATTCGGCCGCCAGGGCCAGCGCATGTTCCTCAGTTCGGAGAGAGCGCTCCGTGTTGCCGTTAACTGTAATGACCCCCTTGCGGCTCAGCATCTTGAGCTTGAGGTATGCATAATGCGGAATGACGTTGAAGCAAGCGAACATTGTCCGGTCGAGCAGGGCATGATAGCCGCTGCGGAAGGGTACAATGCCGAAGATCAAGTCTTCGTTGTGAAAGTTATCGGGCAAACCGAACACCACTTCCAGGCTGACGGAGCTCGTGCATCGGGCCTCGATGCCTGGGATCACTCCTTTAATGGTAGTGTTGCTAGGTTTGATCCTTGACGGATCTATTCCCATCTTTCTCACCGTGTATGAGTAAATCAGGTTAAGGTTGCTTCCTCCGTCCATTAGGACTTCTACGAGGTGATACCCATCTATGATGGGGTCTAGGACAAGTGCGGCTGACCCCCCTAGATGGATACTGGTCAGGTGACCACTTCGATCGAATGTCATCGGATATGCCGACCATGGGTTATACTTCGGGTCTACAGGCTCTACAACATAGACCTCGCGAAGGGCGCGCTTCCTCTCCTTCTTGGGTATATGGGTGGCATATATCATGTTTACTGTTTTGTCCTCTAGAGGGAATTTCTTTTGTCCGCCACCAATCAGACCCCGAGGCTCATCCTCATCCTTGCTGTGGGGGTTCTTGCCTTGGTCCTCGGGCGGGAGCTTGCCAGCTTGTTTGAACACCCAACAATTATGGTGTGTGTGATTAGAGGGCTTCTCCCGTGTCCCATGGATTTGGCAAGGCCTTTCCATGATCTTCTCCAATAGGGATGGTCCATCGCGATTGCCTTTAGGTGGCTTCTTCCGCTTCCCTGGTCGGGAGTTGTGGAAGCCGGCGTTAACGCCCGTGTCATCGGCATCACCATTGTTGTGCCAATGCTTGTTTTTGTTGCAGTTTGGTTTCCCGTTGTCGTCCTAAACTTCAGAGGTTCCGTGGCTTCGGAGTTGTGGGTCATGAGATATGTAAGGGCGGACATAGTGCGAGGTTATCCTAGCCGAGCTAGCAAGCCCACCATTCATCCTGAATATTACACTTGAAGGAGGCTATTGCCTCAGCGTTCGGGCAATCGACAATCTGGTTCTTCTTCAAGAATCGATTCCAGAATTTCCATGTAGACTCTCCGGGATTCTGAATGACGTTACTTAGGTCGAAGGAATCGGGCGATCAAACATAGGTGCCCTTGAAGTTAGACTGGAGTGCATCTTCTAAGTCTTCCCAGCATCTGATGGAGTTTTCAGGGAGTCTGTTCAACCAGTCCCGAGCTGGCCCCTTAAGTTTTAGGGGAGGTATTTGATGGCATGGAGATCATCTCCTCGATCCATGTGGATGTGGAGGAGGAAGTCCTCAATCCATATGGTTGGGTCGGTTGTCCCATTGTATTGCTTTATGTTCACGGGTTTAAATCGCTCTGGGAACTGGTGCTGCATCACCTTGTTTGTGAAGCATAGTGGGTGAGCGCCGCCTCTGATGCGAGATATTGTGCGCCTGTATTCGGCATCTGTTCTAGCCCGGTTGCGTTCCAGCCTATGTTATTGCGGTCAAGCGATGGTCTTTACCCTTCCCGTCTATCGGGTGAGTAACCACTGGATTCATAGACGGATCTTGTCCGACCTGCTCTGTAGTCTAGGTCGTCCCGCAGGTCCAACCTGTCATTGGGATCTAGTGGCTCATTTGCCCGTCTTAAGGGCATCATGGGTCTGTAACCGATGTCGTCAGCCATCTTGTCGTGCCCACGAGGAGGGTGGTCTAGCTTGTCGTATGAGGCATGTTTTGGAGACGAAGTACCAGTAAGCTCGTCATCAAATTGTGGTTGCAGCCTTCTACATGGGTAGCTCTTGGGTTGGTCTGACAGGCCGGTGCCATACCATTTCTCAGCTGAAATGACTCTTGTCCCTCGATCACTAAGGTCATCTTGTTTGGCTTTAAGTTGCCGTTCTTTTGCTTTCAGGCTATGTGTCATGGCTATGAGTTGGTTCCTGAATAGTTCCTGATCCTCGAGATTGTTAGGGATGTCGAGGTCATTGGCTTCCGGGATGTCCTCCTCCTCTACGGGAGGGAGGTAGTTATCGTCCTTGGAATCATTGAAGTCATCATGGTTGCGCTGGTATTCAGGCTTCTCCTGACCCTCTAGCGGGTGTTCGGGGATATCGGGATTGTCTAGGTCCTCCGGGGTATCTCCGCCCCTAGTGCTGATGATAGCTTTCCTTCCCTTTTTTCCTTTTGACCACTTATGCGGTTTCCGGCGCGTTGACGGCGCTTAGCCTGATTTGTCGCCATCGTTCTTGGGCGTCTTTTCGCCATTAGTGGCCGGAGTGTCTACCACTTAGACATTGTATGTCGAGGTGGCCGCTCGGTGTTAATGGGGGTGGGGGCGCAATCCTCTTCATCCATGTATTGTGCCTCCTCAGAGGCATAGTCCAACATGTCAGTTAAGTCTTCGACTTTGGCTATGAAGTGGGTGGTGGGTGGGTCAAAAAAATAATCCTGACCCGCTTTGTGGCCGATCTAGGCACAGATTAGGGTTGGATCGTCGGTAATTTTCATCGACGAGATCCAATCTAGGGCCTCGTTCAATGTCGAGAGTCCGATCGGGTCAAACAGCGCAGAGCTATCAGAGTTGATCTCCGATGCGTCTAGACGAGTGGAATGTTCAGCAAGAACAAGTATCCGGTCCTCTGGCACTCTGACTGGATCCGGATTAAGTGTCAGGCCAACGTTGGAGTTAACCCCATGTGCATGACCGAAAAGGGAGCTCGGGGTTAAAGCCTCAGAGTCTTCGGGTGTGGCAGGCGAGACTGCAAGCCCGGTTTGTGACAAGTCACCCCTAGGATCCACGAAGAACTCTAGGTTCCCGAATCTGACCTCTTGACCAGGGGCGAAGCTTTCGACACGGCCTGGTCGGTGTGCAACACAATGCTACCAAAGGCGAAGATTAGTCCGGGGACGAAAGTGTCCATGTTGTGGACCTCCTCATTGATGACAAGGCGAGACATCAATTCCTTGGGTGATCACAAAGGAACTCGCAACGAAAACATCAATGTCGGTGTCAAAACCGGCGGATCTCGGGTAGGGGGTCCCGAGCTATGAGACTAGAATCGATGGTAACAAGAGACGAAGGGGACAAGGTTTTACCCAGGTTCGCCCCCCTATGGAGGTAATACCCTACGTCGTACTTGATTGTATTGATGATTTATAGGTTAGAGAGTCGATCTACCTCAAGATCAAAGAGCTAAACCTCAATGAGGCTTTCTATCTCTACAACCTAAAACCCTTCGGCTTATATAGACGCCGAGGGTATCTAGGGTTTACACATGGTCGGTTACACGCCGAAGAGGTAAACATGCCTATGCGCTACACTAAACATTGAGAGCAAGCCACAATTCCCAAAGCTTTCTTCCTAGAGACAGGGCCTTCGATCGATCCAATGCTTAGTAAGTGGCCCATAAAGTTTGACCCATAAGACACAGGTCGGTTTCTCGAGGACCCCTTAATCCAGGACTCCCTCAACAGTGACCTAGGATAAACTCGCCTTGTCTGCTATAGTCTCTCCGCTATGTGGCCCATTGGTACTCTCTGCAATGTCAATCTTTTAAAGATCCTGAACTTGCTAAGGTTTAAACAATGGATTTATGTCACGTGATAGTCGGTTTATGTGGTTTTAAGGCTTTTATGCCTCGCTTATTCAAAAGCAATACAAAGTTTTTCATAAAATAAACTATCTTGTCCTATTGGGCCTTTAAAGCCGACTTATATGGCGAGAAATATGCAAATTACTTGTTTTTTGCAGGTATTTTTTTGTTCCTGATAAGATTCTAAGTTCTTGGGTGACTCCGGCTTAGCATTGCTCATGGAATGTAACTCGGCTGGCGAGTCAAAGCAGTTAGATGATTATGTATCAAGACAAATATGCTAAAGTAGCCGGCATAAGGGTCGAAAGAAGATTAAAAAGTGCAACAAAGGCACCAAGGTAGTCAAATAAATGTTTTCTACTGATATTACAAAGCTTTATAAGAGCCCAAAATCTACAGATTTATGTTTTTTTGAATAAATTATAACCTGGCAAAACAATAGGGCCGGATTACTTTAGCTCGTGTCTGGATCATTCTGCACCGGGTCTTCAGTCTCCTGGATCTGAAGGTTGTCCACAGCCCAGTTGCAGTTGGTTAATACCTCAAATTCAGCTTCATCATGAAAGATTAGAGGCGGGTCAATATCAGGAACAAAGAGGTGCTTACGGCATGCAGGAATCAAATCTTTGGCTTCGTAAGTCGGCCCTCGCACTCGTTTTCTAATCTTAGTGTAAGCCACTTGGTAGGTGGACAAGTCGGTCTCTTCAAGAAGTTTGGTAGCCAAGACTCGAGAAGCCATCATACATTTGGCATAGTCATCCTGAGTGAACTCCCCAATGCCACCCATGAAATTTTGAGTACTTTGTTATTCCTAAGGTTGTGTGATTGGGGGATAATCCATATTTAAGGCGAGGGAAAGGTTCTGAGAGTTCGGACTGAAACCGTGCTTATTTCCCCACCTTTCGTGCCTTTATGACACATGTCGGAGTTTGCCGATCATCGTTGTAATTAAATTCGGCCGCCAGGGCCAGCGCATGTTCCTCAGTTCGGAGAGAGCGCTCCATGTTGCCGTTAACAGTAATGACCCCCTTGCGGCTGAGCATCTTGAGCTTGAGGTATGCATCATGCAGAACGACGTTGAAGCGAGCGAACATTGTCCGGTCGAGCAGGGCATGATAGCCCCTGCGGAAGGGTACAATGCCGAAGATCAAGTCTTCGTTGTGAAAGTTATCGGGCAAACCGAACACCACTTCCAGGCTGACGGAGCCCGTGCATCGGGCCTCGATGCCTGGGATCACTCCTTTAATGGTAGTGTTGCTAGGTTTGATCCTTGACGGATCTATTCCCATCTTTCTCACCATGTATGAGTAAATCAGGTTAAGGTTGCTTCCTCCGTCCATTAGGACTTCTGTGAGGTGATACCCATCTATGATGGGGTCTAGGACAAGTGCGGCTGACCCCCCTAGACGGATACTGGTTAGGTGACCACTTCGATCGAATGTCATCGGATATGCCGACCATGGGTTATACTTCGGGTCTACAGGCTCTACAACGTAGACCTCGCGAAGGGCACGCTTCCTCTCCTTCTTGGGTATATGGGTGGCATATATCATGTTTACTATTTTGTCCTCTGGAGGGTATTTCTTTTATCCGCCACCAATCGGACCCCGAGGCTCATCCTCATCTTTGCTGTGGGGGTTCTTGCCTTGGTCCTCGGGCAGGAGCTTGCCAGCTTGTGTGAACACCCAACAATTATGGTGTGTGTGATTAGAGGGCTTCTCCCGTGTCCCATGGATTTGGCAAGGCCTTTCCATGATCTTCTCCAATAGGGATGGTCCATCGCGATTGCCTTTAGGTGGCTTCTTCCGCTTCCCTGGTCGGGAGTTGTGGAAGTCGGCGTTAACGCCCGTGTCATCGGCATCACCGTTGTTGTGCCAATGCTTGTTTTTGTTGAAGTTTGGTTTCCCGTTGTCGTCCTAAACTTCAGAGGTTCCGTGGCTTCAGAGTTGTGGGTCATGAGATATGTAAGGGCAGACATAGTGCGAGGTTATCCTGGCCGAGCTAGCAAGCCCGCCATTCATCCTGAATATTACACTTGAAGGAGGCTATTGCCTCAGCGTTCGGGCAAACGACAATCTGGTTCTTCTTCAAGAATCGATTCCAGAATTCCCATGTAGACTCTCCGGGCTTCTGAATGAAGTTACTTAGATCGAAGGAATCGGGCAATCAAACATAGGTGCCCTTGAAGTTAGACTGGAGTGCATCCTCTAAGTCTTAACAGCATCCGATGGAGTTTTCAGGAAGGCTGTTCAACGAGTCCCGAGTTGGCCCCTTGAGTTTTAGGGGAGGTATTTGATGGCATGGAGATCATCTCCTCGATCCATGTGGATGTGGAGGAGGAAGTCCTCAATCCATATGGTTGGGTCGGTTGTCCCATTGTATTGCTTTATGTTCACGGGTTTAAATCGCTCTGGGAACTGGTGCTGCGTCACCTTGTTTGTGAAGCATAGTGGGTGAGCGCCGCCTCTGATGCGAGATATTGTGCGCTTGTATTCGGCGTCTGTTCTAGCCCGGTTGCGTTCCAGCCTGTGTTATTGCGGTCAAGCGATGGTCTTTACCCTTCCCGTCTATCGGGTGAGTAACCACTGGATTCGTAGATGGATCTTGTCCGACCTGCTCTGTAGTCTAGGTCGTCCCGCAGGTCCAACCTGTCATTGGGATCTAGTGGCTCATTTGCCCGTCTTAAGTGCATCATGGGTCTGTAACCGATGTCGTCAGCCATCTTGTCGTGCCCACGAGGAGGGTGGTCTAGCTTGTCGTATGAGGCATGTTTTGGAGACGAAGTACCAGTAAGCTCGTCATCAAATTGTGGCTGCAGCCTTCTACATGGGTAGCTTTTGAGTTGGTCTGACAGGCCGGTGCCGTACCATTTCTCAGCTGAAAGGACTCTTGTCCCTCGATCACTAAGGTCATCTTGTTTGGCTTTAAGTTGCCGTTCTTTTGCTTTCAGGCTATGTGTCATGGCTATGAGTTGTTGCCTGAATAGTTCCTGATCCTCGAGATTGTTAGGGATGTCGAGGTCATTGGCTTCCGGGATGTCCTCCTCCTCTACGGGAGGGAGGTAGTTATCGTCCTTGGAATCATTGAAGTCATCAGGGTTGTGCTGGTATTCAGGCTTCTCCTGACCCTCTACCGGGTGTTCGGGGATATCGGGATTGTCTAGGTCCTCCGGGGTATCTCCGCCCCTAGTGCTGATGATAGCTTTCCTTTCCTTTTTTCCTTTTGACCACTTATGTGGTTTCTGGCCCGTTGACGGCGCTTCGCCTAGTTTTTTGCCATCGTTCTTGGGCGTATTTTCGCCATTAGTGGCCGGAGTGTCTACCACTTAGACATCGTATGTCGAGGTGGCCGCTCGGTGTTAATGGAGGTTGGGGCGCAATCCTCTTCATCCATGTATTGTGCCTCCTCAAAGGCATAGTCCAACATGTCAGTTAAGTCTTCGACTTTGGCTATGAAGTGGGTGGTGGGTGGGTCAAAAAAATAATCCTGACCCGCTTTGTGGCCGATCTAGGCACAGATCTGGGTTGGATCATCGGTAATTTTCATCGACGAGATCCAATCTAGGGCCTCGTTCAGTGTCGAGAGTCCGATCGGGTCAAACAGCGCAGAGCTATCAGAGTTGATCTCCGATGCGTCTAGGCGAGTGGAATGTTCGGCAAGAACAAGTATCCGGTCCTCTGGCACTCTGACTGGATCCGGATTAAGTGTCAGGCCAACGTTGGAGTTAACCTCGTGTGCATGACTGAAAAGGGAGCTCAGGGTTAAAGCCTCAGAGTCTTCGGGTGTGGCAGGCGAGACTGCAAGCCCGGTTTGTGACAAGTCACCCCTAGGATCCATGAAGAACTCTAGGTTCCCGAATCTGACCTCTTGACCAGGGGCGAAGCTTTCGACACGGCCTGGTCGGTGTGCAACACAATGCTACCAAAGGCGAAGATTAGTCCGGGGACGAAAGTGTCCATGTTGTGGACCTCCTCGTTGATGACAAGGCGAGACATCAATTCCTTGGGTGATCACAACGGAAGTCGCAACGAAAACATCAATGTCGGTGTCAAAACCGACGGATCTCGGGTAGGGGGTCCCGAGCTATGAGACTAGAATCGATGGTAACAAGAGACGAAGGGGACAAGGTTTTACCCAGGTTCGGGCCCCCCCTATGGAGGTAATACCCTACGTCGTACTTGATTGTATTGATGATGTATAGGTTAGAGAGTCGATCTACCTCGAGATCAAAGAGCTAAACCTCAATGAGCCTTTCTATCTCTACAACCTAAAACCCTTTGGCTTATATAGACGCCGAGGGTATCTAGGGTTTACACATGGTCGGTTACACGCCGAAGAGGTAAACATGCCTATGCGCTACACTAAACATTGAGCACAAGCCACAATTCCCAAAGCTTTCTTCCTAGAGACAGGGCCTTCGATCGATCCAATGCTCAGTAAGTGGCCCATAAAGTTTGACCCATAAGACACAGGTCGGTTTCTCGAGGACCCCTTAATCCAGGACTCCCTCAACAGTGACCTAGGATAAACTCGCCTTGTCTGCTATAGTCTCTCCGCTATGTGGCCCATTGGTACTCTCTGCAATGTCAATCTTTTAAAGATCCTGAACTTGCTAAGGTTTAAACACTGGATTTATGTCACGTGATAGTTGGTTTATGTGGTTTTAAGGCTTTTATGCCTCGCTTCTTCAAAAGCAATACAAAGTTTTTCATAAAATAAACTATCTTGTCCTATTGGGCCTTTAAAGCCGACTTATATGGCGAGAAATATGCAAATTACTTGTTTTTTGCAGGTATTTTTTTGTTCCTGATAAGATTCTAAGTTCTTGGGTGACTCCGACTTAGCATTGCTCATGGAATGTAACTCGGCTGGCGAGTCAAAGCAGTTAGATGATTATGTATCAAGACAAATATGCTAAAGTAGCCGGCATAAGGGTCGAAAGAAGTTTAAAAAGTGCAACAAAGGCACCAAGGTAGTCAGTTAAATGTTTTCTACTGATATTACAAAGCTTTATAAGAGCCCAAAATCTACAAATTTATGTTTTTTTGAATAAATTATAACCTGGCAAAACAATAGGGCCGGATTACTTTAGCTCGTGTCTGGATCATTCTGCACCGGGTCTTCAGTCTCCTGGATCTGAAGGTTGTCCACACCCCAGTTGCAGTTGGTTAATGTCTCAAATTCAGCTTCATCATGAAAGATTGGAGGCGGGTCAATATCAGGAACAAAGAGGTGCTTACGGCATGCAGGAATCAAATCTTTGGCTTCGTAAGTCGTCCCTCGCACTCGTTTGCTGATCTCAGTGTAAGCCGCCTGGTAGGTGGACAAGTCGGTCTCTTCAAGAAGTTTGGTAGCCAAGACTCGAGAAGCCATCATACATTTGGCATAGTCATCCTGAGTGAACTCTGAGCCGTCATCTTTAGCGAAGGGAATCCGTGCATCATATCTTCAGGGGTAAGCTCAGGAGCGAAGGCTAGGGACCGACTCAACGCGGCCATTGTGCCCTTACGGGCGGCTGATTTTTTAAGTTCTTCCAACTGCTTCGGGATGGTGGAGAGGACTTCTATAACTTCCTTCATAAGTTTGGGGACACCTTTTTCAGCCATCACAGTTTTGATGGTGCATAGGGTCCCGCAATAGAGCTGCTCAGTAAGAGTGTATACGACTTTTAGCTTCAGCAGACTATTGTTCGACAACTAGCGAGTTCTCTGGCCTACAAAGCAAGTCAGATTTTATAAGCCACCGGGAGAGTTTTCAGTAGACTAAGGAATTTTTTCAATGTTAAAAAATACTTAACAAAGACAATGGTGGTCATTTGAGATATGTGGCGCTTTAGAGTGATCAACTCCTCAATGAGGAGCTTCACTTTTCCTTTGGCGTCTTCCGCACGTTTCGCCAGGGCGGCCTGGTCAGTTTTAGAGGACTTCTTGAAAGCCTCAAAGTTTGCTTTGACTTTTTCGAGCTCTATTACAGAGGTCCGCCATTTCTCTTTCGCCTCAGCTCGAGCGGTCTGCTGTGAGGCCAAATTTTCTTTAAGGCCAGTCAAGTCAGACTTGGTCGTGTTTAAAGCTTCCTGTGTAGTACAAACAAAGTAGCATAAGTTATTTTCGCTTTTAAGCCACCAAGGTGATACATAATAATATTCAAAAGTGATGAAGTAGAGAAAATTACAAGTCTCAAGAAGATTGCAAGCAATATACTTGACACTTGGGGGCTAATGTCTACCGTTTCTTTCAATGACTTCAAATCTGGGAAGCCCCGGATCATCTTCAAGAAGATAATCCGGCACTTGGAGGCTATAATTGACACTTTTCAATAAGTAAAGTTCTGGGTCATCATTCACATAATGACCCAGACTTGGCGCTTCTAAGTAGTAAGTTCTGGCTCATCATTTGAATACTGACCCAGACTTGGGGGCTACAGTTGGATCTTATTTTAATTGAAGTACCGTCTCATTATTTGGGGTAGTAACCCATTACTTGGGGGCTACATATCAAGCTACTTGCGACATATGAAAAGTTGAAGACCCGGTCTACTATTTTAAACACTAAGCCAGATCTTGGGGGCTACATAAGGGTATATGGAAAGCAAAGGCAGGAGGAGTACCTCATATTTTTGCTTCATCAGCCCAACAAGTTTGGTCCCCACGTTGGGCTCGTGGAGAGGCGGTTCATATAGCCAACGTGTAATTCATCAACAGTCATCTTCTCCAAGATAGGGAATTCAAAGTAATCTTCTCCCTTTCTAGTGAGGTCATTTCATCCTTGCTAATATGTTTCGATAACACATGAGAAGGAGCCGGAGATTTGTAACCCGTCCCAGTGACAGTAACTTCTTCACGAGATGCCACATTTTCGGTTGTTGGTGAAGGGCTGGGCGGCTTAGGATCGACTTCCGAATGAGGCTCTAGAGCTGACATATCAAAGTTAGTTGGCTCAGTATGCTGAGGAGCATCCTCAGGGGCGCCTTTGTCAGCCTCAGAGGGCTCAACATAAGCTTTAGGGGAATCCGGCTTCGGATTCTCCGGCTCCTGGACATCTAGAGTGGCGGAAGACCCACTCACTTCTCTCCGTTTAGCTTGAGCTCTGTAAGCAAAGGTAAAATTAGATAAATTAAGCAATGATATGAATGATAACACATTGTGTGGAGTATAAGGGTACATATATTGGATTTATAACAACAAGAGGCAGCTTGGAGGCGGTTGAGTCACCGGAAGAAGGGGGCGAGCCATGGAAGGTTAAGATGGTGAAAATATTAGTAAGTTACAATGTTAGATTGGCATACGGAAGGTATAAATCAAAGGCAAAGGTCACCTCCGTGTGACATTTCCAAGGAGCCGGCTCATTTGGTAAGCTGGCCAAAAGATCTTCAGAGCAGGTGCTCCGGGTCTGGCATCTAGTATCATCTTGTTGTTTCTTCAAAAGAAAATTTGGATCCAAGTGAGCAAAACATGAAGAATGTTTTACCTTCCATACATCTCATCGTATTCTTTTTACTGGTGAAAGTTCTGAGTCAGAGGAGATAATGGTTACCTCCGTAGCGTCACCAAGACTAGTTTCTGCTTCTTCCTGTGAGTAATCATCATTAATGAGTTGCATAAAGAGAAGGCCAAGGAGTCCAGTTCTATCTCCGAATCATCTAAATTAACTAAATCTTCTGTTGACTGCTTTTTCCTGCGAGCCAGCGCCTTAGCTTTGGACGCCTTGGGGACTTTGTTCTTCTTTTTGAGAGAAGGGAGTAGCTGCTTTTTCCAGAAGGAAGAGTCGGCATGCGTATGATAAAACGTGTTAGCTGAAATGTTAACACAGTATGTAAAGTATAGTGCTGAGAGAATGGATGAGGTTTGAGATGGAAAGACTTACATCCGGAGCTAGGTTAAATGTATAGAAGGGGCTTAACCCTGTTTTGCTGCAGGCGGCTTGTGATTCCCCCAACAAAGACTTGACGATAGCATTGAGATACGGGTCTATCAAGGGGGTCTGGTTGAAGCGTTGAGGGTCATCTACTTTACCAGTGTATTGGCACGTTAAGGCGCCGTGACGGCTTAATGGCAGAATCCTCCAAGAGACCCGGCAACAGGTTAGATCAACACATGTTAACTAGTTCGCCAACAGGGACCTTATTTTTGAGAAAGTTGGGGTATATTGAGCACGTCGGATGGTGGACATCTGGTCTGGAAGCTCCGTGTCAGTGCTAAGCCGGTTAGGGCAGAAACCCAGCAGTGGGTTCTCCCCTTCTGGCAAGGTGTCTTGGTAGTAGAACCAAGTTTTATTACATTCTTTGGGGTGACTCGGCAGAATTGTTGTTGGGAAGAGTACATCACTCTGCCTTTGAAGAGTGACGCCCCCAGCTCGAGGCTTAACCCTTCTGCCATTTCTGTTTGGCTGTTGATTTAGAAGTACACTTTGAAGACGTCAACAGACGACTCTTCTTGCAGATAAGCTTCATAGAAGGTTTGAAACTGGCATAGATTGGTATCAGAATTGGGGCCAATGTCTTGGGGGTGCAATTTGAATGAGCGTCAGACATCTCAGAAAAAGTTAGACCCGGGCAGGGAAAAGCCACAAAGAAGATGATACATGAATAGAATGACTTCCCCGTCTTTGGGTTCAGGGGTGGTTTCTTTGCCTGGAACCCGCTAGTGGATAAAATCCCGAGCCAGTAGAACTCCCATAGTGATGAAGTATTTGAGTGACTCCTCAGTCACCCCGGACCTTACCCAGTCACAGGTGGATGGGACTTAGACATGGTGGAATCTTTACAACTGCGGAAAGGCATGAGTATTTGGCGGGTTAAAAATACATTAAGATCAAGGATTGTTATGACTCTAGAAATAGTGACCGCATTTGGCAGGTCAATATAAAGTTCTGAGATGCCAAAGCTAGTTGTGACATGATAGCATGAGGCGGCAGCCTTGCGGAGGGTCAAGCCTATCAGCGCATACTGAAAAGTTGCTAAGTGCGGAGAAACAGGTTCCAACAACCACAACTATTGATTTAAGATCTACGAGCGAGGGAAAAATAAAAGTAATTCTAACCCTAAAAAGCCAGTGGAAGAACAGGTAGCCATATTAAAATGGGTTGTAGATCTACAATGAGTATGGCATGATTGTTGAGTGGACGGACATGTGATTTGGGCAGAGTTATGACGTTCAAAGAACTGTTCTTTATCTAAAATACGAAGAACGCTCCGATGACCGGCGACGAGCACCGAAGAAACCCGATGAACTCGAGAGAGATCTAAAAAGCTAGTGCAAATCTAGCAAAGGGAAGCAATGTAACCTTAAGGATGCGGACGAATGCGGGAAAGTCTGGACAAATCAGGTTGATGTAGCGTCTAGTGTTGCAGAAGACAGCGAGGTTCGGTTGGCACAGTGAGCTTTTGTGGCGCGAGCGTCTGGAGGGAGAAGAAGAAGGCAGCAGTGGTGAAAATGAAAATAATGGCCTTGTATGCATATTTATGAGATGGGATAGCAACTATCCGTGCAGGAATCAAGGAGGCGCAATGATGATTTCACCAAAAGATACGCCTCGATTTTCAGGCCGACTGTTTGATGAGATGATCTGTTGTGACGTCACAGAATCTTTTTCGAACATATCCAACATGACGTCATGGCAGGTTAAAAGTTTTATTTTTAGGAGAATAAGTTCGTGAGACTCACCACCAAATAGTCTAAAGATTGACATGAACGGGTTTAAATCAACCGGGGGCCTAATGTTGGGGTTATAACCCCGTGACGAGACCATCCCAAGAGGGGTCGGGTCACTCCTGGCGGCTCATAATCAAGGCCTTCAAGTGGGCGTGAGGATTAAAGACAAGACTACATGGCGGCTCACCATATGGGCCAAGATGGAGGCCCAGAGTTGGAAGCTAGCGCGAGATCCAAGCGCATGAGCCGCCCGGGAGACGACTTGCCTAGGAAGGCAAGGCGGCTTAGAGAAAACATCAGATACCTTGTGTAAGTCGGTCTGGACTCTTGCAACCCTAGGGCCTTGACCTACCTATATAAAGGCGAGTCCCTACGGCGACTTAGAACAGAAGAAAATTGATCGATAGCTAGGTCAAGCGAATCTGCTCCCTTGTAATCGATATAACCATCAATTCAACACAAAGAAGGACGTCGGCTTTTACCGTTTTCTGAGGGGCCGAACCTGGGTAAAATCGTGTCTCTCATCCCGATCAACCCCTTTTAGTCCACCCCCTTAGCGATGGCCTCGAACCTAAATACTAGGACATCTTCCATGAAAAAACCACGACAGGTTGCTGGTGCGGTCAAAGGTGACCGGATATGCCAACCGCTGGTTGAACTTCGGGGCTACAGGCTCTAGGTCGTAGACATCCCGAATTGCGCATTTCCTTTCCCTATTTGGTATGTGTGTGACATAGATCATGTCCACAGTTTTGAATTCGGGGGTGAATTGCTTCTGGCCTCCGCTACTCGGCCTATTAGGCTCTTCATCGTCCTCTCTGCAGGTGCCCTTGCTATGATCCTTAGCTACGAGTTTGCTTGCCTTCTTGAACACCCAATAGTTACGGTTGGTGTGAGTGGCGGGCTTGTCTTGAGTGCCGTGGATCTTGTAGGGCCTCTCCATGATTTTGTCTAACTGAGTAGGTCCATACATGTTCACTTTAGAGGTTTGCCTCAACTTAGGAGGTTTTGAATTACGAAATCTGGCATTCGTTGACATGTGTTCGGTTTCGCCTCTAATGTGTCGATGCTTATTCTTATTGCTTCGTGGCTTCCCATTGTTGTCCTGAACTTCCGAGGTGTCAGGTTTTTTGGGAGGGTTTTCACGACAGGCTATCCATTTGTCCATGCCCACACAGAACCAGGTCATGAGCAAGGTAAGTGCCACCATTGATCTTGGCATATCCTGCCCAAGCTAGCGGGCTAGCCACTCGTCCCGAATATTGTTCCTAAAGGAGGCTAGTGCCTCGGCGTCTGAGCAATCGACGATTTGATTTTTCTTCGTCAGGAATTAATTACAGTATTGTTGGGATGACTCACCAGGCTGTTGGACGATGTGGCTCAAGTCGTTGGACTGGGGGCCGAACAAAGGTTCCTTGAAAATTAGCTCAGAAAGCATCCTTGAGATCCTCCCGAATCTGAATGGAGTTTTTGGCGAGGCTATTCAACCAGTGTCGTGTTGGTCTGATGTGGCTTGAGACTGGGTCGGTATTTCCAAAACTAGGAGGGTATGCTATGGCACAGCGATGGTAAGTATTTCCCTCAGTTATGACACCAAGGTATCAATCCATAGAGGAAGATCAAGGTGTTGGAGAACGTTGCATGGGAAACAAAGAAATTCCTACGCACATGCAAGATCTATCCATGGTGATGAGCATCTATGAGAGGGGAGTGGATCTACATACCCTTGTAGATGGGCTAAGCGGGAAGCTTGAAGAAACATAGTTGATGTAGTCAAACATCTTCACGATCCAAATCGCCGAGCGTCCCACGATCTAATCATGATCCGTCCCAATCAAGTGCTGAACGGACGGCACCTCCGTGTTCAACACACGTACAGCTCGATGATGATCTCCACTTTCTTGATCCAACAAGAGGGAGTGGAGAGGTAGTTGAGTTCTCCGGCAGCACGACAGCACGGCGATGATGGTGGTGGAACTATTCTGGCAGGGTCTCGCCTAAGCATCACCGAAAACTAGAAGGAACGATCTATCGGGGAGATAGGGCTGCAGCGTGGCTAGGGTTTCTTGTGGGGCTGCCCTCTCTCCCCTCTAGTATATAGGATGGAGGGGAGGGGCTAGCCGACCTAGGGATCCTCCTAGGATTCGGCCGAAGGAGGTGGAGGTGGAGGAGTCCACCTCCAATCCTACTCCTAGTAGGATTCCTTTCCTTCCCCCACTTGGACTTTCGTTTCCCCACAATTCCAGATGCATAGGCCCACTTGAGCTGGCCACCCAGCCCACCGAGGGCTGGTGCGTCACCCTAAGCCCCATGTGGCCCTCTTGGGGGTGTGGTGGATCCAATTGGTGGACCCCCGGAACCCATTCATCACTCCCGGTACCCTGATGGAAATGCCCGAAACTTTTCCGGAGTTCAAACTCCACTTTCCTATATATCAATCTATACCTCCGGACCACTCTGGAGTCCCTCCTGACATCCGGGATCTCATCCAGGACTCCAAACAACCTTCGGTCACCACCATACATAACTCTATACTACTAAAACATCACTGAACATTATGTGTACAGACCTTCCTGGTTCAAGAACTATGTAGACATGACCGAGACACCTCTATGGTCAATAACCAATAGCGGGACGTAGATTCCCATATTGGTTCCCAAATATTCTACGAATATCTTTATCAGTTGAACCTCTATGTCAAGGATTCAGTTAATCTCGTATGTTGTTCCTTTTCTTCTTTGGTATGTTACTTGCCCGAGATTCGATCGTCGGTATCTCTATACCTAGTTCAATCTTGACACTGGCAATTCTCTTTACTCTTTCCATAATATAATATCCCATGGCTAACACTCTAGTCACATTGCTTGCAAGGCTTGTTGTGTTGTTGTATTACCGAGTGGGCCCTAAGATACCTCACCATCACACGGAGTAACAAATCCTAGTCCTGATCCATGACCACTCAACAGACACCCTTGTAAGTGCATCTAGTGCCCCTTAGTGATTTTGGTGTATTGAAGACTTATAGGTTATGGAACTAATGTGTTTGTGAGTTACACAGGCTCTATAAGTCGACGAGGAGTTTGATATATTCGGAGATTATCGACCCCTAAAAATGTATGTCTTCAAATGAAGACTTTGGTTAAGACTTCGGTGAAGACTTTGCTGAAGACTTTGGTATTCCCTAAAGAATTTGAAAATGAAGAAGTTGGTGTGACCTTGACGATATGAACAAGTACTATGAAGCATGAAGACTTTTGTTTTCGTAGGTTCATTTCCTTTCTTTGAGTTAGGAAACACCGTACTGTTAAGGGGGCCGAGGTAATACTAAGGAAAAATTTCATCTGATGCTCAACTCAAAAGCCTCAACTTATCCAATCCTTCGAGTGCAGCCTTTTGGAAATCTCTTGTGGTTCATTCAAGTTCTTCAGTGACAGAGACGAAGTTCTTCTCGTTTCTGAGGAAATTGGTCTGACTGAGGAGTTAGTACTTCGCCAGTGCGAATCGCCTATAAGTGAGGAATATCATAAGCCTAAGGACTTTCATAGTTCGAAATTCCGACCGTTGCTGTGCTTAGAGCCAGTTGTCCCGAATCATCCTATCCACATAACAGTCATATCATTGGGGGCATTTATGTCTTATCATGTCAGGTTGCACCCTAGCTATAAATAGCCACCCCCGACAACCACTAGTTGGTTCGCTGCTCTGAGAGAGAACTAACACATGTCATTTGAGAGCAACCCATCCTCCAAAGACTTTGAGAGAAAATCATTAGTGCGGAAAAACTCAAATCCAGACCACCAAACCCAAAGTGATTGAGCATCTCTAAAGAGATTGTTCATGTGTGGAACCGATGCTTGTTCCCTTTCAAGATTGTGTATCTTCTAGACAGTTAGGCGTCATGGTCTAGTGCATGCCGCAGTCAATTGCGGATCACTGAGTAACCTTGGTCTAGAGCATCTAGCAGTTAATTGTGGATCGCCGGGTGACCAGTTTCTGAGGGTTTTGGAAGTCTATCCTAAAGACTTACCACGAGTGTTGGGCGAGGACTATGTGACCTTAGCTCAATGAGAATACGGTAAGGACTGTGTGTTTTGGGACTGTGTGTCCTCTGGTTTAAATACCAGGCTGCTCCAAACCAGACATACGCGTGTCACAACATTTGGAACTGGGTTATCAAACCATTGTCTTAATCGAGCTACCTAGTTCTATTGCCTCAACTCTTACATTTCCTCATATACCTGTTGATGAAATTGATCATTACTGTTTGAATAATTTGACTAAAGACTTTCTCAATTTCCTCAACTCAAATTCTTCAAGTTGCCTTGTTCCTCACATGCTTATCCTGTATAACGCTACCTATAATCTGTGCATGCTTTATTTGATCATGATGACCATGCGACTGCTATGTTTTTCATGCACTTGAGTACTTATTCCGCTGCTAGTTATTCATCACATTTCAACTTCCTCAATTTGAAATTCCTAAGTGATGAATTTGTAAAAATTTCCTATTCACCCCCCTCTATTCGATATAACACACTTTCAACCCTCGGAGATACCTGTAGAGAATATTTATAGTCACCCAGTTACGTTGCGACATTTGATACACACAAGGTACTCCTCGAGTGTTAGTGAGTTGCATGATCTCATGGTCATAGGAACAGTTACTTCACATGCATAAAACTATAGCAATAAACTAACACGATCATATGATATGTTTATATTTTGGGTCTTGTCCATCACATCATTCTCCCAATTATGTGATCCCTTTATCAAATGACATCTTATTTCTATGGCTACGAAACTTTGACCATCTTTCATCAACGAGCTAGTCTACTAGAGGCATACTAGGGACACAATGTTGTCTATGTATCCACACATGCAATGTGTTTCCAATCAATACAACTATAGCATGGATAATAAATGATTATCATGAACAAGGAAATATTATAATAACCATTTATTATTACCTCTAGGGCATATTTCCAACACAAGCACCTACATAAACAACACCTGCACACAATAACAAATGCTTGCAACCCAACGGGTAAGAGAGTTTGTCAAGCTCTCAACGATAAAACGATAGATTAGGTAGTGATAGTTTTGGCAAATAGATCTTGCAAGAAAACAAAATAAAATGGGATTTCTGTTCTTGTACCCCTGGTTCCTTAGTTGTTCTCATTCATCCCCCACGCCCTTAACTTTTGCTCACTTTTCCCCACTCCCTTGTCCAAAACCCTCGAAAATGGCCAAAATGGAGGATGTCGTCGGGTCAATGGTTTGACCATTAACTCTCACGTGCGTGCCACAATGGACTATGTCACCCATTGGACATGCCAAGTGGGGCTGCGTTGGACGGTGTCGCCCTCCTTTGACCATTCGGGCATGTGGGTCCGCCCTGGATTGTGCCGCCCATTGGATCTGCCAAGTGGGGTCGCATTGGACGGTGGCACTGATGCATGCCACCACGATAAGCCTACTATGGATGTGCGACATGATCCAGTCAGCCTGCCTGCATGCGCTGATGCACGCCACCATGGACGCGGCCTTCCTCTGAGCCGCCATGGGATGCAGCGTCTCTTGGTGCTTTTGGTTCATCCCTTCTCGCAAGCGCTGTTAACCCACAAATATAGGGGATCGCAATAGTTTTCGACGGTAGATTATTCAACCCAAATTTATTGATTTGACACAAGGGGAGCCACAGAATATTCTCGAGTATTCGCAGCTAAGTTGTCAATTCAACCACACCCTGAAATTCTTAGTATCTGTAGCAAAGTATTTAGTAGCAAAATAGTACGGAAGTATCGATAACGATGGCAAAAGTGACAATAGCAGTTTTAGAGTGATTCTAACAGTAGAAACGGAAAAGTCACTTAGAAATGATCAATATGTGAAAATCTCATAGGCAATGGATCAATGTTGGATAATTATGTCGGATGGCATTCATCATGCAACAATTATAACATAGGGTGACACAGAACTAGCTCCAATTCATCAATGTAATGTAGGCATGTATTCCATATAAATAGTCATACGTGCTTATGGAAAAGAACTTGCTCACATCTTTTGTCCTACCCTCCTGTGGTAGTGGTGTCCTAACGGAAACTAAGGGATGTTAAGGACTCCTTTTAAAAGAGAAACGGACCAAAGCATTAGCACTTAGTGAATACATGAACTCCTCAAACTACGGTAATCACTGGAAAGAATCCGAGTTATTGTCACCCTGGGGGATGCGGATCATAACTCATAATAGGTGTCTACAACTTGCAAGATAAGATCAAGAACATATATACATATTCATGACAACATAATAGTTTCAGATCTAAAATCATGACACTTAGGCCCTAGTGACAAGCATTAAGCATATCAAAGTCATAGCAACATCAATCTCAGAACATAGTGGATACTAGGGATCAAACCCTAACAAAACTAACTCGATTACATGATAAATCTCATCCAACCCATCACTATCCAGCAAGCCTACAATGGGATTACTCATGAGTGATTGAGAGCATCATGAAATTGGTAATGAAGGATGGTTGTTGTTGATGATGGCATCAATTTTCCCTCTCTGGAGCCCAAAACGGACTCCAGATCTGGCCTCCTGAGGAAGAACATGAGGTGGCGGCGGCTCTGTATCGCGAAACATGATGAACTCTTCTCCCTAATTTTTTCGTCCATAAATAGGAATATATATGGTTGGAATTTAGGTCGAAGGAGCCATAGGGGGCCCACAATCTTGCCAGGCGCGTCCAGGGGGTGGCCACGCCTGGTGGGCTTGTCACATGTGGGTGGCCCCCGCCCAGTTCATTCTTTTGCCATTATCTTTTATTAATTCCAAAAATAATCTCCGTAAATTTTAAGGTCAATCCGAGAACTTTTATTTCTACACAAAAATAACACCAAGGTAATTCTGCTGAAAACAGCGTCAGTCCGGGAAAAGAGTTTGGAAAAGTAGATACGATGGAGACGTATCAACTCCCCCAAGCTTAACCCATTGCTTGTCCTCAAGCAATTCAGTTGATATACTAAAAGTGATAAAAAAAACATTTACAAACTCTGTTTGAGCTTGTTGTTGTAAATATGTCTAACTAATGTTCAGATTTTCAGCATAGATTATATTCTAACCACATTCACAATAACATTTAGGTCTCACATTTACTCATATCAATGGCATAACCAACTAGCGAGCAATAATAATAACTCTCAGATGACAACACTTTTATCAAAACTACCATGATATAATATGATAAAATGGTATCTCGCTAGCACTTTCTGAGACCGCAAAACATAAATGCAGAGCACCTCTAAAGAACAAGGACTGACTAGACATTGTAATTCATGGTAAAACAGATCCATTCACACTCATACTCAATATCAATTAATAGCAAAGCATACAAATGACGTTGGTGCTCTCTAACTGGTGCTTTTTATAAGAGGATGATGACTCAGCAATAAAGTAAATAGATAGGCCCTTCACAGAGGGAAGCATTTATTTGAAGAGGTGCCAGAGCTCGAGCTTTTAAAACCTGAATAAATAAGAATTTTGAGCGGTATGCTTTCATTGTCATAATAACGACCAAGATATTTCACCATCTTCCATGCTAGATACATTATAGGCGGTTCCCAAACAGAATTGTAAAGCTTTTACTCCCCCTCCACCAATCAATCACACTCCACGACAAGCTGAATCCACGGGTACCGTCCGTACAAACACAGTCCTGGGGGAGTTTTGTTTAATTATATTTTCATTTGATTTTGAGCATGGAACTGGGCATTCCGATTACCAGCCACTTTCTCGTGAATGATAGTGAATCAACACATATCGTGAGAATAACCCTCCTAGCATGGAAGATACTAACAACCCCCTGTCGCTACATGAACGATTCAGGCATACTAAACAGAATAATCATTTGAAGGTTTAGAGTTTGGCACATGCAAATTTACCTGGAACGCCGGGTGAATACCGCATATAGGTAGGTATGGTGGACTCAGATGGAACAACTTCGGGTTCAAGGAAATGGATGCACAAGAAGAATTCCCGCTTAGTACAAGTGAAGGCTAGCAGAAGACTGGGGAGCGACCAACTAGAGAGCGACAACAGTCATCAACATGCTTTGAGATTAACCAACATTGAATTCAAGCATGAGTAGGATATAAATAACCATGAACATAAATATCGTAGAGGCTATGTTGATTTTGTTTCAACTACATGCATGAACATGTGCCAAGTCAAGCCACTTGAATCACTCAAAGGAGGATACCATCCTATCATACTACATCACAACCATTTTAATATGCATGTTGGCACTCAAGAAAAACCATTATCCACTCTTAGCTAATTAAGCATGGGATGAGAAACAATAATCTCTAATTGTCATTGCAAATATGTTTCACGCATAATGAGCTGAATTCGTAAGGATGAGCTAATCATATTTACAAAAGCAAAATGGGTCGAGTTCATACCATCTTTTCTCCATCTCCATATTTTCATCATATATCATCATTATTGCCTTTCACTTGCATGATCGAATAGTGTGAATAATAATAAGAGTGGACGTGCATTGGACTAAGTTGGAATCTATAAACAATAACTCAAAGGAGAAGGCAAGGTAATATGGGCTCTTTGATAGATAAACAATAATGCATATGAGAGCCACTTGACATTTTCATTGTGGTCTTTTCCTTATGTCCCAAAGAAAGAAAATTGAAAACAAGAACGAGAGAAACTATTTACACGAGAAAGCTCCCAACAAGCAAAAGAAGAATGAAAAAACGTTTTGGATTTTCTTTTAATACTACAACTAAACAAACTAGAATATAAAGCCAGAACTAATTTGTTTTTGAATTTTTCTCAAAGTTAATTAAACACAAAAGAAGAAAGCAGAAAAAAACTAACTACCATGGAAGGTACAATGAAAAAGTATCAACACCGACTATTAGGATGAGCGTGGGAACATGAATGTAAAGTCGGTGAGAAACACGTACTCCCCCAGGCTTAGGCTTTTGGCCTAAGTTGGACTAGGGCCATAACTGGAAATAGCCTTCTCCTGGATAATCCTGAGGGTTCTCAAGGTTCCACTGGTTGGCAAGCTCCTATGGCTCCCACTGAAAAATTGCCTCGGATACGGATCAAAAGCTGGTGCCAGCTCAGGTGCTGGGGGGTTGCGTTAGACCCCAATATCTGTAAATGTTCTCCAGCATAATAGTGTACCTGTCGGAATGAATATCGAAGATGGAGGAAGCAGGCAGGACAATAATCTCACAAGTACTTTGACTAAAACTAAGTGATAAAGCAGCCTCCTGTCATCATTCTTCCTAATAACATCATGTGTTACCATACTGTCATAGTCTAGAAATTTCGAGGGTGGCAGCATCTCCTCTTCCTCATCAAGCCTAAAAGGTATCTCAAAGTGTTTGGCTAGATGAGATGCATAGATGCCTCCGAATATGGGCCCCCTCAAACGGTTTAAGTTCAACCGTTGGGCCACCATAGCGCCCAGACTAAAGGTTCTATCAGAAAATAAAGTGTGACGAATAATGGCGAGGTCGGGAGCACTAAGGCCTCCACTCTCCGCACGACCAACTAAACATCTTCCCGCAAATAATGAATAATAACGTAGAATAGGAAAATTTAATCTAGCTGCTCTTGCCTTCGACACCCCTCTCTCTTCTACTACCGTGACTACGATAATAAATTCTTCCATGTCCCTAGGACGTGGTTCCCTCATGCCGACGTCATAGGGTGTTTTCCAAACTTTACAAAAATTGTAAAGGTTAATTTTCTTAGGCACATCATATAAATGAAACACTAACGTAGGAGGGTCATCCCTATAACGAAAGTGAAAATTTTGTAGAAAGGTGTTAGCGAGCAAGAGGTACTGGTCACACTTATCGTTGAGGAAGTTGGTGATGCCTGCATTCTCGGCCAAATAATATAAATCTTCATAAATTCCAGCCGCCTTCAAGAATGCATCTCTTGGCAATTCACATGGTCCAACTTCTTTCATGCGAGGAAGATTGTATTTGGACTTCTTCTTCACCTCATTTTCATGTTCTTCAGAGCCCCGGCTTGACGAGCCCCTTAACAATCTTCTCAACATTTCTCCTTCTCTAAAAAATTCCATAATTTTTAACGACTCAAAATAAAGGTGAATAAAAATCCACAAAACTTATAGAAACTACTCCCACAAGTGCCTGGAGACTATATCATGCATCAAAAATACTTGGAACCATACAAATTTGACATGCAAGCTCAAGAACAAGGTCACCACAACAACAAAAAGTTGCAATATATAAAGCACTAGAACAAAAACTAATTGGACCATTGGAGGAGTCACATACCGGAGAATAATCTCCTAAAACAGTTTTGTGAAAGGAGCTTTGCAAACGGAGATCGAAAATGGTAGCAAAATGAGCTAGAACACGGGTTTGAGCAATGGTGGGATTTTTTTTGGAGGAAGACGAAGTGGATGGGAGCTAGAATAAGTGAAGGGGGCCTACATGGGACCCACAAGTCACCTAGGTGCGTTTGGAGAGTGGCCGCTCCCTTTGGGCTTGTGAACCACTGGTGCTGCCCCCTAGTGTGTACTCAGTGCCAGATATTTTTAAATATTCCAGAAAAAATCATACAACATTTTCAGGGCATTTGAAGAACTTTTATTTTCTGTTCATTTTCCTATTGCACGGAAAACCAAGAAAACAAAAAAATAACATTTTTAATTTATTTATTCTAACTAAAAGAAAATAAAAGTTGGGTACTAAAAGTTGTGCTTTCTAAATTCAACCATCTCATGCTCATCAAAAGGAATCCATCAATGAGGTTGATCAAGTCTTGTTAACAAACTTCTTTCGAGTAGCATGAAACGAAGATTCTTCGAATAACACTAGGTTACCTCTATGGGGATATGCATATCCCCAACAATAAGTATATCATATTTCTTCTTCATAGCAGGAAGAGGGAATTCAAAGCCAACAATAATAATAGTTGGAATTTTCTCAATGGGGTTGATACTATGAACTTGAGGTTGTTTCTTCGGAAAGTGTACCATATGATCATTACCATTAATATGAAAAGTGACATTGCCCTTGTTGCAATCAATAACAGCCCCTGCAGTATTCAAATAGGGTCTACCAAGGATGATCGTCATACTGTCGTCCTCGGGAATATCAAGAATAACAAAGTCCGTTAGGATGGTAGCATTTGCAACTACGACAGGCACATCCTCACAAATACCGATGGGTAAAGCAGTTGACTTATCAGCCATTTGAAAAGAGATTTCAGTGGGTGTCTACTTATTCAAATCAAGTCTACGATATAAATATAAAGGCATAACACTAACATCGGCTCGCAAATCACATAAAGCAGTTTTAACATAATTCCCTTTAATAGAGAATGGTATAGTTGGTACTCCTGGATCTCCCAGTTTCTTTGGTACTCCACCCTCAAAAGTATAATTAGCAAGCATGGTGGAAATCTCAGCTTTCGGTATCTTTCTTTTATTAGTCATAATATCTTCCATATACTTAGCATAAGGAGACATTTCCAGAATATCGGTCAAGCACTTACGTAAAAAGACAGGTCTAAGCATTTCAACAAAGCGCTCAAAATACTTATCATCCTTTTTCTTGGATGGTTTAGTAGGAAAGGGCATGGATTTATGAACCCATGGTTCTCTTTTTTTACCATGCTTCCTAGCAACAAAATCTCTTTTGTCATATCTTTTATTCTTAGGTTGTGGGTTACCAAGATCAACAGTAGGTTCAATCTCCACATCATTATCATTACTAGGTTGAGCATCAACATGAATATCATCATTAATACTATCACTAGGCTCATGTTCATCACCAGAATGTGTCTCAGGATCAGAAACCGAAATATCATTTGTGTTTTCAGGTGTATCTATAATAGGTTCACTAGCAGCATGCAAAGTTCTATCATCATCCTTTTTCCACTTATTATTGAAACGACTAGGTGCATCCGTATTACTCCTTTGAGAATCTTGCTCAATTCTCTTAAGAAGGCCCTCAGGATACAAAGGTTCCTGTGTCATTCTACCACCTCTAGTCACAACTCTACCAGAATGATCATTGTTCTTACTATTCATCTCATTAAGCAAATTATTCTGTGCCTTAAGTACTTTTCTACTTGAGTAGTTACCATGGAAGCATGTTTACTAATAAGCTTAAGATCATTGATAGTTCTATTCATATAATAACATAAGCGATCAAGCATGTAAGCATTATATTTCAATTGTCTACTAACATAAGCATTAAAATTTTCTTGCTTAATAAAAAAGTTATCAAACTCATCCAAGCATTGGCTAGCAGACTTATTATAAGGAATATGGCCTTCATCAAATCTACAGAGAGAATTACCTCTACTACATGTGTCGGGTTATCAAGACCGTGTATTTCTTAAATAGGTGGTAGATTCTTAACATCTTCAACTTTAGTACCTTTTTCTTTCATAGATTTTTTGCCTCTTGCATATCTTTAGGACTCAGAAATAGAATACCGCTTTTCTTCGCAGTTCGCTTCAGAGGTGGTTCAAGAATAGTCCAATCATTATCATTGCTCAATATATTATTCAATAGTAGTTCAACTTGTTCAACAGTTTGTTCCCTGAAAACACAACCAAGACAACTACCTAGGTGGTCCCTAGAAGCATCGGTTAGTCCATTATAAAAAATATCAATTTTTTCGTTTTTCTTGTGAGGATGATCAGACAAAGAATTAAGTAATTGGAGAAGCCTCCCCGAAGCATGTCGGAGACTCTTCTTCAATTTGCACAAAATTAAATATTTCCTGCAAGGCATCTTTCTTCTTATGGGCAGGAAAATATTTTCTAGAGAAGTAATATATCGTATCCTGGGGACTACGCACACAACCAAGAACATGAAAATTGAACCTCATCTTAGCATCACCCTTTAATGAGAAAGGAAACAACTTGAGAATATAGTAATAACGAATTTTTTCCTCATGAGTAAACTGGGTGGCTATATCATTCATTTTAGTAAGATGTGCCACAACAGTTTCAGATTCATAACCATGGAAAGGATAAGATTCAACCAAAGTAATTAACTTAGGATCGACAAAGAATTGATAATCCTTATCGGTAACAAATATGGGTGAAGTAGCAAACTTAGGATCATATTTCGTTCTAGCATTCAAAGATTTTTCTTTCCACTTGCATAGCAATTTCTTAAGATCATCTCTATCCTTATAAGTAAGAAAGTCCCTAGCTACCTCTCCTTTCATAACATAACCTTTGGGTATATAAGGCAATTCATATCTAGGAGAGCTAGGTCAAGCAGGTGTCTCATAGTGTCCAGTTTCAATAATTTCATCAGTTTCAGAAGTATCATCATTTTAAGCATTGACTCTAGCAATTTGTTCATCAAGAAATTCACCCACTGGCAGAGTATTATCAAGCAAAGTATCATCATAAGCATCATGCATAGCATAAGTGACATCATCAATTACTTGCGACATATTAGAATTACTAGCAGGTGGTGGTGTCGCAAACTTACTCATAACAGAAGGTGAATCAAGTGCAGAGCTAGATGGCAGTTCCTTACCTCCCATTGTAGTAGAGGGATAGATCTTGGTTTTTGGATCTTTCAGATTCTTCATAGTGATCAACATATATAAATCCCAAGTGATTCGTCGAATAGAGCTATGCTCCTCGGCAACGGTTCCAGAAAAAAGTCTTGATAACCCACAAGTATAGGGGGTCGCAACAGTTTTCGAGGGTAGAGTATTCAACCCAAATTTATTGATTCGGCACAACGGGAGCCAAAGAATAGCTGAGTTGACAATTCCACCACACCTGAAAGACTTAGAATCTACAGCAAAGTATTTAGTAGCAAAGTAGTATGGAAGTAACGGTAACGATGGCAAAAGTGACACTAGCAGTTTTAGAGTGATTGTAATAGTAGAAACAGAAAAGTAACTTAGCAAGGATCAATATGTGAAAAGCACGTAGACAATGGATCGGTGATGGATAATTATGTAGGATGGCATTCATCATGCAACAGTTATAACATAGGGTGACATAGAACTAGCTCCAATTCATCAATGTAATGTTGGCATGTATTCCATATATAGTCATACGTGCTTACGGAAAAGAACTTGCATCATATCTTTTGTCCTACCCACCCGTGGCAGCGGGGTCCTAATGGAAACTAAGGGATATTAAGGTCTCCTTTTAATAGAGAACTGGACCAATGCATTAGCAACTAGTGAATACATGGACTCCTCAAACTACGGTAATCACCGGAAAGAATCCAAGTTGTTGTCACCCTGGGGGATGCGGATCATAACTAGTAATAGGTGTCCACAACTTGCAAGATAGGATCAAGAAATCATGGCACTCGGGACCTAGTGACAAGCATTAAGCATAGCAAAGTCATAGCAACATTAATCTCAAGACATAGTGGATACTAGGGATCAAACCCGAACAAAACTAACTCGATTACATGATAAATCTCATCCAACCCATCACCGCCCAGTAAGCCTACGATGGGATTACTCACGAACAGCGGAGAGCATAATGGAATTGGTGATGAAGGATGGTTGGTGATGACGACGGCGTCAATTTCCCCTCTCTGGAGCGCAAAACGGACTCCAGATATGTCCTCCCGAGGAAGAACAAGAGGTGGCGGCTGCTCCATATCGTGAAACGAGATGAACTCTTCTCCCTGATTTTTTCCTCCATGGATAGGAATATATAGGGTTGGAACTGAGGTCAGAGGAGCCACAGGGTGGCCACGCCTGGTGGGCTTGTCACTTGTGGGTGGCCGCCCTCCGATTGATTATTTCGCCAATATTTTTTATTAATTCCAAAAATAATCTATGTAAATTTTCAGGTCAATCCGAGAACTTTTATTTCTGTACAAAACTAACACCAAGGTCATTCTGCTAAAAATAGCGTTAGTCCGGGTTAGTGCCATTCTAATCATGCAAATTAGAGACCAAAACAAGGGCAATAGAGTTTGGAAAAGTTGATATGATGGAGACGTATCGAGCGCCTCCCCGATCAATTCACAGTTCACAACGTCTCAATCTTTGACCTCCGCAACATCAATTCAGCATGGAAATTAAAGTCTAGGGCATACCGATCGAGATGCGCCGCCATGATATAGAAGCCTGCTATGCATGCCACGTGATCCATCTAGCCTGCCTGCATGCGCCGATGCGCGCCGCCACGGACGCAGGGATGGTGGCTATCACTGGTTCCTCCCTTATCTCATGCGTCTCCACCTTCCAGGGGCCACATATCGAGGCCTGGGTGCAGTGCTACATGAAACCTTTTTTACCCACCCATATGCCACTCCCTTCATGTACAAAAGCATGCAATATATTTTTCGAAGCATCAGTAAAAACAAAAATAGTTTAGGTCGACCCTATTACAATCATCCATGACACGTGAGAAAATAACCAGCAACCAGAGTCAGCTAAACATAGCTCAGAGAGCATAACAGGGAAAGCACAGAATATATATCTTATGTACTGTCTAGTGCACTACGCATCTTCATGGTCGGAGATGGCCTGATCCGCCTGCGCCGGAGCCTAGGCCACCGCCTGTGCCGGAGCCTGCGCCGCCCGCGCTACCTCCATCTATGACGAAGACGCCGGAACTGCGTAGCTGCTTTCGAGCGGATGGAGTTGAGGATCACCACCTGGTCAGGCCACACATAGTAAACCGGCGGTGCCTCCACTTCTGTCTCCTCCGGCAGAGCATCCTCCTCTGGCTGCTGTGGAGCCCCTCCACTTCCGGCTCATGTGGTGGCGCCTCCTCCTTCGGCTCCTACGGCGGCGCCTCTGGCTCCTCTTCCCCTATATCTGACCCTCATCAAGATCCTCCTCCAGTTCTAGAGGTAGCCTTTCTTGCCTCTGGATTTGGTCCTGCCGAAGGAGGAAGAGACGTTATTCGATTGTGTAGTATTGGCGGCGTGGTGGCATGGCTGATCGGCTCGGAGAAAGGAGTGCTCGGGTGCCAGCAGG
This sequence comes from Hordeum marinum, assembly GCA_022496015.1. NCBI lineage: Eukaryota > Viridiplantae > Streptophyta > Magnoliopsida > Poales > Poaceae > Hordeum > Hordeum marinum. Next base: position 231,653,796 of record CM039672.1, on the reverse strand, counting down.
GAGAGGGAGTAGGCGGATGAGCTAGGACCGGGGGACACCGTCCGGCTTAAATAGCCGTCTACGGTTAATGACAGGGGAGCCAGATCGATAGTCAACGCGTAGCGAAGGACCAACCAGGACTTCTTTTTGCGCAGGCGAGTGGGTGAGCTGGACCAACATCTCGCGGATCGCCCAATGATCCAACGTAATGCAGAGTTGTCCATGTGATCCAACGACACGAAGCCTGCATGCAGCCTACCTGTATCCTTCTAGAAGACCAGATCCGACGGTTTTGGCTTGCCACTAGGGTATCATCGGGGCTGCAGTTCGACGTTAGGGTTTTTAGAGATGCTGGGGGTGTCGAAGCCGGTCAGCGGGGTTATCTTACATTTGACCAACTTTAAAATGACCTTAACTAATTCAAAAAATGGAACCTTCCCTGTTTGTTGTTTTATAAGTAATAGTTACCCTGAAAAATATAAACCTAGTTTAGGGACCTTTTTAAGAAAAAACTTCTTTTGAGATGAGCTACCGTTTGCAAGTTCAAATGAGCAGAACTAAATTCAAAAAAAATCAAAAAAATGTAAAACCTTCTCACAATGCCTTTGTATGTGACATGTTTATGGCAAAAAATAAAAATCTTGGTTTATGGACATTTCCATGAAAAGTCCTTCACACATACGAGCTATCACATACGGGGGTTTATAGAGTTCGAAAAGAGAGCGACAATGGGTTTATGTTTATGAAAAAATCACGAGAGCTCCATTTTGGTGTGAGTAAGAAGGATCTAAACATATGTTTCATTTTTCAAATTATAAACTGTATTTATAATAATGGATTTTGGAATAAAGGGTTAGGGTTAGGGTTTATGAGTCTATTTATGTTTTGTTTAATTTGCTGTTAGATCATTTCAACATAGGGTAACATGATCATTACAACTTAGGCCTCTTTCAACAAGTCGTTCATAATTCAAATGTTAGTACAAATTCACATTTACCTTAATTAATCATCAAATCACATCATATTCAAACATCTGTCGAGACCCCGATCTCGAGCCATAACAACCTAGCCTATAACACATCACATCACTTTCCGGCCTCACGCACGGTTATCTCCACGGCTGCTACCTTACTTGGGGCGGGACCGTTTGCGTCTTTTGTCTCACGTATGTGAATGTGTCGCTAGCATTCAAATGACAGGGAACCCGGGTCGACATGTCTAGTCGTAGAACCCAAGTGGCACATCCATACAGGGACATGCATACGTAACCCAGCAATGCAGGTTTCGATCTCTAGTGTGTGTAGACGAGTTATAGCAAACTACAAGGACTCCATTATGCCATGGTACATAAGTGTCATCACTGCACGTAGACGAGTCGTAGCAGGCTATAGGGACTCCATTACACTACGGGACATTTTCCCAAAGGGAAAGACACATCATCAAAGAAGGATACATGTCGGGCAATCAATGTGTCCGGTGCAGTAGCAAGCAACTAAGGCTCAGTGGAAGCACAAAGAGGCATTTCCCCATAAAAGTACTACTAAAGGCACACAACTAGGTGTTGAATCCCACACATACCAATGCATTTAACATACAAACAATATGCACGATATGTGTAGATACAACATGGCATCACAACATGACTCTATGACTCACGTATTTATTAAAGACTCATAAGAGACAACATAGTGTGGTATTACAAACAGGGGTCACATGATCCAACACTCAAGTCATACAAGCAACAAGTGGAAGCAACACATGTCTAGGTACAGACACCTACTAAAAGTGTCTAGAGGAGCCTGAAAAGCTACAACGACCCTACCAAAGGAGCCAGACCTCTATCCGGGATTCCCAAGCTAATCCGGTCAACATCGAACTTCCCGTTGTAACAATCACTAATGAGATTGATGTCTCCTCTTCAAAAACATAAATTAAGCAAACATGAGTAGAACGGTACTCAACAAGACTTACATCATAACTATCTACATATGCATCATTGTCAACAAAGTGGGTTGTGGGGTTGATTGCAGCAAGCCAGCTTTGACTCTTGGCTAACCTATACTACGACTACAAGTACTTTCTTTTGAGGTGGGATAGCGCACACGAGTCCACATATTCACCATATCAATACACCACAATGGATCGACTCCCATCTCCCTACGAGAAGGCCATCCATAGCACTCACGCTTATCTTGCATATTTTAGAGGTATACATTTCATTTATTTATGATCCATATAAGTTTTCCACGTAGTCCATATCCGAGGAAGCGGCTATTCGAACGGATTCATAACCCTGTAGGGGTATACTTCTTCAGACATGCTCTTGCCACTTATCACCATATGCACGTCATGCATCTTGGGAACCTTCAAGCGGAAGCACTAGCGTGGGTGTTGGCCACGACCGACAACCACACAAGTGCCTAGTCCAGGTTTATCACCTACTTGAGTCTGAATCCCCAAGGAAGTCTAGCCGAAGTTTCCTCTACGGCCCCAAACGATGTGCGCAAGGTTCCACAAGTCCACCATTCGGGTGACACTTGGTACACCATGCCACTGTGTCTATACCGCATCACAGCCCACCCCGTCACGCAGCGCTATGCACAGCCGCCAAAACTTTTCTTACAAACACCAAAAACTAGTTGCAACTCATGGAGACCTGGACAGAGGTCTAGGCAATTAATAAGTCGAGAGAGCTTCGAGTACCTGCAGCCCAATGTGTGGTAGTATCTTGTCTTGAATAACATACACAGAACTCAGTTCTTAAGGACGGTCCCAATGAGAGAACCCGCCATGTATTCCTACATGGCCTCTCATTGCTACCTTTACCAAATCGTGTTCACACACTTAGCTCTCACACTGTAGGACATGAACACCGCCATTCTAATTCATCACCCAAATGGATCAGACCCGACATGACATGACTCTAAGCATAGCAGGCTTCGTAAGTAAGCAGGCATGGATGATTAGGCACATCAAGGCTTAGACAATCGCTACTCATACTAAGTGGTTTCAACTATTTATTGTGACAAAGACATGTCATGCAAAGGAATGGGTTCAACTACCGATAACATGTAACAGTTGAATTGTTATTGTCCTAATGCAGTAAAAGAGAGTAGGAGCAAGAGAGTGGGTTCATATCAGTATGATCAAGGGGGTTTGCCTACCTGAAACTTCTGAAGATAATAAAGAGTCTTCATCAATGTCAACAATCACATCATCAGAATCATCGTCTATCGAGAAGGAATAACATCAACAAAACAAGAAAGAAACACATTCAATGCAATGCACCAAACATGATGTATGATATGGCATGCAAGGTACTGAATACACCTAATACAATATTTAGCCATATTAATTGAAGTGGAATTCAAATATGCATCTAATTCCAACTCCAAACTATTTAACAAAATTGTCATAATCATGAAATGTCCTAGTTGGTGATGTTAACTTGATCAAACATGCATGATCATAGCAAAAACAGATTCATTGGATTTTTCTGATCATTTTTCATATATAACTTATTTTCATCTGAGTTACAGATTATTTTCTATGATTTTTAGAAGTTTTAAGCATTTTCTGGAATTTCTAAACCATTTATTATTTATATAAAATCCCTAAAATGGATTACTGCGTCAACATGACGTCTAGGTGATGTCAGCGGTCAACCGGGACGGTCCAGGTCAAATATGACTAGTGGGGCCCACTAGTCAGTGTCCCATCAAGTTAACAGGGATAATTAGATTTAGGTTAATCTTAACTAAACCTATTAGCAGGCCCGGCCCATTGTCAGTGAGCCATTTAACTAATATAGATTAACTAATTTAATTAGGCGCTTAACATAATTAAGTCAGGGGATGGCCCCACCTGTCACTGACTCTAGGAGGTCAAACCTCCAGTCAGTGGGGTCAAACCCGCTGGCGAGTCTAGGAATGGCGGAGGGGCTCAAGTTTTGCCCCTAGATCACCATCGGAGCGGGGTTTGCTCCTATGTGATCCTGGGAGCGAGCCGCATCCATTGAAGGCCTCGGTTGGAGCGGGGGTCACCGAAGTTGAGGCAGCAAGCTATTCTGCAATGGCCGGAGCTTCGTTGATGGCAGACACGGCGCTACGACAGATGGGGAGGCAAGCAAAGCGCGCTATGACCTCAGGGGAGCGCGGTGAGTGCGGTGACATGCTCACCAGCGGGCGGCAACAACTGTGGCCATGGTGGCTGCATGGCCGTGCAACAGTGAGCTCTCGGCTCTGGTGGGTGGTCCAGGTAGAGCAAGAAAATTGCGAGGGAAGCAGGGGGAATGTCAAGAGGGGCTCACGGCAAGGTGGTCTGGATGCTTAGTGTGCTTGTTGAAGACCCGGGGGCAGCAAAGTTGACGGCAGCGAGCGGTGGCCAGAGGTTGAAGATGACGACCGAAGTGGCATTGCAGGGCTTCCAGCGAAGCGCGGCTCCATGGAGAGGATGAGTACGACCTGGCGGAGCTCTAGGGTACTCGAGGGGTCGAGGGGAAGGCAGTGGCTGCAGCTGCGACAATTGCGCAGTCATGATGGTCTCGGCCATGGCGAGAACTGAGCGAGGGAGAGGGCAAGGGAAAGAGAGAGGGGGTCGGCTCGATCTGTTTGGAAGTGGTGAGGTTATCCCCGGCTTCCACACAAGCTAGCAGGTAGGAGGTGGCCGGGGGACGTGCCCACGCATGGCGACCACGCGCTCGTCCTTCTATCCCCAGGAGGACGGGAACAAAAGGAGGAGGTTGTGGTGGGCTGGGCTGGCTACAGTGCTGGGCCAATAGGTAAGTCATCCATCTCTCTTCTTTTCTATTTATTTTTGTTTTTCCATGTCTTTTATTTGTTTTGATTTTGTTTCAGAATCAAATCATGTTTGAAAATCTTGAAACTTGTTCCTGTCATTGAGGGGATTATTCCACCCACACTGAACATTTTGTTTTCCTATTGTGGGGAACTTTATTTATTCAGATAAAAACAAGGAGCTGAAATAATTCCAACAATAATTTCCCTCGGTTGAAATATTTCTTTTGAAACCTAAAATTTTCATTGGTTCAAGCCAGTTATTTGATTTGAAGCAATTCCCATTTGCCAGGGGTTTATGAAAGCCATTTTGGTTCATTGGTTCAATTTTGTTTTGCATTTTGGTTTAACCTATGAGGAGTTGGGTTAGGTAATCTCCATTTCATGTTTAAGGGAAAAATTAACATGATGACATGATGCACATGCAATAACAAGCAGAGCCTAAGCTAGGGTTGTGACAACATCACATAGGATTGTCAACATATAAGTGCTGAGATGGTGGCCATCTATCTTATTGCAAATGCAGGTATTTATTCACTGGATTTCTTCTTGTTTAAGAATAATGGGGCATTTGCCTAACCCTATCAAACCTACCTGTAAGATAATACAAGAATCATATTCAGTCTGGTGCGGGTGTGATACCAGTCACATCACATCACATCACATCACATCACCATGCATTAGCTTTAATTAAACATTAATGTCGACCACGGAGGCCGGCCAGCGATAGTTCTAGTCCATTATACACAATGCCAGTACCAACTAATAGAAAAGCGACCCAGTTTAAAAACACAGATAAAAATATAACACATATAAAATATAGACAAATTGCGTCCGCTAATGAAGTTGCCGCCGTCTTTAGGAGCGTGGTCCTACTCGTTGTCGTCGTTGCTGGTGAGGTCGACAAAGGGAGGCGGCTGCCAAAGGTGGGTCGGTGCCCCTTGCTAGGCCGGAGGAACTTGCAGTGCCTGCAACACCTCCTCCCGTGGCTCCTGCTCTGGTATGGTGACCGCAGCGGCATGGGTGCCCACGTCTGGATAGCCAGCGCATCGGCCATCTCCGACGGAGTGGCCAACCATCATCATGTCTGGCCCAATAGCCAAGGGTTCCACGCCGCCAGGACCGGCTCCTCCGCCACCTCCTCCTGCACCTCCTCCTTGACGACGGCGGCCATCTCCAGCTTAGGGATGGCCATGTCACCAGCCGCAGAGAGGGCTAACGCCCTATCCATGTCCGCCCATCGATGCTCGTCATGCGTGCGTGTGGAATCCTCCATGACATGACTAATGATCTCGGCCTCCTCCCCCTCAGTCATCGGAGGTGGTGGTGATGGGGACGGAGATGGTGTTAGGGTGAGTCCGCAGACATGCCTACGACTGTGCACTTGGGGTGCGCTAGCAGCACGTCATCGCCGTGGGCTAGATGGAGGACCAGCAAAATAAAACTGCATCCGCAGGCCGTGCTCATCGTGGAGCCATGTATCCCACAGCGGTGAGTTGACACCATACCTTGAGTCGTGGAGGAGATCCGGAGGCATGCGCGCATGACATCGGTCGATCTCCTCACGGCGAGCATGGCCGCTCATCGGCACCGAGGGGATTGGAACCCGATCCGCGGACATATGCCAGTTGTTCGGGAGGTGGGCATCTCCCCACGATAATGGCATGGTCGTCTCCTAGTATCTCCGGCATATTTCCATGCAGATGTATGGTCGTGTGCACTGCGTGGTGGTCGACGGACTGATTGCAAATGCGGGCAGAGCGGATAGAGCACGCGACGACAGCGGCGGCAGTGGTGGTGGTGGGCTCCTAGAGCGATTGGAGCAGCGCCTACCAGAGGATGAGCCGGCCTCATGGCCATGCTTCCCCTTCCTGGACCATGGCCAGGTCATGGCGATGGCGGTGGGCTAGGGTTTCTAGAAACTTCCGGGGGTGAAGGGGGCAGGATTGGCTTTGGAAGCGAAAGTTACTGTGTGGAGTGTGACTATCCAGTCCACGTGTTTCCACTTAAAGAAGGACGACGACACAAAGTTTGGTGGTCGTGCGTGCGCCACGAGTGATGGCTCGTCTGTCCGTTTTGCCTCAACCAGATATGGGCGTATGATTTGGAGTTGCCATTACGACACGGCCCACTAGTTAGAGTTAACGGTCAAACCATTGGCTCAACAGCATCCTCCGTTGTGACCTTTCGTGAGGGTTTTGGACAATATAGTGGGGGAAATGAGCAAATTGTAAGAGCGTGGGGATGGATGAGTACAATTAAGGAACGAGGGGCACAGATGTAAAAATCCCAAATAAAATAGGTAAACAAAAAGTCCAGCCAGGTATTTTTCTTTTTTGGATTAATATATCTAAAAAAACTGCAACATAGTAGATCGGAAAGCAATATGTTGGAAAAGTAGACCCGGGGGCCATAGGTTTCACTAGTGGCTTCTATTATGAGTATAGCGCACGGTGGGTGAACAAATTACTATTGGATAGTTGATTGAAGATCAAGTAATCATGATGATATCCAGGAAATGATCATTATATAGGCATCACATCCAAGATAAGTAGACCAAAACGATACTGCATCTACTTCTATTACTTCACACATTGACCGCTATCTAGCATGCATCTAGTGTATTAAGTTCATGGGAAAACGGAGTAATGGAATAAGATCAGTGACATGATGTAGACAAGATCTATTCATGTAGGAATAAACACCATCTTATTATCCTTAATGGCGATGATACATGCGTGCCTTGCTGCCCCTCCTGTCACTGGGAAAGAACACCACAATATCAAACCCATCACAAAGCACCTCTTCCCATCGCAAGAAAAATCGATCTAGTTGGCCTAACTGAACCTAAGATTCAAAGAAGAAACACGATGCTATAAGTAATCATGCAAATAAGAGATCAAAGAACACTCAAACCATATTCATGGATAGAAACTGATCAAGAACTCAAAATCCATCGAATCCCAACAAACACATAGCAAAAGTTATTGTATTGGGAATCATTAGAGAGAGAGGAAGCCATCTAGCTACTGCCAACGGACCCGTAGGTCTATGGTGGACTACTCACGCATCATCGGAGAGGCACCTATAATGAAGATGAACCCCTCCCTGATGGTGTTAGATTGGATCTCGAGGTTCTGGAATTTGCGGCGACTGGAATTGTGTTTCCTTGACTCCCTAGGGTTTTCCGAATATTTGTGAATTTATAGGGTCGATAGTCGATGAAGGGGGGGGGGTCCCGAGGTGGGCACCAACCACCAGGCCGCGCTAGAGTCCTCTAGCACGCCCTGCTGGTTGTTCCCCACCTCAGGCCACCTCTCTCGCACTTGTGTGGCCCATCTGGTGTCTTTTGGTGCAAAAAATCTCCAAAAAATTGCAGGACGTTTGGGCTTTGTTTGGTACTGATTTTCTGCGAAGTAAAAAACAAGCAAAAACAACAAATGGTACTTTGGCACTATGCCAATAGGTTAGTCCCAAAAAATGATATGAAGTTTCTATAAAATGAATGTAAAACATCCAAGATTGATAATATAACAACATGGAACAACAAAAATTATAGATATGTCGAAGACGTATCAGCGTCCCCAAGCTTAATTCCTACTCGTCCTCGAGTAGGTAAATGATAAAAACATAATTTTGATTTGGAATGCTGCCTAACATGTTCATCGCATATTATTTTATTTGTAGCATGGAAATTTGTACTTTTAGATGGCTCAAAGAAATAGTCTAGTTTTGACATGAAAACTTTAATACTCAAGCATATCTACAAGCAACCATGTCTTTCAAAATATCAACACTAAAGCAAGTTATCCCTAGCCCATCATGCTCAATCATTGATCCATTCATGATACACACTCAAATATTAGCTACACCTAATGCTCAAGTATGATCATAGTGCCTCCTAGTTGGTGCTTTATAAGAGAAGATGGAGACTCAAATTGAAAATAAAAATTGCATAAAGTAAATATATAGGCCCTTCGTAGAGAGAAGTAGGGATTTGTAGAGGTACCAGAGCTCAAGGTTTAAATTAATAGATAAAATATTTTTAGTGGCATGCCTTTCCCGTCAATGAAAACGACTGAGAGATTTCAATATACTTCCATGCCAGATACATCATAAGCGGTTCCCAAACAGAAAATAAAGTTTATTCCTTTTTCCACCATCTTTAACTTTCCATGGCTTGTTGAATCCACGGTTGCCTTCCATACAAACACTTTCCAAGGATTTTATTATTTGAAAAAATAAAATAATTTTTTCTTTGTTTTCATTTCATTTCAGGAATGGGCATCCTTATTACCATTGTACTCTCGTGCAATGACAAGTTAATAAACACTCATCTTAAGAATAACACATCTTGCATGGAAAAATATCGGGCACCTCCTACCGTTTCATGAGTAGTATGAGCACACAAAAAGGAAAAAATATTTTGAAAATTAGAGATGACACATACAACTTTGCTTGGAACAGTATGGAAATACCGTATATAGGTAGGTATAGTGGACTCATATGGCAAAACTGGGTTTAAGGATTTTGGATGCACAAGTAGTATTTCTACTTAGTACAAGTGAAGGCTAGCAAAAAGATTGAGAAGCATCCAACTAAGAAACAAAAAATCACATAAGCGAACATTAAGCATAACTAACACCAAATAATGCACCATAAGTTGGATGTAATTTCGAAGCACAACTATTGACTTCCATGCTTGCATAGGGAATCACAAACCTTAACATCAATATTCTTACTAAGCATCATTACTCACTAACATAACTCACATATTACTATCGTCATGTCTCGAAACTATCACAAACAATCAAGTTTAATTTGTTCAATGATCTTCATGATAGTTGTTATTATATCCCTGATAAATATCTATCACTTTAGGACTAGTTTCATATTTTGCAATTGCTTTTGACAAGCTCACATGGATATAAGTGAAGAACATGAGCATAAAAGTTTAATTTCTAAAAATAATATAAGTGAAGAATGAGAGGATTTGTTCAAAATTACTAACTCTCAAATTAATGTAAGTGAAGCATGAGAGCATTTCTTCAAACATGTAAAAGCACGTCGTGCTTAAAGAGATATAAGTGAAGCACTAGAGCAATTCCATTGCTCAATAGATTTAAGTGAAGCATATAGAGAAATTCTAGTAAATCATATCATAATTTTGGTCTCTCAAATAGGTGTGTGTAGCAACGACCAAAATAAAATAAATCAAAAATACAAGATGCTCCAAGCAAAACTCATGATACGTGATGAATAAAAATATAGTTCCAAGTAAAATACTGATGGTTGTTAGAAGAAAGAAGGGATGCCACTTGGGGCATCCCAAGCTTAGTTGCTTGTTAATTTTTGGATATTCTCTTGGGGTGTTGCAGCATCCCCAATCTTAGTCTCTTCTTACTCTGTATTCCTACATCCACCCTGATCTCGCCCAAAACATGAAAACTTTAATCACACAAAACTTAACAAAAATTTCGTGAGATCCGTTAGTATAATAAAGCAATTACCACTCTAAGTACTATTGTAAACACATTTTTATTTTCTTATTGCATTATATCTACCGTATTGTAAGTTTACCATGACTTATACCCCCCTATACAAGCCATAGATTCATCAAAACAAGCACACATTGCAACGAAAACATAATCTGTTTCAGACAAAACGGTATGGAGTAATGTGTACTCTACCATACTTATGTAACTCTAAAAATCGTGAACAAATAATTAAATGTAAAGAATTTGTATAGAAATATTGTGTTAAAATTTAATATCATTATCATGTTCTAGTAAAAAACTAAAATCCGTGCACTGGAGACAAAGTTTTTGTTTCAGATTCAGCATTGTTTCTACTCATCTTATGAATCATCCTAAAGGCTTTACTTGGCACAAACACTCAATAAAACATAAAAACACAATCATACCAGAGGAATAACTGTGAAAATACTAAAAAACAGAAAGGAAAAGATAAAAATAATTTATTTATTGGGTTCCCTCCCAACAAACGCTATAGTTTTACGCCCCTAGCTAGGCATAACGCATAGAGTCAAGTATTCTCATCCTTCTTCTTTTTCTTCATAGATGTATTATCATCAAAAGGCTTTGTGAATATAAATTGAAACAGATTATCCATAGAATTTTTGGCACTATCAAGTTGTCCATCTATGTATCCTCTTTGATTATCGGCTACAATCCAAGAATATTATTTATTAATGTCATTAAAAGTTGGTTGGGTCATATCTAAAACGCGAACTTTTTTTAAGATTTTCATCAAAAAATTGATTATTCCCAAGAAAATGTCTTAACATGTAATCGCTTTCATAAAATATGTAATCTATTACTGGTTTTTCGTGGCTATTACCAAAATGATCAAAAATTTCCCTAGCTTCTCGTACTATGTGATCAAATTCAGTCATGAGAACAAGGTTAGCTAAATTAGTAGCTTTAGGATCTTTTAAAACCGGTAGGTCATAAAACAATCTTTGCAAGTTAGCATGTGTGCTGATAAACCTATTTTCAAGTTTCAAAACTAGTGCTGAGATAGCTTCCGCATAAGTTTTAGTTCTTTTAAGTATAGGAACATCATCAAGAGTCAAGTTTCCAACACAATTGAAAAATTCTTGGATAGTTTCTTTTCCTATAACGTTACCTTGCCCCAAAACAAAAGTTTTAGAATCAATATTACCAGAATGTTCAATTTTGGGAGTCCTACCATCATCTATTTCTGTCATACGAAAATCACTCGTGGTGACAAATAAGCCAAAGATCAAATGAGAAATTGGCAAACGAGAAAGAGGGTGAATAAAACAGAAGATTTGTGAAGGTGGGGAGAGTAAAACAAGAGGCAAACGGCAAATAATGTAAATTGCAAGGAGATGAGATTTGTGATTAGGAACCTGGTAGATGAGATTCCTTCCTCCCCGGCAACAGTGCCAGAAATTCCTTTGACGTGGCTTGAAACTGCGTCGGTATTTCCCCAAGGGCGAAGGGATGATGTAGCACAGCGATAGTAAGTATTTCCCTCAGTTATGAAACCAAGGTATCAATTCATAGAGGAAGATCAAGCAACTACGAAAACAGCACCTGCACAAAAATAACAAATACTTACAACTCGACGCGTAAGAGAGGCTTTCAAGCTCTCAACGATAAAAACTTAGATTAGGTAGTGATAGTTTTGGTAAATAGATCTCGCAAGAAAAAAATAGGTAACAAAAATTGCAGCAAGGTATTTTTGTTGTTTTGGATTAATAGATCTGAAAACAAAACGGCAAAATAGTAGATCGGAAAGCAATATGTTGGAAAAGTAGACCTGGTGGCCATAGGTTTCACTAGTGGCTTTTCTCATGAGTATAGCGCACGATGGGTGAACAAATTACTGTTGGGCAATTGATAGAAGATCAAATAATCATGATGATTTCCAGGCAATGATCATTATATAGGCAGCACATCCAAGATAAGTAAACCGAAACGATTCTACATCTACTTCTATTACTGAATGTTTTTCAGAAATAGTACCATTTTTATAGCAATTTTGAAAAAAAGTGTGCGAATTAAAAAAAAATCATTTGTAGTAACTTGTCGGCCATTATTGGGCCAACCGGAGGCCAGTCGGCCGACGCTGGGCCGAAAGAGGGCTGTCGGCCCGCTCCTGGCCGAGTCGGCCTGCCCCTGGACGAGGGCCCACCTGTCGGCCTCGTGCCGGCCGAAAGCTGCCCAGATAAGGCACCGTTGGCCAGCTCCCTTCTTCCTCCTTTCTCTCCCATTTTTCCCTAGTTCTAGGCCGAAATTCCCCCCTTGATCTCCCATTCCCTCCACTCATTTGTCGTTTCAGTCCGATGAATTGATAGATCGTGCGTTTCTCCCCCGCCCTATGGTTTTATTTTTCGCAATGGTGTACTGGTTTTTTCGTTTGGAGGAGAAGATGGTGTGGTGGTGGAGCTTGAAATGGTGAGAAGGTGGAGGGGTGGAGAGGAAGAAGAAGGTGGAGAGGAAGAAGGAGTGCACTCACGCATCGAAGGTATAAATTTTTGCTGTTATTTTCGATTATTTTTTGTTATTTTTGTAATGTACGTAAAATTAGTTTATGTTAATTTTACTAGCATAGTTATTTTAGGTTCCGTGTGTTAGTGTAGTGATTTTAATTTAGTCATATTAGTGTAGTTTTAGTTAGTGTAGTCATATTAGTATCGGGGTTTAGTTAGTTTAGTCATAGTAGTGTCGATTATTTTTTGTGTCGATATATTCGTTACAGTGTACATTTTGGTAGGTACATTATAGTGTAGGTTTTATTTTAGTGTCGATATATTCGTTGCGAATAATGCGAAGCTGGCATTGTCAGAAAGGTTAAAATGTTTGAATCCGTAAATCTGACTGTGTATTACGGCCCTGGTACTGTTCGATATAATGAGTTGGGGGTTGATCTTAGCGAGTTTGAAACAGGCGAGATGACACTTTCAGACCCGGATAGACTGGACACTAGGAAGTTGAAGCATTGGTTGACTACTAGTTTTGGCCTCAATCCCGAAGTTTGTTCCGTTAGTATTCATGCCTTAGTTCATGTCTTCGACTGGGACAGGTACGGGTTGTATCTGAAGCGTTACAGATAGAGCACGAGGATCTACTTGGTTCCATCATCTGCGCCGGAACATATCCTAGTTCCTCTCGCTAGCGATCTGTTCCCAACTTCCTCACTTGTGGGAACCAGACACCACGCGGTATGTCCTTAGTTGTTCTCACATGCTACATTTTTCATATACATGAACATGTACAATTGGTTACTTTCTGCGTATAGGGTGAATTGTCAACTCAGGCACTAGAGGAGGTTACCGCTTTGGTGAACTGCGTCGATAGAGGAGAATATATCCCGGAGCGAGAGCAAGCAACAAGGTTGAAGAGTCAATGCACTTGCACAAGAGGAACTGGCGGGAGAGAAAGTGGCGGGAGAGAATCAATGCACTTGCACAAGAGGCAAGTATCACGCTTCTCACTGAAATTAAGATACAATGTGCTAAAATTAAGATACATCTTGCTGAAATTAAGATACAACTTGTTGAAATTGAGTTACGGCAATCTAAATCTACTGAGTCCAACGTGGATATTTTCCTTTTCCATCTCCAGCTTCTTCTACTTCCTGTGCTGCACGAGCCCTTTCTTTCTTTCTCTGCCTCTCAGCTTCACGGGCCTCCTCTCGCTGTCGGTAGACCCCCGCCAGTCGAGGTTGGTTTTCTTGGTTTTTCATCTTCATCTCAGCAAGAAAATCCCTCTCCTCCACATAGTGCTCTTGCAAAGCTTTCTCCTGCTCTGCTTTCTCCTCTGCTACCTCCTTCTCACGGCGCTCCTCCAAGTCCAAACTTGCCCATGCACGATGACTTCTTTCACGAATCTCAGTCACCGCCCAGTCCGGCATTTTCGTGTCTATCCAACGATAGTACTGGCACAGGGGCGGAGGAGACTACAAAATAAACAAAAATATGAAAATCAAATAAACAACAATACGAACAACGTGTTTAATCTGTGTGACTAAAACATACCGGAGGGGTGATCTACGGTGAAGGACCAACGGGTGGATCTTCCTCATAATTAGCGCACATGAAAAACTTCATGCCCAACCAATCTGAAAAATCCGTCACCTCCTTCACCTTGCAGACATCCCCGCACCAACAATGGAATGCTTCCACCCCCCGAAACAACTTCGCACTCTTCCACTTGCAAGGCCTAATGCTTTGATCAAAACAAGGCAAACTCATAATGACTACCGCGCTGGTTTTTTCAAGTACTGGTTGCCGATGGAGGAAGGCACATACAATGCCTCCTTTTATAGGCAGATGACAACTGGCGGGAAATCGGGCGGGAGAGAATGGCGAGAGAGAATGGCAGGACCCAATGGCGGGAGAGAATGGCGGGAAAGAGAATGGCGGGAAAGATAATGGTGGGACATAGGTTGCGGCATAGTATGGTGGAAAATATAAATGGGAATACTGTGGATAGCTAAAATGAAGATACATCTTGCCAAAGTTAAGATACAACTTGCTGAAACTAAGATACAACTTGCAGAAATTAAGATACAACTTGCTTAAATTGGAGTTACAAGAATATAAATCTATTGAGTCCAATGTGGATATTTTCCTTTTTCGTCTTCAGCTTCTTCTCCTACCTAGGCTGCACGATCCCTTTCTTTCATTATCACTGTGGCAGATAGCTGAAAACAATAGCAAGCTCCTGTTCACGCTGTTTGAATGTTACGAGCACCAAATTGTTGATTTCCATAGACGATGCCAGCAAAAAGTTACCGAAACCTTCCTTCTTCAACACCATTCAACTACCCAAGCCAATAAAGTAGGAACAAGGAATGCTCACAAATATATCATCATCTTTTGAATCCAAAGTAATTTCAAGAAGTAAAGAACCAGTCCTAGGAATAGCCACAAATTCCATCAAACTCCTCACAACCATGGTAGGAATAACCTGACAAAAACAAGCAACTTATATGATCCATCCTATGAACCAGCAAAGAACAAGCAAATGATAAAAACTAGAAGCCAAAGCTTACCATATGTTGGGAAATGACGTTCATGCGATCCACCCTATGAACAAAAGGAGTACACAGTATGTAGTTGTCATCAAAGAGCTGGCGTGACATGACATACATTTGATGATAATTTAGAGTGACACCACGACTATAAAAACAACTGTCAACAAGTTCCCTCTGAGTTTCACTTAGATCCTCAAGAGCTACAAAAAATGATTTCAATAACTGAGATGAACCGCAAAACGTATAAGCCGAATCATATTCTGAAAATCAGTCAAACAAATATCTTACCAACATGGGGTAAAGGAAACAACATAACACCATCCCGATGGAATTCGACACTAATATAAGTTCCATAGTGCTTAAGCATAACAGTCATCATGTCACTCTGGCGGAGACCATAATCATTCACGATTTCCTCCCACGAAGGACCATGGAATTTACTGCTCATCCTACCATGTGTAAATATAACATGGTATAAGTTAACCTCACTGTTGTGCAGAGCAAGATCAGTATCTGTGTCACCTCTCCGAATAGCTAAAGCTCTGCACTCCTCAATGTACCGAGCAAGATGTGATCTAACACTGCACGGAACATACTATAACAAAAATGGAAGCAAGGATCATAAACTTATAAAAAAGGCATTCGAATATGCCACAGTTAGATAATCAAGACATAGAATCTTACAACACGTCTTGCACATCGACGATCCAGCACCACAATAAATACAGATGCACCGGAATCAACGACAGCACAAGGGCCACCTGGAGCTCGGCAAAATGGGCAATCCATTAACTGCATACGGACGGTGACAAATATGAACTAAATCCACTACCGACTTGACAGTTCTCATTCGATTGAGTTGGAAGCAAAAAAATATACGGTATGCTGGTGGAGAACACCCTGATCTATTGTTTATGCGGGTAGGATAACAAAATGGGTGGTCCAACGAGGAGATCGGCGAGGAGGTGGAACCACCGGAGAGTAACGGGAGTGAGAGGGGAAGAGGGGCAGGCTAGTAGGCGGAGCAGGGTGAAATGAGTGGTCAAAGGAGGAAGAAAAGAGGGACGGGCCTTATCCAAGGGCCCATCGGCCTCCCACTGGCCGACAGGTGCATTTCGGCCTACACCTAGCCGATAGGCCTCTCCCCTGGCCTCTGATTGGCTGACAAGGGCTCTTCGGCCTACAGGTAGTCGACAGGTCCCTCTTCGGCATGCTACTCGCCGACAGGGTACTAGTTTTAATATTTTTCAACTCAGACACCTGTTTTCAAAATTGCTATAAAAATGGTACTAGTTCTGAAAAAAATCTCTATTACTCCACACATCGACCAATATCCAGCATGGATCTAGTGTATTAAGTTCATGGGAAAATGGAGTAATGCAATAAGAATAGTGACATGACATAGACAAGATCTATTCATGTATGAATAGACCCCATCTTGTTATCCTTAATTGCAACGATAGATGCGTGCCTTGCTGCCCCTTCTATCACTAGGAGAGAACACCGCAAGATCAAACCTATCACAAAGAAAAATCAATCTAGTTGGCCTAACTACACCAAAGATTCGAAGAATAAATATGGGGCTATAAGTAATCATGCAAATAAGAGATCAAAGAAGACTCAAATCATATTCATGGATAGAAACATATCATGAACTCAAAATTCATAGTATCCCAACAAACACAACGCAAAAGTTGTTACAAAAAATAGATCTCCAAGAGACCATTGTATTCTGAATCATAAGAGAGAGAGAGAGGAATCCATCTAGCAACTGCCTATGGACAGCGTAGGTCTATGATGGACTACTCATGCATCATCGGAGAGGCACCTATGATGAGGATGAACCCCTCCATGATGGTGCTAGATTGGATCTCGAGGTTCTCAAACTTGCGGCGGCTGGAATTGTGTTTTGTCGACTCCCCTAGGATTTTCCAAAATTTGTGAATTTATAGGGTCGATAGTCGGTGGAGGGGGGTCTCGAGGTGGGAAAATGCACCAGGCCACGCCAGGGACCTCTGGCGCGCCGTTGTGGGTGTTCCCCCTTAGGCCACCTCTCTAGCACTTGTCTGGCCCATCTGGTGTCTTTTGGTCCAAAAAAATTCCAACACTTTTCAAGACGTTTGGGCTTCATTTGGTACTAATTTTCTACGAAGTAAGAAACAAGCAAAAACAGCAACTGCCACTTTGGCACTATGTCAATAGGTTAGTCCCAAAAAATGATATAAAGTTGTTATAAAATGATTGTAAAACATCCAAGATTGATAATATAACAACAAGAAACAAGCAAAAATTATAGATACATTGGAGTCATATCATGGTCCTTTAAGTTTTAATGGCATGTACTTTATAGCGTGGAGGATATCTTCGTGGGCCATGTGTATGTGGAGAAGAAAATCTTTGATCCACATGGCCGGGTCAGTTGTACCGTCATATGGTTCAATGTTACGGGCTTAAACCCTTTGGGGAATTAATGTTGCATCACCTTGTATGTGAAACATAGTGGGTGAGTGGCGCCCCTGACTCTGGCTACGTCGTGTTGGAGGTAGGATGGGAACCTTACCTGATGATATCCCCAAACTCTATCGTTATGGTCGAGCAAAGCTTGGTACCCGTCCTGTCCAGTGGGGGTGTGCCCTCTGGATCCATAGATGGATCAAGTGGGTCTTTGGGCCGCGCTAGCTATTTTCTTCCTCTGCGGAGGTGTTCAAGTTGCTACCCAACTTTGGTAGTGGTCGTGTCCCGTCCTCAAGGGGGCAGTCCGGTTGGTCGCCCTAGGCTTGCCTGAGGGGAGTGGGATTGACAGCCTCATCATCGAATTCTGGTAGTAGACTGCGGCATGGATAAATTCTGTCATGACCATGTCGTTCATAGTCGTATCCCACTTCGGCAGCGAGGACTTGCATCCAACGGTCGTTGAGGAAGTATTGCTCGGCTTTGATTTGTTGTTGTCTTATCTTAAGGCTTCAGGTGGTCGCTATGAGTTGCCACTTGAATCATTCCAGGTCCAGCGGGTCTTCGGGGACGATGAAGTCCTGGTCTCCCAGACTAACCTCGTCCTCGAAAAGAGGGAGGTAGTTGTTGTCTTCAGAATCATTGAGGTTGTTGGGATTTTTTGGGTCTATGTGCCCTCCAAATTGTCGTGTTGCTGCCCGAGCGCAGCGGGGTCAGCGAGATCTTCAGGGGTGTCCGATGTAGCGTTTTCGGAGCCCATATTGCCTTTTCTTCCCTTGCTTCCCTTGGATTTTTTGCGCTGACACAAGCGTTTTAGTGGTTCGTCGCAACTGTTTTCATTGAGGTGTCATGGCCGCTCTTCTTTGGAGTGCCATCACCCTTATCACCAGGGGTGTCTAGCATATACACATCGTAGGTGGAGGTGGAAGTCCATCGTCCCGTTATGGGAGGAGCATCTATGTCGACATCTGCGTATGCGTCCTCGGCATGATCTGAGGAGAAATCCAACACATTGGTTAAATCATCGATGGTGGCTATTATGTGGGTGGTGGGTGGGAAATAAAATTCCATATGGCCGGCCTCGAAATCGATCTGATGGTAGGTCGAGGTTGGGTCATCCGTAATATCCAAAGTTTGGATCCAGGCGTGTGTCTTGTTTGATAGTGAGAGTTCGTCCAGTCCAACCTCTGATGTTTTGGAGGACTTGTTCTTGGAAGTGTCAACACAAAGAGCGTTTCTGGCTAGGATTGGCTCCTAGTCCAGGAACATCGTGGTCGGATCCGTGCTCGAGGCATGGTCCGGAAGTGGGAGTTTCGGACATGATGTCGAGAAAGAGGTCTGCAGTCAAGGCATGTGGTGTGCTCCCGTCAAACATGGAGGGCTGACCGGTGACAAAGATGTCCTCAGTGTCGGAGTTATTGTTGGTGATCAAGCAAGCCATCGATCCTTCTCACGATCCCATAGTGGAACTCTCAATGAAAGCACCAATGTCGGTGTCAAAACCGTCAGATCTTGGGTAGGGGGTCCCGAACTTTGGGTCTTGGGTCAATCGGTAGCAGGAAACAAGGAATACGCTACAAAAGTCTGTCTGGACACTAGTGGAGAAGGAAATCGAGCTACCCAACGTCGTCCAGGTCATGCTCCGCTGTCGCCTTCTCCCCTGCCAACATAGGGTTGTCCCAATGTGGGCTCTTAGTTCAGATGACCCGGTCACTTTGCAATAGTTCTTCCACATCAGCCATGCAAAATTATGTAAGGTGTTGTTCAAGCCATGGTAGTCCTAGCCCGCTAAAGAAGAGGACATTGGAATGGACGTCACCAACCCTCCCAGACCGGTAAATTTTTTATCACTCGCATTCCGATTTCCCCCTTTGATAAGGTTCTCCCCCGTTATATATTTTTGCATATTTACAGGTCTGGCTAGAGAAATCCCAGTGGATCAACTGTCCGCTGCCGCTACCCGAAGGCCACACAACGCCCTTGCCGACAGCCATGCTGGTTGAGAAGCCGTATGTAGTGCTGAAGAGGAAGGAGGAGAAGAAATAAGAGAGGAAAGAGATCCGAGGGGGCCTCCTTTCAATGGGTCTCCTGGAAACCACATCCGAGGAAACCTAAGCTCCTTCTTCTCTCGAAGGAGAGATGGAACAGGACGGGGAAGAAAGTGATTCCTCCCACACGAAGAAGTGGGCGACATCCGAAGACACCAAGGGAGGTCCAACTCCCACCTCCCTAAAAACATAGTGCAGGCCCAAGGTGGCCCTATTCGAAGACCTTCCAAACTCTGATGAGGAGTCCAAGAATTTTGAAATGGTCCCTCAAAGGATCCTTAGAGTCAAGCCCCGAGCGAAAAGGTATTAACCCGCAAACTACGGCCTCATTTTCCTTTTTTAGAGGCGTTGTTGTGAGACGCGTTCGTATGCTTTTGAGCATTCCACCGCATGATCTCCCCACCGAACAAAACTTGGAAGGGAACTCTCCGCCAACCGATATGGCATCGCATCCCACAACTCCCTTCCCCATGCAACCGAGGAGGTTGTGGCCCAAAGGACCCTCCCCGAACCGAACACAAGGTGAGGGGATGATGATATTCTGGTCGAGGCTAACACCTCGTCCGCCAATGAGCAGGTGAGTGAATCAATCCTGGCAAACAAGGAGAAAGAGCTCGGCCAACCTGGGCCTTCCTCAAAGTCAGTTCAGGAGGCCTCCGGGCTTCCGAAATCGTCTACTCCGGTTTTTCCAAGAAGAGAAACCGCTCTGCTGCCCTCGGAGCCACCTATGACAGAGCGGGCTCAGATTGGGTGGACGATGATGATGGAGGAGATTTTAAACAACTACTACATCACGAAAGAGCACCACACCCTTCTAGGTGCGACCTTGCAGGGCATCCAATCCTTTGATAGTCGATTGAAGGAAGCTTTCGGCAACCTATGAATAGGTTTTAAGGTAAACTTCACAATGTTTACTGTCTTTTTTACAACTTATTCTTGATTAATGGGTTGGTATGCAATCCCCATGTTTAGTAGTCCTCGGGGCCTGTGTGAGTTTGAATAAACTCAGGCGGGGTCCAAATAGTGGAGATAGAGCATGATTGTTTTTGTTTTTAATGAGCAATAGCCCCCAAGACTCTTGACAGGATGGAGTAAGCATCCAGACAGGGGGGTAGAAAATCTAATAACTTAGGAGGTTGACACATATAAATTTTTAGTGTAGGCCACATCATAGACAACAACACCCAGCGTCGTTGATTTGGCGGAGATGAATTGGAAACTGAAAATCTCCGAGGATGAGCTTGACCGCCTTAACAAGCAGTTTGTCAATGCTCAAGGTAAGTTCGAACTGGACTACTACAAGTACCATCCTCATTCTAGGTGAGGCATTATTATTTATCCTTAGGGACATAATGTGTTTTATGACCATTGCAGTTGTCATTGCGGAGGTCGAGAACCTCAAGGCCAAGCTAAGTAAGGCAAAGCAAGATGTTGTCGAATAGGAAGCAACGATCGAATAGGCCGTGGCTAGTCCGTTATCAACCAAGTCTGCATTTGATAAGCATGAGTCGAGGGTCGCCGAAGTGCAACAAGATCATAGAGACGCCATCACCAAATGTGAGGTCCTCTAGTAGAGAAATAAGGAATAGTCAACCGAGCCGTCTTTGGTTGCTGCGACTGTTGCTACCTCTTGAGCTTGCGTTGGTTTTCCCTTGAAGCAGAAAGGGTGATGCACCGAAGTAGATAAGTATTTCCCTCAGTTGATGAGAACCAAGGTATCAATCTAGTAGGAGGAACAGGAAAGTCACCAATGGAGGCACCTACACAAACAATCAAACTCTTGCACACAATGCTATAAAGGGGTTGTCAATCCCTTCAAGGTTATTTGCAAGGATTAGATGTGATAGAGATAGATGTAAAATATTGAAGAAGGTAAAAAGGTAAATAAATTGCAGCAAGGTATTTTTGGTTTATAGATCTAAAAATATAATATGGAAGGTAGACTCGAGGGCCATAGGTTTCACTAGAGGCTTCTTGCTTTAAGGAAAGTATCAAAGTGGGTGAACAAATTACTGTCAAGCAATTGATTATGAAGATATCCAACACAATGATTATGCATATAGGCATCATGTCCATGTCAAGTGGACCGAAACGATTCTACATCTACTACTATTACTCCACACATCGACCGACTCCTGCCTGCATCTAGAGTATTAAGTTCATAAAGAACAGAGTAACGACTAGGTAAGATGACATGATGTAGAGGGATAAAATCAAGGAATATGATGAAAACCCTATCTTGTTACCGTTGATGGAAACAATACAATACGTGCCTTGCTACCCCTACTTTGTCACTGGGTGAGGACACTACAAGATTGAACCCAAAACTAAGCACTTCTCCCATTGCAAGAATTACCAATCTAGTTGGCCAAACCAAACCAATAACTTGAAGAGACTTGCAAAGAAATGAAATCATGCATATAAGAATTCAGAAACGACTCAAATAATATTCATGGATAATCTGAACATAAACCCACAATTCATCGGATCTCGACAAATATATCGCAAAAGAGTATTACATCGGATATATCTCCATGAAGATCATGAAGAACATGGTATTAAAGCACAAAGAGAGAGAAGAAGCCATCTAGCTACTTGATATGGACCCGTAGGTCTGTGGTGGACTACTCACACATCATCGGAGGGGCAATGGAGTTGATGTAGATGCCCTCCATGATCGGATCCCCCTCCGGCAGATTATCGAAAAAGGCTCCAAGATTGGATCTCTCGGGAACGGAGGATTTTGGCGGCGGAAAAGTATTTACGTGGCTCTTTTTGGTATTGGGGGAATATTTGGGTATTTATAGGATGAAGATTAGGGCTAGAACTCCTGCCAAGGAGTCACAAGCCTGCCAGGCATGATCAGGGGGGTGGCCGCACCCCCTGGCTTGTGGCCTACTGGCCGCTGCCTTGCCTTGCACACCAAGCCTGGTAGATGTCTTTTGTTCCAAAAAAATCATCGCGAAGATTTTATTCCATTTAGAATCTGTTTACTATTCCATATCTACAATACTCAAAAACAAGAAAAAAGCAGAAACTGACACTAGGCTTTAGATTAATAGGTTAGTCCCAAAAATCATATAAAATAGAATATTAATGCATATAAAAACATCCAAAACAATTAATATAATACCATGACACAATCAAAAATTATAGATACGTTGGAGACGTATCAACTGCCCACGAGGCGCGGATGGAAGCGCAAGGTTATCACAAGGAACTCCACCAGATCAAGCGGATTGCGGCCGGTAAGTGATACTTGATTGAATGCCCCTTTGGTGGAAAAAGGTTCATGTTACTCACCTGAGTGTGGCATTCTCCAGGTGCATTTGCAAAGCTCCCAAAGAGTGTTGCAGATGCGTCACGTAACTATGCATCGCAGGATGGAGATGCCAAGCAGCGGCTGTTCTGGGCGCAGTTCGAAACCCCTCAGAAGTCCTTCCTTCTCTCTGATCACTTGAAACAGCTAATGGATCTGCACCGGATAGACGAGCCGGACCTGAAGGACATTTGCATCAGGCTATGGCCTACAGAGCCATTGCCCACCAGCTACTTTGGCTTGTTGTTGAGGATGACTATTGTCGTGCCCCTGGTTGACACTCTAGTCCGCTCTACCTGCACCGAGGGAACTTGGATGGCCTTTGTGAAGACCATAGCACATTGGCCTAAAATAAAGATGATCGAGATGGCGACTAGTCCTCCGCCGCCTGAGAAGGGACATAGACTCCCGACCTATATTTTCTCGATGTTATAGACCGTGCTCGGGCGATAGAGGCCTTATGCTTGAAGGATGTAATTCTTGAGTGAAACTATTGTCTTGTAAAGATAAGTTAACCTTATGTATATCTCAATGCTATGACTTTGCATGATATAAATCATGTTGTGCATTGTTTAATTATGTCTCCTGTGCGGTTGTTTTAATTTGAAAGTTACCACTCGTCGGCTTCAATCCCCTTCTAGATACTAGAAGGGGTGTTTTCAATATCTGCAGAATTGCCCGTGGCCAATGTCTTGGTGCCCGAAAGCGGTAATGCGGAAGAAAACTAGGAAATTAGAATATGGGGCTTTAGTGCTTTCACTTAACCTGAGCTTCACTGTGGGGACTAAGTACTAGCCCCATGTATGTTGAGGTATTTTTATATACCAAGGTAAGAAACTGATCTCACCTCGTTCTTATAACTCCGAACCTTTCGTTTAACACGGGAAACCTCTAAAGATTGTTTTAGTTTAATACTTGTCATCAGATCACAGATCGGTTCATGCTTATTATGTCTGTCGGTTTTCGACTTTCTCCACTAAGGTACTTATCTATACGAACTAGAAGTATAATCACAGTATTTCTCACTTTACCCTTTTAGCCGAACTAGCAGATCGTGAAAAGGGAAACACATGAGTAGGGCAACCCAACTTTTGACCCAACACATTATTCGGAGCCCATGCATATACTGCAATATCCAAGACGCTAGACACTTGAGAATGATTTGGTGTCAGAATGATGCTTGAGGCGACAATAATGTCAAGCCCCTCGGTCAGTTAGCCGGCCGCAGCTGGAAATATGTATCGAACGGGCTTGTTTTTTGGTATGACGAAGCGAATTAAAGAAGGGAAAAAAGATGGCTTATGCATTAGGAATGACTGCCATAGGACCATTAAGATGGGACTTTTATTTCCATATGCTCTTGATGTATTGTCAGTACACTCTTGTTTACCGAAGCAATTGTTACAGACACACATAAATAGGTTTACAAGGATAAAGGATTACACAGGACCTTGGAAGAATGTCTTGATGTCCTTTAGTATGTCTTGATGCACGTCTGCGCCTTTGTTCTCCTGTAGGGTACCCCTTTAGAGGAGGTAATATCCCGCGAGTGGGGTTTTATGAGAAAGAACCTTGAGAAGTCGCCAGACTGCGTGAGCTTGATGCTGCCAAATAGGTCCTGGATGGTACTCGATACTGTCCAAAGACATGTCTGACCGTAGTTCGATTTAGCCGAACACAAAGCCTTTGCGTATAAGGTCCCACAACCACCCATGGTATCTTAAGTGCGAAATTATGCCTTTGAGGTACATACCTCAAGGGTAGCTTGGTCGTGTTGTGGTGGTGTACTCCTATTTGTGTGGAGTGTGAGAGGGCTTAGGGAGCTAAAAGAGAGTGGAGCTCTGCTTACTTGCCTTCCTCGTCTTGGCGGCAGGCCGGGAATTCGACGCCTCATCGCCGAGATGGGCCTCGGACGCCAGAGCTACGATATGTTCTTCTATTCGGAGGGAACGCTCCGTATTGCCGCAGAATGTGATAACCCCTTGGGTCCGGGAATTTTAAGCTTTATATACGTGTAGTGGCGGATGATGCTGAAACATGCGAACATTGTTTGCCCTAGGAGTGTGTGATATCCGCTGCGAAAAGGGAAGATGTCAAAGATCAGATCCTCACTATGGTTCCCGAACACCACTTCCAAAATTATGGTTCTCGAAAGGCGGGCCTCAGCGCCGGGTATTATTCCTTTAAAGGTAGTGTTGCTGGGTTTGATCCTTGATGGATTGACACCCATTTTCTTCACCGTGCCTGCGTAGATAAGGTTGAGGCTACTTCCTCCATCCATGAGGACCCTTATCAAGTGGTATCCGTCCACTATGGGGTCGAGTACCAAAGCCATTGATTCGCTATGCTGAATACTGGTCAGATGGTTAGTGTGGTTAAAGGTGATCGGGTACGCCAACCACGGGTTCAACTTCGGGGCTACAGGCTCTAGGGCGTAGACGTCCCAAAGTGCACACTTTCTCTCGTTTTTTGGTATGTGTGTAACATAGATCATGTTCACAATTTTGACCTCGGGAGGGATTGCTTCTGGCCTCCGCTACTTGGCCTACAAGCCTATTTCTCATGATCCCATAGTGGAACTCTCAATGAAAGCACCAATGTTGGTGCCAAAACCGGCAGATCTCGGGTAGGGGATCCCGAACTATGGGTCTTGGATCGAAGGGTAACAGGAAACAAGGGAGATAGTGTTTACCTAGGTTCGGACCCTCTTAATGGAGGTAAAACCCTACGACCTGATTTGTTTGTATTAATGATTCGGTGTCGAGTATGAACTTGATCTACCTTGAGATCGTATCATATGGTCTAAACCCTAGGAGTAATGAGCTTCACCTGTCCTACACACTAAGATCCCCTGGTTTATATAGATATAGGGATATCTATGGTTTTACAATGTCGGCTACATCAGGAGAAGAATATATGCCGAACTCATTGTTGTGTCCTTGGAGTACATGTCATGGTCTTGGGAGATTTCCATCTTAGTTGTAGCGTCACAGTTTTGGGCCTTCATGGACAATCCAAAAGCAGCCCACTATCTGGCCCATTAGGAATGAGTCGGCAACCCGAGGACACATTAATCTCGAACTCCCTCACCAGGGACCTCGTGGCCTGGAATGCCCTTAGTGCCACATCAGGCGCATTGACAAGAGGAGGAGGTATACAAAGACGGATGGTACCACATAATGAAAACCAGAGGTGCTAGGTGCCCCACCGCTATGTGGGCATGGGCCGATAAGCTCGAGCGTGCCACCGCCAAAGAGCTTGGGTGGGGGCCTGTTGGAAATATTCCCTAGAGGCAATAATAAAATGGTTATTAGTGTATTTCCTTGTTCATGATAATTGTCTATTGTTCATACTATAATTGTGTTAACCGGAAACCGTAATACATGTGTAAATACATAGACCACAACATGTCCCTAGTGAGCCTCTAGTTGGCTAGCTCATTGATCAATAGATGGTCACGGTTTCATGACCGTGGACATTGGATGTCGTTGATAATGGGATCACATCATTAGGTGAATGATGTGATGGACAAGACCCAATCCTAAGCATAGCACAACATCGTGTAGTTCGTTTGCTAAAGCTTTTATAATGTCAAGTATCGTTTCCTTAGACCATAAGATTGTGCAACTCCCGAATATCGTAGGAATACTTTGGGTGTGCCAAACGTCACAACATAACTGGGTGGCTATAAAGGTATGCTACGGGTATCCCCAAAACTATCTGTTGGGTTGGCACGAATCGAGACTGGGATTTGTCACACCGTATGACGGAGAAGTATGTCTCGGCCCACTCGGTAAGACATCATCATAATGAGCTCAATGTGACTAAGGAGTTAGACCCGAGATGATGTGTTATAGAATGAGTAAAGAGACATGCCGATAACGAGATTGAACAAGGTGTAGGGATACTGACGATCGAAACTCGGGCAAGTGTCACACCGATAGACAAAGGGAATTGTATACGGGATTGATTGAATCCCCGACATCATGGTTCATCCGATGAGATCATGTGGAGCATGTGGGATCTAGCATGGGTATCCACATCCTGTTGTTGGTTATTGACCGAAGAGGTGTCTCGGTCATGTCTATGTGCCTCCCGAACCAGTAGGGTCTACACACTTTAGGTTCGATGACGCTAGGGTTATAGGGAAATAACGAACGTGATTACCGAAGGTTGTTTGGAGTCCCAGATGAGATCTTGGATGTCACGAGGAGTTCCGGAACGGTCCGACGGTAAGGAATAATATATAGGAAGTGAGGATTTGGCCACATGAAGTGTTTCGGGAATTACCGGTAACGTACCGGGACCACCGGAAGGGTTCTGGGGGTCCACCAAGTGGGGCCACCAGCCCAGAGGGCTGCATGGGCCGAGAGTGGAAGGGACCAGCCCCAAAGTGGGCTGGTGCGCCCTCCACCCTGGCCCAAGGCACAAGAAAGGTGGGAAGGAGGGGTAACCCTAGGCCTAGATGGGCCTAAGGCCCACCTAGGGCTACACCCTCCCCTCTCCCTCTATGGCTGCCAGCCAGATGGCAAATCTAGGGCCGGCCGCCGCCCCTAGGGTGGGAACCCCAGGGCTGCACCCTCCCTCCCCCTCCTCCTATATATACTAGAGGGTTTTGGGGCTTCCAGACACACGAGTTCTCTCTCTCTCTCTCGGCGCAGCCCTACCCTTCCTATTCCTCGCTCTTTGTAGCGCTTGGCGAAGCCCTGCCAAAGTCCACGTAGCTCCACCGTCACCATGCTATTGTGCTTCCGGAGCTCTCCCTCAACCTCTCCTTCCTCCTTGCTGGATCAAGGCGTAGGAGACATCACCGGGTTGCACGTGTGTTGAACGCGGAGGCGCCGTTGTTCGGCGCTAAGATTGGAGTCCACCGCGATCTGAATCGCTACGAGTACAACTCCACCAACCGCGTTCTTGTAACTCTTCCACATAGAGATCTTCAAAGGTATGAAAATGCAATCTCCCCTTACTCATTTCTGGTGTCTCCATAGATAGATCTTGGTGGTCGTAGGAATTTTTTGATTTACTACTATGTCTCCCAATAGTGGCATCATGAGCTAGGTCTATGCGTAGAATCTATGCACGAGTAGAACACAAGTTGTTGTGGGTGTCGATCTTGTTAATATGCTTGCCGTTACTAGTCTTATCTTGATTCGATAGTATTGTGGGATGAAGCAGCCCAGACCAACTTTACACGTATGCTTACGTGAGACCGGTTCCACCGTCTGACATGCACTTGTTGCATAAGGTGGCTAGTGGGTGTCTGTCTCTCCCACCTTAGTCGGATCGGATTCGATGAAAAGGGTCCTTATGAAGGGTAAATAGCAATTGGCATATCACGTTGTGGTTTTGGTGTAGGTGAGAAACGTTGTTGCTAGAAACCTATAGCAACTACAAATTAGAGGACGTCTGACTTGTTTTTGCAACATATGCCTTGTGATGTGATATGGCCAAAGGATGTGATGTGATGCATTGTGATGTATGAGATTGATCATGTTCTTTTAATAGGATTCACGACTTGCATGTCTATGAGTATGACAACCGGCAGGAGCCATAGGAGTTGTCTTATTTTATTGTATGACCTACGTGTCAATCATAAATGCCATGTAATTACTTTACTTTATTGCTAATCGTTAGCCATAGTAGTATAATTAATAGTTGGCGAGACAACTTCATGAAGACACGATGATGGAGATCATGGTGTCATGCTAGTGACAGTGATGATCATGGTGCCCCGAAGATGGAGATCAAACGAGCAAGATAATATTGGCCATATCATGTCACTATATTGATTGCATGTGATGTTTATCATGTTTAAATCTTATTTTCTTAGAACAACGGTAGTAAATAAGATGATCTCTCAATAAAATTTCAAGAAATGTGTTCACCCTAACTGTGCACCGTTGCTAAGGATCGTTGTTCCGAAGTACCACGTGACGATCGGGTGTGATAGGTTCCAACATTCACATACAACGGGTGTAAGCCAGATTTACACACGCGAAACACTTAGGTTGACTTGACGATCCTAGCATGTACAAACATGGCCACGGAACATAGAAGACCGAAAGGTCGAACATGAGTCGTATAGTAGATGCGATCAACATGGAGATGTTCACCATGGATGACTAGTACGTCTCACGTGATGATCGGACACGGGCTAGTTGACACGGATCATGTATCACTTGGATGACTAGAGAGATGTCTATCTAAGTGGGAGTTCATTAAATAATTTGATTATGTGAACTTAATTATCATGAACTTAGTCTAAAATTGTCTTTACTATCTATATTGTAGATCCAATGGCCAACTCTAATGTCACCCTCAACTTCAACGCGTTCCTAGAGAAAACCAAGCTGAAATATGATGGAAGCGACTATGCAGACTGGGTCCGTGGCTTGAGGATCATCCTCATAGCTTCCAAAGATTGTATGTCCTTGATGCACCGCTAGGTGACGCATCCATTTCCCCAGCAGATCAAGACGTTATGAACGCTTGGAAGTCATGCTGCGATGATTACTCCCTTGTTCAGTGCGACATGCTTTACAATTTAGAACCGGGGCTCCAAAAGCGTTTTGAGCAACACGGAGCATATGAGATGTTCCAAGAGCTGAAACTGGTTTTCCAAGCTCATGCCCAGGTCGAGAGATATGATGTCTCCGACAAGTTCTCCAGTTGTAAGATGGAGGAAAACAGTTTTGTCACTGAGCACATACTCAAAATGTCTGGGTTGCACAACCGCTTGAACTCAAAATGTCTGGGTTGCACAACCGCTTGACTCAGCTGGGAGTTAATCTCCCGGATGACTCGGTCATTAACAGAATCCTCCAGTCGCTTCCACCTAGCTACAAGAGCTTTCTGATGAACTAGAACATGCAGGGTATGGAGAAGTCCATTCCTGAGTTGTACTCGATGCTGAAATCAGTGGAGGTCGAGATCAAAAAGGAGCATCAAGTGTTGATGGTGAATAAGACCACTAGTTTCAAGAAAGGCAAGGGTAAGAAGAACTTCAAGAAGGACGGCAAAGTTGTTGCTGCACCCGGTAAGCAAGTTGTCGGGAAGAAGAACAATCATGGACCCAATCCTGAGACTAAGTGCTTTTATTGCAAGGGTACTGGTCACTGGAAGCGGAACTACCCCAAGTACTTAGCGGATAAAAAGGCCGGCAACGTTAAAGGTATATGTGATATACTTGTTATTGATGTGTACCTAACCAGTGCTTGTAGTAGCTCCTGGGTATTTGATACCGGTGCAGTTGCTCACATTTGTAACTCCAAGCAGGAGATGCGGAATAAGCGCAGACTGGCAAAGGACAAGGTGACGATGCGCGTCGGGAATGGTTCCAAGGTCGATGTGATCGCCGTCGGCACACTACCTCTACATGTACCTTTAGGATTAGTTTTAAACCTCAATAATTGTTATTTAGTATCATATTTGAACATGAACATTGTATCTGGATATCGTTTGATGCGAGATGGCTACTCATTTAAATCTGAGAATAATGTTTGCACTATTATATGAGAGAAATGTTTTATGGTCATGCCCCGTTGGTCAACGGTTTATTTTTAATGAATCTCGAACGTGATGTTACACATGTCCATAGTGTGAGTACCAAAAGATGTAAGGTTGATAATGATAGTCCCACTTACATGTGGCACTGCCGCCTTGCTCATATTGGTGTTAAATGCATGAAGAAGCTCCATGCTGATGGACTTTTAGAGTCTCTTGATTTCGAATCATTTGACATGTGCGAACCATGCCTCATGGGCAAGATGACCAAGACTATGTTCTTCGAAACAATGGAGCGAGCAACTAACTTGTTCGAGATAATACATACCGATGTATGCAGTCCAATGAGCATCGAGGCTCGTGGTGGCTACCGTTATGTTCTCACCCTCACTAATGACTTGAGCATATATGGGTATGTCTACTTAATGAAACAAAAGTCCGAAACCTTTGAAAGGTTCAAGGAATTTCAGAGTGAGGTAGAGAATCAACGTGACAGGAAAATAAAGTGCCTACAATCTGATCGTGGTGGAGAATATTTAAGTCACGAGTTTGGCACGCACCTAAGGAAATGTGGAATTGTTTGACAACTCATGCCGCCTGGCACACCTCAGCGAAATGGTGTGTCTGAACGTCGTAATCGCACTCTATTGGATATGGTGCGATCTATGATGGCTCTTACCGACATACCACTGTCATTTTGGGGGTATGCATTAGAGACTGCCACATTCACTTTAAATAGGGCATCGTCAAAGTCCGTTGAGACGACACCGTATGAATTATGGTTTGGAAAGAAACCTAAGCTGTTGTTTCTAAAAGTTTGGGGATGCGATGCTTATGTGAAGAAACTTCAACCTAAGAAGATCGAACCCAAAGCGGAAAAGTGTGTCTTCATAGGATATCCCCAAGAGACTATTGGGTATACCTTCTACCTCAGATCCGAAGGAAAAGTCTTTGTTGCCAAGAATGGATCCTTTCTCGAGAAAGAGTTTCTCTCGAAAGAAGTAAGTGGGAGGAAAATAGAACTTGATGAGGTAATCATACCTCCACTCGAACCAGAGAGTAGCGCAGCATGGGAAGTTGTTTCCGTGGAGCCTACACCGGCTGGAGAGGAAGTTAATGATGATGATCATGAAACTTCAGATCAAGTTACTATTGAACGTCGAAGGTCCACTAGGACACGTTCCGCACCAGAGTGGTACGGCAACCCTGTCCTAGAGATCATGTTGTTGGACAACAGTGAACCTTCGAACTACGAAGAAGCGATGGCGGGCTCGGATTAAAACAAAAGGCTTGAAGCCATGAAATCCAAGATAGGATCCATGTATGGGAATAAAGTATGGACTTTGGTGGACTTGCCTGATGATAAGCGAGCCATTGAAAATAAATGGGTCTTTAAGAAGAAGACTGACGCGGATGGTTATGTGATCGTCTATAAGGCTCAGCTTGTTGCTAAGGGTTATCAACAAGTTCAAGGAATTGACTATGATGAGACTTTCTCACCTGTAGCGATGTTGAAGTCCATCCGAATCATGTTAGCAATTGCCGCATTTTAGGATTATGAGATCAGGCAAATGGACGTCAAAACGGCATTTCTTAATGGCTTCCTTAAGGAAGAACTGTATATGATGCAGCCGGAAGGTTTTGTCGATCCTAAGGATGCTAACAAGGTATGCAAGCTCCAACACTCCATCAATGGGCTGGTGCAAGCATCTTGGAGTTGGAACATTCGCTTTAATGAGGTGATTAAAGCGTTTGGGTTTATATAGGTTTATGGAGAACCCTGTATTTACAAGAAAGTGTGTGGGATCTCTGTAGCATTTCTCATATTATATGTGGATGACATACTGATAATGGGAAATGATATAGAACTTTTGGAGAGCGTAAAGGCCTACTTGAATAACTGTTTTTCAATCAAAGATCTTGGATAAGCTGCTTACATATTAGGCATTAAGATCTTTCACAAAGCACATACCTTGACAAAGTATTGAAGAAGTTCAATATGGATCAGTCCAAGAAGGGGTTCTTGCCTATGTTGTAGGGTGTGCGATTGAGGACGACTCAATGCCCGACCACGACAAAGGATAGAGAAGAGATGAGTGTCATCCCCTATGCTTTAACCATAGGCTCTATTATGTATGTCATGCTCTGTACTAGACCTGATGTGAACCTTGCCACATGTGAAGCGGAGTACATAGCTGCTTCAGAAGCAGCCAATGAAGGAGTCTGGATGAAGGAGTTCATCACCGACCTAGGAGTAATTCCCAATGCGTCGGGTTCGATGACTCTATTCTGTGACAACATTGGAGCTATTGCCCTTGACAAGGAGCCCAGGTTTCACAAGAAGACAAGACACATCAAGCAGCGCTTCAACTCCATTCATGATTACATTCAGGAAGGCGATATACATATTTGTAAAATACATACCGATCTGAATGTTGCAGATCCGTTGACTAAACCTCTCACGAGCGAAACATGATCAACACCAGAACTCTATGGGTGTTCGATTCATCACAATGTAACTAGATTATTGACTCTAGTGCAAGTGGGAGACTGTTGGAAATATGCCATACAGGCAATAATAAAATGGTTATTATTGTATTTCCTTGTTCATGATAATTGTCTATTGTTCATGCTATAATTGTGTTAACCGGAAACCGTAATACATCTGTGAATACATAGACCACAACATGTCCCTAGTGAGCCTCTAGTTTGCTAGCTCGTTGATCAATAGATGGTCATGGTTGACCATGGACATTGGATGTCATTGATAACGAGATCACATCATCAGGAGAATGATGTGATGTACAAGACCCAATCCTAAGCATAGCACAAGATCGTGTAGTTCATGTGCTAAAGCTTTTCTAATGTCAAGTATCGTTTCCTTAGACCATGAGATTGTGCAACTCCAGGATACTATAGGAATACTTTGGGTGTGCCAAATGTCACAACGTAACTGGGTGTCTATAAAGGTATGCTACGGGTATCCCCGAAAGTATCTGTTGGGTTGGCACGAATCGAGACTGGGATTTGTCACTCCATATGACAAAGAGGTATCTCTGGGCCTACTCGGTAAGACATCATCATAATGAGCTCAATGTGACTAGGAGTTAGCCACAGGATGATGTGTTACAGAACGTGTAAAGAGACTTGTCGGTAACGAGATTGAACAAGGTATAGGGATACCGACGAATGAATCTCGGGCAAGTGTCATACCGATAGACAAAGGGAATTGTATACGGGATTGATTGAATCCCCGACATCATGGTTCATCCGATGAGATCATCGTGGAGCATGTGGGAGCCAACATGGGTATCCAGATCCCGCTGTTGGTTATTGGCCGGAGAGATGTCTCGGTCATGTCTTCATGCCTCCCGAACTCGTAGGGTCTACACACTTAAGGTTCGATGACGCTAGGTTTATAGGGAAATAATGAACATGGTTACCGAAGGTTGTTCGGAGTCCCGGATGAGATCCAGGATGTCACAAGGATTTCCGGAATGGTCCAGAGGTGAACAATAATATATAGGAAGTGACGATTTGGTCACCGAATGTGTTTCGGGAATTACCGGTAACATACCGGGACCACCGGAAGGGTTCCGGGGGTCCACCAAGTGGGGCCACCAGCCCCAGAGGGCTGCATGTACCAAGAGTGGAAGGGACCAGCCCCAAAGTGGGCTAGCGCACCCTCCACCCTGTCCCAAGGCACAAGAAAGTTGGGAAGGAGGGGTAACCCTAGTCCCAGATGGGCCTAAGGCCCACCTAGGGCTACGCCCTCCCCTCTCCCTCTCTGGTCGTCGGCCAGATGGCCAATCTAGGGTCGGCCGCAGCCCCTAGGGTGGGAACCTAGGGCTGCGCCCTCCCCCCTCCTCCTATATATACTGGAGGGTTTGGGGGCTGCCAGACACACGAGTTCTCTCTCTCTCTCGGTGCAGCCCTACCCTTCGTCTTCCTCAGTCTCTATAGCGCTTGGCAAAGCCATGCCAGAGTCCACGTAGCTCCACTGACCATGCTGTCATGCTGCCGGAGCTCTCCCTCAACCTCTCCTTCCTCCTTGCTGCATCAAGGTGTAGGAGATGTCACCGGGATGCACGTGTGTTGAACGCGGAGGCGCCGTTGTTTGGTGCTCAGATCGGAGTCCATCGCGGTCTGAATCGCTGCGAGTATGACTCCACCAGCTGCATTCTTGTAACACTTCCGTTAGAGATCTTCAAAGGTATGAAGATGCAATCTCCCCTTACTCATTGCTCTCCATAGATAGATCTTGGTGGTCGTAGAAATTTTTTTGATTTACTACTACGTCTCCCAACAGGGCCTAGCTAAATGTCCTGCATGGACACGCACCTCTGCCAGCAAGAGGCTGGTCGGCTCGTCGAGCGCTGAGAGGTGGAGGATACGGAAAACTCCCTCCGCATTGGGAAGCCACCACGCACCAGGGAGCTGCTGGTGAGAGGTTGCCGCTTTACTGCTCCCCGCTCAAGAAGGGGTTATTATTAGTTTAGTTTTTATTCATTGTACGTATTAGTTAAGTACTATCATCACGTATATGTGATGATATATATTCATCTATATATATGTGTGTGTGTGTGTGTCATGTCTACGGTGAGCTATTGAATAATTAATATATATTATTACTTTCACATTTCTATCTGTTTTCGTACGGATTTTGTGTCTCTAGTAGTTACACATATTGAAACATAACAATAGAATATAAATCATTCACATATCAAAACATATCAACATTATGATTGTTGTCCAGACATTGGGATCGACATCAAAATGATTCAAAAAATAAAACAGTCCATGACCACACTAACCTACGGAAGCTCTAGGCTCTACCTGAACTCGGTTAGGCGTTCGTCCATGCAGTTTACACGCTCACGTTATAGCTGGAGCTCGATCTCGAGCTCCAAGCTGGCTACTTCGTCAGAGATTACCATCTCGACGATGCGACGGACATTTCCTTCTACTCCGCCCCGCTGGACACTTGGGCCAAGGAGGCGCTCGAGCCTACCGACCAGCTCATCGATAGCTAGGCGGCGCAAACAATGCAAACAGCGTGACTCATGCGAACAGCATGTCTGGCGTCCGGTGCAAGTACGGTGTGGTCGTGCTCTAGTGCAAGTACTAAGCAGACGGCCGCTGCCCATTCTTGGCAAGAAATCAGGCTACTGACGTATCATGGACACACCTGTAACGTCATGTCTGGTGGGACAGTGATACGTCTCCAACATATCTATTATTTTTGATTGTTCCATGTTGATACATTATCATTATAGGATACTTTGCGGGCATTTGTTTACCAATTTATAACATTTTTTAGCACTGATATGTCCCCAACGTATCGATAATTTATGAAGTATCCATGCCATATTCACCTATGTTTATAATACTTTTATATGGTTATGATGCACTTTATATGATTTACTTAGAACTAACTCGGACTGACGTTGTTTTAAGCAGAACTACCGTGGTGTTGTCTTTGTGTAGAAAATGAAAGTTCTCAGAATCGCCCAAAACTTTTGATGATTTGTTTTGGAACGAAAGAGGCACTAGACGCTTCATGTCTGGGCCAGAAGAGTCATGAGGTGGCCACCCTCCACCAGGGTGCGCTAGACCCCCAAACCGTGCCCTGGTGGACCGTGGTCACCTTGTGGCCCATCTTCGCATGAAACCAATGTGAAAATTCCAATAAATATATAAACCATCAGAAATAACCCTAGACTCCTCATTCCACCAACGCAAAGGCTTTGTATCGATGAAAAACTAATCTTGAGAGAAATTGTACCCTGCCGGAGAGGGTAGATCATCTTCGGTGGCCATCTTCATCAACCCAGCGGAGTCCATGATGAGGAGGGAGTAGCCCACTATCGGTGTCAAAACCGGCGGATCTTGGGTAGGGGGTACTTAGCTGTGAGTCTAGGATCGATGGTAACAAAGGGATGAAGGAGACGATGTTTACCCAGCTTTGGGCCCTACTATGGAGGTAAAACCCTACACCATGCTCGATTATATTGATGGTATGAAGGTTACAGAGTTATCTACCTTGAGATCAGATAGCTAAAAGCCTAGATGAGTTTCTCTGCCCTACAATCTAAAACCCTCTCGCTTATATAGATGCCAGGGGTCCCTAGGGTTACACATAGTCGGTTGCCCACCGGAGGGAAAATATGCCTAATCTAATATCTTAAAGTTGAAAGACACGCCATGGCTCCTGAGGTCTCCTCTATAGCGATGGGGCCTTCGATCAATCCAATCCTCACGGAGCAGCCCAGGAGTCTGGCCCATGAGAAATAGGCCGACAGTCCGAGGACCCCTTAATCCTGGACTCCCTCAATAGCCCCCGGACTAGCCTCCAATGTTGAGGTATATTATCCGGACAATCTCGCACGTCGAAGTCTTTGGCTTGCGAGGCGAGTCCCTCTATCCATTCTTGTTCGGCAACCATCCCGTCCTTGGTGAACCCACAAACATTGAGAACTTGCGGGACCCACTGTAGTAACTTCCAGCGCTTGTCGATCCTTGTGCGCCGAGGGAAGACAAGCGGTCCGACAACTTTTTACAAGATTTTCCTTCGCACAAAGGAGGTACCACCCATTTAAACAAGCCGAATCCTGGTCTGGGCCACATCTTCCTCTTCTTCCCATCAGAAAAAACATCAAGCGAGAGATCACCACAGAAACATGGCGAGCGTCCCCAACTCTTCCTCGCGTCCTTACAGCTCTCGTCCCAGGGATTGGGCAAGTTTATACGTATCCCTCCTTCGGGTGCGAGACCTCGAGACGCAAGGTTATCTTCCTTCCTCTGATCTGGTGGCAACTCATGATGGTTTGACTTATTTTGACAATGAAGCCTTCGCGGAGAACTTTTATAATCCCCACAAGAGAGAGAGGGTATGCTTCATGTTATTCCTCTTGCGGGGCCTGGGGTTCCCCATTCATCCTTTCCTGAGGAGATTAGTGGAGTTTTATACGATCCAGCTCCATCATCTCACCCCCTGGATCTATTATGCATATATAGGGATTTGTTTCCCTTTGCAAGATGTTTTTGGTCTGCGAGGAACACTTTGGATTATGGATGAAATACTTCTGCCTTGTCCCCCGCACTCGGGGTGAGACAATTTGGGAAGTCGGAGGGGCCAAAGTATGTCGTATAGCCGGGACAAGGTATCCAGTGGGGACACCGAACAAGGAGTCCAAAGAATGGTCCTCGGAATGGTTCTATATCGAGGATGTTCCCCTATTCGATCTAGCTCAGAGGGGTTTGCCCAAATACTCTGATGCCCCTTTGAGGAAAAGGTACAACTGGCGACCGAAGAGTTCATCCCAAGAGGATGGTGCCAAAGTGGAACACTTGGATGCCCATGTCAGGTTAATGGCTCATCACAAGCTAACCGTGATTGATGTGATGGTTGCCACCATCACCCGACGCGTTAAACGTCTTCAGCAAAGGATACACCCTTTGTGACATTACAACGAAACAAGGGACACCACTCGCTCCCGACGGCTGGGCCCTGCCAATCAAGCGGCATTAGCGACCACACTTGCTGACCTGTTCAAAGGGAAAACAGAAGACGTTGCTCGACTACTAATTAAGGAAGGCTACTCGAGTTACAACCCCATAGAATGGGTAAGCCTTTCGACTTTGTGACCTGAGTTCGGCTTTGTTATTTGCCCCTTTTGACCGAAGCTTTTATCCCGTGCAAATAGGAATGGAGGAGCTTTGTCGAGACAGTCAGTTGTCCGCCCCCAACCAGATACTATTCTCATGATGACGATCCAAGATTCCATGACGATCCGGAGCTGTCAATTGAGTTTGAAGACGGGGTCTTTTACCAAGAGAGCCTTGATCGTTCCAAGGTAGCTATGATAGCCAATCACCCCAGATCCCTCCCTTCCTCTATTACATGCAAGAAGAAAAATTCTCCCCGTAAAAGGCAAGCGTCCTCTGTCGACCCGACTGCGCCAGCTTCTGCTCCCAAGTGTCTTCGGTCCTTGCAACGAATGTCGACCACGGCAGCAATGCCTGAACTAGGCATCAACAGGAATCATTCAAGTGAGCCGGCCGTGGGGATGACCCCAACCAGTCCTTCAAACAAAAGGTACTTCGATCGGCCACTTAATTTATGTTTATCATGGTCGATAGGATATCACAGAGGATCTCATGTCAAAATACTCAGGAAATGAGTACAACCATCTTCTATCAAGAACATTGCCGGGGTGCCTTGCAACTCATGACTCAAGGTCTTTTTCTCATGCTGAACCTGCTGAGGAGGCCCCTGTGGTCAACCAGGCCCCTAAGGATTCCGAGGATGCGGTATTAGTCACTAAATCCGAGGTAGAAAGTGCGATGAACCACTAGCGGCGACGAGAAGCCCTACACCGCCCGGTGTTTTCCAAACAAGAGTTTAGTGCTCTATGTTCTACAGACATGCACATTGAAGCTTCCCGAGCTGGGCTTGGGGAAGCCGTGAAATTGATATCGTCCAGCCTGAAGGTGAGTGATTGGTTTTAAGAATCTGGACACATATGTAAACCCAGTAGCTCCTGAGGCTTGAATTGGTCAGGATGGCGGAGTTAAGGATCCGCATATTGTTTTAATGATGATGTAGGCCTCAAGGCAGCAGAATGAGCAATTGGCCCATGAATTGGAGGCGAGCCGAACACAGGTGGAAGCCGTGAAGGCGGAACTTAAACAAGTGAAGAAGTTTACCCGGGAGGCGCATGGTAAGTATATCTGTTCTACCAATCTTAGTATATAGTCCCGTGCTGATGCGGGGGTGCTTTGTACCAGCTGAGTCTATAGGGCAGTTGCAAAAAGATTTAGATGCGGTCCGAGAATCTCAGAGGTATGCCAAGTCCCAGTATGAGGACGACTGCCTTTCATTGCAATGAAACCTTGATGAGAGGAAACGCCTCCAAGCAGAAAACAAGCAGCGGGCTGAAGACATTGAGAGTTTAAAGACTCAATTGGCCCAGACCCAAGAAGAGAACCAAAAATTACAGAGGAGAATGTTCGGTAAGTGTGACTATAACGTCGAAGGGTACCTCTCATACATGAAGTTTAATGGACATGCCTTGTCTCATGTATATGTCTCCTAACCGGGCAGCCTGAAGAAGAGATCGGATCCTACCAGGGGAGCGTTCTAAAGGAACTGCCCGCCGTACATGAGCGATCTTGGAAGGCTATGAAGAGCATAATAAAAGTGCTATGGCCCATCGAGAATCCTTTGGAGGGGATGGCCGAACTGGCTGATCGGTTCAAGGGAGCCCGGAGTCGGTTCAAGCTACGGAAGACATCGGCCTGCCGGGAGGGAGCACGAGAGGCGTGGGCGATGATCAAGACCTGTTATACTAGCCTTAACGCCGAGCATATGGCTCGGGTTGGGACAGCAGGGCCTGATGGGCAAGAAGTGCCACTTCACTTGGTGTATGACCAAGTGATGCATGCCGCTCATCTCTCACAGGAAGATTGCGCCATTGATATCTTAATAGACAATCTTGACCAGCAGCCAGATGTGTGATTTTATGTAACTATGTACTCGAAATCAAAAATTGATCTGTATGTGTTGTAGACTTTGTCTTAATCGACCATCTCGGATTCAACCTCCTGCACTAAGAGCATGGGACTGTTCCTTGTAAAATATCCCTTGATAAGAGGGAATTATTTTGAGGAACCAGGCAATCTGGCCATTTGGTGCGAACAGACAAAAGGTGCACATGGAGATATGTTATATTACTACTTAGCCTAAGAAACATCTTCCAAAGAAAATAGTACCTCTATCGGTACATTCCTTCAGGCTACTACGTAAATCGTAGATAGTAGGGATGTAGACTGCTAGTATGTGACTAATAGCTTTTGTGAGAAAAGAAGCTCGAGTAATGGTGATAACAACCATAATTTTATTTGTTTCTTCCGTCGTAGCCGACCAATTTTTTGACGAAGATAGCTAGTTTTGGCTTCACCAGTCTGAGGTACGTATCCGGATAACCCGGTCGTAACAACCGCAGAGGTGCTGCATTTACCCCCTAGCCGAACAATCGAGAACCTAGAGGGTAAACACAGGAGCGAGGCAACCCAGCTTGGCATAAATCTTAGTTCAAATTGATGCATATAATGGCTTAAAATCGACAAATAAATGTGAATAGATGCTTAAAATATATAATCATCTGCTTCGGGAAGAAGCCCCCAGGTGTTTTATTCGTATTTAACATTTGGGGATGTATGCCGAAAAACTTAACATGATCTCGGTTTAGCCGAACATAGTCCTTGGAAGAGAAAACTCGAACCTACCAAAAATCAAGGTGGGAGGAAAGGGAAATAAAAAGAAAGAAAAGAAAAAGGAGGGTAAAAAGTATGACGACACCGGTCTAGCCGTAGAAGTGCCAAAGACGAGCTGCGTTCCATGGGTTTGGTTCGAGGCGGTTATTTGGCTGGTTTCGAAGACGGTAAGCCCCTCCTACGAGTACTCCGTCAATTATGAAGGGGTCCTCCCATTTGGGATTGAGTTTATGCTTCTGCTTCTTCGGGAGCCGTAAGACGAGTTCACCCACATTATACGCTTTAGCCCTGACCTCCCTGCTCTGGTAACGCCGGGCCTGTTGTTGATAGAAAGTAGAGCGAGCCCGAGCTATGTCGCGCTCTCCTTCTAAGGAGTCCAAGTCGTCCTGCCAATCCATCTCGGCCTTCTTTTCTTCATACATGCACACCCTTGGTGCTTCGTGAATAATATCATAGGGAAGACTGCTTCTGCCCCGTAGACCATGAAGAACGGTGTGTATCCCGTTGATCGATTCGGGGTGATACGCATGCCCCACAGAACGGAGTCAAGCTCCTCTACCCAATGGCAGTCGGACTCATGAAGGGATCAGACTAGACGTGGTTTAATACCACTCATGATGAGATTGTTGGCCCGTTCGACTTTTCCATTGGTCTGAGGGTGATACACCGATGCGTAATCGAGCTTGATGCCCATTTTTGTGCACCAGTCTTTTACCTCTTGGGCGGTGAAGTTGGATCCATTGTCCGTTATTATACTGTGCGGGACGCTGTAACGGTGTACCACGCCTGATATAAAGTCGATTACTAGTCCGTACTTGGCTGATTTGACAGGTTTTGCTTCGATCCATTTGGTGAACTTGTCAACCATGACCAGTTGATATTTATTATTCTTGGTCCCCTCTTTAAGTGGTCCAACCATATCTAGCCCCCAGAACGCAAAAGGCCAGGTAATCAGAATAGTTCGAAGAGCTATTTGGGGCATGTGACTTTGATCTGCAAAAAGTTGACATCCCACGCAATGTTGGACAAGTGACTAGGCGTCCGCTCGAGCAGTGGGCCAAAAGAAACTAACATGAAATGCCTTGCTTAGTAAGGCCCTTGCCGGGGCGTGATGGTCGCCCATTCCAGTGTGGACTTCGACCAAGAGCTGTCTTCCTTCTTCCTTAGATACGCACCGCTGAAGTACTCTGGGTGCTTTTGTTGTATAGCTCACCCTCGTGGACTTTATAGGCCTTGGATCGCCGAATTATGCATCTCACCTTTGTCTGGTCGTCGGGGAGTTATTTGTGAAGAAGGTAAGTGAGGAAGGGCTCGCTCCATCATGCGATTACTGCCATGACCTCATGAGCCGAAGGCGTTTCGTCCATTACGGAGACGCCTATGATTTGGTCGTCTAGTTCATTTATAGGGGAACAACCTCTTCCGCGTTGATGGGCCCGGCGCCCTTATTATCGTCTTGCCAAACCACCAATGTCTTGAAGACCCATTCCAGGAAAAAAAATGGGACAGGGTCGCATTTGTCCCCCATGCAGGCTAGTATGTCAATGGCTTGGTTGTTGTCTCTAGCGACATGATGGAATTCTAGCCCCTCGAACCGTGCGCATATTTTAAGGATGGTGTTTCTATATGCCGACATCTTCAGGTTTTTGGCATCGCATTTGCCGTTGATTTGAGAGATGGCCAAGTTGGAGTCTCCCCGTACCTCCAGCCATTGTATGCCCACTGAAGCTGACATCAGAAGACCGTGCAAAAGTGCTGCGTATTCGGCTGCATTGTTGGAATCAGCATAGATGATTTGCAACATGTATCGGACATTGTCGCTTGTGGGGGTGTGAGAATAACTCTAGCCCCGAGTCCGTCCAATGTTTTGGATCTGTCGAAGTACATCGTCCAATGGGAGTATGTACTATATTCCCTGGGGAGCTCGGCCTCCGTCCACTCGGCGAGGAAATCTGCCAACACCTGAGACTTAATAGCTCATC
Source organism: Hordeum marinum (assembly GCA_022496015.1). NCBI lineage: Eukaryota > Viridiplantae > Streptophyta > Magnoliopsida > Poales > Poaceae > Hordeum > Hordeum marinum. The sequence continues at coordinate 231,610,907 of CM039672.1, read as the reverse complement.
ACGGCTTGTAGACGATTTCGAAAGGAAGGAGGTCACTGAACCATTTGGCTATGAGGCACGTGGCGTCCCTGTTATTGATTATATCGTTCTGGGGTACTTTAGATTCCACAATGATTGAACACTCGTGAAAGTAATGTCTGAGTTTCCATGATGCCATAAATACTGTATAGGCTATCTTCTTGTAATGTTGGTAGTTGGACTTGCATTGCGTTAGTACTTCGGACACATAGTAGACCGACTTCTATATCCGGAGTTTGTGACCCTCCTCCTCTATGTCGACGATGAGCACCGCGCTAACTAATTGGTTGGTGACCGATATGTACAATAACATTAGTTCACCGACGCCTGGTGCTATGAGTATGGGGTTGCTTGCCAGCAGTGTTTTTGATTTCTTCTAATGCAGCCATTGCTTCATCGGTCCACTCAAAATTGTTGGTTCATTTCAGCAACCTGTAGAGCGGTAAAGCCTTCTCACCGAGGTGGGAAATAAAGAGGCTTAACACCGCCATGCAACCCTTCAAATTTGGACATGCTTTAGCTCTGTGGGAATTGCAAGTTTTGATAGGGCACGGATCCTAGCCGGATTCCCTTCTATTCCTCTATGGGAAAAAATGAATCCGAGCAGTTTACCAGCTGGAACTCCGAAGACACATTTCTTCAGATTGAGTCGTATATTGTACTCACGTAAGCTGGCAAAGGTTTTCCTTAAGTCATCAATCAACTGGCTGACATGTTTGGTTTTAATTACCATGTCGTCCTCGTATGCCTCGATTGTTTTACCGACCTATTTTTCGAGACAAGTCTGGATCATGCGCTGGTATGTAGCCCTAGGTTTTTTAAGCCCAAGAGGCATTGTGTTGAAGTAGAATGGCCCGTAGGGAGTGATTAATGCAATTGCAGCTTGATTGGATTCCTTCGTTCTGATCTGATGGTATCCGGAATAAGCGCCGAGGAAGCACAATAAGTCGTGTCCGGCTCTGTTGCCAATAATCTGGTCTATGTGTGGTAATAGGAAAGTGTCCTTAGGGCAGGCCTTGTTAAGGTCTTTAAAGTCGACGCACGACCATCGGGATTTATCTTTCTTCGGTACCATCACCAGGTTTGCCAACCAGTCGGGGTGCTTGCTCTCCTGTATGAATCCGGCCTCTAGCAATTTGACTAGTTATTCACCCATAGCTTGCCATTTGGGATCGGAAAAGCGGCATAGAGTCTGTTTGACGGGCTTGAAGCTTGCGATTACATTCATACTATGTTCTGCTACCACCGTGGGATTCCTGGCATATCGGAAGGATGCCAAGCGAAGATGTCCTAGTTTTCTCGTAAGGACGCTCTTAGCGCCTCGTCCACCATGCGGTCCAGCTGAGCTCCAATAGACACTATCTTATTGGGGTCCATTAGGTGTACCTGAAATTTAAAAATTTCATCTATAGGTTTAAAGGACGTGGGTTTGGTCCTTTTGCTAAGGATCACATCGTCCTTGTCCACTATTGAACGGAGTGTGGTTAATTCCTCATCAGCAAAGGTCTCAGCTAGTGCCACGAGGGCGAGCGCTGCTGTTTCGTTCGCAGCTCAAAGGGCTATATTCGGATCACTGGCGATTGTGATTACCCCGTTTCGGCCTGGCATCTTGAGCTTCATATACCCCTAATGTTGTATAGATTAGAATTTTGTTAAGGTGTCACGCCCCAATAGGGCATGGTAGCCACTGGGGAAGGGCACGATATGGAAGAGAAGTCCTTAAGATCGGTAGCTTTCGAGCGTGTCGAACACTACGTCCAGGGTGATATGTCCTAAACAACGCACCTCCTTCCTAGGGATGTTCCCCTGGAAGGTTGTGTTACTATGCTCGATGCGGGATCGGTCGAACTGCATTTTTTCCAGGGTGTCTTTGTAGATGAGGTTTAAACCAGGCATTAGCACTTTCTGCAGCATGAAACAATCGACGATGGGGTTTAGGACCAATGTGATTGGTGTATGACCGGGACGGATGGTTGGTTGGTCAGTATCTTCAAAGGTGATGGGTATGTCTGCCCACGAACTTGTTGCCGCCACATGGTAGACATGTTCGAGTTCTTTAAGAGCTCTTTTCTTCCTATTCCTAGAGGGCAATGTTTCCGAGATTGTTAGCACCTCAACGTTGTATTCTTGTGGCGTTGTGGAGCGTCTGTTCGGTGGTAGTGCCTCGAGGATGGATCACCACTTTTTGCGACCTTCCTGATGACCCAACGAGCTCTGAGGCTATGAGTCATTCTTGTATTCAGCAATACACAATGTATAGGGCATGGCTTGTCCAATAGTCCGTCAAGGACAGTTCTGACCCCCATATGGGTTCTATTTCTCTTTTCGGCGCATTCGTGTTCGTATAGACGCTCCGGAGGTATCCGCTTTTCCGATCTCCTCTAGGGTATTCGGTTAAGATTGGTCCCGAAATTAGCCGTTTGGCTTGCCAGGTGCTCTCCATGGCACGGTATTTTTGTACCAGGTCCGATAGCTTGGTGAAGTCGCGAATGTGTCGATGGGCTAGGGAGTTGAGGATCCCTTCATCATGACAATTGCGACTAAAGGTTGGCATTACCTCCTGGTCACTAGAACCTCGTACTCTGTCTCTAACGAGGAGGAGTCTAGCCCAAAAATGATGAACCGACTCCCCTGGTAATTGGTTAACGTCCCGTAAGTCCAAAGACTTGGACTCTCCTGCGATGCTTGAGTGCTCGACTAGGGTGGTGGGTAGGAAAACTTTGGTTCCATGCCATGATGTGAGTCTGGAATCACGAGTTTCGAGTTGCGCGCTTGATCGGGGATCGACCCCGAACTATCTCCGGAGCAAACTCTAGAGTTTGGGTTACATGCGAGGCCTTGATGATCAGAAATTGGGATATAAACTGTCTTTAATTCCGGTCGTTGGGGGAGGAGCCTCCGACAGGACACTCGATGGTGGCGACTAAGTGAGTGGTCGACGGGGTGTGAATCTCCCTATTGTCTTTAAGCCCAATCTGGTCATAGACTATTGTCTGCTCGTCGGCCATGCCCATGGTTTGAATCCGATCAAATAGCTCGTTTAGGGACAAGTCATCGGTTGGGTGCATGTCGCCAAAGCACACGGGGGCGATCCACAATGCTATGGTTCTCGAGTCGCTTGACAGCGAATCTAGGTTATGTTTGGCCGTGGTGGATCCGGGCACAACGACTGGATTGGGAATTCTGGACAGCTCGAGGGTGAAGGCCACCTTTGAGGTGGGGTCCGATGTTCTCGGCGTCGAGGCGTCGAGATTTGTGGGCTCCTCCATGAGAGCTGAGGGTTCCATCAAAATAAGCTCTCCCCGTGAATGAGCGACGAACTCTAGGGTTCCGAATCTGATTTCTTGATGGGGGAAGAAGCTTTCGATCTGGCCAAGATGGTCAGTCGGGTCAGCACGCGACCAGATGTCGCTGCTTGTGAAGATCTGATCAGGGATGGGGACATCCTGGCTGTAGGTCTCATTGGTTATGACAAGGAGATCCATCGATTCCTTTGGCGATTGCAACGGAACTCTCAATGAAAGCACCAATATTAGTGTCAAAATTGGTGGATCTCGGGTAGGAGTCCCGACCTATGAGTGTAGGATCGATGGTAACAAAGGGATGAAGGAGACGATGTTTACTCAGGTTCGGGCTCTCCTATGAAGGTAAAACCCTATGTCTTGATCGATTATATTGATGTTATGAAGGTTACAGAGTTGATCTACCTCAAGATCAGATAGCTAAAACCCTAGATGAGTTTCTCTGCCCTACAATCTAAAACCCTCTGGCTTATATAGTCACCAGGGATCCCTAGGATTACACATAGACGGTTTCCCACCAGAGGGGAAAACATGCCTAATCTAGTATCTTAAACTTGAAAGACACGCCACGCCTCCTGAGGTCTCCTCCATAGAGACGGGGACTTCGATCAATCCAATCCTCACGGAGCGGCCCATGAGTCCGGCCCATGAGAAATAGGCCGACAGTCCGAGGACCCGTTAATCCCAGACTCCCTCATCCATCCTCGGGGCTGACGATTTGTACGAGTAGCTATGTTTTCAATCTCTCTCTCTTTCGTGTTCTTGAGATGGCACGATCTTGATGTATCATGGGCTTTGTTAATATAGTTGGATCATATGGTGTGTTTCCCTCTCTATCTTGTTGTGATGAATTGAGATTTCCCTTTGAGATTTTGTTATGTTGTATTGAATATTTGATTTGAGAACACTTGATATATGTCTTGCATGCGGATACTCGTAGTGACATTGGGGTATCAAGTGATTCACTTGATCTATGTCTTGGTACTCAACTTGAGGATTCCCGAGGTGACATTGGGGTAATCTATGCATAGGGGTTGATACACGTTCTTGTCCTAGCTTCTCTGGTAGAAATCTTGGGACACTCTTTGAGGTTCTTTGTGATGGATTGAATATTATGAATCTGTAATTGGTTGATGCATATCGTATAATTAACTCATGGATATGTGTGGTGACATTAGAGTATCTAGGTGACATTAGAGTTGGTTGATGCGTATCATATGGTGTTATTCTAGTATGAACTCTTAGATAGATCGATCGGAAAGGATAACTTGGTTATTTTAGTATGAAGTCTTGGATAGATCAATCGAAAAGGATAACTGTAAGGTCGTTTCGTACCCTACAAAAAAATTCTTCTTATGCTCTTTGCTAGATAATAACATTGGAGTGATTATTCGTTGCACCTTGAGGGATGGTTATGTGACCCAATTATATTATCATTTTTGAGAGATTGCACTATCGGAAGTACGGACCGTAGGTTGATAACCCACAAGTGTAGGGGATCAATTGTAGCCTTTCTCGATAAGTAAGAGTGTTGAACCCAATGAGGAGCTAAAGGTAGAACAAATATTCCCTCAAGTTCTATCGACCACCGATACAACTCTACGCACGCTTAACGTTCGCTTTACCTGGAACAAATATGAAACTAGAAGAACTTTGTAAGTGTGATAGGATAGATTTGCAAGATAATAAAGAGCATGTAAATAAAAACTAGGATCTGCTAAGATAAAGTAACAATTAAGTTACTTTAACGAGTGTGGAAAAGTGGTGGTAGGAGTTGCGGAATTGTCCCTAGGAAATCGATAACTAGACCGGTCATCATTATTACAATTTTATATGAGGGAGGGGCATAAGCTAACATACTTTCTCTACTTGGATCATATAAATTTATTATTGGAACTCTAGCAAGCATCCGCAACTACTAAAGATCATTAACGTAAAACCCAACCAAAGGATTATAAGGTATCAACTCCTCTTTGCTCCCATATGCAACAACCCACCTACTCCGGATTATGCTTCTATCACTCAAGCAACCCACCATAGGCAGATCATGAACACATTACAACACCCTACAGCGAGGATCCCTCATGCTTGCGCGACATGAAGAGCATCGTAGAACAGCACCAACAGTAAAACATGCAACTCAACCCAATCATGATCATCAATCAACCCATAGGACAACAAAAATCTACTCAGACATCATAGGATGGCTACACATCATTGCATAATAATATGAAGCATAAAGCACCATGTTCAAGTAGAGGGTACAGCGGGTTGTGGGAGAGTGGACCGGTGTAGATATATGGGGGAAGGTGGTGGAGGTGTTGGTGAAGATGACCGAGTTGTTGGAGTATATTGCCGTCACGATGATGGCCCCGACGGCGTTCCAGTGCCATCGGGAAAGAGGGGGAGAGAGCACCCTCCTTATTCTTATTCTTACTTGACCTCCCCCTAGATGGTAGGAGGTTTTCCCCTATGGTCCATGGCCTCCATGGCGGCGGAGGGGCGAGAGCCCCTCCGAGATTAGGTCTCTCTCTCAGTTTCCTTCTGTTTCTGCGCCCCCAGATTCTGGCCTTTCACCATTTCTTAAATATCCAGAGATCCGTAACTCCATTCTTGTTGAAATTTTGAGGGGGTCTTTACCCAAAAATTAGCTTTCATGCAGCCAAAGGACAGATCCAACTTAGGTGGCCACAAGCCTTCTAGGCGCGGCTAGTGGGGTGGGTCGCGTCTAGGAGGCTTGCCACCTCCTCGGGCATCGTCTCGCATTGATTATTTTTCCCAAAAATCAAATATATTCAAAACAAAAATCTCCATCAGTTTTTTCGCTTTTGGACTTCGTTTGTTATGGATATTCTGCGAAAGAAAAAACAAGCAACAAACAGGAACTTGCACTGGGAACTGGATCAATATGTTAGTCCCAAAAATAGTATAAAAAATTGCCAAAGGTATATAAAAGTTGTATAATATTGGTATGAAACAATCAAAAATTATAGATATGACGGATAGGTATCAGCATCCGCAAGCTTAATTCCTGCTCGTCCTTGAGTAAGTAAATGATAAAAAAGATAATTTTTGATGTGGAATGCTACCTAGAATAATCTTGTTCATATAATCTAATCATGGCATGAATATTAAGACACGAATGATGCAAAGCAATAGTCTATCATTTTAAATTAAGACACTAATACTTCAAGCATACTAATAAAGCAATTGTATCTCTTCAAAATATAATGGCAAAAGAAAGTTATCCCTACAATATCATGTAGTCTGGTTATGATCCATCTTCCCCACACAAACTATTTATATCATGCACAACCACGATGAAAAGTCAAGCAATTGTTTCACACCTTTTATGTTCTCAAACTTTTTCAACTCTCACGCAATACATGAGCGTGAGCCGTGGATATAGCACTATAGGTAGAATAGAATATGGTGGAGGTTGTGAAGAAAAAGGGGAAGATAGCCTCACATCAACTAGGCGTATCAATGGGATATGGAGATGCCCATTAATAGATATTAATGTGAGTGAGTAGGGATTGCCATGCAACGGATGCACTAGAGCTATAAGTGTATGAAAAATCAAAAAGAAACTAAGTGGGTATGCGTCCAACTTGCTTGCTCATGAATACCTAGGGAAATTTGAGGAATCCCGTCATTGGAATATACAAGCCAAGTTATATAATGAAAAGTTCCCACTAGTATATGAAAGTGACAAAATAGGAGACTCCCTATCATGAACATCATGGTGCTACTTTGAAGCACAAGTGTGGACAAAGGATAGTAGAATTGTCCCTTCTCTCTCTTCTCTCTTTTTTTCTTTTTTCTTTTATTTTTTTATTTATTTTTGGTGGGCATCTAAGGCCTCTTTTTTTTATTTGGCTTAGCTGGCCTCTTTTATTTTTCATAAAGTCCGGAGTCTGATCCCAGCTTCTGAGGGAATCATAGCTTCCATTATCCTTTCCTCACATGGGACAATGCTCTAATAATGATGGTCATCACACTTTCTATTACTTACAACTCAAGAATTACAAATCTATATCTAGAACAAAATATGACTCAGTATGAATGTCTCCAGCAGTGTACCGGGATATGCAATGATCTAGCATAGCAAATGCCATCAAACAAACGACAAGCCATGAAAACATCATGCTAGCTATCTTACAGTCATGCAAAGAAATATGACAATGATGGTGCGTGTCATAATAAACGTAACGGTGGAAGTTGCATGGAAATATATCTTGGAATGGCTATGGAAATGCATATTAGGTAGGTATGGTGGCTGTTTTGAGGGAGGGTATTTGGTGGGTTTAGTGCACCGGCGAAAGTTGCACGGTACTAGAAAGGCTAGCAAATGTGGAAGGGTGAGAGTGTGTATAATCCATAGACTCACATTAGTCATAAAGAACTCACATACTTATTGCAAAAGTCCATTAGTCATCGAAGCAAAGTATTAGACACATGCTCCTAGGGGAGAGGTTGGTAGGAGTTAACCATCGCTCGCTCCTGACCCTCACACAAAGGTTGACAATCAATAAACAAATAATGCTCCGAGTTCCTTATATAACGGTTCACCATATGTGTATGCTATGGGAATCACAGACCTTTACACAAGTATTTCTACCAATCTATAATTAATCACTAGCATGACTCTCATATCACCATCTTTATAACGCAAAACAATTGCAAGGAATCAAACACATCATATTCAGTGATCTACAAGTTTTATGTAGGATTTTATGACTAACCATGTGAATGACCAACTCCTGTTAACTCTCTAAATAGATATAAGTGAAGCATGAGAGTTTAATGCCTTCTACAAAAGATATTCCCACGTTCTAAGGAATATAAGGGAATCAAAAGAGCATTCTACAAATGACGGTTTTCTATGTGTAGAGAAACTGGCAATCCAAACATCAAATGATATAAGTGAAGCACATTAAGCATTTTATAAAGCCATACTCAAAATATATAAGTGAGCTTCAAAGAGCCTTCTACAAATCAACCAAGTACTTTCTCATACCAGCATGGTGCATTATTAAAATAATAATAAAAAGCACACGATGCTCTAAGATTTACGCATATCATGTGACGAATAAAAATATAGCTCCAACTAAAATTACCGATGGTTGTTAGAAGAAAGAGGGATGTCTTCCGGGGAAACCCCAAGCTTTGTTTCTTGGGAGTACTTGAATATTACCTTGGGTTGCCTTGGGCATCCCCAATCCTAGTCTCCTTCCACTCCTTATTCCTTCATCCATCATGACCTCACCCAAAACATGAAAACTTCAATCAGACACAACTTAACAAAACCCTCGTGAGATATGTTAGTATAATTAAACTTATCACCACTTTAAGTACTGTTGCCAACCAATTCATATTTTGTTTTTGCATTGTAGCTACTTTAATATAACTTTTCCATGGCTTATACCACCGATAAAATCGATAGTTTCATCAAAACGAGCAAAACAATGCATCAAAAACAGAATCTGTCAAAAATAGGACAGTCTGTAGAAATCTAAACATTCACCATACTTATGTAACTCTAAAACTTCTGAAATTAGTATGTGTTCAATAATTTATGTAACAGTATTGTGTAAAAATTTCAGAATTTTTGCACGCTCCAGTAAAATATAGAAATTCAAACACTGTAGCAAAAGTTCCTGGTTTTACACAGCACATAACAGACAAGCAATTTAAACATCGTAAAGGTAATTCTTAGAACATTATTTTTATAATACACAGGATTTGTACAAGGGGATAATTATTTTTTTGAAAAGTTTCTGTAATCAAGATTTGCAAAGTTTCCATGGGCATGAACAAAGTTCAAGGCTAGTCCCCACTTCAACGTTGCTCGTCTTTCTCACTTTCACTTTTATTTTTGGAAAAGTTTTTGGTTCCCCTCTTTATTTTATTTTATTTTATTTTTTAACTATATAAAATCACACAATATAATAAAATGTCTCTCTAAAACTTCTGGGTTGTCTCCCTCGCAGTGCTTTCTTTAAAGCCATTAAGCTAGGCATAAATTGCTCAAGTAGTGGATCCACCCGGATCCCAAGGTATATCAAAGCCAATTTTCATTAGTAATGATTTGTAATTAAGTAGTGAGATCAAATTGATATAACTCATGTGACAACAAATTCTAACTCTCTTCCTATGCATTGGCATGTCATACAAGAACAATTCATTCACACCAAGTAAAGGCAAATCCATAGCATATATAGTCTCTTGCAATTTTATTGTATCGGAAATATAGAGATGTGAAGATGTAGTTCCTCTATCATAATAACTGCAAGCAGGAGAAGAAAGCACATGCATATTATATTCATTAAAATCATCATTTGTAATAGTAAAAGGCAACTCATCTATATAATCCTTAATAAGTGCAAACTTGTCCGATATAGTGTACCTGGGAGAATTCAAAAAGATAATAGGACTATCATCTGTGGATGCAATAGCAGCATTTTCACATTTAACATAAGGAACTATAGCAAGTTCATCTCCACAAGCATCATTCATATTGGCATCATGGCCACAAGCATAGCAAGCATCAAGTTCATCAAAAAGGAATATTTCAAACGAATCCAAGGGATCATAGCAATTATCATTGCATTCATCCTTCGGTAAGAACGAAGGGAAATTAAACAATGTATGAGTTGAAGAGTTACTCTCATTAGAATGTGGGCACAGGTGGCTAATCCGCTCTTCCTCCTTTTGTTCTTCGCTCTCCTCATCATCTTTTTCATCTAATGAGCTCATAGTGTCATCAATTTCTTCTTCCATAGATTCCTGGAAAATATTAGTCTCTTCTTGGATAGCGGAGACTTTCTCAATAAATTGATCAATATGGGCATTATATTAATAACTGGCTTTACAATAAGGAAGCATAGCCAAATTTTGGTATTGGTAAACATCATCATAATCTTCATACTTTTCAAACAAAGCTTCAATTTCATAAGCACCCTTAAAAGCAACAAACTCTTCTATTTATTCCACATCATAGTAATCATATATACCATTAGCATATGAATCCAAGGTTTCGTTATCATTAAATTTACATGAAATGGAAGGTCTTTAGCCTTCATCCTAGAGGAACAAGTAATATCATATCTCAAGCATAAATTCCAAGCATACCATTTCAACATATAGATTTGATGCCATAATAGTTTCCCTTTTTGAGTCAAGCGATAATCCCTAAAGTATTCACGTTGATCCAACGTGTATCCCATTATATAATTGAATGGGGTTTTCTTAGATTTATTAAAGTAGTGCATAATATCTTTCACATAATGAGCATCGAGGGTTTTAGGAGGTTCCCCATCTCCATGAGTAGCAAGTACACCTAATTTTTTTGTATTTCATGTTCCATATCCATAACTAAAGATAGAGAACAACTTAGAACAGCAAATAAAATCTACTTAGTGACAAAGCAAACAAGCACACACGAGAATATTTACCCCACGCTATTGCTCCCCGGCAACGGCGCCAGAAAAATGTCTTGATAACCCACAAGTGTAGGGGATCAATTGTAGCCTTTCTCGATAAGTAAGAGTGTAGAACCCAATGAGGACCTAAAGGTAGAACAAATATTCCCTCAAGTTCTATTGACCACCGATACAACTCTACGCACGCTTAACGTTCTCTTTACCTGGAACAAGTATGAAACTAGAAGTACTTTGTAGGTGTGATAGGATAGATTTGCAAGATAATAGAGCACATAAATAAAAACTAGGGGCTAATAAAATAAATAAAAATTAAGTTAGTTTAATGAGTGTGGAAAAGTGGTGGTAGGAGTTGCGGAATTGTCCCTAGGCAATCAATAACTAGACTGGTCATCATTATTGGAATTTTATATCACGGGGAGGCATAAGCTAACATACTTCCTCTACTTGGATGATATGCACTTATGATTGGAACTCTAGCAACCATCCGCCACTACTAAAGATTATTAAGGTAAAACCCAACCTTAGCATTATAAGGTATAAAGTCCTCTTTACTCCCATATGAAACAACCCACCTACTCTGGTTTATGCTTCTGTCACTCAAGCAACCCACCATAGGAGAATCATGAACACATTGCAACACCCTACAGTGAGGATCTCTCATGCTTGCGTGACACGGAGAGCACCATAGGATAGAACCAATAATAAAACATGCAACTCAAACCAATCATAATCATCAATCAACCCATAGGACAACAAAAAACTACTCAGACATCATAGGATGGCAACACATCATTGGATAATTATATGAATCATGAAGCACCATGTTCAAGTAGAGGGTACATTGGGTTGCGAGACAGTGTAACGCTGTAGATAGATGAAGGAAGGTGATGGAGGTCTTGGTGAAGATGATGGAGTTGTTGTAGTAGATCGTCATCACGATGATGTCCCTGGCGGCGTTCTGGTGCCACCAGGAGAGAGGGGTAGACAGTGCCCCTCCTTCTTATTCTTCCTTCACCTCCCCCTAGATGGGAGGAGGGTTTCCCCTCTAGTCCATGGCCTCCATGGCGGCAGAGGGCGAGAGCCCCTCCGAGATTGGATTTCTCTCTCTGTTTCCTTCTGTTTCTTCGCTCCCAGATTCTGGCCTTTCACCGTTTCTTAAATATCCGAAGATCCGTAACTCCGATCGGGCTAAAATTGTGAGGGGATGTTTATCCAAAAAGTAGCTTTCTTGCGGCTAAAGGACAGCTCCAACCGAACTAAGGGGTGGACACAAGCCTGCCAGGCCCGGCTAGGGGGTGGGTCGCGCCTAGAAGGCTTGCCACCTCCTCGGGCACCGTCTCGCGTTGATTATTTTTCCCAAAAATCACATGTATTCCAAAATAATCTCCATAAGTTTTTATCGGGCTTGGATTTCGTTTGGTATGGATATTCTGGGAAAGAAAAAAATGCAACAAACAGGAACTGGCACTGGGCACTGGATCAATATGTTAGTCCGAAAAATAGTATAAAAAGTTGCCAAAAGTATATGAAAGTTGTAGAATATTGGCATGAAACAATCGAAAATTATAGATACGATGAAGACGTATAAGCATCCCCAAGCTTAATTCCTGCTCGTCCTCGAGTAGGTAAATGATAAAAAAGATAATTTTTGATGTAGAATACTACCTAGCATAATCTTGTTCATATAATCTAATCATGGCATGAATATTAAGACACGAATGATTCAAATCAATAGTCTATCATTTGACATTAAGACACTAACACTTCAAGCATACTAATAAAGCAATTGTATCCCTTCAAAATATAATGAAAAAGAAAGTTATCCCTACAATAGCATGTAGTCTGGTTATGCTCCATCTTCCCACACAAAGTATTTATATCATGCACAACCCCGATAACAAGTCAAGCAACTGTTTCACACCTTTTATGTTCTTAAACTTTTTCAACTCTCACGCAATACATGAGCGTGATCCATGGATATAGCACTGTAGGTGGAATAGAATATGGTGGAGGTTGTGAAGAAAAAGGAGAAGATAGTCTCACATCAACTAGGCGTATCAACAGGCTCTAGAGCTTCCCATTAATAGATATTAATGTGAGTGACTAGGTATTTCCATGCAACGGATGCACTAGATCTATAAGTGTAGGAAAGATCCAAAAGAAACTAAGTGGTTGTGCATCCAACTTGCTTGTTCATCAAGACCTAGGGCAATTTGAGGAAGCCCATCGTTGGAATACACAAGCCAAGTTATATAATGAAAAATTCCCACTAGTATATGAAAGTGAAAAAATAGGAGACCCACTGCCCAGTGCCAGTTGCTGCTTTCTGAATGTTTTTTACTTTTTAGGTTTACAGTACCAAACGAAGTCCAATTGCCACAAAACTTTTTAATATTTTTTTATAGACCAAAAGAAGACCTGGATGCTTCGGAAGGAGGCCGAGAGCCGCACGAGGGATCCACCACACGTCATGGCACACCTTGGGGCACCCTGATATGTGGTGGCCTCCTCGTGGCTCTCCCCACACCCCTCTCTGGCCTATAAATTCTCTAATATTCCAAAAAACCTAGAGGAGGTCCTGAAACACTTTTTACGCAGCCGCAAGTCTCTGTTCCGATGAGAACCCATCTATAGCTCCATTCCGACATCCTTCCAGAGGGGGTATCGATCAGAGAGGGTCTCTTCATCAACCTTGCTACCCTCATGATGATGTGTAGTAGTTCACCACAAACTTACAAGTCCGTAGGTAGTACCTAGATGGCAATCTCTCTCTCTCTCTGGATCTTCAATACAATGTTCATCGCATCTTTGCCTTGATATATCCAATGTAATCCCTTTGTATGGTGCGTTTGTTGGGATCCGATGAATTGTGGGTTTATTTTCAGATTATTCAAGAAAAATATTTGATTCAAACATGATTACTATGATTCTTATTTGCATGATCAATATATCTACATAATGCTCTCTGATCAATTGAGATAGTTTGGCCAACTAGATTGATATTTCTTCGGTGGGAATGGTGCATTGTGGTAGGTTCAACCTGGTGTGTTTCTATATCCCACTGACAAAGTAGGGGACAAAATACGTCTTTGTGTTGCTGCTACTAAGGATAAAACAATGGGGTTAATTCATATTGATTGAGTTTACTTTGTCTACATCATGTCATCGTTCTCCAAGCATTATTCTATTTACTTAATATTCTAGATGCATCCTGGATAACGGTCGATGGGTGGAGCAATAGTATTAGGTGGAGGCAGGAGTCAGCCTATTTTCTTATGGACGTGATGCGTATATGCGCATGATCATTGCCATGAAAATCGCACAACTCTCATTTTTTCTATCAATTGCCCAACAATAATTTGTTTACCCACCATATGGTATTTTTATGAGAGATGCCACTAGAGAACACTACGCCCCCCGGGTCTATTCACCTATATATTTACAAACGCTACTATTACCTTGCTGCCATTACCTGATTTTATTTTATTTTGAAATCTACAATTATCTACACAACTCACTTGCTTGCAAATAACAAGACCAAGGGGATTGACAACCCTCTTTCCAGCGTTGGATGCAAGTTGTTTGCTCTTTTGTGTGCAGCCGCTGAAAATGGTTAACGATTGGTATTCCTATCGTTCGATAAACCTTGGTTTCATAACTGAGGGAAATACTTACCCACATTGTGTTGCCATAACCCGTTCCTCTTCACGGAAAACCCAACGCAGATCACAAGTATTAGGTAGGATTTTTGGCGCCGTTGTCAGGGAATATCATCATCAACTATCGACTAACTTCACACAAATTATCATTCACCTATTCTTATTTTTATATGTTGTTATATTAAGTTTGTCCCATAAAATCAAAAATACAAAAATATTTATATTTGCTTGCTTGCCCAGTTATGTTATCTTTATCTTTGTCACACCAAAACAAAAAGTAAAAAAGCAGAATTAAAGATAAATGGATCCCCGTCCACTTGATAATCTTTTCAAAAGACCCGATTATGTTGAAACAATTGCTAGTGGGAGTTCACTAGATTATCCTTATGAGGTCTTGCTTGAAATCACGAATCTGAAAATAGTGATGAAGTGTTAAAAGAAATTTATAAAGTGATTCATGATAGTTCCTTGAATGAAAAGCAGGATTGCAATTTTGTTAGTATAAATCTTATGAATGTCAATTGTTCTAGATTAGGGTGATAGTCATGATATTTCTTATGATTTTGATAATTTTGAGCTTCATGTTGAATCTATTATTGATAAGGACATTTGGAATGCTACTAAAAGTGGGTTTGGAGAGGTCTTGACTTTAGTTGATGTTAATCCCACCATCTTGGAAGATTTTACAACTTATGTGCATGTGGATCATGGAGAGAATATTTTACATGATAGTTATATTGTTGAGTTTGATTGTCATCCTACATGTAATTATTATTATGAGGGAGGCAAAATATGGTTATAGGAATTTTCATGTTGAATTAGCTCTCTTGATGTTCAAATTGCTAATGCTTCACTCTTCCTACTTGCATATGTTAGACACTTCTTGTGTTGATAATTTGTTTACTTATAAAATTCGTATGCATGGGAAGAATGTTAGACTTAAATGTGTTTCACATGTCTTATGATGCCCTATTTGTGCTTTAACTATTGTCTTTTATGTGAGCATCATTATTATCCTAAGCCTATCTTCATGGCT
The DNA here is from genome assembly GCA_022496015.1 of Hordeum marinum. Classification (NCBI taxonomy): domain Eukaryota; kingdom Viridiplantae; phylum Streptophyta; class Magnoliopsida; order Poales; family Poaceae; genus Hordeum; species Hordeum marinum. The sequence continues at coordinate 231,595,447 of CM039672.1, read as the reverse complement.
ATAAAGAAAGAGATTGTTGGGAGAGAACCCAATAGTTGCTTTTTACTTTCTATAAGTTTGTGATAACAATATTATTTCCTATGTAATGGTTATGTTTTTATGTTTTAGTTAGTGTTTGTGACAAGTAAATCCTTTGGGATGACTCGCAAGATGAGTAGCAACGATGCTGGAAAAAAACAAAAACTTCTGACGCCAACACAGAAATTTTCATTTTTTACTTGTGAGAGCCTGGCTTAATAGGAATGGTAGACTACTCATATAAACAAGGAATTCCTTCTTTTCCGGAAGCCCACTCAAAAAGAACTCCAAAGTTAAGTGTGCTTGTCTTGGAGCAATTCTAGGATGTGTGACCGACCGGGAAGTTGGTCCTGCGTGCGCACGAGTGAGGACGAAGTGTGCAGGAAAGACTAGTGTTGGTCTGTCGGGCCGGTCTAGATCCCGCCAGGCGTAACAGGGTGTTACAATTCGTATCAGAGCCGGCCCTTGCGGTCACACAGGCATGCACATGTCAGGTGCGTGGGCATGTGGCACATGGCGACTATGGCCCGTTGTGGCACACGACATGGCACATGTGCCGGACTGGACGCGCATACATGTGCCAAGAGGGAACAGTTCCTGATGGGCCGATGAGGACGTCGGTTCCTTTGAGTGGGGGTGTATGTGAGAACCTGGCTTAATAGGAATGATAGACTACTCATATCTAAAAGGAATTCCTTGTTTTCTGGAAGCCCACTCGAAAAGAACTCCAAAGTTAAGCGTGATTGGCCTGGAGCAATTCTAGGATGGGTGACCGACTGGGAAGTTGGTCCCGGGTGCGCACAAGTGAGGACAAAGTGCGCAGGAAAGACTAGTGTTGGTTTGTGGGGCTAGTCTAGATCCCGCCAGGCATAACAGGGTGTTACATTACTGTAGCATGATAATGATCTGAAAATTTTAAACGTTATTTCTATACAAATTCTCCATGTTGTCCTAATTTTATCATAATTTTTAGAGTTGCAAAAGTATCATCTCTTTCCATATTACTATAGACTGTTCTATTTTAGACAGATTCTGTTTTGCTTGCCTAGCTTGCTTGTTTTGATTATGCTATGGATTGTATTGGGGGGTATAAGCCATGGACAAGTTAGAATACTATACATATTATGAAAAAATGAAATAAGAATCAATTTATAACAATACCTAAAGTATTCAATATGTTGTTTATACTAATGGATCTCACGAAGTTTTGTTGAGTTTTGTGTGATTGAAGTTTTCAAGTTTTGGGTGTTATCAAGATGGACCACGGACTAAAGAGTAGCAAGAGCCTAAACTTGGGGATTCCCAAGGCACCCCAAGGTAATATTCTAAGGAAGACTCAAGCATCTAAGCTTGGGATGCCCCGGAAGGCATGCCCTCTTTCGTCTCAATCCATCGATATGTCACTTGGAGCTACAATTTTATTCATCACATGATATGTGTTTTGCTTGGAGCATCGTTTTCTTTTGTTTGATTTTACTTTTAGTTTGCCACAATCATTGTATTCTGGACACACCTATTTTAGAGATACACACCTTCATCATAATTTGTTAGAATACTCTATGTGCTTCTCTTATATTTTTTGAGCTTGGCAGCTGCTCTAGTACTTCACTTATATCTTTTTTAGCATGGTGGCGTGTGGATTTTATAGAAATAATATGCTCTCGTTCTTCACTTATACTTGTCTGAGAGTTAATGAATACTGATAGTAATTTGCATGGATCATAAGACTAGTCCAAAAATAATAGGTATTCAATGAGTGATAATCAAAACCATCATGTAGCACTTATAGAAAAAATGTGGGTTTGATGACATTGATGTGGTAATATGAAAAAGGTGTGAGTTGATAATTATTGATTCGTAGAAGTGTTGATATTAAGAGGTGTTAAATTTTTGTTCATCTAAAAATTTAATAGGCATGGTGATGATGTTTTAGCATTTCTATTCCTCGTTAAAATCCTAGTGTTGTTTCAAGTCGGGGGCGCACGATGTGTCCGTGTCCGCCATTCAGCTCTATGTTTGCCATGCGTCCGCCGCGGTATTTAGCTTGAGGGACCAATGTAGGGTTCCGCTATACTGAAACACTTGTTACCACCACCACATAGTGGAGAATCAAAGTTGCTCCAGTTGAATGAAGAACGAACGAACACTCTTTCTAAAGAGCAGGACCAACATCACACAGATTCAGAGTTACCAAACGCAGTAACACTTTGGGATATCGTTGTAATCCGGTAAGGGGTGAAAATCACCGAACCAGACACCTCCTATAAGGGAGTTTGTGAGGCAGTAAATCCTGGGAGGTAATCCTGACTTGAAACGGTCATTGTTAGACGGAGTTCATCTTGAATTCTTGAACTGGAGATGGTGATGATGATGTTCTGATGAGCAAGTGCAGGGCAAGTGTTAACTCCTCCCAACCTCCTCCCTCAGGGCATGCGATTAGTACTTTGATTTATGATAAAATTAATAAAAATTTGCAACAATTACATGAGTTTTTTATGACTAATGTGATACCATGGACATACGCATTTTCACCTTCTCGTATTTGCCAGACTCTTCGGTACAGTGCATAGCCCATTCTCACCTCGAGGATCGGTACAACTTTCGTCCGTGCATCCAAACCCCATGACATGATACATTCTATTGCACATAAGCATCATTATATCTTCCTCAAAACATCCACCATACCTACCTATCATGGCATTTCCATATCTATTCCGAGATATATAGCCATGCAAATTCCATCGTCACTTCACATGACTAGTTCATTCATCATCATATTGCTTTGCATGATCATATATAGCTGACATGGTATTTGTGGCAAAGCCACCGTTCATCATATTTTTGATACATGTCATGCTAGATCTTGGACATCTTGTTACAATGCCAGAGGCATTCATATACAATGATATCGTCCTATTAGTTTTTCATATTTAGTTGTAAGTAAATAAAAGTGTGATGATCATCCTTATTAGAGCATTGTCCCAGTGAGGAAAGATTGATGGAGACTATGATTCCCCCACAAGTCGGGATGAGACTCCAGACAAAAAATGAAAAAATGGGGGAGGCCAAATGATCCCACCACAAAAAAATGAGGGAGGCGAAAACGAAAATAAAAAAAACCACCATGAAAAAAGAAGAGAATAAATGAGAGGAAAAGTGCTACTATCTTTTACCACACTTGTGCCTCAAAGTGGCACCATGTTCTTCATATAGAGAGTCTCTTGTTTTTCACTTCCATATGCTAGTGGGAATTACCTTTTCATTATAAACTTGGCTTGTATATTCTGATGATGGGGTTCCTCAAATGCCAGAGGACTTCACGATCAAGCAAGTTGGATGCACACCCCACTTAGCTTCAGTTGAGTTTTTGTACACTTATAGCTCTAGTGAATCATTTGCATGGCAATCCCTACTCCTTACATTGACATATATCGATGGGCATCTCCACTTTTTACCCCTTTGATATCTACGATCATATTCTATTCCAACTACATGCTGTGTCCAATGGCTCACGCTCATGTATTGCGTGCAGAATAAAATGTTGATGCATACTAAAAAAGTAAGATCCAATTGCCTGACTTGGACATTGTGGTGCTTAACATCTGTATTGATGTGGTGAAGACGGAGCCATGATTTACCAATATAATAAGATGAATGGGGGTAAACATTCTTTTAGGATCGTATACTTTGAAAAAACAATTGTTTTATTTCTTATACTAATAAATATTGCAATGTTAATGTTTAATAATTCATTGTTTCTCAATGAGCATACATACAAAATATTACATAATGCATAGCATGTCAAATCAAAAATTCTATTTTTATCATTTACCTACTCAAGGACTAGTAGGAATTAAGGTTGGGAATGCTTGATACGTCTCCAATGTATTTATAATTTTTGATTGTTCCCTGCTGATATATTAACATTCTAGGATACTTTTTGGGCATTTGTTTAGAAATTTATAATATTTTTGAGCACTAACCAATTGACACGGTGCCTAGTGTCGGTTGCTGTTTTTTGCATGTTTTTTTACTTTTCAGGTTTACAGTACCAAACATAGTCCAATTGCCACAAAACTTTTTTATGATTTTTTTGTACCAAAAGAAGACCTAGAAGCTTCCCAAGGAGGGTGGGAGCCACACAAGGGCTCCACCACACATCAAGGCGCGCCGTGGGGGCTGATATGTGGTGGCCCCCTCGTGGCTCTCCCGACACCCCTCTCTGGCCTATAAATTCTCTAATATTCAAAAAAGACTATAGGAGGTCCCGAAATACTTTTTATGTTGCCGCAAGTATCAATTCCGACGGGATCCCATCTAGAGCTTCGTTCCGGCACCCTGTCGGAGGGGGGATCGATCACGGAGGGCCTCTTCATCAACCTTGCTGCCCTGATGATGATGTGTGAGTAGTTCACCACATACCTATGGGTCAGTAGGTAGTACCTAGATGGCAATGTCTATCTCTCTCTTGATCTTCAATACAATGTTCATCGCATCTTTGCCTTGATCTATCCGATGTAATCCCTTTGTATGGTGCGTTCATTGGGATCCGATGAATTGTGGGTTTATGTTCAGATTATTCATGAAAAGTATTTGAGTCAAACATGTAATATGATTCGTATTTGCATGATCATTATAGCTTCATAATGCTCTCCGATATATTGAGATAGTTTGGCCAACTAGATTGATATTTCTTCGGTGGGAGTGGTGCGTTGTGGTAGGTTCAACCTGGTAAGTTTCCATATCCGAGTGACAAAGTAGGGGACAAGATACGTCTTTGTGTTGCTGCTACAAAGGATAAAACAATGGGGTTAATTCATATTGATTGAGTTTACTTTGTCTACATCGTGTCATCGTTCTCCAAGCATTACTCTGTTTACTAAATATTCTAGATGCATGCTGGATAGCGGTCGATGAGTGGAGTAATAGTAATAGGTGCAGGTAGGAGTCAGCCTATTTTATTATGGACGTGATGCCTATATAAACATGATCATTTCCTTGAAAATCGCACAACTACTCGCTTTTCTATCAATTTCCCAAGAATAATTTGTTTACCCACCATATGGTATTTTTATGAGAGATGACACTAGAAAACACTATGGCCCCCAGGTATATGAACTTATATATTTACAAATGCTACTATTACCTTGCTGACATTTACTTGCTTTTATTTTATTTCGAAATTTACAACTATCTACACAACTCACTTTCTTGCAAATAACGAGACCAAGGGGATTGACAACCCTCTTGCCAGCGTTGGGTGCAAGTTGTTTGCTCCTTTCTATGCAGCCACTGAAGACGGTTGAGGATTGGTATTCCTATTGGTTCGATAAACCTTAGTTTCATAACTGAGGGAAATACTTACCCACATTGTGATGCGATAACCCGTTCCTCTTCACGGAAAACCCAACAAAAATCACAAGTATCACAGAGAAGGAAAGTGGGGATGGAACCGCTCTTGCACTATTGCATGCTACGCCTCTCACTCTGCACCCCTCATTCGATTATGTTGTGTTGCACGTGAGGTGGCTATGTTGTTCGGCGGCGCTTTCCCACCTTGTGCCAACGGTATGCTCAACACTTTTGATAACATGCATCATAATGTTGTCCGGCCCATGGTCGGGCATGCCATCGACCTCGACGGGTCGTTCTGCTTTGTTAGGGGGAACGACACCTATGGATCGGAGGGATCCCTTTACAGTTTGGCGGGGAAGAAGGCATGTACAAAGTGAAGACCATATGGCTAGCGCGTGGGGGGGGGGTTACCTAGATTCGGGCCGCAAAGATGTGTACAACCCTACTCCTGCATGGTTGTATTGGATGAATTCAAGCTCAGGTTCTGGGAGCGCTACAATACACAATTGCTACTCATGCAGAACGGGCTAGAGGAGCTCCAAAAGTCTAGGAGTCCTAAAAGGTCGAAAAGTCCTCTACCGTAACACCCTGGGCCTCCTTTTATACTCTCGAAGGGGTCACCAACAGTGGCGTAGAGTACGTACACGGGGTGTACAGTGCTACACTGTTATCATACCTAACACTGATGGTGCGAGACAAACGCATTTAATACTCTGTCAGGCGTCCCTAACCGTCTATGGGACGGGAGAAGAGCCCGTCCCATCGGCACCGCTTAGCCTCTCCATCGTCGGGGCCTCGACACGTGCCCAGGCGAGGTGACACCTGGCCTCCACCCTGGCGAGGGCTTGCCGGGGCTTCACCTCTGCGCTGGCAAGACGATGGGGCCTTGCCGGATGCACTTCTTGTCGGGGCTCCATACGCCATCCCGGCAAGTTTTGCCAGGGACCCAGCCTTCGGTCTTCAGTCTATTGACTTGAATGTCTTCCCGATGTTACTGTATTTTTTCTCAGTTGCTCCCTGGCAGGCCTTGTCGCTGGTATGTCTATGACTATTCGTGCACAAGTACGGGGTACTAAAAAATCTCATACTTTAGTACATCAACAGGAGCCCTTGGGCCTGGGCCATACACGATGTGAGGAGTTGTTGGGCTAGGCCCAAACAGTGCACGGGCACGCGTGGCAGGGATTAACTGTTGTGATCATTCCATCTACCGCGTCTCCCCACAACGTCCATTTAATGCAGGACATGAGGGGAGTGTGCGGAGCGGCTATTATAGCAGCGCGGCCATGAAGCGTTTCTATATTATTCTAGCAAAGAGGCTACCACGTGCCTTCCCCATAAAAAGGAAACCGCAGAGGCGTTGCTCATTTACCTCTTGTCTTTTCCAATCTAGGAACCACCGTCGTATTCCTCCTCGAGCCTGAAACAAAGCTCCTCCCATTCGTCAATGTCTCCACGCCCTCTCCGTCCTCAGCCTCCGCCTCCATAGCCACTATGCCGCCCAAGACCAGCAAGGGCAAGGATGTGGAAAATGTTGTCTCGGAGAGCAAGCTTGTGAGGATGCGGAAGGAGCATGTCGTCTTTCCGCCAGTGCCCGACGTGGATGCTCTGAAGCAGCGATACCAGGACATGTGGGCAACCGGGACGACAGCACATCCCGCCACCCGCGTGAGTCGAGGTTCTTCCAAGGGTACCCTAGATAAATATCACTTATTTGCTGACTATTTTTAGTGCGGGCTCTGCCCCCCTTTCTCGCACTTCTTCCACAACATCATGCTCACCTACGGCTTCCAACTCTTGGATTTTACGCCGAATGTCGTGACATGCATGTCCGTTGTCGCTCACCTTTGCGAAAACTTTGCTGGAGTCATCCCTAGCACCACCCTTTTCTGCTATTATTTCATTCCCTGCATCCAACAGGGTGAAGCCCTCTGGTTCCATCGCTTGGATTCCACGGCTAGGAGCCAAGGAGGTTTACCCAGACGGGGCCTACCGCGAGAGGTGGGATGAGTGGGGAGGCAAATGGTGCTGGATTCGAGAGGAGAACTTTCAGCCTTTCTGCTTGCCGCGGCAAACAAGGTGCTGCATAGCAATGACTGGAGTGCCCTCGACCCTGAGGATGGCAAGTTCATAGTCGCGATTACCAGGATTCACCTCCTTAGAGATGTCGGTCTCACAGTAGAGATGATAGGCGCCGATTTCCTTCGCTGGAGCATCGCCCCTCTACAGAACAAAGGGGGGCCAGCTTGGGAATTCTGGAACATGGCAGACATCATGAGGCTACGCCCCGGGCTGAACAACAACCTGACAGTTATGCAGCATGCAACTCTCTACCACAAACTGTTCAGGAGTGTCGTGGTATGTGATCCGCCGGCAGGCATAATCCCCCTATGTAACAACTCTACTCTAGGTGCAATCATCGCCATGATGCCGGTGTTTGATGCTCACAGCCTTGATGCGTACTAGATTGAGCCAACTGGAGAGCAGGCGCAGCAGTTCTTTGATAACTTGACGGAGAGGGACATCTGCAAGGAAGAGGGCCTCGTTTGCGACACCACTGAGGAAGAAATGGCATACATCGCCAGCAGGGTGGAGGAAGCAAATCGTGTCGCGGAGGCCGGCAGTGCCGGCTTCTTGGGAGAGGAAACCGGAAGAGGGGAAACGCTGCCGGATGAGAATCTCATCGGGCATGGCTGGACTACTGAGGAGCAGGGCGGCGCATCTGTTGGGGGTCGTCTTGTCGAAAACACAACCGAGGAGGAACTGCTCGAGGGTCCCCGACTCTGGAGCCAAGGAGGAGGCGTGTCCTCCGGAGCGCCGCTTCTGGGATTCCAGTCCGACAAGCTTCTTCGAGTAGCACAGCCCCCGGCAAGGAGGCGGCTGGCAAGGCCATGCAGCGGCAGGAAGCTCATTGACAACCTGTGTGTGTTGCGACCAAACGACCCACGAGCACCCCTCCGCCTCCCTCCACGGGCACCATTGCGGAAGTCGACTTCAACCTCTCCGCCCTTAGCTCGGGAGAAAAAGATGGGGAGTAATGATCTTGTTGTATATTTTATCTTTCAAATTTCTGGTTTCACTTGACTCATTTGCTTTGCTTTGGCTTGTCTCCACAAGGATGCGGAAACACTAGCGCAAAGGGTAATAAAGAGAGCGAAGACCTCGACGGGTGAGGAGCTGCTGGCAAGCACCTCAGGTGTGCCAGATACAATCATCGTCAACCCGAAGGCTGGCCCGCGATGCAGTCCTCGACTCAGCCCATGGCACAGCCCCCAGCATGAGCCCATTACTCACTTCCTGCTGGCAAGTGCTGGGGTCGGCATCTTTGCTGCTGACATCACCAGACATGTAGGAGGAGAGCAGCAACAAGGAGAACCATCAGAGGCCGTCCTTGATATGCCGCCTCCATCATTTACTCCAGCAAGGACATCCTCCAGTGTGCTTTATCGCAATGAGGGAGAGCCGGCAAGCACAGGCACCAGCAGGTCTTCCTTGGCAACCGATGTTGGTGCAGGTACTCATTATTGTGTTCTCCTTTTTTGTCTCCTTGAACTTCCACCTCAACCTCGTTTGGTTTGTTTTCTTGGCCTTCAGACATTCCCTCGATGGAGAGCATGGATGTTGACACCATCATTAAGGAGACCGCCAGGGATGCTCCCGCCGAGGCCGGTAGGATCGCTGCTGACGAAGCCGCTGAAGCCACCAAGAATGCTGCCACCGAGGCCGCCAAGGCTGCACAGGAAGAGGCCGTCAAGAGGTATGCAGAGAAGGTCGATAAGCAGACCAGTGATCGTACTGACGGCATTCCTACCACAGGGGCACCAGGCGCTACGTCGGCCATGGAGTCCCCATCTGCCGGGGAGGCGGCCGTCGAGGACCAGGCGCTCACATCCGAAGCCCCTTCGTCGAGCAGGTACCTTAGGGTTGGCGATAATTTGTTTGTCAGCATCCCCGACATGGAAAGCACTGGAGTGCCATGTGAAGGGGATGTTTTTGACAAGGGGATCATTACTGCTATCGGGCTCAAGATTGTTGATGAACCAAGTGCCAACACCCGCAAATCCTAGGAACATCAACTCCTCCAAACCATGGGCGACAGCTTCTGAAAGCTTCAAACGCTTCACCGCACCTGAAAGGAGAAACTGGACTCCAGGGAAGCAGCTAAGGAAGTGACTGAGGCCAACTTTCAGGAGCACGTCGAAGAAACACACTTGCTTCACCCAAGCTTCCCAGGAGCTGAAGTCTGGTCAAGAGCAACTGATCCAAGGCTCAAGCAAACTCTTCTTGCAGCAGTCCGATGTCGACCAGGCGCAGGAGGAGGCCAAGCAACGGGTTGTTGTTGAGGACGCTCGCTTGACGGAGCATCATATTGGGCTTGATACCCGTGAGGAAGACCTTGTCGCTCGTGAGAAGGCACTTTCCAACAAGATTCGTGGCAAGGAAGTGGACATCAAGGAGCTTGTCATGCGGCGGACCAGACGGTTGAAGCTCTAATTGCAGATCATGCCGGCAAGCTGAAGTAGGTCGTCGATGTTGATGAAGCTGCAAAGGACCCCAAGAACTTGCTGGAGGAGAGGGTGAAGGAGCTGGGAGTAGTTCTTGAGGACCACAGCAAGAAGATCTCGTCACACGAGACTGAAAGAGACAAAGCCCTCCACAGCCTGATGGAGATGCAGCACACCATATCCGACGAGACCAAATAGCTCTCTTCAGCCAGTGAATCCATTAATGATCGTAAAACAAAGCTGGCTATGCTGACTAAGACTCTTGAGATGGCGAGGATCCGTGAGATGGCTCTGGTCAAGGATCTCCAAAATGAGAAGGAGCTGGGCAGGAGTGTCGTTGTCTCCCACAACGACTATGTGTAGGGAGTACAAGTCTGGACTGAGAAGCTCGTCGACGTCGCGGAGAAGCTTGCCACACAACTGTCCACCATGGGCCTGGAAGGTTTCAGGTACTCTTCTGATGATAGAATGTCCATGAGCATCAACCTCACCATGTTCTTCGATCGCACGCTTCAAGCCCTAGAGCAACTTCACTCTGAGTGGTGATCCTATCTTGCCAGCGAATCGTGCAAACTTTGCCAGGCCGTGTCATGGGGAACGAACACCTATGGGATCGTGGGGATCCCTTTTGGTTCGGTGGGGGGCAGGTTGCACGAAGAGTCGGTCTGATGAAAAGCACGCGTGGATCTTTACCCAGGTTCGGGCCGCACGGATGCGTAAAACCCTACTCCTGCTTGGTGGTATTGAGATTATTCTTAGGGTTCTTGCTATAGGGATGCTGCAAGCTATTACCATGCGTGGGCACTCGAGGGCCCGTGAAAGTGCAAAGGTTGAAGAGTCTAAAAGTCAAAAGGTCAAAAAGTCCTCTACCGTATCGCCCTGGGCCTCCTTTTATACTCAAAGGGGATCGCAATAGTGGTGTACAGTGCGTACACGGGGTGTATAGAACTACAATGCTATCATACCTAACACTGACATAGTAGGACATGCGCATTTAATGCACCGTCAAGCATCTCTGCCCGCCAGTGGGATGGGACGGGGGCTTGTCCCATCCGCGCCACTTAGCTCCCTCCAACATCGATGCCGCGACACGCATCTAGGTGGATTGACACCTGCCTTTTGCGCTGGTGGGGTCTTGCCAAGGCCTTGCCTTGCCGGGGCTGGGCTCCCTCTCTGGTGGGTCGATAGCCCTCCCGGCAAGGCCTTGCTGGTGATCTTGATTCTTCTGTGCTGGTATCTGGCAAGTCCCTGCTAGGCCTAGCCACTAGGGCGGCTGCCACAGCCCGTGCATGAGTAAGGGGCACTAGAGAGCCCAAAACTCTAGTGCACCGATAGGAGGCCCCGGGCCTAGGCCACACACGTCATGAGGCGCTATTGGGCTAGGCCCAATTAGGGCATGGGCACACGTGGTAGGACCTTGTGGTTGTGATCATTGCGTGGGTGGTGATTCCCCACGACGCCCATTGAATGCGGGACGTGGGATATGTGCGCGATGCAGTATCCAAGTTTTTAAATCATAGCGCCAGGTCATTTCCGCCACGCGCGCTGCATGCATAGAGAGGAGCTAGCGATGGGCATCCGTGACTTAAAGTCCTTGAGAAAAGCAGCAAGTGCAACACCATGGATTGGACCAATGGGGCGGTTGTTGTGCGCCCCGCGATCGAGGGCACCACTATTGGAGAAGGTCGGCGGCGTCCTTTGGAGTGGAGGAGAGTCGTCCCTCGCACTTCCCCTATAAATAGAGGAGCGGCGGGGGCAGTGCTCATCCATCCTTCTTCCATATCTTGCCTTTCCAAGTGCAAACCTTCCGCGTTCGCTCTCCCATGTCTCCATAACCTTCGAGCGGCGCTCGCCCCCAGCCATGAAAAGGGGGCGTGGGCGACCATCGTCCTCAGCTTCACGAAGAAGCTCTCGTCTGGATCATGCCACCGCTTCAGCCGCGGAGGCGGAGGGCGGACCGAGCGCGCGTGGTGGAGGAGGCTCGAGAGGCCGCGGTCGCCGTGGTGGACGAGGCCTGGGGAGGTGGAGTGTCTCTCCACCTCCTCCTCCGATGCCAGGCCACTCCATTGAGGAGGCCCATGCCGCGGGGACAGCGCTGGACTTCGTCCTCGAGCTGGCCGGTCCCCTCTGGAGCCATCTTTGCCTTCCTCGCTTCTTCGCCAGGGCAATGGAGAGCGACGAGCCGCCCTTCCTGTGGCTGTGGGTGAATGGTTGATGTAACGGCACGACACCAGTAAACGTCGATTACCCAGCGAACCGCGTCATGTTCCTTAGGCACGACTGGAAGACATTCGCCTGCGCCCACAACCTTCAGGTGGGGCATGTCCTTCGCTTCAAAACGACGAAGACCAATATACTCTCCGTCAAGATTTATGGGCGCTCCGGCATCCGTCTCAGCTGCTACGAAGAGAGCTCGAGCAGCGCCGAAAGCCTGTCCTCAGGCGAGAGTGATGGTGAGGACAGCAGCGAAGACAGCAATGATGAGTCCGGTCTTCGAGCGGTCAAGTCAGAGCCCAAGGATTCGAGCTCGAACTGACCGCCGGCTGCACCATCACCACCAGCCTCGTGCCTCTCCCCCTCCCAGCAAGATGTCCTTGCCAGGTGCTTTAGTCCTGGGCGCTGCCTCATCTTCCATCTGGGTCTTCCGGCAGGCCCGTGGACTTCGGCTTTTGGGGTCCATCCCCCTTTTTGCCCACTCTAGCCCTCTCCTCCGCACAATGCTGGTCTAGGAGGGGCCAGGTTCTTGCCTGCCCATCTGGTAGCCCTGCTCCTCTGCATAGTGCTGGTCTAGAGGGGTCAGGCCAGGCTTCTGTCGGGGGCCTCTCGCCATCTTTTTCCTCTTGTATCCCACCTCTCCTTGCCATCTTTTTCTTCTTGTAATCTCCCCTAGGGATAAAGTCAAATAAAGATGTACTTAGCGGTATATTATGTAAATTTCACCCCATTTTGAATGAAGGCGCATTATCTTCCTTGTTAGACCTTCTTCTGTATATGGAACTTTCCCTATCCTTTCTTAGAAAAATCTTGTCGGCGTGTGCAACCCTACCGCGAGCGCTTCGAGGAACAAGTCCTTAGCAGCCTGCTGGCGGTGCTACTATTGGCAAGATACCTCAGCGTCCTTGGCATGGCCATTCAAGGTGTAGGTCCCGTTCGAAACAGAATAAGGGCGCAAGCGCTATCACTTGAGCCATTGAGCGGACTCGAAACGAAACAAGGAGCGCGGGCGTGGCCACTTAGGCCATTGAGTGGTCCCGAACACGGTGAGGGCGTAGCCAATCGCGACAAGGTTCCCGTGCATGCAGGTTTTCCATACAGTAGTCGAAGTCACCCAAGGAAAGTAATTTCGCGAAAAAGATTCACTTGGAGTTTTTTGCAACTTATCTTTTGTTACCGTGCTCCCTCCGGCAAATTTTTTAGGACGTCGCTCATAGGTATCCGTACCATCATTCCCCTGGCAAAGCTGCACACGAGGGGTCCTTATGTCCTTTGCGAAAAAGAAAGAAGAGAAAATATGGATATGGAACCTTGGCGGTTTGTTAGTCCATGCCGGGATTAAGCGCAATGCAACTCCTCAGACAAACATGCACATAAGTAAACATGAGAATCGATCGGGATTTGCAGAGCACTTATCTTTATTCGACTATGCACAGGGTCTGGTCCTGGCTTTGTACCAAGGATTACATGCTTCAGCGGCAAGACTTGTACAAAAGGTAGTTGTCGGGGTGCCCGGAAACCGTGCCTCATGGCTAGAACTTGCAAAGATGTTTGATATTCTAGGAGTTGCTCACTAGGATGCCATCTTCGGTCTCTAGGCGGACTGCACCAGGCCTAGTGACTCGTACTACCCAATCAGGGCCTTCCCACTTTGGCGTCAACTTGTTGGAATTCTTGGCGGATAGAACTCGCCGAAGAACAAGGTCACCTTCCTCAAGACTTCTAGCATTAACTTTGCGGCTGTGGTAGCGGCGCAGAGCTTGCTGGTAGCATGCAACTCTCATAGCCGCCTAAAGACAGTTTCCTCAAGGAGCATCGCGTCGTCTTGCCGCAACTGCACTTGCTCAAACCCATCATAAGAGAGAACTCGAGGTGACCCGTACATGAGTTCCATGGGGAGAACTTCCTCCGCTCCATAGACAAGGGAGAAGGGTGTCTAGCTGGTAGCTCGATTTGGTGTCATTCTGATTGACCAAAGAACCACTGGTAACTCATCGATCTAGTTCCTTCCGCACTTGTGCAGCCTATCAAAAGTTATTGTTTTGAGACCTCACAACACTTCAGCATTAGCCCTCTCCGCTTTTCCATTACTCCTCGGGTGGGTAACGGAAGCAAAACAGATTTTGCTACCAAGGTCTTGGACATACTGCATGAAGGTGCGGCTCATGAACTGTGTGCCGTTGTCAGTGATGATCCTGTTGGGAACACCAAAATGAACAACTAGTCCCTTAGAGAACTTGACGGATGACTGTGTTGTCACCTTTCTCTCTACTTCCACTTCCGGCCACTTTGTGAACTTGTCGATCGCAATGTGGGGAAAGGGGCCCAAGATGTCAAGCCCCCAGACTAAAAATGGCCAGGAGAGAGGGATCGTCTGAAGTACTTGAGCTGGTTGATGTAGTATCTTCGAATGAAACTGGCATGCCTCACACTTGGTTACCAATGTTGTTGCATCCTGGAGGGCGGGTGTAGGACCAAAAGTATGTCTAGTGGGCGGGTAATTAGACTACTTGACCAAATAAAAGTTTTGCCTATACCAAGTTTTAGGGTTGACAATTTTTTAGCATTTCATAGCAAGTCAAGTACACCCTACACATGCAAGTCTAAGAGTATATAGCAGCAGAAAGTAACAACAAGCATGTATAGAAGGGATAGGGTAGGAAGATCAAACAAAGTTGTAGACATGATGTTTTTTCCCGTGGTTCCAATAGGTGGCGCTATCGTACATCCATGTTTATGGAGTCTTCAACCCATGGAGGGTAACGGTTGCGAGAGTCCACGAAGGGCTCCACCCAAAAGGGTCCATGAAATAGCAACCTTGACTATTCTATAACGGCTTCCGTCCACGAAGGACTAGCCTCACTATGGGTAGATCTTCACGAAGTAGGAGATCTCCTTGCACTTACAAACTTCTTGGTTCACTCCACAACACGAAGTAGGAGGCTCCCAAGCGACACCTAACAAATCTAGGAGGCACCACCCTCCAAAAGGTAATAGGCTCGGTAATGACGATGAACTCCTTGCTCTTGTGCTTAAAGATGATAGACTCCTCAGCACCCAATCACTCTCTCACAGATTCGGCATGGTGGAAGAGATGGGATTGGTGGAAAGCTACTTGGGGAGGCTAGAAATCAAGATCCATATGATTGGAGTGGAAGATCTTGACCTCAACACAAGGGTAGGTGGTTCTCTCTCAAAAGATCTGATAGGATAGGTATGGAATAGTTCTAAGTGCTTCTCTTTCGAGTAAGTGGTGGTGAAGGGGTATATATAGGCATCCCCCAAAATCCAACTGTTACACACAAAATGACAAACTCGGTGACACCGATGTGTTAATCTGGATGGTACCGAAGTGATCAAAAGGTGGCAACTTTTGAATCTCGGTAAAGCCGATATAGGAAACTCCGTTGCACCGATAAGGGGACCAACGGTCAGATTTCCAATCTCGGTGATGTCGATCCAACATTCTCGGTGGGACCAAAAATGTGAATTGGCGTAACAGAAAGTTGGCAACCTAAACTCGGTGGCCCCGGTATGGAATTGGTTGCACCGAAGTGGCTAGGGTTTGGCTTGAGTCTGTCTAGGTTCTGGAATCGGTGGCACCAGTATGGGAAAGTTGGTTGCACCATTTTTGAGTGGTAGGTATAGAACAGACTTTGGTGGGAGAGTTTGTGGGTGTTTTTGGCGACTATCACTTGTGCACATTTGAGCATATTGTTCACCAACAAAACCTTACCCCCTTTTAATAGTATTGGCTTTCCTATGGACTCGAAGTGATTTCTCACAAATATAAAATGTAGACTCCTCTTGCTTGAAGCTTGGCCAACCTATTTCCTTGAATCTTGGGGTTTCTCCACAATCTCCTTTTGCTAATCCTATCATTGAACATTTCCTGAAATATAATTGGTGGAAACATTAGTTCAATGACTTTTATGTTGTTATTAATTACCAAAACCAACAAGGGAGCAAATGTGCTTTCAGTGAGGGGCCAAAAGAAGCCTTGCTAGAATGCTTTCCCGGCAAGGGCTCTTGACCCTATGTGGGAGCCACATATGCCTCCATGTATCTCTGCCAACAGCTCCAACCCATCTTCCTAGGAAATGCATTTGAGTTTCACACCATTCGGTGTTTTTCTATACAGGGCGTTGTCTACGAACTGGTACATATTAGACCGGCGGGCTACTCTCTCTGCTACTTCTTGTTCCCCGGGAAGTTCTCCTGTCTGATAGAAATGGACGATGTGCTGCGCCCATACCGGAGCATGTAGCTCGACTGCAAGGACCAAAGGCGTATCCTCCGCAGGGGTAGCATTTGTCTCGACAACAAGGGCCTAAGGGACTGCCAGAGTCTGCTGCACCCCAGCGAGCCTGGCGGGAGCGTATGCTTCTACGGCAAGAGTCAGGGGACCTGTCGGAGCACAGTACTCACTGACAAGCCTGTCGTTCCCTCTGGCAACCTCCTCGTCAGCAGCTTCAGGGAGCTCTGCCGGGAAATACTTGCTGGAACTTAAATTTCTTCTCTTCTCTTGTCCAGTTGATGGTCTTACGAAGGGTTCAGTTAGCTGGAGCACGAAAGTTCCTGGTTCCACGGGTAACTTGAGGGCAGGACACTTTGACAGGCCACCGGCAACGCTGTTCTCTGCACGTGGAAGGTGCTCCACTTGCAGGGCGTCAAAACGTTCTTCCAACTTCCTCACTCCGTCTACATAAGCTTCCATCAACAGGCTCTGGTAATCTTTGTTCACTTTCCTGTCGACAAGTTGAGAATTACCCCTGATAATAAGTTTCTTGATCCGAAGGTCTGTCGCGATCTTGAGACCGGCAAGCAGCCCCTCGTACTCAACAGTGTTGTTCGTTGATCTCTCCTGGGGAAAGTGCATCTGGACCACATATCTGAGGTGTTCTCCAGTGGGTGCGACAAGCAGCACTCCGGCACCTGCGCCTTGCAGTGAGAAAGCTCCATCAAAATACATGATCCGTTCTCGATTGGTTTCCTTGCCGGGGAGAGTTGACTCCGGAATCTCTTATCGGGCGTTGGGGTCCATTCTGCAATGAACTCCGCCAAGGCCCTGCTCTGAATGGTCGAAGTGCTTTCAAACTTAAGACCAAAGCTTGATAGTTCCAAAGGCCACTCCACAATCCTGTCGGTAGATTCTGGGTTCAGCAATTTCCGTTGTAGCAGGAAACGGGTGACAACGGTGATCTCATGTGCTTGGAAGTAATGGGCACAGCTTCCTTGAAGCCATAAGAAGGCCGAAGAGCAACTTTGGCATGCCAGAATACCTTGATCTAGCTCCCTACAACAAGGAGCTGACAAGATAAACTGGTCGCTGCACCACTTTCTTCTGCTGGACTATCTCTTTTAAATTCGTAGATCCTTCTTTGCCGGCACCAGACCCTGCTAAGCACTATCCGGGCTCATCGCTCAGCGATCCTGCCATTGTTGCCGCTTGTTCGTCAACTTCTCTTTCAGCCACTAGTGCAGCACTCACCACTTGATTTGTTGCCGCTAGATACAGTAGCAACAACTCTTGTGGTTTTGGCGCGACTAGGACTAGCGGAGAGGGAAGGTAATTCTTCCAATCCTGTAGCACCGCCTCTACTTCAGGAGTCCATTTCATTGGACCTGCCTTCTTCAAGATTTTGAAAAAGGGCAGGGCATGCTCAACAGATTTTGAGATGAACCTACTCATAGCAGCAACACAGCCGGCAAGACGTCGCACGTCTTTAACTCGTTTTGGTGCTTCAATTTGCTCAACTGCTTTGATCCGGGATTTGCTTTGACTCCTCCTTGAGATACAAAGAACCCGAGAATCTTGTCGGATGGGACGCCGAACACACATTTCTCAGGGTTGAGCTTCATGTTGATCTTGCGCAGATTTGCAAATGTTTCTTCTAGGTCTGATATGAGCATGGCCGTACCCTTGGTTTTGATCACTATATCGTCCATGTAAGCTTCCATATTTCTATGTAGTTGGGGCTCAAAACCAATCTGGACCGCCCTTGCAAAGGTAGAACCAGCACTTTTCAACCCGAAAGGCATACACAGAAAGCAATACGTACCACATGGGGTGATAAATGCGGTCTTCTCCTCGTCTTCTCTGGCCATGAAAATCTGATGATAGCCTGAATAGGTGTCAAGGAAAGACAATAAGTCGCAGCCGGCAGTGGAGTCCACAATCTGGTTAATGTGTGGCAAGCGGAAACGATCTTTGGGGCAGGCCTTGTTGATGTCTGTGAAATCAATGCATAGCCTCCACTTCCCATTCGCCTTGTGCACTACAACTGGATTGGCCAACCATGTGGGACGGAGTACTCCTCTGATCAGGCTAGCCACTTCTAACTTCTTGATTTCTTTGGCAATAAATTGTTGCCGCTCCAAAGCTTGCTTTCGGACCTATGCTTAATCACCTTCCTGGGAACGTCAGGGATATCATATGGTTGCCATGCAAACACATCGACATTCGCCCATAGGAAGGCAATGAGCGCGCTTTCCTATTTGTCGTCAAGGGTGGAACTTATGGTGAAATTTCCCCCATGCCATCCTCCTTGAAGGGCACCTTCTTGGTCTCCGGTGGAGCTGCCTTGGACTTCTTGCTCTTGTCGGTGGAGCTCTCTGGCACATCATCGACACGAGCGCAGCACCCCGAGGGGGCGTGCTTGCCGGAATGTGCTCTAGAGGCGTTGCCAGACTTCTTTCCCCCAGGAGCTTCAGCGATAGGAGCAAGTGCCTTGGCGGCAGGTGCTACAGCTGCCCCCGGTAGAGTTGGTCAGCGCAGATAAGTGCACTTTTCTTGTAGGAGTTAATGGTTAAGCCGCTCATTGGCCCAGGCATCTTCAATACATTGTAAGCGAAATGAGTGGACGCCATGAACTTGGCTAGGGCCGGGCGGCCAAGAATGCCGTTGTATGGCAATGAGATCTTGGCGACGTCAAAATGATCTTCTCCGTTCTGAAATTGATATCGCTGCCAAATGTCACCGGCAGCGTCACCTTGCCCTTTGGTTGTGTCCTTCCCGAATTGACCCCTTGGAAAGCTCCTGTCAGCTCGAGATATTCGTCAAGAATTTGTAGCCTCTGGATGACATCGGGCGCATTCAGGTTCAGGCTGGCCCCACTGTCAACTAACATCTTCGTCACCTTGGGGTTGCGGATTATTGGCGAGACCAACAACGGCAAGCACTCGACCGCAGTTATGCGATCAGGGTGATCCTCGACATCAAAGATGATAGGAGTGTTGGACAACTTTACAGGTCTATGTGTGTTGATAGAGGGCTCTGCCGCATTAACCTCGTGCACCCACTGTTTAAGTTGGCGGTGAGAGGAATGCGACGAGGCTCCTCCTTCTATGCACATCATCTCTATGGCCTTGTGAAATTCATGATCACTAGACTCGTCATCCTCTTCGACATCATCATCATCTCCCTCTTGCTTGTCACGACCACGGGCTGGCCGGTCTTTTTGTTGCTTGGGATTGTCGTGGCGACCTCCTCGGCCAACACGCTTCTTGCAGGACCCCTCGGCACCGTCTTGGCCCTTCTCCTTGTCTCGCATCTCGTATTTGGCCGTCTACTTCTCGGCAAGCTGCTCGACTTACCGGCAATCTTGGAGATCATGGCCCTTTGTGTGACGGATCTTGCAATACTGTTTGCCGGTAGCCGCCAGGGCGTTGTAGGGGGTGCACCCAGCAACATCGTTGCCGGGGTCATCAACCTTGCCCTTCTTGGCTGCGCTAGGGTTGCCTTATCCTTTGACAGCTAGCACAGTCTTGCCCTTGCGCTTCTTGTTCTGTCGCTGGCCCTTCTTTGTCGAGGCAGTGGTGTCTTCATCTTTGGTGTCGACCCCTGCGCCGACGTCTTCGCCGGGGAGCCTCCTCCCTTCTTCAGCCCGAGCACATTTGTTTGCCAAAGCATAAAGCTTGGCGATGTCCCTGACTCTGTTCATTACCAGCTCTTCCCACATCCTGCGATTGCGCACATTCTGATGGAACGCACTCATAACGGCGACAAGATGAATGTCTGGGATGTTGTGATGCATGCGGTTGAACCTTTGGATGTACTTGCGCAAAGTTTCGCCCTCCTTCTGGGGGATGATGTGCAGGTAACTTTCTTGGCCAGGAGCTTGATGACCTCCTGTGAAGGCGCTAACAAACTCATGGCACAAGTCTGCCCAGGAGGCGATTGACCCATCTGGCAAGTGCATCAACCACGACCTAACATTGGGCTTAAGCACCAACGGGAAATAGTTGGCGAGTATCTTGTCGTCACGACCCCCGGCAACTTGCACTGCAATGGTGTAGATGCTCAGGAATTCTGACGGGCGAGTCTTGCCGTCATACTTCTTTGGGACTTCTAGCTTAAACATGCAAAAGTTGGGCCATAGGACTTGCCGCAGCTCAGGAGTAAACGCTGGACAACCCACCTCGTAAGGTAGGCTGATAGGATACCCTGGCGCAGACTTGTCTACAGTGGGCCCCACGCGCCTATCCGACTGGAGGCACGCTTCTCGCCGCCGCTCGATTGTAGTTCGAGCGTCTTCCTTGCCACGTTCTCGAAGAACTTGACGTTGATTGTGGCGTGTCCGTGGGTCGGACGATGCCGTCGAGTAGCCATCGTGAGCGTCGGTTCGTCGAGTTGGTAACCGGCACCATTGTTGTGGAGGAGAATGTGCTGAGGTCGCTCCGCCTCTGGTCTTTTCTCCACTGGCACGAGCTAGCTCGGTGGACCGAAACCTATCCGCGAGGATGAGGAGGCTCTGAATGGTGGCTCTCCATTCATCTAGATTCTCCATAGCCGACGAGAAATTTAGGAGTAGTTGCGCCCGTGCCATCGCTTCCCCCGACGTGGTCGGTAACTAATGGTGCGAGGAGCGCGAGGTGCTTTGACTCCTAACCGTCTTAGAAGTAGGACTGCCACGGTCTCGCATTGTCATGCCACTCTTGCCTGCATGTTGGTGAGCAAGATGGTCCCGCTCATCTTGGAAAGGATGTGCAGGAGCTTTCCTGTGGGGACGCTGAGAACTGTGGGCGCCTTGGCGCGGCCCTCCACACATGTCGTGAGAACAGCGCGACGTAGGGGCCGGCGTGGGTGCCTTGGAGGAGACCCTTCCGTCCCTGGAGTTTGTCATACCATCCGTAGGCGGTACCGCTCCGTCTTGAGACCTAAGGGCATGGGGGTTCCCGCCGCCGACATGGGTGTCTCCGCAGCGAGCGGTGCCGCTAATTTGGCCTTGATCACCAGAGCGTCACGGAAGTTCCGAACCTCCGCCTCCTTCCTCCTCCACCCGCGTCTATGCCCTCTCCTGTTTGGGTAGATACAGGGATGGCGAACATGGATGGACTAGCTGCTATTGGCCCCCTCTTCTTGGGAGCCATGGCGATGATGAGCGCGAAGGAATTGGCATGCTGATTACCAGAACAGGTTCACACAACCTAACGCCCCTACCTCGCGTGCCAAAGATGTCGTGGGGAACAAACACCTATGGGATCGTGGGGATCCCTTTCGGTTCGGCGGGGGGCAGGTTGCGCGAAGAGTCGGTCTGATGAAAAGCACGCGGGGATCTTTACCTAGGTTCGGGGCACACGGATGCGTAAAACCCTACTACTGCTTGGTGGTATTGAGAGTGTTCTTAGGGTTCTTGCTACAAGGATGTTGTGAGCTACTGCCACGCATGTGCACTAGAGGGTACCTGAAAGTGCAAAGGTCGAAAAGTCCAAAAGTCAAAAAATCAAAAAGTCATCTACTGTATCGCACTGGGCCTCCTTTTATACTCAAAGGGGATCCCAAGAGTGGCGTACAGTGCATACACGGGGTGTACAGAGCTACAGATCTATCATACCTAACACTGACGGAGTAGGACATGCGCATTTAATGCACCGTCAGGCATCTCTGTTTTTCAGTGGGATGGGACGGGGGCCCGTCCCATCGGCGCCGCTTAGCTCCCTCCAACATCGACACCTGTCATGCGCGCTGGCGGGGTCTTGCTGGGGCCTTGCCTTGCACGGGACGGTCTCCCAATCTGGTGGGTCGATAGCCCTCCCGACAAGGACTTGCTAGTGATCTTGATTCTCCTATGTTGGTATCTAGCAAGTCCCTGTTGGGCCTGCTTGCCAGGGCGGCTGCCACTGCCCGTGCATGAGTAAGGGGCACTGAAGAGCCCAAAACTCTAGTGCACCAAGAGGCCGTTCTCCGCAAGGTGCTCATCAAAGTGGCGCACAAGAACCCCGGCATCAACCTCTCCAACATCCTCGACCGCTTGTTGATGGATGTAGACGTCAAGGATCTTGAGGAGCTTGTTGCGCCCATCATCGATAGGGTAAGCCAGGTCAAGCAGGTTGAAGGCGATCGTCGGGAATAGTTGCCTTACTTCCCGCTGCCATCCACGTCAAAAATAGTTTATCTTATGTTAGGATTGCGGCAAGATTGATGTAATATATAACTTGCTATATTTTGAACAAATGCTATGATATCCCCCTTGTTTAATTTCTTCATGTATGTATTCACCCTACACTTTATTGGAGACTTGCCAGTGCGCACCCCTGCCGCGAGCGCTAGATGCGAGACTTTATTAGCCTGCTGGCGGGGCCGCTACCGCCAAGAAACCCTGGTGTTTTCAATGTAGCCACCTAGAGTGTTGATCGGACTCGAAACAGAATAAGGGCGTGACCAATCGCAACAAGGTTCCTTCACGTGCAGGTTTTCCATATGAAAGTCGAAATCGTTCAAGGAAAATAACTTCACAGTAAGAGTTCACTTAGGGTTTCGCAACTTAGCTTTTTGTTGCCGCACTCTTTCCGGCAAGATGTTTTCCTTGAACGTCGTCCGTCGATATCCATAACACCACCACCCCCGGCAAAGCTGCACATGAGGTAACCTTCTGTCCTTTGAGAAAAATAAAGAAGAGAAATAGGGATATGGAACCTTGGCGGTCCGTTAGCTCTTGCCGGAAGTAAGCGCAATACAATATCTTAGACAAACATGTACATAAGTAAACATGAGAATCAACAAGATTTCTAGAACACTTAGCTTTATTCAACTATGCACAGGGTCTGCGCCTGGCTTTGTACAAAGGTTTACATGCTTCAACAGCAAGACTTGTACAAAAGGTCATGGGTAGAACTTACGAAGATGTTCGATATTCGAGGAGTTTCTCACTGGTACGCCATCTTCGGTCTCCAGGCGGACTGCGCCAGGCATGGTGACTCGCACTACCCGATAAGGGCCTTCCCACTTTGGCGTCAACTTATTTGAATTCTTGGCGGACTGAACACGCCGAAGAACAAGGTAGCCTTCCTCAACACTTTGGGCATGAACCTTGTGGCTATGATAGCGGCACAAAGCTTGCTGGTAGCGCGCAGCTCGCACGGCAGCCTGAAGACGATCTTCTTCAAGGAGCGTCGCGTCATCTTGCCACAACTGCTCTTGCTCAAGCTCTTCATAAGCGAGCACTCAAGGTGATCCATATGTGAGCTCCGTGGGGAGAACTGCTTCCGCCCCATATACTAGGGAGAAGGGTGTCTGGCCGGTGGCTCGATTTGGTGTCGTCCTGATTGACCAAAGAACCACCAGCAACTCATCAATCCAGCGCCTTCCACACTTGCATAGCTTATCGAAAGTTATTATCTTGAGGCCTTGTAGCACTTCAGCATTAGCCCTTTCCGCATGGCCGTTGCTCCTTGGGTGGGCAACGGAAGCAAAACAGATCTTGCTGCCAAGGTCTTGGACATGCTGCATGAAGGTGCGGCTCATGAACTGTGTGCCATTGTTGGTGATGATCCTGTTGGGAACACCAAAGCGGCAGACTAGTCCTTTGAAGAACTTGACGGCTGATTGTGTTGTCACCTTTCTCACTGCTTCCACTTCTGGACACTTTGTGAACTTGTTGATTGCGACGTACAAGTACTCAAACCCCCCGGTAGCATGGGAAAAGGGACCCAAGATGTCGAGCCCCCAGACCAAAAATGGCCAGGAGAGAGGGATTGTTTGAAGAGCTTGAGATGGTTGATGCATTTTCTTTGAATGAAACCGGCATGCTTCACACTTTGTTACTAGCGCACTTGCATCCTGGAGGGTAGTGGGCCAAAAGAAACCTTGCCGAAATGCCTTACTGGCAAGTTCTCTTGATCCTATGTGGGAGCCAGATATGCCTCCATGTATCTCCGCCAACAGCTCCAGTCCATATTCTCGAGAAATGCACTTGAGTT
Organism: Hordeum marinum; assembly: GCA_022496015.1. Taxonomy (NCBI): domain Eukaryota; kingdom Viridiplantae; phylum Streptophyta; class Magnoliopsida; order Poales; family Poaceae; genus Hordeum; species Hordeum marinum. The sequence continues at coordinate 231,571,154 of CM039672.1, read as the reverse complement.
TCACACCGACCCACCTCTTTCTGTACAGGATGTTGTCCACGAACTGATACATATTAGACTGGCGCGCTACTCTCCCTGCTTCTTCTTGTTCCTCAGGGACTTCTCCTGTTTGAAGGAAATGGACGATGTGATGTGCCCATGATGGAGCCTAGGGCTCGACAACAAGGACTAAAGGCATATCCTCTGTTGGGTAAGTATTTGTCTCAACGGCAGGGGTTCAGGGCCTTGCCAGTGCCTGTTGCCCCCGGCAAGCCTGGCAAGAACGTGTGCTTCTATGGCAAGAGCCCGAGGCTCTATCGGAGTGCGACGCTCACCTGCAAGCTTGGTGTTGTCCCTGGCAACTTCCTCGTCGGCGGCTTATGGAGCTCTATCGAGAAATACTTGCTGGAACTCAACTTTCTTCTTTTCTCTTGTCCAATTGATGGTGTCACGGATGGTTGAGTTAGTCGGAGCACAAAAGTTCTGGTCCCACAGGCAACTTAAGGGCAGCACAATTTGACAGGCCATCAGCAATGTTGTTCTCTACACGCGGGACGTGCTCCATTTGCAAACCGTCAAAATGTTCTTCCAACTTTCTCACTTCATCTATATAAGCTTCCATCAATGGACTTTGATAATTCTTATTTACCTGCCTGACAACAAGATGAGAATCAGCCCTGACCATAAGTTTCTTAATCCCAAGGTCGGCCGCGATCCTAAGACTGACAAGGAGCCCTTTGTATTCTGCAGTATTGTTCATCAACATCTCCTAGGGAAAGTGCATCTGAATCACATATTTGAGGCGCTCTACGGTGGGTGTGACAAGAAGCACTCCAGCACTGGCGGCTTGCAGCGAGAAAGCCTCACAAAAACACATGATCCACTCTTGGTTCGTTTCCTTGCCGGGGAGAGTTGACTCTGGAAATTCTTCATCTGGCGTTGGGGTCCATTCCGCAATGAACTCCGCCAAGTCTCTACTCTGGATGGTCGAAGTGCTTTCAAACTTGAGGCCAAAGCTTGAAAGTTCCAAAGCCCACTCCACAATCCTGCTGGTAGCATCAAGGTTCCACAAAATCTGCTGTAACGAGAAGAGAGTGATACCGATGATCTCATGTGCCTGGAAGTAATGGCGCAGCTTCCTCGAGGCCATAAGGAGGTCGTAGAGCAACTTTTGCATGCCAGAATATCTTGACCTAGCTCCCTGCAAAAGGGAGCTGACAAAATAGACTAGGCGCTGCACCATCTTCTTCTTCTGAATTGTTTCATTCGATTGCTCAGATCCTACTTTGTCAGCACTAGACTCTACTGGGGAATATTCTGGCTTGTTGCTTGGCGGTCCTACCGCTACCGTTGCTTCTTCATCAACTTCTATTTCAGCCAGTAGTGTAGCACTCACCACTTGATTTGTTGCCGCTAGATATAGCAGCAACGGCTCTTGTGGTTTTGGCGCGACTGGGACTGGTAGAGAGGATAGGTACTTCTTCAAATCCTGCAGCATTGTCTCCACTTCTGGAGTCTATTTCATCAGACCCGCCTTCTTCAAGATCTTGAAAAAGGGTAGGGCGCGCTCAGCAGATTTTGATATGAACCTACTCATAGCGGCAACACAGTCAGCAAGACGACGCGCATCCTTGACACGTCTTGGCGCTTCAATTTGCTTAATTGCTTTGATCTTGTTGGGATTTGCTTCAATTCGACATTGAGATATAAAGAACCCGAGAAGCTTGCCGGATGGGACACCAAACACACACTTCTCAGGGTTGAGCTTCAGGTTGATCTTGCGCATATTCGTAAATGTCTCTTCTAGGTATGATATGATCATAGCCTTGTCCTTGGTTTTGACCACTATGTCGTCCATATAAGCCTCCATATTTCTATGTAGCTAGGGCTCAAAACCAATCTGGGCCGCTCTTGCGAATGTGGAACCAGCACTTTTCAAACCGAAAGGCATACATAGAAAGCAATACGTACCACATGGGGAGATAAGTGCGGTTTTCTCTTCGTCTTCCTTGCCCATGAAAATCTGATGATAACCTGAATAGGCATCAAGGAAATACAACAAGTCGTAGCCGGCAATGGAATCCACAATCTGGTCGATGCACGGCAAGGGAAAAGGATCTTTAGGGCAGGCCTTATTGACATCTGTGAAAACAATACATAGCCTCCATTTACCGTTCGCCTTGCGCACTACAACTGGATTGGCCAACCATGTTGGATGAATCACTCCTCTAATCAATCCAGCCGCTTCTAATTTCTTGATTTTTTCGGCATAAACTGTTGTCGCTCCAAAGCCTGTGGACAGATGGCAATAAACTTCTGCTTGACGGGCCGTGCGTGTGGACAGACGACAAGGTGGTGCTCAATCACCTTCCTGGGAACACCGGGGATATCAGATGGTTACCATGCAAACACATCGACATTCACCCACAGGAAGGTGATGAGCGTGCTTTCCTATTTGTCATCAAGGGTGGAACTTATGGTGAAAGTTCCTCCCATACCATCCTCCTTGGTGGGCACCTTCCTAGTCTCTGGCGGAGCTGCTTTGGACTTCTTGCTCTTGCCGGTGGAACTCTCTGGCACATCGTCAATAGGAGCGTAGCACTGCGAAGAGGCATGCTTGCCAGACTGTGCACCAGAGGTCATGCCGGTCTACTTCCTCCCGGGATTTTCAGTGGCAGGAGCAAGTGCCTTGGCGGCAGATGCTGCAACTGCCTCTGGGTAGAGTTGATCAGCGCAGATAAGCGCCTCTTTCTTGTCGAACTCGATAGTGATGACGCACATCGGCCCGGGCATCTTCAACATATTGTAGGCATAGTGTGACGCTGCCATGAACTTGGCTAACGCTGGATGGCCAAGGATCCCATTGTATGGCAACGGAATTTCGGCTACGTTGAAAACAACCTTCTCCGTCCTGAAGTTCAGATTGCTACCAAATGTTACCGGAAGCGTGATGTTTCCCTTGGGATGGCTGTATCCTGGATTGACCCCTTGAAATGAGCCCATTTCCGTGAGATCTCCATCAGGAATTTGCAATCTCTGGATCACCTCGGGCGAGATCAAGTTCAAGCCAGCCCCATCGTCAACTAACATTTTCGTCACTTTGAGGCTGCGAATCGTTGGGGAGACCAACAACGGCAAACACCCAACCACAGTTACGCGGTTAGGGTGATCCTCAACGTTGAAAATGATAGGCATGTGGGACCATTTCAAAGGCTTTCGGATGCCGACAGATGGCTCAGTCGCATTAACCTCATGCGCCCATTGTTTAAGTTGGCGGTGGGAAGAATGCAATGAGGCACCTCCGTCGACACACATGGCGTCTGTAGCTCTCTGGAATTCTTGCTCGTTGGACTTGTCGTCCTCTTCAACGTCATCATCACCCCCCTCTTGCTTGTTGCGGCCACAAGCGGGTCGGTCCTTATGTGGCTTTGCCTTGCCACAACGACCTCCTAGGCCACCGTGCTTCTTGCCGGATCCCTCCGCACCATCCTGGCCCTTCTTCTTGTCTCACCTCTCATACTCGGCTTTTTGCTTCTCGGCAAGCTGCTCAACTTGCCGACAGTCTTGGAGATTGTGGCCTTTGGTGCGATGGATCTTGCAATATTGCTTGATGGAGCCTTCCAGCTTGTCGGCAACCACCAAAGCCTGAGAGGAGACGCAGCCAGCAACATACTTGTAGGGGTCATCAGTCTTGGCCTTCTTGATGGTGCTGGGGTTGCCGGATCCCTCTATGTCAAGCACGGCCTTGCCCTTGCGCTTATTGTTACGCCACCGACCCTTGTTTGCCGGAGCAGCAGTGTCCTCATCCTTAGAGTCAACTCCTACGCCAGCGTCTTTGCCGGGGAGGCTCCTTCCTTCTTCAGCTCGAGCACATTTATCTGCCAGAGCATAGAGCTCGGCAACATCCCTTACCTTGTTCATCACCAGTTCTTCCCACATTCTGCGATTGCACACGTTCTGTTGGAACGTGCTGATAACAACGGCAGGATGAACGTCTCATATGTTGTGGTGTATGCGGCTGAACCTATGGATGTACTTGCGCAAAGTCTCGCCCTCCTTCTAGGGGATGAGATGTAAATCACTTTCTTGACCAGGAGCTTGATGACCTCCGGTAAAGGCACCAACAAACTCATGGCACAAATCTGCCAATGAAGAAATGGATCCTTCGGGCAAGTGCATCAACCACAACCTGATGTTGGGCTTAAGCACCAACGGGAAGTAGTTGGAGAGTAGCTTGTCTTCGCGAGCCCCGACAGCCTGCACCGCAATGGTGTGGATGCTCAAGAACTCTGATGGTTGACTCTTGTCGTCATATTTCTCCGGGACCTCTGGCTTGAACGTGTGGGAATTGGGCCACTGGACTTGCCGCAGCTCACGATTAAACGCTAGACAACCCACCTCGGAAGGTACGCTGTCACGATACCCTGGCATGGATTTGTCTACAGTGGGTCCCGCGCACTTATCAGATTGATGGCGTGCTTCCCGCTGTCGCTCGATTGTAGTTTGAGTGTCTTCCTTGCTTCGTTCCCGAAGAACTTGACGTTGATCGTGGCGAGTCCATGGATCAGACGACGCCATCGAGTAACCATCATAAGTGTCGCCCTGTCGAGTCGGTGATCAGCGTTATTGCTATGGAGGAGAGTGCACCATGGTCGCACCCCCTCCGGACTTCTCACCACTGGCGTGAGCCGGCTCGGTGGACCGAAACTTGTCAGCAAGGCTGAGGAGGCTCTGAATGGTGGCTCTCCATTCGTCGAGCTTCTCCGTAGCAGGAAGGAAGTTTAGGAGTAGTTGTGCTCGCTCCATTGCTTCTTTCGATGTAGTCGACAATGAACGGCACAAGGAATGCGAGGTGCTACGACTCCTAACCGTGTTAGAAGGAGCTCTGTCACGGTCCCACGATTGCATGCCACTCCCACTAGCATGCTGGCGTGCATACTGGCCCCGCGCATCTTGGGAGCGATGCGTGGGAGCTTTTCCATGGGGACGTTAGGAACCATCGACACCGCGGTGCTGCTCTTCGCGCGCGTCCTGGGAAGGTCATGGCGTACACGCTGGCATGGGTGCCTTGTAAGGCACCCTTCCGTCCCCAGAGTTCACTGTACTGCCCGCAAGCGGTACAACTCCGTCCTGAGACGCAGTAGTGTGGGGATTTCTGCCGCCGCCGTGAGCGCCTCTACGGTGGGCGTCACCGCTCGTTTGACCTTCATCATTGAAGCCCCGCATGGGTGCAGGGTCCCCGCTCCCTCTGCCCGTGCCCACTCTGTCGCCCGCTTGGGCGGTTACGGGCACGACGGACGTGGAGGGTTCCACCATCATGAAAACTTTCTTCTTGGGAGCCATGGCGATGATGATTATGACGAAGGAACCGACGCATTGATCACAAGATCAGGTTCACGCAATCTTTTCCCCTACCTGGCACGCCAAAGATGCCGGGGGGAACGACACCTATGGGGTCGGAGTGATCCCTTTGTGGTTTGGCGGGGAAGGTGGCTCGCACAAAGAGCAGATCAAATGACTAGCGCGCGCGGGGGGGTACCCAGGTTCGGGCTGCAAAGATGCATAAACCCTACCCAGGGAGTGCTACAGTACACAGCTGCTACTCATGCAGAATGGGCTAGAGGAGCTCCAAAAGTCTAGGATCCGAAAAGGTCGAAAAGTCATCTATCGTAACACCCTGGGCCTCCTTTTATACTCTCGAAGTGGTCACCAACAATGGCGTACAGTACATACACGGGGTGTATAGTGCTATAGTGTTATCATACCTAACACTGACGGTGCGAGACAAACACATTTAATGCTCCTTCAGGCATCCCTGACCGTCTGCGGGACGGGATAGGATCCCGTCCCATCGCGCTTAGCCTCTCCATCACCGGGGCCTCGACACGTGCCTAGGCAAGGTGACATCTGGCCTGTACGCTGGCGGGGGCTTACCGAGGCTTCACCAATGCGCTGGCAGGATGGTGGGGCCTTGCCGGGTGCACTTCTTGCCGGGGCTCAGTAGGCCATCCCGGCAAGATCTTGTCGGGGACCCAGCCTTCGGTCTTCGGTCTGTTGACTTGAATGTCTTCCCGATGTGGTTGTATTTGTTCTCAGTTCCTCCCGGGAAGGCCTCGCCGCTAGTATGGCTACGATTGTCCGTGCACAAGTATGGGGTACTAAAAAAGCCCATACTTTAGTACACTGACACGCTTGCACCAGATCATTTTCGTCGTTGAGGAGGTTGATGGCAGAGGTGTCGCTTGGTCGGGTTGGCATGCTTGGTAGATGGGCTAGCATGCACTAGGTGTGCACACGCATGTGTCACGCCTCGGCTTTTATGCTCATTCGCTTCTGGTGGGAAACCGATAAGGAAGCTTGCGTGGTAACATGCATGGTTGCGCACGGGAACATGGCCAAAAGAAATGCATGTGCGGTTCCGAAGCGTGCAGTACTGGAATCTTCGGGCGAAAACATGGTGACAAAATGTGAGAGAGCAAGATGGGTGTGCACTAGCAAATGGGTAATAATAAGAAAACGTCTGTGATATTAATACGGGCAAACGCACTTACCCATGTAACATCGATGACAGTTTTGTCAATCATTGACAATTGTTTGGCAGTAACCATCTGCCCACAACACACACACACAGACTCACACACACACAAGTTGTCCAGATGAATCGTTTCGGTCATTATTGGTGTTCCCACACAATTCTGATGAATGAACCGTTCATTGCGTATCACACACTCCTTCTTATGCTAACCCATTTGTGTTCTGCTGTATAATCGCACTTAGTTTATCCAAGTGAATTGTATGTTGTACTTCGCACACTTATGTAGTTTTGTTAACCATTTATGTTATCTTCGCTAATCACAAAAAGTTCATAAGAACAATATGTCTGTCGTAGATCGCACATGTAACTATTTTATGAATCATATTTGATGGATCCACCATTGCACACAGTTCGTATTATTAGTGATGGAGCTTGAACTATATCGTTTGTGATTCAGGCGTCGCACACAGTTTCGTCGAAGGGTCTCTGGTTGATGTGTCGCCTTTGGACCATCCTGTAGTAGTGTATGTGGCCAATCATCCATATAGCATTCAATTATTATTTGTTCACTAGTGTTGCCTATATTTTTGATCATTGGTTGGACAGTATTCCAAATACGTTCAGAATGCTAAGAAGGTTTGCTTTGGATATGTATGAATGATTTGCTTTCTAATGACAAAGCTCTTCTACTTTTCAAGTTATTTTTCATTTTACACACTCGATTCATGCGTGCTCTATGGTATGCAGAATGGTTAACCAATCATGACAGTCCCACAAATGATGCCTCTATGCATATGCGGGGGAAACAAAATCTTGATGACATGACACGTGTGTTGTCAGCCTTTGAGGCTAAGTTACCATGTCTCTTCTAGTGAAATACAAGCTCGGCCAGGTCTTGTTTATAAGAAGCTGATACGTCTCCAACGTATCTATAATTTTTTATTGTTCCATGCTATTATATTATCTGTTTTGGATGTTTTATATGCATTGATATGCTATTTTTTATTATTTTTGGGACTAACCTATTAATCTAGAACCTAGCACCAGTTTCTGTTTTTCCTTGTTTTTGAGTTTCACAGATAAGGAATATTAAACGGAGTCCAAACAGAATAAAACCTTCAGAATGATTTTTTCTGGAACAAAAGGAAACTATGAGACTTGAGAACCAAGGTAGAGGATCCTCCATGGGGCCACAAGCCCTAGGGTCATGGCCAGGGGGTGGCCGCGTCGGGCAGGCTTGTGGGCCCACGGCTGCTCCACTAATCCTAATCTTTGGCCTGTAAATTCCCAAATATTCCATCATTATCAGAACGAGCCACGAAAACACTTTTCCACCGCCAAAAGCCTCTGTTCCCGAGAAATCCAATCTTGGAGCATTTTCCGATAATTTGCCGGAGGGGAATTCGATCACGGAGGGCATCTACATCAACTCCATTGCCCATCCGATGATGTGTGAGTAGTTCACCATAGACCTACGGGTCCATAGCTAGCAACTAGATAGCTTCTTCTCTCTCTTTTCTTCTCAATACCATGTTCTTCATTTTCTTCATGGAGATCTATCCCATGTCATACTCTTTTGCGGTGTGTTTGTCGAGATCCAATGAATTGTGGGCTTATGTTTAGATTATCCATGAATATTATTTGAGTCTTTCCTGAATTCTTATATGCATGATTTCATATCTTTGCAACTCTCTTCGAGTTATTGGTTTGGTTTGGCCAACTAGATTGGTAATTCTTGCAATGGGAGAAGTGCTAGTTTTGGGTTCAATCTTGCGGTGTCCTCACCCAGTGACAAAGTAGGGGTAGCGAGGCACGTATTGTATTGTTTCCATCAAGGGTACAAAGATGGGGTTTTCACCTTATTTCTTGAGTTTGTCCCTCTACATCATTTCATCTTGCTTTATGTGTTACTTTGTTCTTCATGAACTTAATACTCTAGATGCAGGCATGAGTCGGTTGATGTGTGGAGTAATAGTAGTAGATGCAAAACCGTTTCGGTCTTCTTTTCACGGACGTGATGCCTATATGCATAATCATTGCCTTGCATATATTCATAATTATTCGCTTTTCTATCAATTGCTCGACAGTAGTTTGTTCACCCACTGTAATACTTGGCATCATGAGAGAAGCCATCTAGTGAAACCTATGGCCCTCGGGTCTATTTTCCATATTATACTTTCAGATCTTAAACCAAAAATACCAAAAATACTTGCTGATCTATTTTTACTTTTAGTTTTACTTTCCGTTCAAGCATCTTATTATATCTATCTCTATTAGATCTCATCATTGCAAGTAACCGTGAAGGGACTGACAACCCCTTTATAGCGTTGGGTGCAAGAGTTTGATTCTTTGTGCAGGTACATCTATTGGTGGCTCGCTTGTATCTCCTACTAGATTGATACCTTGGTTCTCAAAAACTGAGGGAAATACTTATCTACTTTGCTGCATCAAACGGTTCCTCTTCACGGGAAACCAACGCATGCTCGAGAAGTAGCAAGAAGGATTTCTAGCGCCCTTGCCGGGGAGATACATAGCAAGTGAAGGATACAAAGTACCCATCACAAACTCATCTCTTGAATTTACATTTTTTCTATTTGCCTCTCGTTTTCTTCTCCCCCACTTCTAAAATGATTTTCAGAAAATACCAAAAAGATTTGCCTTTTTATTCGCCCTTCTTTCGTTTGCCTTTCGTTTGCTTGTGTTTCCATGTGCCTTCTATTTTCTTGCATCTTCGCTTGCTAAAAATCTATTAATATGGATCCTCATCCACTTGCTAATCTTTTCAAAAGACCAAATTATGATGAACCAATTGCTAGTGAGTTGAGTGCACTTGATTATCTCTATGAAGTTTTGCTTGAACATCATGAAAATTTTGATGAAGTGTTGAAACAAGAAAATTATAAAGTAATTCATGATATCTCCTTGAATGAAAAACATGATTGCCATGTTGTTAGTATGAATTCTCTGAATATCCATGATGCTAATGACATGCAAAACCACAAGCTTGGAGATGCTATGCTTGATGAAGATGATATTTTTTGTTCCACAAGTTTTGGTGATGACACGTATGCTGTAATTGATCATGAAAAGAATGCTTTGTGTGATAGTTATGTGAGATTCCTTCATGATTCTACTGAAAATTACTATGAGAGAGGAACATATGCTTTTACTTATTGCAATAATATCAAGTTTCCTCTCTATGTGTTCAAAGTTTTGAAGTTATGCTTGTTTTTCCTTCCTATGCTAGTTAATTCTTGTTCCCATAAATTGTTTGCTCAAAAAATCCCTATGTATAGGAGGTGGGTTAGACTTAAACGTGTTTTTAACTTTATTCATGATGCTCTTTTGCATATCTCAACTACTACTTTTTATGTGGGCATCATTGAAATCATTAGGCCTAGCTAGGGGCGGTAAACAATAGCGTTTGTTGGGAGGCAACCCAATTTTGTTTTTGTGTTTTGTTTTTGCTTCTATTTTGGTGTGATTGGAACATTATTACTTTTGTATGAATTGTGTTTTTGTGTTTAAATTAGTGTTTGAGCCAAGTAAAACCTTTGGGGTGATCTATGGTAGTTGTTGATTTGATCTTGCTGGAAAACAGAAACTTTTGCGATCAGTCCAGGAATTTTCTGAATTTTTAGAGCGCCATATTTATCTGAAATTTTATACAGGATTGATATAAAAATTTCCCTGGTTGTCCTAATTTTTCAGAATTTTTAGAGTTCCAAAAGTATTCAAAGTTTACAAATTACTATAGATTGTTCTGTTATTGACAGATTCTGTTTTCCTTGTGTTGTTTGCTTATTTTGATGTATCTATGGGTCGTATCGGGGGGTATGAGTCATGGAAAAGTTAGAATACAGTACGTATTACACATATATAAATAAAGAATGAGTTCAAAATAGTACCTAAATTGGTTATTTATTTTTCTTATACTAACGAATCTCATGAGTTTTCTGTTGAGTTTTGTGTTGTGAAGTTTTCGAGTTTTGGGTGAAGATTTGATGGACTATGGAATAAAGAGTGGCAAGAGCCTAAGCTTGGGGATGCCCAAGGCACCCCAAGTCATATTCAAGGATACGAAAAATTTACTTGGGGATGCCCCGGAAGGCATCCCCTCTTTCGTCTTCAATCCATTAGTAAATTTACTTTAGGCTATATTTTTATTCACCACATGATATGTGTTTTGCTCGGAGCGACTTGTATGATATGAGTATTTGCTTGTTAGTTTACCACAATCATACTTTATGCACACATCTTTTGAGAGAGACAAGTTGAATAGTGATTTTTTTAGAATACTCTATGTGCTTCACTTATATCTTTTGAGCTAGGCAATGTTGCTCTAGTGCTTCACTTATATCTTTATAGAAATTATTGAACTCTCGTTCTGCACTTATATTATTTTGAGAGTTTCTTAAAACAGCATGGCAATTTGTTTAGCTTATGAATTTGGTCCTAATATAATGGGCATCCAAGAGGGATATAATAAAAACTTTCATATTAAATGCATTAACAACTATGATAAGTTGGATTCCTTGCATATAGTTTTGAGATAATAGGGATGGTAATATGGGAGTCATGCTAGTGAGTAGTTGTGAATTGGAAGAGATACGTGTGTTAAAGCTTGTGAGTCCCATAACACGCACGTATGGTGAACCGTTATGTAACGAAATCAGAGCATGATTTGTCTAATGATTGTAGACCTTTGTGTGAGGGTCGGGAGCACGCGATGGTTAAATCCTACCAACCTATCCCGTAGGATCATGCGTCTAATGCTTTGTTTGATAACTACTAGAATTTTGCAATAAGTATGTGAGTTCTTTATGACTAATGTGAGTCCATGGATTATACGCACTCTCACCCTTCCATCTTTGCTAGCCTCTCTAGTACCGTGCAACTTTTGCCGGTACATTAAACCCTCCTTCCTTAAAATAGCCACCATACCTACCTATTATGGCATTTCCATATCCATTCAGAGATATATTGACATGCAACTTCCACCATGTAGTTTTTCTGTGACTTGCATCATCACTTCATATTGCATATAGAGTTATATTTTGTCATAGGAATTGAGTTGTAATTTCTTTTTCTTTGAGTTATAAGTAAATAAAAGTGTGACGATTTTTCATTAATAGAGCATTGTCCCATGAGAGAAAAGGATGATGGATGCTATGACTCCCTCACAAGTTGGGACGAGTATCCGGACTTTACAAAAAATAAAAGAGGCCAGTGAAGCCTAAACAAAAAATTAAAATAGGCCAAAGAAGCCCACCATAAAAAATGAGAGAAACAGAGAAGGGGCAATTGCTACTATCTTTTTCCAACCTTGTTCTTCAAAGTAGCACCATGATCTTCATGATAGAGAGTCTCCTATTTTGTCACTTTCATATAACTAGTGGATATTCATTATGCACGACCACTTAGTTTTATTTTTGAGCTTTCATACACATATAGATCTAAGTGCATTTGTTGCATGACAACACCTACTCACTCACATTGATATCAATTTACAGGAATCTTCATAACCCGTTGATATGCCTAGTTTATGTGAGACTATCTTCTCCTCTTTCCCATGCACCCCCTCCATATTCTATTCCACCTATAATGTTATATCCATGGCTCACACTCATGTATTGCGTGAAAGTTGAACGGGTTTGAGAACACCAAAAGTGTGAAACAATTGGTTGACTTGTTCATCGGGGTTGTGCATGATTTAGATACTTCGTGTGGGGAAGATGGGGCATAGCCAAACCATATGATTTTATAGGTATAACTTTCTAAGGCCATGTTATTTCGAAAGGACACGACTACCTTGTTGGTGTGCTTGCAGTATTACTGTTTTTATGTCAATATCAGACTATTGTTTTGAATCTAACGGATCTGAATATTCATGGAACAATAAATAATATCACATGGAAAATATGTTGGGTAGCATTCCACATCAAAAATTCTGTTTTTATCATTTACCTACTCGAGGACGAGCATGAATTAAGCTTGGGGATGCAGATATGTCTCCAACGTATCTATAATTTTTGATTGTTCCATGCTATTATATTATCTGTTTTGGATGTTTTATATGCAATAATATGCTATTTAATATTATTTTGGGGACTAACCTATTAATCTAGAGCCTAGTGCCAGTTTCTATTTTTTCCTCGTTTTTGAGTTTCGTAGATAAGGAATATTAAATGGAGTACAAATGGAATAAAACCTTCGGAATGATTTTTTCAGGAACAAAAGGAAACTACGAGACTTGAGAACAAAGGCATAGGAGCCTTTGTGGGGCCACAAGCCCTAGGGCCGCGGCCAGGGGGTGGCCACGTCGGGCAGGCTTATGGGCCCACGGCTGCTCCCCTAACCCTAATATTCGGCCTATAAATTCCCAAATATTCCATCATTATCATAACGAGCCACGAAAACACATTTCCACCGCTAAAAGCCTCCAGTCCTAAGAGATCCAATCTTGGAGCCTTTTCCGGTAATCCGCCGGAGGGGGATTCGATCACGGAGGGCATCTACATCAACTCTATTGCCCCTCCGATGATGCGTGAGTAGTTCACCATGGACCTACGGGTCCATAGATAGTAGCTAGATGGCTTATTCTCTCTCTTTGCTTCTCAATACCATATTCTTCAAGATCTTCATGGAGATCTATCTGATGTAATACTATTTTGCGGTGTGTTTGTCGAGATCCGATGAATTGTGGGTTTATGTTCAGATTATCCATGAATATTATATGAGTCTTTCCTAAATTCTTATATGCATGATTTCATATCTTTGCAAGTCTCTTTGAGTTATCTATTTGGTTTGGCCAGCTGGATTGGTAATTCTGGCAATGGGATAAGTGCTTAGTTTGGGGTTCAATCTTGCGGTGTCCTCACCCAGTGACAAAGTAGGGGTAGTGAGGCACGTATTGTATTGTTGCCATCAAGGGTAAAAATATGGGGTTTTCATCATATTGCTTGAGTTTATCCCTCTACAGCATGTCATCTTGCTTAATGCGTTACTCTGTTCTTCATGAACTTAATACTCTAGATGCAGGCAGGAGTCAGTCGATGTGTGGAGTAATAGTATTAGATGTAGAATCGTTTCGGTCTACTTGTCACGGACGTGATGCCTATATGCATAATCATTGTCTTGGATATCTTCATAATTATTCCATTTTCTATCAATTGCTCGACAGTAATTTGTTCACCCACCGTAACACTTTCCATCATGAGAGAAGCCATCTAGTGAAACCTATAGCCCCCGGGTCTATTTTCCATATTATACTTTTAGATCTAAAACCAAAAATACCAAAAATATTTGCTGACCTATTTTTACTTTTAGTTTTACTTTCCGTTCAAGCATCCTATTATATCTATCTCTATTAGATCCCATCCTTGCAAGTAACCATGAAGGGATTGCCAACCCCTTTATGGCATTGGGTGCAAGAGTTTGATTCTTTGTGCAAGTACATCTATTGGTGGCTCGCTTGTATCTCCTACTGGATTGATACCTTGGTTCTCAAAAACTGAGGGAAATACTTATCTACTTTGCTGTGTCAAACCGTTCCTCTTTACGGGAAACCAACACATGCTCGAGAAGTAGCACACGCCACTTCTTTTAAGAATGTATCTCGACTTTGGAAATCGAGAGGGGGAACTCGTCTGTCAAGCCAAGGACTTCGGATCTGAGGTTATCTTCATCAAGGGAATCGTCCTCAGCGTAGAAGACCAGTTTGGGGGCTATTGACAGTGTCTTGGACTAGGGGGTACTGGCCTACTCAGCCCATGCTTCTCGGATCAGACCGATGGGTCTTCATTCTTCCCAAGGTGGACTCCGTAGGCTGTACAAGATTGCATCTGTCGAAGACTTGACGTATACTCCAAGACTTCTCTTACCACCTCTACGTCAAGATACCGACCTTGTAACCCTAGGTACTCTACCTAGCATGTATATAAGCTATAGGGTTTAGCTCATAGAGGACACATCAACACAATATCATTCACTTGGCCCTAGAGTTAGAACACATATGACGGTCTCGAGGTAGATCAACTATCTAGTCGATACTTCTCCATCAATATAAACAAGAGAGGGATATAGGTATTACTTCCATTAAGAGGGCCCTAACCTGGGTAAACATCATCTCTTTGCTCCTATTACCATATATCTGAGATCCATAGCTCAGAACCCTCTACCTCGAGGTCTGCCGGTTTCTATACCGACACCCCTCTCTCTTGGTGGCGTCGGAGTGCTGCCAGGGGAACCATCGATGCGGTGATCATCTTCATCAACATCGCCGTCTTCATCACCTCCCTCATCTCTTTTCAGCGTTCCGATCTCTCGCATCCCACTATAATCCCCTACTTGAACATGGTGCTTTATGCCACATATTATTATCGAATGATGTGTTGCCATCCTATGATGTTTGAGTAGATTTATTTTGTCCTATGGTTTGAGTTGTATGTTTTTTTGGTGTTGTCCTATGGTGCCTTCTGTGCTGCACACATGTGAAGTGTTCCCGCTCTAGGGTGTTGCAATACGTTCATATTCGCTTATAGTGGGTGGCTAGAGTGACAGAAGATTACACCTAAGTAAGGGGAGTGTTGCGTATGGGAGTAAAGGGGACTTGATACTTAATGCTATTGTTGGGTTTACCTTAATGATTTCTAGTAGTTGTATATGCTTGTTAGAGTTCCAATCATAAGCTCATATGATCCAAGTATGGCAGTATGATAGCTCATGCCTCTCCCTCATATAACATTGCTATTATGATTACCAATCTTGTTATTAATTTCCTAGGACAATTCCCCACACCATACCATCATTATTCCACACTTGCTATTTGTAATATATTGTAATATATTCTAAATTTATTTAGGCAGCACCTATTTTCATATTTTTATTCTCCAATATCATGCAAAGCTATCCTCTTTGTACCCACAACGTAGTTTTATTTCTTGTTTCTAGATACAAGCAAACGCTCGGTGTACATAGAGTCGTATCAGTGGAAGATAGGACTTGAGAGAATATTGATCTTACCTTTAGGTCCTTGTGGGTTCGACACTCCATACTAACCACTTCCATCTTTGGAATGTGCTATGATGATTCCTTGCACTTGCGAATTATAATGATGCTCCATGGTCCCTTGGTGGCTGTCTTCCTCGTACCTAATGATGCATAGAGTTCCATTATGAGGTAGGATCCAAGTCCCATTCATATTCATGTCTAGTTTGAAGAGGAGTGAGTTCACCTTAGTTTGAATGGCACATGTACGAGATCTTGTGATCTGTCCACTCAGTACTTGGCGAGTTGGTGTAGCATCCAAGGGGATGATCGTTGGATGCTCCGCATCAAGAAGCTCATTGACATCCAAGGGATGTACAGGGTATGGGGTAGCAAGAATGAGAAGGAATCCCTGGTTGACCTCACCACATTGATCATTGACCATTACTACAGAGATATGAAGGCTGAGTGTGACAAGAACAAGTTTGTTTGGCACAAGGCTTGGGTGAATGAACTGGATGAAGAACACATGAAGTATGCGGTCAAGGATGCACACACAAGCTACGAGACGTACAGGCGGATCATTGATATGAGGAAGTGCCTTCGTCCCGCAGGCAATGAGGTATCAAGCCACAAGGACAACAATGACGGCAAGTGTCATCACAAGAAGTAAATGATTTGATGATCATTTCTCCTAATTTAGTATGCATGTAATTGTTTATTGAGGTGTGAAAATTTTACCTGTAGTCACTTATGTAATTGGATGTTTAATTTAGTTATGCAACTATGTTGTTGTTATGTAGACAGAGCATAGATGTGGTGCACACAGAGCAAATCACATATCATACGATTAAACTAAGGATCATGTCGGCGATGATTTCATCAAGCGACGCCAATTGTTTACCACCAACTGTTTGCCCACAACACGCAGCATGTGTTAGGAGGAATCGTTTGTGTTATTATCGGTCTTTCGACATAATTCTAATTGCTGGCCTATTTGTCAGGTATCACACACAACTTGTTAAGCTCAATCATTTGTGTTCTGTAGGATCATCACAAACAGTTTATCTGAGTGAATTGTATGTCATCTATCGCACATATATGGATATGTATACCTATTAGTGTTAATTTGGCTAATTGTAGTTCATATGGAACAACTCTATGACATGTATCACACACGAAAGTATTATGGAATCATGCTTGATGGATCAACCATAGCAAACAATTTCATTTTATTGGTGATGGTTCCATAACTATATTGTTCGCGATTCATGCATCGCACATAGCTTCATCGAAGGGCCTTCGATACCTATGTCTTCTTAGGAGCTTCCTGCGGTAGTGGTGGGACAATTCCAGTAAAGGAAGAGGGACATTTGTCTTCAAGGCGAAAAATGGTGAGCATAAGGTGCCTATGGATGTATAGCATATCCCCAAACTGAAAACAAATCCTAGTATTTAACTTGGGACAACTCAAGGACACAGTTACAAGATTGTGCTCAAGGATGGCTTCTTGTGGGGATATGATCATGAGAAGAAACTCACGATGCATGTGAAAAGTTCGAATGACATGTTATATGTCTTAAAAACCTAGATTGTGCGGAGCCAGTGTGTTTGCTAGCAAACTTAGACGTGACAGCTTCATGGAAGTGGCACTCATGGTATAATGATTTGAAATTTTGTGCTTTGGCAAGCAATGCAAGCAACTTCCCGAGGGAGGCATGGAATTAGCTCGTAAGCTAGGAAACAAATTGAAGGTGACAGGGTTGTCATACGTTGAGAAGTTATGCACTAGATGTTGGTCTGCAAGCAATGCAAGAGGCTTTCCCGAGGGAGGCAAAATTCAAAGCTTAAAAAATATTGGAGATGGTGCACAATGATTTGTGTGGGCCTATTACTCCGTCTATCCTGGGGTAGATTAATTGTTTTTCGTTGTAATAAACTACCTCGGGTATAAGTGGTGTCTTATATAACTGCAAAGATGAATCCTGAAGACTTCAAGAAAAACAAAAAATGGAGTTGAAGTAGAATTTGAAGAAAAATTGAAGGCATTGTGTACCGATCATGTAGGGTAATTTACCTCTGATGAGTTTAATACATACTGTGAAAACCATGGATTAAACAATACTTAACAACACCCTACACTCCACACCAAAACAAAGTTGTTGAGTAGAGGAATCAAACCATAGTTGCAATGGCAAAAGGCATGTTGAAAAGCAAGAAGTTGCCCAGAAGATTTTGTGGAGAAGTTGTGAACACCATGGTGTATTTACTCAATAGAGCACCGATGATGAGTGTTGTAGGAAGAACATCGTATGAAGCTTGGTTCACTAGATAACCCTAAGTTGATCACCTTCGCACCTTCAATTACATTGCACGCATAAAGAACATGTGAGGTCTGATGGGTGCATTTCACATCATGTTTTCATTAGGGTTTTTGGACCGTACAGGTATGGTTTTGGGGGTTTTACCGTCGCCACTCGCCCCCTTTTGTCTGATTTCACCAGGACCTCCGAAATCGAGAGTTTTGATGCATCATTTGGATAATCCCCCATTTTTGTTTAAGAATGTGTTGACCGAACTTCATAGGAACTTTCCATATGAAAAAGAGAAACACACATAATAAAACCCAACATTGCTCAGAGGTTCTAGAAGATAAGAGGACAATTGGTATGAGTGTGAGTGCTCGTACATGCAGTCATAACACTTTCCATCGCCTTCACCGGGTCAATATTTTCACATGGTCTAATCGGGTTCAAGAATGACAAACATAGAGACTCTAGCATAAGAAATAGTTCCAGAAATCTCACCCCCCGAAGGGGTCCAGAGAGGGAATCAGTAGCTGGGAATCCACCATGCCAATGACATGAGCACGGAGGCTATGACATATCCACCACCTTCATCCACATCCACACCAACACCATCAAATCTATGATACATCTCATTGTAATTTTTGAACTCACCGTAGATTCATAAGAAAATTACTTCAATCGTTCATTCATAATTCATATGGATATCTCATGCATGTCTTGTTCCCCTATGTCTAAGTAATTTCCCTACTTCTTGGGGACATGGAGGAACCCTCGTGATTATATGAATTGAATGGCATGAATATTTGATCTATGCCATATGGTTGTGGTAATGTTTCATGATACTGTGTGAATGCCGACTTCATAATACTTTGCTTCTCGGACGTTATGGATACAATTGTCACTGCATAGTCCCTGCCCTATTTAAATTACCATGTTTCATTTACTCTCTTGTTCTTTGTTACAATTACTACGCAGTGTAGTTCTTGCTCACAAACACTCTCCCAACATTTCTTGATTGGCAACCATGGCCGAGTTTGAACATTTGTATCAACTCATCACACTTCAACTCCGAGGACCACAAGTAAAGACAGTTTTCACATCCTTAGGACCATGATCAAATGATAAATCTACAAAATTAATCCAAGTTTACTTGGCATGTTGTGTAGTAAGCAATTTGTGGGTGATGACATGGAAGACACATACTAACACATACACTTATATGATGAGATATGTGGAGCTGTCAAATTGAATGTCTTTACTTCGATGAAATAAACCCATGCTCTTTGGGAATCACTAGGCATTAGAAGGATGATGCCTAGCCTTCCATTAGACTAGTCTTCAACCCTTGGATGGAAGCCCACCTGACCGTAGGATGAGGGTAGTGGCTGGCGTGCGCCATGCATCGAGAGTTATCAAAATTGAAATCAATTACTTCCTCCGTCACAATTTAGAAGGCATGCACATATACCTAGGTCATCAATTTCACTTATATAAAATACATTGTTTAACATAAAAGTTATATCATTAGAACATAGAACATTTAAAGTTTCTAATGATACTTTTTTAATATATGCCTCTTATTAAGTTGGTCAAATTGACGACCTAGATACACATGCATGCCTTCTAAACTGTGACGGAGGGAGTATGTGGGATCTGCTATTAACTGCACCCTAATTTAACACTTCTAGATTTTTAGGAAACCACTAATTTAAGTGGTTACAAAAACTAATAAATCTAAAAGGGTTTTTATGAAATATATATATATATATTCCAATAATGTTTGTGTTTTTAAGACGAATGATATTCATGTTTGTTTATCTCTTTTGAGGGATTTTTATGATAGATTCATGTATGCTTATTTATTATGAAATATATCTTGCTTCCAATAATATTCATGTTTGCTTCCCATTAAACATAAATTTGCTTCTACCTAAAGGAAATTTGTTTTTACATGGTTTGTTTCGAACCCAACAAATGTGTGCTTCCCCTGTTGGAAACTGACCTCCGGCTAATAAAATTTTCTTCAAAATTTATTTCCCGTGTATCAAATTTACGCTTCCATAGATGGAAGAATCAGGTTCCCTGGTTATGGAAATTTTCTTTAGTTTTATACTACTAGAATTTTATGGTATGCTTCCAATACAAGAGATTTATGTATCCTTTAACTGAAGATTGAGTTTCGATGGCTAATGAAATTTGGTTACTATAACAGGTTTTTTGTATCATCTAACAAGGTGATATGTTGTTTGAAAACCATCACCAGATTGATTCGATGGAGTAGGAAATTGCTTCAAATAAAACAACAACTTGTATCCATTGCCAAGATTCTCTTTCGTTTAGTTTCAATGATGACACGTGTTTCTCATAAATTACGATGAACTTTCAAACGAATAAAAATTGCTTCTGTAGAAAGGATAGCATGCTTCCACCGACAAGCAGCGCAGACATAATCACATATGGTTTTGGCTAATTGTTTTTTTATTGGGCCTCGGTGTAGTTCCTCCACGAGCATGAGCACAGATGTCGACACCAAGCTCTACATGTCCTGTATTAGTAAACTTTCAATGGAAGCAGATGGAAAGTCCATGGTGACCTACGGTGGCTATTGACAGAGCACTGGAATGCAACGGCAACCTCGGAAACCTGCTAGAGTATGACATGGATAGTCAGGATCTACTTCGGTCCCTCAAAATTTAGGACTTCTTGTTCCAAGGGCGACGGCGAGTCACCATCTATCATGATGCTCTTTCAATCTACTGCAATGATCGGTCTACTTACACTTAGTGGTGCAATGATGATGGTCGGGCTGCTGCTATTCTCACTGCGAGTGTTCTCCCTTAGTTTGCTTCGGAGTTCACGGGCTCGGCACCGATGCAGCAATGTGGTCGTATCTCTGTCAGCAATATGAGCCCTCTAGTGATGCTCTATATTTGTTTGTGGTGCGTCAGGAGCGTGCTCTTCAGCAGGATGACTCATCTGTTGACGAGTTCTACACTCGGTGTTCTGCCATCTGGCGTAAGCTTGACTCTCTTTCAATAGTTGTTTGTGGAGCTTGTCGTTGCTGCCAGGCTACGCGGTCCGACTTCGACTTCCAGCGTGTCCATGAGTTCTTATCTCGCCTCCGTTCCGAGTTTCAGACTCGACATGCTCACTTACTTGCTCATGGTCTTGTTACTATCTTAGAGGTGCTTGCTGAGCTTCGTGCTGAGGAGACCCGCCTTAGTTCTGTTGGGTTGCTTGTGGTTCATTCTGTGTTGGCTACCAGGGCTCTTGTGTTGTCTGAACTTTGTCGGTGTCAAAACCAGCGGATCTCGGGTAGGGGGTCTCAAGCTGTGAGACTAGGATCAGTGGTAATATGGGACGAAGGAGACGGTGTTTACCCAGGTTCGGGCCCTTTTATGGAGGTAAAACCCTACGTCCTGCTTGATTATATTGATGATATGAAGGTTACAGAGTTGATCTACCTCGAGGTCGAATAGCTAAACCCTAGATGAGTTTCCCTGTCCTACAATCCAAAACCCTCCGGCTTATATAGATGCCAGGGGGAGGGGGTACTAGGGTTTACACATGGTTGGTTGCACATCGAAGGAAAAAACATGCTTATCTATTGTCGAAAACTTGGAGGACACGCCACAACTCCTTGACGCTTCCACCCCGATGACGGGGCCTTTGATCATCCAATGCTCAGCCAGCGGCCCACGTAGTCCGGCCCATGAGAAACAGGTCAGCCATCCGAGGACCCCTTAAACCAGGACTCCCTCAGTAGCCCCCAGACTAGCATCCTATACCGAGGTATATCCGGACAATATTGCACATCGAAGTCTTCGGCTTGCGAGGCGAGTCCCTCTATACCTTCTTGTTCGGCAACCATCGTGTCATCGGCGTAATCCCAAGCGTCACGAGCTTACAGGGTCCATTGTAATAACCGTCAGCGTTTTCGATCCTCTCGCGCCGAGGAGAGACGAGTGGTTCAGAAGCTTTTTACAAGACTGCCCCTCCCCCAAAGGAGGCACCACCCATTTAAACAAACTGAATCATGGTCTAAGACACATCCTCCTCTTCCTCCCCATCTGAAAAAACCTTTAGCAAGAGATCACCACAAGAACATGGCGAGCACCCCCAGCACTTCCTCGCGCCCTTACGGCCCTCGTCCTAGGGATTGGACAAGCTTCTCTTTATCCCTCCTTCGACTACGCAAACTCGAGACCCAAGGGTATCTTCCCTCCTTAGATCTAGCGGTTACCTGCTTGACTTCATTCAATGGTGAAGCCTTCGTAGAAAACTTCCCCAATCCTCAAAAGGGAGATCGAGTATGTTTTGTGCCCTTCCTCTTGAGGGGTCTAGGATTCCCCGTTCATCCATTCCTAAGGGTATTATTGGATTTCTATGGGATCCAGCTCCATCATCTCGCCCGGGGTCCATTTTGCATATCTCGGGCTTCATCGCCCTTTTGCGAGATGTTCCTGGGTTGCGAGGCACACTTTGAATTGTGGAGGAAGTACTTCTGCCTCGTCCGTCATACTCAGGACAAGATAATTTTAGAGGTCGGAGGAGCCAAAATATGCCGCATAGCGGGGATGGGGTATCCAATGGGAACACCGAAGGAGTCCATAGAATGGTCTTTGGAATGGTTCTACATCGAGGGCATCCCCCTATTTGATCCATCTCGGAGGGGTTTGCCCGAATACTCCGACGCCCCCTTGAAGCAAAGGTATAACTAGCGACTGAAGAGCTCATCCCAAGAGGAAGGTGTTGAAATGTAATGCTTGGCTGCCCATGTAAGGGTACTAGCCCATTACAAGTTGACCATCATAGATGTCATGGTCGCCGCCATCACCCGATGCGTTCAGCCTCTTCAACAAAGAAGACACAATTTGTGGCATTACAACGGGACAAGTGACACCACTCGCTCCCGATGACTGGGCCCTGCCGATCAAACAGCATTAGTTTCCGCACTTGCCGACCTATACAAAGGGGAGCAAGAAGATTTTGTTTGGCTACCGACCAAGGAGGGCAACTCAAGTCACAATCCCATCGAATGGGTGAGCCTTTTGACCCCGTGACCAGAATTCGGGTTTTCAAGTTGTCCCTTTTTGACGGAAGCCTTTAACTTGTGTGAACATGAATGGAGGTGCTTTGTCGAGACAGTTAACTGTTCGGCCCCTCACCCCGAGGACTATTCTCATGACGACGATCCGGGCTTTCATGACGACTCGGATCTGTCTATTGAGTTCGAAGACGGGGTTTTCTACCAGGAGAGCCTCGACCGCTCCACGGTGGCTATCATAGCCGATTACCCCAGATCATTCCCTTCCCCTCCGATAGGAAAGAAGAAGAAAATTTCGTCCCGCAAAAGGCAAGTACCCTTCATCGAGCCAAACGCCCCGGCTCCTGCTCCCAAGCATCGTCGGTCCATGCAACAAGCGTCCACTATGGTGGCAACGTCCGGACCGGGTAGCAACAAGGATCCGTAAAGTGAGCCAGTCATGGGGACAAGTCTTCCCGCTCGTTTAACTCAAATGTACTTCGTTCGGTTGCTTAATTTATTATCACGACCAACAGAGCCTCACAAGAGACCTTATGTCGAAATACGCAGGCAAAGAGTTCAGCCATCTTCTACGGAGGATGTTGCTAGGGTGTCCGGCAGTGCTCACAATTCCAGATCTTCTGCTCATGTTGAACCCACTGTGGTCAATCAGGCCCCTGAAGACTCCGGGGACGCGGTATCAGTTACCAAATCCGAGGTAGAGAGCGCTATGAATCACCGGTGGCGGTGAGAAGCCCTACACCACCCAGCGCTCTCCGAACAAGAGTTCAATGCTCTACGCTCAACTGATGCACGCATCGGAGCTGCCCGAGCTAGGTTCAGGGAAGCCATGAAAATGATATCGTCCAGCCTGTAGGTGAGTAATCGGCTATAAGAGTCCGAACACCCATGTAAACCTAGTAGCCCCCGAGACTTCAGTTGGTTGGCACGACTGAATTAAGGGTCCGCATATTGTTTTACTGCTGATGCAGGCCTCAAGGCAGCAGAGCGATTAACTGGCCAAGGAACTGGAGGTGAGACGAACACAGGTGGAAACCATGAAGGCCGAATTGGATCATGTGAAGAGTTTTACCCGGGAGGCACATGGTGAGTATACTTGTTCTGCTAATGTTAGTATATAATCCCATGCTGACGCAAGGTTACTTTGTAGTAGCTGAATCAATAGGGAATTGCAAAAGGATTTAGATGCAGCCCAAGAATCTCGGAGGTACGCTGAGTCCCAACATGAGGCCGACTGTCATTCATTGCAACAAAACCTTGAGGAGAAGAACTGCCTCCAGGCAGAAAACAAATAGCAGACCGAAGAAATTGAGATCTTAAAGACTCAATTGGCAAAGGCCCAAGAAGAGAACCAGAAATTATAGAGGGGCATGTTCGGTAAGTGTGATTCTAACATCGGATGGTACTTCGTTTATATGAAGTATAATGGACATGCCTTGAGTCATCTATAGGTCTCCTATCTGGGCGGCCCAAAAAGAGATCGGATCCTACCAGGGAAGCCTTTTGAAGGAAGTGTCCACCCTTCATGAGTTGGCTCGAAAAGCCATGAAGAGCATGATAAAAGCACTATGGCCTGCCGAGCAACCTCCGGAGGAGATGACTGAACTGGTTGATCGATTCAAGGGAGCCTGAAGTCGGTTCGAGCTACGGAAGACATCGGCCTGCCGAGAGGGAGCACGAGAGTTGTGGGCAATGGTCAAGACGCGATATACCGGCCTTAATCCCGAGCATATGGCTCGGGTTGGGCCAGCTGGGCCTGATGGGAAAGAAGTGCCGCTTCACTTGGTGTATGACCAAGTGATTCCAGCCGCTCGTCTTTCGCAGGAAGATTGCTCCCTCGATTCCTTAATAGACAATCTCGACCAGCAGCTAGATGTATGATTATATGTAACTATGTATTGATAATCAAAAAAATTATCTGCCTGTGTTGTAAACTTTGTCTTAATCGGCCATCGGCTTCAACCTCCCGCGCTAAGAGCACGGGCGTGTTCCTTAAAATATCACTCGAGAAGAGTGAATTATGTTTGGGTAACCAGGCAATCCGGCCATTTGGTACGAACAGAAAAAAATCACACAGGGAGATATGTTATATTACTACTTAGCATAAGAAACATCTTCTGAAGAAAACAATACCTCTATTGATACCATTCTTCAGGATACTACGTAAATCATAGATAGTAAGTCCGTATACTCCTAGTATGCGACTAATGGCTTTCGCGAGTAATGAAGCCCGAGTAATGGTGACCAACACAATAATCTTTTTTGTTGCTTCCATCGTAGCTGACCAATTTTTTGCTGAAGATAGCTAGCTTTTGGCTTCACCCGTCTGAGGTACATATCCGGATGACCCGGTCGTAACAATCGCAGAGGTGCTCCCTTTACCCTCTAGCAGAAAAATCGGGAACGTAGAGGGTAAGCACAGGAGCAAGGCAACCCAACTTGGCAAAATCATAGTTCGAATTGATGCATATAATGGCTTAAAATCGACAAGGGAATCATGCATACACATAAATTTGAATAGATGCTTAAAGTATAAAATCATTGGCTTCGGGAAGAAGCCCCCAGGTGTTGTGTTCGGATTTAATAATTAAGGATGTAGGCTGATAAGCTTAATACAAGATCGGTTGAACTAAACATAGACTTGGGAAGAAAAGGAAAAAATTCAAACGTGCCAAAAATCAAGGTGGGAGGGAAAGGAAAAAATAAAGAAAAAAGGAGAAAAAGAAGGTAAAGGGTAAAGAGAATGACGACGCTGGTTTATCCATAGAAGCGTCAAAGACGAGCTACGTTCCATGGGTTTGGTTCAAGGTGGTTATCCCAAGGGTTTCGAAGACGGCAAGCCCCTCCCGCGAGTACTTCGTCAACTATGAAGGGCCCCTCCTATTTGGGTTGAGTTTATACTTCTGCTTGTCCGAGAGCCGTAAGACAAGTTCACCCACATTAAACACTTTTGCGCTGACCTCCCTACTCTAGTAATGTCAGACCTACTGTCGATTAAAGTAGAGTGAGCCCGAGCTATGTCGTGCTCTCCCTCTAAGGCATCCAGGTCGTCCTGTCGATCTAACGTGGCCTCCTTTTCCTCGTACATGCACACCCTTGGTGCATCGTGAATAATGTCACAGGGGAGGATTGCTTCTGCCCCATAGACCATGAAGAATGGTGTGTATCCCGTTAATCTGTTCGGGATGGTGTCTAGGCCCCACAGAATGGAGTCAAGCTCCTCTACCCAATGATAGTCGGACTCATGAAGAGATCCAACCAAACATGGTTTAATACCACTCATGATGAGGCCGTTTTCTCATTTGACTTGGCCATTGGTCTGCGGATGATACACCGATGCGTAATCAAGCTTGATGCCCATTTTTGCACACTAGTCTTTGACCTCCTGGGTTGTGAAGTTGGATTCATTATCCATTATTATACTGTGCGGGACGCCGTAACGGTGAACCATGCTGGATATAAAGTCGATTACTGGTCCAGACTTGGCTGATTTGACAGGTTTTGCCTCTATCCATTTGGTGAATTTGTCAACCATGACCAGTAGGTATTTATTCTTCTTGGTCCCCCTTTAAGTGGTCCGACCATATCCAGCCCCCAGACCACAAAGGGTCAGGTAATCGGACAAGTACGAAGAGTTGTTGGGGGCATGTGACTTTGATTTGCAAAAAGTTGACACCCCATGCAGTTTTTGACAAGTGACTGGGCATCCGATCGAGCAGTGGGCCAGAAGAAACCAGCCTGGAAGGCCTTGCTAAGTAAGGCTCTTGCTGCAGCGTGATGGACACCCATCCCTGCGTGGACTTCGGCTAAGAGCTATCGTCCTTCTTCCTCAGATATGCACTGTTGTAGTATTCCGGTGGTGCTTTTCTTGTATAACTCACGCTCATGGACTTTATAGGCTTTGGATCGCCGAATTATGCATCGTGCCTCCGTCTGATCATCGGGGAGTTCTTTGCAAAGAAGGTAGATGATGAAGGGCTCGGTCCATGGCGCGATTACTGCCATGACCTCATGAGCCGAAGGTGTTTCGTCCATTACGGAGCCATCGGTGATTTGCTTGGCTGGTTCGTTTGCAGAGGGAACAACCTTTTCTGCGCTAGTGAGACCGACGCCCTTATTATCGTCCTACCAAACCAATGATGGCTTAAAGAGCCGTTCCAGGAAAGTGTTTTGAGGGATAGGGACACGTTTAACCCCCATGTGGGCCAGTATGTTGGCGTCTTGGTTGTTGTCTCTAGCGACATGGTGGAATTCTAGCCCCTCGAACCATGCGGATATCTTGAGGACAGCGTTTCTGTATGCCGCCATCTTCGGGTGTTTGGCATGGAATTCGCCGTTGATTTGGGAGATGGCCAAGTTGGAGTCTACCCATAGCTCTAGTCATTGTATGCTCATTGATGCTACCATCCGAAGATTGTGCAGGAGTGCTTCGTATTCAGCTGCATTGTTGGAATCGGCATACATGATCTGCAACATGTATCGAACATTGTCGCCCGTGGGGGATGTGAGAATAACTCCAGCCCCTAGTCCGGCCAAAGTTTTGGATCCATCGAAGTACATCGTCCAATGGGAATATGTACTATACTCCCTAGGGAGCTCGGTCTCTGTCCATTCGGCAAGCAAATCTTCCAGCACCTGACATTTGATAGCTCGTCGTGGCTTGTAGGCAATTTCAAAAGGAATGAGCTTCTCGACGTTCTGGGAACGGGGGTACCCAGACTTCCCTACATGCGGCCCAGGGCATGGCCCGCTTCATTGACCGAACACGGTCGGGCATGGCCTCACTCAAGAAAAGGCCCTCGTGAGGGCCCTAGCCACGCGAGGAGGAACAACATCAGGATCGACAGAGGAGGGACCTCCTCAGGCCCCCTACGGAGCGACGTAGATCTCTTTGCAAGGTCGGGCCTAGGAGTCAAGGGTGATGCAGGGAAGGATAGGCAGGAGCCAGCGCGCCAGGCGATACAGTTTCCCCTTTGGTGCAAAGGGAGCAAGGACGTACGCGGGTTCCCAAAGCACCCCCCAAAGGTTTCCATTCTGGTGCAACGAGACCACAACCACCCGCCCCGCAGGGCGGATGTCATCACTGAGCCCATCCCTGCGCCATCGACAGCTACTTTGCAGGTGAAGACCGTCTTTGGGCAGGACGATCATGTACTCTTGTCCCCCTTCAAAATTGGCCATTGTGGGATCCCTTCCTGCCATTGTGACAAGGGAAGAGGACCTGGGCCAGCGCTACATATAGAGGGTAGGCTGCACCATAGAGAGGGCCCAATCCGTTCCATCATCCATCCACCACCAGGCTACAGAGAGCCTCCAACACATCAAAGGGAGCTCTCATGAGGCCCTAGAACATTGTATAAGTTCATCCACACCACTTCCTCGAGAGGCAATCCACCAAAGCAGGAGTGGGGTATTACACTTCACAGCGGCCTGAACCTGGGTAAACTGTCGTGTCCATCTTCTTCCTCGTCATCGTGCGAGTTTGTTGTTGTGTTCATCGAGTAGCGAGCTAGGTAGGGCGAGGCTGCAGGGGATCTTCACACATGCCCATATGTTCGAATCTTATGGGTTTTGCGGATCCCGACATCCGACATATGGCGCACCAGGTAGGGGGCGTGTCAGAGCCTCCCTCGAGCCAAGATCTTCTCCCACCTCATTGCTCTGATGTCTAATGCTCACCGAACCCGCGCTGAGTGCTGAGCCACCCGCGTCACCCAGACAGCACCGGTAGGCCGCGCCGGTGCACGAAGGTCGCCCTCGCCTGTGGCGAACGATGCCACGGGCCCCGACGCCCATGAGCAGTAGGACTCCTTCCAGCCAGTCACCGCACAGCGTGACGGCCACACCGCCACTCCGCGATCATCCCAGCTTCCGGGGCGTCCTCCCATGTTCGGCCCAGGCTCATGCACGGCCAGGGTTCGCTCGCCATGGCTAATGAGCTGCTTCACTACCGTCCACCCCCCCCCCCCCCCCGACCACTTTGACGACTGGATTCGGTGTATTGTGGAGCTCATTAGCGCTACCGGTGATGCTTCAACGTTGTCCAACTCGCGTCGGCCACAACCATCCATTGTGGATGATGTGGCGCACGACGCGCAACCTCCACCTCCGCTACATGATGTTGACCCCGATCCCAGGCGCGAAGCGTGCACCCGCAGCCGGCCACACGAACCATAGGCGAGGCTGGGAGATGAGGTAAGCTGCCAAGTGGTTCCCCGGCCACGCGTCGACGTGCGCGTGTTCCCAGCGCTACCGACCCAGCATCGCGACTGGATACCACTCCAGGAGGCCTCGCAGGAGCATCGAGGCCAGGACCCTCCTGCACACGCAGCACTCGTCAAGCTAGTGGGGTGCCTTGCTATCGTCCCAGAGCTCTACCCAACTGTGTGGCCTTGCAAGTTCAAGCCTAACCTGCCCCTGCGCTACGATGGTACCCCAGATCCAACAGAGTTCGTGTAGCTCTACTCCCTGAGCATCCGGGCGGCTTGAGGAGATGACAAGGTCATGGCGTGCTAGTTCCCCATGGTGCTCAAGGGCGACGCACTCTCCTGGATCTTCAATCTCCCGGAGGCATGTATCACCTCCTGGGAAAGCCTGCACAAACGCTTCATCACCAACTTCCAAGGCACCCGCGACCGCGTGCCCACCATCAACGATCTGCGGATAATCAAGCAGCAAGAGGGAGAGACCCTGCACAAGTTTATACAACACTTCATGACCGCGCGCCTCAAGATCCCGAGGGATTCAGACGAAGCCATCATCTCAGCATTCATCGACGGAGTCACCAACCTCAAGATGAAGGAGGATGACGAACAGTGCTCCACCCTAGAGATGTTCAATTTGGCGAACAAGTGCGCCAAGGTAGAGGAGGGCCGCCTGTCGCTCTGCGGGCCTCCGGCAGCGGAGCCAAAAGAAAAGAAGACAAAGGCCAAGGAGGCAAAGCGCAAGGCCACAGCCGTGCTCGCGGACGAACCTAAGGTGAAGTGCAGCCGGGGCAAGGAACACCCCACAGGAGTAAGGCCCACCTACATCTTCCATGGCATCAACAACCACGACACCACCAATTGCCAGGAACTCAGGCTGATCCACGCCGAGCACTTCAGCAGACGCCCGGGACAAGCTGGCCGAGGCTTCAGACGTGATGGTGGCCACGATGGAGGCCATTGGGACAACCAGGAACCTCGCCAAGGGTGGCGCGATCAGCCCCAGGAGGACCGTTGGCACGATGAGGCTCGGGACGACCGCTGGCGCGACCAACCTCATGAGAACCGCTGGCGTGACGACCCTCCGGAGGGGTCGCAACGCGGCCAGCCTTGCGAGGTTTGCCCTCGTGAGGTCGGCCTACCACCTCTATCACATCCACCTAGAAGGAAGGAAGAGGACAGGCAGGACGACGGGGCTGGGGGCTTCTAGGAGATCAGGGCCGTGGCATGTATCCTGGGCGACGCCCAGACCCCCGCATCAAACCGAGCCTTCAACAAATTCGCACGGGAGGTGAACGCGGCTCTCCCGAAGCTCGAAGCCATGCATCCCCTCAATTGGTCCCGAACAGCCATCACCTTTGACTCGAGGGACCACCTCAGGTGCTCGGCCATGGTTGACAAGCTCCCAATGGTTTGCACTCCAACCATCAGCAATGTCCTCATCACCAAGACCCTCATCGACAGCAGAGCGGCGCTCAACGTCCTCTCCATTAAGACCTTTGAGACGCTCCAAGTACTGTATGAGCGGCTCATGCATACCAAGCCTTTCTCAGGGGTCACGGATGGATCCATTGTGCCCATTGGGTAGGTGCGTCTGCCTGTCACTTTTAGCAGGCGCCAGAACTATCACACCAAGATCATCATCTTCGATGTCGTGCACATCCACCTTCCATACAATGTGATCCTCGGGTACCCAGCCATTGCCAAGTTCATGGCGTGAACCAGCATGGCTACAACATCCACAAGATGCCAGGGAGTGGTGGAGTTATCACTATCGCTTGTGATGAGAAGGATGTTGTCTGCACCCTCGAGCGTGCTTACCGCGCCGCCGCGGCCGAATGCTCGGACAACAAGGAGCACGCCCCACCCCGTGAGGACCCGCACAAGAAGAAGACAGCTCACTTCCATGGGGTGCCCGGGGGCCTCGAGCTATGCGCCTAGGGATGGGGCCCCAACCCCCATCGAAAGGAAGACACGCTCGGCGCCGCTCTTGGGTCGAGCCCGGGAACTCCCACCCAGGGAGCTTTGGGCCCAGCCGGTGAGACAAGAGAGGCGCACGAGCACAACCCGAAGGCACGACGCGGGGAGTTGAGCTCGCAGAAGTCCATCATTGGAGCAATCAAGGAGCTTCGAGAAGCATGGGCCGTGCAAAGCGGGGCTGCCTAGCACCGTCAATCGCAGTGTCATCATCAACACAGTCGACCGGCCGCGCGTCTGCGTCAGCGTGCTCACAATTAATTGTGTCACAACCCATGACCCCTGCAGGCCAGCGCATGCCGATCATGGATGGGTCAACCCGAACGCCTACGTCTGCATGCCCTTCGGACTAGCGAATGCATGCGTCACGTTCCAACGCCTCCATCGAGCCATGCGCCTTGCCTGGCGAGGCGTGACGAGGAGTTGGATGAGGAGCTCGGACCTGGCAAAGGTTCCAAGCCTCGGGAGATGACGAATCCAAGAACGTCGCGCTCGTGAAGGTGAAAGATCAGGCCAAGACGACTACTTCGGCTCTTCAGCAGCATGGTCGCCAGGTGACCTTTTTGTTGGTTGTTGCCAGGTAATTTTTGGTTTACTCCATTTGAGGGTGCCCACTAGCCGCATTATCCTCAGGTGATCAGGGCGTACCTCTATAGTCACCTATTTTATGCGTATTTCAATAGTTTCTCATGAATTTGGTCTGCTTTCTAATGTTCTGCCTTGCTTGCATGGCTCCTTGCTAGCGTGAATGTGTCGTACCATCCCTCTGGGTTGGTGACTTGCAAGGGGTTGTGCATTATGGCCTTTCCTAGGGCACCATGGAGCTAGGATGCAAGGTTCTGTCGCTTCAGGGGCTTGCATCTTGGGGCGGTCGACCCTCGCTCGGGGCTCCGGCCACCATGCGGTGCCCCGCCACGGAGTCTCGGGAGGCCCCACGACCTCCTGAGGTAGCAGCAAATAGGGCGGACTAGGGTCGCTCGAGCATCAAGGGGGATCCTGAGCACCACGCCTTAGGAGCCTTATCGGTCACATAGCCACTCGCCCCCTTGGTGTCGTCCTTAGTTTCCGGTCGGCATCATGGGTGTTGGGGCCTTGTCCCATAGTTGCATCCTTGGTTTTCGATTGTATACTGCGGCGGTAGGGAAATGTGCGAGACTGGAACCTGTCAACGTAGAGCCACTTGAGCGTCGAAGGGGGCTCCTCAGGAGCCTTACTGGTCATAATGCCACTCGACCCCCTGATGTTGGACTTGGTTTCCGATCGGCGTCAAGAGTGTTGGGGCCTCGCCCCGTGAAGTTCATCCTTGGTTTCCGGTCGTACCAAACAATGGTGGGGAAATGTGCGGGATCGGGACCTTATGATGTAGAGTGCCCAAAGGACTCCCAACCCACCTCACCCAAGAAGAAGTCAGCAGGGCCTCGGACGGCCCCATCTATGAGAAGACTCAGGCGCAAACCACCTTTGAGGTAGGGACCTCGTGAGGCCAAAGCGCCCTTGCGAGCTCCCAGATACACCTCCCAGTTCTACCGTGCCAGCCATGCGTACGAACTCTATGGGTTGTACATGCCCGGGGGCCCCCGAGGACACGGAGGGGTCCCTTCCCATGCAATGTGGCAGACACAGCCCAGCGCTGGCGGAGAAGTCAACACGGTCCACCAATGACTATGCCCATGCAATGTGGAAGCCATAGCCTTGTGCTAGCGGTCAACATGGTCCACCAATGACTATGCCCACGCAATGTGGAAGCCACAACCCAGCGCTGGCGGAGAAGTCAACACGGCCCACCAATGGCTATGCTCACGCAATGTGGAAGCCATAGCTCCGTACTGGTGGACGACACGACCTTCCAATGGCTATGCTCACGCAATGTGGAAGCCCCACGCTCGGTGCGGGGGGATAAACAACTGAGGGCGCCCCCAGCAGCTGCATCCAACCTCAGGAAGGTCCCTAGCGGCCCCCTTCTCGCTGTGTTCCTCGGGGATGCATGCGGGAGGGGGTTGCATGGGGCCTGCTACCAGGTCAAGCCTAGTACACGCCGCCTTCCCAAGTTTGCCGAACCTGGTCTTCATGCGCCCATCTCCAAAAAAACTGGCAAGGAAAGTTATGGGAGTTGCGCATACATCAAGGGGGGACTCTTGAGCATCGCGACTCAGGGACCTAACTGGACCCATAGCCCCTCACCCCTTGGAACGTCCTAGGTGATACAGTCAGCCCAATGGCGGTTGAGGTATGCACGGGACGGGCCCTACTGACGTAGTGCTCGATGCACTCAAAAAAGCTCAAAAACTTCTCAAAAACCATTAAGAAGGATGTTGGGGCTTGTATGTCAAGGGGGACTCCTGAGCATCGCGACTCAGGAGCCTAACTAGACCTGTAGCCCCTCACCCCTTGGACCGTCCTTGGTGATCCGATCGGCCCAACGGCGGTTGAGGAATGCACGAGCCGGGCCCTACCAATGCTAAGCGCTAAAGGTGTACAAAAGTTTCAAGTTAACCTGATCTCCGTCGTGTCCCCTTCATGAGGGCTACTGCATGTCAAGGGGGACTCCTGAGCATCGCGACTCAGGAGCCTTACTGGACCCGTATCCACTCACCCCTTGGACCGTCCTTTGTGATCCGGTCGGTCCAACGACGGCTGAGGTATGCGAGGGCTGGGCCCTACCGATGCAGAGCATCATAGCAAGCAAGAAGGAAACAAGGAGAATAGAGCAACCACACAGTCAAATAGTTATTACAAGCATTTAAAGTCTTCGCAAACACAAACAAGTTTAACACCTATACAAGGCACAATGTGAATTGTAGGAAAGAAGCAGAGGAGAGGAATCAGGAGGACCCGCCGCCACCACTCGTCCTATCCTCAGGAGGCTCGTCATTGACATCGCTGGCGGCGTCGACCTCGCCGTCAGCCCTAGCAGCATCCTGAGGCGAAGAAACCGTGACGGGACCGAACCTCTTCACTAGCGTCTCCACGGCACCCTTCACCACCGCCGAGGCGCTGACGTGGACCTCAGGGGCGACTGGCGGATCACGGAGTTGAAGTCAAACCCTAGCTCGCGAAGATGAAGATGCATGATGACACTTGTCGCGGCCTCAAAGAAGAGGTCACGACACTCTCTCCAGGACCCTCTCCACCTGGACGACGGTGCTCTCCAGTGCCTCGACGAGCTTCGAGGCGAGCACAACAAAGCTGCTCTCTGGAGCCGCCAGGGACTCCGCGAACCCGTCCCAACAAAGGTCATGAAGCGCTCGGCGAAGCTTGAGCTCGACGGCAGGGAAGGTGCACAGCTTCGCGGCCTTTTTCTCCTCGGCTCCGGCAAGAATTCCCTCCCTCGCGTCAAGAAGGGCCCTCTTCGAAGCGATTGCCTTCTTCTTTGCGTCCAGGCGCACCCGCTCTGCCTCCTGGCGGATCACCATCTGGGACAACTCAGAGTCCCGAGCAGCAAGCTCGGCCTTGCAGGTCTTGAGGTCCTCCTCCCACCGATGAAGCTGCCCCGCGAGCTTGGCCTGCTCCTCATGGGAAGCCTTTAGACGAGCTTTCGCCTCTTCGCAATGCTTGGCAGAGGATGCCACCTCAATCAGCCCCTCTGCATGCGCTGTCTGGGCGGTCGCGGCTTCCTCCTCACTCTTCGCCATGGCAACCTCATCCTGGTCCCAAGCCACCTCGAAAGAGGCGACTGCCTGGAGCCACCTCGACAGGAGCTCTAGGTGCCCACTCGCGAGGTGATTGCAGGCACTCCCGAGGGCATCACGAACCTGATCCAGAGTAGTGAAGGCCCCGTCCAGGATGTCAAGGCTACATGCCGGAGGCATCAAGGGCCCCTCCGGATGAGTCCCATGTGCTACCACAGGGGGCAGCCCCGGCAGGGCGACGAAGCGAGGATCAAGCGGCCCCGGAGGCAAGCGGACAGCCCTCAGGGGCTAGACCCCCAGACATCGGTGCCACCGCGCTCTCAAGGGCAAGAGAGACCATGCCGGCAGGCACTAGGGTCTCAGAGGGCTCCGCGATGACGACCAGTGAGGCAGCGTCGCGAGCCTCCTCGCCTTAAGTAGAAGGCGACGGCATGTCAGCGGGGGCAGACGGCGCGTCAGAAGTTGCCTTCGGCTCAACACCTGCCTTCTTCCTCCTCATCTTAGGCTTAGCGGTGTCCCTGGTCACAAAACAAAAGGAAGGGCGTCAATGCACAAGCCACAGGAATGCAATCCAAGCCAAGCCGGACCACTTACTCCTCGACGTTGACCCACTTCCTCTTCCTCTCCGCTGCGGCAGCGACGGAGGCACCCAAGCCCACCTCGGCGGGGGCGCCATCACGCTGGGGAGTCGGGGCACCGCCCACGAGGGTGGCCTCCGGAGGGACCGCCGTGGCCGCAGCCGTGCTTGACTCACCCACGGGTTGCGGTCCGAGCGAGGGTGAGGCCGGTACTTCGGCCGCCTTGCCCGTGGAGGCAGGGCGCACCGGAGAAGACTCCGTCTCGCGCTTCCGAGGAGTCATCACGTAGGCGGACCGCATGGCACGAGGGGCCGGCCTGAGCCCTCTGGATGCCTTGGTGAAGCAGGAGGAGCCCGCACCAGAAACTTCACCGGCATCGTCGTCATCCTCAAGCTTGCGTAGAAGGGTGCCCTACGACGGGGGAGACGCCCCTGCCGGGCCGTCGGTGGCGGTCTTCTCCAAGTCCTCCCCGCATGAGGTGTCACCGGAGGACACCCTCACCGGGGAACCAAGGCCCTCCACAGGGAGATGCCCCAGTTAATTAAAGACAGGCATCATGCCAACTAGCTCGGCCCCGTCGTCATGGCAGTACAGCGGGGCATGCGCCTCAAGGAGGTCGTCCAGGTCGCCATTGAGCAGGGTCGCCACAACCCTGCTCAGTGCCTTAGGGGTTATTCATGTTGACCGAAGACTGAGGTTGTCATCATGGCCCTGATATTTCCACAAGGGCCTGGAATGGGCCTGGAGGGGCTCCAGACGTTGCACCAAGAACTTGTTCACTATCATCCCCCCCCCCCCGTCAGCTTCCTAGCACTAATGTCACGGGAGAAGCGCTCTAGGACAGGCCCGGATCGGGGGTCAAAAAGCTTCACGGAGCTCCATGCAGGGCACTTCTCCGGCAGCCCTCTCGGTAGTTCCAACTGAGGGTTGGTGCTCTTGAGATCTATGAGGACCCAGCAGTGCGTGAAGTTCTTCACCTTCTTCCCAACTTTTAAGAGCATGTTGCTACTCTGGATCGCGACAAAGGAGACACATGCCGACCGTTAGGTGCCATCGTGCAGATGCAAGCTGAAGAAATGGTGGAAGAGGGCCACCGAAGGCCACACGCCCACGAAGCCCTCGCATTAGAAAGCAAAGACAGACAGGAGCAAGATGGAGTTGGGATGAAGATGAAGGGCCTGGATCCAATAGTGGTCGAGGATGGCAGTGAAGAATGCGGTGAAGGGCGGGACGAGCCTGGCAAACAAGTTGTGGAGGAAGAAGGGGTAGACCGTTTTGGATGAGGGCCGCTGCGCCGAGGAGCCACCCCAAATCGAGGTCCGCCCCTCCTCATTGGACCCATCCACTATCCATGGGAGCACTGGGAGGAGGTCCTCGTCCTTGACAATGGTAGACCCCGAGAGTGCCGACAAGATGGGGGCAGGGGTGGAGCCCTGCACCTCTAGCTTCTGCTTACCGGCGGGCGCCATCAAGAAAGCGCACGCGACGGAGGCAGCAAGGAGAAGGATGGAGCGCTGTCAGATCCAGGGATACGCCTACTAGAGCTGGAGACCTAGAAAGCAAGAGCAGGTGCACGAGAAAGGGAAGCAGTAATGGCCCAGCGCTGGAAGTCAGGCTCTTGTCGATTCGAGTGGAGGCTGAAGGGGCAAAGGACACCCGACACCAACCACATGATGCATGCTGAGACTGGCCCGCAGAAGTTTGGGGCCCACGACGCTTCAACCCGACCCCGAGGCTTCGCCTTGAGGCCAGCTCATGCGCGCCTTGGGCCCGGGGGCTACTATTGGCATTCTGGGAATGGGGGTACCCACACTTGCCTACGTGCGGCCCAAGGCATGCCCTGATTCATCGACCGAACACGGACGGGCATGGCCTCACTCAAGACAAGGCCCTCGCGAGGGCCCTAGCCTCGCAAGGAGGAATAGTGTCAGGATCGGCAGAGGAGGGGCTTCCTTAGGCCCCCTCCGGAGCGGCAGAGATCTCTATGCAAGGCCTTAGGAGTTGAGGGTGACGTAGGGAAGGACAGGTAGGCGTGAGCGCGCCAGGCGGCACAGTTTCCGCTTTGGTTCAAAGGGATCAAGGACGTGCGTGGGTTCCCAAAGCACCCCCAAAGGTTTCCATTCCGGTGCAACAAGAGCAACCCACCCCCCCCCACACACACACACAGGGCAGATGTCATCGCTGAGCCCATCCCTGCACCATCGACAGCTACTTTGCAGGCGAAGACCGTCTTTGGGCAGGACGAGCACGTACTCTTGTCCCCCTTCAAAATTGGCCATTGTGGGATCCCTTCCTGCCATTGTGATAAGGGAAAAGGACCCGGGCCACCGCTATATATAGAGGGTAGGCTGCACCATAGAGAGGGCCCAATTCATTCCATCATCCATCCACCATCGGGCCACGGAGAGCCTCCAACACATCAAAGGGAGCCCTTGTGAGGCCCTAGAACGCTGTATAAGTTCATCCATAACACCTCCTCGAGAGGCAATCTACCAAAGCAGGAGTAGGGTATTACGCTTCGTAGCGGCCCGAACCTGGGTAAACTATCGTGTCCATCTTCTTCCTCATCATCGTCGCAGTTTGTTGTTGTGTTCATCGAGTAGCGAGCTAGGTAGGGCGAGGCTGCATGGGATCTTCGCACACGCCCCTGTGTTCAAATCTTAAGGGTTTTACAGAGCCCGAAATCCGACAGAGCTTAATGGCCCATTTGGCTATGTTGTCGGTGGCGTCCCTATTGTTGATTATATCATTTAGGGGTACTTCGGATGCCACCGTAACCGAACACTCTTGAAAGTAGTGTCTAAGTTTCCGTCATGCCATAAATATTGTATAGGCTATCTTCTGGTAGTACGGGTATCTGGACTTGAACTGCGTTAGTACTTCTGACACGTAATAGATTGGCTTCTTTATCCAGAATTTGTGTCCCTCCTTCTCTTCTTCGACGACGAGCACTGCGCTAACGACTAGGTTGGTGGCCGATATGTATAATAACATGAGTTCACCAGCACCTGGTGTTGTGAGTATGGGGTTTCTTGCCAGCACTGTTTCAGTTTCTTCTAACGCAGTCATTGCTTCATCGGTCCATTCAAAATTGTTGGTCCATTTCAGCTGTCTGTAGAGCGGTAAAGCCTTGTTCCCGAGGAGGGAGATAAAGCGTCTTAGCGGCGCCATGCAACCAACCGACCTCTGGACATGCTTTAGCTCTATGGGAACTGCAAGTTCTGACAGGGTGCGGATCTTAGCCAGATTCGCTTCTATTCCTCTATGGGAAATGATGAATCCCAATAGTTTACTAGTGGGAACTCCAAATACAAATTTCCCTGGATTGAGTTGTATATCGTACTCTCATAGACTAGCAAAGGTTTTCCTTAGGTCGTCGATTAGCTGGCTGACATGTTTGGTTTTGTTTACCACATCGACCACGTATGCTTCGACTATTTTACCGACTTGTTTTGCGAGACAAGTCTGGATCATTCGCTAGTACATAGCCCTAGCGTTTTTTAGCCCAAAAGGCAACGTGTTGAAACAGAATGGCCCGTAAGGGGTGATGAATGCGGTTGCATCTTGATTGGATTCCTTCATTTTAACTTGATGGTATCTGGAATAAGCATCGAGGAAACACAACAAGTCGTGTTCGGCTGTGGTGTCAATAATCTATTTTATTCATGGTAAGGGGAAAGGGTCCTTAGGGCAGGCCTTGTTGGTGTCTTTAAATTCGACGCACAGCCGCTAGGATTTGTCTTTCTTTGGTACCATCACTAGGTTTGCCAACCATTCGGGGTGCTTAATCTCCCGAATGAATCCGACCTCTAGCAGATTGGCTAATTCTTCACCCATAGCTTGTCGTATGGGCTCGGAAAAGCGGCGCAGAGTCTGCTTAACAGTCTTAAAGCCTGTGATGATGTTCAGACTATGTTCTGCTAGCCGTCGTGGGATTCCAGGCATATCGGAAGGACGCCAGGCAAAGATGTCCTAGTTTTCTCATGTGAATGCTCACAATGCTTCGTCCACTATGGGGTCCAGCTGAGCTCCGATGGGTGTTGTCTTATTGGGGTTCGCCGGGTGTATCTGAAATTTAATGATTTCATCGGTACGTTTAAAGGACGTGGGTTTGGGCCTTTTACTAAGGTCACATCATCCTTGTCTAATGTTGACCGAAGTGCGGTCAGTTCTTCTGTAGCGAAGGTCTTAGCTAGTGCCTCAAGGGTGAGCGCTGTTGTTTTGTTTTCAGCTCGGAGTGCTATATTCGGATCACTGGAAATTGTTATTACCCCGTTTGGTCCTGGCATCTTGAGCTTCATATACCCGTAATGTGGTATAGACTGGAATTTTGTGAAGGCGTCACGTCCCAACAGGGCATGGTAGCTGCTGGGGAAGGGCATGATATGGAAGAGAAGTTCTTCGGATCAGCAGTTTTAGGGCGTGTTGAACACTATGTCCAGGGCGATAATTCCTAAACAATCTGCCTCTTTCCTAGGAATGATCCCCTGGAATGTCGTGTTGCTATGCTCAATGCGAGATGATCGAACTGCATTTTTTCCAAGGTATCTTCATAGATAAGGTTTACACCACTGCCACCATCCATTAGCACTTTGTGCAATCTGAAGCCATCGACGATGGCGTTTAGGACCAGTGCGGCCGGTGGATGACCGGGACAGATGGCTGGTTGGTCAGTATTTTCAAAGGTAATGAGTATGTCTGCCCATGAACTTGTTGTTGCCACATGAAAGACATGTTCAAGTTCTCTAAGAGCTCTTTTCCTCCTATTCCTTGAGGGGAACATTTCATAGATCGTTAGGACTTCAGCGTTGTATCCTTGTGGCGATGTGTAGCGCATGTTCAGCGGTAGTGCCTCAAGGATGGCTTCACTGCTTTTTGTGACCTGCCTGACAACCTAGCAAGCTCTAAGGTTGTGAGTCGGGCTTGTGTTCAACAATACAAAATGTATAGGGTATGGTTTATCCGATACCCCATCAAGGATAGTTCTGACCCCTATAAGGGGTCTATTTCTCTTTTCGGCGGGTTCGAGTTCGGCTAGCCACTTCGGAGGTATCCCCTTTTTCCGATCTCCTCTAGGGTACTCGGTAAAGGTTGGTTCCGAAAGTAGTCGTTCGGCTTGCCAGGTGCTCTCCTTAGCACAATATTTTTGTACCAAGTCCGATAGCTCGGTGAAGTCACAAATGTGCCGACGGGCCAGGGTGTTGAGAATGCCTTCGTCATGGCAATTCCAATTGAAGGTTTCCATTATCTCCTGGTCACTAAGACCTCGTGCCTTGCTTCTAGCGAGTAGGAGTCAAGCCCAAAAATGATGCACCGACTCTCCTGGCAACTATTTAAGATCCCATAAATCCGAAGACTTTGACTCTCTTGCTTGAGTGCTCGACTAGGGTGGTGGGTGGGAAATTTTTTGATTCCATGCCATGATGTCAGTCCAGAACTACGGGTTCCGAGTTGCGTGCTAGATCAGGGACCGATACTGATTTATCTCCGAAGCAAACTCCAGGGTCTGGGTTGCAAGCGAGGTTTCGATGATCGGAGATTGGGGTATAAATCGTTTTTAATTCCGGTCATTAGGGGGGACGAGCCCATAGCCGGATACTTGATGGTGGCGACTAAGTGAGTGACAATGGGGATGAGAATCTCCTTGTCATCGGGTTTAAGCCCGAGCCGGTCATAGACCGGGGTCTGATCGTCAGTCATATGCGTGGTCCGAATCAGATCAAACAACTTGTTTAGGAACGAGGCGATGGTAGGATGCGTGTCGCTGAAGCAAGTGGGGTCGATCTGCGGCTTTGCAGTTCCGGAGTCGCTTGAAGGCAGATCTGGGTCCTGTTCATCCATAGAGGATCCAGGCACAACGACTGGATTGGGCATTCCAGACAGCTCGAGGGTGAAGGTCATCTCAAAGGCAGGGCCCGATGTCTTTGGCGTCGAGGCGTCGGGATCTACGGGCTCCTCCATGAGAGTTGAGGGTCCTATTAGGACAAGTTCTCCCCGTGAATCAGTGAAGAACTCTAGGGTTACGAATCTTATTCCTTGATCGGGGGCGAAGCTTCCGATCCGGCCAAGATGGCCGGTCGGGTCGGCGTGCGACAAAACGTTGCCGCTCGTGAAGATCTGATCAGGGATGAGAATATCTTGGTTGCATATCTCGTTGCTTGTGACAAGGCGAGCCATCGATTCCTTTGGCGATCATAGCAGAACTCTCAATGAAAGCACCAATGTCGGTGTCAAAACCGGCAGATCTCGGGTAGGGGGTCTCGAGGTGTGAGACTAGGATCGATGGTAATAGGGGACGAAGGAGACGGTGTTTACCCAAGTTTGGGCCCTTTTATGGAGGTAAAACCCTACGTCCTACTTGATTATATTGATGATATGAAGGTTACAGAGTTGATCTACCTCGAGGTCGAATAGCTAAACCCTAGATGAGTTTCCCTGTCCTACAATCTAAAACCCTCCGGCTTATATAGATGCCAGGGGGAGGGGGTACTAGGGTTTACACATGGTTGGTTGCACATCGAAGGAAAAAACATGCCTATCTATTGTAGAAAACTTGGAGGACATGCCACAACTCCTTGACGCTTCCACCCCGATGATGGGGCCTTTGATCATCCAATGCTCAGCCAGCGGCCCACATAGTCCGGCCCATGAGAAACAGGTCGGCAATCTGAGGACCCCTTAAACCAGGACTCCCTCACTCGTCTCACTGCTCCACCGCTCCTGCCCACACCTTCAGGGGGGTAAGTCACCCTCCTTATGCTGACAAGGGCCGGTCGCGGCATGACACCTTCTATGGCTACTACTCCCTATAGGATCAAAAGTAGGTCTAGAAGGGGTGATTAGACTACTTGACCAAATAAAAATCTACCTTTTCCCAATTTTAAGTGTTGGTAGATTTTAGCATTCATGGGAAGTCAAGCACTATGGACTTGTCCCAAGGGCCTAACCAGCATGTCAAATAGCTCAATAGTAGACACCCTAGATACTCTTTCAATTTTCATGTCCATCCAAGCCTACTAGTTCGCCCTAGCATTTGGTCGAGCACCTCGGGTGCATGCCCAAAGCGCACCCATAGCGCGCCTGTTGCAGACAGGCAGCGCCCGAGCCGCCGTCCTCACCTACCCCGACCCTTGGCGGCTAGCAGTCGGCTACAGCTGGCCTCGGGAATGGCAGCGCCGCCCAAGCCATAGCAGCGCCCCAACTGCCCTCTGGAACAGCTCGAGCTCATCCACAAGCTCATCGGATAGCGCCGACCAATGCCACGTCGCCTGCAGCCACACTGGCGGCTCATCGTCGCCCTTATCCTCAGCCGCCGCAGGAACCGCCATTGCATGCCTATAAAAGCAGGATCCCGAGCTCGCCCAACTCCTCAGAATTCCCTCCCCTTCCATGTGATGCCTCCCAGACCCTCCAATCAACCGAGAACTGTCACTCCCTCATCTCCCGTAGCAACGGTCGCCGCCATCCGGTCAAATTCGACCTAACCATGTTGTCCCCCTCCTCGCTATCCCCATTGTGTGCCCTCCCTTAACCCCGTGAAGCCACCTCACCTCCCAAACTTAATCGACAGCCACCATGAACCGAAAATGCCAGATGGCCAAAAACCGCCATCCGCCGCGTAGCTCGTGGCCGACGAACCTGGCCACCCCTACGTCCATGCCGACCACTGGAAGGACCGCCCCAAAGCGGTGGATCCATTCCCACCATCGGAGCTTCGTTAGGAGGTGTCGTTCGCCGGCGTTGGTCATCAGAGCCCCACCTTTGCTCGGCCAGAGGAAGAAGGAGGCGTGCACGACTGGTCAAACATGACCAGCGGGCACGATGGACCCACTATCAATGACTCAGAGATGGCACGCGCTGACCTAAGTGAAAGTGTAAACCACTAAGTACGGCTCTCCCTCTCAAAAGCGTATTCTGTCTCAATCGTTTTGTTTTTCTGTATTTATTAAAAAACAGAATTTGACCAGACTTTGACTAGCTCTAACTTTTAAAATAAAACCACAATGGAATTGATTCTTTTTCCCACCCCTATCAAATTTCACCTAGTTTATTTTATGATTTATTTGAAAAATTTCCAAGACAACTTTTTATGCGGTTCTTGAATTGTGTGTTAATTAGAATATTTTCAAATAGGAATTTGGAGTGAAGATAAAATAAACTTTCAAAAGTTTTGGAGTGCACCTCAACGACCTACACATTCAAGGCAAGCATTCTGAACCCTGGTATAATATTTGTTGTGTGTTGCTTGATGTGACTACAACATCGGGTTGACTTGTAGTATGCATTATTTCATGTGATGGTGTGATCATGTTTACAAGTACATGATGAAAATTCCTTGATGTTGGAATTGATATGCTTGTGACAGTATTCACCCTCGTATGTCTTTCACGCCTACCAGTAGGAATCCGGAGAAGTCTTTGTCTCGAGTAAACAAGAGCTTGGTACTGACATCTCGCTGGAGCGAGAATGGTCAGTGAGGCATGAAGGGGTATGATGAGTGGCGATTCTGTCTGATGTCGTGAAATATATTTGTTGTTCTAATCATGTAGATAATACGTAGCCCTCTTAGTCGACCGTAGATCGAGTCTTGTTCCAGTAACCCCCATATTTGCTCCGTGCTAGAGGGGGTGATTAGACTACTTGACCAACTAAAAATCTACTTTTTCCGAATTTTAATTCTTGGCAGATTTTAGCATTCATAGTATGTCAAGTACACCCTACACATTTATGTCTACGAGTATAGCAGCGGAAAGTAAAGACAAGCATGGAAGTAAAGAGAGGGTAGGAAGATCAAAAGCAATTAGGGACATGATGATTTTTCCCATGGTTCCGATAGGTGGCGCTATCATACATCCATGTTTATGGAGTCTTCAACCCACGGAGGCTAATGGTCACGAGAGTCCACGGAGGGTTCCACAAAGAAGCAACCTTGACTATACCATGATGGCCTACGT
The DNA here is from genome assembly GCA_022496015.1 of Hordeum marinum. Taxonomy (NCBI): domain Eukaryota; kingdom Viridiplantae; phylum Streptophyta; class Magnoliopsida; order Poales; family Poaceae; genus Hordeum; species Hordeum marinum. Next base: position 231,526,955 of record CM039672.1, on the reverse strand, counting down.
CCACGGAGGACTAGCCTAACTCAGGGCAGATCTTCTCGAAGTAGGCGATCTCCTTTCCCTTACAAACTTATTGGTTCACTCCACAACACGAAGTAGGAGGCTCCCAAGCGACACCTAACCAATCTAGGAGGCACCACCCTCCAAAAGGTAATAGGCTCGATAGTGCCGATGAACTCCTTGCTCTTGTGCTTCAAGATGATAGACTCCTCAACACACAATCACTCTCTCACAGATTTGGCTTGGTGGAAGAGATTGAGTGGGTGGAAAGCAACTTGGGGAGTCTAGAGATCAAGATTCATATGGTAGGAATGGAATGGCATGACCTCAACACATGAGTAGGTGGCTCTCTCTCAGAAAATCAGTAGGTATGAGTGGGGAATGGTTATGAGTGCTTCTCTTACGAGTGAGTGGTGGTGGAGGGGCATGTGTAGGAATCTCCAAAAATCCAACCATTACACAGAAAATGACAAACTCGGTGAAACCAATGTGTTAATCTCGGTGGTACCGAAGTGACCAAAAGGTAGCAACTTTTGAATCTCGGTGAGACCGATATAGGAATCTCGGTTGCACCGATAAGGTGACCAATGGTCAGATTGCCCAATCTCGGTGACGTCGATCCAACAATCTCGGTGGTACCGATATTGTGAATTTGCGTAATAGAAAGTTGGCAACCTAAACTTGAAGGCATCACAGAATCGGTTGAACCGAAGTGGCTAGGGTTTGGCTGGGTCTATCTAGGTTTGGGAATCGGTGGCACCGAATGGAATGTTTTGGTTGCACCAATTTTGAGTATTTGGCTTTGGACAGACTTTTGTGGAAGAGCTTGTGGGTGTATGTGGTGACTATCACTTGTGCACGTATGAGCATTTTGTTCACCAAAAAAACCTTACCCCCTTTTAATAGTATTGGCTTTCCTATGGACTCAAAGTGATTTCTCACAAATGTAAAATGTAGAGTCCTTTGCTTGAAGCTTTGCCAACCTATTCCCTTGCATCTTGGGGTATCGACAATCCTTTTGCCAACCCATCATTGAACTTTTCCTGAAACATACTTAATGGAAACATTAGTTCAATGACATATATGTTGTTATTAATTACCAAAACCACCAAGGGAGTAAATGTGCTTTCAAGCTCCCCCTTTTTGGTAATTGATGACTACATATAGATCAAAGCTTCGACATATAATATAATGAATGAATATAATCGTCGCTTTGAGAAGTATGTGATAGGCAAGAGCTCCCCCTAAATTTGTGCATTATTTTAAATTTGCATTTGAATGCAAATGTACAATCTATTAGGTACATGGGGCACTTCTTCCATGTCACATACAACTTGGTGGTGTGCGAGAGTAATAAGAGTTAACAACATAGCACAACACATCAAGCAAAGTGATGATGGAAATATGCCCTAGAGGCAATAATAAATTAGTATTATCATATTTCCTTGCTCATGATAATCGTTTATTACCCATGCTATAATTGTATTCATCGGAGACTTAGATGCATGTCTGGATACATACACAAAACCATGTCCCTAGTATGCCTCTAATAGACTAGCTCGTCGATCAAAGATGGTTAAGGTTTCCTAGCCATGGACATAAGATGTCATTTGATAACGGTATCACATCATTAGGAGAATGGTGTGATGGACAAGACCCAAACTACAAACGTAGCATATGATCATGTCAGTTTATTGCTACTGTTTTCTGCATGTCAAGTACATGTTCCTATGACCATGATCATGCAACTCACTGACACCGGAGGAGTGCCTTGTATGTATCAAATTTTGCAACATAACTGGGTGACTATAAAGGTACTCCATAGTTATCTCCGAGGGTGTCTGTTGAGTTGGCATGGATCAAGACTGGGATTTGTTACTCCGTGTGACGGAGAGGTATCTCAGGGCCCACTCGGTAATACAACATCACAACAAGCCTTGCAAGCAATGTGACTAAGTGTTAGTCACGGGATCTTGTATTATGGAATGAGTAAAGAGACTTGCCGGTAATGAGGTTGAACTAGGTATGGAGATACCGACGATCGAATCTCGGGCAAGTAACATACCGAAGAACAAAGGGAACATCTTACGGGATTAACTGAATCCTTGACATAGAGGTTCGACCGATAAAGATCTTCATAGAATATGTAGGAACCAATATGGGCATCCAGGTCCCGCTATTGGTTATTGACCGTAGAGGTGTCTCGGTCATGTCTACATAGTTCTCGAACCCGCAGGGTCTGCACACTTAAGGTTTGGTGATGTTTCGGTAGTATAGAGTTATGTATGGTGGTGACCGAAGGTTGTTCAGAGTCCCGGATGAGATCCCGGACGTCACGAGGAGCTCCGTAATGGTCTGGAGGTAAAGATTCATATATAGTAAGTCCTATTTTGGTCGCCAGAAAAGTTTCGGACTCATCGGTAGTGTACCGAGAGTGCCGGTAGTGTACCGGGAGACCATCGGGAGGGGTATTTCGACCCAAGAGGCTACATGGGCTGTGGGAGAGTAAATACCAGCCCTTAGTGGGCTGGTGGAAGTCCCACACAAGGCCCATGCAGCTGGGAAGAAAATTCCAAAGAGAAAAAGGTGGAAAAAGGCAAAAAAAAGGAGGAGTCCTAGTCCTACGAGGATTGGAGGAGGAATCCTCCAATCCTCCTTGATTTGGCCGACCCAGGGGCTAGTTCCTTGGGATCCAGGCCTCCGCCTCTCTTCCTCCTATATATACTAGAGGTTTTAGGGGTTTTGGCACCAGATTTTCAGCCACGTGCTACCCGTTCCTCTAGGGCATAGTTTCTCCTCTAGATCGGATTTCTGAAGTGCTTAGGCGAAGCCCTGCCGGAATTGCTCTACCACCATCACCGCGGCGCCGTCACGTTGGTGGTGAACTCGTCTACCTCTCCGCTCCCTCTTGCTGGATCAAGAAGGTGGAGATCGTCATTGAGCTGTACGTGTGCTGAACGCGGAGGTGTCGTCCGTTCGGCGCTAGATCGGAAGGACCGTGATCAAGATCGCAAGACGGATCATGACGAGTTCGCGGGACGGATCGTGATGAGTTCGCGGGACAGATCGTGATTGGATCGCGGGACGGATCGTGATGAGTTCGCCGGACGGATCGTGATTGGATCGCGGGACGCTCGGCGATTTGGATCACAAAGACGTTCGACTACACCAACCGCGTTTCTTAACGCTTCCCGCTTAGCGATCTACAAGGGTACATAGATCCACTCTCCCTCTCGTAGATGCTCATCACCATGGATATATTTGTGTGTGCGTAGGAAAAATTTTGTTTCCCATGCAACGTTCCCCAATAGTGGCATCATGAGCTAGGTCTATGTGTAGATGAGATCTCGAGTAGAACACAAAGAGTGTGTGGGTGTTGATGCTTAGATTGCTTCCTCCCTTGGTCGTGTTTTGGTTCAGCGGTATTGTGAGATGAAGCAGCCCAAACCAACATTACTCGTACGCTTACGAGAGACCGGTTCCCTCAATCGCAACTTGTTGCATAGATGGCTTGCGGGTGCCAGTTTCTCTCACTTTAGTTGGATCGGATTCGACAAAGGCAGTCCTTGAGAAGGTTGAAAAGCAACTAGTGTATAACCATTGTGGTTTTTGCGTAGATGAGAATTGTTCTTGCTAGATACCCGTAGCATCCACGTAAAACATGCAACAACAATTAGAGGACGTCTAACTTGTTTTTGCAAGGTATGTTGTGATATGATATGGCCAATTACATGATGTGATATATGTGATGTATGAGATGATCATGTGATGTATAGATTATCATGACTTGCATGTAGATGAGTACGGCAACCGGTAGGAACCATAGGGTTGTCTTTAATTATTGTATGACATGTGTGTAAATCATTAAGCACTATGTAATGCTTTACTTTATTGCTAAACGGTAGCAATAGTAGTAGAAGCATGTTGGGCGCGACAACCCCGATGGCGACACGTTGATGGAGATCAAGATGAGGGATATCATGGTGTCTTGCCGGTGATGATGGACATCATGCCGGTGCTTTCAAGATGGAGATCAAAAGCACAAGTTCATGGCCATATCATGTCACTTATGATTTGCATGTGATGTTAATCCTTTTATGCACCTTGTTTTGCTTAGGACGACAGTGGCATTATAAGGTGATCCCTCACTTAAATTTCAAGATGAATTGTGTTCTCCCCGAGTGTGCACCGTTGTGAAAGTTCGTTGTGTTGAGACACCACATGATGATCGGGTGTGATAGACTCTACGTTCACATACAACGGGTGCAAGCCAGTGTTGCACATGTAGAACACTCGGGTTAAACTTGACGAGCCTAGCATGTACAGACATGGCCTTGGAACACAAGAGACCGAAAGGTCGAACATGAGTCATATAGTAGATATGATCAACATGATGATGTTCACCATTGAAACCACCTCAACTCACGTGATGATCGGACTTGAGTTGGTGAATTTGGATCATGTATCACTCGAATGACTGGAGGGATGTCAATTTGAGTGGGATTTCTTAAGTAATATGATTAATTGAACTCATTATCATGAACATAGTAGGTAGTGTCTTTGCAAACTGTGTTGTAGATTACTAGCTCACGTTGTAGCTCCCTTGTATTTTCATATGTTCCTAGAGAAATAGAGTTGAAAGATGATGGTAGAAATATTGCGGACTCGCTCCATGATCTAAGGATTGTCCTCATTGCTGCATAGAAGGCTTATGTCCTTAATGCACCGCTCGGTGCGCCAAGCCCTCTAGCGTTGTTTGTAGATGTTGTGAACATCTGACAGGCACGTTCTGATGACTACTTGATAGTTTAGTGCGTCATGCATTACGGCTTAGAATTAAGGCTCCGAAACATTTTTAACGTCATAGAACATATGAGATGTTCTAAGAGCTGAAATTAGGATCTCAGGCTCATGTCCATGTTGCGAGATATGAGATCTCCAACAAGATTATTTGCCTGTAATATGAAAGAGAATAGCTCAATTGTTGAGCATGTGCTCAGATTGTCTAGGTGCTACAATCGCTTGAATCGAGTGGGATTTGATCTTCCAGATAAGATAGTGATTGATATAGTTCTCCAAGTCACTATCACTAAGCTACTAGAACTTGGTGATGAACTATAAAATGCCAGGGATAGAAATAACGATCCCTAAGCTATTTGCGATGTTTGACACCACGAAGGTAGAAATCAAGAAGGAGCATCAAGTGTTGATGGTTAGTCAAACCACTAGTTTCGAGAAGGGCAAGAGCAAGGAGGGAAACTTGATGGATAGCAAGTCAGTTGCTGCTCCAATGAAGCAACCCAAAGTTGAACCCAAACCCGAGACTAAGTGCTTCGATTATGAGGAGAGCGGTCACTGAAGCGGAACAACCCTAGATACTTGGTAGATAAGAAGGCTGGCAACGTCGACAGAAGTATATTTGATATACATGTTAATGATGTGTACCTTGCGAGTACTCCTAGTAGCACCTGGGTATTGGATACCGGTTCGGTTGCTAAATGTTAGTAACTCAAAATAAAAGCTACGGAATAAACGGAGAACTAGCTAAGGGTGAGGTGATGATGTGTGTTGGAAATGTTTCCAAGGTTGATGTGATAAACATCGCACGCTCTCTCTACCTTCGGGATTAGTGACAAACCTAACTAAATGTTATTTGGTGTTTTGCGTTGAGCATCAACGTGATTAGATCATGTTTATTGCAACACGGTTATTCATTTAAGTTAGAGAATAATGGTTATTCTGTTTACATGAATAATACCTGCAATGGTCATGCACCTAGTGAGAATGCTTTGTTAAGTCTTGATCGTAGTAATACACATGTTCATAACATTGATGCCAAAACATACAAAGTTAATAATGATAGTAACACATACTTGTGGCATTGCCGCTGAATGTCATGTTGGTATAAAACGCATGAAGAAACTCCATGCTAATGGATCTTTGGAATCATTCGATTTTGAATCGGTTGAGACATGCGAACCATGCCTCTTGGGCAAGATGACTAAGGACCACATTTCCATATGGATGGAGCGGGCAAGTGATTTATTGGAAATGATACCTGTTGATGTATGCAATCCAATGAGTCTTGTAGCGTGCGGTGGATATCGTTATTTTCGTACCTTCACTGATGATTTGAGTAGGTATAGTGTATATTTACTTAATGAAACACAAGTCTGAATCGTTTGAAAGGTTCAAGCAAATTCAGAGTGAAGTTTAAGATCATCGTGACAAGAAGATAAAAATGTCTGCGATATGATTGTGGAGGTAAATATCTGAGTTACGAGTTTGCATACAACTTTAGACAATGTGAAAGTTGTTTCACAACTCACACCACCTGGAACACCATAGTGTGATGGTGTGTTCGAACGTCATAGTCGTGCTCTATTGAAAATGGTGCTTGCTATGATGTCTCTTATCATTTTGCTACTATAATTTTGGGGTTATGCATTAGAGACAACTACATTCACTTTAAATAGGGCACCATCTAAATCCGTTGAGATGACACCGTGTGAATTATGGTTTGATAGAAACCTAAGTTGTCATTTCTTAATGTTTGGGGCTACAACACTTATGTGAAAAAGGGTTTTCACCTAATGAGCTCAAACCCAAAGCAGACAAATGCATCTTCATAGAAATACCCTAAAGACAGTTGGGTAAACCATCTATCTCAGATCCAAGCATAAAATGTTTGTTGCTAAAACTAGGTCCTTTCTCAAGAAAGAGTTTCTCTCGAAAGAATTGAGACGGAGGAAGATAAAACTTGATGAGGTTGTTGAACCTTTGTTCAACCAGAGAGTAGCGCAGCGCAGGAAGATGTTTCCGTGAAGCCTACGTTAGTTGAAGAGGAAGTTAATGATGATGATCATGAAGCTTAGGATCAAGTTACTATTAAACCTCGTAGGTCGACAAGGACATGTACTACTACTGAGTGGTACGACAACCCTGTTTTGGAGGTCATGTTGTTGGACAACGATGAACCTACGAGCTATGGATAAGCGATGATGGGCCCGGATTCTGACAAATGGTTAGAGGCCATGAAATCTGAGAAAGGATCCATGTTTGAAAACCAAGTATAGACTTTGGTAGACTTGCTCGTTGGACGGCAGGTCGTTGAGTACAAATGGATCTTTAAAATGAAGACATACGTTGATGGTGAATGTCACCATTTGTAAAGCTCGACTTGTCGCAAAGAAGTTTCCGGCAAGTTCAAGGAGTTGACTACGATGAGACTTTCTCACTCGTAGCGATGCTAAAGTTTGTTGTAATTATGTTAGCAGTTGCTGCATTTTTCAAATATGAAATCTGGCAGATGGATGCCAAAACATCATTTCCTTCCTTAAGGAAAGGTTGTATGAGATACAACCAGAAGGTTTTGTCAGTCCTAAGGATGCTAAAAGGTGAGCAAGCTTTAGTGATCCTTCTATGGACTGAAGCAAACATCTCGGAGTTGGAATATACACTTTGATAAGGTGATCAAAGTTTTTAAATCTATACAAAGTTTATGAGAAACTTGTATTTGCAATAAAGTGAGTGGGAGCACTATAGACTTTCTGATAAGTATATGTGGATGACATATTGCTATTCGGAAATGATGTAGAATTTCTGGAAAGCATAAACGGTTGTTTGAAAAGAGTTTTTCAAAGGAAGACCCTGATAAAGCTACCTAATTGTTGAACATCAAGATCTATAGAGATAGATCAAGATGCTAGATGAGACTTTCAATGAGTACATACCTTGACAAGATTTTGAAAGAGTTCAAATGGATCAGTCAGAGAAAGAGTTCTCGCCTGATTTGCAAGGTGTGAAGTTGAGTGAGACTCAAAGCTCGACAACGGCAGAAGAAAGAGAAAGGATGAACGTCGTCCCCTATGCCTTAGCCATAGGCTCTATACTATGCCATGCTATGTACCGCACCTGGTGTGTGCCTTGCCATGAGTCAGTCAAGGGATACAAAAGTGATCCAAGAGTGGATCACTGGACAGTGGTCAAGATTATCCTTAGTGAATAAAATACTAAGGAGATGTTTCTCGATTATGGAGGTGATAAAGAGTTCGTCGTAAAGAGTTACGTCGATTCAAGCTTTAACATCAATCCGGATGACTCGTAGTAGCAATCTGGATACGTATAGTGGAGCAGCCATTTGGAATAGTACCAAGTGGAGTGTGGTAGTAGTGTTTACGGTTTGACATAGAGATTTGCAAAGTACACTCGGATATGAATGTCGCAGAGTCGTTGACTATAAGACCTCTCTCACATGCAAAGCATGATCGAGCCCCAGAACTCATTGGGTGTTAGATTCATAACAATGCGAATCACATGGTGATGTGAACTAGATTATTGACTCTAGTGCAAGTGGGAGACTGTTGGAAATATGCCCTAGAGGCAATAATAAATTAGTTATTATCATATTTCCTTGTTCATGACAATCGTTTATTATCCATGATATAATTGTATTGATCAGAGACTTAGATGCATGTGTGGATACATACACAAAACCATGTCCCTAGTATGCCTCTAATAGACTAGCTCGTTGATCAAAGATGGTTAAGGTTTCCTAGCCATGGACATAAGATGTCATTTGATAACGGGATCACATCATTAGGAGAATGGTGTGATGGACAAGACCCAAACTACAAACGTAGCATATAATCATGTCATTTTATTGCTACTGTTTTCCGCATGTCAAGTATATGTTCCTATGACCATAAGATCATGCAACTCACTGACACCGGAGGAGTGCCTTGTGTGTATCAAACGTCGCAATGTAACTGGGTGACTATAAAGGTACTCTACAGGTATCTCTGAGGGTGTCTGTTGAGTTGGCATTGATCAAGATTGGGATTTTTTACTCCGTGTGACGGAGAGGTATCTCAGGGCCCACTCAGTAATACAACATCACAACAAGCCTTGCAAGCAATGTGACTAAGTGTTAGTCACGGGATCTTGTGTTACGGAACGAGTAAAGAGACTTTCCGGTAACGAGGTTGAACTAGGTATGGAGATACCGACAATCGAATCTCGGGCAAGTAACATACCGAAGAACAAAGGGAACATCTTACGGGATTAACTGAATCCTTGACATAGAGGTTCGACCGATAAAGATCTTCGTAGAATATGTAGGAACCAATATGGGCATCCAGGTCCCGCTATTGGTTATTGAGCGTAGAGGTGTCTCGGTCATGTCTACATAGTTCTCGAACCCGCAGGGTCTGCACACTTAAGGTTTGGTGACGTTTCGGTAGTATAGAGTTATGTATGGTGGTGACCAAAGGTTGTTCGGAGTCCCGGATGAGATCCTGGACATTACGAGGAGCTCCGGAGTGGTCCGGAGGTAAAGATTCATATACAGGAAGTCCTATTTTGGTCGCCGGAAAAGTTTTAGGCTCATCGGTAGTGTACCGGGAGTGCCGGTAGTGTACCGGGAGACCATCGGGAGGGGTATTTCGACCCAAGAGGCTACATGGGCTGTGGGAGAGTAAATACCAGCCCTTAGTGGGCTAGTGGAAGTCCCACACAAGGCCCATGCGTCTGGGAAGAATATCCCAAAGAGAAAAAGGTGGAAAAAGGCAAAAAAGGCAAAAATAAGGAGGACTCCTAGTCCTACTAGGATTGGAGGAGGAATCCTCCAATCCTCCTTGATTTGGCCGACCCAAGGGCTGGCTCCTTGGGAGACAAGCCTCCTCCTCTCTTCCTCCTATATATGCTAGAGGTTTTAGGGGTTTTGGCACCAGATTTTCAGCCACGTGCTACCCGTTCCACTAGTGCATAGTTTCTCCTCTAGATCGTATTTCTGCAGTGCTTAGGTGAAGCCATGCCGGAATTGCTCCACCACCATCACCGCGGAGCCGTCATGCTGCCGGTGAACTCGTCTACCTCTCCACTCCCTCTTGCTTAGGCAGAGATTGTCATCGAGTTGTATGTGTGCTGAACGCGGAGGTACCGTCTATTTGGTGCTAGATCGGAAGGACCGTGATCAGGATGACGAGACAAATCATGATGAGTTCGCGAGACGGATCGTGATGAGTTTGCGAGACGGATCATGATTGGATCGTGGGACGGATTGTGATGAGTTCGCGGGACGGATCGTGATTGGATCGCGGGACGGATCGTGATTGGATCGCGGGACGCTCGGCGACTTGGATCGCGAAGATGTTCGACTACACCAACCGCGTTTCTTAACGCTTCCCGCTTAGCGATCTATAAGGGTACGTAGATGTTGGAAATATGACCTAGAGGCAATAATAAAATGGTTATTATTGTATTTCCTTGTTCATGATAATTGTCTATTGTTCATGCTATAATTGTGTTAACCGGAAACCATAATACATGTGTGAATACATAGACCACAACATGTCCCTAGTGAGCCTCTAGTTGACTAGCTCGTTGATCAATAGATGGTCACGGTTTCATGGCCATGGACATTGGATGTCATTGATAACGGGATCACATCATTAGGAGAATGATGTGATGGACAAGACCCAATTCTAAGCATAGCACAAGATCGTGTAGTTCGTTTGCTAAAGCTTTTCAATGTCAAGTATCGTTTCCTTAGACCATGAGATTGTGCAACTCCCGGATACCGTAGGAATGCTTTGGGTGTGCCAAACGTCACAACGTAACTGGGTGGCTATAAAGGTGCACTACGGGTATCTCCGAAAGTATCTGTTGGGTTGGCATGAATCGAGACTGGGATTTGTCACTCCGTGTGACGGAGAGGTATCTCTAGGCCCACTCGGTAAGACATCATCATTATGAGCTCAATGTGACTAAGGAGTTAGTCACGGGATGATGTATTACGGAACGAGTAAAGAGACTTGCCGGTAACGAGATTGAACAAGGTATGGGGATACCGACGATCGAATCTCGGGCAAGTATCATACCGATAGACAAAGGGAATTGTATACGGGATTGATTGAATCCTTGACATCGTGGTTCATCCGATGAGATCATCGTGGAGTACGTGGGAGCCAACATGGGTATCCAGATCCCGCTGTTGGTTATTGACCGGAGAGGTGTCTCGGTCATGTCTACGTGTCTCCCGAACCCGTAGGGTCTACACACTTAAGGTTCGATGACGCTAGGGTTATAGGGAAAAGGTATACGTGATTACCGAAGGTTGTTCGGAGTCCCGGATGAGATCCCGGACGTCACGAGGAGCTCCGGAATGGTCCGGAGGTAAAGATTGATATATAGGAAGTCCAGTTTTGGTCACCGGAAAGTTTTCGGGCTCATCGGTAGTGTACCGGGAGTGCCGGGAGGGTGCCGGATAAACCCCGGGAGGGGTGTGACGACCAAAGGACCACATGGGCTGTTAGATAAAGTGTGCCAGCCCTTATTGGGCTGGGCAAGACTTTTGCTAAAGGCCCATGCGGCTGGAGATAAGGAGATAAGGCAAAAAGGATTTAAAAGGAGGAGATCCACCTCCCTTGTGGGAGGTGGACTCTCCCTTTAATTCGGCCGGCCATCTCCTCTTTGGAGTAGAGGCCAAGCCAGCCCTCCACGTCCCTCCTCCTATATATACTTGAGGTTTTGGATGTTTTGAGACAGGATTTGATCTCTCTCTCTCACGGCGAAGTCCTACCTCTCTTCTTCCTCCTCCGCAGCGCTTAGGCAAAGCCCTGTCGGAATACCTTGCTACTCCACCACCACCACGCCGTCGTGCTGCTGTTGGAGCCCTTTCCCAACCTCTCCTTCCTCCTTGCTGGATCAAGGTGTTGGAGACGTCACCGGGCTGCACGTGTGTTGAACGTGGAGGTGCCGTCCGTTCGGCACTTGATCGGATCTACCGCGATCTGAATTGCTGCGAGTACGACTCCATCAACCGCGTTCTTGTAACGCTTCCGCTTAGCGATCTTCAAAGGTATGAAGATGCAATCTCTCCCCTCTCGTTGCTGGTTTCTCCATAGATAGATCTTGGTGAACGTAGGAAAATTTTGATTTACTACTACGTCTCCCAACAGTGGTATCAGAGCTAGGTCTATGCGTAGAATCTATGCACGAGTAGAACACAAAGCAGTTGTGGGCGTCGAGTTTGTTAATTTGCTTGCCGCTACTAGTCTTATCTTGATTCGGCGGTATTGTGGGATGAAGCGGCCCGGACCAACTTTACACGTACGCTTACGTGAGACCGGTTCCACCGCCTGACATGCACTAGATGCATAAGGTGGCTAGCGGGTGTCTGTCTCTCCTACCTTAGTCGGATCGGATTCGATGAAAAGGGTCCTTATGAAGGGTAAATAGCAATTGGCAAATCACGTTGTGGTGTTGACGTAGGTAAGAAACGTTCTTGCTAGTAACCTATAGCAGCCACGTAAAAACTTGCAACTACAAATTAGAGGACGTCTAACTTGTTTTTGCAGCATGTGCCTTGTGATGTGATATGGCCAAAGGATGTGATGTGATGCATTGTGATGTATGAATTGACCATGTTCTTGTAATAGGATTCACGACTTGCAAGTCGATGATTATGACAACCGGCAGGAGCCATAGGAGTTGTCTTATTTATTGTATGACCTGCGTGTCAATCATAAACGCCATGTAATTACTTTACTTTATTGCTAAGCGCTAGCCATAGTAGTAGAAGTAATAGTTGGCGAGACAACTTCATGAAGACACAATGATGGAGATCATGATGATGGAGATCATGGTGTCGTGCCGGTGACAGTGATGATCATGGTGCCCCGAAGATGGAGATCATAGGAGCAAAATGATATTGGCCATATCATGTCACTATATTGATTGCATGTGATGTTTATCATGTTTACATCTTATTTGCATAGAACGACGGTAGTAAATAAGATGATCTCTCAATAAAATTTCAAGAAAGGTGTTCACCCTAACTGTGCACCGTTGCTAAGGATCGTCGTTCCGAAGCACCACGTGATGATCGGGTGTGATAGGTTCTAACGTTCGCATACAACGGGTGTAAGCCAGATTTACACATGCGAAACACTTAGGTTGACTTGACGAGCCTAGCATGTACAGACATGGCCTCGGAACACGGAAGACCGAAAGGTCGAACATGAGTCGTATAGAAGATACGATCAACATAGAGATGTTCACCATGGATGACTAGTCCGTCTCACGTGATGATCGGACACGGGCTAGTTGACATGGATCATGTATCACTTGGAAGACTAGAGAGATGTCTATCTAAGTGGGAGTTCATTAATAATTTGATTAAATGAACTTAATTATCATGAACTTAGTCTAAAAATGTCCTTGCAAATTATGTCGTAGATAGCTCGCGCTGTAGCTCCCCAGTTTTATTGATACAATCCTAGAGAAAAGTAAGTTGAAAGTTGATGGTAGCAATAATGCGGACTGGGTCCGTGATCTGAGGATTGTCCTCATTGCTGCACAGAAAGCTTATGTTTTTGATGTACCGCTAACTGCATCACTCCCTCAAGCGTTGTCTGTAGATGTTGTGAACATATGACAGGCACTTTTTGATGACTACGTGATAGTTCAGTGCGTCATGCATTACGGCTTAGAATTGAGGCTTCAAAATGTTTTGAACGTCACAGAACATATGAGATGTTCTAGGAGCTGAGATTGTGATCTCAAGCTCGTGCCTATGTTGAGAGGTATGAGACCTCCAACAAGATTCTTTGCCTGCAAGATAAAGGAGAATAGCTTAATCGGTGAGCGTGTTCTCAGATTGTCTGGGTGCTACAATCACTTGAATCAAGTGGGAGTTAATCTTCCAGATGAGATAGTGATTAATGCAGTTCTCCAAGTCACTGCCACCAAGCTACTAGAGCTTCGTGATGAACTATAACATGCCAGGGATGGATAAGATGATCCCTGAGTTGTTCGTGATGTTTGACACCATGAAGGTAGAAATCAATAAGGAGCATCAAGTGTTGATGGTTAAGTGAAAACCACTAGTTTCAAAAGGGGCAAGGGCAAGAAGGGAAAAACTTCAGGAATGGCAAGCCAGTTGTTGCTCTAGTGAAGAAACCCAAGGTTGAGCCCGAACCCGAGACTAAGTGCTTCTGTTATGAGGAGAATGTTCGCTGAAGCGGAAAAACCCTAGATGATTGGTAGATAAGAAGGCTGGTAATGTCAATGGAAGTATATTTGATATACGTGTTAGTGATGTGTACCTTGCTGGTACTCCTAGTAGCACCTGGGTATTAGATACCGGTTCGGTTGCTAAGTGTTAGCAACTCGAAATAAAAGCTACGGAGTAAATGGAGACTAGCTAGGTGAAAGGTGACGATGTGTGTTGGAAGTATTTCCAAGATTGATGTGATCACCATCGCACGCTCTCTCTACCTTCAGGATTTGTGATAAACCTAAATAAATGTTATTTGGTGTTTGCGTTGAGCATAAACGTGATTAGATCATGATTAGTGCGATACGGTTATTCATATAAGTTAGAGAATAATGGTTATTCTGTTTACATGGATAATGCCTTCAATGGTCATGCACCCACTCGAAATGGTTTATCGAATCATGATCGTAGTAGTACACATATTCATAACATTGGTACCAAAAGATACAAAGTTAATAATGATAGTACCACATGCTTGTGGCACTGCCACGTAATGTCATATTGGTATAAATCGCATGAAGAAACTCCATGATGATGGATGTTTTTTGACTCACTCGATTTCGAATCGGTTGAGACATGCGAGCCATGCCTCTTGGGCAAGATGACTGAGACCCCGTCATCCAATATGATGGAGCGGGCAAGTGGCTTATTGGAATTAATACATGTTGATGTATGTGGTCCAATGAGTGTTGAAACACACAGTGGATATCGTTGTTTTTCTTTACCTTCGCTGATGATTTGAGTAAATATGGGGATATTTACTTAATGAAACACGAATCTGAAATGTTTGAAAGGTTCAAGGAGTTTCAGAGTGAAGTTAAAGATCATCGTGACAAGAAGATAAATGTCTATGATATGATCATGGAGGTGAATATCTAAGTTATGAGTTTGGTATGCAATTTTAGACAATGTGGAAATTGTTTCACAGCTCACGCCTCCTGGAACACCATAGTGTGATGGTGTGTTCGAACGTCGTAGTCGTGCTCTATTGGATATAGTGAGTACTATGATGTCTCTTATCGTTTTACCACTATCGTTATGGGGTTATGCATTAAAGACAAATCCATTCACTTTAACAGGGCACCATCTAAGTCTGTTGAGATGACACCGTGAGAATTATGGTTTGACAGAAGCCTAAGCTGTCATTTCTTAATGTTTGGGGCTGCGACGCTTATGTGAAAATGGGTTTTTCACCTAGCGAGCTCGAACTCAAGGCAGACAAATGCATCTTCATAGAATACCCTAATGAGACATTGGGTATACCTTCTATCTCAGATCCAAGCGCAAAAGGTGTTTGTTGCTAAGAACGGGTCCTTTTTGAGAAAGAGTTTCTCTCGAAAGAATTGAGTGGGAGGAAGATAGAACTTGATAAGGTTGTTGAACCTTTGTTTCAACCAGAGAATAGCGCAACACAGAAAGATGTTTCTGTAGAGCCTACTTAGTTGAAAAGGAAGTTAATGATGATGATCATGAAGCTTCGGATCAAGTCACTATCGAACCTCGTAGGTCGACAAGGACGCGTACTGCTCCTGAGTAGTACGACAACCCTGTCTTGGAAATCATGTTGTTGGACAACGATGAACCTACGAACTATGGAGAAGCGATGGTGGGCCCGGATTCCAACAAATGGCTAGGAGCCATGAAATCCGAGAAAGGATCCATGTATGAAAACCAAGTATGGACTTTGGTAGACTTGCCTGTTGAATGGCGGGTCATTGAGTACAAATGGACCTTTGAGATAAACATAGACGCTAATAGTGAAATGTCACCGTTTATAAAGCTCGACTTGTCGCAAAGAAGTTTCCGCCAAGTTCAAGGAGTTGACTGCAATGAGATTGTCTCATCTGTAGCGATGCTAAAAGTCTATTAAAATTTTGTTAGCAGTTGCTGCATTTTTCGATTATGAAATCTGGCAGATGGATGACAAAACAAGGTTTCCGTAATGGTTTCTGTGAGGAAGAGTTGTATGTGATACAACCAGAAGGTTTTGTCAATCCTAAGGATGCTAATAATATGCAAACTCCAGCGATCCTTCTATGGACTGGAGCAAGCATCTCGGAGTTGGAATATATGCTTTGATGAGGTGATCAAAGTGTTTAAGTTTATACAAAGTTTATGAGAAACTTGTATTTGCAAGAAAGTGAGTGGGAGCACTATGGAATTTCTTATAAGAATATGTAGTTGACATATATTTGATCGGAAATGATGTAGAATTTCTGGAAGAGCATGAAGGGTTGTTTGAAAAGTTTTGTTTTTCAAAGGAAGACCCAGATAAAGCTACTATTTTATTGAGCATCAAGATCTATAGGGATAGATCTATTCGCTTGATAAGTTTTTTCGACGAAGACATACCTTGACAAGTTTTTGAAGGAGTTCAAAATAGATGGGTCAAAGAAGGAGTTCTTGACTGTATTGTAAGGTGTGAAATTGAGTAAGACTCAATACCCGACCACGGCAGAAGATAAAGAAGAGATGAGTGTCATCTCCTATGCTTTAGCCATAGGCTCTATATAGTATGCCATGCTGTGTACCGCACCTGTGTGTGCCTTGCCATGAGTCTGTCAAGGGGTACAAGAGTAATCCAAGAGTGGATCACTAGACAGCGGTCAAAGTTAGCCTTAGTAACTTGAGAACTAAGGAAATATTTCTCGATTATGGAGGTGATAAAGAGTTCATCGTAAAGTGTTACGATGATGCAAGCTTTAAAACCAATCCGGATGACTCTTAGTAGAAATCCAGCTACGTATAGTGGAGCAGCCATTTGGAATAGCTCCAAGTGGAGCATGGGAGTAGTATCTACAAATATGACATGGAAAGTTTGTAAGGTACACACGGATCTGAATGTCGCAGACCCGTTGACTAAAACCTCTTTCACGAGCAGGACATGAACAAACCCCAGAACTTATTGGGTGTTAATCACATGATGATATGATCACATGGTGATGTAAGTGTTAATCACATGGTGATGTGAACTAGATTATTGACTCTAGTGCAAGTGGGAGACTGTTGGAAATATGCCCTAGAGGCAATAATAAAATGGTTATTATTGTATTTCCTTGTTCATGATAATTGTCTATTGTTCATGCTATAATTGTGTTAACCGGAAACCATAATACATGTGTGAATACATAGACCACAACATGTCCCTAGTGAGCCTCTAGTTGACTAGCTCGTTGATCAATAGATGGTCACGGTTTCATGGCCATGGACATTGGATGTCATTGATAACGGGATCACATCATTAGGAGAATGATGTGATGGACAAGACCCAATTCTAAGCATAGCACAAGATCGTGTAGTTCGTTTGCTAAAGCTTTTCAATGTCAAGTATCGTTTCCTTAGACCATGAGATTGTGCAACTCCCGGATACCGTAGGAATGCTTTGGGTGTGCCAAACGTCACAACGTAACTGGGTGGCTATAAAGGTGCACTACGGGTATCTCCGAAAGTATCTGTTGGGTTGGCATGAATCGAGACTGGGATTTGTCACTCCGTGTGACGGAGAGGTATCTCTGGGCCCACTCGGTAAGACATCATCATTATGAGCTCAATGTGACTAAGGAGTTAGTCACGGGATGATGTATTACGGAACGAGTAAAGAGACTTGCCGGTAACGAGATTGAACAAGGTATGGGGATACCGACGATCGAATCTCGGGCAAGTATCATACCGATAGACAAAGGGAATTGTATACGGGATTGATTGAATCCTTGACATCGTGGTTCATCCGATGAGATCATCGTGGAGTACGTGGGAGCCAACATGGGTATCCAGATCCCGCTGTTGGTTATTGACCGGAGAGGTGTCTCGGTCATGTCTACGTGTCTCCCGAACCCGTAGGGTCTACACACTTAAGGTTCGATGACGCTAGGGTTATAGGGAAAAGGTATACGTGATTACCGAAGGTTGTTCGGAGTCCCGGATGAGATCCCGGACGTCACGAGGAGCTCCGGAATGGTCCGGAGGTAAAGATTGATATATAGGAAGTCCAGTTTTGGTCACCGGAAAGTTTTCGGGCTCATCGGTAGTGTACCGGGAGTGCCGGGAGGGTGCCGGATAAACCCCGGGAGGGGTGTGACGACCAAAGGACCACATGGGCTGTTAGATAAAGTGTGCCAGCCCTTATTGGGCTGGGCAAGACTTTTGCTAAAGGCCCATGCGGCTGGAGATAAGGAGATAAGGCAAAAAGGATTTAAAAGGAGGAGATCCACCTCCCTTGTGGGAGGTGGACTCTCCCTTTAATTCGGCCAGCCATCTCCTCTTTGGAGTAGAGGCCAAGCCAGCCCTCCACGTCCCTCCTCCTATATATACTTGAGGTTTTGGATGTTTTGAGACAGGATTTGATCTCTCTCTCTCACGGCGAAGTCCTACCTCTCTTCTTCCTCCTCCGCAGCGCTTAGGCGAAGCCCTGTCGGAATACCTTGCTACTCCACCACCACCACGCCGTCGTGCTGCTGTTGGAGCCCTTTCCCAACCTCTCCTTCCTCCTTGCTGGATCAAGGTGTTGGAGACGTCACCGGGCTGCACGTGTGTTGAACGCGGAGGTGCCGTCCGTTCGGCACTTGATCGGATCTACCGCGATCTGAATTGCTGCGAGTACGACTCCATCAACCGCGTTCTTGTAACGCTTCCGCTTAGCGATCTTCAAAGGTATGAAGATGCAATCTCTCCCCTCTCGTTGCTGGTTTCTCCATAGATAGATCTTGGTGAACGTAGGAAAATTTTGATTTACTACTACGTCTCCCAACAGTAGATCCACTCTCCCTCTCGTAGATGCTCATCACCATGGATAGATCTGTGTGTGCGTAGGAAAAATTTTGTTTCCCATGCAACGTTCCCCAACAAGTGAATGATCATCAGATAACCATCAAAAATATAGGAATTAGTAGCAACACACATAACAACGTATGATCAAACACAAATAGACTTTTGTGTGTGTTTAAACAACAAGCAACCAAAAGTATATCACATCCAAATCAAAAGACCAAATGTTTTGAAAAACAGCAATAAAAGCAGACGCTCTCTCACTCGAAGCCTAAGATCTATATACAACTTCTCCCACAGCTGATCATCCTTCCACAGCTGATCTCCTTCCACAGCTGATCTCCTCCGGTAGTCGATGACGGGGTCGAGAGAATTGCGTCGGCAAAGACTTCCGTTGAAGTCCTGGGTGGATCTGGAGTTGATACTAGGGGCATTGGAGCTGATGGAGCTGATGTCACTATGGCTAGAGCAGAAGATGAAGACCTCTTCTCTAGAGCTGGCACTGTAGGTGTCCTAACCTTAGTCGTGAACTAGGTAGTAGTCCTGATAGGTGCACTATCCTCGTCATCATCAGAAGCCTCAGACTCTGAAGAGGTGCAAAGGATGGGGGCTTCATCAACCTCCTTCTTAAGCTCATTTACTGTCTTAGTCAGCCCATCTACCTTGTCATTAAGAGTTTTCACTCTATCATCAATAATGTTCACAAGGCTCTCTTGAGTGTCCATGATGGTCTTGATGTCCTTCTTCATGTCCATGACACTGGTGATCAAAAGATACATCTTCTCGTTCCTAGATCTGGGGACCTGAGCACTAGTGGCTCGAGCTGCCTCTGCCTCTGCCTCTGCATGTGCCTGAGCTGCAGCTGATGTGGGATGATCTGGATCCATCACCACAACATTGTCCTCGAGATCTGGTTAAAGTGGCAAGTGGGGTCTATCCAGAGCAAAGATGTGCGTCTCAAGCTTAGAATTGATAAGCATCTGAATATAGGGTGCATAGCAGCATGAGCGCTTCTAATCAGCAGCAACTCTCTTCATTGTCTCTACTATCAAATTCATCACTCGAATCCTGGTGTGACGATCAAGATGGATGAACAAGTTGATGGAATATCGACGAATCAACTTCTCATCTCCAGACTTGGGCATCAAGGTATGCCTTAGGATGGTGTTCATGGTACGGAGGCCTGGCTGGAGAAAGTAGATAGAACCAAGCTTGTGAGATTGCATGTTGCCAGCTGGAATAGCATTATACATGTCCTTCATAGAGTTGTGGTTCTCCTTGGATTCTAAGTAAACATCCAAATCTCCATCCTGAACCTCTGGGATTCCTAAGATGGTAGCCCACTCATCAACAATAGACTCATATCTTGCTCCTTCAATCATCCAAACAATCCTGCCATCTCCATAAAAATGAGCAGTGGAGTAGAACTGCATGATCATCTCATCATTCCAAGCAGCAGTATCCTTGACATACTTCCAGTCCACATATCTCATGTCACTGACTGCATTGCTCTTGTCAAGCAAAACTGTCTCATGGAAGTCTTGTTGTTCCTTGGTATAAAACCTATAATCTATAGCAGTCTTTCTCCTCTAGCCATATGGATCAATAGCTCTCCATGTTCTCAACCCTGAATCCTTCCTCTTCTTCATATCCTCAGTTGTAGGATGGCTGGCATCATGTACAGGAAGGTGAGGTCTGAGCTTCATCAGAACAGTCATAGCATCATCATCATCGTCTTCTCTGAATGTGGACTTCTTGTTCTTCTCAGAAGTAGGAATATCTCTGGTAGTCCTCTTGGACTTCTCTGCGGCAGCTTTATTGGGAGCAGCCTTGGTGCTCTTGGAGGTGCCTGACTTAGGCATAGCATCAGCCAATAGTTTATTGGCTTTCTTCTTAGGAGGGGCCTGAGCAGCAGGTTCCTCCTCTTCCTCCTCTTCAGCAGCATAACCAGCAGCCTCCTCTGGATCCTCATACATAGAGGTAGGCCTGCCCATCACACGGATGATCCTCTTCCTGGTTGTCTTCTTATCTCCTGCCTTCTTAGGCAATGCTTTCCTTGGGGGCTCAACAGTCATGGTAGCCCTAGCAATCTTATGTGCTCTCATAGTTTCTGGAGGTGCATAAACTTGGCTGACCACCCTCCTAGATGAGGTGGCCTCATTGGCAGACTTCCTTGCAGCCTTCTCTTGCTTCTTAGCAAGAACATCTTCTGGAACAAAATCAGAATCTTCTTCTTCAGAATTGAGTCTCTTCATTATCCTTGTTGCAGACTTAGGCAACCCATGAGAACTAGGAGTGCCTGGATCTGAGGAAGAACTAGACTCAGGACTAGTCCCTCAACTCATGTTAACATTCTGCTCTGGCAAATTCTGACTATCTGACCCTGACATGCTGACCCTGTGAATAGAGTATAGAAGAGTAGAATAGGATAAGTCATCACAAAATGCAAATGTTTTTAAAGTTTGAACAAAAGGTTTTCCAAGTTTTACATTCTCTCAAGTGTATTTCGGTACAGCCGAGGCAAAAATTTAGGTCACACCGAGACAAACAACCTTCTTTCCAGGAACTTGGCACCACCGAAAATCATAACTCGGTTCCACCAAGGTGTTCTTAGTGTGGCAGAAAACAAAATCGGTGACACTGATTTCTTCGCATTGGTTCTACCGAGATAAATTTGGCGGACGGCAAAACCCTAAAAATCAATCATTCTCTACTCTACGGGATTTTATTTTGGATAGAAAGATGTGCATACGGTGGCTTGTAGATAAAATCAATTTCATTGCGCAAGAATTGGACGGGGAGTGCAAGAAAAATCGAATCCCTACCCTAGCTTGGTGATAGATCCGCTACAGCAGCGACAGCGGCGAAGATGCTTGTTGATGACAAGGATCCCAGCAAAGGAGGAGCGCGGGAAGACAAGGGCGGTGACCAGGGGGTCCTTTTGCGACAACTTAGGGTTTGGGGCACGACGATTAAAGATTGAAATTTTGAACCATCGGGACCACAGCTTATATACCCTTCACTGTCGGTGCGCCAATTCTAAATTTTCGGTGTCACCGAGTTCCTCAACTGTCAACAGACAGGGAAACTCGGTGTAACCAAGAATATGGAATCGGTAGTATCGAGATTGAAATCCAGATCAACCCTAGGCATTCAGTGAGACCGAGAATTGTGGGTTGGTTCCACCGAGATGCACTTGGGAGGTTTAATGGCCAGTCATTGACGATACGGAACTCTGAGTGCTCCTCACACAGAGGGATCGAAAAGTACTTGCTCAAATTTTGTGATGCAGAATGAATGGAATATGAGGTGAGAAAGCATAGATAGCTAAGGAGTGGTCCTAGGCATTCTTGTCCATCCAATTGGCAAAAGATAAATCGAAGGCCAAATAGCAACAATTGGATGTCCTCGAATGAGAAAATAAATGCAGACCAACATGCTCACACAATAAGATGTCAAAAGAAATAATTACAAACATGCACATACATACTAGCATCAAACAAGCACTTGGGCGATGACTAAGTCATCTATATATGAGTATTTGACTTAGGAGCCAAGTAAGAATACTTGATCATAGGTCATACTCATCGTTTAAGCACAAGTGGGGTTACCACTTTTACATAAAGCATTTAATGTTGTCACATACTAAGAGATGCTTTGACTCAAGTCTTAGAGTAAAGCTCCCCCTTGATGTGACACCCCCCCAAAAGAGGGATAAACTAACCTTGGGTTTTGTCGATGAAGACTTCATGTTGGTGAGGTAGTGGTGGATGCTCAAGGTTGATGAAGATCACCAAGAGTTGGGAGCATCCTCGTTGTTTCCTTACTCTACTCACCTACATGGGTTAGTCCCAACACACAAGAGACAAATGCAAGGATATCTATGGACATGGAGTGCAAAGCATGTGTTATGATGTCCATTGATTTGTTGATTACCTTGTCCCTTGCTTACTTTTGAGGGAATGTGTGACTCCATAAACTATCGCATGATGTTGATGTTGTTTACAACTAGTTCTTGCAAATAATGAATATGAGTAGATTTCATTGGCGGAGTTGTAACAGCCCGGGACCGATGCTCCAGAAGATTCCCCATTGTTTCCATTCTCGTCTGTGTTTCGTTTGGTTGTCGCATTCATCATCGCATCATTCACAGCATCTGCATAGCATCGTCACCCGTTTTCGGAAACTTGCATCCGTTCGTAGTTGTTGGTTCTCTCCGTTCTTGCCGTTGCCTGTTTCGAGACCAACCACATGCACGTGCTGCGGCATCGTTTTAAAAAAAACATTTTTAAGCGAGCAAAAAATATTCTTGGATTGGGTCAAAACCTGGTGTGCGGTCTTGTTATATTGCAGCTAGGCCTCCTCCCAAATTTCGCCACGTTCCGAGTTCGTTTGATACCCCAACGGCCAGTCGTAGTGGAGCTGTCATTGGTAATTCGTCAGACGTTTGCGGTGTTTTAAAACTTGTGCCACGGGCTGCAACCTCCCCTCTCATCTCAGCCCAACCCCTCTCCACAGCCCAACCTAGCCCACCTAGCCTATTACCGCGACCAGAGCCATCCGATCTCGATCGTACGGCTCGAAACGGCGCAAAAAGCCCCCTAACCTAGCCCCATTTCCTATTTAATCCCCCTTCCCTGTCTAATTGGGCAACCCTTGCATAACCTGCCTCGAAAACCGCGCCAGCCTCCAGCCTCCGCAGCCGCCAGTCTCCCTCCTCCCCGTGTTAGGCCTGCCAGGCCCGATCTGAGCCCACCACGAAGCCCATCCGCCGCCTCACTCCAGATCGAGAGAGAACCTCCCGATCGAGAGCCTGCGCCTGCTCGCGTCCCTCCCATGGCCGTCGTGTAGCTCGCCGCCCTGTTGTCGGATGCCCTGCTGCCGGCTTGTTCTGTCAGTCGCCGCGCCCCCATCGCCAACACCAGGCCACCGCTGGATTGTGTTGCAGCCCCCGCTCCCTGCCTCACAGCTCCCACCGCGTCGTCGCCCGCCGGCCACTCGAAGCCACCGGATCCGGTGCCCTGCGTCGCCCCGCCTCCATTCCCTGCGTCGGATCTGCCTCCCCCGCAAGGATCCACCGCGAATCACCGTCGTTGACCGCCAGGCTGCCGCCGCCTCCCTTCATTCGGGCAGGAGCCTGGGGACGAAGCCCGAGCGCACGTTGACCCGCGGTGGGCCGCAAACGCTGCCGCCAAGGCCCAGCACCATCACCGACGAGCTTGGCCCATGGGTGAGCGCCCCCGTCCCCCCGCTAAGCCTCTCCTATGCATTGTTTTATTAAGTTGCGCCCATGTTCTCTGTATAGCCCATCAGTGCACAGATTCGGCCCATGGTCCTTTTTTTCCTATTGCGAATTTGTCTAATATCTAGAGAATTGTCCTTTTACAGAAAAACCCATAATTTAAAATTGCTAATAACTAATTTTTTGTGCATCGTATGAAAATAATGTAGATATGTAAAATGTCCAGAATTTCGTGTAGTTTACTTATATTCAACTTTCATGCATGTTAAAAATATTTAAACACGCTGTTTGCATGGATTGGCGTGATGCCCTTTTTAAAATGAATTAATTCTTAACAACCTAACCGTGCCTCGGATTGAAATGCTTTACATATGAAACTTGACTACAATTTCATGTAGATTAATAATGTGCAACTTCCAACCATGTTTAAACTGTTTAAACTTGCTGTTTGCTGTAATTTATATTAATGCCATGTTAAAATGAATTGTTTAATAACTTTTAGACCCTAGCTCCGATGCAAATGTTCCACATATGTAACTTGACTAAAATAACGTGTACAATCTAATGCCACACTTTATTTCCATGTTTAATAAATATAAAACATGTTTAGTACAGATCTGGACCAAATTCATATGGGGATGTTTCGGATATGCTATATATTGCTTCCGGCCTCATTTAAAATGCCTAGATGTTGTATTTGTTTGTGCTTCACCGTTTGCCATGTTAAAAAACATTAATATTGATGAGTACCTAAAAGAGAGCGAACTAAATAATTCAAACGTGGTGTTTCGTCAATATGCAACTCGTTGCATATTGAACTTCACTTAATGTGTGGTAGTTGTTTGTTGTTCTTGCCTTGCCATGCCTTGCATAATTAAACCGGACATGCATCATATTTGTTTGCGCATCGTGTCATGCATATGTTGTGGTGTATCTTGTGTTGATTGTTGTTTCGGTTTGCTTCTTCTTGATAGAGTTCCGAAAGCGTTCGGAGTGTGAGGATTCGTTCGACTACGTTGGCTCGTCTTCTTCATGGACTCGTTCTTCTTCCGAGAGGGATCTCAGGCGAGATGACACATTTCCCTGGATACCATTACTATTATTGCCATGCTAGTTGTCTCGTTTTTCTATCGCTATGTCACGCTACCTACCACTTGTTTGACAAGCCTCCCAACATTGCCATGAAAGCCTCTAACTCTCCACCTTCCTACCAAACCTTTGTTTGGCTATGTTACCGCTTGCTCAGCCCATCTTATAGTGTTTCTAGCTGTAGGTGCAATTGCTTCCATGTGACAACATGGACATTCTCTTGTTATCACAATATTATTTCTATTGAATTTAATGCACTTATACACTTGGTAAAGGGTGGAAGGCTTGGCCTTTTGCTTGGTGTTTTGTTCCACTCTTGCCGCCCTAGTTACTTGTGAACCGGTGTTATGTTCCATAATTGAGCGCTCCAAACATGCTCGGGGTTGTTATCAGGACCCCTTGATTTTTGTTTGGGGATAACACTTATCTGGCAAGGCCCAACATTGGTACTACATTTGCCTAATAACTAATAAACTACATAGGACCCGCCGGCACCCACGGATAATTAATCAACCCCTGGGCCAGTGCTCCTCATGAGTGTTGGTCAAAAATAGAGCACTATGCGGGGCCAACCCGGGGCAACTCGGGAGATTTCTATCAGGACACTCTACGCGTCGCTCATCTGCCATGCCTTGAGAATGAGATACGCGGCTCCTATCGGGATTGTCTACACGTCGGGTGGCCTTGCTGGATTTGTTTTACCTTTCTCGAACGTCTTGAGTGAGGAACTCTGATCTTCTTCAGGCTATCTCGAGGTGTCGGATTTCCTTTGGAATTGCCTAGGATGATCACGAGATCCGTGGTTGAGGTTATTCCCGCTGCGTGTGGTTAATTTATGATGGATGAGTTGGACCACCCCTACAGGGTTAAAACTTTTAGAGAAGTCGTGCCCACGGTTATGTGGCAAACTTGGATACTTTGTTTAACATCCGTTCATAGCAAACTTGAAGTAAACTCTAATAAAATACACCAACTGTGTGCGTAACCGTGACTGTCTCTTCTCATGAGTCCTTATCCGAGAGAGAACATGGTGGGGTTATGTTTGACGTAAGTAGGTGATCAAGATCAGTTAGTGATCATTACTAGTTCACGTCCGTAATGCGTAGATCACCATACTTTACTTTATGTAATCGTAAGTTAGCCACTCAATAAATGCTTAGTCGCTTGCTGCAGCCTCACCACTTAACCATACCTCACCTATTAAGCTTTAATAGTCTTGATACCCTTGGAGATGCAATTGCTGAGTCCCTGTGGCTCACAGATTACTACAACAACAGTTGCGGGTGCAGGTAATGAGATACTTGAACGTGAGAGCATTGCTTGTTTGTTGGAGTTCTTCTTCTTCATCATCGATCTAGGATGGGTTCCGGGCGGCAGCCTGGGATAGCAAGGATGGATGTCATTTTGTCGTTTGTTTTCGTCTGTAGTCGGACCCTCCTCTTATGTATGATGTTTGAGTATGTTGTTGTATTGATGTGACTCTGATGTAGCTTTTGGCGAGTGTAAGCCAATTCCATATACTCATCTCTTTTGTACATCTACTTGTAATGATATCCATTATTGCAACACGACGAGATGCGCTTCTATCCTTGTTGAGGCCCTAGTGCTGAAATAAGCATAGGACCGCATCTTGGGCATGACAAGTTGTTATCAGAGCCAGGTTCTGACCTAGGAGCCCCCTTGATTGATTGAACTTGGCCGAGTTGAGTCTAGTGAAAAAACTATTTTGAGTCTTGTTATATCGGAGAGTAGGATTCTTTTTACTCCTCTTCTACGCTCTGGTGAGCTAATCGACTTAGGAATTTTCATTCTACTCCTCTTGTCGCTCAAATTTTTTTAGGATCACGTGGGTATTTTGGAAACTATATGATATCGATGTGACAGAGTTCTATCTTGGTGCCTCCTGTCTGACTTGATTTCTTCTGGTGAGTTGAGCTCTAGGGAATTCTTGGCACATTGTTATCATTCAGCTTCCTTAGTATCTCAGGACGGAGGATGTTCGTAATTGCTTCAATACTTGTCGTGGTGAGATAAGGTCGGAGTCACCCAGTACTAGGGAGGCGTCCGGGGTACCACCATCGTTAGTATCATTGTGCTTTCGAGGATCTGAGTTAGATGGACTTACGGAAGCCTCTAGTTATGTGTTGAAGGATGGATACAGTTGGGGTGTAGGTTTGCTAGTTGTGTGAGATATTTCCTCCTTGTATCCCCCACACCGGATTGCATAACCAGAAAGTTTTCAGAAGTTCTTAGTGGGAAGTCAAGTAGGTACCTAGGATTATCTTTATAAGAAGTACATAGTGGGTATGTATTTGTGCTGGCTTGTTTCGTCAGCCTCATCCTTCATTTTGTTTTGAATATGGTAATTTGAGTTGCTTTGATGTCAAGTGGTGATTTCATATCTTGCTAAGTAGTGTTATCATATTTCTGTGGGAATGCTAATTCTTTTTCCCAATCAAGTTATCATATTAATTCTTTTCCTATCGGTGTGCTTCTCTTCAAGATAATTCTATCCTCTTCAATATTACAAGATCTATTCTCATTTCGTTCCGGAGTTGTCTCATACGTTCCAAGTTTTCTTTGTTTTTCCCACCCTCCCACCCTTTTTCTTCAATGATTAAATTCTCATCCAAGTGTCTTTCTATTCATATAATGCTTCTACTATCTTTTCTTCTATCTTGTTTCTAGTGATTCTTTGTGAATATTCTTAGGAGTTTCAATTTCAAGATCTATCCTCATATTCTTTGTTCTCGTTGTTATTCTTCCCCAGTGGATTCAATTCAAGCTTCGGTGCTCATCATATCCTTTCTCATTCGTTCAATGCATTCCCATGTTGGAAATTCTTGTCCAAGCTTCTCTTGTTTATTCATCCCTTTCTATTCTATCCGGAGTGTTGAAGATATCTCAGAAGACATTCATTTTCATTCTTGTCCTCGTAAATTATTTCAAGGATCTCATATCATCAAGTTCTTAATGTGTACTGGTGCAATCTCTCTTTTAATCAATTGTTTCAACGGTGGTTTCTTTTGAGTGGGCCCATAACCCACATGTTTTTCCCAGGATCCTACGTGGCTCTTCTAATCTTTTCTGGAGATGTTCTCAAGTTCTTTTCAATATGGTGTAAGAATGATTTTCATCAGTCATATTCCTACTTCATGATCGCTTCGAATCATTTTCATCATTGGCTCAACCTTTCCTTATTCATTATTCCGGAGTGTCTCAGTAATTCATGATGTTGTTTCTCGTCATCATTCTCTGCATTGAAGACCGAAGGAAAGTTTCTCTTAAATCGTTGTTTGTTCTTCCAAAGATTCTTGGTTTTAGGCTGTTGCTATCATCTCAAATTGTTTTGATCATGAGTTATAACTCCCATATCTATCCGGTGCATTTCATAATTGTTTTCATCTCTTGATCCTCCGAAGGCCATCGTTTCAGAAGATTTCTTCGTTCTCAGCATTCAGCTTTCGTTCTCAAATTCTTCTCAATTGTTGTTCCTTCGTTTGTATCAATTACTCAGGTGCTTCGTTCAAGTTTTCCATTAGGTGGATCGTGATCTCTTCGTTCCCATGTATCTTTGTTCAATCGTTGTATCCTCATTCGTTTGTGAATTCTAACCGGTGTTCTCGTTCAAGACCTATTCAAGTTTGTGCTCTATCTATCCTTCCTATCATTTCCAAAAGGATAAGTGGTATGCCAAATCTGTTGTTTGTCATCAATTTAACTTGATGAAGGATAGGCATATCACAATTCTTATTCTTGTTTCATCCAAGTGATTTCAATCCTTCTTCCGGAGAAGTTCATGATATCAAATTCCTTATTCCAACTGGTCATCTTTCTTTTCTAGAGTTCCTAGTTTTGCTCAAGTATCTTGTCCCGAAGCCTCATCTAATTCATTGGAAGGCCCCAATCTTGTTCTTTTCAACCTTTAATTCTTTTCTATCGTCCTTTCGTTTCAGAGTTCTTCCGGAGGTTCTTCATGGTGGTTCATCAAGATTTCTTTCATTTTCAAGTGTTCTTCAACATTCTTGTTGGAGGTGCTCAAGTGTTCTTTCTCTTGGATTTTAAGTTCAATTCCTTCTCCATTGTCTTTTGAGGTGGTATTGTTAAATTCTTAATTATGAGGAGTCTCGAACGAAAATTGTCAAGAATAAGATAAGTAAACCCATCTTGTTTTCTCAGAGTTATCTTGGGTTGGATTTCACCTAAAGCATTTCCTAAGGATTGTTGCTATCATGGTGTCATAAATTATCCAAGTTTTCTCCTCCTCTTCTTGGCAAAAGAAGTTTTGCATATCTTGTTGCTCTCAAGCAACCAAGTGTTTCTATTGTGGCAGGTTGTCACCTCATAATTTTGAGATGTTTTCCATAAGCCCATAACGAGCTATTCTTTTCATTGTTGATTCTTCATCAACTCCATTCAACCTATGCTTTTCAAATTCATTTGTGCTGGAAGTTGTCATTTTATTATCCGTTCTTTTCCTTCCATCAATCCAGTTTCTATTCTCTTGTTACGGAGGCCTTGTGATGTTGCTCTCTTCAATCCATCGTCTTGTTTATCAAGATCATGTTCTTTCTCGCATATTCATTTAATCGGAGTGTTGTGAAATATTTTCATGATCCTTCCATCTTATGAAGTTTTGGTTCTCATCCAACCGAAGTTTGGTGTATCTCTTTAAATTTCGTTCCATCATATCTAATTTTCCTCTCTATCCTACCGAAGTGCTGCCGAAATTTCTTGTGAATTCTTACTTGTTCCTCATGTCATTCTTCATCTCTTTCCAACCTTCATGATCATTGGTTTCACTCGTTTGTATGAGAAGCAACTAAGTTTTACCTCTTGCTCTTTATCTTCCCCTTCTCATTCTAGATCTCGGGACGAGATTCTCGTGTAGTGGAGGAGGGTTGTAACAGCCCGAGACTGACGCTCCAAAAGATTTCCCTTTGTTTCCATTCTCGTCTGTGTTTCGTCTGGTTGTCACATTCATCATCGCATCATTCGCATCATCTGCATAGCATCGTCACCCATTTTCGGAAACTTGCATCCGTTCGTAGTTGTCGGTTCTCTCCGTTCTTGCCGTTGCCCGTTTCGAGACCAACCACACGCACGTGCCCGCAGCATCGTTTTGAAAAAACGTTTTTAAGCGCGCGAAAAATATTCTTGGATTGGGTCGAAACTTGGTGTGTGCTCTTGTTATATTGTCGGTAGGACGCCTGCCAAATTTTGTCGTGTTTCGAGTTCGTTTGATACCCCAACGGTCAGTTGTAGCAGAGCCGTCATCGGTAATTCATCAAACGTTCACGGTGTTTTAAAACTTGTGCTACGGGCCGCTACCTCCCCTCTCATCTCAGCCCAACCCCTCTCCACAGCCCAACCTAGCCCACCTAGCCTATTCTCGCGATCGAAGCCGTCCGATCTTGATCGTACGGCTCGAAACGACGTAAAAAGCCCCTAACCTAGCCCATTTCCTATTTAATCCCTCTTCCCTGCCTAATTGGGCAACCCTAGCCGAACCTGCCTCGAAAACTGCGCCAGCCTCCAGCGCCCGCAGTTGCGTGTCTCCCTCCTCCCCGCGTCAGGCCCGCCAGGCCCGATCTGAGCCCGCCACGAAGCCCATCCGCCGCCTCGCTCTAGATCGGGAGAGAACCTCCCGATCAAGAGCCCGTGCCTGCTCGCGTCCCTCCCATGGCCGTCGTGCAGCTCGACGCCCTGTCGCTGGATGCCCCGCCGCCGGCTCATTCCGTCGGTCGCCGCGCCCCCATCGTCATCACCAGGCCGACATCGGATCGCGTCGCAACCGCCGCTCCCTGCCTCGCAGCTCCCATCGCGTCGTCGCCCGCCGGCCACTGGAAGCCGCCGGATCCGGTGCCCTGCGTCGCCCTGCCTCCATTCCCTGCGCCGGATCTGCCTCCCCTGCAAGGATCAGCCGCGACTCGCTGCCATTGACCACCAGGCCACCGCCGCCGCCTCCCTGCGTTCGGGCAGGAGCCTGGGGACAAAGCCCCAGCGCATGTTGACCCGCGATGGGCCGCAACCATTACCGCCAAGGCCCAGCACCATCACCGACGGGCTTGGCCCATGGGTGAGCGCCCCCGTCGCCCCGCTAAGCCTCGCCAATGCGTTGTTTTATTAAGTTGTGCCCATGTTCTCTGTATAGCCCATCAGTGCACAGATTCGGCCCATGGTCCTTTTTTCCTATTGCGAATTTGTTTAATATCCAGAGAATTGTCCTTTTAGAGAAAAACCCATGATTTAAAATTGCTAATAACTAATTTTTTGTGCATCGTATGAAAATAATGTAGATATGTAAAATGTCCATAATTTCATGTAGTTTACTTATATTCACCTTACATTTATGTTACAAATATTTAAACACGCTGTTTGCATGGATTGGCGTGATGTCCTTTTTAAAATGAATTAATTCTTAACAACCTAACTGTGCCTCGGATTGAAATGCTTTATATATGAAACTTGACAAGAATTTCTCATAGATTAACAATGTGCAACTTTCAACCATGTTTAAACTGTTTAAACTTGCTATTTGCTGTAATTTACATTAATACCATGTTAAAATGAATTGGTTAATAACTTTTAGACCGTAGCTCCGATGCAAATGTTCCTAACTTGACTAGAATAACGTATAGAATCTAATGACAACTTTATTTCCATGTTTAATAAATTTAAAACATGTTTTGTACAGATCTGGATCAAATTCATAATATGCATATGGGGATGTTTCGGATATGCTATATATTGCTTCCGGTCTCATTTAAAATGCCTAGATGTTGTAGTTGTTTGTTCTTCACCGTTTGCCATGTTAAACAACATTTAATATTGATGAGTACCTAAACGAGAGCGAACTAAATAATTCAAATGTGGAGTTTCATCAATATGCAACTCGTTGCATATTGAACTTCACTTAACGTGTGGTAGTTGTTTGTTGTTCTTGTTTTGCCATGCCTTGCATAATTAAACCGGACATGCATCATATTTGTTTGTGTATCGTGTCATGCATATGTTGTGGTGTATCTTGTGTTGATTGTTGTTTTGGTTTGCTTCTTCTTGATAGAGTTCCGAAAATGTTCAGAGTGTGAGGATCCGTTCGACTACGTTGGCTCGTCTTCTTCATGGACACGTTCTTCTTCTGAGTGGGATCTCAGGCAAGATGACACATTTCCTTGGATACCATTACTATTGTTGCCATGCTAGTTGTCTCGTTTTTCTATCGCTATGTCACGCTACCTACCACTTGTTTGACAAGCCTCCCAACATTGCCATGAATGCCTCTAACCCTCCACCTTACTAGAAAACCTTTGTTTGGCTATGTTATCGCTTGCTCAACCCTTCTTATAGCGTTTCTAGCTGCAGGTACAATTGTTTCCATGTGACATGGACATTGTCTTGTTATCACAATATTATTGCTATTTAATTTAATGCACTTATACACTTGGTAAGGGTGGAAGGCTTGGCCTTTTGCTTGGTGTTTTGTTCCACTCTTGCCGACCAAGTTACTTGTGAACCGATGTTATGTTCCATAATTGAGCGCTCTTAACATGCTCGGGGTTGTTATGGGGACCCCTTGATTTTCATTTGGGGATAAAACTTATGTGGCAAGGCCCAACATTGGTACTACATTTGCCTAATAACTAATAAATTGCATAGGGACCCGTCGGCACCCGCAGATAATTAATCGATCCCTGGGCCAGTGCTCCTCATGAGTGTTGGTCCAAAATAGAGCACTGCGTAGGGCCAACCCGGGGCAACTCGGGAGATTTCTATCAGGCCACTCTATGCGTCGCTCATTTGCTGTGCCCTGAGAACGAGATGTGTGGCTCCTATCGGGATTGTCGACACGTCGGGCGACCTTGCTGGATTTGTGTAACCTTTCTCAAACGTCTTGAGTGAGGAACTCTAATCTTCTTCGGGCTATCTCGAGGTGTTGGATTTCCTTTGGAATTGCCTAGGATGATCACGAGATCCGTGGTCGAGGTTATTCTCGCTGTGTGTGGTTAATTTAGTATGGATGAGTTGGAGCACCCCTGTAGGGTTAAATATTTTCGAGAAGCCGTGCCCACGATTATGTGGCAAACTTGGATACTTTGTTTAACACCCGGTTATAGCAAACTTGAAGTAAACTCAAATAAAATACACCAACTGTGTGCGTAACCGTGACTGTCTCTTCTCGTGAGTCCTTATCCGAGAGAGAACACGGTGGGGTTATGTTTGACGTAAGTAGGTGATCAGGATCAGTTAGTGATCATTACTAGTTCACGTCTGTAATGCGTAGACCACCATACTTTACTTTCTGTAATCGTAAGTTAGCCACTCAACAAATGCTTAGTCGCTTGCTGCAGCCTCACCACTTAACCATACCTCACCTATTATGCTTTAATAGTCTTGATACCCTTGGAAATGCCATTGCTGAGTCCCTGTGGCTCATAGATTACTACAACAGTAGTTGCAGGTGCAGGTAATGAGATGCTTGAACATGAGAGTGTTGCTTGTTTGTTGGAGTTCTTCTTCATCATCGATATAGGATGGGTTCCAGGCGGCAACCAGGGATAGCAAGGAAGGATGCCATTTTGTCGTTTGTTTTCGTCCATAGTCGGACCCTGCTCTTCTGTATGATGTTTGAGTATGTTGTTGTATTGATGTGACTCTGATGTAGCTTGTGTCGAGTGTAAGCCAATTCCATATACTCATCTCTTCTGTACATGTACTTGTAATGATATTCATTCTTGCAACACGACGAGATGCGCTTCTATCCCCGTCAAGGCCCTAGTGTCGAAATAAGGATAGGACCACATCTTGGGCATGACAGGAGTCACCCCTCAAGAACTTCTCTAGTTCTTCTTCTTGGGGACCCACATAAAGTTGATGGGGATCCTCGGTGTTGAAGTAGCACTTGTAGATGTTGAGCTTGTAGTAGCCTTGGGAACCCACTTCACCAAAACTTGGGATTCATCTTCATATGAGTCAATGTCCTCTTGAAGCTTGTTCTTGTCCTTCAGCTTGGGGTCTTGTGGTGGAAGGTCATCTTGAGCTTTTATTCCCTTGGAGAGAGTATTTTCATACTTCTCCTTTTGTGGAACAAACTTGGGATTGGGGTATTGACCTTCTTCCCATTCAACTCGACTAGTGTTGAAGTAGACAACACCATGATTCTTCCGGTATCCTCCATGCTTGCGTACAATCTCCTCAAATTGCTTACACCCGGCAAGACTCCTGTGGATACCTTTCTCTATAATTCCTTTCAATAAAGCATTTTCTTGCTCAAGGGTAACTTGGCTAAGGGAATCATCATTAGTGGAATCAACAGAACTACTAGAAGCAACATCATTAGGTTTAGCATTTTTATTGTTACTACTAGATGAAGAACCTTTTTTGCCTTTGTTACTAGCATACTTAGACTTAACTTGTGGCATGAATGTACATAGGAGAAGTCGCTTGGATAGATAAGAGGAAGTCTTCTTTCGAAGATTGTCATTGATAGCTTTTAGGAACTCATGCTCTTGCTCTAAGTTGAGCTTCTCGAAGCGTAGATTCTCATGTCTTCTTACAAGCTCTCTATGATCTTCTAGAGTTGACTCGTGAGCCTAACTTAAGAGTTTTCAATTCTTGATTTAGTCGTTCTATTTCCAACTTATCATCATCGCACAACTTGTCTACACTAGAGTGAGTACTAGCAAGTTCATTTTGAGTAACATTACTAGGTTTGTCAAATATCAAGTCATCTTCAATTGGTGTGATACCTTGGGGCCTTTAGCCATGAAGCAACGTCCACTCCCTTCATTTGGTGAATCAAATATGTCTTAGGTGTCGGTTGTCACTAGTGCAAGTCCGGCAACACCTTCATCTTGACTATAGTCGGAGTTGGAGTGATAGCTTCTCTCGGAGTGGCTGTCGGATTCAGAGCCGGAAACCCATTCACCAACATGAGCTTGATGTTTTCTTGTTTAGTAGCTCTTGGTGTACTTGCCCTTCTTCTCTGAATCCCTAATTCTCCTTGAGGGCCTTTGTTCATAACGATCATCTCTACTCCTTCTCTCTCTTTGAGGTGACTCGTCTCTTGAGCTTTTTCTTCTTTGTGACTCTTATTTCCTCTCGTAAGGAGACATGCACTCATTTGAGTAGTGTCCGGACTTCCCACAATTGTAGCAGTTTCGGTCATGACTTGGCGAACGCTTCTCTTCATATCTTGAGTTGGAGCTTCGATCCTTGCTTCCAATCTTGTAGAACTTGTTGAATTTCTTAACCACGAGGCTTATCTCATCATTTGTGACAAGGTTGTCGCTAGAGGTAGTGGGAGCATCACTTGTGGCTTTGTAAGCACCGCCAGACTTGTGGTGAAGCTCTTCCTTGTCTTTGAGTGTCATCTCATGAGCAACAATTCTTCCAATCACTTCCGTTGGCTTGAGATCTTTGTAGTTGGGCATCATTTGGATCAATGTGCAAACGGTGTCATATCGATCATCCAAAGCTCGAAGTATCTTTTTGATGATGAATTTGTTAGTCATTTCTTCGCTTCCTAAGCTGGCAATCTCATTTGTGATGAGAGCTAGCCTACAGTACATCTCAGCAACTCCTTCACCATCCTTCATCTTCAACTTGTCAAGTTGAATTTGAAGAACATCCAACTTTGATTCTCTCACAGATTCTGTACCTTCATGTAAATCAATCAAAGTATCCCAAATCTATTTTGCATTCTCAAGATGGCTGATTTTGTTGAACTCTTCGGGGCATAGGCAGTTGAAAAGAATGTCACATGCTTGAGCATTGAGTTCCAACATCTTCAATTCATCCACACTCGCTTCGCGACCGGGTTGCCTTCCTTCCATAAAGAATTCACCTTGCATACCAACACGAACAACAGCCCAAACGGCGGGGTTATGACCAAGCAAATGCATTTTCATTTCGTGCTTTCAACTAGCAAAATTTGTGCCATCAAAGTACGGACCTCTATGGTGATAATTCCCCTCACTAGACGCCATACTCTCCTAGGTTGTGAGACCAATGCTCTGATACCACTTGTAAGATCGAAAGTAGTGCTAGAGGGGGGTGATTAGACTACTTGAGCAAATAAAAATCTACCTTTTTCCCAATTTTAATTCTTGGCGGATTTTAGCATTCATAGTATGTCAAGTACACCCTAGACATGCATGTCTACGAGTATAGCAGCGGAGAGTAAAGACAAGCATGTAAGTAAAGAGAGGGTAGGAATATCAAACGCAAATGGTGACACCTAAGTGGCAAGGGTTTGGCTGAGTTTGTCTAGGTTTGGAAATCGGTGGCACCGAGTGGAATGTGTTGGTTGCATCGACTTGGAGTATTTGGCTTTGGACAGACTTTCATGGAAGAGCTTGTGGGTGTATGTGGTGACTATCACTTGTCCACGTATGAGCATTTTGTCACCAACAAAACCTTACCCCCTTTTAATAGTATTGGCTTTCCTATGGACTCAAAGTGATTTCTCACAAATGTAAAATGTAGAGTCCTTTGCTTGAAGCTTTGCCAATCTATTCCCTTGCATCTTGGGGTATTCCACAATCCTTCTGCCAACCCATCATTGAACTTTTCCTGAAACATACTTTGTGCAAACATTAGTTCAGTGACATATATGTTGTTATTAATTATCAAAACCACCAAGGGAGCAAATGTGCTTTCAATTAGAAGAGCCCCCAAAATATGTTGTGTACCAGGAGCACACGAGTGATGAGAGTCATCACTTCGGGGACACGGTGCACATCTATGGTAGTGGCATCGCGCCAGAACGCCACTACAGGTTCACCGGAAGGTCAACTTCCTTTGAGCCACAAGCCATCCAGCTGGCAGCTCGAGAGGCTATAGTTCAACTCCGGCACTTGTTGCCAGGAGTAAACTGCCGCTCGTTCTATTATTACCCCAGCCGCGACGGGTATAGTAGGCCACCCCAGATTGCCAATGAAGACCACGAGACAGACCCTGCATTGCTGCATCTTGTGTGCTACCTCAGCGCACTAGAGGCACTATTCGATTAGGTCACTCTTGATGTGATCGCAGCTCGTGGAGAACTTGCTCACCGAGCCACGACAAGAACAGAAGTGGCACCCGACGCCGGCTACCCCGTCGTGTTGTTCGGACGACCGATCGAGTCTTCGAGGCCTGCCCCTGCAACCGATCGGAATGCGTTTGTATCGTCGGAGGAGCTTTGTCGCCTTTTGGGGACACGCTCCAACGGGATTGTGACCACCAACCCCCGCGATGGTCATCATCGCTACCCCGACCCTGCAAACCCTCACCCTGATCTAGCAAACCCCGATGATGAATCCCATAGAGAAGCCTCGACGTTCGCAAGGCACGCTCTACTAGATATTAACGAGGTAGACTAAGCCACTCGAGTAGTACCGAGTCTTAGTATTCCTACGCCATGTAATAATGTGACCTTGTATCACCATGAATAAAATGCAGGTTTGCTTGCATGCCATTATTTTAATAGTACTACAAGTATCCATGCATAAATAAATTTTTGGTGTTTGGTTACATTTTTTTTGGCATAGCTACCAAAAACTACCCCAGCCGTCAACCACAGTAATACGTCACTTTTGTGAGATGTGTATATCTGTGGCATTGACCCCGATGCCCATAGAGCAGAACTGACAACATAGGTTGCCCCCACACCAAAATGTGTAACCCAGCCCAGATGCTATATAAGAAGCCACTCCATGACCTTACCAAGCATCCCTCACTTTATGCACTGCTCTCACAGCCATTTTAAACCATGCCAAACCCCAGGATTCATCGGAGAACCCCAAATGCGACCCCGGGTAGTTTTGTTAAGATATTGTGGGACTTTACCCGCAATGCCATAGGTTCTCTCCATCCACCCCAGTACGATCTATTCAAATCGAGGATCACCTCATCTGCCTCAAAATATTGGGTAGTAGTGCATATCCCTCAAGTGAACCCAAACCAAGACCCAATAGAAGTCTCCTTCGTGGGGAAATCTATGTCAACTCCGCAAATGGCCATAGAAGTTGCTACCTATGAAGTGGTTACCCGCCTTCGATTTGCAGTACCCTATGACAGCAAAAGGGGGTATTATTACTTCCGGATCCGTGTAGCACCCGGAGAAGAAGCATCTTTTCCCTGTGAACGAATAGAGAGAGACCTAGTATTGGCCAACCTTGTCCAGTACGTCATCGCCCAAGAGCATTTGACTCAAGAAATAATGGATTACCTCCAGAATCTTGCTGTTATGAATGCTCAGATCGCCATCGGAAGACCACTGAGGCCAGACCAGGAGAGGCGCGTTCTTCGACTAGTTCATCCGCTCTCCCCAGAAGAGGAAGAATGTTCCCTAGTGCTGGAGACATTTCCCTAGGACCCCTCATGTTTTACTTTTGCACCGTAGACACCCAATGTTGTGTTTGCTTAGCAATTAATTATAGATTTGCAGTATGTGTATTATGTCGTAGAATTGCGCTATGAATAATTATATGTGAGTGATTCATACTGCTATGATTTTTGATCAAGTGTTTTCGCTCTCAGTAAATCTCGAAGTGGGATTTTCCTTGAGATATTACAACAAATATTTTTCTATGACCTAGATTTAAATTCATGCAGCACCACGACAATAGGCTCACAGCCACAAGCACTCGACCACATGCACTAATTGCAAAACCACGTACACATTTAGCACCTAACTGATCACCGCACTAACACACCACGGTTTTTCTGAAAGGTAAATTTATGGGTAATTATTCTGGTGTAGATTGCCTCCAGAACACTCACATCAGACAACACCTAGCACCGGCACCTAATCCTCGTGATCACCGCCACCGCGGAGAGCTAACACTCGAGCAACAGCATCACGACGATCATCGTGGATCGTCACGCATAGGATCACGGAGAATCCGAGCAATGCTGCCAACCTTCCACACAGCAGGATCACATATGAATCTGACATCACCTCCGCCATTAGAGCCTCGCCTCAAGCTCCTACAAGCAGAAATGGAGGAGAAGGAAAAAGAAGAAGAAACGAGGCCAGGTGTGAGGAAGAAGAGAGAGGCACCGCGGTCGGTATGGTGGGTGAAGTCCACCAGTGCTGCTCTTCGCTCGATCGCCGGTGTTCAGAGGCGAATCCGCGATTAGTGCTGACAGCGCACTAGCCCGCGAGGTGAGTGCTAGATGCGCCGGCAGCTAGCACGCTGCGCACTACCGCAGTACTGCCTAGATGCCCTATGCGCTAGACTCTACCGGTGGAGATAGCGCGGTAAAGCGTGCAAGAGAGAGGAGAAGAGGAGAGCCAGAGGTAGAAGAAGAGACTGAAAGTGGGCCTGGGTATACCTCTCAGCCAGAGAGAGCCCTATGCACTCGGGTACAACCAGCGTAATATGGTATTTAGAATTTTATTAATTCTAAATTTACCATAGCCATAAGTATAAATCTCTCGGTTTCCACAACTGTAGATTTTTCTCGCAGCACCAGTAGTCCACTGTAGTTGCGCCAATTATTTGTCCTCTCAGTGTAACCACGTCATATCGCGTGAGTAGGATAATTGTTTTCGTGTTATTACTGCGTGGTAGTAGGCGTAATATTTTTGAAACCGTCCTTAGCAAATATCAAGGACGAGATTTTTCTTAAGGGGGTAGTGTTGTAACACCCCAAAAAATTAATAATGTTTTATTAAATATAATGTTGCCAGAAATAATTATTTTCTATTTTTTGGATTTCTATTAATTTCAGTTTGTCTGAATTTCAAAAATTATCTTCTCCTATCTGAAACTTTTGAATAATGTTATGTGGCTTGAATGTTCCATTATAATTTCATTTCATTTAGTAAAACCAGTGGAATAATATTGATAATAAATTTCCCAAGTTTTAATTAATTTAATATCATTTTAACCCTTTTAAAGGCTCATGTTGCACTGCAACCATGTGATAACTTCATTTATAAATTCCACAAAAAATTGTAGAGATCATGCGATGTCCCTGTATCACTTTTATGCAAAAAGCCAACTTGGTGTTTTGAAAAATTTAAGCATATCATCCTATTTTCTATTCTAGACCAGTTTCAAGTTTTGTACTGCAACCCCTTTGTAGTTTTCTCTAATGTCCTTGGGATTTTTCCTACCTTTAGTAATCCCTATAAAACCCTTAAGTCCACGAGTTCAACCCCATTGACCAAATCTAAGCCGAGGTATTAATGGCCTATATTTTCTGTTCAGAGCAAGGTTTTGTAAAACTTGCACTATAAAGTTTTTGATTTGGCCAAACTACCATGCCACCATCACCTACACCTAACGAGACCCCAACCTGGATATTTTGACCACCAGAAGAGTTGACTTTATGCCCATGGCATTCTGTCGAGCACCCTACGTGCATGGACAGAATTAGCATGAAATTAGTGTTGCCCTATGGACTTGGCCCAGTGGCCTAACCAGCATGTCCAATAGCTCACTAGTAGACACCCTAGATACCTTGTTAATTTTCATGTCCATCCAAGCGTCCTAGAACACCCTAGCATTTGGTAGAGCACCTCGAGTGCGTGCCCAGAGCGCGCCCAAAGCGCACCTGTTGTAGATAGGCAGCGCCCGAGCTGCCGCGCTCACCTACCCCTACCCTTGGCCTTTCCATGCTTGTAGGGACATGCCCCCAACCCCTCCTAGCCCGCAGAGTCACTCTAGCTGCCCCTGCCTCCTCACAGCAGCACCGCGGAGCTTCCTTGACGGCTACCAGTCGGCTAGAGCCAACCCCGGCAATGGCAGCGCCGCCCAAGCCACAGCAGCATGCCTGCTGCCCTCTTGAACAGCTCGAACTCATCCACGAGGTCGTCGGATAGCGCCGACCAGTACCACATCGCCTGTAGCCACAGTGGTGGCTCATCGTCGCCCTTATCCTTAGCCGCCGTTGGAACCGCCATTGCATACCTATAAAAGCAAGATCCCGAGCTCGCCCAGCTCCTCAAAAGCCCCTCTCCTTCCTTGTGATGCCTCCCAGACCCTCCAATCAACCGAGAACCATCGCTCCCTCATCTCTAGTAGCAATGGCCATCGCTGCCATCCGGTCGAATTTGACCTAACCATGGCGTCCCTGTCAGTGTCAAAAACGGCGGATCTTGGGTAGGGGGTCCTGAGCTGTGGGTCTTGGATCAATGGGTAATACGCAAGGTTGTCAGAATCGTGATTTTGAATCGGGTCGGAGCTCTGATGGTAGGATTGCAATTCGTAGAATCTTCACTAATGGGATCGTAGAAATGTAGATTCTATGAGCTAAAATTGTAGAATCATAGGTTAGTTTGGATTTTAAAGTCTTAGAATCATATACCAGAATCACGATTCTAACAACCTTGCTAACAGGAGACAAGGGAGATGGTATTTACCCAGGTTCGAGCCCTCTTGATGGAGCTAAAACCCTACGTCCTTCTTTGTTTGTATTGACGATGGTGTATCGAGTACAGAGTTGATCTACCACGAGATTGCATGTAGTGGTCTAAACCCTAAGAGTTATGCTCGTATGATGATATGATCTATGATGATCTGATTGTCCCCAATGACTAGCCTGGCCTCAGCTTATATAACACACGAGAGGCCTAGGACAACAAGAGTCCTAGTCGGCTACATCGGTGGAGAGGAGTCCTTGTCTTGATCACCAAGTCTTGTGTAATCTTCCTCGTATGCATCATGGGCTATCCGAACTGGCCCATTAATGAACCGGCCTGGGGTCCTCGGCCCAACCTATTGGTCGGGAGACGATGTGGTGAGTACCCCCTAGTCCAGGACACCGTTAGTGGCCCCCTGAACCGGTCTTCAAGTTGAGGATGCTCCTCGGTTCTTCTGAATAATTCTTCATCTTCGATCATCGGTCTTGAAAACTGGTTCAACAAATCTTCCGTTGTCTGATCTGAGGATTGTTGAGCTGAATCCGAAGAGTTTATGTTGGCCATCGAGGAGCCCCTTTAAGTTATCGGCCTTTATCAATGCCCTATAATTTTTGGGCCACACCTGGGGTTTGAAGTGTTTCCCGTGCGGCGGCGGCCTCATGCGTCCGAGCACCAATGCCGAACTACATCCGAGGCGTCTTTTCATAGCCGAGCTCCAACACTATTTGGCATTCAGGGTATCCTCTTGCATTCGATCTGCAACGCCGGACTGGATCTAAGGTGTCTTTTTGCAGTCGAGCTCCAACATCGGTCTGTGTCTGACTCCAACATCGGACTATACCCGAGGTATCATAGATTACCTCGGTGTTCGAAAAGTTGAAGGAGTTCATCCGAGCTTAATGCCGGAAATTCCCTCTATGGAGCCAGCCACTTGCATCCAAGCTTTATGTCGGACTGCTTCCAAGGTGTTTTGAGCAGCCGAGCTCCAGCACTGGTCGGCATCCGAGGTGTCATATATTACTTCGGTCTTTGAAAAGGTTGAACGAGTTTACCCGAGCTTAATGCCGGCAATGCCCTCTATTGAGCCAATGACCTGCATTCGAGCATTACACTAGACTGCTTCAGAAATAGTGCACCACCTTAGTAGCGGGCTGATTTTTTGTGGAAATTATTTCCGATCGCTGAATTTATTCTCTGTCGAGATATATAGCCAGTAGCCCTCAAGGTGTGTGTGTTGGTCTATAACCCGAGATGCACGTGAAGGAAAAAAATAAAGAAAATAAAACCACTGATCCCAGTAGCCCCTGAGACTTAGGTCGATTTCACAAATCGGCCTGAGGATCAAGTTCTTGCTCAGCGGCATACGTTAGGGATGGAAACGTGGTACTCAATAGTTTCCGAGACTCGGGTTGGGTGTAGCCGACCAACCTGAGGATCAAATCTCCTCAAAAACCGTATTGCGCTTTGACTTTGCTGCATTGCATAGGTTATGCAGTAGCCCCGAGCCTCAATTTGGGCACGCGTGGTCGAATTAACGATCCGTATGTGTTTGACACAAACTTTTTACTTTTGACACATTTTATGTGTAACGATTGTATGCATCCAAGTACTTTACATCATTAATGCTCGAATCCGCATTGTATAAGACTTTGTTGACTGACCATCGGCTTCAACCTCCTGGGCCAGTAGCCGAGGAGTGTTTGTCATACTTTATAAAGCCCTTAGAACGGCAAAGATTTATGACAAACAAGGCAATCCGGTCATACGGTTTTATAAACTAAGATACGCGGAGAGATATGTT
Source organism: Hordeum marinum (assembly GCA_022496015.1). NCBI lineage: Eukaryota > Viridiplantae > Streptophyta > Magnoliopsida > Poales > Poaceae > Hordeum > Hordeum marinum. Next base: position 231,483,646 of record CM039672.1, on the reverse strand, counting down.
ATATTACTATTAACATAAGAAACACCTTCTAGGAAAATAGTTCCTCTATAAGTTTCTTTTCCCAGGATGTCATGTTGACCATGATCGTGAAACCTCAACTTCGATCAATGTGGGAGGAAACTATTGAGGATTTAGTTCAGGGAATGTTCCCGAACTCTATGGTCTTTAGTGAACCTAAATTTTCACTTCTGTCATTGCCGACCAATTATATTCTTAAGATGGCCAGGTTTCGGCTTCACCCAGTCTGAGGCACTAACACGGACGACCCGGAAGTAACAATCGTAGAGGTGCTCCCATTACCCCATAGCCGAACAATCGAGAACGTAGGAGATAAGCAAGGAGCCATGTAACCCGGCTTGGCCAAAATCTTAAGTCAAATTGATGCATATTTTTGGCTTTATAACAATGATTACGGAAGGCAGCACTCGTATACTGAATACAAATGTTTTTATGTTATATGCTATTTTGACTCCTCTGTGACCGTTTATCATTTGTGAGTGACCCATCGTCGGCTTCTACCCCTTTGTAGATGATATGCAGGGTGTTTTTGCAGTAAAAAGACAACCCTTAGCCCACGTCTCGGTGCCCGGAGGCGGTTGTGTTAGCGGAAACGAGACAATTATATATCTAGGCTTTATAACTTTCTCTTGGTCATGGGAGCTTAAAGTTTGGGAGGTCAGTTACTAGCCCCCGGTTAGTGTTTGGCGTCAGACGAGGTCAAGTCGTTAACACTCCGTCCAATTTTATGAAAGGCATGTTGTTTAATACGATCATCGGATCGCCGACCAGTTTATGCTCATTGTGACAGACAGTTTTCGGCTTTCCCCACTGAGGTACTTGACCAGTTAAACCTGAAGTACAATCACAGTGGTTCTCCTTTTGCACTCCTAGCCGAACAAAGCAGAATGTAGGAGGCAATCATAGGAGTAGGGCAACCCAACTATTGATCAAAGACACAATTCCAACTGATGCATATAGAGAAATATCCGAGATGCTGAGGTGGAGGTCAGCAGAGAAGATGCCAAACAGTGAGTCAGAAAAAAATTCTTGAGCTAAATTATTACGTAGGGTTCCTCGGTCAAGATGATGTCCCTCCTCCTAAAAACATACAAATAGCATAAAACCGCCATAAGCTCGAAAAGCGAAAAAACTTACGTAAAAACTTTGATGTTCAAACTAAATCAAGTGTTTTGGTGCGAATCCGAAAGTTGGTCTTAAAATTAACATGTGCTTCAGTCGTGCTTTAACATGATACAACCGATATCTCGGACTTCAAGCGGGCCATCCTTTGGCTTCAACCTCCATGTCCCGACGGCGGAGTGTTCCTCCGAAGCCTGTTTAGCAAACTAAACTCAAGCGGCTTTAGAGAGAAACTAGGCTACCCGGCTATTGACCAAACACCATGTCGAAAAAAGGATTAGTAGAAAAAGACTTTGCAACTACCACGAACAAAACAACATTTCTTATAAATGGCTCATACAAATTTAGGAGCCCCCAAGTGACTTGGGTAAAAGAATTTTATGTATAGTGATTGTATGTACCGAAGGACTTATATCATATATGTGTTCGCCCGAACTTTAAACGCATGTTAACCGACCATCGGCTTCTCCCTCTTCGGCCAAGGGCCGAAAAGTGTTATCTACTACGCCATCCGAGGATATCGGAGGTGTTTCAAATAACGAGGCAATCAGGCCATTAGGCTATGACAAACAAAGCGCGTCCAAGGAACTTATGCTATATTATTATTTAACATAAGAAGCATATTCAAAGAAAATAGTTCCGCCAACGGTTCCTTTCTTTTGGTTCTCATGACTATCATGAGGGGTGTGCAATAGATTTATGTATGCTTGTCTTCCATCGTGGCCGACCATAGTTGAAAACTCTAAGAGCGCTAGCCTTTGGCTTCACCCGTCTGAGGTACGAGTTTGGATGAACCCGTCGTAACAATCACACAGGTGCTCCCTTTACTCCCTAGCCGAACAATCACTAACATAGGGGTAAGCACAGGAGCAAGGCAACCCAGCTTTGCGGAACACTTAAGTCAACATGATGCATATATTGGCATAAGCACGAACAAGGAAGGGTGTGATACATTAATAATCATATGCAAGAGGAATGGCTTCATAAAGGAAGCCCCCCAAGTAAACGGGGTGTTTGAATTTGTTTGTAACAAAAAAAGTTTTGACAAAGAAATTTTTTTGTTTAACAAAAAATATAATGTTTGATTGCACCGAACAAAAAGTAAAATTTCAAAGAGAGCTGAGCACGAAAACGACTTAGCTGGTTAATGTGCTCGGTGCGGTTCGGGGTTGTGGCGGTACGAAGACATAGTCCTCGGTTTGGCCGATGTACCAGCCCCCAAGCCCGAGGTAATCGAGCGAAGAACTCGGATCGAGAAATGGCAACGCAACACGGGTGCTGTGGCGAGGCCTCCGGTCCAGCCGAGGAGAGTAGTTTGGCAGCATGACGACAAAGCCCCCAGTTATCATGGGAAAAGAAAGTGTTTTTAATAAACAAAGTTTTTATTTAACACAAATGTAAAGCTTGGTTGAACCGAACAAAAGTTAAAAATTGAGCATGAAATCGACTTAGTTGGTTAATGTGCTTGTGACGTGTGTCAATTTTGTAGTGGGCCAAAGTTACAGGCCCTAAGCTGGTCATGAGGTAGCCAAAGAAGAGCTCGGCTTGATGAAGTGACAACACAACACTTTGGAAGGGCCAAAGAGAAACCCCCGGTCCAGTCGAGCAGACAGAGTAGTTCGACAACGTGACGGCAAAGCCCCCATGTCCGTCGGCCATGTTGCTACCTCTTGAGCATGCATTGGTTTTCCCTTGAAAGGGTGATGCAGCAAAGTAGATAAGTATTTCCCTTGGTTTTTTAGAACCAAGGTATCAATCCAGTAGGAGGAACAAGCAAGTCACCAATGGAAAGTAAAAGGTAAATAAATTGCAGCAAGTATAGATCTGAAAATATATGATGGAAAATAGACCCGGGGGCCATAGGTTTCACTAGAGGCTTCTCTCTTGAAGGCAAGTATTATGGTGGGTGAACAAATTACTGTCAAGCAAATGATAGAAAAGCAAATAGTCATGTAGTTATCCAAGGCAATGATCATGCATATAGGCATCACGTCCGTGACAAGTAGACCGAAACGATTCTGCATCTACTACTATTACTCCACACATCGACCGACTCCTGCCTGCATCTAGAGTATTAAGTTCATGAAGAACAAAGTAACGCATTAAGAAAGATGACATGATGTATAGGGATAAACTCAAGCAATATGATGAAAATCCCATCTTGTTACCCTTGATGGCAACAATACAATACGTGCCTCGCTACCTCTACTTTGTCACTGGGTGACGACACCGCAAGATTGAACCCAAAACCAAGCACTTCTCCCATTAGAAGAATTACCAATCTAGTTGGCCAAACCAAACCAATAACTCGAAGAGACTTGCAAGGATATGAAATCATGCATATAAGAAATCAGAGGAGATTCAAGTAATATTCATGGATAATCTGAACATAAACTCACAATTCATCAGATCTTGACAAACACACCACAAAAGAGGATTACATCAGATAGATCTCCGTGAAGATCATGAAGAACATGGTATTAAAGATCAAAGAGTGAGAAGAAGCCATCTAGATACTAGCTATGGACATGTAGGTCTATGGTGGACTACTCACGTATCATCGGAGGGGCAATGGAGTTGATGTAGATGCCCTCCGTGATCGAAACCCCCTCCGGCAGATTACCGGAAAAGGCTCTAAGATTGGATCTCTCGGGAACGGAGGCTTCTGGCGGCGGAAAAGTATTTGCGTTCCTCTTTTTGATGTTGGGGGAATATTTGGGTATTTATAGGCCAAGAATTAGGGTTAGGAGACCTGTCAGGAGGCGACAAGCCTGCTAGGCGCGGCGAGGGGGCCCGCGCCTACCAGGCTTGTGGCGCCCTGGCACCTCCCCTAACATGCACTCCAGGCTTGGATGACTTGTTTCCTTCCAGAAAAATTCCTTCCGAAGGTTTTATTCCGTTTGTACTCCGTTTAATATTCCATATCTAGAAAACTCAAAAACAAGGAAAAAACAGAAACTGACACTTGCCTCTAGATTAATAGGTTGGTCCCAATAATAATATAAAATAGCATATCGATGCATATAAAAGATCCAAAATAGATAATATAATAGCATTCCATCATCAAAAATTATAGATACGTTGGAGACGTATCACATGTCGACGACACAATTTTGTTGATGGAGGCGGGACAACGATGTACACATGACAAGGTGACCGCATGACACAGCCGAAGTCGATTACTTGTGCACACAATATTGTGCAAGCAAAGAGTAATAAAAAATAAAGGTAATAATATATTTTAAAAAAATTCTTCTACTTAGTTAATTTAAGTGAAGCAAATAAGTTAAGGAATATGGCATGGGCATCGAGGTGCCTAAACAAAGAGTTCGGCTTGACGAAGTGGCGACGCTGCACGGTCGATGTGGCGAGATGAAGTCCTCAGTCCGGTTAACATGGCGAAGCTGTGATCGGCGGACGTCAAAGTCTCATGCCAGCCGAGGTGTTGAAGTAGGTCGGCCGATGACGCCAAAGTCCCCGGAGCAGGTTGATGGAGGGATGCCAAAGCCCCGGTCTAGCCGAGGTGACGGAGCAGGTCGGCTGGTGCTGCCGAAGTCCCCGGAGCAGGTTGATGACGGGAGGCCAAAGCCCCGGTCTAGCTAAGGTGACGGAGCAGGTCGGCTGGTGATGCCGAAGTCACAGGTCAGCCGAGGTGTCAAAGCAGGTTGGCTGGTGACACCGAAGTCTTAGGCTAGCCAAGGTGTCGAAGCTGGTCGGCTGGTGACGCCGAATACTCATGCTAGCCGAAGTGTCGAAGTTTGTCGGTAAGGTGACCCTGGAGCCTCATGCAGCTGATGTGTCAAAGCAGGTCGGCGTGGTGGACGTCATCTTGAAAAGTAACAGTGCAGCGATGCCAACACAGCTCGGAGTTTGTGACGAGGTCGATGCTGCCATGACAAAGCAACGGAGCACCTGACCCGTACAACCCATGGAATACGAGGTTCGCTTGATGATTATTCGACCCTCGTGATGTCGAACTCTCGGTCGGATGACCGAGATGATGAGAAAATTTCCTTCAATAAGGAAGTCTGACAACCCGTTCATGAAAAAGATGAACTTGGGTCAGATTTGTTTTCGCGTAGAAAATAGATCCAAAATTTGTCGAACTAATCTGATGTTTTCCGGAGTTTGGACAGTCGGATCGAGCTGAAATTCTGAGGGGTGGTCGCTATAGGAATTCCTCAGCCGATGAACAGTGGGATTTTCCAATGGACGTCTGAGCTAGACGCTGGACTCCTCGGCCTAAACTCGTCCATATTCTCGTTCAGATTCGACAGGGCTTCGGTAGATCAGAGATTGTCGGAGATTCCTCCATTGGAACGCGATGAAATTTTGCATGGTTGTTGTAGATACAATGCCACACAATTCCATTGAAGAAATTGTCAAAGCGACGCTCGAGGAAACGGAGACGACAAACACAAATTCGCTGTCCAGGAAAGCTGCAATCTGTAGATGATCCATCGATCCTTCTAGCGATCCCACAATGGAACACTCAATGAAAGCACCAATGTCGGTGTCAAAACCGGCGGATCTCGGGTAGGGGCTCCCGAGCTATGGGTCTTGAATCGACGGGTAACAGGAGACAAGGGAGACGGGATTTACCCAGGTTCGGTCCCTCTTGATGGAACTAAAACCCTACGTCATGCTTTGTTTGTATTGATGATGGTGTATCGAGTACAGAGTTGATCTACCACGAGATCATATGTAGTGGTCTAAACCCTAAGATCTGTGCTCGTATGATGATATGATCTATGATTATCTGATGTCCCCAATGACTAGTCTAGCCTCGACTTATATAACACACCAGAGGCCTAGGACAACAAGAGTCCTAGTCAGCTACGTCGGTGGAGAGGAGTCCTTGTCTTGATCACCAAGTCTTGTGGAATCTTCCTTGTATGCATCATGGGTTGTCCAAACTGGCCCGTTAATGAACCGCGCTAGGGGTCCTCGGCCCGACCCACTGGTTGGGAGACGACATGATGAGTACCCCCTAGACCAGTACACCGTTAGTCCCCCTCCATGCTATCCCCATCGTGTGCCCTCCCTTAACCCCATGAATCCACCCCACCTCCCAAACTCAATCGAGAGCCACAGAAAACCGAAAATCCCAGCTGTCCAGAAACCGCCATCCGTCGCGTAGCTCGCTGCCGACGAACCTACCCACCCCTCGAGCCATGCCGACCACTGGAACGATCGTCCCGAAGCGGTGGATCCATTCCCACCATCGGAGCTCCGTGAGGATCCGCCATTCGCCAGCGTTGGTCGTCGGAGCCCCGCCTCCGCTCGGCCAAAGGAAGAAGGAGGCGCGGTGACTGGTCAAACATGATCAGCGGGCCCGACGGACCCACTGTCAGCGACCAAGCGACGGCCCGTGCTGACTTAAGTGAAAGCGTAAACCACTAAGTATGCCTCTCCCTCTCGTAAGCGAATTCAGTCTGAATCGTTTTCTTATTTTGTATTTATTAAAAAACAAAATATGGCCAGACTTTGACTGGCTCTAACTTCTACAATAAAAATCCAATGGGATTGATTCTTTTTCCCACCTCTCTCAAATTTGACCTAGTTTATGTTAGGATTTATTTGAAAAAAATTCAAGAAAAATTTTTGTGCTGTTTTTAAATTGTGTGTTAATTAGAATATTTCCAAATAGGGATTTGGAGTGAAGATAAAAAACTTTCAAAAGTCTTGGAGTGCACCTCAACGACCTACACATTCAAGGCCAGCATTCTGAACCCTGGTATAATATTTGTTGTGTGTTGCTTGATGTGACTACAACATCGAGTTGACTTGACGTATGCATTATTTCATGTGATGGTGTGATCATGTTTACAAGTGCATGATGAAAATTCCTTGCTGTTGGAATTGATATGCGTGTGACAGTATTCACCCTCATATGCCTTTCATGCCTACCGAAAGGAATCCAGAGAAGTCTCTGTCTCGGGTAAACAAGAGCTCGGTACTGACATCTCGTTGGAGCGAGAATGGTCAGTGAGGCATGAAGGGATATGATGAGTGGTGATTATGTCTGATGTCGTGAAATATATTTGTTGTGCTAATCATGCAGAGAATACATAGCCTCCTGAGTCGACCGTAGATCGAGTCTTGTTCCAGTAACCCATACTTGCTTCGTGCTATCACTTGTCCCTATTGTAGGTAGGGTACAGTTTAGTAAGTTTTCAACCCCTTTGTTAGATAACACCATACAGAGAGGCCATAGTGAAAGCTACCAGTGGCCCCTGTTAGGCATGCCACTTGGTCCGGGGGCATGGGTGTTCCGGTGAGTCCGAGGGGGTAGCTCCCATGTTTTGTGCATGATATAAATTTTGTGATCCCATGCTAATCGAGGTTGGCGTAGCCTTCCCACTAAGAGTTTTGCTTAACGAGTGTCGTGGGTGATTCCAAGCAGCGGTAAGTTAAGCTGGTGTGTGCGGGTCAGGTGTGTTTTCAATTCAAAGACCATAAGCGGAATTTTTTTGACCGGCTACTATAGGGCAAATCACCCCACAGTTTTTCTTTTATTCCAAAACGCAACTTACAATTTACAGGATCTAAGCTAAGAGAAGAGGGAGAGGGGGGAACTAAAACACTAACCTCAAGGGGGTAGAAAGGATAGCCACTTTAACAGATCATCCTTAAAGCTAGCCTTAATTCTATGAGCTAGTAAAGAAATGTCATGCTTAAAATTACACTTCCACCTACTGAAACTAGGGCGCTCATTTCAAACAACCTTGGCATTCCTAGTAGTCCAGATGTTCCAACAGGCAGTGAAGACCACCTCATCAAAGAAGGGTTGATGAAAATCTCGATGGGCCCTTATAGTTTGCAGATAATTCCAGACTATGTTGCCAAACATGCATGTGAGGAACAGATGATCCCTATCCTCCTTGACCCTTGCATGGTATAGGACACACAGATTAGATTCAGAAACATTCCAGTGTCTGCGCTCTAGCATATCTTGCGTATTCAGTCTATCCATGATTAACATCCATGAGAGCACTTTGATTTTCATGGTACAGCAACACTTCCAGACCTGGTTGAGAAGGGGGTACTTGGGATTGGTTTGTGTACATGAAAGTAAAATTTCTTGGCCGAATACTCTTTTCCATCATCCTGCCATAACCAAACATCATTGACAGAATGATCCCTGGGGAGATGCTGGAGTAGGCTCTAAACAGTTTGCAACTCAGTGAAAGCTCTCTCAGAGAAAGGTAGATGAAATAATCTAGTGAGGTCATTGTCATCAAAGGCCTTGAAAACCTCCTGGGTCGTGGTAAAAGGGTCAACAGCAAAGGAGAACAACCGTTGAAACCTGGTAGCCAAGGGAATCATGGAGTTGTCTAACAACCAAGAATCAGACCAAAAGAGAAAAGTGTCCCCTTTGTTTGGCTAAACATATGTGGCTGCTCTAAAGCTATCCAACTTCTTGCAAATATCTTTCCAACAGAAGGACCCACACAAGGTTGTACCTTGCGGTACCCTATGATGATAAAGGAATAGATATTCGTGGGTAAAGAGTACACCCTCTGTGGAGTTTATATCTATTCGAATAGCCGTCTCCGCGGTTATGGACTACATTCTGGGATGGGTCAAGTGTCGGTCTTAGTGTCGGTCTTCGGAGGAAAATTTATACACCAGAATATTGATCATGATGTGTGAGGAATGATGATCACGATTATTATTATTATGATGAACTAACCAATTATATTGTTTGGATAATTGAGTATCCCTCGGATGGTTCTACCTCCTGGATACTCATGTTATTATTTTCCATATAAGCCCTTTATGTGGTGTCGCTCAGACACCCGACTGTGGCATGCTTGTTGTTTACCTTATTTATAAGCCCTTTATGTGGTGTTGCTCAGACGCCCGACCGTGGCATGCTTGTTATTTACCTTCTTTATAAGCCCTTTATGTGATCTCACTCACACGCCCGACTGAGGCATGCTTTATATTATTATCCTTTCGAGGTGTCGCTTCAGACACCCGATCGGTCTATTTTATTTTTATTCTCTGGTTTCTTATTCATGTTTTAATATCAATGAACTACTTGTGTGCATCATGAATTTTATTTTGTGACTGGTTAAGTGATCGTGGATTATTTCAGTGCACGAATACCACTGCTATGTTATACCGGTTTTCATAATGTTTGCGAGTACATTTAAAGTACTAACTGGCTTGTCCCTGGCTACTGTCTTGGCCAAATTGCACATATGGAGAGGAGCACTATGACGGCAACCCCAAAACCTAGGCATCAAAGATCGCAGCCACGCAAAGATAGGAGTTAACCAGGTTAGTTGTTCATGTGGGAAATGGAGTCCCATAGACGCTGATGACCCCAAAACGCTTCCGTCGCCAACCACTAGAAACCTTTTGTTGTACTCATAGACCATAATGATCGCGTACTTCAGATTTTGTGATTTTTCTTGGAATTTATGTATCCAGGTTGTGCCTCATCAGCTAACAGTAATCCTAGGGATGGTGAGCACAAGGACCATTTACTGGGAAATTAATATCCTGGAAAACCGGTCCTGACAAATGCTTTGACTCAAGTCTTAGAGTAAAGCTCCCCCATTGATGTGACATCCCCCCATAGGAGGGATAAACTAACCTTTGGTTTTGTCGATGAAGACTTCATATAGGTGAAGTAGTGGTGGATGCTCAGTGTTGATGAAGATCACCATGAGTTGGGAGCATCCTTGTTGTTCCTTACTCTTCTCACCTACATGGGTTAGTCCCAACACACAAGATACAAATACAAGGATATATATGGACATGGAGTGCAAAGCATGTGTTATGATGTCTATTGATTTGTTGATTACCTTGTCCCTTGCTTACCTTTGAGGGAATGTGTGACTCCTTGGACTATTGCATAATGTTGATGTTGAGTGCAAGTAGTTCTTGCCAATAATGAATATGAGTGAGTTTCATTGGTGGAGTCACACCTCAAGAACTTCTCTAGTTCTTCTTCTTGGGGACCCACATCAAGTTGATGGGGATCGTTGGTGTTGAAGTGGCACTTGTAAAAGTTGAGCTTGTAGTAGCCTTGCGTAACCACTTCACCAAAGCTCGAGATTCATCTTCATATGAGTCAATGTCCTCTTGAAGCTTGTTCTTTCCCTTGAGCTTGTGGTCTTGTGGTGGAAGGTCATCTTGAGCTTTTGTTCCCTTGGGAAGAGTATTTTCATAGTTCTCCTTTTGAGGAATAAACTTGAGCTTGGGGTATTGACCTTCTTCCCATTCAACTCCATTAGTGTTGAAGTAGCCAATGCCATGGTTCTTCCCGTATCCTACATGCTTGCGTACAATTTCCTCAAATTACTTACATCCGGTAAGACTCTTGTAGATACCTTTCTATATAACCCCTTTCGAAAGTTCATTTTCTTGCTCAAGTGTAACTTGGGTAAGAGAAGTGTTAGTGGGATCAATAGAACTACTGGAAGCAATATCATTGGATTTATCATTTTTATTGCTACTAGTTGATGAACCCTTCTTGCCTTTGTTACTAGTTTGCTTAGACTTAACTTGTGGAATGAATGTAGACAAAAGAAGTTGTTTGGCTCGATAAGAGGAAGTCTTCTTTCGAAGATCGTCATTGATAGCTTTAGCAAACTCATGTTATTGCTCTAGATTGAGCTTCTAGAAGTAGAGCTTCTCATGTGTCCTTTCAAGCTCTCTGTGATCTTGTAGAGTAGACTCATGAGCTAACTTAAGAGTGTTTAGTTATTGAGTTAGTCATTTTATTTCCAACTTATCATCAACACATGACTTATCTTGACTAGAGTGATTACTAGCAAGTTCATCTTGACTAACATTACTAGATTTGTCAAATAGCAAGTCATCATCTATTAGCAAGTCATCCTCATCACTATTGAAATCAATATACTCGGGGTGTGATACCCTGGGGACTTTATCCATGAAGCAACATCCAAGCCCTTCATTTGGTGAATCAAATATGTCGTAGGAGTCGGTTATCACTAGTGCAAGTCCGGCAACACCTTCATCTTGACTATAGTCAGAGTTGGAGTGATAGCTTCTCTCGGAGTGGTTGTCGGATTCGGAGACGGAAACCCATTCACCAACATGAGCTTGATGTCTTCTTATTGAGTAGCTCTTGGTGTACTTGTCCTTCTTCTCCGAGTCCCTACTTCTCCTTGAGGGTCTTCGTTCATAACGATCATCTCTACTCCTTCTCTCTCTTCGAGGTGACTCGTCTTTTGAGCTTCGTCTTCTTAGTGACTCTTCTTTCCTTTTGTAAGGAGATGTGCACTCATTGGAGTAGTGTTTGGGCTTCCCACAATTGTAGCAGTTTCGGTCATGACTTGACGAACGCTTCTCTTCATATCTTGAGTTGGAGCTTCGATCTTTGCCTCTATTCTTGTAGAACTTGTTGAATTTCTTGATCATGAGGCTTATCTCTTCATTTGTGACAAGGTTGTCACTTGAAGTTGCAGGAGCATCACTTGTGGCTTTGTAAGCGCCGCTAGACTTGCTGTGAAGCTCTTCCTTGTCCTTGAGTGTCATCACATGAGCAACAATCCTTCCAATCACTTCCGTAGGCTTGAGATCTTTGTAGTTGGGCATCATTTGGATCAATGTGCATATAGTGTCATATCTATCATCAAAAGCTCGAAGTATCTTCTTGATGATGAATTTTTTGGTCAGTTCTTCGCTTCCTAAGCCGGCAATCTCATTGGTGATAAGAGCTAGCCTAGAGTACATCTCAATGACTACTTCACCATCCTTCATTTTAAACTTGTCAATCTGACTTTGAATAACATCCAACTTGGATTCTCTCACGAATTCGGTACCTTCATGCATATCAACCAAAGCATCCCAAATCTCTTTTGCATTCTCAAGGCAGTTGATTTTGTTGAATTCTTCGGGGCATGGGCAGTTGCATAGAATGTCACATGCTTCAACATTGTATTGCAACATCTTCAATTCATCTGCAGTCGCTTCACGATCCGGTTCCCTTCCATCCACAAAGAATTCACCTTGCAATCTAACATGAACAGTATCCCAAACGACGGGGTTATGACCGAGAATATGAATTTTAATTTTGTGCTTCCAACTAGCAAAATTAGTGTCATCAAAATACGGACCTCTACTGTGATAATTTCCCTCACTAGACTCCATACTCTCCTAGGTTGTGAAACCAATGCAATGGAGACCAAAGCTCGGATACCACTTGTAGGATCGAAACTAGGTCCAGAGGGGGGTGATTAGACTACTTGACCAAATAAAAATCTATTTTTTCCTAATTTTAAGTGTTGGAAGATTTTAGCATTCATGGGAAGTCAAGAAAACCCTACACATGCATGTCTACGAGTATAGCAGCGGAAAGTAAAGACAAGCATGACTAGTAAAGGAAGGGTAGGAAGATCAAACACAATTTGGTGACATGAAGATTTTTCCCATGGTTCCGATAGGTGGTGCTATCATATGTCCATGTTTATGGAGTCTTCAACCCACGGAGGGTAACGGTCGTGAGAGTCCACGGAGGGTTCCACGAAGAAGCAACCTTGACTATACCATGATGGCCTATGTCCACTGAGTACTAGCCTCGGGGTAGATCTTCATGAAGTAGGCGATCTCCTTGCCCTTGAAAAACTTCTTGGTTCACTCCAAAACACGAAGTAGGAGGCTCCCAAGCGACACCTGACCAATCTAGGAGGCACCACTCTCCAAAAGGTAATAGGCTCGATAATGTCAATGAACTCCTTGCTCTTGTGCTTCAAGATGATAGACTCCTCAACACTCAATCACTCTCTCATAGATTTGGCTTTGGTGGAAGAGATTGATTGGTTGGAAAGTAACTTAGGGAGCCTAGAGATCAAGACTCATATGGTTGGAATGGAATGGCATGGTCTCAACACATGAGTAGGTGGCTCTCTCTCTCAGAAAATCAGTTAGGATAAGTGGGGATCTGTTCTGAGTGCTTCGCTTTCGAGTGGGTGGTGGTGGAGGGGTATACTGTCGGAAATATGCCCTATAGGCAATAATAAATTACTTATTATCATATTTCCTTGTTCATGATAATCATTTATTATCCATGCTATAAATTGTATTGATCGGAGACTTAGATGCATGTGTGGATACATAGACAAAACCATGTCCCTAGTATGCCTCTAATGGACTAGCTCGTTGATCAAAGATGGTTAAGGTTTCCTAGCCATGGACATGAGATGTCATTTGATAACGGGATCACATTATTAGGAGAATGATGTGATGGACAAGACCCAAACTACAAACGTAGCATATGATCGTGTCAGTTTATTGCTACTGTTTTCTGCATGTCAAGTATATGTTCCTATGACCATGAGATCATGCAACTCACGGACATCGAAGGAGTGCCTTGTGTGTATCAAACGTCGCAACATAACTAGGTGACTATAAAGGTGCTCTACAGGTATCTCCGAGGGTGTCTGTTGAGTTGGCATGGATCAAGACTGGGATTTGTTACTCCGTGTGACGGAGAGGTATCTCAGGGCCCACTCGGTAATGCAACATCACAATAAGCCTTGCAAGCAATGTGACTAAGTGTTAGTCACGGGATCTTGTATTATGGAACGAGTAAAGAGACTTGCCGGTAACGAGGTTGAACTAGGTATGGAGATACCGACGATCGAATCTCGGGCAAGTAACATACCGTAGAACAAAGGGAACATCATACGGGATTAACTGAATCCTTGACATAGAGGTTCGTCCAATAAAGATCTTTGTAGAATATGTAGGAACCAATATGGGCATCCAGGTCCCGCTATTTTTTATTGACCGTAGAGGTGTCTCGGTCATGTCTACATAGTTCTCGAACCCGCAGGGTCTGCACACTTAAGGTTCGGTGACGTTTCGGTAGTATAGAGTTATGTATGGTGGTGACCAAAGTTTGTTCGGAGTCCCGGATGAGATCCCGGATGTCACGAGGAGCTCCGTAATGGTCCGGAGGTAAAGATTGATATATAGGAAGTCCCATTTTGGTCGCCGGAAAAGTTTTGGGCTAATCGGTAATGTACCGGGAGTGCCGGTAGTGTATCGGGAGACCACCAGGAGGGGTATTTCGACCCAAGAGGCTTCATGGGCTGTGGGAGAGTAAATACCAGCCTTTTGTGGGCTGGTGGAAGTCCCATACAAGGCCCATGCGGCTGGGAGAAAAAGCCCAAAGGGAAAAAGGTGGAAAAAGGCCAAAAAAGGGAGGAATCCTAGTCCTACTAGGATTGGAGGAGGAGTCCTCCTCTCCTCCCCACTTTGGTCGACCCAAGGGCTGGCTTTTTGGCAGCCAAGACTCCTCCTCCTCTCCTCCTATATATACTAGAGGATTTTAGGGTTTTGGCACAGAATTTTCAGCCACGTGCTACCCGTTCCTCTAGTGCATAGTTTCTCCTCTAGATCGGTTTTCTGCAGTGCTTAGGCGAAGCCCTGTCGGAATTGCTCCACCACCATCGCCGGAGCGCCGTCATGCTGCCGGTGAACTCTTCTTCCTCTCCACTTCCTCTTGCTGGATCAAGACGGTGGAGATCGTCATCAAGCTGCACGTGTGCTGAACGCGGAGGTGCCGTCCGTTCGGCGCAAGATCGGAAGGACCGTGATCAAGATCGCGAGACGGTTCGTGACGAGTTCGTGGGACGGATCGTGATGAGTTCGCGGGACGGATCGTGATCAAGATCACGAAACGGATCGTGATGAGTTCGCAGGACGGATCATGATGAGTTCACGGGACAGATCGTGATGAGATCGCGGGACGCTCGGCGATTTGGATCGCGAAGACGTTCGTTTCTTAACGCTTCCCGCTTAGCGATCTACAAGGGTATGTAGATCCACTCTCCCTCTCGTAGATGCTCATCACCATGGATAGATCTTGCGTGTGCGTAGGAAAATTTTTGTTTCCCATGCAACGTTCCCCAACAGTGGCATCATGAGCTAGGTCTATGTGTAGATGAGATCTCGAGTAGAACACAAAAGGTTTGTGGGCGTTGATGCTTAGATTGCTTCCTCCCTTGGTCGGATTTTGGTTCAGCGGTATTGTGAGATGAAGCGGCCCGGACCAACATTACTCGTACGCTTACGAGAGACCGGTTCCCTCGACGCAACTTGTTGCCTAGATGGCTTGCGGGTGGCAGTTTCTCTCACTTTAGTTGGATCGGATTCGACAAAGGCGGTCCTTGAGAAGGTTGAAAAGCAAATTATGTATCACCGTTGTGGTTTATGCATAGTTGATAATCGTTCTTGCTAGAAACTCGTAGCAGCCACGTAAAACATGCAACAACAATTAAAGGACGTCTAACTTGTTTTTGCAGGGTATGTTGTGATGTGATATGGCCAATTACATGATGTCATATATGTGATGTATGAGATGATCATGTGATGTATAGAATTTCACGACTTGCATGTCGATGAGTACAGCAACCGGCAGGAGCCATAGGGTTGTCTTTAATTATTGTATGACCTGCGTGTCAATCATTAAGCGCTATGTAATGCTTTACTTTATCGCTAAACGGTAGCAATAGTAGTAGAAGCATGTAGGGCGTGACAACCCCGATGGCGACACGTTGATGGAGATCCAGATGATGGAGATCATGGTGTCATGCCGGTGACGATGGAGATCATGCCGGTGCTTTCTAGATGGAGATCAAAAGCACAAATTCATGGTCATATCATGTCACTTATGATTTGCATGTGATGTTAATCCTTTTTATGCACCTTGTTTTGCTTAGGACGACGGTAGCATTATAAGGTGACACCTCACTTAATTTCAAGATAAAATTGTGTTCTCCCCGAGTGTGCACCATTGCGAAAGTTCGTCGTGTTGAGACACCACGTGATGATCGGGTTTTGTAGACTCTACGTTCACATACAACGGGTGCAAGCCAGTGTTGCACACGCAGAACACTCGGGTTAAACTTGACGAGCCTAGCATGTACAGACATGGCCTCGGAACACAAGAGACCGAAAGGTCGAACATGAGTCATATAGTAGATATGATCAACATGATGATGTTCACCATTGTAACCACCTCAACTCACGTGATGATCGGACTTGAGTTGGTGAATTTGGATCATGTATCACTCGGATGACCGGAGGGATGTCAATTTGAGTGGGAGTTCTTAACTAATATGATTAATTGAACTCATCATCATGAACATAGTCAGTAGTGTCTTTGCAAATTATGTTGTAGATTACTTGCTCGCGCTGTAGCTCCCTTGAATTTTTATATGTTCCTAGAGAAATAGAGTTGAAAGATGATGGTAACAATATTGCGGATTGGATTCTTGATCGGAGGATTGTCCTCGTTGCTACACAGAAGGCTTGTATCCTTAATGCACTGCTCGGTGTGCCAACCCCTCTAGCATCGTTTGTAGATGTTGTGAACATCTGACAGGTACGTGTTGATGACTACTTGATAGTTTAGTGCGTCATGCATTACGGCTTAGAATTGAGGCTTCGAAACGTTTTGAACGTCACGGAACATATGAGATGTTCTAAGAGCTGAAATTAGGATCTCACGCTTGTGCCCGTGTTGCGAGATATGAGATCTCCAACAAGATTCTTTGCCTGCAAGATGAACGAGAATAGCTCAATCGTTGAGCATGTGCTCAGATTGTCTGGGTGCTACAATCGCTTGAATCGAGTGGGAGTTCATCTTCCGGATAAGATAGTGATTGATATAGTTCTCCAAGTCACTTTCACTAAGCTACTAGAACTTGGTGATGAACTATAAAATGCCAGGGATAGAATTAATGATCCCTGAGCTGTTCGCGATGTTTGACACCGCGAAGGTAGAAATCGAGAAGGAGCGTCAAAGTGTTGATGGTTAGTCAAAACCACTAGTTTCGAGAAGGGCAAGAGCAAGGAGGGAAACTTCATGGATAGCAAGTCAGTTGCAGCTCCAGTGAAGCAACCCAAAGTCTAACCCAAACCCGATACTAAGTGCTTCGATTATGAGGAGAACGGTCGCTGAAGCGGAACAACCCTAGATACTTGGTAGATAAGAAGGTTGGCAAAGTCGACAGTAGTATACTTGATATACGTGTTATTGATGTGTACCTTTCTAGTACTCCTAGTAGCACCTGGGTATTGGATACCAGTTCGGTTGCTAAATGTTAGTAACTCGAAGTAAAAGCTACGGAATAAACGGATACTAGCTAAGTGTGAGGTGACGATGTGTGTTAGAAATGTTTCCAAGGTTGATGTGATCAACATCGCACGCTCTCTCTACCTTCGAGATTAGTGACGAACCTAAATAAATGTTATTTGGTGTTTTTGCGTTGAGCATGAACGTGATTAGATCATGTTCATTGCAACACGGTTATTCATTTAGGTTAGAGAATAATGGTTATTCTATTTACATGAATAATACCTTCAATGGTCATGCACCCAGTGAATCTTGATCGTAGTAATACACATGTTCATAACATTGATGCCAAAAGATGCAAAGTTAATAATGATAGTACCACATACTTGTGGCACTGCCGCTAAATGTCATATTAGTATAAAGCGCATGAAGAAACTCCATGCTGATGGATCTTTGGACTCATTCGATTTTGAATCGGTTGAGACATGCGAACCATGCCTCTTGGTCAAGATGACTAAGGACCCCATTTTTGTTTTGATGAAGCGGGCAAGTGATTTATTGGAAATGATACATGTTGATGTATGCAATCCAATGAGTCTTGTAGCGTGCGGTGGATATCATTATTTTCTTACCTTCACTGATGATTTGAGTAGATATAGTGTATATTTACTTAATGAAACACAAGTCTGAATCGTTTGAAAGGTTCAAGCAAATTCAGAGTGAAGTTTAAGATCATCGTGACAAGAAGATAAAGATGTTTGTGATATGATCGTGGAGGTGAATATCTGAGTTACGAGTTTGGCATACAACTTTAGACAATGTGAAAATTGTTTCACAAGTCACGCCACCTGAAACACCATAGTGTGATGGTGTGTCCGAACGTCATAGTCATGCTCTATTGGATATGGTGCATGTTGTGATGTCTCTTATCGTTTTGTTACTATAATTTTGGGGTTATGCATTAGAGACAACTACATTCACTTTAAATAGGGCACCATCTAAATCCGTTGAGATGACACCGTGTGAACTATGGTTTGATAGAAACCTAAACCTGTCATTTCTTAATGTTTGGGGCTACGACGCTTGTGTGGAAAATGTTTTCACCTAATGAGCTCGAACCCAAAGCGGACAAATGCATCTTCGTAGAATACCCTAAGAACAGTTGGGTGAACCTTCTATCTCAGATCCAAGCATAAAATGTTTATTGCTAAAACAGGGTCCTTTCTTGGGAAAAGGTTTCTCTTGAAAGAATTGAGTGGGAGGAGGATAGAACTTGATGAGGTTATTGAACCTCTACTTCAACCAGAAAGTAGCGCAGCGCAGAAAGATGTTTCTGTGAAGCCTGCGTCAGTTGAAGAGGAGTTTAATGATGATGATCATGAAGCTTCGGATCAAGTTACTATCGACCTACGAGGAAAATAGAACTTGATGAGGTTATTGAACCTTTACTTCAACCAGAAAGTGGCGCAGCGCAGAAAGATGTTTCTGTGAAGCCTACGTCAGTTGAAGAGGAAGTTAATGATGATGATCATGAAGCTTCGGATCAAGTTACTATCGAACTTCGTAGGTCGACAAGGACATGTACTGCTACTGAGCGGTACGACAAGCCTGTCTTGGAGGTCATGTTGTTGGACAACGATGAACCTACGAACTATGGAGAAGCGATGATGGGCCCGGAAACCAACAAATGGTTAGAGGCCATGAAATCTGAGAAAGGATCCATGTATGAAAACCAAGTATAGACTTTGGTGGACTTTCTCGTTGGACGGCTGGTCGTTAAAGTACAAATGGATCTTTAAAGTGAAGACAGACGCTGATGGTAAATGTTACCATTTGTATAGCTCGACTTGTTGCGAAGTAGTTTACAACAAGTTCAAAGAGTTGACTGCGATGAGACTTTCTCACTCGTAGCGATGCTAAAGTCTGTTGGAATTATGTTAGCAGTTGCTGCATTTTTCAATTATGAAATCTGGTAGATGGATGCCAAAACATTGTTTCCGTCCTTAAGGAAAGGTTGTATGAGATGGAACCAGAAGGTTTTGTCAGTCCTAAGGATGCTAAAAGGTGTGCGAGCTTTAGTGATTCTTCTATGAAATGAAGCAAGCATCTTGCAGTTGGAATATACACTTTGATGAGGTAATCAAAGTTTTTGAGTCTATACAAAGTTTATGAGAAACTTGTATTTACAATAAAGTGAGTGGGAGCACTATAGAGTTTCTGGTAAGCATATGTGGTTGACATATTGTTGATCGGAAATGATGTAGAATTTCTAGAAAGCATAAAAGGTTGTTCGAGAAGAGTTTTTCAAAGGAAGACCTGAATAAAGCTACCTAATTGTTGATCATGCAACTCACTGACACCGGAGGAGTGCCTTGTATGTATCAAATTTCGCAACGTAACTGGGTGACTATAAAGGTACTCTACAGTTATCTTCGAGGGTGTCTGTTGAGTTGGCATGGATCAAGACTGGGATTTGTTACTCCGTGTGACGGAGAGGTATCTCAGGGCCCACTCGGTAATGCAACATCACAATAAGCCTTGCAAGCAATGTGACTAAGTGTTAGTCACGGGATCTTGTATTACGGAATGAGTAAAGAGACTTGCCGGTAATGAGGTTGAACTAGGTATGGAGATACCGACGATCGAATCTCGGGCAAGTAACATACCGTAGAACAAAGGGAACATCATACGGGATTAACTGAATCCTTGACATAGAGGTTCGTCCAATAAAGATCTTTGTAGAATATGTAGGAACCAATATGGGCATCCAGGTCCCGCTATTTTTTATTGACCGTAGAGGTGTCTCGGTCATGTCTACATAGTTCTCGAACCCGCAGGGTCTGCACACTTAAGGTTCGGTGACGTTTCGGTAGTATAGAGTTATGTATGGTGGTGACCGAAGTTTGTTCGGAGTCCCAGATGAGATCCCGGACGTCACGAGGAGCTCCGGAATGGTCCGGAGGTAAAGATTGATATATAGTAAGTCCCATTTTGGTCGCCGGAAAAGTTTCGGGCTAATCGGTAATGTACCGGGAGTGCCGGTAGTGTACCGGGAGACCACCGGGAGGGGTATTTCGATCCAAGAGGCTTCATGGACTGTGGGAGAGTAAATACCAGCCTTTTGTGGGCTGGTGGAAGTCCCACACAAGGCCCATGCGGCTGTGAGAAAAATCCCAAAGGGAAAAAGGTGGAAAAAGGCCAAAAAAGGGAGGAATCCTAGTCCTACTAGGATTGGAGGAGGAGTCCTCCTCTCCTCCCCACTTTGGTTGACCCAAGGGCTGGCTTTTTGCAGCCAAGACTCCTCCTCCTCTCCTCCTATATATACTAGGGGATTTTAGGGTTTTGGCACAGAATTTTCAGCCACGTGCTACCCGTTCCTCTAATGCATAGTTTCTCCTCTAGATCGGTTTTCTGCACTGCTTAGGCAAAGCCCTGCCGGAATTGCTCCACCACCATCGCCGGAGCGCCGTCATGCTGCCGGTGAACTCTTCTTCCTCTCCACTTGCTCTTGCTGGATCAAGACGGTGGAGATCGTCATCAAGCTGCACGTGTGCTCAACGCGGAGGTGCCGTCCATTCGGCGCTAGATCGGAAGGACCGTGATCAAGATCGCGAGACGGTTCGTGACGAGTTCGTGGGACGGATCGTGATGAGTTCGCAGGACGGATCGTGATCAAGATCACGAAACGGATCGTGATGAGTTCTCGGGACAGATCGTGATGAGTTCACGGGACGGATCGTGATGAGATCGCGGGACGCTCGGCGATTTGGATCGCGAAGACGTTCGACTACACCAACCGCGTTTCTTAACGCTTCCCGCTTAGCGATCTACAAGGGTATGTAGATCCACTCTCCCTCTCGTAGATGCTCATCACCATGGATAGATTTTGCGTGTGCGTAGGAAATTTTTTGTTTCCCATGCAACGTTCCCCAACAATAGGCATCTCCAAAAATCCAACCGTTACACCTTAAGTGACCAACTCGGTGACACCGATGTGTGAATCTCGGTGGTACCGAGTTTCTCCAAAGGTAGCAACTTTTTAATCTCGGTGAGATAGATATATATTTCTTGGTGGTACCGATCAGGTGTCCAACGGTCAGAAACTGCATCTCGGTGACACCGATCCGAAAACTCGGAAATTCCGATTTTATGAATCGAGGCAACCGAAAGTTGGCAGCCTGAACTCGGTGGCACCGATGCAGAATCTGTTGCACATAATGGCTAGGGTTAGGCATGGGTCTGTGTGAGTTTGGAAATCGGTGGAACCGAGTGGGAAATATTGGTAGCATCGATTTTGGATATATGGCTAAGACAGAATATGTGGAGAGTTTGTGGGTGTTTTTGGTGACTATCACTTGTGCACGTTTGAGCATCCTTTTCACCAACAGTACCTTACCCCCTTTTAATAGTATTGTCTTTCCTATGGACTCAAAGTGATTTCTCATAAGGTAAAATATAGAGTCCTCTTCTTTGAAGCTTTGCCAATCCATTTCTTTGCATCTTGGGGTTTCTCCACAATCCTTTTGCCATCCCTATCATTGAACTTTTCCTGAAATATACTTAGTGGAAACATTAGTTCAATGATGTTTATGGTGTTATTAATTACCAAAACCACCAAGGGAGAAAATGTACTTTCACTCCGGCAAGGTCACCCAGAGGCCGATTGTCGCCAGAAGCAGCGAGACCAGAGGCGCTCCTCTTCTAGTGGGACTCATGCATCTCCCTTGACCCTGTCACTCACTGATCAGGACATTGTGAGGCTCAAGCGCCTCCTGGCTTCCTCTGGCTCTTCATCGATTGGTTCTGCTGCTGCTGTGACTGTTGACACCCCTCCATCACCACTGGCACCTACACTGTCAGGTATATCTTCGTGGGTTCTGGATTCTGGAGCTTCTTTTCATATGTCTTCTGGTTCTTCTGCATTGTCTTCTCTTCGACCTCTTGATTCTCCTATTAATATTCTCACTGCCGATGGTACATCCCTTCTTATTGCTAGTCGTGGCACTCTTTCTACTTTGGCTTTCTCATCTCCCAGGAAAAATATATTCAGGATCTTCTTGATCAATCTGCTCTCGGCGATGAGCGCATTGTTGTGACTCCTATGGAGCTCAATGTTCAGCTTCGTGCTTCTGATAGTGATCCTCTTCCCGATCCCACTCGCTATCACCACCTCGTTGGGAGCCTTGTCTATCTTGTTGTCACGCGTCGTGACATCTCCTACCCTTTCCATATCCTCAGTCAGTTTGTTTCAGCCCCCACCTCTGTCCACTATAGCCATCTCCTCCGTGTTCTATGATATCTTCATTACACGATCTCTCATCGCCTTTTCTTTCCCCTCTCCATCTCTCTCGAGCTCCGGGCCTACTCTGATGCTACCTGGGCTAGTGATCCCTCTGATCGACACTCGTTGTCTGCTTAGTGTGTTTTTCTTGGTGGCTATCTTATTGCCTGGAAGACAAAGAAACAGACTGCAGTTTCTCGCTCGAGTACAGAGGCTGAGTTGCGAGCAATGGCTATGTTGATGGCTGAAGTGATCTAGTTACGATGGTTACTTGAGGATTTTGGTGTGTCTACTACTACATCGACTCCCTTACTATCACAAAGTACCGGTGCTATCAGTATTGCACGTGACCCGGTGAAGCATGAGCTCACCAAGCACATCGGTGTGGATGCCCACTTTGTGCGTGCTGTTGTGCAGGATCAGACTCTTGCTCTTCACTATGTGCCTTCTGAGTTACAGTTGGCGGACTTCTTCACGAAGGCACAAACTCGAGCATAGCATGGCTTTTTTTCCTTTCCAAACTCAGTGTTGTTGATCCACCAGGAGTTTGAGGGGGGTGTTAGATGTGTATAGTCCTCTTTCGGTATATCCCATTGTATAAGGGGTTTCTTGAAGTTTACCAACCATGTATATGTATGGCCTTTGGCCCGTAGTGAATGTTAGTTGCTTATTATCCAACACATGACATATATTCTGATGTCCACCACCAACACCCTGCATCAACGAGGAATGGTGCGATGGAGGGGATCTGATGGCAGTGCATGGAGAGGTCGACGGTGAGGAGGATTGGAAGCACGGGGCGCAGGAGATCGAATATGATTGTCGTTGGCGGAGAAAACAGCGGCGATGCAGGTGGATTATGAGCTTGGAGTGAGGTGGATCGCAGGCAGACAGGAACGGGAGAGAGTTTTTCATGAGAGGAAACGGGGCAGAAAATAATGGGATTATGCGAAATTGGCTGCATAACATATGGGAGGGGATTTGGCAGGTTATCTCGGCCGTGTGATGACATCCAAATCAACGAAGCATGAGTGGTGTGACAATGAGTTTGTATCAGACTACTGATACAAAGCGTTTCCCATTTAAGTAGTAAATCGCAATCTTGGCTATTAACACATCACACATGTACTTTCAAGACTTAAGAAAAATTGCATTGAGTAATTTTAACTCTCTTAGAAGTCATTGTAATCTTACACTCATTGTAATCTTCCTATTTCCTTCTAGCAGGAATATCCAACAACAAATGACTAGTATAACATGGAAGAGAACCAGGACAAGCATTGGGGCCACAATCTGCTAAAAGAAGTTGCTAAAAGAAATCCACATATGAAACCTGCAACTATATAGCTCCGATAATATAATGAAATAAATTTGGAATGCAGCTACAAGCACTTAATCAAGCTGAGATCAGAAGGTGTGAAGATGCAGAGGCTACAACACTAATTCTAGTAATCACTAATAAACAGATAAACCACACAGAAAAAATGCTTAAAAATGCAAGACTGGAATAATTGTAAATAAGTAGCAACTGTGAGCATTTCTCACAAAAGTAAAGACTAGCTACTGTAAATAAAGCAGATAAAAAGGAACATACTACAATGGACTGAAAAAGGGAATGCGCAGAAACTATGGCGTTACAGAACATAATCACAGCTCATAGCTTAAATTCAGAAATTACTTGAACATGAATTTACTCCAATCAGGGATTACTGCAGGGCATTACAGAACGGGCCTACACAGAAACTAGGGCATTAGTGCAGAAAAGATCAAACACTACATAACAAATTATAGCAAAAACAACTAAAATCATCAACCATGACCAATCAAAAAGGAACAGGGGACCTAAATCCATAAAATCAACAACGACGACCAAAACACATAATATGCTATAAGACGCACAAAAAATACCAAGCCAAACGAGATCCAGAATGCGGCTCGCCACGGGCAGAGACACGCTGAAAATTGCACAGAAATGAGGTTCAAATCTGCTTGCCACACACAGAGAACTCACATATCACAGCGAGCAGAAACACAGCTCAAACAATCGCACAGAGAACACTGTACAAAATACAGCTGCCACGCAAGCAAATCACGGCTCAAAAATCGCAGAAAACCGCGGATCAGAATCGCACAGGACGCAGTTCAAATCATGCTTGCCACTCAAGCGAACAGCGGCTCAATAACCACACAGATCGACGGCTCAAATCGCACTTGACCACACGAGCGGATGCACGGCTAACCTTGAGCACAACCACGGTTCAAATCACACAAAAA
Organism: Hordeum marinum; assembly: GCA_022496015.1. Taxonomy (NCBI): domain Eukaryota; kingdom Viridiplantae; phylum Streptophyta; class Magnoliopsida; order Poales; family Poaceae; genus Hordeum; species Hordeum marinum. The sequence continues at coordinate 231,458,882 of CM039672.1, read as the reverse complement.
TCAAGGTAAAAAATCACACAGAAACGAATAACACGCAGAAGAGGAACAGCTAAAAACCCAACGACTGAAAAATAGCAATTCTGTATAAATTTGTCCCAAAAATCTCCTGATATCTGCATATCAAAGGCATTCAATGTATATATGTACTAGACGGACCAATAAAACTTGCTATGACGAACTGATATCACACTACAGACACGTATGATTTAGCAAAGTTCACAAGCTGTCAAGCTGGTAATGCGTTCCTACTGCCTAGATAGGCCCGCAGGATGGGCAACGACGCCGCTTTCTGTTGCACCTGTCACAGAGAGGCACGCGCGAATCGGTTCGCGTTTTGCAGTCACAGCACTTGCGCATCGCCTCATGGGAGCCGCCGGTGCTGCTGCTGCTGTCCAGCCGGCTGGTCTGGTGTTGCTGGCGGGTGAAACGCTTCTTCGGCGGCAGTAGTTCCGAGCTGATCCTGGCCTGCAGAGAGAGGGTGGTCTCCTGACCAAGAAACAAGCAAGGCGTCAATATCGCCGGAACTTGGGAACGAAACGAACCAATGCATCGCCGGAGCTTGGAACTTACCGTGCTCGCGTTGCGCTGCTGCGGCGGAGCGGGGACGACCGTCGGTTTGATCACGGAAGGTTTCTTCTTGAAATCCACTTTGGCCGGCAGCCCAACAAGCTGGATAGTCCTGCGTGTACGCTGCTGTTTAAACTGTCGATCGGCCGGCAGAGTCGCCTCGGCGGGGGGCACGACGACGTCCTCGGAGCGGTTGGGTGGCCTTGGGTGCTCGATAGACCGTCTCCGCCGTGTCGCAGGCGCGCCGCTCCCTGACGGGGTCATGTCCAAACTCCGTCCAATCCCCTGCACCGATCAAGATCGACCTCGTAAGCAACCTTTCTTGGTTTCTTGGGGAAAAAAGAACCAAACGGTCGAAGATTACTCCGCCGCCCTGCCGCTGTCCCGTCGGCGAGGTCGTCCTCCGATCCTGTCGTCGTCGCGTGCGGCCTGAAGATCCCTGTACCGTCTCCGTCGCCGCTATCTCCTCTCGCGGCTCCGACGTCTCGCTCCTATCATCCCGCGGCTGCTTCTTTTCCCCCGCCATGTTCTTCTTCAGACTTGACCGGCAGAGCTTTCTTTCTCTCTCTCTCCCTCTCTCTCTCTCTCTCTCTGGGAGACGCGAGCGTGTTTTGACTGGACGCGGGGAAGAAGCTTGATTGGACGCGAGGAAGAAGAAGACGGGAAGGGGAGGGGAATTTATAGGGACGGGAACGAGGTGCCCAAACCCACCGGCCGGCACCGGAAAACAATGAGAATGACAGAGATGAAAGACGCGGCGGGAATTTGCTACTTCAACAACTGGGCCGGCGGCCCGGCCCATGCGAGAGGCATCACAACAACCAAGCGGCTTGCAGGCCCAGGATGGGTCAACTAAACTTGCTATCGTGTTTACTTATATATTCTGGCGTTTTCTCAAAAAGAACTTATATTCTGGCCATTCTACTACAAACCCTTATACTCTAGCCATGATCTCGAAACAAAAAAAGAAAAAGTCCAAAATAAACCTTGAATTTGTAGGCCAAAGCTAAATCAAATCATAAACTCTCAATCCCTGAAATCAACACATCAAACTTTGTGATCGCAATCCATTTTGAACCCTAAGAGATTTAACCAGTATTTGCTGAATTTGACCGGCCCATTAGCACAGTCTCTCGCGTTGGTATGGTTTTCTTTGTTCTTTTATGTTTTTTCCTTTGGTTTTTCCTTCGTTATACTTTTGGTTCTTTCTTGATTTTCTTCATATTGTTTCCCTTCATCATATTTTTTCTTTCACGCGGTAATATTTTTCCAAATACACGTTTTACATTTGTTAACAATGATAAACATATTATAAAACTAAACACACATTTTTTACATTATTAGACATTTTTTAAATTGTATACACTTTTTTCAAACACATATCATGTATATTCTTTTAAAGTATGACACATTTTTTACATCACGCAAACATTTCTTTACACATTTGTTCAGGTTTCCAAAAGTGCTCAAACTGTATAAAATGTGCGGACATTTCCAAAATTGTTTGTGTTTTCAATATTTGTTAAAATGTTTTCGAAGTTTGACACTTCAGCGTTTTCCAAAATACAAATAATTTACGAAATTGCAATAACATTATTTGAAAAAAATTGACACAATTTTTTAAAATCCGAATCTGCTCACATTGTATAAAATGTGCGGACATTTCCAAAACTGTTTGTGTTTTCAATATTTGTTAAAATGTTTTCGGTTTGACACTTCAGTGTTTTCCAAAATACAAATAATTTATGAAATTGCAATAACATTATTTGAAAAAAATTGACACAATTTTTTAAAATCCGAATTATTTTTCATAGCATGTGTAAACTGTTGGAATTCTGAACTTTTCTGGCAAATATGATTTTTCTAAATCACGGATAGTTTTTACAAAATGTGAATATAATTTCAAAATTCCAAACATCTTTTTGGAAACACGAAAAATAATTGAATTTGTACCAAAATAGAGAAAAAAGTATTTTTTTTAACTTCTGAACAATTTCAGAAATGCGCAAATATTTTTTGAATTTCACGAATTCTTGTTTTGGTATAATGGGCCGGCCAAAATTCTCGTCCGTGAGAGAAGCAGGTTTTCCCAGTGGGGATTGTAGTATTACTAGTGTGCCAAATAGGTGTAGGGTCTAAAATAGACCGGGATTAGAATTTTAGTGTCAATTTCTGAGATTTAAAGTTCAGGGTTTAATTTAGTTTTCGTCTACAACTTCAAGGTTTGTTTTAGACTTTTTCCAAAAAAAACTTAAATTCTAGGCGGAGCTAGACGGTGATTATTTGGGGAAGGGGAGGGCAAAACACCGAATTTCCAAAGGATAAAATGCCCAAAAAATTTAATATCGGCCCTCTAGAAAAAGTTCTTCACATAACTTGCTAAGGCTGGGAGACCATGGCACCTACGATACTGTACATAGCTGCGCAAAAGATTCTAGCCATAGATAGCTTGACGGATGCTTGGGTGGTTAGGAGGTAATAAAACGGCACAGCTAAATTCCATTCCTACTCCCTAGTCCTTGCGATAATTTGATGTGCTTCGATGGTGCGTTCAGAATTTTGAATTAGATGATAACTGGATGTGTGATCACTTCCATGTTTCCCGTTTTTCGGTTCGACTCGCGGTGGTTGGTCACTCCTCCAATGGCTCACCTGGATGGATACCGGCTCGCCTCTGGAGTGTCTTCCTTAGTTGTAGATCAAGCATCGGACGGTCCCCAGACTTTGTCGCGTTACTTTTACTCAACAGGCACCTTTCTACTTTATGTTTTAGCTTTCCGCCTGCTGCTCACTGTAATGGCTATAAGACCACGTGATCCTCTTGTTTGGAGACCATCTTGATGTAATTTGGGGTGGAACCCTAGCCGGCGGTGGCATGCTACAATATTTTTTGTCCTCTCTTGCAATACAAGCCCTTGATTGAGACGCTTTGTTGCTCCGAATGTTCATGTGTTAGTATGAAAAGTCGGTGAATTACTAGCCACATCCTCACAATTGGTATCGAGATCCGTGTGTTCCTTGGAGGCATATGGATCTAGAGTATCATTGAGGTTGGGTCCTCTTGTACAATTCCTTGATGAGCTCGAATTCTGGTGGCAACAAGAGTTCTCGTGGCGCGGTAGGAGTGGCACCAGTTCGGGTGCAATTTGTGACACAGTTTGGTTATTAAAAATCGTCCTTCAGCAGTAAAATCCCAGCCCCTATAGCCTCACTATCCATCATTTAGGGGCAAGCAAGGAAGATGGCGATGACTGGTGGTGATAGACTGGAGGATACTGGGAAGAAGACAGCAAAATTACTCCCTTCATACCCAACCGTATTGTCGATTGCTTGTAAGAGTTGCGGCAGCATAGAAGAAGATGACAAAGGTTACTAAATCAGGAGATACTCCAGATCTCGAACTTGAGTCACTGGATCTCGATGTCAAAGCCTTGAAGTGGAATTGAAACAAAGACCGGAAGGAATTTCAGGAATTTCAAGAAACGGTGAACAGGGATTTTGTGACCATGTAGAAGAACTTTGACGAGATCCCAACGAATTTCATATGCTTATTGTTAGATCCTAAGGTCCAAGAAGAAGAAGAAGTAATTGAGGAGCAGTCTGGCCAAGACATTGTTCCAAACAAAACCACTCTTATCAGTGTTGTAGCCGGTATATCCAAACAACTTCATCCACCAAACACTACCATGGAAAACAAACAACTGCAAGAGCAGGTTCATAAGTGTTATGAGACCATAAAAGGAAGGAACTCGACTTGGATGGCACCCCAAACACCTTATAGGTAACCAAACTGTGGTAACACTAAAATGAAGGTGCATAGAGCCAAGGCCCCATGGCACAAGAGTAACCATGGTATGAGGAATATGGAGGATGTAGCCCTACTACACCACTCGAAAATAGAAGAACATTGTTAACTGTAAAGCCTGCCATATTAAATATTTGTGAATTTCGGGTCTTGATGTTGATGCTTTTCGGGTCTTTATGATGACGCTTGGATATAAAACCTAGAATAGTACTTTGAATCTGCTAGAACACCATTAGAACACATAACTGAGTTAGCAATTTCCTATCTTAAAGGACCACCAGTACAATGGAGGGGCACATGATATACTACTAACAATGTTCCATGGCACATGTTCTATTCTTACTAGGTTGAGTGATTTTCCACCACATATATGTAAGAAAATGTTAGGTATTTTCACAACATGGTGCAATCTTGTACTGTTGCTGAATATATTCTCTATCAAGATTATCCCCTTATATTAGAGCCACTTGGAGTAAATGGCAGAGCTGAAAAGTTATATCACAAAATACTACAAATCTCTGTTCGGGGCATCAGATGAAGGGAATTTCACCCTTGACAAGACCCAAACAGATGATATTCCACAAGTCACGGCATAAGAGAACAATATCCTCATGGCACTTTTCTCTGAAGAGGAGGTGAGAGCTCCGGTTTTCCAAATGGAATATAACAAAGCTTCAGGCCCCGATGGCTTCCCGCCAAATTGTATCAGAGTTTCTAGGTTGCCATCAAGACTAAACTATTGGATTTGTTTAATTTTCTTCATGCCAACCAACTTGACCTATCCAAGCTTAATTTTGATGAGAAGTTTTGTTTTGAAAAATAAGGAGGTTGAGCGTATCCCGCAATATATGCTCATATGTCTCTTTAATGCCAGCTTCAAGATTTCCACTGAGTGTCTACTAATAGGCTTAACATGGTTGCTGACCATGTCGCCTGGGCATCTCAAACGGTTTTCATGCAAGGAATAAATAAATTCTATGGAGTAGTAATCCTATATGAGATTGTTCATGAGATGCATCGGAAGGACATGAGTGGAGTAGTTTTCAAGATTGACTCTGAAAATTCTTGTGAGAAGATCAAATTGTCTTTCCTTCAACAGGCCTTGAGAATGAAAGGATTATCCGATAAATGGCGTGAATGGATCAAAAAAATTGTTATTCGAGTTAGTGTGACTGTCAAGGTCAATGATGACATGGGCCATTACTTTTGGGTGAAAAAATTACTAAGTCAAGGTGACCCCATGTTTCTGTTGATAATATGCCCTAGAGGCAATAATAAATTAGTTATTATCGTATTTCCTAGTTCATGATAATTGTTTATTATCCATGCTAGAATTGTATTGATCAGAAACTTAGATACATGTGTGGATACATAGACAACACCATGTCCCTAGTGAGCCTCTACTAAACTAGCTCGTTGATCAGAGATGGTCAAGGTTTCCTGACCATGGAGATGAGTTGTCATCTGATAAAGGGATCAAATCATTAGGAGAATGATGTGATGGACAAGACCCAACCGTAAGGATAGCATATGATCGTGTTAGTTTATTGCTACTACTTTATCCAAGTCAAGTGTCTGCTCCTATGACCATGAGATCACGTAACTCCCTGACACCGTAGGAATGCGTTGTGTGTATCAAACGTCACAACATAACTGGGTGACTATAAAGGTGCTCTACGGGTATCTCCAAGGGTGTATGTTGGGTTGGCATGGATCAAGACTAGGATTTGTCACTCTATATGACGAAGAGGTATCTCTGGGCCCACTCGGTAATACAGCATCATAAGAAGCTAGAAAGCAATATGACAAAGGAGTTAGTAATGGGATCTTGTGTTACGGAATGAGTAAAGGGACTTGTTGATAATGATATTGAACTAGGCATGGAGATACCGACGATCGGATCTCGCGCAAGTAACATACCGATGGACAAAGGGAACTGAATAGGGGATTGTCTGAATCCTTGACATCGTGGTTCGACCAATAAAGATCTTCATAGAATATGTAGGAACCAATATAGGAATCTAGGTCCCACTATTGGTTATTGACCGTAGATTTTTCTCGGTCATGTTTACATAGTTCTCGAACCCGCAGGGTCTGCACACTTAACGTTCGGTGATGATATAGTATTGTTGAGTTATATATGCTGGTGACCAAAAGTTGTTCAGAGTCCCGGATGAGATCTTGGACGTCATGAGGAGCTCCGGAATGGTCCGGGGGTAAAGATTTATATATGGGAAGTCATATTTTGGCTACCAGAAAAGTTTCGAGTTTTTTCGGTATTGTACCGAGAAGGTTCTAGAAGGTTCCGGAAACTTCCAGAGGAGTCCGGAAGTCCACCAAGGGTTCCACCACGTCCCAATAGTTTGCATCTGCTAAGGGGAGGCGCCATGGCCTTATTGGTCCAGGCGCACAAATCCCTCAAGGCCCATGTGGCTTGGGAGATGTGGAAAGTCCACATGTTTATGGAAAGGGAGGGAATTGGACTAGGAGTCCAACTCCTCCCCCTTGGCTGCGCCCTAGGGCTTGGAGGGGCTGATCTCCACGCCCCTTCACCTATATATAGAGGGGAGGGGGCACCCCAAGAGCACACACGAAGCCCCTTGGCACCTCTCTCTCTCTCTCCTAAATCGTTTTCTCCTCCGTTCGCGGTTTCGGTAGTGCTAGGCGTAGCCCTGCCAAGATAGCACCACCACCGCCGCCACCACGATGTCATATCGCTAGAGAATTCATCTACTAATCCGATCTCACTCGCTGGATTGAGGAGGCAAAGACGTTATCGAGCTATACGTGTGCTGAACGCGGAGGTGTCGTCCGTTCGGTGCTAGATCAGGACGGATCGTGATTGGATCGCGGGACGGATTGCGATTTGGATCGCGAAGATGTTCGACTACATCAATCGCATTTCTTAACGCTTCCCTCTTAGCGATCTACAAGGGTATGTAGATCCACTCTCCCTCTTGTAGATATACATCTCCATAGATAGATCTTGGGTGCGCGTAGGAAATTTTTTGTTTCCAATGCAACGTTCCCCAACAGTGGCATCATGAGATAGGTCTATGCGTAGATGATATGCACGAGTAGAACACAAAAGAGTTTGTGGGCGTTGATGTTCAGATTGCTTACCTCCTTAGTCTTATCTTGATTCAGTGGTATTGTGGGATGAACTGGCCCAGACCAACTTTACTCGTCCACGTACGAGAGACCGGTTTCGTCGACTGACATGCACTTGTTGCATAAAGATGGATGATGGGTGTCTATCCCTCCCACTTTAGTTGAATCGGATTGGATAGAGGCGGTCCTTGTAGAAGGTTAAATGCAACTTGAGTATCACCGTTGTGGCTTTGTGTAGATAACAATGGTTCTTACTAGTTGCCCATAGAAGCCACATAAAACTTGCAACAAGAAAATAGAGGACGTCTAACTTGTTTTTGCAGGGTATGTTGTGATGTGATATGGCCAAGACGTGATGTGATATATGTGATGTATGAGATGATCATGTTTTATATAGATTATCATGACTTGCATGTCGATGAGTACAACAACCGGCAGGAGCCATAGGATTGTCTTTAATTAATTTGTGTCACTTGCTTTACTTTATCGCTGTTTGTTAGCAAAAGTTGTAGAAGCAATAGTTGGCGCGAAAACCTCATGGCGACACGTTGATGGAGATCAATATGATGGAGATCATGGTGACATGCCGGTGATGATGGAGATCATGCTAGTGCTTTGGATATGGAGATCAAAAGCACAAGATGATGATGGCCATATCATGTCACTTATATGATTTGCATGTGATGTTAATCTTTTTATGCATCTTATTTTGCTTAAGATGGCAGTAGCATTGTAAGATGATCCCTCACTAAAATATCAAGATAAAATTGTGTTCTCCCCAAGTGCGCACCGTTGCGAAGGATCGTCGTTTCGAAGCACCACATGATGATCGGGCGTGATAGACTTTATGTTTGCATACAATGGGTGTAAGCCAGTTTTGCACATGCAGAACACTTGGGTTAAACTTGACGAGCCTATCATGTACATACATGGCCTTGGAACACAGGAGATTGAAAGTTTGAACATGAGTCCTATAGTAGATATGATCAACATGGAGATGTTCACCATTGAAACCACCTCATCTTACGTGATGATCGGACTTGGGTCGGTGGATTTGGATCATGTCACACTTAGAAGACCTGAGGGATGTTGATTTGAGTAGGAGTTCTTTAGTAATATGATTAACTAAACTCATTATCATGAACATAGTCAAAGTTTTCTTTGGAAAATTATGTTGTAGATCAATAGCTCGCATTGTAGCTCCCCTGTGTTTTTGATACGTTCCTAGAGAAAATAGAGTTGAAAGATGATGGTAGCAATAATGCGGAATGGGTTCGTGATCTGAGGATTTTCCTCATTGCTGCATAGAAGGCTTATGTCCTTAATGCACTCAGGGAGTACTAGATTAGGGGGTCCTCGGATAGGCCGACCTATTGTTTATGGGCCGGGCTATTTGGGCTACATACCGAACACTGGAAAATTTGAAGGCCCAGTCTCCGGGATGGAAGCTTTGGGAAGCACGGCTTGCGCTCCACGTTTGATGTAGTAAATAGTCATGTTTATCTCTTCGGCATGTAACCGACCATGTGTAAACTCTAGGCATCCTCAACATCTATATAAGCCGGAGGGTTTTAGGGTATAAGGATAGAAGAACTCATCTAGGGTTAGCTATTCGATCTCGAGGTAGATCAACTCTGTGACCCCCCATATCATCAATACAATCAAGAAGGATGTAGGGTATTACCTCCATAGGAGGGCCCGAACCTGGGTAAATCTGTGTCCCCTTCGTCTCCTGTTACCATCGATTCTAGCCTCATAGTTCGGGACCCCCTGCGCAAGATTTGCTAGTTTTGACACCGACATTGGTGCTTTCATTGAGAGTTCCTCTATGAACAAGATGGAATCGACGTCTCGCCTTGTCTTCAACGAGGAGATCTGCAGCATGGAAACTTTTGTCCCCGGACAGATCTTCGCCTTCGGCAGCGTTGTGCTGCACGCTGACTCTGCTGGCCATCTAGGCCGCGTTGAGAGCTTCGCCCTGGATCAAGAGGTTAGATTTGGAAACTTAGAGTTCTCCATCGACTCTCGGGGCGACTTGCTGTTAATCAGGCTCGTAGCCCCGCCTGTATCCCCCAAGGACTCTGAGGCTTTAACCTCGAGCCCCTTCTTCGGACATGCCAATGGGGCACCCATAGCGGTAAACCGATCTCTTATCCCGGTCCAGCCATTAAGCCAGATGACCGGACACATGTTCTTTTCAAACACTACCCATGTCCAGATGACTTGGAGGTTAACTCCACAAGTTCTGAACAGTTGGATCCGATCGGGCCCTCAGTGGTTGACGAAGCCCTGGATCGGATCTCGTCGATCAATATCACCGATGATCCAGCCCCTATCTATGCTCGGTTTGGTTACGGTGCGGGACAGGACGAATTTTTTGACCCACCCACCACCCACTTGATAGCCACTGTCGAGGATTTAACCGACATGTTGGACTATGCCTTCGAGGAGGCGGAATACATGGATGAAGAGGACTGTGCCCCCACCCCCGTTAACACCGGGAGTTGGGCTTCCACTTCCACATACGACGTCTACATGGTAGATACTCCTGCCACTAATGGCAACAACACGCCTCACAACGATGGCGACAAATCGGGCGATGCGCCATCAAGGCGCCAGAAACCGCATAAGCGGTCCAAAGGAAAAAAGGGAAGAAAAGCGATTATCAACAACGGGGACAGTAATACCCCCACTGATCATGGAAATCCCGATATCCCCTAGTACCCGTTAGAGGGTCCGGAAGGGCTTGAGGAACAAAACAACCCCGATAACGTCAACGACTCCGAAGACGACAATTAACTCCCCCCCATCGAGGAGGAGGATATACCGAAAGCCGATGACTTGTACATCCCTGATAACCTCGAAGATCAGGAGGAAATCAGGTAACAGCTCATAGCAACGGCTTGTAGCCTAAGGGCTAAAGAACGGCAACTCAAAGCCAAACAAGACGACCTCAATGATCGATGGACGAAAGTCCTCTTAGCCGAGGAAGTATATGGCACCAGTCTGTAAAACTAGCCCAAAAGCTACCCTAAGAGAAGGTTGCTGCCGCATTCAATGATGAACTCACTGATACTCCGTCTCCAAACCATACTCCATACGACAAGCCGGACTGCCCCCTCGTGGTCAGGATAGGACGGCTGACGACATCAGTTATATACCAGCAGTGCCCCGAAGACGGGATAAGGAGCCATTAGAGCCCAACGACAGGTTCAACCTGCGAGATGACCTGGAGCACAAAGCAGGCCATACAAGATCCATCTATGGATCTAGAGAGTACTCTCGCGATAGACAGGGCGGATACAGACCATGGTTTGACAAAAACAACAGAGTTCGGGAATGCAGCTGGCCCCATACGAATGCCGATTACAGGCGCGACATAGCACGGGTCAGAGGCGCCGCTCACCCACTATGCTTCACAGATGAGGTAATGCGGCATCAGTTCTTCAAGGGGTTTAAATCCGTGAATATAGAACAATATGATGGGACCACTGACCCAACCGTTTGGATTGAGGACTTCCTCCTCCATATCCACATGGCGCGAGGAGACGATCTCCATGCCATCGAATATCTCGCTCTTAAGCTTAAGGGGCCATCTCGGCACTGGTTAAACAGCCTCCCCAAAAACTCCATTGGATGCTAGGAAGACCTGGAAGATGTGTTCCGCTCTAACTTCCAGGGAACCTATGTCCGCTCGCTGGACTCTTCCGATCTCAGCAACGTCGTCTAGAAGCCCGGCGAGTATGCTCCGCAATTTTGGAATCGGTTCTTGACTAAGAAGAACCAAATCGCCGACTATCCATATGCTGAGGCCATAGCCTCCTTCCGGCACAATATTTCGGACGAATGGATGGCCCACCAGGTAGGCAGGACAAACCTCGGACCATGTCCGCCCTTACCTCCCTCATGACCCGCTTTTGCGCGGGCGAAGACAATTGGCTGGCAAGACGTAGCCACAATTCCAAAGGTCCCATGGCACCTGAAGCCCGAGATGGCCACTTAAAACCAAAGCGCAATAAGGATAAGCGCCAGCACAATAATAGTGATGCCGACGACACGGCCATAAATGTCGGATTCCGCAACTCCCGACCTAGGTAGCAGAAGAAGCCTCCTAAAGGCAATTGCGACAGACCCACTCGGCTGGAGAAGATCATGGAAAGGCCTTGCCAAATCCATGGGACTTCGGAGAAGCCCGCCAACCACACACACCGCAACTGCTGGGTGTTTAAACAGTCCGACAAGATACCACCCGAGGACCAAGGCAAAAGCTCTCGCAGCGAGGACGAGGATGAGCCTCGAGGTCCAATTGGTGGCAGACAGAAGAAATTCCCTCCCGAAGTAAAAACAGTGAACATGATATACGCCACCCATATACCTAAGAAGGAAAGGAAGCGCGCCCTTCGGGAGGTCTACGCTGTGGAACTCGTAGCCCCGAAGTACAACCCATGGTCGGCATACCCGATCACCTTTGACCGGCGCGATCACCCGACCAGTATCCATCATGGGGGTTCGGCGGCCCTAATCCTAGACCCCATTATAGATGGGTATCAACTCACAAAAGTCTTAACGGACGGAGGAAGTAGCCTCAATCTAATTTACTCATATACGATGAAAAATATGGGCATAGATCCGACAAGGATCAAACCCAGCAGCACTACCTTCAAAGGAGTGATCCCAGGCGTTGAGGCCCGATGTACGGGTTCTTTAACTCTGGAAGTTGTGTTCGGCTCGCCCGATAGCTTTCGTAGCAAAGACTTCATCTTCGACATTGTGCCCTTCCGCAGCGGCTATCACGCGCTACTTGGTTGGACAGCGTTCTCTCATTCCAATGCGGTCCCACATTACGCATACCTCAAGCTCAAGATGACGGGCCCCAAGGGGATCATTACCGTAAACGGCAATACAGAGTGCTCCCTTAGGACTGAGGAACATGCATTGGCCCTAGCGGCCTAATTCAGCTACAAAGAAGATCGGCAAGTTCCGACATCCGCCGTAAAGGCACACAAGGCTGAGAAGTGAGTTTGGCTTCAGACCAAAAACTCAGATCCTTCCTCCTCCCCTTTATAGGGACTCACCCCCCACCGCACAACCTTAAGACCGGAAAAGTACGTGCCGAGGAGGCACAACTTTGCACTTAAGATCCCATGGGTAACGGTGGGGAACTAAAGATGGGTTTTTGGCTGGCCCGAACCTCTACCATCGGCACGTCTTCGGACAAAATGTAGGCACTTCTCAAAAAGCCTGCCTATGGCGTGAAGCTCACTTACAATTCGGCGGCCTCTCAAGACTTTATTTGCAGAATCCGTCCGCTGAACACTAACACCCATCAAGGTGCATCTAAGAGCAGGAGTCAACTAGCAATGGGGCATATCAAGGACGTCAGGTTATCAATTGAAGACCCCTGGTACAACAACTCATGTATATTTTTATTTCTTTCACATACTTGTAAACAGTTGCTTTGACAATTCGAGCTATAAGAGTTGTTGAGAAAATGCAAAATTGCGTGGCACAAGTTTGCCCCATTTGTCCTTTTTTTAGCGCATATTTTTCTCCTCTCTCCCTCTTCTCATGGACCTGTTCGGTATGATGCGAGGTACCGACTAACAGATGAGGGGCACGAGTTCAAACATAAATCGCCTTATCTGTCATGTGTTCGGCGTCTTGGCGGTCACTTTATATGCATCGGTTCCGAACTATGTCTTTGGTCAATAAGTCGGGTTGCCCAGATCCTGTGCTTGCCCCTTTACATTCCGCTCGTTTGGCTAAAAGGGAAAAGGGAGCACCCCTACGATTGTGCTTCCGGATAGTCTGGTCAAGCACCTCAGGGGAGAAAGCAGAAAACAGACTGTCATGGTATGCGCGATCCGGTCTATGAACCCCGAGCTGGAAGTATTATACTTCATTCCTCGTAAGCGGTTATTCCATGTTATATGAGGAACTTGCCCTTTGCGCAAACATTGTGATACCGGCTTTGGCCGCGGTTCGTCCAAACATCACAACATTTCGGTAGCTAATCTTACGCTTCTTGTAGTCCTTTTCGCGCCCCTATGGCTAAGTGAAAGAAGTAAAGCACTATAGTCTGATTGCCTAGTCTGCCGCACTGTACCACCTTCGGGTTCCGATAATTCAGCTAAGGGACATAGTGCATTGGCATTGACACCCCATGTAGTATCTACATGGGGGCTGAAGCTGACGACTCACATCTTTCAGTATTAAACAACCACATAGGAGTTATAAAGGAATGCAAAACCATATAAGAGCAAATACTAATATCATTAAAAGTTTGGGAAAGTCTTCAGACGCGTTACAACTCATTCAAACATTTTATCACCCGAACACTATGACGCTATCACCCGAATACTCTCCATCACTCCATCGAAGTATAGCTCGGGGAGTCGATGCTCCTTCCTGGGAGGCAGTGGGTCGGTGGCTACCTTCATCGGATTTAGCCCTGGCCAGTGCACCTTGGCCTTGGAAAGGGCCATCCGGACTCCTTCGATACAGGAGGAGCGCTTGACGGTGTCGAGGCGGGGCGAAGCAGCAATCAACCTCTGCACCAGGCCGAAGTAGCTGCCTGGCAGCGGCTCGCCGGGCCATAAGCGGATGCAAAGGTCCTTCATGGCCGACTCCGTGACGGGGTTATTACCCCTGGGTAGGCCAAAGCAACGGGGTTCTCCTCCACGCTTTGAAGAAAAAGTACGCGACCGGCTGGCCCCGGCCGGCTTGAGCACAGCCGGTAGGAGCGATCACCGGCTGGCTCGGGGACGGCTGGTCAAGGTGCCGGCTCGGCCCCCGGCCGGCTAGGCGTGACCGGCTGCCTTCGGGCCGCCTCCTCCGCTGACCCTGGGGTGAACAAGCAACGTCTCGTCCCTCTACGTGCGGGTACGGCAACACAACATGACCGCCACGACAGACGCCATGGTAGCCATAGTGGCTGCTGACGCACAGGTGCGCATGTCTACAGTTCGGCCGTCCAGGCCGCTGACCTTGGCGACCGCAACCAGGTGGGGAAACAGTGCCGGCACGCCCCTGACCACTCGATTACCTACCCTAGCATGGCTACAGTGCAGCCTGCCATACCGAACACTTCGGCCGGCTGGCACTAGACGACGCCACTCGGGCGGCCCGTGTCGTAGTAGGTGGGCGGGGGGCAATCACGGAGCCGGCTGGCGGGCCCCAACGGATAATGGGACCGCGCAACCGGTGGACCCTACGGGCGACAAGACGGCTCGAGGGGTGGGACCCCCTGGTCAGCCGGAGAGGCTGGCAGCCAGGTCCCTCACTTATGTACCTCAGGAATATTGCAAGCCGGGGGGTTGGACTATAAAACCCCCTAGCCCCCCATGCAACGGGACGACAAGTCTCACCCACACACATCTACGGGACATCTCCCTCACACTCACACTTGATAGCAGAGGAAGGTGAGTCGGCTGCTCCCTCTTCCTCCTCTAGACACAGCTCTAGGAGCAACCTTGTAAACATACCCATCCATTGAACTAGACCAAGAAGGACTAGGGGTGTTACCTCCCACGGAGGGCTGTGAACCTGGGTACATCGTGTGCAACCATCGCTTGTACCTAATCTCGCACCAGGAGCCCGTCAGCATCCTCCGGCCCCAACCACCTTCGATAAGCCTACCCATGGCATCTGTCATGAGAAAACGACGACAGTTGGCACCCATCGTGGGGCCCTACACGGAACCGACCAGATTCATGCTCCGGGCAGGACCCCTCGCCATTCCCCGATGTCGCAGCACGACCAGGCGAAACTGCGGGCTCGTGGGGCTTGCTCCGGGATGCCCTACGGGCAGCTCCGTCGGCCTCGTGCTCGACATCGATGCGCTCATCGAGCGCTTTGGCAGGCTAAGCCTTGTCGAAGCTCCGGCCGCCGACGAGTACCCTAGCCAGGTGCTCGTCTGCACCGATCCTCCCATGGCTGTGGGCACACTCGCTGCGACCTAGTCCAGCGGCTCCTACGATCGCATGGGAGCAATGGCCATCATCTCCTCCACCTCTTCCGGACGTGCGTGGGCCGAGGCCGACGCCGCCATGGCCCGCGTCGGCACCTCCGACCCGCTCGGTGCGGCCCTACGGGGCTTGAGCACTCCTATTGCCCCGACGGCAAACCGCGACGCTGCCACGGCCGAGCTCGAGGTGGCTCACCATCTCCTATTCGAGGACGCCAGCGCCCTCGTGGCCACGCGGCGCTGCATGGAGGCCGCTTAGTAGGAATATGCCTCCGCCTACGGTCTCACCCCGGCTGGCACCGAGCCCAGCCGGTGTAGGGCTGTGCGCGACCGCGGTCGCGTGGTCGCCGAAAACTTGGACGGCAACATGCCCGTCTATGACACCCCCGCAGCCAACCTATGGGATGCCAAGGTAGCCTACGAGGATTTGGCTACCTTGGAGGGCGTAGAACGTGCCGCCCGCGAGCGGCACATCAAGGACCTCATCAACGCCGCCGACGCACGGCAACACTTGCTCGCAGCAGGCAGTGCCGCCTCTGAAGGCCCTCGGCTCGAGCGCGAGGGCACGGGGACTGCTGGCCGTCAGCCGGCTCAGCACTCATGTTCCCTCATGCCTCCGGCCGCAGGGTCGGTGTGAGAAACCCCCGGCCCTATCAGCTACCGGGGAATGAGCAGTCGGCTGTAAACAGCCAGCACACCAATGACTCCCCTCGCAGTAGCCGCCACCACGAGGCGCCGGCAGCCGGCGCAGCCACGGGCATACACCACCCCCGCGGCACGTGCCGGAACGGTCAGTTCTGCCCATCATCCATCCCGAGCTCTCGGCTCAGCTCGGACCACGCGTCCCCCACAACAAGAATGATGCCCTCTTCGCATCGACCGCTCGCGCAGTCGGCCCTCCTCGAGGAGGAGGGCTCGATTGTCCCGGCGTGTTAAGACCCTCAGATCCGCAACGAGTCGTTCCCAACTGGCTTCACGCCCCCCCGACACACCCCGAAGTACAACGGGGCCGCCAAGCCCGAAGAATGGCTGATCGACTACACCACTGCGGTCGGCATTGCCAGGGGGAACAAACGCGTAGCCGTTTTCTATGCTCCCTTCATGTTGATTGGCTCGGCCTGCACCTGGCTCAACAGCCTGGCAGCTGGCAGCATCAACACTTGGACGGACTTCGAGGAAGCCTTCGTCCGCAACTTAACACCTACAAGTGGCCTGGCCGCCCCCGTGAACTAGCCATGTGCGTTCAGGGGCCGGACGAGTCCCTCCATGACTACCTCAGCCGATGGACCGAGCTCCACAACTCCTGTGAGGGTGTGCATGAGGTACAAGCCATACATTACTTCATCGAAGGCTGTTGTGGCGGCCAGCCAGCTACGCTCGCCAAGCTCATGACCAAGGCGGACAAGTACACCATGGCTGACTCTGCCATTCGGGTCAAGATGACCCCGCCCGCCAAGGCGGCACCGACACTGACGGCATCCCGATCAGCTACCGACAATCGGCTGCCACAGAACAACAAGCGCAAGAACGACCAACCGGACTCCCGCTACGGGAGCCGGCAGGTCACCACCATCGAGGAACAGGAGTCGGCTGCCCAGTCCTCTAGCCAGCGCCAGCGCATTGGCAAGGCTGCCTAGCAGCCGAAGCTCACCTTTGAGCAGATGCTCGACCTCCCCTGCAAGAACCACTTTGGGGCCAAGCCCTCTACGCACACGCTCTGGCAGTGCATCTTCTCACAGCGATTGGCCTGGGGTGACGGCCTTCCGGCTCCTCCCATGTCGCCTGCCCGCGCGCCGACCCTGGCCCCAGCTGTCGCCCCGGCGCCGGCTCTGGCTCTGGCTCTGGCCCGAAACGATGGTCGCCTGCACGACCAGTTCCCCAACCAGGATGGTTGCTATGTCATCTTCACCAGTGAAGAGACGAGCAAACATGCTCAACATCGGCTCCATCATGAGGTGAACGCCACCATGCCGGCAACTCCCCAGTTCATGCACTGGTCGGAGAAGCCGGTCACCTAGAACCAGACAGACCACCCCGCCGTGATGTCGAGTCCCGACAGCTACGCCCTGGTCCTCGACCCCACCATCGCCAGCAAGAAGCGCACATGCCGCTTCCCACGGGTGCTGATAGATGGTGGCAGCAGCATCAACATCCTTTACCTCGACACTATGTGCAAGCTGGGGCTGAAAACGGAAGACCTGTAGGCAAGCTGGACGGTTTCCATGGCATCGTGCCTCGAAAGTCCTGCTCCCCTGTCGGCAAGATCACACTTGACGTCTTTTTCGGTGGCCCCAGCCACTTCTGCCGTGAGATGGTGCTGATCGAGGTAGTGGACCTCGCGAGTCCCTATCACGCGCTGTTGGGCCGGCCGGCCCTCGTCAAGTTCATGGCGGTCCCACATTACGCCTACCTCAAGCTCAAGATGCCGGGCCCCAAGGGAATCATCACCATCACGGGTGACTACAAGATGTTGATCGAGTGCACTGGAGACAGCAGTCGGCTGGCTGAGGCCCTGAAGATAGCCAAGGAAAAGCGACAGCTCGACCGGCTCGTGGCCCTTGCTACCAGCCAGCCGGCCGTGCCGGCTCCTCCCTCGCAGTCCGTCGGCGAGGCCTCCTTCCAGCTATCCAAGGACACCAAGCAAATCCCGCTCGACCTGTCCAACCCCGCTTAGTGCGTCACCATCGGCTCCCGCCTCGACAACAAATAGGAAGGCGAGCTCATCGACTTCCTCCATGAGAATCAGGACATCTTTGCATGGTCCCCCAAGGACATGTCGGGTGTTCCGAGGAAGTTCGCCGAGCACAAACTACATGTCCGACCAGACGTCAAACCGGTCAAGCAACCCCTACGCCGTTTCTCTGAGGAGAAGTGGTGTACTATAGGAGAAGAGATCGCCTGACTGCTCGCAGCTGGCTTCATCGTGGAAGTTTTCCACCCGGACTGGCTGGCCAACTCAGTCCTGGTGCTGAAGAAGAACAAGACCTGGCGCATGTGCATCGACTACACTAGCCTGAACAAGGCATGCCCCAAGGACCCATTCGCCCTGCCGCTGATCGATCAAGTCATTGACTCCATGGCCGGCTATGACTTGCTGTCCTTCCTAGACGCCTACTCCGGCTACCACCAGATCAAGCTGGATCCGAAGGACCGGCTCAAGACCTCCTTCATCACGTCCTTCGGGGCCTACTGCTATATCACCATGTCCTTCGGCCTGAAGAACGTAGGCTCCACCTTCCAGCGGTGCATGCAGAAGTGCCTCCTGCCTCAGATAGGCAGGAACGTCCACGTCTATGTTGACGACATCATCGTCAAAACCAAGAAGCACTTCAGCCTTCTCTACAATCTCCGGGAGACCTTCACGGACCTGCGCAAGTACAAGATCAAGCTCAACCTGGAGAAGTGTGTCTTTGGCATCCCAGTCGACCAGCTCCTGGGGTTCTTCGTGTCAGCTTGTGGCATCGAAGCTAACCTAGAGAAGATCAGCGCGATCAAGCGCATGCCCAAGCCGACCCGGCTCCGTGACGTCTAGAAGTTCACTAGCTGCCTTGCCTCGCTCAGCCGTTTCATCAGCCGGTTGGGGGAGAAAGCCTTTCCCCTCTATGGGCTCCTTCGCAAGACGGCTCTGATCGAGCCGGGTCACACAAAGAAGCCGGGCATGTTCGATTGGCCCGACGAGGCGGACGAGGCCTTCTGTGGCCTCAAGGAAGCTCTCACCCGCGCGCCCATCCTGACCGCGTCGGCTGAGAAGGAACCCTTGCTCGCCTACATCACGGCGACCGCTCACGTCATCAGTGTCGTCCTGGTGGTCGAGCGGCCGGAGGAGGGAAATCCTTGCCGGTCCAGCGCCCCGTCTACTACCTCAGCGAGGTCCTCTCCGCCTCCAAGCAGAACTACCCCCACTACCAGAAGATGTGCTATGGAATATACTTCACCGCCAAGAAGGTCAAGCAGTACTTCCAGGAGCACACCATCACCTTGGTGAGGAAGGCCCCGCTCGGTGAGATCATGGGCGGCCGAGACTCCACCGGCCGGATCCCCAAATGGGTCATCGCCCTTGCCGACCACGAGATCCGGTACAAACCTCGTACCGCCATCAAGTCGCAGCCGTTAGACGACTTCCTCATCGACTGGGCGGAGACCGAGTTCGTGCCTCGTCCCCCAGACTCCATGCATTGGCGCATGCATTTCGACGGCTCAAAAATGAGGACCGACCTTGGTGCCGGCATAGTCCTCTCCTCCCCAAAAGGTGACCAGCTCAAGTATGCCCTCTAGATCCACTTCGCCGCCTCCAACAACGTGGATGAGTACGAGGCCATCGTCCACGGCCTCCGTCTCGCTAAGGAGATCGGCATCAGGCGCATCCTATGTTTTGGCGACTCCGACCTGGTGGTACAACGGGTCTCTAGCGAATGGGATGCCAGGGACGCCAACATGGCCAGCTACCGCTTCCTCGTATAGCAACTCACCGACTACTTTGAGGGCTGTGAGTTTCACCACGTCCCGCGGGCGAACAATGAGGCGGCCGATGCGCTGACAAAAATCGGTTCCACCCGGCAGGCCATCCCAGCCGGCGTCTCCCTCGAGCGGCTGCTCAAACCATCGATCAAGCCTGCCCCTGAATCGCAATCCATCTTCATGTTGACAGACGATGTCGGCCCATCGGCGGCTCCAGCTGCCCCCTCGGCATCTTCGCCACCGGCTCCATCAACCTCGGTTGCCTTGCTGGCACCAGTTGAGCCGGCTGCATCCTAGGCAGTCGGCTTCGACGCCATGGCTGTCATGATGACAGTCAACGCCCCTCCGTCCGTCCTTGACCCGGGGCTGACGAATTGGCCTCAGGGGCTGGCGAGCCGGTCCCGGGGGTTGGCAAGCCAGTCCCGTGGACTGATCATCCAGGCCCGAGGGCCCCCGAGCCGGCCCCCGTCTCAGCTCCCTCATGGGCCCAGCCCATCCTGGCATTCCTCCTATGTGGCGAGCTCCCCCTGGACAAGGCCACGGCAAGACAAATTCAGTGTCGGGCCTCGGCCTACAGCATCATGAGCCGTGAGCTCATCCACCGCAACACCACCAGCATCTTCCAACCGTGCGTCCAGCCGGAGAAGGGGAAGGAGATTCTCCTCGACATCCACCAGGGCGAGTGCGGGCACCATGCTGCCTCCAAGACCCTGGTGGCCAAAGCCTTTCGCCACGGTTTCTACTGGTCGACTGCCTAGGAAGTGGCCAAGAAGTTGGTCAACGAGTGCGAGGGCTGCCAGCGCTTCAGCACGCAGAGCCACCTACCGGCTTCGGCCCTCCAGACAATCCCCCTCTCATGACCCTTTGCCATCTGGGGGCTGGACATGGTGGGTCTCTTCAAGACCGCACGTGGTGGCATGACACACTTTCTGGTGCTTGTCGACAAATTCACCAAGTGGATCGAGGCTCGTCCAATAAAGAAGCTGGACGGCCCCACGGCCGTCCGGTTCATCGACGACATCACGGTTCGCTATGGCGTTCCCCATAGCATCATCACCGAAAATGGCACAAACTTCGCCAAGGGCGCGCTCGCGCGTTTCTGCTCCAAGCAGGGCATCCGGCTCGACCTAGCGTCCGTCGCTCATCCATAGTCGAACGGCCAGGTCGAGAGGGCAAACGGCCTAATCCTATACGGCATCAAGCCCCGACTCGTAACGCCGCTGGTGAGGTCAGCCGGCTGTTGGGTCGGCGAGCTGTCGACTGTTCTTTGGAGCCTCAGGACCACCCCTAACCGATCAACCATCTACACGGCCTTCTTCCTTGTGTATAGGTCCGAGGCGATCATCCCCAACGATATCGAGTTCGACTTGCCTTGGGTCGCCCTATACATAGAGAAGGACGCAAAGGAGGCAAGATAAGTCGGCGTCGACCTACTGGAAGAAGCCCGCGAATTGGCCTTGAGCCGGACAGCCATCTACCAGGAGAAGCTCCGGTACTACCACAGCAAGCGGATCCGGCCACTCTCCTTCCGCGAAGGGGACCTGGTGCTCAGACGGATCCAACGGATAGTCGGACAACACAAGTTGTCCTCCCCATGGGAGGACCCATTCATCGTCAGTAAGGCGCTGCACAACAACGCGTACTACCTAATAGACGCCCAGAAGTCACAGAAGCGCAAAAGAGACGCCTCCGGCGAGGAGACCGAGCACCCATGGAACGCGGTGCTCCTCCGTCCGTTTTACTACTGAAAAGACCAGTGTATGTATGTATGTATCCCTCCCCTTTTGGGCTTATGAATGCGATGGGTGCCCCAGGCCAGCTCTTGGGGCACGTCCTTTTCGTTTCCCTCAAAGGTCTCCTCCCTCACCGGCTCCCCGACATGGCTCCCGGGCCCGGGGGCTCTCCGTTTGGTCCTAGGACGCCTCTCCCAAAATCGACCAAGTAGTGTGAGCTGAGCAAGACCTCCCACCCCTTCCAGCTACAGATCGGCTCCCGGTTGTCTAGTTGACGGGGCCTCGGGGCGGCAAAACATAGCGCACATGAAAATCCAATTGCAAAGGGGTTGCCGGCTAGGTCCAGCCGTACCACCGCCTCGCCTCTGCCACTCAACTTACCCAAAAAAGCTCTCGTGATTCCTAAGTTCATAACCGGCTCCCTCGAGGCGGACACCCCAACCCATCTACAGACCGGCTCCCGGCTATCGGGCTGGTGGGGACGAAACCAAAGGGGAAAAGGGACCGAGCAGACGGAACCAAAGGGGCAAAAGGGGTAAGGACGAGCATGCACGCATGATAGGCAAACACATAAACATTCAGCACACGAATTTAAGATAAAAGAGGCCCACTGCTATCACAGTTCATTACATTACACCCCCAGTGGGTGGACTTAAGTCTAACATGCAGGAAAGTTAACAAAGGAAAAGATAAGACGCCCAGGGGCTTAGGCCACTGACGCATCTCCAGCCGGCGCATCGCTGGGCGGCTCGACTCTCGTCCCGGAGGTGGTCGCGGCCTTCGGTTCGGCTTCCTTGGCCTTCGAGGCAGCCTTTGCGGTCCCAACCATCTCGGCCCTGGAGTCGGTACTCTCATCGGCGACCTCCTCGTTCTCTAGACCTTGGGGGATGCTTAAGGAGTCTTCGGCTGCCGGCTCACCGTCCTCGCCAAGGGCCAGCAGGAGCTCATCCGGGTCGACGTACGACGCGAGCTCGTTGGCCTGGCGGACAAGGACCGGTTCACGGGCCGCCCGCTCCTCGACCAGCACGTCTCGAATAGTGGCCAGCCGGTCCAAGTCCATGTCGTGGTACCGCGAGGTGACGAACTAGAGCGCCATCTGCGCGCCGGCTCAGCCACTGACGCCTTCCAGACCTCGAGCTGGGCCATGGCATGCTCCAGCCACAAGGCCACGCGGTTCTCCAGAGCCCCTCCACGGCCCGTCCACAGGGCGGCGATGACCTCCTTGTTGGCTGTCTTCAGCCGCTCCACGCTTCGCTCGAGGCGGATCAGCCGGTTTTCTATGGCGAGCCCAAGCTCCGCCATACTACACGCAACATCCTTCTCGATAGAGCGCCCGAGCGCCCGGAGATACTCCCGGTGCTCTTCGACGTCACGCTTCGCGTGGCACTGGGTTTCCGGGAAGCACCCTAAAGAAATGGAAGATTGAGAAGAAAGTGGCCCAAAGGCAAGAAAAAAGGCAACTAGCTAAAAAAGAAAATTGGACACTCACGCTCGAGGGAGTCGTCCATCTCGATGGCAAAGTGGAGTGAGGAGTCCAGCGCCGCCTCCGCCTCGGCAAGAGCCTCCCTGCGCTCCTCGAGCGTCCTCTCGAGGCAGGTCACCTCGTTTCGGAGGGTGGCGGTGCGCTGGGCGGCGTCAGCCGCCTCCTTGACGGCCTTCTCCTTGGTCGTCACCTCCCGCGCCACATCGGCCTTCAGGCGGTCCTGGGCCGCCTGCCCGTCCACCAGCAGGGTGGCCAACCGGTCCTTCACCTGGGTGACCGCCTGGACGTTGTGCGCCAGCTGGTCCTGCTCGGAGAACACCGCGACCTTCTCCGCCCGGAGGGTGGTTAGCTCCCCTGCGAAGTAAAAACTGGCATCAGCTAGGCACTCAAGACCCTTCTCGGCTGCCAGGCAGCCGGCTGGTGGCTCCCTGGGGCTACGCCCCCCTCCCCACAAGACCAATCGTACCTTGCACCCACGCCAGCTCCTCCTCCAGCCAATAGAAGCCATGCTTGCCGCGGTCGTGGACGGAGACCGCCTCCTCAAACAGCTTCTACCGCTGGGAGTTCCCCTCCTACCACATGAAGCCAAAATCAAAAGACGCACAAGGAGATCCGGCCCGGATGCACGTCAGCCGGTCAGTCAGCCCGCATCTCGGGGGCTACACCCAGTGGGTGCGCTTGCATGCCCCCATTGAAATTTTTAACAAGGACAACAATACTTACCTCCGCGCGCCGCAGGGTGGTGTCAGCCGCCTCTGCGAACCGGGCCAGCTCCTGGCGGCACCGATCCAGGACGCTCTGCAACTCCCCAAACGCGGGGACCAGGCCACCTGCCGGGGGAGACAGAAGGGCTGGGATGCGCGCCAGAGCTTCCCAGTCTCGGATCACATCCTGCATGGACCTCCGGGCCCGGCTGCCGTCGCCACCCGTCCTGACGCTCGCCACGGTGTCGGCCGCCGGGGGAAGGTTGATGACAGCGAGGGCATAGGAATCGGTCCCTAGTCGCCCCTCGCTCGCCGCTCGTGCTGCCTCCTCGTCCTGCCGATCCGATGCGGCGACCGCGACGGATGGCGTCTCTGTCTCCATGGCCGCCGGAGCCTCCGACGCGTCAACCCGGGCCGGCTCGGCCGCGGGTGGCGTCACGTCTGGCACCTCCGGCTGGGCCGCCTCGAGGACCGGCTTCATAGCCGCCACCCCCGATCGGGCCGTCTCCTCCACAGGTCGAGGCGCAGCCGGCTCTGTAGCCGCCCCTCACAGCTCGCTCGACGAGGGCCTCAACAGATGGGTGGATTCCACCGCCGAGTCGGACGCCCGTGCGGGGTCCGTGGACCTCCTCCGCCTCCCGCCGCTCGAAGTCCTGGAATGCGAGGCCTCGCCTCGTGCTCCGGACTTCGAGGCTCGTAGCTCCACGAGCCTCCTCTTCTCCTGTCGGTGCATGGCCGCGTGCTCACGAGCCAGCCGGCTGGCGGCGTCCGTCGGGTCAACCGCCGACTCCACTTCATGGAGCTCGATGGGGTCCCTAAGACACATAAAGGTCAAAAACCCACCGGCCTGTGACTCGGAAAGGAACACACGTAGAAAAGGAAGGCACTTACCTGGTGACAACGGGCAGAGCCCGCTTGGCACGCACCGACGGCTTCCACGCGGCAACTTTCACCCGCTTATGGGCAAGCGGTCGGGCTGCCGGCTCCTCCGGAGCCAACCTCTTCACCGAGCCGGCCGCTCCTCACTCCGCCCGCGTCGGCCCTGCTGAACTGAGGGGGGAGGCGCGTTCAGGATCATCACATCATCATCGTCATCTTCATCGGTCCAGTCCCTGATCGTGGGACCAGTAGGGTACTCACCGGCTCCGTTGGGCTTTCCGGCTCCGCTGGGCCCGCCGGCTCCCTAGTCAGCCGGCTCCTCGACCCCTCTCGAGGAGTCAACACCCTCTTCAGGCGGGCCTCCCTGCTCGTAGTCTTCAGAGTCGGAGTGGTCGCGCTCCGCCTCGAAGATGTGGGGGTGTGGGCCATCCGGCGTGTTCTATCGCACAAGCAACTGCGGTCAACACGGAGGAGTAAGGTCTGATGCCGGCTGCCAGCTGGGAAGATTCAAACGAAAAGGGCCGCCTCGACAAAATGTACCAGGGGAGGTCAGTTGAGGCGGTCGTACGGCTCCTTGCCGAAGGTCCATGACGCCGGTGCCAGCTTGAACGTCGTGATGGCATTCACCCGCTTCGCCACATGAGACGGCGTTAGGCCGACGGTCGTCAGCCGGCAGGGGTCCCGGCGGCCGGACATGTCGCAGATCCGGTGCGGCCTCATCTGGAGATGAAGGTCGCCTCCAGATCGGAGGCGACCAGCCCCTCCTCAGTCCTCAGCTGCACGAGCTGGTCGAGCTCCGCAAGAGCCACTCCATGCGGGGCGGCTCCCGACCAGTTGACTCTGGAGGAGTGCGTGTCGATGAAGGCCGGCAGCCGGATGTAGTCCCTCCGCGGGTCGGCGTTCTTCACGTAGAGGAATGTCCGGTGCCATCCCTTGACGGAGTCGATGAGGGAGAAGTGTGGGAAGCACGTGCCGCGGCAGCACACCGCCGCGCCCCCGCAGGCGTTGCTCTTCAAAGCCTTGAGGTAGAAGAGGGGGTTGAAGAACTCGAGGAAGGGAAGAATCCCCAAGTACCCCTCACACAATGTCATGAAGCCGGCAAGGTAGAGGGTGGCGTTGGGGCCGAGATGGTGCAGCTCGAGGTCGAACGTATCCATCATCAGACGAAAAAAATGGCTCACCGGGAGCCTGAAGCCGCGGGAGAAGTGCCAAGCGAAGACGACGAACTCCCCTGGCTGCGGTGCGGGCACCACCTCGTCGCCCGGTGCACGGGCAATCATGCACTCCGCCGGTGGTAGCATGCGTGCACGGTGGAGATCCGCGATGGTGCCCTTGGTGACCACGGATCCGGCCCAGCTTCCTCCATGCCCTTTAGCCATTGCAATGGCAGGACGGCGTGTGAGCGCAATTGCATGCGAGTGGAGCAGCGGCGCGCGAGGGAGCGAAGAAGACGAAGAGGAGAGGAAACAAGGGGGAAAGTGGGGTGCAGGTGCTTCCGCCCTCTGCCCTTCCTCCCCTTTTAAATTGGGAGGCCACAACCGGGGGACATGGGGATTAATTGGTGCCCTCCTCGACCATAGAGCGGATGCGCTTCTGCAGGTCGCTCACCTCTTTGCCCGGTCCCCAGACAAGGCCCTTTTCGAGCCCAGAAGCCAGCCTAGTGGGGGGCCCGGATCTGAATGCAGCAGCGGGATACCGACCTTCTTTTTGTGGTTCAGTGACGTAGAACCACTACTTCTGCCACCCCTTGATGCTGTCAATAAGGGTGCCCGACGGCCACCCGACGAGGGTGAGCTTGCCAATGACGGGCCCACCACAATCTGCGTGCTTGCCGCTGATGCACTTGGGTTTGATGTTGAACACCTGAAACCAGAGCCCGGATTGTGGCTCGCTGCGCAGGAAGGCCTCGCAAATGAGGATGAACACCGAGATGTGCATGATGGAGTTCGTTGGGAGGTCATGGAAGTCGAGGCCGTAGAAAAACATCAGCCCCCTGACAAAGGGGTGGAGGGGAAAGCTCAGCCCCCTGATGAAGTGGGGGAGGAACACCACCCTTTCGCTTGGCTTGGGGGTGGGGATCACTTGGCCCTCCTCCGCCGCGCGGTGAGGGATGTCGGTAGAGAGGTAGCCGGCTTTCTTGAGGTTGAGAATGTCCCGGACGGTGACCGTGGAAGCTTCCCATTGGCTGTTGGAGCCCGCCATTGATGAGCTCGAGGCTGGGGGTGAAAAGACCTAGATTTGAGCTTCAGAGGCGCAGAGGAATGGTAGGCGGAGAAATCAAATGGAGAGCGTGAATAGCCTTCGGGGTTTTCCTCCTCTTATTATGAGGGCTATCGATTTGGACTCCCCTTGCTGCGCCGTGAATCCCTCCACTTCTCGAGACATGCGAGCCGTTGCGTGTGCATGATTAAGTATATCCCGTATAAAACGGGACACGATCGGTATATTAGTAGATCGTGATGATTAAAACAGCCTCGAACCGCAAATCGAATCTATGCAACTGGCCTAGCGGTCGTGATGGGCCATGGCCTTTCATCAGAGAGGTAGTCAGAGGAACGTTGTTTACCCCCTAACATTTGGCCTTCAAAACCAACTAATTTGCAGTGTCTGGACATGCCACTATGCGGAAAACTACTTACCATCAGAGGCCGAACGATGGTTCAGCGGGAAGGAACTCACCTCGCAAGCCGAAGACTCTGTTCACGAAGCAATTGGAGTTGAAGACCCTTGGCGTTGGAGGCAAGTTCGGGGGCTACTGAGGGAGTCCCGGATTAGGGGGTCCTCGGATAAGCCGACATATTGTTTATGAGCTGGGCTATATGGGCTACTTATCGAACACTAGAAAATTTGAAGGCCTAGTCTCCAGGATGGAAGCTTTGGGAAGCACGGCTTGCGCTCCACGTTTGATGTAGTAAATAGGCATGTTTATCTCTTCGGCATGTAACCGACCATGTGTAAACCCTAGGCATCCTCGGCATCTATATAAGCTGGAGGGTTATAGGGTATAAGGGCAGAACAACTCATCTAGGGCTAGCTATTTGATCTCGATAGATCAACTCTGTAACCCCCCATATCATCAATGCAATCAAGCAGGACGTAGGGTATTACCTCCATAGGAGGGCCCGAACATGGGTAAATTTGTGTCCCCTTCATCTCCGGTTACCGTCGATTCTATCCTCACAGTTCGGGACCCCCTACCCAAGATCCGTCGATTTTGACACCAACATGCACCGCTCGGTGCGCCACCCCCTCTAGCGTTTTCTGTTCAGTGCGTCATGCTTTATGGTTTAGAACTGAGGCTCCAAGGACGTTTTGGACGTCATGGAGCATACGAGATGTTCCAAGAGTTGAAATTGGGATTTTAGACTCGTGCCCATGTTGAGAGGTATGAGACCTCCAATAAGATTCTTTGCCAGCAAGATGGAGAATAGCTCAATCGATGAGCGTGTGCTCAGATTGTCTGGGTGCTACAATCGCTTAAATCAAGTGGGAGTTGATCTTCTAGATACGATAGTGATTGATATAGTTCTCCAAGTCACTGTCACGATGCTACTAGAGCTTCGTCATGAACTATAAACATGCCACGGATGGAAAAGATGATCCCAGAGCTATTTTCGATGTTTGACACCGTGAAGGTAGAAATCAAGAAAGAGCATCAAATGTTGATGGTTAGTAAAACCACTAGTATAGAGAAGGGAAAGGGCAAAAAACGGAAACTTCATGAATGGCAAGCCAGTTGCTGCTTTAGTGAAGAAACCCGAGGTTAAACCCAAACCCAAGACTAAGTGCTTCTATTATAAGGGGAACGATCACTGATAGTGGAACTACCCCAAATACTTGGTAGATAAGAAGGATGACAGTGCCAACAAAAGTATATTAGATATACGTGTTATTGATGTGTACATTACTAGTACTCCTAGTAGCACCTGGGCATTAGATACCGGTTCAGTTGCTAATGTTAGTAACTCGAAATAAAAGCTACGGAATAAACGAAGACTAGCTAAGGGCGAGGTGACGATGTGTGTTGGAAGTGTTTCCAAGGTTGATGTGATCACCATCACATGCTCCCTCTAACTTTGGTATTAGTGTTGAACCTAAATAAATGTTATTTGGTTTTTGTGTTGAGCATGAAAATGATTGGATCGTGTTTATTGCAATACGGTTATTCGTTTAAGTCATGGAATAATGGTTATTCTGTTTACACGAATAATACCTTCAATGATCATGCACCCAATCTGAATGGTTTATTGAATCTTGATCGTAGTGATACACATGTTCATAATATTGATGCCAAAAAGATGCAAAGTTAATAATGATAGTACCACATACTTGTGGCACTGCTGCTAAGGTCATATTGGTGTGAAGCGCATGAAGAAACTCCATGTTGATGGATCTTTGGACTCACTCGATTTAGAGTCGGTTGAGACATGCGGACCATGCCTCATGGGCAAGATGACTGAGATCCCGTTTTCTAGTATGATGGAGCGGGCAAGTGACTTATTGGAAATGATACATGTTGATGTATGCGGTCCAATGAGTGTTGCAGCATGTGGTGGATATCGTTATTTTCTTACCTTCACTGATGATTTGAGTAGATATGGGTATATTTACTTAATGAAACAGAGGTCTGAAACGTTTGAAAAGGTCAAGCAAATTCAGAGTGAAGTTTAAGATCATCGTGACAAAAAGAGAAAATGTCTACGATATGAGTGTGGAGGTGAATATCTGAGTTACGAGTTTGGTATGCAACTTAAGACAATATGGAAATTGTTTCACAACTCACGCCACCTGGAACACCATAGTGTAATGGTGTGTCCGAACGTCGTAGTCGTGCTCTATTGGATATGGTGTGTACTATGATGTCTCTTACCGATTTGCCACTGTCGTTTTGGGCTTATGCATTAAAGATGTTTCTGCGACGCCTACACCAAGTGAAGAGGAAGCAAATGATGATGATCATGAAGCTTCCGATCAAGTTACTACGAAGCCTCGTACGTCAACAAGGACTCATGTCGCCCCTAAGTGGCATGACAATCCTGTCTTGGAGGTCATATTGTTGGACAAGAGTGAGCATATGAGCTACGAAGAAGCGAAGGTGGGCCTGGATTCCAACAAATGGCTAGGAGCCATGAAATCCGAGAAAGGATCCATGTATAAAAACCAAGTATTGACTTTGGTAGACTTGCCCAATGAACGAAAGGCCGTTAAGTACAAATGGACCTTTAAGAAGAAGACATACGTTGATGGTAAATGTCACCATTTATAAAGCTCGACTTGTTGCAAAGAAGTTTCCGACAAGTTCAAGGATTTGACTACAATGAGACTTTCTCACTCGTAGCAATGCTAAAGTCTGTTGGAATTATGTTAGTAGTTGCTGTATTTTTTGATTATTAAATCTGGCATATGGATGTCAAAACATCGGTTCCTCAGGTGTTTCCTTGAGGAAAGGTTGTATGTGATACAATCGGAAGGTTTTGTCGATCCTAAGGATGCTAAAAGGTATGCAATCTCCAGCAATCCTTCTATGGACTAGAGCAAGCATCTCAAAGTTCGAATATACTCTTTGATGAGATGATCAAAGTTTCCAACAAGTTTCCGACAAGTTCAAGGATTTGACTACAATGAGACTTTCTCACCCGTAGCGATGCTAAAGTCTGTTGGAATTATGTTAGCAGTTGATGTATTTTTCTATTATAAAATCTAGCATATGGATGTCAAAACATCGGTTCCTCGGGTGTTTCCTTGAGGAAAGGTTGTATGTGATATAATCGGAAGGTTTTGTCGATCCAAAGGATGCTAAAAGGTATGCAAGCTCCAGCAATCCTTCTATGGACTGGAGGAAGCATCTCAAAGTTAGAATATATGCTTTGATGAGATGATCAAAGTTTTTGGGTTTATGCAAAGTTTATAAGAAACTTATATTTACAAGAATGTGAGTGGGAGCACTATAGAATTTCTGATAAGTATATGTGGTTGACATATTGTTGATCGGAAGTAATGTAGAATTTCTCGAAAGCATAAAGCCGTTTGAAACGAGTTTTTCAAAGGAACACCTGGTGTGAAGCTACTCAAATATTGGGCATCAAGATCTATAGAGATAGATCAAGACGCTTGATAAAACTTTCAATGACTACCTTGACAAGATTTTTAAGGAGTCAAAATAGATCAGTCAAAGAAGGAGTTCTTGGCTGTGTTGTAAGGTATGAATTTGAGTAAGACTCAAAGCTCGACCATGGCAGAAGAAAGAGAAAATATGAAGGTCGTCCCCTATGCCTTAGCCATAGGTTCTATATAGTATGCCATGTTGTGTACCGCGCCTGGTGTGTGCCTTGCCATGAGTATGTCAAGGGGTACAAGAGTAATCCAGGAGTGGATCACTCGACAGCGGTCAAAATTATCCTAAGTAACTACAGGACAAAGGAAACATTTCTCGATTATGGAGGTGATAAAGAGTTCGTCATAAAGGGTTACGTCGACGCAAGATTTGACATCGGATGACTTTGAGTAGCGATCCGAATACGTATAGTGGAGTAGTCATTTGGAATATCTCCAAGTGGAGCATGGTAGCAGCATCTATAGTATGACATAGAGATGTGCAAAGTACACATGGATTTGAATGTTGCAGACCCATTGACTAAAACATCTCTCACAAGCAAAACATGATCAAACCCCAGAACTCATTGGGTGTAAAGCACATGGTGTGAACTAGATTATTGACTCTAGTGCAAGTGGGAGACTGTTGGAAATATGCCCTAGAGGCAATAATAAATTAGTTATTATCATATTTCCTTGTTCATGATAATTGTTTATTATCCATGCTAGAATTGTATTGATTAGAAACTAATATATATGTGTGGATACATAGACAACACCATGTCCCTACTGAGCCTCTACTAGACTAGCTCATTGATAAGAGATGGTCAAGGTTTCCTGACCATGGACATGAGTTGTCATCTGATAACGGGATCACATCATTAGCAGAATGATGTGATGGACAAGACCCAACCGTAAGCATAACATATGATCGTGTTAGTTATTGCTACTGCTTTATCCATGTCAAGTGTCTGTTCCTACGACCATGAGATCACGCAACTCCCTGACACTGTAGGAATGCCTTGTGTGTATCAAACGTCACAACATAACTGGGTGACTATAAAGGTGCTCTACAGGTATCTCCGAGGGTGTCTATTGGGTTGGCGTGGATCAAGACTAGGATGCATCACTCCGTATGATGGAGAGGTATCTCTGGGACCACTCGGTAATACGGCATCACAAGAAGCTTGTAAGCAATGTGACTAAAGATTTAGTCACGGGATCTTGTGTTACGAAAAGAGCAAAGAGACTTGTCAGTAACGAGATTGAACTAGGTATGGAGATACCGACGATCGGATCTCGGGAAAGTAATATATCAATGGACAAAGGGAACTAAATACGGGATTGTCTGAATCCTTGACATCTTCGTTCAACCGATAAATATCTATGTATAATATGTAGGAACCAATATGGGCCGCTATTGGTTATTGACTGTAGATTTGTCTCGGTCATGTCTACATAGTTCTCGAACCCCCAGGGTTTGCACACTTAACGCTCGGTGATGATATAGTATTGTTGAGTTATATATGTTGGTGACTGAAAGTTGTTCGGAGCCCATATGAGATCCAGGATGTCACGAGAAGCTCCGAAATGGTCCGGGGGTACATATTTATATATGGGAAGTCATATTTTGGCTACCGGAAAAGTTTTGGGTTTTTCCGGTATTGTACCGGGAAGGTTCTAGAAGATTCCGGAAACTTCTAGAGGAGTCCGGAAGTCCACCAAGGGTTCCACCACATCCCAAGGGTTTGCATGGGCTAAGGGGAGGTGCCACAGCCTTATTGGGCCAGGCGCACAAATCCCTCAAGGCCCATGTGGCTTGGGAGAGGTAGAAAGTCCACCTGTTTATGGAAAGGGAGGGAACTAGACTAGGAGTCCAACTCCTCCCCCTTGTTTGCGCCCTAGGGATTGGAGGGGCTGATACCCACGCCCCTCCATCTATATATAGAGGGGAGGGGCGCCCCAAGAGCACACACGAAGCCCTTAGCGCCTCTCTCTCTCTCCCTGGATCATTTTCTCCTCTATTCGCGGTTTCAGTAGCGCTAGGCATAGCCCCGTCGGGATAGCACCACCACCACCGCCACCACACTGTCGTGTTTCTAGAGAACTCATCTACTACTCCGACCTCGCTTGCTGGATCAAGGAGGCGGAGACGTCATTGAGATGTACGTGTGTTGAACGCAGAGGTGTCTTATGTTCGGCGCAGATCGGGACGGGTCGTGATTGGATCGTGGGATGGATTGTGATTTGGATCGCAAAGACGTTTGACTACATCAACCACATTTATTAACGCTTCTCACTTAGCAATCTACAAGGGTGTGTAGATCCACTCTCCCTCTCGTAGATATACATCTCCATAGGTAGATCTTGGGTGCGCATAGGGGGGAAAATCCCATGCAACGTTCCCCAATAGTTTCTAGTCTTATTTAGCATTGTTGCTAACATCTTGGCCACTTTGATTGATCATACCAAGCAGTATGGACATATTGTGTCACGCCCAAGATGTGATCCTATCCTTATTTTTGCACGAGGGCCTCGACAGGGATTAAAGCGCATCTCATCGTGTTGCAAGAATGGATATCATTACAAGTACATGTACAGAAGAGATGAGTATATGGAATTGGCTTACACCCGCCACAAGCTACATCAAGATCACATCAATACAACAACATATTCAAACATCATATAGAGGAGTAAGGTCCGACTATGGAAAAAATCAAACGATAAAATGACATCCATCCTTGCTATCCCAGGCCGCCGCCTGGAACCCAGCCTAGATTGATGAAGAAGAACTCCAAAACAAACAAGCATCATGCTCACATCAAATCATCGCATTACCTGTATCTACAACTATTGTTGTAGTAATCTGAGCCACAGGGACTCAGCAATCTCATTTCCAAGGGTATCAAGACTATTAAAGCTTAATGGGTGAGGTATGGTTAAGTGGTGAGGCTGCAACAAGTGAGTAAGCATTTATTTGAGTGGCTAACTTACGAATACAGAAAGTAAAGTATGGTGGTCTACGCATAACGGACATGAACTAATAATGATCACTAACTAATGTTGAACACCTACTTACATCAAACATAACCCCACCATCTTCTCTCTCGGACAAGGACTCACAAGAAGAGACAGTCACGGTTACACACTCAGTTGGTGTATTTTATTTCAATTTACTTCAAGTTTGCCATGACCAGGTGTTAAACAAAGTTTCCAAGTTTGCCACATAACCGCGGACATGGCTTTCCGAAAGATTTAACCCTCCAGTGGTGCTCCAACTCATCCATCACAAATTAACCACACGTAGTGGGAATAACCTCGACCACGGATCTCGTGATCTTCCTAGGCAATTCCACAAGAAATCCGCCACCTCGAGATAGCCCGAAGAAAAATCAGAATTCCTCAGTCAAGACGTTCGAGAAAGGTAAAACAAATCCAGCAAGGCCGCCCAACATGTCGACGAACCCGATAAGAGCCACGTATCTTGTTCTCAAGACACGACCAGATAAGCTAGTGTATGGTGGCCTGATAGAAATCACCCAAGTTGCCCTGGGTGGCCCTGCACAGTGCTCTAGTTTGGACCAACACTCATGAGGAGCACTGGCCCAGGGGGTGATTAAGATCCTCGGGTTAATTACTCCCAATGCTGGTTTATTAGTTATTAGGCAAATGCAGTACCAATGTTGGGCCTTGCCAGACAAGCATTATCCTAAAAGGAAAATCCAAGGGGTCCCCATAACAACCCCGAGCATGTTAGGAGCGCTCAATTATGGAACATAACACCGGTTCACAAGTAACTAGGGTGGCAAGAGTGAAACAAAACACCGAGCAAAAGGCCAAGCCTTCCACCCTTTACCAAGTCTATAAGTGCATTAAATCAAATAACAATAATATCGTGATAACAAAAGAATGTCCATGTTGACACATGGAAGCAATTGCACCTGCAGCTAGAAACGCTATAAGAAGGGTTGAGCAAGCGGTGACATAGCCAAACAATGGTTTGCTAGGATGTGGAGGGGTTAGAGGCTCATCATGGCAACATTGGGAGGCTTGACAAACAAGTGGTAGGTAGCATGACATAATGATAAAAGTGGGACAACTAGTATAGCAATGATAGTACGGGTATCCAAGGAAATGTGTCATCTTGCCTGAGATCCCGTTTGGAAGAAGAACGAGTCCATGAAGAAGACGATTCGATGTACTCGAACGAATCCTCACACTCCGAACGCTTTCGGAACTCTATCGAGAAGAAGCAATCTGGAACAAACAATCAACACACGATACACCACAACATATGCATGACATGATGCGCAAACAAATATGATGCATGTCCGGTTTAAATATGCAAGGCATGGCAAACCACAGCAAACAACTACTACACATTAAAGTGAAGCTCAATATGCAACGAGTTGCATATTGACGAAACTCCACGATCGATTATTTAGTTCACTCTCGTTTAGGTACTCATCAATATTAAATGTTGTTAGACATGGCAAGAGGAGATGCATAAGTAAACTACACTATCTAGGCATCTTAAATGAGGTCGGAAACAACTTATAGCATTTCCGAAATGACCCCATATGTTAATTTCGAAATTGGTCCAGATCTGAACTAACCATATTTTATATTTGTTAAACAATATAAGAAAAGCATACCATGCAATTCTACATGTCATTCTAGTCAATTTACATATATAGACCATCTCGAACGGAGCTACGATCTAAAAGATATGCGCAACACAAGATGGATATGCCATGAATGCAAAATGCATGAAAATGAAAACCACGGCACTACAAAACATGGATGCAACATGATAATATGATACTACATGAAATTCTAAGCAAGTTTCATATATGGCGTGTCCAAAACGGAGCTACGGTTCAACCACAACAACCCATACAAGGTTTAGTGCAAATCTGTTCAAAACAGCAACATGACATTTTTCACGCATGAAAACAACAAGCTACAAAGGTCTAAAATGCACAACAAAGACGTGGGGCACTAGCTTACATGATGCACAAAGTTATATCACAGGAGAAAGTGGTTTAGGATCATGGATCACTAGGAAATAAGCTCATAAGATGGCTAATTGAAAACAGTTTCCGACTTAGTGAAAATAGCAGTTTTTAACAGTGCAGTATTTATCACAAAGGCATATTAACATCAGTAAAACTATATGGTACAGTGCATATTATGGCATGAAACTTAACAGCATACTAAAGGATATTATCAACTACAAATAACTCCATTACACCTACCCCCAAAGGGGTTCTGGATCACTAGCAAAACACATGGCAAGACAGCAACAAAACGTTACAGATTCCAGACTTAGAAATATTTTAGCATCTCAAAATAGCACATTGGTTAAGCGTGTTGGCAACAAGAAAACAACAACTAAACATGGATTATCATAGCAAACAAAATGACCAGGGGCAAGTCCACATGTCAAAGAGCACATCTCATGTTCAAAATTATTTCATATCATGCATGGATTAAATCGCACAAAAATAACAAAAGGGCATCATGGCAACATGACATGCACACAAACTTACTCTAATGACAAATATAAATGCACAGATAAATTCAATGGATTTTTCTAACCTAAAATCATATATAACATGTGGGTATTTATATTAAAAAAATGACACAACATTTATGCGGGATTAGGACCTAAACCGTTTTAGCAAGTTATTTATGCAATAAAATGCAAATATCACATTACATGTTTTTATCATGCATGAAAATGTGATACTATCATTATACACAATTTACATGTAGAGTTTGAATAATTCGGACGCATGAT
This sequence comes from Hordeum marinum, assembly GCA_022496015.1. NCBI lineage: Eukaryota > Viridiplantae > Streptophyta > Magnoliopsida > Poales > Poaceae > Hordeum > Hordeum marinum. The sequence goes on along the minus strand of CM039672.1, from coordinate 231,422,280 downwards.
TAAATACATATGCGCAATACAAAATATGACATATATGCAAAATAACAGAAAATGACATGTTAAACATTTTTATCATTTTGTGAAAAATGGCATATAAATATTCTACACGAAATTCTACACATTTTGCATATATAAAATATATGGATCCGATGCACGGGTATCTACTTAACAATATTTTTTTAAACATGCATTTTTCAACAACAAAACGTCAATGGGCCTAATCCGTGCAAACGGGCCAACAGATCATGCATAACATACTAAATTGCGCCAGGGTGCTAGATAGTTGGACTGGGGGTGCTCACCCATGGGCTTGGCCCAGCTCTAAGCAGAGGAGATCGGCTGGGCCTTGGGGTCGAGCCTGGGGCAGACTGGGCCTTGGCCTGTCAAGGCCCATGCATCACGCGAGCGAGGCGAGCGCTCGGGCAGATCGGGCACCTCGTGCTCCCGTGGCCATGGCAGGCCAGCGCAGGTCAACGACAATGGCGCCGGCGGTCGGAGAGGAGGGCACCGGCAGGCGATGGGGAATGGGGGGATCCGGGGGAGCGGATCTGGGCGGCGAGGTTCCATTCCGAGGGCTGGAGGCACCATGCAAAGCTCCGACGACGGCAAGCCCAAATCCATGGCGGCACAGGAGAGAGACAGGTTAGAAGAGAGAGGGGAAAATAATGGAAGGAAGGAGAGGAGCACGAGGTTGCAGGGGACGACTTGCTCGTCGCCGGCGAGCTCCAACGTTGGGCGGCTCCAGCAAAGTCCAGCGAGAGGCGAGGCTAGCAACGGGAGCCGCGGGAAGAGCTGTTGGAGTCTCGGGCTCGGGCGGTTGGCTTTCGGCGCCCCGGCGGCGATGCAGTCCGGTTCGGACTCGAGGCGGGCCTCAGATGGGCTTCAGCGGGCGCTGTCAGCTAGAGGAGAGAGGAGCTGGGAGGTGGCGGCATGGATTTCGAGGGGAGCCTAGGGTTTTCCCAATTAGGCAGGGATGAGGCTCTATTTACAGCAATTGGGGGCTAGGGTTAGCAGTTTTTGCACTAATTCGAGCCGTACGATCGAGATCGGATGGCTCCGTTCACGGGAAGAGGCTAGGTGGGTTAAGTGGGCTGTATAGAGTGGGATAGGTGGAGATGAGAGGGAGGTTTAGGCCCATGACACGAGTTTGAAACACCAAGAAAACGTCCGATAATAAACCGATAACCGCACTGCTACGGTTGACCATTCGGGTATCAAACCACCTCTAATTGCGACGAAATTTGACAGGCGGTCTACCTACAATATAACAAGACCGTACACCAACTTCTGACCCAATTCGAGAAAGTTTTCAACGCACTTTAAAAAAAATATTTTATCGATGCCGCGGGTGTGGGCGTGTGTGGTTGGTCTCGAAACAGGCAACGGCAAGAACGGAGAGAATCGGCGACTATGAACGGATGCAAGTTTTCGAAAACGGGTGACGAAGCTATGCAGATGATGTGAATGATGCGATGATGAATGCGACAACCACACGAATCAACGACGAGAACGGAAATAAAAGGGGAATCTTCTGGAGCGTCAGTCCCGGATTGTTACATATTGCAGGAGTAGTGCCACAGTTTATAGATGGTGGCATCTCTATTCTACAATATGCCAATGGTACTATTCTTTTTATGGAGCATGACTAAGTCTCAAAATCTTAAACTCTTGTATTTGGCGTTTGAACAAATGTCGACCTTGAAATTAACTTCCAGAAAAGCAAATTGTCCTGCTTTGGAGAAGCCACTGGGGCGGCGGCTGATTTCGCTAACTTATTTGGTTGTGTGCAAGGTCATTTCCCAATTAAATATTTGAAAATTCTGATTCATTACCGACGTCTAATGAATGCGGAGCGGAAGCATGCCGATGAGCGTTAGATAAACGGTTAAGTAGTTGAAAAGTCAAGTTTATGTTGGAGGATGACTCGTCTTTATCAATTTTGTTCTCGCATATCTTGTTCTTGATATGCTTTATTTTTTCCAACTCTTGAAAAGGTTCTTGCATAGGTTGGATTATTTTAGATCCAAATTATTTTGGCAAGTAAATAGTGAAAAGAAAAGTTATAGGCTGGCCAAATTGAGTGTTGTTTGTAGGCCAAAATACTAAGGTGGCCTTGTCATTCATGATCTACAGGTCAGTAATGATGCCTTACTTAGTAAATGGTTGTTCAAACTTCTTATTCAGGATGTCGTTTGGCAAACCCTGTTGCGCAAAGAAAAACCTTTTCCGATTTGGATCCTTTGTGATAAAAGAAAGTTCAAATATTCATTTCTTGGAGGACAAGTGGCTAGGAAATGCGACCCTCTAAGAACAATATACAGTTTTTTGCCACATTGTTCGCGATAAGAATGATACTCTTGCACAAGTGCTTCGTTCATCCCTGCTATATATTTCATTCAGACAAGATTTAATTGGCCTCTGTCTTATGTCATGGCTAAATCTTTTATCCTGATTGGATTCGATAAACCTGACACAACGACGGGATGTGTTTTGCTGGAATCTCACAACATCTGGATCCTTCACAATCCTCACGCTTTCATAGGTCCCATTGGATAATAACAAGAAAGTTTGGATGTCAAAGATTTTGTTATCTTCATGTGGTATGTTCGAAGGGAAGTAGCGGTAACAAAACAAAACATCATCCGTCGCAATTGGTAAGGAAGTAAGAAGTGTAGCTTTTGTACTGACGATGAGACAATAAAACACCTATTTTTCCAGTGCAAGGTTGTGTGTTCTATGTGGCCATTCATCCAAATAACGGTCAATTATTATCTATTCACAAGTGTCGCCAATATTTTGATCATTGGTTGGACAGTATTCCAAATAGGTCCAAAATGCTAATAAGGGTTGCTTTGGCTATATATAAGTGATTTGGTTTTAAATGACAAAACTCTTCTACTTTTCATGTTATTTTTTGTTGTACGCACTCGCTTCGTACGTGCTTTACGGTATAACCAATCGTTGTTCAAGACAGTGTGCTTGCAATTGGAGTGATTTGCCATGGAGACTTTTACATAACATGGGTGGGAACATGATTTTCAAATTGGTCCACCACCTTCTTCAACATAGGCATATTGTTGGTCCAATATGGTCCTACTACTGCTAATGTCGTTTTTTTATTCTATTTTGTAAGACTGTTGGTCTTTGGTTATGTGCATTTTTGTTATGCAGACGCGAGTGTTGTTCGTCATGATATGTATCCACTTGATGCTACATTTTGAGTTAATAAAATGCCCTTTTCAATGAATAGTGCACTGGTTTATTTTTCTAATTCATGGATGAATGTCTATAACGGTTTTTGTCGATTGATGTGTTGATTTTACTGTAGTGAAAGATGGGCATGTATTTGATGGTATATGGGCATAACTGGCTGTAATGGCCTATTTAGATGTGCATTACAATTGGAGTGGCATTTTTTAAGTTTTAAACTTGTAGTGGCATTTTTCAAAACCACTAGAATTGTAGTGGCATTTTTCAAAATCACTAGAATTGTAGTGGCATTTATCCAATTAACATGAAAAGGAAAGCTTGTAAATGCTTTGAATGTTGTGTGGACGAGCATGAGGCTTGGAAATTGTGTGGTTGTGTTTCCTTCACCAGCATTTTATGCCCCTAAATATGTGCATGAGATAACAAGGATTCAACCATCTTTGCATCTGGATGATGATGTCCTTGCATGGGCCCTGGTAAGCTGGGAGTCTTCTCTATACGCAACGAGTACAAATTTGCCATTGATGAAGTATCCTAGCAATAAGCATGTTCAAGCTATGCCCCCACACGGTCATCGTGCTTCATGGCCGCCAATATGTAATTGCGGTGTCCCGTCCATTGTTCGGAACTTCGCTTATTGCGCACGGAGGCTCATCATAGACTCCTCCAGACATGGCAGAATAAACTAAAACGGAGATTGAAATACAATGACTGTCCTCCTGTGTGTGGTGCGAAGCATAGGACAATTTTATCTTTTTTTAGATGCACGCGTGCAAGGAGTCTATGGCTTGATATATAGGTTTGGTAGCAACCGAAGACGGTGATGTTGAGTACACCAGCAAGGAGTGGTTCTTGCATCTAGCCTACAGCATCCCTTTTATCGAGCATGCTATGATATTGATGAGCCTCTTGAGAACCAACCTGGTATGTTCGCAATGAGTTGTTGTTGACAAGAAACCCCCTTCCATTGAACTCTCTCAGCAAAGTTAGCTATATGGACTTGCTAATGACCTCCGTGCAAGGAAAAGGGGGTTATTAAAATTCCAATATTCAATAATAGAAAAATTGGACATCATATGAGATGTTAAGAGGATGATGTTTTATTTCCACGCAAAATTTCCAATATTCAATAAAAACTTTGTGGAAATCATATTTTCAGAGAAATTTATTGACACCTATTTTCTGAGAGAATATCATATGAAAACAAATAATTCAATAAAAACTTTGTGGAAATCATATTTTAAAGTTTCCAAAAAAATCAAGTTAAAACATATTACGAGATGTGAGCTATGAAAATGACAAATTCAGCCCTGAATAGTGACATTATTGTTCGACACTATTCAACGTTGATTATGTCTTTTTCATAGCTGAACATAGGTCTTGTGATTTTATTTGAATTAAGAACATGACACCTACTTTTAACAGAAGTTCGAAATAAATCCAGGGTGTCACTGTGATGGATAATGATTAGAATCATGGGGCGATTACTCTTAAAGTTCTCATGCAGTCGTCTAATCCGAGTTTGATCCCATAATTGGTCGAGTGCATCTACCATCTTGTGTTTTTCTACAACATCATATGTTTTGCAGAAGTCTTCCCGCAACAGCATCCATGTTGCAAAAATGTTAGAACAAAAAAACTGCAACATTATTTGTGTTGTAGAAGTCCTTCCGCAAAAATACTCATGTTGCAAAATGTTAAGACGAAAAAAATCTGCAACAAAACCTATGTTGAAAATATTTCTGCAACATGAGGTATATTGCAAAGGGTGTTGGAACATTGTCTTTGTTACAAAGATAAGGTAAGGGTTAGACCACAATAGAGCCAGATCAAACGGATGTGGAGGCAGTGGATCTTTCAGAAGGATCTGTCGGCCGATGCGTAACGTTGTCCCATCGTAATTATATTTAGGGTTTTTATCATTTATGCCACTGGTTGTGTCCCACTACTCAGTTTTTCCATTAGAAGTTACACCTGCTCCACAATGCCATCGTTTCATGGTATGCTTTCTCAAAAATACCATTAGATACCTCAAAAATGTCATCCTTTCATTAGATGTTTCCTCTAAAATGCCATTAGACACCATGATTGTCAGGTGAAACCCATTGACCATGTTATATGACAAAAATACCCCCAAACCCACATGCCATCTTTCTTTATCACACAATGATAAGTGTGAGGTCCACTTGTCAGGACTAAGCAAGTGAATAATTCTAGAGCAAAATAAGAAACTTGTTGGTATCGAGTGGACCCACACTTCATCATAGTGAGATAGAGGAAGAGATGACATGTTGGTCCATGGATATTTTGGTCATTACGACATGGTAAACGGGCTTTGAGCTGACAGTAATGATGTCTAGTGGCATCTTTGAACAAGCGCCTAACAAACGCATTTTTGAACAGTTGAAATCCCTAGAGACAAAACTGAGTAGTGAGACACAACTAATAGCATAAATGATAAAAAAACTATATTATTATTTATTAAAATGTAAATGTTTTGGCACCTCCACCAACTTTCCAGCCAACATAAGAAAAAAATTGAGCTGAAAGTGTAGAACAATAGTTCTACGGTATTTTATAAATCAAATTAAGTTAGAAAGTATCAATAAAATAAAAGAAAAATACAATCAACAAATACGAGCACTTGGGAACATAGCTAGGCTAATCAGAGATGAGTTTCAATCCAAGATTTGAGGTTGACTGCTTCATGTGATCTGGCTCTAATATGTGCAGTAGTTAAACCCTCCTTGAGGTAATGTTTCCAGCAGATAGTGTGGGGAACCGCCGATCTGGAAATCTTATTATTTCTGCATGACCAGATACTCCGACATCTAGAAATGATGATCTCAAGTGCAAAAGTTGCTCGCGGGTGTATTATGGCAAGTGAGATCTCATCAAGAAGTGATATATCTCTTTTTCTATTGGGGATGATTAGATTCCAGCATCTGAGAGCAAAGTAGAGTTCCAGAGTAGGTGTGCAATAGTTTCATCTGTATTTTCTCCACAGAGGGCACAATTTTAGTTATGGAGATGCATACTTCTTCTTTGTAACATGTTTCTTGTATTGAGTCTGTCATGAATGCTCAGCCAGAAGAAACTTTTGTGGGTAAGTCTACAAGAGGTCTCCCAAATGTCCTTAAAGAGATGATGTGTTGTATTTTTGCCCCTCAATTCAGTGTACATCTTCTTAGCTGAATAATGGGGTGAGCTCCATGGGTAAAACCATTGATCAGAATGTTGATAAACAATTGTGTTGATTAAGCTGTCCTGAAGTGTATTCAGTTGTTGATAAGCAATGAGTGACAGTGGCCTGTCGAATAACATGCTAATGTCTGGATTATGCATGGCCTGGTTAACACAGATACTCCTGTTGATGGAGAAGGAGTAAAGGTGAGGGTAAGAATATTGCAAAGGTTGTCCATGCCATTTTCTGACCAAAAGTCTGCAATATCCCCCATACCAATTCTGCATAGTGCAGTAGTTTTAAATGGAGGTAGGAGTTTGACTATAGATTTCCACCAAAAAGAACCGACCATCCTTTCACCAGGCAAGCTATTGGAGTAGTGTGTTTCCCAAATGATCTTTACCCAAGGTATATCATGTCTGTTCAGAAACTTATGTAGGAATTTCATATGAAGAGCCTGGTTATGAACAGTGATGTCTAGGATTCCCAATCCTCCCTGAGTTTTGGGTAGGCAAACCTTATCCCATGCAATTAGAGGCGTACCTCTCTCCATAGAACCAAATTTTCTCCAGAAGCAATTTTTGAGGTAGGTGTTGATTTGTTTGGTGATGGTCTTGGGTAGTCTGATGGAACACATGAAGAAAATTGGCATGCCATAGAACACAAATTTTACCAGGGTAAGTTTGTCTCCTGTGGAAAGCATAGACGAGCAACATTGTAGTATTTTTTCAATCCTCTTGAGAATGGGTAAATAGTCTTCCAATCTTGGGTTCGATAAGTTCAGAGGCAGCCCAAGATATTTTGGTGGTAGCAGGCCTACTTTGCATCAAAGCATATTTGATAAGAATTGAATTTTGTCTCTAGCAGTGTTGATTGGAATCAGAGTGGATTTAGAGTAGTTGACTTTGAGGCCAATGAATGGAGCAAAATGCACTAGGAGATTCTTGATATGAGTCAATTGAGTTGCATCTGCATTTGCAACTAAGATAGTATCATCAGCATACTGAATGATTGGAAAATTAGGACATGATGTGTGAATTAGTGGGGAGGTAATCATTTCATTGTTGATGGTTTCATTAAGCATGGTTTGGAGCATATCAGCTGCCAGCACAAAAATAAGAGGTGGTAAAGGATCACCTTGTTTAACTCCCTTCTTACACAGAAATTGTTTACCTGGGACCCTGCTACTTCTCGAGCATGCGTTGGTTTCCATGAAGAGGAACGGTTGATGCAGCAAAGTAGATAAGTATTTCCATCAGTTGTTGAGAACCATGGTATCAATCCAGTAGGAGATACAAGAAAGTCCCAAAATAGATGTACCTACACAAAGAATCAAACTCTTGCACCCAACGCTATAAAGGGGTTGTCAATCCCTTTAGGGTTACTTGCAAGGATGAGATCTGATAGAGATAGGTATAATAGATTGCTTGAACGGAAAGTAAAACAGAAGGTAAAAATAATGCAGCAAGGTATTTTTGGTATTTTTGGTTTTAGATCTGAAAGTATAAGATGGAAAATAGACCCGGGGGCATAGGTTTCACTAGAGTCTTCTCTCATGATGTCAAGTATTACGGTGGGTGAACAAATTACTGTCGAGCAATTGATAGAAAAGCGAATAATTATGAAGATATCCAAGGAAATGATTATGCATATAGGCATCACGTCCGTGTCAAGTAGTGAAAGCACAACATGCTCCCTTGGTAGTTTTGATAATTCATGACAACATACATTGTCTCTTGGACTAACACTTCTACCTAGTGTATTTCAGATAATAGTCCATGGAGAGTTGAGGGATCACTAGAAGAGTGTCTAGAGGGGGGTGAATAGACTACTAGTAGGAATTTAAAACCTAACTTTTCCCAAGTTAATTGGTTGGCAGATTTTAACAGTTTCAATAAAGCTAGCAAGTCTAACAGCCCTACACATGCATGTCAACAAATATGGCAGCAAAAAGTAAAGACATTGCATAAGTAAAGTGTTGAGATAGGTAGATCAAATGCAGTTGGAGACGCAAGGATTTTTCCCGTGGTTCCGATAGGTGGCGCTATCGTACATCCACGTTTATGGAGTCTTCAACCCACAGAGGGTAACGGTCACGAGAGTCCACGGAGGGCTCCACCCAAAAGGGTCCACGAAGTAGCAACCTTGACTATTCCATACGGCTTCCGTCCACGAAGGACTAGCCTCACTATGGGTAGATCTTCATGAAGTAGGCGTTCTCCTTGCCCTTACAAACTTCTTGGTTCACTCCACAACACGAAGTAGGAGGCTCCCAAGCGACACCTAACCAATCTAGGAGGCACCACCCTCCAAAAGGTAATAGGCTCGGTAATGACGATGAACTCCTTGCTCTTGTGCTTCAAGATGATAGACTCCTCAGCACCCAATCACTCTCTCACATATTTGGCATGGTGAAAGAGATGGGATTGGTGGAAAGCTACTTGGGGAGGCTATAAATCAAGATCCATATGATTGGAGTGGAAGATCTTGACCTAAACACAAGGGTAGGTAGTTCTCTCTCAGGAAATCTGATAGGGTAGGTATGGAATAGTTCTGAGTGCTTCTCTTCCGAGTAAGTGGTGGTGAAGGGGTATATATAGGCATCCCCAAAAATCCAACTGTTACACACAAAATGACCATCTCGGTGACACCGATGTGTTAATGTCGGTGGTACCGAAGTGACCAAAAGGTGGCAACTTTTGAATCTCGGTAAAGCCGATATAGGAAACTCAGTTGCACCGGTAAGGTGACCAACGGTCAAATTTCCAATCTCAGTGACGCTGATCCAACATTCTCGGTGGGACCAAAAATGTGAATTTGCGTAACAGAAAGTTGGCAACCTAAACTCGGTGGCACTGGTATGGAATCGGTTGCACCGAAGTGGCTAGGGTTTGGCAGAGTCTGTCTAGGTTCTGGAATTGGTGGCACCGGTATGGGAAAGTTGGTTGCACCGATTTTGAGTGGTAGGTATAGAACGGACTTTGGTGGGAGAGTTTGTGGATGTTTTTGAAGACTATCACTTGTGCACATTTGAGCATATTGTTCACCAACAAAACCTTACCCCCTTTTAATAGTATTGGCTTTCCTATGGACTCAAAGTGATTTCTCACAAATATAAAATGTAGAGTCCTCTTGCTTGAAGCTTGGCCAACCAATTTCCTTGAATATTGGGGTATGTCCACAATCTCCTTTTGTCAGACCTCTCTATAGACAGTATCTGAAATACACTAGGTAAAAATATCAGTCCAAGAGACAATGTATGTTGTCATGAATTATCAAAACCACCAAGGGGGCATGTTGTGCTTTCAAGAGTTGAGTTGGCAAAAGGATTGAGGAGATTGTGGAATTATACCAAGATTCAAGGAAATAGGTTGGCCAAGCTTCAAGCAAGAGTACTCTACATTTTACATTTGTGATAACTCACTTTGAGTCCATAGGAAAGCCAATACTATTAGAAGGGGGTAAAGTTTTGATGGTGAACAATATGCTCAAACGTGCACAAGTGACAGTCACCAAAACCTCCACAAACTCTCCCACCAAAGTCTGTCCTAAGCCAAATATGCAAAATCGGTGCAACCAACATTCCTATCCTGGTGCCACCGATTCTAAACCCTAGACAGACTCAGCCAAACCCTAACACTTCGGTGCAGCCGACACTGCACTCAGTGCCATCGAGTTGGGTTGCCAAATTTCTGTTACGCAAGTTCTCATTTTTGGTCTGATCGAGAATGGTGAATCGGCGTCACCGAGTTTGGTAAATCTGACCGTTGGTCACCTTGTAGGTGCAACCGAAAATTGTATATCGGTCCCTCCAAGATTCAAAAGTTGCCACTTTTGGTCACTTCTGTACCACCAAGATTTACACATCGGTGTCACCGAGTCTGACTTATTGTGTGTAACGATTGGATTTTTGGGGGTGCCTATATATACCCCTTCACCACCACCCACTCGACAGAGAAGCACTCGGAACTATTCCATACCTATCCTAATCAGTTTTCTGAGAGAGAACCACCTACCCTTGTGTTGAGGTCAAGATCTTCCACTCCAACCATATGGATCTTGATTTCTAGCCTCCCCAAGTTTCTTTCCACCAATCCCATCTCCTCTACCAAGCCAAATCTATGAGAGAGTGATTGTGTGTTGAGGATTCTATCATCTTGAAGTGAAAGAGCAAGGAGTTCATCGTCATTACTGAGCCTATTACCATTTGGAGGGTGGTGCCTCCTAGATTGGTTAGGTGTCGCTTGGGAGCCTCCTACTTCGTATTGTGGAGTGAACCAAGAAGTTTGTAAGGGCTAGGAGATCGCCTACTTCGTGAAGATCTACCCATAGTGAGGCTAGTCCTTCGTGGAAGGAAGCCGCATGGAATAGTCAAGGTTGCTTCTTCGTGGAACCCTCCATGGGTAGATCCCTTCATGGACTCTCGCGACCGTTACCCTCCGTGGGTTAAAGACTCCATGAATGTGGACATACGATAGCACCACCTATCGGAACCACGCGAAAAATCCTTGTGTCTCCTATTGCGTTTGATCTTCCTACCCCATCTCTTCTTACATGTGCAATGTCTTTACTTTCCGCTGTCATATTTGTAGACATGCATGTGTAGGACTGTTAGACTTGCTAGAATTGCTAAAATAGTTAAAATCTACCAAACAATTAACTTGGGAAAAGGTTAGGTTTTAAATTTCTGGTAGTAGTCTATTCACCCCCCCTCTAGACACCCTCTCTCGATCCTACAAGTAGACCAAAATGATTTTGCATCTACTACTATTACTACACACATCGACCGACTCTTGCCTGCATCTAGAGTATTAAGTTCATGAAGAACACAGTAACACACTAGGTAAGATGACATGATGTAGAGGGATAAACTCAAGCAATATGATGAAAACCCCATCTTTTTATCCTTGATGGCAACAATACAATACGTGCCTTGCTACCCCTACTTTGTCACTGGGTGAAGACACCGCAAGATTGAACCCAAAACTAAGCACTTCTCCTATTGCAAGAATTACCAATCTAGTTGGCCAAACCAAACCAATAACTCGAAGAGACTTGCAAAGATATGAAATCATGAATATAAGAATTCAGAAAAGACTCAAATAATATTCATAGATAATCTGAACATAAACCCACAATTCATTGGGTCTCGACAAACATACCGCAAAAGAGTATTACATTAGATAGATCTCCATGAAGATCATGAAGAACATGGTATTGAAGAGCAAAGAGAGAGAAGAAGCCATCTAGCTACTAGATATGGACCCGAAGGTCTGTGGTGAACTACTCACGCATCATCGGAGGGGCAATGGAGTTGATGTAGATGCCCTTCGTGATCGAATCTCCCTCCGGAAGATTACCGAAAAAGGCTCCAAGATTGGATCTCTCGGGAACAGAGGCTTTCGGTGGCGGAAAAGTGTTTTCATGGCTCGTTCCGGTATACGGGAAATATTTCTGAATTTATAGGCCGAGAAATAGGGTTAGGAGAGCTGCCATGGGCCCACAAGCCTGGGGGCGCCCTACCCCCCTGGGCGCACCCCTAGGGCTTGTGGCCCCATGGTGGCTCTCCTGACTTCATCTCCAAGTCTCCTGGGTTGCTTCTGGTCCAAGAAAAATTATTCCGAAGATTTTATACCATTTGGACTCCGTTTAATATTCCTTATCTACAATACTCAAAAACAAGGAAAAAAACAGAAGCTGGCACTAGGCTCTAGATTAATATGTTAGTCCCAAAAATAGTATAAAATAGCATATTAATGCATATAAAACATCCAAAACAGATAATATAGTAGCATGGAACAATCAAAAATTATAGATATGTTGGAAATGTATTAGACCCCATTCAGCAGTATAGAGGAATGACTTGTATTGTATATCAACTTAATCCAATGAATCCATCCTTCTCCAAATCCCTTTGCCTTGAGAATTTCAAAAATAGTATCATGGATTAACATATCAAATGCTTTTTCAAAATCCAGTTTGATCAATACAATTTCTTTCTTAGATTGATGGCATTGGTGGATATATTCATATGACGAAGCAAGACAATCTTGTATGCATCTGTTGTTTAAGAAACCATATTGATTCTTGTGGGCCAGTTGTAGAATCATTGTCTGTAGTCTGTTGGCCAGTAACTTTGTGATAATTTTCAAAGTGCAGTTCAGGAGAGAGATAGGTCTGAAATCATTTGGAGTAACTACACCATCCACCTTGAGGATCAGAGTGATAAAAGCATAGTTTATACTTTGAATACTAACTGTGCCATTGTATAAGTCATTAATTAGTTTGTAGAAATCCGGTGCATTGATCTCCCAACAGTGTTTTATGAAAGCGGCACTGAATCCATCTGGGCCAGGTGCTTTGTCAGCAGGCATGTTCTTGATGATAGAGTCAATCTCTTGCTTTGTGAATGGAGCTTCCAATTGAGATGGGTCTTGTGGAGATATCAATTGCTGTACTTGGAGGTATTTCTGAGTTTCAGAAGTAAACCCCATTCTGGTTTTGAAAGCCCCGAATAGGATAGCTGCCTTTGCTTGATGATCACTATGTTCATGGCCCTGTTCATCTTTCAAAATTGCAATAGAGTTATTTATGAATTTGATGGTAGCTCTTGCTTGGAAATACTTGGTGTTAGCTTCTCCCAATTTAATCTTCATGGTAGTTGATCTCTGCTTCCAATATAAACTTTGGTACACCAGAACTTGTTGGTGGTGGTCTTTAAGAATTGATCTGCCATTAAATCCATCCATAGACAAATCTTTGTATTCCTCAATGATATCAAAGCAGAGAATTAAGAAAGATGTGTTTTCTAACACTTTCTTCATATCAGAGAGCTCTCTAGACCAATTTTTTAATCCTTTCCTTAATCTCTTGAATTTGGAAATAATGATTTTAGCTGAATCTTGTTCTTGTATCTCTTGTTCCCAAATGCCCTTGACGATGTCTTTGAACTATGGATGTTCCATCCAGTAATTTTCAAATCTGAAAATGTGGGTTTTAGGAATTGAAGTCCCAATCTTAATCTGCATAGGAGCATGACCATAAGTAGTTTTGGACAATGGGTAAGCAAAAGTTGAAGGGTATTCTAGAGTCCAGGATTCTGATGTGAGCCACCAATCTAATTTTTCAAGTAGTGGTGCCTCCTGCATGTTACTCCAAGTAAATTTTCTTCCTTTAAGAGGAACTTCAATAAGAGAGAGGTTACTAATGGCCTCACTAAAAGCCAACATATCAGCAATACAACCTTCATCTCTACTTCTGTTCTATGGATATCTGATGTAGTTAAAGTCTCCAATAATCATCCAATTGGTATCATCTGGAACTTGAAAATTCATAAACCAATTAAGGAAAATGATTCTCTAAGGATTGAGACAATGCCCATAGACATTAGTGAAAATCCATTGACTCCCATTGTGAGTGGATGTAAAGAGGATAGAAATGGAGAATTCATTTTGATTGTAAACGTGACCCTTGAAATATTGCTCATTCCATACAGTGATAATACCTCCTGATAGACCAACAGATGGTTGAAAATCATATTTTGGTAGTCTTCTTGGACAGAATTTCTAGATATAAGCACTATCAAAATTATCTCTTTTAGTTTCTTGCAAACACAAAATAGCACACTCAGATTCTTCAATTTTATTAGAAATAGTAGTCCACTTTTAGGGTCATTTAACCCGTTGATGTTCCAATTAAGAATATTCCATTCTCTAGCCATGATCAAGTGTAATCTGGGACAATGAACCACAATCCAACAACATCAACCAACAATCACACTTCATAAATAGTATCATAAACTGGTAAGAGTTCATGATACTGATAGGAAAGGAGTTATAGATGTTGATAGTCCAAAAGCATACAACTCTGCAGCCAAAATGTACATATTCATACATGGAGTTCTGATAGGTAAACATAGAGGTATCTACTCTATAATAGCCTCATGACATGCTCTACACACGTAGATGATACTGGATTAGTTCTGGTTCTTTTCCTTATTGCTCTTTGGTGCTTCATTTCTGGTGGTGCTTGTTTTGATTTTCTTGGTCTTGGCTTCATTGTTTTCCTCTGGGCCTCCTCCATTACTAACCTTGCAAAAAGTAGAATTGAGATTTTTAACTACTTTGCCAGGAATAGGGGGTAGTGCATGGCATGCAAGACTTTATGCTTGTAACCTTTATGAATTTTCTATAGTCTACAACTCCTTCTTACCTATGTTTCAACAAGATGTGCTTTGTCTCTCCTTTTCTTGGTCTGAAGCAGAGCAAAAGTAGGTGATGCAGCATGTTCACCTAAAGATGAGGACACTTCTGTAGTGTAGCTAGCATGTGCTTCATTCTCTATGTGTAATTGGTTCAAATCATGCAAGAGAGAATAATCCTGAGGACAACTAGGAGGGACAACAAATGGTAGTCTCACAGAAAAGGTACTTCCTTGAGAAATAATATCCCAAACTTGTGATGTAATGAATTTCATTGCCCAGTCAAATTTACCAAGGGAGAGCAAAGTAACAGATAAGAAGTTAATCCAATGAATGGGTACCTGTATTACCATCTGATTGTCATCCTTTGGAAGAAAGTGCAGTTTCCAAATGTGAGCTCCTTCTAAACCCAATAGTTATGTTGTGTTATCTTGCTGATTGCAATCTTCAGGTTGTTGAATGTCTATCTCCCCTTTATTTCTTGAGAAGTTGGAACTGTATACATTGTGTGTGACTGATTCAGAAATGCAAGTATAGGAAATCCAGGGGAGATGTCATATCAGAGGAAGAGGAGTCACCTGATGGTTGTTGTATCATAGAATCATGTGGGTCAGAGCTACCATCAATTATATTTTCAGTGACATTCTGTTCTTTCATTGGCATCACCTCCTTCTAAGTAAAGTGCTTAGTGTTAATAATACCCATAGTATGATCAACAGTGTGTTCTTTCTGTGATTGGTCCTGGATAGTGACTTGACTGTCCTCCAGCACTGGCTGCTGGAGAGTAATTATCAGTTTGGGCATGTGCTTTGCAGAAATGGAGTTAGCAATAATCTCAAGTTGCATTGGATCATCAATCATTGGGGTCTCCTATGTGTGCGGTGTGACATCCCAAGTGATGTCCCTACCTTTTATGGCATGTATCCCATTGTATGACCTTGTTATCATGAGCTATGTTTGGAGGAAACCTTGTCATTCTTGTGTGTGGGAAGCATTCATGCATCTTTTCATCCATCATCATGATGCATCATCCTCATTTCATTCCTTGTGCTTGATTGGTTCTGGTGCTTGCTTTCATGTATGGTGGTGAGTGTGTTGATGTGGTGTAGTAAGTATGTGCTTGTGTGTGGTGGAGCATGTGGGCAATACCCTCTCCTTTCCCCTCTCTTTTCCCTTGCTAGTTTTCCTCCTAAAAACCCTCCTTTCTTCTATTTATTTTTATTAGCAGATTCAAGTTATGGTAAATCCCTTTTAAAAATGTTGGTGTATTAACCCAAGATGTCTTATAAATATTGGGAGTGATCTTGAGTCATTTGCTTATATTTGGTTTAGAAAAACTATTCAAAACAGGGGCTGTTCTATTATTAAATTAATAAAATAACTTGCTTTAAAAATCAACTTCATATTTTATTAAAGAAGGGCGTTTATTTTCCTCCACAAAACTATTTTTTATTTTCTCCAAAAGCTTTTCCCTTCTCTGGTTTTCTTCTTTCTTCTTTCTCTGTTTATTTTAAAAAAAAGGCTTGTTCGAGAGAGAGAGAGTGTACCGCGTGGGTCGGCCACTAGGCCCAGCCCAGGGGAACAGGACGGCTACCTGCTCCCCCGTCTTCCTCCGTCAGCGCTGTGTGTGTGAGAGTGATGAGAGCACGTGCGTCGCCGCTCCTTTCCGTCACCGTCGCCGTCTTCCTGGTGGGGTATAAAGCCCCCTCGGCGTCCGTGTTCCCTCGCCTAGGGTTCCTCTCCCTCTAGCCACCGCCGCCGCTCCTCTTTCCCCCTCCATCGCTCTCCCTTCCCGCTTCTTTCCTCTGTCAGGTAAGTGTCTCAGCGAGGTTCAGAGACGTCCGCCGTCATCATCGCCGGCGTTGCCACGTCTCCGGTGGTCGTCGTCCTCGGTGAAGATGGCTGTTGCGTTCCTGGAGCCGTCCGCGTTCGATCCCCATCGCTGATTGCCGAGGAGATCGCCGGATTTGATGACCTTGTCGTCTTCGTCCTCGGCTCCGTCCGCGCCGCTGACGTCCCCTGCTTCCTCTTCGTTGTTGCCTCGTCCCTGACCTTCTCCATGACTGGCTCGTCGTCGCCTTCCCCAAGGTGAGCTGCCGGTCCCCGTAGGCTTCTCCTCCGCGCATAGCTCGTGATCCCTCGCCGTCGTTGCCTGTCGCCGCCGAGAGCAAGGCGAGCTCCTGCCGCTCTCCTCCGTCCCCCTCATCACAGGATGAGTGCGGGAATGGATCCGCCGTGTGTAGGTGTAGCTAGGTTTGCCGGAGCCCCCGTGTGTTCGCCGGAGCGCGGGCCGTCGTATCCCTGTCGCCTCGCTGTAGCTGTCGTCGCCGGTCCAAAGATTCGAGCGTGGGCTCGCCGTCGATCCCCCTCCTCGCAAGATGAGTGTTGGGATGGGACCCCTGGTAGTTCGAGCGCGTGTGTGAGTAATTGGTCCCGCCGGTCTTGCCCCGTGTCGCCGGAGAGCTCCGCCGCGTTCCCCTGTCATCGATGTCTGTCCTTTTCTTCAATTTCATCAGGGTTAGTGTGCGCATGTGTATAAGAGCAATGAGCTCCCTTCTCTGTTGAGATCCGGCGCGTAGCGCAGTGGTAGGGTGTGTGTGTGTTACCAGGGAGGTTGTGGGTTCGATCCCCTTCTTCCCCCCTTTTCCTTTTTCTGTTTTCCCTTTTCTGATTTTCTTTTTGTTTTCTTTCATTTGCAAAACAGTGTATGTATGTATGTATGAATGTATGTATGTTTTGTGTGTGTGAGAGAGTGTGTGTGTTGTGTGTGTGTATATGCACTCATGTGCATATACACACATATAGGGTGGGTGTGTGTTAGTATGTGGGTGTGCCGTGTATGTCTACATGGATATGTGTGTGTAAGCACCTAGTGTATACATATACATATGCATGTGTGTTGTGGAGTGTGTGTGTATGCACTATGTGCATATGCAAACATGCTTGTGGGTGTGTATGTGTGCTTGTGTGTGTGTTTGGATGCTTATGTGTGTATGTGTTATATATGAGTGAGGGTATATGAGTTTGAGTGGTGTGTGTATGATCTACATACACCCATTCATGTGCATTGTAGCTCCATGTGTAGGTTTCTCCCTATATGATCATATGAGCATGGTTTCTACTCTAGCTAGTTCCTTTCTTGTTTTGATGCTAGACTATGTTTTCATATCCCTAACCTGTTAATTAATCACTTCTAACTTGTATATTTGGAGCACATGTCCATTTGGGGCATTTTCAACAAGTTTCATAAGTGACATAAGTCACCCATGCCTAGTGAGGGTAGAATTTCGACCTAGCTTATCTCCATTTTGTTCCATGCAAGCATATAAGTATGAGTAATGATTTTGGGGTGTTTTCAACCCCTCTATGCACCTGTGAAGTCAGATTTTACTTTGGGGCAACTTGACAAAAGTACATTTTTATGCTGTGATGCCCTTTTGTCTTTTTCATATGATTTAATCCATGCATGCTTTGGAGTTCTTGTCAACATGAGATGCTAGTCAAAGTTGCTGTGACAATCCATGTATTTTTGTTGTTTGTACTAAGTATCCAGATCAGTGGGAACCATGCTGTTTATCTGGCTACTTTCTGTTTCTGCCAACCTGCTCTAGAAATGGCCAAGTCTGGAGAATCTGCTGTTGTTGTTTTGCCTTCAAGATCAGGGTGTATCTAGTGATGTGTTGTGAACTTGACCATGTTCAGTGTTATGTATTTGTATTAGATATTTCCATCTACCATACTGTTAATTTTCATGCCATTTGGAGCTTCCTAGAATATTTAACCAGTGCTGTGAACTTGCTACTTTATTAACCCAGATTCCAGAAAACTGGAATTTTCACTAAGTCCCTAAAAATCTGTTTCATCATGCCTACTTGCCAGCTCCATGCATAGTGATGTGTTGCTATTTTTTTTATTTTATAGTTGGATGATTGGATGTGGGTGTTGAGTATTACCTGTTCATGTCTTGTTTGTGTTTGTAGAGTTCTTGTAGCAATAGTTGTGAGCTTTTCAAATTGCTATGTTGCTGTTTTGTGGCAGATTGAGTGCTATTTTGTTTTGGGTGTTGTGGGAGCTATACTCTATGGAATTGAGTGATTCTTGAGTCTATTGTGATTGGGTTTTCATCACCTATCCAGTGGTTACCTTGAAATGCCAAGAATTAGCCCAGGTATTTGATGGTCTTGAGTTTTCTCTTCGTACCTTGTCGTGAGCGTATCTCGAGAACCGTAGCTCCGTTTCTCGCGATCTTTATATGCATTTCCATCGATTTTTCATGATGCATCCATATTTTCCATGTTCATGCATGTTTAAATAACTTAACATGTGATTATGTACAGATTCATTAATCCACCACCTTTGCATGTGAAACTTGACTAGAATTGGATTGCCATGTTAAATTCTTCCCTAAAATGATCATGCATCATCTGGATTGTGCATTGCACCTTGTTTGGTTATTTATTTGCTGTTTCTCTTGGGTAGACGCGAGTGTCGAATCTGAGTCCGAGGAACCTGGAGAGTACCACTACGAGGATCCCGCTACTTGTTCCGCTAAACAACCAACAGGCAAGATGATCATACCCGGATCCCAATACTATCTTTGCTTGCTACTTTCTCGTTCTTATCGTTACAATTGCGCTACCTACCACATGATATCATCCCCCGTGTTACCATGACAACCTCTAACCTCCACATCCCAGCAAACCGTTGTTTGGCTAAGTTACCGCTGCTCAGCCCCTCTTATAGCGTTCTTAGTTGCAGGTTGTTCCATGTGATAACATGGATTGGATAACACAATAAATTCGGTTTTATTTAAAATTTAATGCACATATATATATGGTATTGGTGGAAGGCTTGGCCTTTTGCTAAGTGATTTGTTCCGCTCGTACCCTCATTAGTTCCTTGTTGCCGGTGTTATGTTTCCATATTTTGCGCTCCTAACACGCTTGGGGTTGTTATGGGGACCCCCTTGTTTATTCGGTTGAGATTAAAACTTGTCCGGCAAGACCCAACTTTGGTACTACATTTGCTTAACAACTTAATTAATTGCATAGGGTCTTGCAAACCCGTGGATATTTAATCAACCCCCGGGCCAGTGCTCCTCATGAGTGTTGGTCCAAAAATGGGCTGCCTGCGGGGCCGCCTCGAGGCAACTTGAGGATTGGTTTTTTTCCCTGTAGCTAGTCCCATCTGTCGTGTCCTGAGAACGAGATACGCGGCTCTTATCAGGTTCGTCGACACGGCGAGTGATCTTGCTGGATTTGTTTTACCTTTATCGAATGTCTTGCGTGTGGACTCTGACTTTCTTCGGGTTTTCTCGAGGTGTTGGAATTCCTTTTGGAGTTGCCTATGATGATCGCGAGATCCGCGTTCGAGGCTATTCCCACGGAGTGTGGTTATTTGTGATGGACTAGTTGGAGCACCCCTGCAGGGTTAAATCTTTCGGAAAGCCGTGCCCGCGGTTACGTGGCAACTTGGATATTTGTTTAACACCAGGTTATAGAAAACTTGAAGTAAACTCTAATTAAAATACACCAACTGTGTGAGTAACCGTGATCGTCCCTGCTTGTGAACATGAACCAAGAGAGAACACGGTGGGGTTATGATTGACGTAAGTAAGTGTTCAAGATCTCTTAGAGATCATACCAGATTTGAGCGTTCTTCGTAGGCCACTCATATTTATTCCATGTTGCGTAAGCTAGCCACCATAATAATGCTTAGTGTTGCTGCAAACTTAAACATCACCCCTTCCATCCTTAAGCTTAAATAGTCTTGGTACCCGGGCACATGATAGTTGAGTCCCCTGTGGCTCATAGTTTACTACAACAATCCAGGTGCAGGTTCAGATGAGTTCGTGCAGGATGGTCTTACTCAGCTCCAGTGGGAGTATGATGAAGAGAGAGGTAGGATGTACGTGACATATCTGGATGAGTAGAGGACCTGGTCGTGATCTTTGGGGCAGCTTGATAGTGTCATCGCATTTGTTTTTATCGTTTGTTTTCGTCCGTAGCCAGACCCTGTGTTCCTCTTGATGTATGAACTGAGTGATATTGTAACTTAGCATGTGGCAAGTGTAAGCCAACTTTATATACTCTTCCGTTCAGTACATGTATGATGTGATGATGCTTATCTTGCTAACGGCAAGATGCGCCTCTATCCTTTGCGAGGACCTCATGCCTCAAAACGGATCGGCGCGCATCTTGGGCGTGGCATGCAGTTGGTGAAAAAATAGCTTAGAGCTTTGATCAGTAATGGACTGATTGTGAAGTGGCACATGTCCAACATTCAGGTCCATCTGATGATTAGGTTGGGCTTCTTGTAATGATCCAGTGTCAAATTATAATCTAGTCAAAGTGGCGCCAAAGGGCCATTAGCAAAGGCCATGGAGTTGCCACTGTAATCAGATGGCATGTCAGAAACAATAATGCTACTGTTGGCAACATTTTGGTATCTTGGATGATCTTCCTATATAGGTTGCATCGGTTCATGAAGTGCAAGGAAGTTTCCTTGATTATTCTCTTGGGGTGGATTTTGTGGAAGTGCCCAGTGACCCCAACCAGGCATGCCATCCATATCATCTTCTTCTACATCCTCTAGTTCATGATCACCATGTGTATTAAGAGCAAGCTGCAGATTGATCTGGTGATTATCTTGGTGAGCTACATTAGCTGGGGGATCTAGTTGTGTTGATTGGGGTGGAAGTGGGGAATCAGAGGTTGTGTGTGAGGATTTCCATCTCGAGGGATGGGGTCTTCATCCGTAGGCTCCACCCCTAGTAACTGTTGCTGGAGGATGACAACAGCCACAGTTAGAGAGTCAGCCTCATCTTCATCACCAAATACAATGCTGGCAGGAATGTCTCTCAGTTCTTCAACTTTCACTTTGACCATAAGATTTTCCTTAGAGCTTCTAACTCTATCCCACATGATAAATTTTCCAAATTTACTCACGGGAGTGTTAATCTCATGGATATGTCTTCTGTCAAATGGGAAACCAAACAGTAACAGCCATGCTTCTCTATTCAGTTCTAGTTTCCTCCAATTCATACCTCTGTTATGCCTTTCAAAGATCACATGGAAATTTGTAAACTGATGGGGACTATTGCTAACCAGATCATCTTGATCAAATACACTGTTTAACTTGATAAAAGCTTGACCAAAAGGGCATGGAATTATTTGTGAAAACCCCAACCTCCTATCAGTGAGAAAATCATACAATACCTCACGAACAATGTTGAACTCCACAGGCAGATTTGGCATACGGACAATAGTCACTATAACCCACTCTTCATGAGTCGGTTGAGTCGCACCAGCAATAACCCGAGCCCTAGTCGAATGTCCCTCCACATTGATGTTCTAATGGTTTGGGGGATGAATGGTGTTGGGTCAAAGGGAAATGTGGCCGTTTGGGGAGAAGTGGAGGATACCGGAGAAGTACTTGTGGGAGGGGAGATGAGGTGGTAATGGTGGAAAGACGTGAGAGAGCCGATGACGGCGGAGCCGAGGGGAGGTATCTAGCTATCAGAGGAGGAAGAATAAAGGAGTTATGTCCCAAAACTTGGCAGGTGGCATGATTAACGGTCTGAGAAGCCACAATCACAGGAACAATGTATGTTTGTCTCGAATTCTGAAGCGTCAGAGATGCGTTGGGCTCTAGTTGGGAACTGGGCTGGCCGGAAAAGTAGTCTCTCGAGATATGGCCCCATCGCTTGCATGTCCTGCACTTTATCTGTAACATCCCAAATTTTGGAATGTTATAATAATTATTAGAATGGTTGTTGTTTGCTTGAGTGATTGAAAGTGAGTGAAATTTGAAACTTTTTGAAACTTTTGAAAGTTTAATGAGAGGGAATAAAATGACTTTCCCAAAACTCTTACTCTGCATTTTGATCCTCAGGAAATTCAAAATCCATTTCACCATAAAACCCCAGAGTGAAGATGACATGACTTCTTCCATTTAAAGAAATGAAAAGGGATTTGAAAATGGTTTGAATTCCCATTTGAAAATATTTCAAATTCAGAAACTTTATGCAACTCAATGATTTTCATGAAAGAGGATAATATGACTTCTTCAAATTATATGAAATATGAGTTGGAAGTTAAACCAAAGATTTGAAAAGGGGAATTTGAAAACTATTTGAGAATTTCTCATATGGAGTTTCAATTTCATTTGAATTCCCTATTTGAATTTGCAAACATCCAAACCCCTTGTCAAATATTTTGAGAGGAGTAAATATGACACTCCAAAACCAGGGGGTATTTTGTGAAGTTTTTGAATCATAAAACCCATGGGGTTATTTGAAAATATCTGTAAAAAGGATTTAAAAACAATTAGGCAATTTTTGAAAATATTATTTTTTCAAAGTATTCAAATGACAGAATAAAAATGTTCAATAAATGGCATTTATTATTCTGTTAATTCTGATATATAATACTCCTATATTTGGAAATGTTTTGAATGCTTTTAAAGAGGTTTTACTGCTCTAAATATTAAAAAGAGTAACGGATTTGTATTTAAATGGGCCGGCCCACGGGCATTTATTCGCGAATTAATTACGAGCCGGTCGACCGACGCGCCTTCGCCGCTTCTTCTCTCTCTGACCAGCAGGCCCCTGACCGCCCGTAAACCCCGCGCGGTCAACCCTCTCCTCCCGCGCGCGCCGCCACCGCCGCGACCTCCTCCTCGCCGTGATCCTCTCTCCTCCTTCCATTTCGGACGCCCGAGCCGCCTATATAAGCCCCTGCCACCCCGCGCTCCTTTCCCCCTTCCGAAGCCCATCCCCGAGCCCCCACCTCGCCGGAATTTCTCACCGGAGACCACCACGGCCGCCGCGCCATTTCCGCGCCACCGCACCACCCAGCCATCCCCGAGGCCTCCTTCGACCTCCCCGCACCCGTGCGCACCTTCCCATCCCCTCGCGAGCCCCGGACCCCCTCCAGAGCTTTCCCCGACGACCTCGCCGGAGCTCCACCACCATCCCGAAGCTTCCACGAGCTCGTGCCGCTCGCTCCTGTTGTCCCCGAGCTCATCTGACGCTACCATCGTCATCTCCACGCTCGCGCACGTCGACTGGCCCTTTCCCCGACGCCGAAGACCACCGGAGCGCCGTCCCCGTCCACACCCGAGCCGTCGCCGTCGCCGGAGCCTTCGCCGGAGCCGTCAACACCGCGGTGAGCTCCACCACCCCTCTCTCCCGTCAGATCTGGATCTGACGATCCAGATTAGACCCCTTTAAAGTCCCGAACCGTTTTTCTTTACGGTTCGGTTGACCGATCGTATTCACCCGCACGCACACACCCGTAGCCAATAGCAGAGCGCCACGTCACCCCCCCTGTCCGTTAGTAGTTGTTTTTCTTTTTTCTGTTTTGTTTTAAAAACAGATTTAGTTCTATTTTTATTTTTAGCATATCTTTTATGTTTTTAAGTGTTTTAAATTGATTCTTTTTGCATTAGATCAAAAAAATTATCTAGTTTCTGTAGATATAAAGTTTGGCTATGTTTGAATATTTAAATTTGAGTTTAAACAGATTTGATTTATATTTTGTTTTCTGAATATCTTGAGTTCTAAAATGTATTTTTGATTGATTCTTTTGCTACTTGTCACTAGTGATCTTAGTTATCATTAGGCAAAGTTTGAGAATTATTTGGATAAATTTGATTAGTGTTCTAGCTATAAACAGAATCTGTCTAATATTATAGTATAGTTTTATTTATTTAGTTTTAGTTAGTTTAAATCAGATTTAGTTTTAATTTGATTTAGTAGGTTCTGTTAGTTAAACTTTAGGTGTTTTACTTACTGTTAATAAAAATATAAATTTGCTTAGTTTGTTTCTTTATTAATATAGGAATCACAACTCCTTTTCAATTAGGTTTAACTTGATTAAAAACAAACTAGTTAGTAATAGTAAATTTTAACAAAGTTTTAAGTAATTAGATTCTGTTTTCAAATAAAATTTGTAGTAATTCCTTTCTGTTAAGAAATGTTTTGTTAATAAAAAAAATTTAGTTTGCTATATTATGGTAGGAAAACTATATTATTTTTCATTAGGTAATGTGTTATAAAACAATTTAGTTTAATAGAAACTCTTTTCCCAAAAGTTTTAGATGATCTAATTCTGTTTTGTAATAAAGATTTTTATTAATTACTTTCTGTTAACTTAGTTGTTTCATAATTTGTTTTCTCTTAGTTTATGGTTGTGCTTGTAGTTAAGTTCATTAGGCAAACACTTATGTTGTTTAGAATGTTGTTTTCATAGTTTTACTTGTTCTTCAAAAGTAATTCTTTTTGCTAGTAAAATATTTACTAAAACCCTTTTGTTATATTTTACCTTGTTTTGGTACTATTGAAAATAGTTGTTTGTAGGGGGAAACTACCTTAGTTGATTTTATGAAAACTTTGTTGACTTTGAGTTTTGTCTTAAGTATTTCCTTCATCAACCTTGTTGCTTTTGTTCTTGTGTTACCTTGTGATTGTTAGAATTGATTGCTAGTATGATTGCTTATGTATGCAATGTTTGTTATAGATTTCATCGGAGAGTGACGTATAGTCTATCAAGTTATTTCTGAGAGCAATCTTTATCTTCATTCAACAGTACAGGCAAGTTCACTTTGACCATCTTGTTCATACCTATGTTTTATTGCACGTAGTGACATCATTCAACAAATCCCTCCCGTAGTGTTATTGAAATTCTTGTAGTTGAGTAGAATGCATGAGGTAGGAACCCACCACTTGTTACTAAAGCCCCGGGAACGTTAGTTACTTTTATGCTATGCTAAAGTAGACGGGGATTGGTATGAGTGTTCGTGAGTGGTGTAAAGAAGGACTCCACGTCAAGACGACAACTTCATGAAGACATCTTCAAGTGCTGCATCTTCAAGACCTCAAGACTTCGAGACTCGAGAAACAAGTTTTTCAATACACACTACTGGGTGAGGGATGGTTGAAATGGTACCCTGGAGAAACCAGTGGATTTGCCTAGGTGTTGCTAGGGATGGCCAGTATTCACGCGGAAAGCCTCACCCAGACTCAAAGGGAAGGATGAATACTTCATGCCCGGAAGCTTACCTGTGTAGCCACAAGTCATTATGAGCTTTGGCTTGGTTGATCTTTGTTGTGACTCTGCTGGGCAATGCTACGAGATGTAGTCGACGTTAGGATTGGATAGGCACTGTCGGACAGTCAGGGAAGCACTCTAAAAGACCATGTTTCGTTCATCCTGTTCTCAAACACCAGGCAGTGCGAGGACTTACCAGGAGGGAACGAATCTTGTGGGTAAAGTACACAACACTCTGCAGAGTTAAACCTAATCGATTAGCCGTGTCCCCGGTTACGGACAATTTGAGCCTCTGGACTTGGATCTATCTCTGAACTCTCAACACTGGACTGATAACTAATTGTGGGCAACTTAATGATACTTGTGGGCAATTGAGACATTGGTTGGCGGAACCATGTCATGATAGGTAACTCCATAGTGAAATTCCTGATATTCCTTTGTTGTAGGAAAATAAAACCAGCTTTGATGCAAAAACTCAGACACAGAGCCACAAAGCCTTTGCATATAGAATAGCCTTTATTCTTTTGTTCTACTATGGTGATCTTGCCAGTACATTCCATGTACTGACCTACACGGCTGCAACGTATCATGTTGCAGATACTCTTCTACGACGGGTAAGAGTACGATTCAGGGTTACGGTCCGCACTCAACTTGCCGTTGGTGTTATTGGGACTCCACTCCCGTTGACTGTATCCGCTGCTATTTTAAGGTATATATCAGTTTTACGTTAATTACATGTGATTGCACTTTGATATATACATTGATGTACTGTGTGTGCCAGCATACTGATCCAGGGATGGCACAGAAAACACAGAGGCTTGACTCGTTTTGAGTCGGGTCGCTACATTATCCTATTCTTGCATTTGGGCCTGAAATGGGTGTAGGACAGACAGCAAACACAAAATGAATTTGGCCCAGAGATTTTAAAACCCGTGGATACTGCCCTACCATTAGTTACTGAAGAATTATGATGAGGTTCATTGGGGTGGCGATCACGTCCCATTGATCTAGCAATATGATCATGTTGATGCAGATTGGAAAAATGATTAGCATTATCACTAGGACGAACTGGATCATGGAAAACTGAGGGAGTACTAAGATCTTGATGGTAAGATCTTTTAGGATGATGACGGAATATATGGGTCCATGCATCGTCCTTCTCTTGGAGATATTGGTCCAATTCCCATTGGGAGTTTGGACCACCATCACCCCATTGAAGGAAGTTGATGTTGAGCAGATTGAGTGAAATTTTACCTCCTTTGATGATCGAAAAGCCGACTTCTTTGGATGAAACTGAGAATTTGAAAGACCAAATTTGAAGGAGTTTCACCTTGAATAGTGATGCACGGCCACCGAAACAAGCCAGAAGGATAGTGGCCACAAATTCTTCAGTGAGGCGAATCTTAGATCTGGTAAACTCAGCCACTAGGATGAATTCCTCCTGATCTCGACCTTCTTCATAGTTGATGTGGGCACTTTTAGGATCATTTAACCCGTTGATGTTCCAATTAAGAATATTCCATTCTCTAGCCATGATGAAGTGTAAACTAGGACAATGAACCAAAATCCAACAACATCAACCAACAATCACACTTCATAAATAGTATCATAAACTGATAAGAGTTCATGGTACTGATAGGAAAGGAGTTATAGATGTTGATAGTCCAAAAGCATACAACTCTGCAGCCAAAAGGTACATATTCATACATGGAGTTCTGATAGGTAAACATAGAGGTATCTACTCTATAACAGCCTCGTGACATGTTCTACACACGTAGATGATACTGGATTAGTTCTGGTTCTTTTCCATATTGCTCTTTGGTGCTTCCTTTCTGGTGGTGCTTGTTTTGATTTTCTTGGTCTTGGCTTCATTGTTTTCCTCTAGGCCTCCTCCATTATTAACCTTGCAAAAGGTAGAATTGAGATTTTTAACTACTTTGCTAGGAATAGGGGGTAGTGCATGGCATGCAAGACATCATTTATCCATGTAGACTTTATGCTTGTAACCTTTATGAATTTTCTACATTCTACAACTCCTTCTTACCTCTGTTTCAACAAGATGTGCTTTGTCTCTCCTTTTCTTGGTCTGAAGCAGAGCAGAAGTAGGTGATGCAGCATGTTCACCTAAAGATGAGGACACTTCTGTAGTGTAGCTATCATGTGCTTCATTCTCTATGTGTAATTGGTTCAAATCATGCAAGAGATAATAATCCTTAGGACAACTTGGAGGGACAACAAATGGTAGTGTGACAGAACAGGTACTTCCTTGAGAATAATATCCCAAACTTGTGATGTAATGAATTTCATTGCCCAGTCAAATTTATCAAGGGAGAGCAAAGTAACAGATAAGAAGTTAATCCAATGAATGGGTACCTGCATTACCATCTACTTGTCATCCTTTGGAACAAAGTGCAGTTTCCAAATGTGAGCTCCTTCTGAACCCAATAGTTCTGTTGTGTTATCTTGCTGGTTGCAATCTTTAGGTTGCTGAATGTCTGTCTCCACCTCTATGTCTTGAGAAGTTGGAACTGCATACATTGTGTCTGACTGATTCAGAAATGCAAGTATAGGAAATCCAGGGGAGATGTCATATCAGAGGAAGAGGAGTCACCTAATGGTTGTTTTGTCATAGAATCATGTGGGTCAGAGCTGCCATCAGTTATATTTTCAGTGACATTCTTTTTTTCATTGGCATCACCTCCTTCTAAGTAAAGTGCTCAGTGTTAATAATACCCATAGTATGATCAACAGTGTGTTCTTTCTGTGATTGGTCCTGGATAGTGACTTGACTGTCCTCCAGCACTGGCTGCTGGAGAGTAATTATTAGTTTGGGCATGTGCTTTGCAGAAATGGAGTTAGCAATAATCTCAAGTTGCATTGGATCTTCAATCATTGGGGTCTCCTATGTGTGCAGTTGGTGAAAAATAGCTGAGAGCTCTGATCAATAATGGGCTGATTGTGAAGTGGCCATGTGCAACATTCAGGTCCATCTGATGATTAGGTTGGGCTTCTTGTAATGATCCACTATCAAATTCAAATCTGGTAGAAGTGGCGCCAAAGGGCCATTAGCAGAGGCCATGGAGTTGCCACTGTAATCAGATGGCATGTCAGAAACAATAATGCTATTGTTGGCAACATTTTGTTATCCTCGATGATCTTCTTATATAGGTCGCATCAGTTCATTAAGTGCAAGGAAGTTTCCTTGATTATTCTCTTGGGGTGGATTATGTGGAAGTGCCTAGTGACCCCAACCAGGCATGCCATCCATATCATCTTCTTCTACATCCTCTGGTTCATGATCACCATGTGGATTAAGAGCAAGCTGCAGATTGATCTGGTGATTATCCTGGTGAGCTACATTAGCTGGGGGGTCTGGTTGTGTTGATTGGGGTGGAAGTGGGGAATCAGAGGTTGTGTGTGAGGATTTCCATCTCGAGGGATGGGGTCTTCATCTGCAGGCTCAACCCCCAGTAACTGTTGCTGGAGGATGACAACAGGCACAATCAGAGAGTCAGCCTCATCTTCATCTCTAAAGACAATGCTGGTAGGAATGTTTCTCAGTTCTTCAACTTTCACTTTGATCATAAGATTTTCCTTAGAGCTTCTAACTCTATCCCACATGATAAATTTTCCAAATTTACTCACAGGAGTGTTAATCTCATGGATATGTCTTCTGTCAAATGGGAAACCACACAGTAACAGCCATGCTTCTCTATTCAGTTCTAATTTCCTCCAATTCATACCTCTGTTATGCCTTTCAAAGATCACATGGAAATATGTAAACTGATGGGGACTATTGCTAACCAAATCATCTCGATCAAATACACTGTTTAACTTGATAAAAGCTTGACCAAAAGGGCATGGAATTATTTATGAAAACCCCAACCTCCTATTAGTGAGAAAATCGTACAATACCTCACGAACAGTGTTGAACTCCATAAGCAGATTTGGCATACGGACAATAGTCACTATAACCCACTCTTCATGAGTCGGTTGAGCCGCACCAGCAATGACCTGAACCCTAGCCGGACGTCCCTCTACATTGATGCTCTAATGGTTTGGTTGATGAATGGTGTTGGGTCAAAGGGGAATGTGGCCATCTGGGGAGAAGTGGAGGATACTAGAGAAGTACTTGTGGGAGGGGAGATGAGGTGGTAGTGGTGGAAAGACGTGAGAGAGCCGATGACGACGGAGCCGAGGGGAGGTATCTAGCAATCGAAGGAGGAAGAATAAAGGAGTTATGTCCCAAAACTTGGCAAGTGGCATGATTAACGGTCTGAGAAGCCACAATCACAGGAATAATGTATGTCTATCTTGAATTCTGGAGCGTCGAAGATGGGTTGGGCTCTAGTTGGGAAGTGGGCTGGCCGGAAAAGCAGTCTCTTGAGATATGTCCCCATCGCTTGCATGTCCTGCACTTTATCCTATTCTTGCATTTGGGCCTGAAATGGGTGTAGGATAGACAGCAAACACAAAATGAATTTGGCCCAGAGATTTTAAAACCCGTGGATACTGCCAACCATTAGTTACTGAAGAATTATGATGAGGTTGATTGCGGTGGCGGTCACATCCCGTTGATCTAGCAATATGATCATGTTGATGCAGATTGGAAAAATGATTAGCATTATCACTAGGGCGAACTGGATCATGGAAAACTGACGGAGTACTAAGAGCTTGATGGTAAGATCTTTTAGGATGACGACGGAATATATGGGTCCATGCATCGTCCTTCTCTTGGAGATATTTGTCCAATTCCCATTGGGAGTTTGGGCCACCATCACCCCATAGAAGGAAGTTGATGTTGAGCAGACTGAGCGAAATGTTACCTCCTTTGATGATCGAAAAGCCCACTTCTTTGGATGAAACTAAGAATTTGAAAGACCAAATTTGAAGGAGTTTCACCTTGAATAGTGATGCACGACCACCGAAACAAGCCAGAAGGATAGTGGCCACAAATTCTTCAGTGAGGCGAATCTTAGATCTGGTAAACTCAGCCACTAGGATGAATTCCTCCTGATCTTGACTTTCTTCATAGTTGATGTGGGCGCCCCACTTGTCCCAAACTTATTGGGCGAAATCTTGACCTCGATCGAAGTTGAGGTCGACAAGAGACATGGTCAGTGGCCGACGCGCGCGGAGTGCAATGTGGAGCGGTGGTGAGGGGGTGGTTATGCCATGGCCGGCGGCCACCGGTAGGAGGCGCGGACTTGGGGAGGGGAGGGGCTCTCTTCCCGTGTGGAAGCAGCGGATGTGAAAGATGGCGAGTAGTAGTGTGATGTGCCAACATAAGAAAATTATTACACATGGGCCAAGTGACAGACGTGTCACGCCAACAAGTCACTAGTGTTGCAATGTTGCAAGTCTCGTGGTCTTGAGCCATCTCTCTTTCGGTTTATATCGCTTGTGCATATTCTAAGATCGTCGATTCATTCATATTTTGAATGGTATTGGTTTGATACATAACCCACATTACATTGGTTAAATAGCAATCTCTGGATGGTTCAATGGCCTGAAGCAGGGAGGGAGTATGAGTGTTTTCTTTCAAACAATGTAACATTTTCACGCAGGCGTCTTTTACGGTTTCCAGCTTTAGCGCATATGCAACGCAGACTCTCCAACCATCCGCCTACGTCTGGACTGTATGGTTTGGACGTGTTCTGACATCCAACGCGGTCCTACATCGGTCCACCGACCGATGCAGATGTGTTGTTTCTCACAAATCGAAGACAAAGTGAGGGGCTTTGTGGGCATCTAGACCACTGCCACGCCTGCTTCTGACTATCATGTCCCACCCAAAACCCTTCACCTGTGCGGTTTCTGTTGCGGAACGTTGCATGGGAAACAAAAAAAATCCTACGCACACACAAGATCTATCCATGGTGATGAGCATCTAAGAGAGGGAGAGTGGATCTACATACCCTTGTAGATCACTAAGAAGGAAGCATTAAGAAATGCTATTGATGTAGTCGAACGTCTTCGCGATCCAAATCGCCAGCCGTCCCGTGATCCAATCACGATCCGTCCCGATCTAGCACCGAACGGACAACACCTCCACGTCCAGCACATGTACAGCTCGATGACGATCTCTGCCTTCTTGATCCAGCAAGAGGGGGCAAAGATGTAGATGAGCTCTCTGACAACGCGATGGCATGGTGGCGATGGTGGTTGTGTTATCCCGACAGGGCTACACCTAGCGCTATCGAAATCGTGAACGGAGGAGAAAACGATCTAGGGAGAGAGAGGGGCATCAAGGGCTTCGTGTGTGCTCTTGGGGCGCCCCCTCCCCTCTATATATAGATGGAGGGGTGTGGGTATCAGCCCCTCCAATCCCTAGGGCGCAAACAAGGGGGAGGAGTTGGACTCCTAGTCTAGTTCCCTCCCTATCCATAAACAGGTGGACTTTCTACCTCTCCCAAGCCACATGGGCCTTGAGGGATTTGTGCGCCTGGCCCAATAAGGCTGTGGCGCCTCCCCTTAGCCCATGCAAACCCTTGGGATGTACCCTTGGTGGACTTCTGGACTCCTCTAGAAGTTTCTAGAACCTTCTAGAAGCTTCCCGGTACAATACCCGAAAAATCCGAAACTTTTCCGGTAGCCAAAATATGACTTCCCATATATAAATCTTTACCTCCAGACCATTCCGGAGCTCCTCGTGATGTCCTGGATCTCATTCGGGACTCCGAAAAACCTTCTATCACCAACATACATAACTATATACTGCCGAAACGTCACTGAACCTTAAGTGTGCAGACCCTGTGGGTTCGAGAACTATGCAGACATGACCGAGACAACTCTATGGTTAATAACCAATAGAGGGACCTGGATGCCCATATTGGTTCCTACATATTCTACGAAGATCTTTATCGGTCGAACCACGATGTCAAGGATTCAGACAATCCCGTATGAAGTTCCCTTTGTCCATCGGTCTATTACTTGCCCGAGATTCGATCGTCCGTATCTCCATACCTAGTTCAATCTCGTTACCGGCAAGTCTCTTTACTCATTCCGTAATACAAGATCCCGTGACTAACTCCTTAGTCACATTGCTTGCAAGCTTCTTGTGATGTTGTATTATCAAGTGGGCCCAGAGATACCTCTCCATCATACGAAGTGACAAATCCCAGTCTCGATCCACGCCAACCCAACAGACACCCTCGGAGATACCTGTAGAGCACCTTTATAGTCACCTGGTTACGTTGTGACGTTTGATACACACAAGGCATTCCTCCGGTGTAAGGGAGTTGCGTGATCTCATGGTCGTAGGAACAGATACTTGACATGGATAAAGCAGTAGCAATAAACTAACACGATCAACTGCTATGCTTATGGTTGGGTCTTGTCCATCACATCATTCGCCTAATGATGTGATCCCGTTATCAAATGACATCTCATGTCTATTGCTAGGAAACCTTGACCATCTTTGATCAACGAGCTAGTCTATTAGAGGCATACTAGGGACATGGTTTTGTCTGTGTATCCACACATGTATCTGAGTTTCAGTCAATACAATTCTAGCATGGATAATAAACGATTATCATGAACAAGGAAATATGATAATAACTAGGATAATAAACGATTATCATGAACAAGGAAATATGATAATAACTAATTTGTTATTGCCTCTACGGCATATTTTCAACAATCTCCCACTTGCACTAGAGTCAATAATCTAGCTCACATCGCTATGTGATTTACATTGTTATGAATCTCACACCCAATGAGTTCTGGGGTTCGATCATGTTTTGCATCTGAGAGAGGTTTTAGTCAACGGTCTGGAACATTCAGATCTGTGTGTACTTTGCAAATCTCTATGTCATAGTGTAGATGTTTCTACCACACTCAACTTGGAGCTCTTCCAAATGATTGCTCCACTATATGTATCCGGATTGCTACTCAGAGTCATCCGGTTTGGTGTCAAAGCTTGCATCGACGTAATATTTACAACGATCTCTTTATCACCTCCATAATAGAGAAATATTTCCTTAGTCCTCTATTTACTAAGGATAATTTTGACCACTGTCCAGTGATCCACTCCTGGATCACTATTGTACCCCTTGATAGACTCATGACAAGGCACACATAGGTGCAGTACACAGCATGGCAAACTATATAGAGCCTATGTCTAAGGCATAGGGGACGACCTTCGTCCATTCTCTTTCTTCCGCTATGGTCGAGCTTTGAGTCTTAATCAACTTGACACCTTACAAATCAGGCAAGAACTCCTTCTTTGACTGATCCATTTTGAACTCTTTCAAAATCTAGTCAAGTTATGTACTCATTGAAAGTCTTATCAAGCGTCTTGATCTATCTCTATAGATTTCGATGCCCAACAATTAAGTAGCTTTATCCAGGTCTTCCTTTGAAAAACTCCTTTCAAACAACCATTTATGCTTCCAGAAATTCTACATCATTTCGGCTCAAGAATATGTCAACCACATATACTTATCAGAAATTCTATAGTGCGCCCACTCACTTTCTTGTGAATACAAGTTTCTCATAAACTTTGTATAAACCTGAAAACTTTGATCACCTCATCAAAGTGTATATTCCAACTCTGAGATGCTTGCTCCAGCCCATAGAAGGATCATTGGAGCTTGCATACCTTTTAGCATCCTTAGGACTAACAAAACCTTCTGGTTGTATCACATACAACCTTTCCTTAAGGAAATCGCTAAGGAAACGATGTTTTGACATCCATCTGCCATATTTCATAATTAAAAAATGCAGCAACTGCTAACATAATTCCAACAGACTTTAGCATCGCTACGAATGAGAAAGTCTCATCGTAGCCAACTCCTTGAACTTGTCAGAAACTTGTTTGCGACAAGTCGAGCTTTATAAATTGTGACATTCACCATCAACGTATGTCTTCTTCTTAAAGGTCCATTTGTACTCGTATGTCTTCTTAAAGGTCCATTTGTACTCAACGACCTGTCGTTCAACGGGCAAGTCTACCAAAGTCCATACTTGGTTTTGGTACATGGATCATTTCTCGGATTTCATGGCTCCTAGCCATTTGTTGGAATCTGGGCCCACCATCGCTTCTGCATAGCTCATAGGTTCATTGTTGTCTACCAACATGACCTCCAAGACAGGATTGACGCACCACTCAGGGGCGGTACGAGTCCTTGTCGACCTACGAGGTTCGGTAGTAACTTGATCGAAAGCTTCATGATCATCATCAATTGCTTCCTCTTCACTTGGTGTAGGCGTCGCAGAAACATCTTTCTGCGTCGTGCTACTATCCAACTGAAGTGGCGGTTCAACAACCTCATTAAGTTCTACTTTCCTTCCACTCAATTCTTTAGACAGAAACTCTTTCTCGAGAAAGGACCCATTTTTAGCAACAAACACTTTGCCCTCAGATCGGAGATAGAAAGTATACCCAACTGTTTCCTTAGGGTAGCCTATGAAGATGCACTTTTCTGCTTTGGGTTCGAGCTTATCATACATAAGTGTTGTATTCCCAAACTCTGAGAAATGACAACTTAGGTTTCTACCAAACCATAATTCATATGGTGTCATCTCAACAGATTTAGATGGTGCCCTATTTTAAGTGGATGTAGTTATCTCTAATGCATAACCCCAAAACGATCGTGGCAAATCGGCAAGAGACATCATAGAACGCACCATATCCAATAAGGTTCGATTACGACGTTCGGACACACCATTACGTTGTGGTGTTCCAGGCGGTGTCAATTGTGAAACAATTACACATTGTCTTAAGTGACTGCCAAACTCATAACTCAGATATTCTCCCCTCAATCAGATCGTAGGAATTTAATCTTCTTGGTATGATGAGTCTCAACATCACTCTGAAATTGCTTGAACTTTTCAAACATTTCATACGTGTGTTTCATTAAGTAAATATACCCATATCTACTTAAGTCATTAGTGAAGGTGAGAAAATAACCATATCCACCGCACGCCTCAATGCTCATCGGACCGCACACATCAGTATGTATGATTTCCAACAAGTCACGTGCCTGATCCATTGTTTCAGAGAACGGGATTTTAGTCATCTTGCCCATGAGGCATGGTTCACATGTGTCAAGCGATTCAAAATCAAGTGACTCCAAAAGTCCAT
Organism: Hordeum marinum; assembly: GCA_022496015.1. Classification (NCBI taxonomy): domain Eukaryota; kingdom Viridiplantae; phylum Streptophyta; class Magnoliopsida; order Poales; family Poaceae; genus Hordeum; species Hordeum marinum. Next base: position 231,386,548 of record CM039672.1, on the reverse strand, counting down.
CAGCATGGAGCTTCTTCATGTGTTTTACACCAATATGACCTAAACGGCAGTGCCACAAGAAAGTGGTACTATCATTATCAACTCTACATCTTTTGGCATCAATGTTATGAACATGTGTATCATCACTATTGAGATTCAATACGAATAAACCCCTCACATTGGGTGCATGACCATAAAAAATATTACTCATATAAATAGAACAACCATTATTCTCTTACTTAAATGAGTAACCGTCTTGCAATAAACAAGATCCAGAGATATGCTTAACGCAGGCACTAAATAACAATTATTCAGGTTCATAACTAATCTCGATGGTAATCGAAGAGCGAGCGTGCCGACGGCAATCACATCAACCTTGGAACCATTTCCCACGCGCATCGTCACTTCGTCCTTAGCCAGCCTTCGTCTATTCCGTAGATCCTATTTTGACTTGCAAATGTGAGCAACTGAACTAGTATCAAATACCCACGCACTACAACGAGAGTTGGTAAGGTACATATCAATAACATGTATATCATATATACCTTGTTTGGTGTTGGTCGCCTTCTTGTCGGCCATATACTTGGGGCAGTTCCGCTTCCAGTGACCAGTTCCCTTGCAATGAAAGCATTCAGTTTCTGGTTTGGGTTCAACCTTGGGTTTCTTCACTCGAGCGGTAACTGGCTTGCCATTCTTCAAATTTTACCTTCTTGCCCTGTCCCTTCTTGAAACTAGTGATTTTACTAACCATAAACACTTGATGCTCCTTCTTGATTTCTACCTTCGCAGTGTCAAACATCGCGAAATAGCTCAAGGACCATCTTATCCATCCCTTGCATGTTATAGTTCATCACGAAGCTCCAGTAGCTTGGTGGCAGTGACTTGGAGAACTATACCGATCATTGTCTTATCTGGAAGATCAACTCCCACTCGATTCAAGTGATTGTAGCACCCGGACAATCTGAGCACATGCTCACTGATTGAGCTATTCTCCTTCATCTTGCAGGCAAAGAATCTTGTTCGAGGTCTCACACCTCTCAACACGGGCACGAGCCTGAAATCTCAATTCCAGCTCTTGGAACATCTCATATGCTCTCTGACGTTCAAAATGTCTTTGGAGCCTCAATTCTAAGCCATAATGCATGATGCACTGAACTATCAAGTAGTCATCACAACATGCCTATCAGATGTTCACAACATCCACAGACGACACTGGAGGGGGTGTTGCACCGAGCGGTGCATCAACAATATAAGCCTTCTATGCACCAATGAGGACAATCCTCTGTTTATGGACTGAGTCCGCATAATTGCTACTACCATCTTTCAACTTACTTTTTCTCTAGGAACGTATCAAAATTACAGGGGAGCTATAGCACGAGTTATTGATCTACAACATAATTTTGCAAACACAACTTTAGACTATGTTCAAGATAATGAGTTCAATTAATCATATTACTTAAGAACTCCCACTCAAATTGACATCCCTCTGGTCATCCGAGTGCTACATGATCCAAATTCACCAACCCAAGTCCGATCGTCACATGAGATGAGGTGGTGTCAATGGTGAACATCTCCATGTTGATCATATCTACTATATGACTCGTGTTTGACCTTTCAGTCTCTTGTGTTCTGAGGTCGTGTCTATACATGCTAGGGTCATCAAGTTTAACACGAGTGTTCCACATGTGCAACACTGGCTTGCACCCGTTGTATGTGAACGTAGAGTTTATCACACACGATCATCATATGGTGCTTCGAAATGACAAACTTTTGCAACGGTGCACACTCAGGGGAAAATAATTTTATCTTTAAATTTTAGTGAGGGGTCACCTAGCTCATGATGCCACTGTTGGGGAACGTTGCATGGAAAACAAAAAAATTCCTACGCACACACAAGATCTATCCATGGTGATGAGCATCTACGACACGGAGAGTGGATCTACATACCCTTGTAGATCGCTAAGTGGGAAGCGTTAAGAAACGCGGTTGATGTAGTCGAACGTCTTCGCGATCCAAATTGCCAGTCGTCCCACGATCCAATCACGATCCGTCCCGATCTAGCACCGAACGGTCACCTCCGCCTTCAGCACACGTACAGCTCGAGGATGATCTTCGCCTTCTTGATCCAGCAAGAGGGAGCGAAGAGGTAGATGAGTTCTCTAACAACGCGATGGCGTGGCGGCGATGGTGGTGGTGCTATCCCGACAGGGCTACGCCTAGCGCTACCAAAACCGCGAACGGAGGAGAACACGATCTAGGGAAAGAGAGGGCCGCCAAGGCCTTCGTGTGTGATCTTGGGGCGCCCCCTCCCCTCTATATATAGGTGGAGGGGCATGGAGATCAGCCCCTCCAAGCCCTAGGGCACAGCCAAGGGGGAGGAGTTGGACTCCTAGTCCAATTCCCTCCCTTTCCAAAACCAGGTGGACTTTCCACCTCTTCCAAGCCACATGGGCCTTGAGGGACTTGTGCGCCTGGCCCAATAAGGCCGGGGCGCCTCCCCTCAGCCCATGCAAACCCTTGGGACATGGTCAAACCCTTGGTGGACTTCTGGACTCCTCTGGAAGTTTCCAGAAGCTTCTAGAAGCTTCTCGGTACAATACCGGAAAAAAAAACCGAAACTTTTTTGGTGGCCAAAATATGACTTCCCATATATAAATATTTACCTCCGGACCATTCCGGAGCTCCTCGTGATGTCCCAGATCTCATCCCGGACTCCGAACAACCTTCGGTCACCAACATACATAACTCAACAATACCAAATCGTCACTGAATGTTAAGTGTGCATACCCTGCGGGTTCGAGCATTATGTAGACATGATCAAGACAACTCTACGATATAACCAATAGCTGGACCTGGATGCCCATATTGTTTCCTACATATTCTATGAAGATCTTTATCGGTCGAACCACGATGTCAAGGATTCAAACAATCCCGTATGCAGTTCCCTTTGTCCATCAGTATGTTACTTGCCCGAGATTCGATCGTCCGTATCTCCATACCTAGTTCAATCTCGTTACCGGCAAGTCTCTTTACTCATTCCGTAATACAAGATCCCGTGACTAACTCCTTAGTCACATTGCTTGCAAGCTTCTTGTGATGTTGTATTATCAAGTGGGCCCAGAGATATCTCTCCATCATACGAAGTGACAAATCCCAGTCTCGATCCACGCCAACCCAACAGACACCCTCGGAGACACCTATAGAGAACCTTTATAGTCACCCAATTACGTTGTGACGTTTGATACACACAAGGCATTCCTCTAGTTTCAGGGAGTTGCATGATCTCATGGTCATAGGAATAGATACTTGACATGGATAAAGCAATAGCAATAAAGTGACACGATCAACTGCTATGCTTACGGTTGGGTATTGTCCACCACATCATTCTCCTAATGATGTGATCCCGTTATCAAATGACATCTCATGTCTATGGCTAGGAAACCTTGACCATCTTTGATCAACAAGCTAGTCTATTAGAGGCATACTAGGGACATGGTGTTGTCTATGTATCCACACATGTATCTGAGTTTTCGATCAATACAATTCTAGCATGGATAATAAACGATTATCATGAACAAGTAAATATGATAATAACTAATTTATTATTGCCTCTAGGACATATTTCCAACAGTTGCGCCCGTTCGCGTTCCTGCCCTTTCGACAGTTGTCCGCAATCATGTCATTGTAGAGCGGACGCTCCATAATGACGCTGGTCTACAGAGGACGCGACTTCTCACCGGCGCCGGTATTGAAGCAGTGCGTCGGGAGAGAGAGTCGTCCGCGTCGCGTCCCCAGTGTCCACGGCTGTGACGTATGGGACGGGACGGATATCTACCATGCCCGTTCAATGCATGTTCGTCTGTATGTCACCATTAAGCAGGCTCGTCAGTCGAGGAACCAACTCCGGCGCCGTGCATTAACGCACTTGAATGCTTGGCATCACCGGAACCGCTATTTAAAGGTGGCCACACGCAGCTAACTCCACACCACAACACTTCTGCTCCACATCCTCCTGCTTTGCTCCACATATAACATGTCCACGAGCGGGAACACTATGTGAGATAGTCTTTCATTGGGGATGAACCACGAGGTGGTCGCTCTTGCAACTACCTGGCTGTCCCTCCGTGCTACGTAGATTGAGCAGGGCATGCCGGCTAGTTCGCCCGAGGTCTCCGACGATGATCCCACGACGGAGACGGGCTCGAATGATGACACTGCGTTGGACCCCGTGCCGATGCATGTCGGCCTGACTAGGGAGCATGCGCACTACCACAATGCCATGGAAGAGGAGGAGCAACCTTCGTCGGATCCTATGTCGGTGTTCCGACAAGTACATGAGGAGGAGAGGTATAACATGTTCCTCCTCGAGCAGCACCGCTTGGCAGAGAGACAGACCTACGGCGAGCGGAGATGCGAGGAGGTCGTCGCCGCCATGGTAGCGGCAATCCCAACTCAGTGGCAGAGCAGCGGGCGCTCTACGAGGTTGTGTCTGCTCTAAGCGCCACTTGCAGTGAACAATCGGTGCAGGAGGACGCGAAGGCGATCGAGGACGAGAACACATCCAGATGCACGTCATATGCGTCGCCGTCCAACTTTCGTGGGCGCATGTGGCAGGTGGATAGTGACGGAATGTCCACATCCATCATCGACCTCACATCCACCAGCACGAGCGACGGACGGGTCGCGGACTTCACCGACGATGAGTAGGGCATGGGAGGCGGCAAGACCTTGTATCCCATGTGGGCCAGTCTGTCTCACATGTCCTACTCTTCCTCGACGGAGACCGCACCTTCACTTCACATGTCTTAAACCCCACTGGTCCTCATGGATACAGCAGATGGAGGACATGGTTGTTGGGGAACGTTGCATGGGAAACAATAAAAATCTACGCACACGCAAGATCTATCCATAGTGATGAGCATCTACGAGAGGGGGAATGGATCCACATACCCTTGTAGATCGCTAAGAGGGAAGCATTAAGAAACGCGGTTGATGTAGTCGAACGACTTCGAGATCCAAATCACAAGCCATCCTGCGATCCAATCACGATTCGTCCCGATCTAGCGTCGAACGGACGGCACCTCCGCGTTCAGCACACATACAGCTTGATGACGATCTCTATCTTCTTGATCCAGCAAGAGAGGACAGAGAGGTAGATGAGTTATCCGGCAGTACAATGGCATGGTGGCGGTGGTGGTGAACTAATCCGGCAAGGCTTTGCCGAGATCCGCCGAACTAATCTAGAGGATAATATGATCTAGAGGGAGAGAGGGCAGCACGTGGCTTTTCAGATTGGGGCTGCCCTCAAAAACCCTCCAATATATATAGGGGGAGAGAGGGTAGGTGGGAGGCAGCCCTAGCCCCTCCTTCAAGGAGGGCTTCGGCCGAAGGGAAGGAGTCCACCTCCCACAAGGGAGGTGGACTCCTAGTAGGACTCCTCCTTACTTGGCCCCTCTCCCACCTCCATGTGCATGGGCCCTTAGGGGTTGGTTGCCCAGCCCACTAGGGTCTGGTGCACCACCTCCTAGGCCCATGTAGCCCCTGGGGTGAGTGTGCCCCTCCCGGTGGACCACCGGAACCGCCCCGGCACTCCCGGTACATTACCGGAAATATCCGAAACTTTTCCGGTGACCAAAATGGGACTTCCTATATATCAATATTTACCTACAGACCATTCCAGAACTCCTCGTGATATCCAGGAACTCATTTGGGACTCCGAACAACCTTCAGTCACCAACATACATAACTCAATACTACCAAAACGTCACTGAACGTTAAGTGTGCAGACCCTGTGGGTTCGAGAACTATGTAGACATGACCGAGACACCTCTACGATCAATAACCAATAGCGGGACCTAGATTCCCATATTGGTTCCTACATATTCTACGAAGATCTTTATCGGTTGAACCTCTATGTCAAGGATTCAGTTAATCCCGTAAGCAGCTCCCTTTGTTCTTCGGGGTGTTACTTGCACGAGATTCGATCGTCGGTATCTCTATACCTAGTTCAATCTCGTTGTTGGTAAGTATCTTTACTCATTCCGTAATACAAGATCTCGTGGCTAACTCTTTAGTCACCTTGCTTACAAGGCTCATTGTGATGTTGTATTACTTAGTGGGCCCTAAGATACCTTTCCGCCACACGAAGTAACAAATTCCAGTCTTGATCCATGTCCACTCAACAGACACCCTCGGAGATACCTGTAGAGCATCTTTATAGTCACCCAGTTATGTTGCGACGTTTGATACACACAAGGTATTCCTCCCATGTCAGTGAGTTGCATGATCTCATGGTCATACGAACAGATACTTGACATGTAGAAAACTATAGCAATAAACTGAAACGATCATATGCTATGTTCATAGTTTGGGTCTTGTCCATCACATCATTCTCCTATGATGTGATCCCATTTATCAAATGACATCTCATGTGTATGGCTAGGAAACCTTGATCATTTTTGATCAACGAGCTAGTCTACTAGAGGCATACTAGGGACACAGTGTTGTCTATGTATTGACACATTTATTTATGTTTCCAATCAATACAATTATAGCATGGATAATAAACAATTATCATGAACAAGAAAATATAATAATAACCACTTTATTATTGCCTCTAGGGCATATTTCCAATAGTGGTTGCCAATGTGGAATAAAAACAAAGTGGATGCGGTAGTCACCGTACGATAGATTTAGAGTCGGGTTTCTTTTTGTTGTCCTAAATGTTTGAATGAAAATTTGTTTTCTTAGTATGTATCTCGTCCAGTTTATATGAAATTCTGCCGTGTTTTCATGAATCTTGTCCGGTTAAGTAAAATAGTGGTTGAAATATACGCGGACAACATTGGATGATGGCCTCCAGCATCAGTTTCTGCAGACTGATACCCCTATTCAAGGACGAATGCCGAAACAAATTTGCGGTTCAACATTGGAAATGCAAGTGGAATTTACATCGTTCGTATCAGGTATTCATGTGCCTTTGCATTCCCCTTTCGCCTCGTCCGTTGGGAGCCCTGGTCGGCTAGTCTGGAGGCGACCATAGCTTGTACTATCCCTAGCCTGAAGATAGTTGCAGCTAGGCATGCTAGGCGGCAGTTAGAGTACTTCAACCCCCATAAAAGGAGTAGTCCCCCAAGGCCCCAACCGGGACAACTTTCCTATATTCTGAATTCAAGGGTTTCAGTAAACTACCTGCACCAGTTCGTTTTGGCCTAGGTTTAGAACCATCTTCAACGGTTTTTGTAGCCATAAATTCTATTTAATTATTGGTGTTGACTCATACTCGTAATTGGAAAGTTATGGAAGGAGAACCATCTTTTTGCAATGAAAACAACATATAAAACTTTGGGCAATTTCGAAATCAGACGCGGATTTGAAGAATACCAAAGATTCAAAGGATTAGGGTTTTCCTTTTTTACTAGGGTAATAAATTCTAGGTTCTAAAATCCCCTCGTGAGTGCGGCACGCAACTTTTTCTTTGTTTCGAAGCGGAGAGCGTACTATTACCACTCCACTTCTAAAGAAACTTCTCTGAAATTACCTATAGGTGGAAGAGGGTGCGTTATCGATGTGAAATGGATCCAAAGGACCCCCTCGACATAATGGTTCGTGTATATCTTTTACAGAAACATGAAATCAAAGTTTGGGATAAAGTAGCAGGAAGACGTGGGAATAAAGGGATCATTTCCAAAAAGTTCCTAGGCAAGATATGCCCTATCTGGAGGATGGAACACCCGTTGATACGGTCTTCAATCACTTAGGAGTACCCTCCCAAATGAATGTGGGACAAATTTGTGAAAGCTCGCTCGGATAAGCGAGGGATCTGCTAAAGACACATTATAACCATCGATGAACTGATCAGATTAACCAACCAAAGCTGGCCTCGATCATTATGTATTGAACCGAGGAAAAAGCCTTTGTAACGGTGATTAGTTGGTAGAACCATGCCAATATCATATTGCCTCTCTTGTCCAATAAGAGTTTTCGAGAGTTACTTTATTCTTCTTTCTTGCAAAGAACACATTTCTATATTAAGAGTAGGTTGATAACCCACTGCGAAGGGCATTCTCCCTAATAAAGTGGATACCTCTGATCCTGCTTGTACAAAATGATTCAACGCGACGACCCAAATTGGCGTAGATTTTATCCGTTTTTGTCCATTTGGGTCGGTCAAGTGAATGGGTGTGTTCGTTTTTTTGTTTGGGTCGGATGGTATGTCCCTGCAGTAGCTAGAAAAGGTCTCCAAAAATAGTAGGAAAGCACCAAAATCGACTGGAAATGCGAACGAAGGGCGACGCATTTTCGGCCGGACCCAAACAAAAAAATGCAGATCATGCGCAAAATTAAATCTTAATTAAACATTAAAATGGTCAGTCAAACGCCGGCCAAAATCCACTTAAAGTTAATTAAACATAAATTTAGACTAAAAAATTGTCGCCCGTCGTCGCCCATCAGGTTGCCCTCCGCGTCGTCATCCCCCAAGCCGGTGAGGTTGACGAAGTCCGGCGACAGCCCGCCTAGGGGAAGACCTGGTGTCAGGCCGCCCGTGTCGCCTCCTCCGCGGTCTGTCGCGCCCGTGGTTCAGGTGCACGACGCATGCGCTCCTCCTCGCATGCTCAACGCTGCACGCGCTCCTCTCTTGCTGCATGCGCCGCTCGTCGCCCGCCCGCTCCTTCGCCAGCGCGGGCGCCACGTCGTGCTCCGTGGAAAACTAGGCCTCCCAGTTGGAGGAGTCAGGCGCATAGGCAGGGTTGCACAGCTGCTCCAGCCTCAGGAGGGTGCGATGCTTGCGCACCTCCTCCGCATGCGCTTGGGGCGACCGTAGCATCTCTGACATTGGGATGCGGTGTGAGTCAAGGTACTGGCCATTGGGGAGGTTAACATCCGACCACGGCAACGGCCGATGGTAATGCTAGTGCCAGCATGAGGCCCGGTCCCGGCCACAGCGACCATTGCCTGCACGAGGCTCCATCTCGTAGGCTGACGAAGGCAATGGAGGAGGCACGCGGGACGAGCTCGCGTCGGCATGGAACTTCCCCTTGCCCTTGCCAAAGATACCCATGGCTAGGGTTTTGTTGTCGTTGACGAGGGGGGCAAGCTTGGCTATATGTGCACATGGCCATACCTTGAGCCGGGCCGGGCCTAGAGACGAGCCTAAAAAAGCCCGATGCTAAAAACTCAGACCCGAGCCCCAACCCGAACCCGGCCCGGCCGTCGGGCCTAATTTCTACGCCCAAGCCCGGCCCGAGCCCAAAGAAGCCCGCCCCGGCCCGGCAGGCCCGGCCTGACGTAGGCGTAAAATCGGGTTTCCACAAGGCCAAGCTCGGTCCGATCTGACCACCGGACTCAAAATTTAAGCCCAAACCTTGTCCATGAGCAAGATCGGGCTGGGCCGGGTCAATCTTTAATGGGTCAGGCCGGGTCGGTCTGTCCACGGCCAGATCTAGCTATATGTGAACGAAAGAAAAGTGGACGAGGCCTGTCCCGCATTGCTTGCATTAAAAAAGACGAGAACCGAAATGCTTTCACACGTTGCGATGCGAGCCCAAATTAGGTAGACATCTAATACAAACATATTTAATAGAACTGTAGACGATGATTGTGCGGCCGATGTCTAGGGCCACGGCGGACGCCAAGTGAACGCACAACACGTCCGTCTCACGTCTATATGAACACAAATCGGGCACAAATTTAATTAGAAAAACACTTGGAGCCGACGCACCGGTCACGTGCGAGCCGTATAGGTGGTTGGTCCAGTCATGCAGCATTTTTCGTTCCGATTTGGTGTAACCGGCGTTTAAATTTGCTACAAGCGTTTTCTATTTGCTATAATTTGTTCATTAAAAAAGCTGCATCTACATTTGGTTGCAATCTAAGTTCGTCGGATTTTTCACTACAACCGGCGTTTGATTTTTTGCTACAACCGATGTTAATTTTTGCTACAACCGGTAATATGTTTTGCGACAACCGTTCACTAAAAAAGCTGCATACACGTTCGTCAAGAGTTGCAACCCGAGTTCATCGGATTGTTTTTTTACAACCCACATTTTTGTTTTGCTATCATGCATCATCAGCGTCGGTTTTTTGCTACGACCATATTAATATTTTTTTGCTATAACCATATTTTTGCTACATCCATGATCGAAATTTTTCATCGCTATTTATTTTTGCTTCAATCGATGATTTTTGCTGCATGAACAAACCTGACAGTTAAACCAGATTCGATTCGAATGCGGCCGGCTAAAAGTTTAGACCAGCGCCCGACGCAGAGCAGTGCCCATTTAATTAGCGTGGATGCAAGTTTGCATCAGAAAAAAGCATCCAGATAAACTGCGAACGACTGGCTTTTGGGTTTGGATCGACCCTTAGGGCCTAACGACTGGCTTTTGGGTTTGGATCGACGCTTAAGGCCTACGCGCGGACAGTTTGGATCAGGCCGTTGAAGTTGCTCTTAAAGCCAACACGCGAAAAAAGCTGCCTCCGCAGGGCCTTGTTCCTCGGCACCTTAATGGCTTAATCTTTGTTGCCCGGTCAGCGATTTCGTGTTGGCACCGATACTGCGGTGATAGTTCTCAGGATTGTACTAATTGATCTGACATCATACACATTTGCGTTACTCTATGCTGCTTCGGTTAATTATTAATTTACTGAAGTTCCTTTTAAAAGGTAGCGTAGAGAAAAACATACCCTACGTTGGTAGAATGGCAACCACTCGTCAAAGGTGTTATAAACCCCTGAGGTCTGTACACAGCTATTAACTCTAATTAATCTGGAGGAATGGGTTTTGAAACGTAGCATCCACAGCTCTCGCCAAATGAAAGCTGCGTATGCACATCTTTGGGTTGTGTCAGTGCACTTCGCAACTATTCAATTTTCCTACTCCCATTCACACCACCTGAATAGCATGTATTGCAGTTTCGTCACGAAAACCAGAAAACAAACAAAAACAGGTTGCACAGCGTTACATGAAACGGACAGAACTCAAGATGTCGAAGTCTGTTTGCACAACGACAAAGCAAGCCACTGGACTATGTCCTGCTAACTGTTCACAAATACGGGAAGCAAACGATTATCCAATAAGCGGTGAACATACATATAAAATGTCTAAGTTAAACAAGGAGAAAATGTGTCTGGTGTTTACCTCAATAAGTCGTGCATACAATGCACATAAAAATGGGGTCAGTCTCAGTCATCATCCTCATCTTCTCGGTTGTACGAGTGGTTTATTTTTTGAGCACGATACATGTCAGCAACCTGGGGATTTGAATACAAATCTGCATGAAAACTCAAAACTAGATACATATCATTAAGAAAAAAGCAACAGAAAACTTACTTGTTCAGATGTGGTTGCATGTTCTGGGTTTTTATCATCACGCACCCGCAGCAAACGAGGAAATCTTAGAGAGATACCCTGCTTTCAATTTAAACTTTAGTCTCCCCATTCTCTGCATATTTTAGAAATGGACGGGTGAGGAGATCAAATAACATTACCGACCTTATTTGGATCAACTATACCATTAGCAGCACGATGAACTGGACTTATGCTCAAATCAGCAGCTTTGACCTCCCACACCTGATGACATGTGAAAAATGATTAGATTTGCAAACTCCAGCAAGTCTGGAATTAAAACCATCATGACCCCCTTAAGCTATGGGTGTATATAGCCAACAATTTTCAGAGTCAATACCAAATGCAATAGATGCTAGTTTTCACCTTAAACTCACTGTTTCCATTGCCATACATGAATTGACACAGCAAGAAAAATGATCACGTGACTTCAAAATAAATAGGAGACAAGATGTAGCAGGAATAAGTTTTCTTTCCTTATTAGTCACTATAAAACAAACCAGCACATTGTCTTAAGAACATAGACGAATATGTTCGTTCTGGCGTTGCTAGACAATTAATGATCATGGGTTAATCATCACTCTTTTCATCACAAATCAAAAAGAGTAGAACAAGCTAAGATCAATCATATAAAGACTAGTAATGACAAATGACAAAAGCAAGTGAACAAAAAATATATAACGAAGTAATAGTAACTGCTTAAGTTTCAATGTGCATATTACCTCCGACGGCTCAAACCACACATCTGGGTCAGTTGTGTCAGCAAACCTATAATATGCCTGCAAAAAAGAAAGAATTACTGATTACTATATACCACAACAACAGGGCAGGATATTAGTAAAGGAAGAACCATTATGCGACAAGCTGGTCAATGAATCTATCACCTTTGGGTTCTTTATTACTTTACTTCGAAGGCTCGTAGAACGTTCTTCAAGTTGTTGCTCAGAAAATCCAGTACCTGTAATTATAAAAATACGAAGATTATAAAGAATCAATTCACCATTCAAGTAATTTAGGGTTACAATATATACCTATATTGCATATTGTTTGGTATTCTTCATTATGCTCATCATAGCATGCCAGGAGAAACGATCCATATACACCTTATTAAGAAAAAAGGCAAAAGATGATCAGATAAATGGAAACAGAACTACAATAATCAATTTATTTTAATCCTCGGTATGCATGTTAATTACCCGTTCGTTTTCCTCTTCCATGAAAAGCAGCAATCGGCACCAAGTCTAAAGAGTCTCCAACACTGGCCAAAAGAGCAATACACCATTGACAGAACAAAATGTTAGTATTTGTTTTACTGACATCAAATAAGTCTCTACTGACTACTGTAAAAACTTGTTGAGAGCCCAAAAGTACACAGTAAGGTGTCATGTCACAGCATAAATGATGAGACAATGACATGAGGGATAAATATGCAATCTACTCCCTCTGTACCATAATAATTGTAGTTGGGGAGAACTAAACTAGTTCTCCCCAACTACAATTATTATGGTACAAAGGGAGTATATCCTGCGCCCCATAACTATTGTCTAGATTTCCATGTTGTGCAGGCAAAAATGAGGAGTGAAATCAGGATAGCATGAAATATGCTAACCTGTCCATGTAATCTTTCTTCAATTTCAACCAATTGTTTGACCGCTTCGCTGGCTCATATGTAGCATCCGTATCCAATGTCTTGATAATCAACCCTTCACAACTTCAAAATCACTTAAATCTTAGTGCCCGAAAATATTTTGGCAAAAGAAAAAGGTGGTGGTTAGCATTGATAATAAACCCTCCACAGCACAGTTCCATGTAAACTCCCCCACCCATTTTTTCCTTTACTGGAGTCCTGATATATAGATGCTACAGTTAACACTTGCTTATTTGGACACTTATTTTCACAGATATGTATATATCCAAGGTGGCTAAGATCTTGTAGGATGTCCTCTCACAGCAATCAAACAGATCCAACAATTGAAGGCCAATGCGAAGTGAAGCAAACAATAGAATGTGTTACAAGTATTTTCTATGGAAAACTTGGATGTTATTTGCTTTCTATAAAGTGAACAAGGAAACACAACTCATCGGTAGCAGACATATAAGCAGGCTAATGGTAAAGTGAAAGCTCTACAAAATCCAATTACCTGGAGTTGACAGATAAGTCAAGAAATTTTTGTATCTCCTCGAGGTCATTTGATGTAATTGCAGTTGCCAGTTGAAAAACACCTGGCACTTCCTCGAAAGAGTTGTAAAGATGCTGCCAAGTATTCAAAGCCAATAAATAACTACATCTTTCGAGATTCAAGACAGCCGAATGAATTAGTCTTTTTTTAGGGTGCAACCACATCACTTTCTTGTTTATCAATAATCAGATTGGGACTACACTATATCAGTTTCTGTTGATATACATGTACGACATACTCCCTCCATCCCGAATTGCTCCTCCTCGAAATGATTAGGGAATTAATGGCAAGCTCTGCTATAATGGCTCAAGTAAAACACTATGACTAACAAATATGGTGTAACAACAGAAATCTGCAATCACAACTTTCTGAGGACATGCCTACAGAATAGGATAAATAACCCACCTAGACAGCAGAATGAAATTATATATTATTAGGAGTCTAGATGACTTGTACAATACCTCTCGACGAACTTTAAGTTGTTCCTGGAGAAGAGGTTTCCCATTGATGTAAAGAATATCAAAGCCAAAAGTACAGACTGATACTTTGATGTCATTTATAGTAACACCCTTGCGGGCCCTTGTGCTGAGTATCTGGAAGTAAGAAGAAAGATCTCAGCATCCTTGCAACTAGCAGTGACAGGTGCATAAAAACTAGGCAAAAATTAAGGTTAGTATGATAACCAGAGGCATTAGTTCATCTACTACATACAACAGTTTTAATTGTACAGCAGCTATAGGTTATAAACTCAGTCATATGTATGGTGGTCAATGGAAGTAAGCTTACTCATCTTATAATAGAGAAAGAATACAAACCTGAAAGGGTAAAATTCTCTTCTTTTCACAGTCATAAGCAACAATTTCGCAATCTAAGACAAATGACTTAACTGTAGGCTTTCGGATTCTGCATTGAGGTAAGTAAAAAAATGTCAATTCCCAGAATTGGGAGTGCAACAGGAAATGCGCAATGGACATACAGATTAGCTATGATTTGTAGACAGTTCTAGCTTATCAAGGCTAGCACATATAGGCATGGATCTTCAATAAATTGGTAGGTGAAATGAGAAGGTAAAGTATACCTAGAAATCGCATCAACAACATCAGGGTACTTCCCAGTATTCCTTTCAGCATTCCGACTATAAATTTCTACTGTTCCATCCTCCATGCAATGAATCTTGCAAATTATAGTTTTATTTGAGATTAGCATGGGCAAAGTATAAAAATAGCTAATACCCATGAGGCTTGCTTGTACCTGGGCCCGTTCACCATCATACTTGTACTCACAAGTGTACTCACGACCTTGAAACTTGTCAATAATCTCTGAGACAGATTTCGTTGCTTTTGCCAACATAGGACCAACAGGGACACCTATGGAGAAATTGCATGTTTCTGGAAGTTTCCAAACACCAGCTTCAAGAAGAGTAGGGACAATTTTATCATAGATTGGAAGAACTGAATATGCTTCTTTAATTATTTTTGCAGCCTACACAGAACAGAGGGTATAGAAATATTAGAATGATCATACCAGTCGGTATCCATGCACAGATTTCAGGCAATATGAGAAAGAAAACTGAAAACATGAGAACATGCTGCGCATGCACACAACACAATGCTACGATCAATACTACAAACTCCAAAGAGAACAATCACAATTCACAACAGCGACTCAGATATATAATTATATGTTCCAATTTCAATAGTTCAACAAGATTAAGTAGTGATTAGAGGAGCCACTACAGAAGGATTATGGGTGTGTTTGTTTGAGCACAAGTTGACCCCACCAAAAATTTGGCTAGTGAATCTTTTGGTCATAGTTTTGCCACCACATGTTTTGACCATGTTGGCAAGACAAACAGAGTGGGCAAAGAGGCATGACCAATTAATTGGTAACATTGTCACCAACCAAACATACCCCTTCTGTTCACAAATATAAAATGTCCTAACTTTTTCCTGAATCGGATGTATATAGACACGTTTTAGCAAAAGCTGCAACAGCATGCAGACAATAAGAGTTAAACACCTATCCGCACAAATATAAAATTAATGTAAAATTGTAAATAGAAGAAATAAGTGCATCAACCTCTTCAAAAGGTGATTGGACTTTCTTTGGCAGGGACCCTTTTTCAGAATATACAGCAGCTTGCCCCAAAGCCATTTGGACAGTTTTCTCTGCCAACCCAATACGCATCTTCGACTGCAACAAGTGCCAGTTCAGGGATTTCTTGAAAAGAATATATGGATACTTAAGTGCATTTAACTGAACATTGCAATATTTACCTGAAGAAGTCGTATAATGTACTGAGGTTCACAGTCCGTTGCAGCAACAAGAAGTCCTTTGATATGACTTCTTTTCTTATCTTGACTGTCTTTGCCAGATTCCTGAAAACATTATGCCTGCTAAGTGATTTCTGAAGTGGCACTGCATTCTGAAACCAACTAATCATCTCTCTAATATAATCGATTACTAAACAGCATGGATTTATTTTCAGTAATTAAGCATTTCAAAATCAACCCAATAGTAAAAATTCATTTCATTTTGAGAATATCAAGCCACAGTAAGGGTTAAAATGGCTCTTTAGCTTGAGAAAAATGAGAAAGCATATTACCTTTGCGATTGTCCGAAAGGTATCAAGCACACGTGATATTGTCAGTGGTTTTGGCTTGTACATCATCTTCTGTGACGACCTACTTGCTTTCGCCACAAGCCCCAAATCACCCAATTCCTACAGTGTACACACAAAGCAATCAGTTTATGCTCAAAACTCTATTGCCGTTGCTCACTGCAGAACCTAAATTTCACAACTAACAACCTTGAGGTTCTTTTTGACATGCTCCTCTTTGCGGCCATATGCCTCGGAAAGTGCACGGATGATTGATGTGTCCCCAATTCCAAGCTCAGTCCCTTCATGAGGTGGCGCAATCCGGTTAGCCGAGAGGTATACTGTCGCAAGGAGATCCTCTGGTGTTGTGGCAATAATGGTACGGAACACGTTTGACAGGATCTCTGTAATGACAATCCGGCCAGACTCGTTGGAGATGAGGTCGAGCGCCCGAGCCAGGAAGAGAAATGGCACAGGCTCGCCGGGCTTCCAGTAGGCAGCAGCCATGGGGTCAAACTCACTGCCTTTCTTCTTGAGCTCGAGAGTGGTATTCACCTCCTCTGACTTGGTGGCATTTGAGATTTTGGTCTTCTTATCCTCGGATTGAGACGCTTGGTCGTTAGATTGGGAGACAAGGGCTTGGTCAGAGGGCTTGGCGCCAGATTTGGCCCCCTTCGGCGATAGGGGCTTCTCCGCGGCCTCCAAATTCGCGGCCGCGGCTAGCGTTTTGGACCTCGTCGGCGACGGGGACCTCTTCTTCGCCTCGGGAGCATCGTCGGCCTTCGACTTGGACTTGGGCGGCGACGACGGGCGCTTCGACTTGACGGGCGACCTGACCGGCGAAGGCGGTTTCTCGTCCGCCGCCGGCTCGGCCGCCGCGCCGTCGGCCGTCTTCGTCCTGGGCTTCTTCGGGGACGGGGCCCCGGAGGCGGCCGGGGCCCCCTTCTTGGTCTTCCTGGCGGCGTCCCGCGCGTTCCCCATGAGCACATCCGCCACGGAGCGCTTCCCCCCGGCGCCTCCCGAGGACGACATGGCCGCTCCTCCCGCGGCCAGCGGCGGCACCGCCTCTGCCCTCCTCAGGCTCGCGGGCGGCTTCTTCTCGGCGGATTTGACGGCGGCAGGGGAGGCGCGGCGGGAGGAGGAGGAGGAGAGGCGGGGGCGGAGGAGCGGGGGCGGCGGGGCGAGGGTAATGGCTAGGGTTTTGGGCGAGGGGAGCGGGTGGAGCTGGCACCGCAGTAAGTGGAGCGGGGTGGTGGCTCGAAGGAGGAACATGAAGAGGGGTTTTAGAGGTGAGCCGGCCGGGCCTTGGCGTTGGCGGGTCGGGGCGGACGGGCGGGCGGCGGGACGAAGGCGCGCGCGAGAGGCGACTTTGGTTTGGCTGGAGAGAAAATTGGATGGATTGCAGGCAGGGAGAAAGCCTTGGCTTCAACAATTTTGTTCTCATTTTCCTGATGATGATTCGTCGCCGTTTATATTTGGGGTAAGATATCCAGTCCTCGATCTGCTGGGATGGTTTGCTCCTCGTTTAAACGGAGATAAACTGAGGCCCGTGAGAAAAATAGGAAAATGCTGGTGTTTGTCACACAGCATTTGCCATGAATTGTGCAGAGGACTCTGACTTGCACTTTTTTTTTTTGGTTTGCTTTAGAAAAACTCTCGGTTCAAGTGGGAACGCCGTCATAACAAAAAAAATGTGACAGGATTCCGGCTCTGTTTTTTTTTCAATGATGAAATGCATCGAAATTTCAGACATTTCATTGGTTTTGGTTTGGTTCTGAGATACTGGAATTCGACTCGGATTCAGCGCATTTCAAAAATCTTGCCAGATATTTGTGCTGGTTATTAGGCCATGTTAAGAACCAAAATTGTTGATTTGGTAATTCGGATATTTCAATGGCGTTGAAGTCGAGAATGATAAACAATGAAAAGAAGAGTGGCCTAATTTGTCGGGTTAGTCGGTTGGGGTGGTAAACTAATCACAACCTTGTCCTTCCAGCGATCAAAATGCCATATCTATTGTTACCTTGATTACGGTTTGGTTAGTGCAAACATTCTTCCTAAGCTTTGTACTCGTCCAATGTAATATGAAAGGTGGTCATTGTGTTAAAAATGCATGGCTTCCCAGAAAATCATGAAGTTGAAATTCTCTATTGTCTTCTTCACGACAATAAATCGTTTTGCATTTTTAAACTAAGTATCAAAAAACAATTTTGATTATTTACATAGAAGCACTCTTGTATTTTTTTTACCATAACAAAATGTTTCGGAAAACATAATTGTATACTTTATAATATAAAGAAAACAATGTGACATATATTCTTAAACCCTACTTTCCTATTGTATTCTTCAATACATTTGCGGAGAATTTATAAATTTAGTCGACTCAAAGGGTTGGCATTACTGTTTATTGACTCCTCTTCGGAATCCGGGGCGGGGGGGGAGGGGATATGCTTATGGAGTACATAAAATTTTACATAGTGAGCATTGATAAGTTTTGTATTATGTGGTAGTTTCTCTAAAATTGTGGAGCTACAGAGATATGAAATTAAAATATGTCTTGACAAATTGTTCTATTTTGACATTTATCATTATAGTTACATTGTTTGCTTGTGTTTGCTCTTTTAATGTTACTATTGGGTGGTAAAAATCTTGAAAATCTGCAGGCATACAATTGTTAATGTTTGTTTGTGAAGACATACTATTTTAATGTCTGTTTATGATTGTTCTTTTTATCAAGCACCTCCTCCAGCGGTTGAATCTTCACCTTCTTCGTAAGAATGAGAAGGATGCATGATCTCAGATGGCGCTAAGGCATGCAATTCTTGAACACCGGGTCAGAGCTCTAAAACCATGGTTGATAACTGAAAGTGCTAGTTGTCGATCAGAGGGGTGGATGGGAGATGTTTACGAAAGTCATTGAAAGACACAATGTCTTTGAAGATACATAAGCAAAACAAGTACGAAACAATGCAAGACCGAAGCAAAACTACACTAAGAGCATCTCCAATAGATGACGTAAATTTGGAGATGTAAAAGTAGGGGTTGTGTAATTTACATCACCAAAAAGTGTGTTTTACATCTCCAAAAAAGACACAACTCCAACAGATGATGCAAAACAGGGTTGTAAATGGTCAACTCCAACAGGTGATGTAAACTAGAGATGCAAAACCAGCCAGCCGCCGCGCGGCTGTGTTCGGCTGTTGTTCATGTGTGGCCCGCCGCATTTGCACATGAAATTTTCATAATTGTAGCAAAAAAAGTGCATCATCGATCATTGTTTTAAATTCTACAAGCAAAAGTCCTTTGTCTCAAACGAAGTTGTTGGTCCAACAAATAAAAATGCACATAGACATCACTCAATTTGCGTCCTCTTTGTTCTCACTAGTGGCATTGTCGACGGTGGTCTCACCATCATCAACGACTTCTTTCTCGCCGTTTTCTTGCGTTGAAGTCTCGTTGCCGCGAACTCGACCGGAAGCACCTTCATTGCCATCTCTCATGTCGGTCATGTTGTGAAGCAGCACAAGGTTGTGGAGGAGCAACTCCACCTTGCTGCTACAATGTGTACAACACAAGTGTTGAATGAACCACTTCAACGTGTTGCACTAGATATCGCTCTGGAGGCGAGTGTAGTCCAATATGGTAGCAAGAGTTCAATCTAGAACTCGTAGAGCACAAGATCTACTCCAAGATCTTAGATAAGAACACTGAGTTCTATTATAGGTAGTGGGGGTACATAGTCTGGTCCCAAACTAGATGTGAGGACCTCTATTTATAGGGCTTTGGGAAGCCTTCTCATACTTCTACTTATGGCTAGAACACTCTAGAAAATATTACCTAAGATTCTGTTGGAAATATGCCCTAGAGGCAATAATAAAATGGTTATTATTATATTTCCTTGTTTATGATAATTGTTTATTATCCATGCTATAATTGTATTGACTGCAAACACACTGCATGTGTGGATACATAGACAACACTGTATCCCTAGTATGCCTCTAGTAGACTAGCTCGTTGATCAAAGATGGTCAAGGTTTCCTAGCCATTGACATGAGATGTCATTTGATAACGGAATCACATCATTGGGAAGATGATGTGATGGACAAGACCCAAACTATAAACATAGCATATGATCGTGTCAGTTTATTGCTATAGTTTTTCTGCATGTCAAGTATCTGTTCCTATGACCATGAGATCATGCCACTCACTAACACTGGAGGAGTGCCTTGTGTGTCGTCGCAACATAACTGGGAGACTATAAAGGTGCTCTACAGGTATCTTCGAGAGTGTCTGTTGAGTGGGTATGGATCAAGACTGGGATTTGTTACTCCGTGTGACGGGGAGGTATCTCAGGGCCCACTCGGCAATACAACATCACAACACGCCTTGCAAGCAATCTGACTAAAGTGTTAGCCACGGGATCTTGTATTATGAAACGAGTAAAGAGACTTGACGGTGACGAGATTGAACTAGGTATAGATATACAGACGATCGAATCTCGAGCAAGCAACATACCGAAGAACAAAGGGAAAATCGTACGGGATTAACCGAATCCTTGACATAGAGGTTCAACCGATAAAGAATTTCGTAGAATATGTAGGAACCAATATGTGCATCCAGGTTCCGCTATTGGTTATTGAGCGTAGAGGTGTCTCGGTCATGTCTACATAGTTCTCGAACCCGCAAGGTGTGCACATTTAAGGTTCGGTGACGTTTTGGTAGTATAGAGTTATGTATGGTGGTGACTGAAGGTTGTTCGGAGTCCCGTATGAGATGTCGAATGTCACAAAGAGCTCCGGAATGGTCCATAGGTAAATATTGATATATAGGAAGTCTTGTTTTGGTCACCGAAAAAGTTTCAGGCTTATCGATAGTGTACCGGGAGTGTCAGGAGGGTACCGGGGGACCATCGGGAGGGATATTTCGACCCAAGAGGCTACATGGGTTGTGGGAGGAGGTATACCAGCCCTTAGCGTGGTGGCCGAAGTCACACAAGAGGCCCATGCGTCTGGGAGGATAAGCCCAAGGTGGAAAGAAGGTTTCCAAGTGGGAGAGAAGGAGTCCTAATCCTACTAGGATTGGAGGAGGACTCCTCCTCCCACTTCGGTCGAACTAAGGGTTGGCCCCTTGGAGGCCAAGTATCCTCCCTCCCTCCTCCTATATATACTAGAGGTATTGAGGGTTTTTCACAATAGAAATCAGTCACGTGCTACCCTCTCCTCTAGATTGTAGTTTCTCCTATAGATCATTTCAGCGGTGCTTAGGCGAAGCCCTGCTATAATAGTTCCACCACCATCACCGCCATGCCGTCGCGCTACCGAAGAACTCATCTACCTCTTTGCTTCCTCTTGCTGGATCAAGAAGGTGAAAATCGTCATCAAGCTGTATGTGTGATGAACGCGAAGGTGTCGTCCGTTCGGCGCTAGATCGGGACGGATCGTGATTGGATCGCGGGACGCTCGGCGATTTGGATCGCAAAGACGTTTGACTACATCAACCGCATTTCTTAACGCTTGCCTCTTAGCGATCTACAAGGTTATGTAGATCCACTCTCCCCCTCGTAGATGCTCATCACCATGGATAGATCTTGCGTGTGCATAGGAAATTTTTTGTTTCCCATGCAATGTTCCCCAACAGATTCACCATTCTAATCATAGCTACTCACAACTAGAGGACTCTAGAAAGCATTAGGTAAGGTATAAAAGAAAAGAAATACTACACTAGTGTGAAAGCATCTAGACGTAGCCAAATAAATCTGACATATGACTATTATTATTTTTCATCCAGTGTTCCTCATCATTCTCCCCTTGTTGTTTGGAACCCGCCCTCGAGTTATCTTCATAGAGCGCTTCTTCTGGATGGTAGAGAGTCAAGTCTGCAACATTGAAAGTGTTGGATATACCCATGTCGCTTGGAAGATCTATCACATGAGCATTATCATTTATCTTCCTCGCGATAGAGAAGGGCACATACTTTCACCGCCTAAGCTTCCCTTTAACACCTAAAGGCAGCCTCTCTTTTGGAGGTAGACCATCACCTTATCACCAACTTGGAATGATTTCGGCCTCCTTTTGCAGTCAACAAGTTCTTTATATTTCTGATTTTGTGCTTCCAAAACACCATGACTTTCTTCAAATAACTCAGTGTAATTATCAGCAAAGGACAATTTTGATTTTGAGTTTCCCCTTGATGGTAACTTCACCAAGTCCACCACATGTGTTGGAATTTTAGTGTAGACAATGGAAAAAGGACTCCTTCCTGTGGACCTATGCTTGGAGTTGTTGTAGGAGAACTCTACAAGAGATGAAGCCAAATCCCATTTCCCCTCTCTTTCTCCACAAATGCACCTTATCAGATTACCCAAAAATTTGTTCATCACTTTAGTTTGTCCATCTGTTTGTGGATGGGCATCGCTAGAAAATTTCAATTCAATGTTGAATTGCTTCCACAAAGTGAGCCAAAATGCAGCAAGAAACTTGCTATCATGGTTTGAAATGATGGACCTTGGAACTCCATGAAGTCTTACCACTTCTCGAAAGAATAGGTTTGCGACATGATGAGCATCCGTTGTCTTGTGACATGGGATGAAATGAGCCATCTTAGAGAATCTGTCCACGACCATAAAGACAACATCACTCCCTCGTCTTGTTCTTGGCAACCCCAAGACGAAATCCATAGAGATGTTCTCACATGGTGCAACGGGAACATGCAAAGGCATGTATAGCCATGTGTTCTGCACTTGGCCTTTGCAGGTTTGACATATAGGGCATCGTTGAACAAACTTTCCAACATCTCTCTTTAGTTGTGGCCAAAAGTAGCGAGCTTCCACGTTAGCGATAGTCTTGTCTCGCCCAAGATGGCCACTAAGATCACTTGAATGGAGTTCTCTAATTAGTTTGTCACGCAGAGAACTCCTTGGAATGCACAAACGATCATTTTTGAAGAGATAGCCATCCTGCACCAAATAGTCACCACCTAATGATTGCCCCTGAAGTGCTTTATCCAAACATGGCCAAAGTCTTCGTCGTCCTCATACAACTCCTTTATTTGATCCATGCCTAGAAGTTCAGCCTCAAAAGAAGTCAACATGCATGCACGACGACTCAAAGCATCGCCCACTCGGTTAGTTGTTCCAGATTTATGCATGATGAGATAGTTAAATCTCTCCAGATATGGTGTCCATCTTGCTAGCATGTGATCAATATGCTTCTAATTTCTAAAATGTTTCAAGGATTGATGGTCACTATAAACAATGAACTCTTTATGCAGCAAATAGACTTCCCACGTCTTCAAGGCTCTGAAAACGGCATACAATTCTTGTCGATAGGTACTGCATTTTTGTCTGGCTTCGCTTAACTTCTCACTACAGAAAGCAATGGGCTTACTTTCTTGAGATAAAACAGCTCCAATGCCTACTACACTTGCATCGCATTCCAACTCAAAAGTCTTGTTGAAGTCAGGTAGCACCAAGACAGGAGCTTGTGAGAACTTTTGCTTGATCTCACTAAAACTAGCTTCAGTCGCTTCTGTCCATTGGAACCTTCCTTTCTTCAGGCACTCGGTAATTGGTGCCATGATAGTGCTAAAATTCTTCACAAATTGCCTATAGAAAGTTTCAAGGCCATGAAAACTTCTTACCTCAAAAATGGTCTTTGGAGTTGGCCATTCTTGGATTGCTTCAACCTTAGAATCATCAACACAAATACCATCATATGTTATGATGAATCCTAGGAAAAGAAGTTGTGTTTGCAGGAAAACGCATTTCTTCAAGTTGACATAGAGCTCATTTTCCTTTAGTACTTCTAGAACCTTCCGAATGTGGTCAAAGTGTTCATCCTCATCCTTAATATAGATCAAGATGTCATCAAAATAGACCACAACAAAGTGGGATAAGAAGGGTTGAAGGACTTGATTCATTAAGTGCATGAAGGTACTTGGTACATTTGAGAGTCTAAATGGCATGACTAGCCATTCAAACAACTCTTCCTTTGTCTTGAATGCTGTTTTCCATTCATCCCCGGGTCTGATACGGATTTGATGATATCCGCTTCTTAAATCTAGCATTGTGAACACTCTTGCTCCACTAAGTTGATCCAACATATCATACAGACGGGGAATAAGAAATCTATACCTTACAGTGATCTCGTTAATGGCTCTACTGTCTGTACACATGCGCCAAGATCCATCTCTCTCTGGTGCGAGTAGGGCTGGTACAACACATGGGCTAATACTTTCTCGAATGTGCCCCTTTTGCAGCAATTCCTCCACTTTCTCCTTCAACATATCATGTTCTTTTGGGCTCATTAGATAGTGTGGTAGATTAGGAAGACTTGCTCCCAGAATTAAGTCAATTCTATGTTGAATTCCTCTCATCGGTGGCAAACCTTGTGGCTCTCCAAGTATGTTATGAAATTCTGCTAAGAATCCACGTACCTTTGCTGGAATTTCAACAGCTGGGTGATCTTCTACTTTTACAATAAGTGCAACACATAAATCTACCTCCTTCAAGTCTTCCATAAACTCATTAGAGGTGTGGGAAATAGTTAACATACTTTCCCCCTCCTCCTTAGAGATATTACCATCATTTTTATTTGGTAGAATAATGATCTTCCTCTTGTTCCAAATGAAAGAGTAAGAATTTTCCTTGCCCTTGCGTGTAGTATCCACATCAAATTGCCAAGGTTTTCCCAAGAAGAACATGGTTGGCGTCCATATCAACTATGTCACACAACACATTCGAGCGGTAATGCTTGACTAAAGAAAGTGGCAAGTTGCATTGTTTGGTGATCCTCATATTCACTCTTTATTGATCCATCCAATAGTGTAGGGATTTGAGTGATCATGGGTTTCAAGTTTTAAATGGTTCACCAACTTCTGGGAGATAAGATTCTCACAACTGCAACTATCAATCACTAATTTGCATACCTTGCCATTCACCATGCATTTTCTCTCAATTTTTTTCTTTAGTTGTGTGTCATCAGTTTGTGGTGTGGAACATAGGAGACGCTGAATCACACATACCACCTCTTCACCTTCTTCTTGACAAACCTGTTGTCCCTCTACATCTTCGGATCTATATTCCTCCTCATTCTCTTCACCATCATGGATAGTTGTGTTAACAAATTTCCTTAGTGGGAAACTGCTGGATATGTGCCCCTCTTCACCACATTTTTAGCATTTTCTGCCTTCACTGGACTTAGCCTAGCCTTTAGTTTGCTTTTGTATGGATCGTTTTGCCTTTGGTGGAGCGGTCTTTTCTCCCACTATATTAGGCTGACTCCTAGACGAGCCTTCGGTATGGGGATATGGAGGATATGGAGCCTTAGTTATCTTTCTCGTCCTCACAAACCTCTCGGCCTTCAATGCTAGATCTTGTGCTTGATCAATAGACCAGATTTGTTGCATCATCAATCGATCTTGAATAGCATCACTGAGACAATTGATGTACCTTGCAACTTGTTGATCTTCAGTTTTGGCAAGGTTGCACCTCACTTGTAGCCTTAGAAACTCCTCTCTTTAATATGAAACAGTCCTATTCCCTTGAACACAAATATGAAATTGGATAAATAGGATTTGGTCATAATTAGTGGGTAAAAATCTCCCTTTTAAAAGACTTTTCATTTGCCTCCAAGTTCTCACACGAGGTTCTCCTCTCAGCCTACGCTCTTTTTAAACGCAGTGCCACAATGCACCGACTCCTCCTTTCAATTTGTATGCGACCAAAGGAACTCTACGATTTTCCGGAACCTCCATCACCTCAAAGAAAGTCTCCACTTCATATAACCAATCGAGGCACACTTCAATATCGACATTTCCATTAAAAGTTGGGATCTCAGCTTTCACCTTGTATGTATCCATTGCATATGTAGGGTTGGGTACTCTCCGATATGCATAGGGGTTAGGGTCTTCAAGGGTATCATCATATTCTTCACCTTCAGAAGCTTCAACATAAATTGGCCTTCTTGAAGTACACTGAACAACATGTTGTTGGGGTGGTCTTCCTCCAAGATTACCTATCCTTCTTTGTCGAACCTCTTCTTCTTTAGATGAATCTCCTTCATTGGCAGCATCGCAAACACCCTTTCTTATCATCTCAACCAGCTGGTCAAATCTTTGATTAAGATCTTCACGCAATTCTTTGATTTGTTGCTCTGCAAAATCTATCCTCTTCTCCAATTGCTCCATTGCTTGCTACAACTTGCTCTCAAAGAGAACAACAAGAACTTGTATGGATCAACCTGGCTCTGATACCTCCTGCAGCAGCACAAGGTTGTGGAGGAGCAACTCCACCATGCTGCTACAATGTGTACATCACAAGTGTTGAAGGAACTACTTCAACGTGTTTCGCTAGATATCGCTCTAGAGGAGAGTGTAGGCCAATATAGCAGCAAGAGTTCAATCCAGAACTCAAAGAGCACAAGATCTACTCCAAGGTCTTAGATAAGAACACCAAGTTCTGTTATACGTAGTGGGGGTACATAGTCTGGTCCCAAAATAGAGGCGAGGACCTCTATTTATAGGGCTTTGGGAAGCCTTCACATACTTCTACTTATGGCTAGAACACTCTAAAAAACATTACCTAAGATTCACCATTCTACTCATAGCTACTCACAACTAGAGGACTCTAGAAAAGAGTAGGTAAGGTAGAAAAGAAAAGAAATACTGCAGTAGTGTGGAAGCATCTAGAAGTAGCCAAACAAATGTGACATATGGCTATTATTATTTTTCATCTAGCATTCCTCATCATGTTGCCACCGAAGCCACCTCCCATGCCACTCATCATGTTACCGCCGAAGCCACCTCCCATGCCACTCATCATGTTGTCGCCAAAGCCACCTCCCATGCCGGTCATATTGCTGCCGAAGCCACTTCCCATTCCACCTCCCATTACTCTGAAGGCACCATCCATGTTGCCACCAAAGCCACCTCTCGTGTTTCCACCAAATGCACCATTCATGGGACCACCCATCATGTTGATGTACCCTCCCGTTCCACCTCCCATTCCTCCTCCCATGGCACCTCCCATTCCTCCAATGGTACCTCCCATTCCTCCCATGAGACCTCACATTCCTCCTCCCATCATGCTTCTCATAAGCATTTACTTCTTCATGAGCATTTCATCGTGAAAAAGTTCGACATACGCCTTTGCCTTGACATCAAGAATGGATGTGTCCATGAACATAAACTTGAGTGACTTGCCCTCCACTGTCTTCATCTCCTCGGTTGCCGCCCTTCTCTCCTGAAGCTCCACTTTTCTCTCCTTGATCACCGCCAACCTCTCCTCGTCTGCCTCCCTCTTCTCCCCGGCTGTCGCCCTACGTCGATCGGCCTCACTCCTCTCCTCAAATTCTTTGAGCTTCAAGAATTTCTTTTCTTCCGCGTACTCTTTCCTCGCCAAGACAATGGCATCAAATCCATCCTTGAGATCATTGTCTCCGGTTTTCAACCCCTTCAACACCTTCTTAGTTACATTGGGCATATATGACTTGGTCGTAGAGTGAGGAGTGGGGCTCCTTCTCTCCTCACCCGGGGCATCTTCATCATCCTCCACCACCACACTTCTCTTCTTGGAAGAATCAAAACCTTTTCACACTTCTCCTCATCCTTGAGCTCTTTGTAGAAATTATGGAAAGTGAAAGCTTTTCCTTTCTTCTTCCTCTTCTCTCCTTTGTTGTTCCTCTCTCGAAACAATCCTTACACAATCATTTTCTACAACAAAACAATCAAGATGTCATCAACAAATTAGTGAACCTTTCAATTTTTTCGGGAAAGTGAAGCAAGCACACAATTATTACCAAGTCACTTTCACAGCAACCACTTGGGTTCATGCGATCAACATTTGCCAAGCAACCCGACCACTTTTGACATGCGGCATTGATAGTGCCCCGACATTAGCGAATGGAGTCACTTGAGCGATAGTGGCCGCTAGTATTGCGCACATCAAAAAATTCCTTGATGTGTTGCCAATATGTGATGCCGTATTGGTCGGTCCCAACGGTTGCATCTTGAGAGACTTTCTTCCAAGCAGTGCAAACCAACGCATTTTCCTTGGTGGTATAATTTGTGGTTCTTCCCTTCAAAACGAAGCCCTCATCATCTATGTCAATATTGCCATCACCATATTGTGGAGTTTCATATTATTGTGATGCATACTCATCATGTGAGTAATCATCATTTGTCACATTTGTGGTGCCCATGAAAGCTTCATCATCGAGACTACAAATGCACGTACACACAATCAACTACACATTCTATTGGAATCGACAATTAAAACAACAAAGAAATTCACATGTTTTTTTTTACCTTTGGGACATATCATCGAACACGCGGGATGTGGTAGCGTTCAGCGTGGGCACATTTTCCTCAATGGCCGACGACAATGGCGAAGGAGGTGGATGAGGAGAACCAAGGCCGAAGAAGGATGCCATGGTCACCAGCAGCTGCAAATCAATCGCCGAAACCACGTCCGACCTCGACTTTTTCACCGGCCGACCTTGGTTCGTCATCGGGTTGCGGCCACTGATACTTGTGATCTGCGTTGGGTTTTCCGTGAAGAGGAACGGGTAATTGCAACACAATACGAGTAAGTATTTCCCTCGGTTAAGAACCAAGGTTTATCGACCCAATAGGAATACCGATCAACAACCGTCTTCAGCGGCTGCACACAAAAGAGCAAACATTTGCACCCAACGCGACAAGAGGGTTGTCAATCCCCTTTATCTTGTTATTTTGCAAGCAAGTGAAGTGTGTATATGATAATAGATAATTGTAAATTTCAAAATAAAATAGAAGGTAAATAATGGCAGCAAGGTATTGATAGCTTTGTAAATATATAAGTGAATAGACCCGAGGGGCATAGTTTTCCCTAGCGGCATCTCTCATATAGGCAACATACAGTGGGTAAGCAAATTACTGTTGGAAATATGCCCTAGAGGCAATAATAATTTATTTATTATCATATTTCTTTGTTCATGATAATCGTTTATTATCCATGCTATAATTGTATTGATCGGAGACTTACATGCATGTGTGGATACATAGACAAAACCATGTCTCTAGTATGCCTCTAATAGACTAGCTCGTTGATCAAAGATGGTTAAGGTTTCCTAGCCATTGACATGAGATGTCATTTGTCACATCATTAGGAGAATGATGGGATGGACAAGACCCAAACTACAAACGTAGCATATGATCGTGTCAGTTTAATGCTACTGTTTTCTGCATGTCAAGTATCTGTTCCTATGACCATGAGATCATGCAACTCGCTGACACCGGATGAGTGCCTTGTGTGTATCAAACGTCGCAACGTAACTGGGTGACTATAAAGGTACTCTACAGGTATCTCCGAGGGTGTCTGTTGGGTTGGCATGGATCAAGACTGAGATTTGTTACTCCGTGTGACGGAGAGGTATCTCAGGGCTCACTTGGTAATACAACATCACAACAAGCCTTGCAAGCAATGTGACTAAGTGTTAGTCACGGGATCTTGTATTACAGAACAAGTAAAGAGACTTGTCGGTAACAAGGTTGAACTAGGTATGGAGATACCGACGATCAAATCTCGGGCAAGTAACGTACCGAAGAACAAAGGAACATCATACGAGATTAACTGAATCCTTGACATAGAGGTTCGACCGATAAAGATCTTCGTAGAATATGTAAGAACTAATATGGGCATCTAGGTCCCGCTATTGGTTATTGAGCATAGAGGTGTCTCTGTCATGTCTACATAGTTCTTGAACCCGCAGGGTCTGCACACTTAAGGTTTGGTGACGTTTCGGTAGTATAGAGTTATGCATGGTAGTATAGAGTCCCGGATGAGATCCCGGACGTCATGAGGAGTTCTGGAATGGTCCAAAGGTAGATTTATATATAGGAAGTCCTGTTTTGGTCGCCGGAAAAGTTTCGGGCTCATCGGTAGTGTACCGGGAGTGACGGTAGTGTACCGAGGGACCATCGGGAGGGGTATTTCGACCCAAGAGGCTACATGGGCTGTGGGAGGATGAATACCAGCCCTTAGTGGGCTGGTGGAAGTCCCACACAAGGCCCATGCGGCTAGGAAGAAAAGCCCAAAAGGAAAAAGGTGGAAAAAGGCAAAAAGGACCAAATAAGGAAGGAGTCCTAATCCTACTAGGAGTGGAGGAGGAGGACTCCTCCCTCCTCGTTCGGCCGAACCACAGGGCTGGCCCCTTGAGGGCCTGGCCTCCTCCTCCTCTCCTCCTATATATACTAGAGGATTTTAGGGTTTTGGCACAGAATTTTCAGCCACGTGCTACCCGTTCCTCCAGTGCACAGTTTCTCCTCTAGATCGGATTTCTACAGTGCTTAGGCGAAGCCCTGCCGGAATAGCTCCACCACCATCGCCGGAGCGCCGCCATGCTGCCGGAGAACTCTTGCACCTCTCCGCCCCCTCTTGCTGGATCAAGAAGGCGGAGCGTCATCGAGCTGTACGTGTGCTTAACGCGGAGGTGTCGTTCGTTCAACGCTAGATCGGAAGGATCGTGATCAAGATCACGAGACGGATCATGATGAGTTCGCGGGACGGATCGTGATGAATTCGCGGGACAGATCATGATGAGTTCACGGGACGGATCTTGATGAGTTCGCGGGACGGATCGTGATTGGATCACGGGACGGATCGTGATGAGATCGTGGGATGCTCGGCGATTTGGATCGTGAAGACGTTCGACTACACTAACCGTGTTTCTTAACGCTTCCCGCTTAGCGATCTACAAGGGTATGTAGATCCACTCTCCCTCTCGTAGATGCTCATCACCATGGATAGATCTTGCGTGTGCGTAGGAAAATTTTTGTTTCCCATGCGACGTTCCCCAATAGTGGCATCATGAGCTAGGTCTGTGTGTAGATGAAATCTCGAGTAGAACACAAAGAGTTTGTGGGCGTTGATGCTTAGATTGCTTCCTCCATTGGTTGTGTTTTGGTTCAGCGGTATTGTGGGATGAAGCGGCCCGGACCAACCTTACTCGTATGCTTACGAGAGACCGGTTCCATCGACTGACGTGTAACTTCGTTGCACAAAGATGGCTGGCGGGTGTTTGTTTCTCCTACTTTAGTTGGATCGGATTCGACAAAGGCGGTCCTTGAGAAGGTTGAAAAGCAACTTATGTATCACCGTTGTGGTTTATGCGTAGGTGAGAATTGTTCTTGCTAGATACCCGTAGCAGCCACGTAAAACATGCAACAACAATTAGAGGACGTCTAACTTGTTTTTGCAGGGTATGTTGTGATGTGATATGGCCAATTACATGATGTGATATATGTGATGTATGAGATGATCATGTGTTGTATAGAATATCACGACTTGCATGTCGATGAGTATGACAACCGGCAGGAGCCATAGGGTTGTCTTCAATTATTGTATGACCTACGTGTCAATCATTAAGCGCTATGTAATGCTTTACTTTATCGCTAAACAGTAGCAATAGTAGTAGAAGCATGGTGGGCGCGACAACCCCGATGGCGACACGTTGATGGAGATCATGGTGCCATGCCAGTGATGATGGAGATCATGCCGGTGCTTTCAAGATGGAGATCAAAAGCACAAGTTCATGGCCATATCATTGTGACAGCCCGAGACCGACGTTCGAGAAGATTCCAGAAGATTCCCCTTTCTTTTCCATTTTCGTCTGTGTTTCGTTTTGGCTGTTGCATTCGTCATCGCATCATTCGCATCATCTGCATAGCATCGTCACCCTTTTTCGAAAAACTTGCATCCATTCGTAGTAGCCGGTTCTCTCCGTTCCGCCGTTGCCCGTTTTGAGACCAACCACACACGCCCGCGCCCGCGGACCGTTAAATAAAACCATTTTTAAGCGCGCGCAAAAATATTCTCGGATCGAGTTGAAACTTGTCGTGCGGTCTTGTTATAGCTTAGGTACCGCCTGTCGAATTTCGTGGAGATCCGAGCTCGTTAGATACCCCGTCGGTCAGTCGCAGCAGAGAGGTTATCAGTGGTTTATCGGTTATCGTCGGACGTTTCTCGGTGTTTTAGATCTTCGTGTCACAATTCACAGACTTCTCTCTCTCTTCCCCACTTAGCCCTCTGCACAGCCGCCGCAGCCCGACCCTCCGCTTCCGGACCTTCGGACCGACACCCGACAGTTCGAAAACGGACAGTGTCGTAACCCTAGCCCCCTTCCCTATTTATAGCCCCACCTCGTTCCGCGTGCCGCCAAACCCTAGCCAGCCCCTTCTCCCACCTCCAGCCCGCCCGCCCGAGCCCATCTAGGCCCGTTCGGGCCTATCCGGGGCCGAATCGGCGTCCCGGAGCTCCCCGAGCTCATCCATGGAGGTCCTCCCATGGCCATGGCCGCCAGCTCGCTGCTCGCTGGAGCCACAGTCGCCGGACCTCCTGGCCGCTGGAGCTTCCTCTCCTCTCTTCCTCCCTTCTCCTTCCTCCTCTCCCTCTCTCCCTCACCTTCGGCTCTCTCCCTGTGCAGGATGCTTGCCGCCGCCGCCTAGCTTCGCCACCGACCCCCCGAGCCGTCGCCGCCTCCCGTCGCCGGATCCGTAGCCGCCGCCACTGTTCCAGGCCCCCTGCGCCGCCCCGCCGCCCGGCCTCGCCAGCCATCGCCGCCGCCGCTCGAGCCTCTCGCTTGGGAGCGGAGGACGAAGCCCCCGTTGACCCGCTCGCCTCGTGTGGGCCGCGGCCCAGCTGCGCGCCCCAGGCCGAGCGTAGCTCCTCCAGCGCCTGCTCC
The DNA here is from genome assembly GCA_022496015.1 of Hordeum marinum. Lineage (NCBI taxonomy): Eukaryota > Viridiplantae > Streptophyta > Magnoliopsida > Poales > Poaceae > Hordeum > Hordeum marinum. Next base: position 231,353,725 of record CM039672.1, on the reverse strand, counting down.
CAGCCGGCCCAAGTGGCCCAAGGGTGAGCAACCCCCCTGTTGCGTTTTTTTATTTTATTTGGCCCATTGCGATTTAAAACGAGGATAACTAAATAACCGCACGTCGAAATAAAATGTTTTGTACATGTAAAATTCTTAGAATAAAACATAGATTAATAATATGCCATATTCTTCCATGTTAGAATTAATTAACCTATCATTTTCATGTCATATTGCATATTGCCATTAATTGCATTATCATAATTAATTAGCCGTGCATTAAAATTAATCATATCGCAAATTAAAAATGTTCATCTCATTCGCATCGTATTTTCATGCGTGGGAAAAATGTGGTCATGATGTTTGCATTTATTTTGCATTTTAGAATTGCTTTAAGATGATTAGGCCATAATCCCGCATATTTAATTGTGATTAATTTTCTACATGAACCTAATCATATTATATATGTTTTCGGGATAGAAAAATCCATAAGATTCATCCGTGCATTTAGTTTTGCCATTTGAGCATGTTTGCATGAATGTCATTTATGCCGTGATGCCTTTTGTCATTTTCGTGTGATTTAATCCGGGCATGATATGAATTAATTTTCAACATGAAAGTTGCTCTTTGATATGTGTCCTAGCCCATGGACATTTTGCTTGTCATAGAAATGCATGTTTAGGTGTTGTTTTGGTGTTGTCAACTTGCTATAAAAATCTGTTATTTTGAGGGCCCAAAATATTTCCAAGTCTGAATCTGTTATATTTTGTTGCTGTCTTGCCATGTGATTTGCTAGTGATCTAGACCTCTTTTGTGGTAGGTGCAATGGAGTTATTTGTTGTTGATATTGCCCTCTAGTACGCTGTTAAGTTTCATGCCATTTCATGACCTGTAGCATATAGTTTCACTGCTGTCAATATGCCTTCGTGATAAAACTGCACTGTCTAAAACTGCTATTTTCACTAAGTCTGAAACTATTATTAAGTAGCCTTCTGATGAGCTTCCTACCATGTGATCCATGCTTGTTTTGCTTATGATATGTGAAGATGAAATGAAGTGGATGTTGTATGCTATTGCCCCATACTTAGTTTGTGTATTTTAGATTATTGTAACTTGTTGTTTTCATATGTTCAAAATGCTATCTTGCTGTTTTTGGCAGATTTCATCAAAAACTTGCTTTGATGATTGTGGTTGAACCGTAGCTCCGTTTTGAGCATTCCATATATGAAACTTGCTTAGAATCTCTTGCAGTTTCATAATAACCTGTTGCATTCATGATTTGAAGTGTTTGTGAATGTTTTTCCCATTCATTTGCATTCATGTCATGTGCATCTTGTGTTGCTCATATCTTTTAGACCGTAGCTCCGTTTGAGATGTTCTATATATGTAAATCGACTAGAATTCCGTGTAGAATAATATGGTGATATTTATTTTGCTGTTTACCAAATATAAAAATATGTTTAGCTCAGATCTGGACCAAATTCATAATTACCATATGGGGTCATTTCGGAAATGCTATAAGTTGTTTCCGGCCTCATTTAAAATGCCTAGATAGTTAGTTTACTTATGCTTCACCTCTTGCCATGTTTAAAAACATTTAATATTGTCGTGTACCTAACAGGAGTGAACTAAATATTTCGAATGTGGAGTTTCGTCAATATGTAACTCGTTGCATATTGAGCTTCACTTTAATGTGTAGAATTTGATTGTTGTGAATTGACATGCCTTGCATATTAAACCAGACATGCATCATATTTGTTGTGCATCGTGTTTTGCATATGTTGTGGTGTATCTTGTGTTGATTGTTTGTTCGGATTGCTTCTTCCCGATAGAGTTCTGAAAGCGTTCGGAGTGTGAGGATTCGTTCGACTACGTTGGTTCTTCTTCTTCATGGACTCGGTCTTCTTCCAAGCGGGATCTCAGGCAAGATGATACATTTCCCTGGATACCATTACTATCATTGCCATGCTAGTTGTCTCGTCTTTTATCGTTATGTCTCGCTACCTACCACTTGTTTGATAAGCCTCCCAACATTGCCATGATAAGCCTCTAACCTCTCCACATCCCAGCAAAACATTGTTTGGCTATGTTACCGCTTGCTCAGTCCTTCTTATAGCTTTGCTAGTTGCAGGTGCTATTGCTTCCATATGTCAGCATGTGCCTTCCTTTTGTTATATCACAATATTGCTGCTATTTAATTTAATGCACATATATACTTGGTTAAGGGTGGAAGGCTTGGCCTTTTGCTTGGTGTTTTGTTCCACTCTTGCCCCCCCTAGTTACTTGTGAACCGGTGTTATGTTCCATAAATGAGCGCTCCTAACATGCTTGGGGTTGTTATGGGGACCCCCTTGATTTTCGGGTGAGAATAAAACTTGTCTGGCAAGGCCCAACATTGGTACTACATTCGCCTAATTAATGAACTTGCATAGGGGATATTTTCCGGACCCCGTGGATAATTAATCAACCCCCGGGCCAGTGCTCCGCATGAGTGTTGGTCCAAACCAGAGCAGCTTATTAACGCTACCCGGGGCAACTCGGTGTTTGGCGTGGTAACCATCGCTCATCCGGTTGTGCCCTGAGAACGAGATACGCGGCTCCTATCGGGATTGTCGGCACGTCGGGCGGTCTTGCTGGATTTGTTTTACCTTTCCCGAACGTCTTGAGTGAGGAACTCTGATTATTCTTCGGGGTATCTCGAGGTGTCGGATTTCCTTTGGGATTGCCTAGGAAGATCACGAGTTCCGTGGTTGAGGTTATTCCCACTGAGTGTGGTTAATTTGTGATGGATGAGTTGGAGCACCCCTGCAGGGTTAAACCTTTTCGAGAAGCCGTGCCCGCGGTTATGTGGCAAACTTGGATACTTTGTTTAACACCCGGTCATAGCAAACTTGAAGTAAACTCTAATAAAACATACCAACTATGTGCGTAATCGTGACTGTCTCTTCTCGTGAGTCCTTATCCGGAAGAGAACACGGTGGGGTTATGTTTGACGTAAGTAGGTGTTCAGGATCAGTTAGTGATCATTGCTAGTTCTCGTTCGTTATTGGTAGACCACCATACTTTAATTTATGTACTCGTAAGTTGGACACTCAAATAAATGCTTAGTCGCTTGCTGCAGCCTCACCACTTAACCGTGCCTTACCTATTAAGCTTTAATAGTCTTGATACCCTTGGAAATGAGATTGCTGAGTCCCTGTGGCTCACAGATTACTACAACAACAGTTGCAGGTACAGGTAATGTGATGATTTGATGTGAGCGCGTTGCTTGATTTGACTTGGAGTTCTTCTTCTTCTTCTTCTTCTTCTTCTTCTCCAATCTTGGATGGGTTCCAGACGGCAGCCTGGGATAGCAAGGGTGGATGTCATTTTATCATTTGATTTCGTCCGTAGTCGGACCCTGCTCTTATGTATGATGTTCGAGATGTTATTGTGTTGCTGTGACTCTGATGTAGCTTGTGGCGAGTGTAAGCCAATTCCATATACTCATCTCTTCTGTACATGTACTTGTAATGATATCCATTCTTGCGAATGCATCGAGATGCGCTTCTATCCCCTTTGAGGCCCTCGTGCCAAATAAGGATAGAACCACATCTTGGGCGTGACAAGTTGGTATCAGAGCCTGTACCGACCTAGGAGCCCCCCTTGATTGATCGAACTTGGCCGAGTCGAGTCTAGTGAAAAAGGTTTTGAGTCTAGTTATATCGGAGAGTAGGATTCTTTTACTCCTCTTCCATGCTCTAGTGAGGTATTCGACTTAGGAATTTTGATTCTACTTCTCTTCTCGCTCAAAAATTTTTTTAGGATCACGCGGGTATTTTGGAAACTATATGATGCCGATGTGACAGGGTTCTGTCTTGGTGCCTTCTGTCTGACTTGATTTCTTCCGGGGAGTTGAGCTCCGAGGAATGTTGGCACGTCGTTATCATTCAGTTTTCTTAGTATCTCAGGATGGAGAATGTTCGGAATTGCTTCAATACTTATCGTGGTGAGATAAGGTCGGAGTCACCCAATACTGGGGAGGCGTCCGGGGTACCACCATGGTTTAGTATCGTTGTGAGTTCGAGGATTCGGAATTAGACGAGTTTGCGAAATTTCTTGAATTATGGTGTGGAAGGTTGCAGATGCAGTTGTAGCTGATTGCCTAGGGCAGGTTCCTGATTCCGCAACCCAAATCGCATAAACAAGAAAGTTTTCGGAAGTTCTTAGGTGGGAATTCAAGTAGTTACCTAGAATGGTCTTTTCAACAAGTGCATAGTGGGTATGTATTTGTTCTGGCTTGTTTTGTAATCCTCATCCTTGTTTTGTTTTGAATATGGTAATTCAGTTGCTTCGATGTCAAGTGGTGATTTCATATCTTGCTAGTAGTGTTCTCATATTTCTGTGGGAATGCTAGCTCTTTTGCCCAATCAAGTTTTCATATCAATTCTTCTCAACCGGTGTGCTTCTCTTCAAGATATTCTATCCTCTTCAATATTGCAAGATCAATTCTCATTTCTTTCCCGGAGTTGTCTCATCTGTTCCAAGTTTTCTTTGTTTTCCTGCCCTCCCGCCCTTTTTCTTCAATGGTGAAATTCTCATCCAAGTGTCTTTTCTATTCATGTAATGCTTCTGTTATCTTTTCTTCTATCTGTTTCCGATGATTCTTTGTGAATATTCTCAAGAGTTTCATTTCAAGATCTATCCTCATATTCCTTGTTCTCATTGTTATTCTTGTCTGGTGATTCTTTATGAAGATGCTCAGTGCTCAAGTTATCATTTATTAGTATTCATCTTTGTTTTCTTTTCCGGTGGATTCAATTCTAGTTCTTGGTGTTCATCATATCATTTTCATTCTCTATTTGCTCTCCCATGTTGTAATTCTTATCCAAGTATCTCTTGTTAAGTCATCTCTCTATTCTAACCGGAGTGTTGAAGATATCTCAGAAGACATTCATTTTCATTCTTGTCCTCTTAAATTATTTCAAGGGTCTCATATCATCAAGTTCTTAATTTGTACCGGTGCCGTATCTCTTTTAATCAATTGTTTCAACTGTGGTTTCTTTTGAGTGGGCCCATAACCCACAGGTCTTTTCCCAGGATCCTACCTGACTCTTCTATTCTTTCCGGAGATGTTCTCAAGTTATTTTAATATGACGTAAGAATGAATTTCATCAGTCATGTGCCTTCTCGAAGATCACTTCTAAATCTTTTTATTGTTGGCTCAACCTTTCCTTATTCTTTGTTCCGGAGTGTCTCAGTAATTCTTGGTGGTGTTCTCGTCAGCATTCTCTGTATTGAAGACCGAAGGAGAGTTTCTCTTAAATCATTGTTCATTCTTCCAAAGATTCATGGTTTCAGCTTTTGCTATCATCTCAATTGTTTTGATCATGAGTCATTTCTCCCATATCTATCTGGTTCATTTCAGACTGTTTTCATTTCTTGATCCTCCGAAGGCCATCATTTCAGAAGATTTCTTCATTCTCAAATTCTTCTCAATTGTTGTTCCTTAGTTTGTATCTCAATTATTCCGGTGCCGTGTTCAGTTTCTATTAAGCTGTTCTTGATCTCTTCATCCTCATGTGTTCTCTTTGTTCCCAATTCTTTCCGGTGCCTTGTGAAGTTTTCTATCAGGTGGATCATGCTCTCTTCGTTCTCGTGATATATCATTCATTTGCATTATCCTCTTTCGTTTTGAATTCTTACCGGTGTTCTCGTTCAAGACTTCTTCAGGTTTGTGCTCCATCTCTCTCTTCTTTCTTTTTCAAGAAGAATAAGTGATGTGTGAAATCCGTTGCTTGTCATCAATTTAATATTATGAAGGATAGTCATATCATAATTCTTATTCTTATTCATTCAAGTGATCTCAATCCTTCTTCCGGAGTTGTTCATGATATCTATTCTCGATCTCAGGTGTTCTCATCTTTTTCCCGGTGTTCAAGTTGCTCATATATCTCTTTTCGAAGCTTCATCTAATTCTTTGGAAGGCCTCAATCTTGTTCTTTTGCATCCTTCAATTCTTTTTTATCATCCTTTTGTTTCAGAGTCTTCCAGAGGTTCTTCATGGTGGTTCATCAAGATTTCTTTCATTTTCAAGTGTTCTTCAAGATTCTTGTTGGAGATGCTCGAGTGTTCTTTGTCCTGGATTATAAGTTCAATTCCTTCTCCTTGTCTTTTGAGATGGTGTTATTAAGTTCTGGATTATAAGGAGTCTCGAAGGAAAGTTGTCGAGAATGAGATAAGTAAACCCATCTTGTTTTCTCGGAGTTATCTTGGGTTGGATTTCACCGTGATAGCAAATCCTTATCATGGTGTCATTATGATTCAAGCTTTCTCCTTTTCCTCTTGGTGGAAGAAGTTTTTGCATGTCTTGTTGCTCTCAATCAATCAATTGTTTCTTTTGTGGTAGGGTGTCACCTCATAATTCTGAGATGTTTTCCACAAGCCCATAGCAAGCTAAATCTTTTCGTTGTTGGTGTTCCAACAACTCCGTTCAATCTCTTCTTCCTAAATGTGCTTTCAATCCATTTGTGCTGGAAGTTGTCATTTTCTTCTCAGTTCTCTTCTCTTCAGGATCTTGCTTGTATTCTTTGTTCCGGAGGACCTGTGATGTTGCTCTCTTCAATCCATCGTCTTGTGTATCTAGATCTTGTTCTTTCTTGCTTCTTCAGTTAACCGGAGTTTTGTGTTTTTCCTTTCAATTCTAGCCATCATAATTAATTTTTCATCCTTTTCCTACCGAAGTGCTGCCGAAATTTTCTGTGAATTCTTGCTTGTTCCTCATTCTTCATCTCTTTGCATCCTTCAAGATTCTTTGGTTTCACTCGTTTGTCAAAGAAGCAACTAAGTTTTACCTTTTTCACTTTCTCTTCCCCTTTTCCATTCTAGATCTCGGGACGAGATCCTCGTGTAGTGGAGGAGAGTTGTGACAGCCCGAGACCGATGTTCCAGAAGATTCCAGAAGATTCCCCTTTCTTTTCCGTTTTCGTCTGTGTTTCGTTTTGGCTGTTGCATTCGTCATTGCATCGTTCCAGAAAGTTGAACCCAGACCCGAGACTAAGTGCTTCGATTATGAGGAGAGCGGTCGCTGAAGTGGAACAACCCTAAGATACTTGGTAGATAAGAAGGCTGGCAATGTCGACAGAAGTATATTTGATATACATATTATTGATGTGTACCTTGCTAGTACTCCTAGTAGCACCTGGGTATTGGATACCGGTTCGGTTGCTAAATGTTAGTAACTCGAAGTAAAAGCTACGGAATAAACGGAGACCAGCTAAGTGTGAGGTGACGATGTGTGTTGGAAATGTTTCCAAGGTTGATGTGATCAACATCGCACGCTCTCTCTACCTTCGGGATTAGTGACAAACCTAAATAAGTGTTATTTGGTGTTTTGCGTTGAGCATGAACGTGATTAGATCATGTTTATTGCAACACGGTTATTCATTTAAGTTAGAGAATAATGGTTATTCTGCTTACATGAATAGTAACTTCAATGGTCATGCACCCAATGAGAATGGTTTGTTGAATCTTGATCGTAGTAATACACATGTTCATAACATTGATGCCAAAAGATGCAAAGTTAATAATGATAAGTACCACATACTTGTGGCACTGCCGCTAAATGTCATATTGGTATAAAACTCATGAAGAAACTCCACGCTGATGGATCTTTGGACTCATTCGATTTCGAATCGGTTGAGACATGCGAACCATGCCTCTTGGGCAAGATGACTAAGGACCCCATTTTCCGGATTGATGGAGCGGGCAAGTGATTTATTGGAAATGATACATGTTGATGTATGCAATCCAATGAGTCTTGTAGCGTGCGGTGGATATCGTTATTTTCTTACCTTCATTGATGATTTGAGTAGATATAGTGTATGTTTACTTAATGAAACACAAGTCCGAATTGTTTTGAAAAGTTCAAGCAAATTCAGAGTGAAGTTTAGGATCATCATGACAAGAAGATAAAAATGTCTGTGATATGATCGTGGAGGTGAATATTCGAGTTACGAGTTTGGCATACAACTTTAGACAATGTGAAAGTCGTTTCACAACTCACGCCACCTAGAACACCATAGTGTGATGGTGTGTCCGAACATCATAGTCATACTCTATTGGATATGATGCAGGCTATGATGTCTCTTATCGTTTTGCTACTATAGTTTTGGGGTTATGCATTAGAGACAACTACATTCACTTCAAATAGGGCACCATCTAAATCCGTTGAGATGACACCGTATGAATTATGGTTTGATACAAACCTAAGCTGTCATTTCTTAGTGTTTGGGGCTGCGATGCTTATGTGAAAAAGGTATTCACCTAATGAGCTCGAACCCAAAGCGGACAAATGCTTCTTTATAGAATACCCTAAGAACAGTTGGGTAAACCATCTATCTCAGATCTGAGCATAAAGTGTTTGTTGCTAAAATGGGTCCTTTCTCGAGAAAGAGTTTCTCTCGAAAGAATTGAGTGGGAGGAAGATAGAACTTGATGAGGTTGTTGAACCTTTGTTCAACCAAAGAGTAGCGCAGCGCAGGAAGATGTTCCTGTGAAGCCTACATTAGTTGAAGAGGAAGTTAATGATGATGATCATGAAGCTGGGTGGCTATAAAGGTACGCTACGGGTATCTCCGAAAGTGTCTGTTGGGTTGACACGAATCAAGACTGGGATTTGTCACTCCGTGTGACGGAGAGGTATCTCTGGGCCCACTCGGTAAGACATCATCATAATGAGCTCAATGTGACTAAGGAGTTAGCCACGGGATGATGTGTTACGGAACGAGTAAAGAGACTTGCCGGTAACGAGATTGAACAAGGTATGGCGATACCGACGATCGAATCTCGGGCAAGTACCATACCGATAGACAAAGGGAATTGTATACGGGATTGATTGAATCCCTGACATCGTGGTTCATCCGATGAGATCATCGTGGAGTACGTGGGAGCCAACATGGGTATCCAGATCCCGCTGTTGGTTATTGGCCGGAGAGGTGTCTCGGTCATGTCTACGTGTCTCCCGAACCCGTAGGGTCTACACACTTAAGGTTCGATGACGCTAGGGTTATAGGGAAAAGGTATACGTGATTACCGAAGGTTGTTCGGAGTCCCGGATGAGATCCCGGACGTCACGAGGAGCTCCGGAATGGTCCGGAGGTAAAGATTGATATATAGGAAGTCCAGTTTTGGTCACCGGAAAGTTTTCGGGCTCATCGGTAGTGTACCGGGAGTGCCGGGAGGGTGCCGGAGGACCCCCGGGAGGGGTGTGACGACCAAAGGACCACATGGGCTGTTAGATAAAGTGTGCCAGCCCTTATTGGGCTGGGCAAGACTTTTGCTAAAGGCCCATGCGGCTGGAGATAAGGAGATAAGGCAAAAAGGATTTAAAAGGAGGAGATCCACCTCCCTTGTGGGAGGTGGACTCTCCCTTTAATTCAGCCGGCCATCTCCTCTTTGGAGTAGAGGCCAAGCCAGCCCTCCACGTCCCTCCTCCTATATATACTTGAGGTTTTGGATGTTTTGAGAGAGGATTTGATCTCTCTCTCTCACGGCGAAGCCCTACCTCTCTTCTTCCTCCTCCGCAGCGCTTAGGCGAAGCCCTGTCGGAATACCTTGCTACTCCACCACCACCACGCCGTCGTGCTGCTGTTGGAGCCCTTCCCCAACCTCTCCTTCCTCCTTGCTGGATCAAGGTGTTGGAGACGTCACCGGGCTGCACGTGTGTTGAACGCGGAGGTGCCGTCCGTTCGGCACTTGATCGGATCTACCGCGATCTGAATCGCTGCGAGTACGACTCCATCAACCGCGTTCTTGTAACGCTTCCGCTTAGCGATCTTCAAAGGTATGAAGATGCAATCTCTCCCCTCTCGTTGCTGGTTTCTCCATAGATAGATCTTGGTGAACGTAGGAAAATTTTGATTTACTACTACGTCTCCCAACAGTGGCATCATGAGCTAGGTCTATGCGTAGAATCTATGCACGAGTAGAACACAAAGCAGTTGTGGGCGTCGAGTTTGTTAATTTGCTTGCCGCTACTAGTCTTATCTTGATTCGGCGGTATTGTGGGATGAAGCGGCCCGGACCAACTTTACACGTACGCTTACGTGAGACCGGTTCCACCGCCTGACATGCACTAGATGCATAAGGTGGCTAGCGGGTGTCTGTCTCTCCTACCTTAGTCGGATCGGATTCGATGAAAAGGGTCCTTATGAAGGGTAAATAGCAATTGGCAAATCACGTTGTGGTGTTGACGTAGGTAAGAAACGTTCTTGCTAGTAACCTATAGCAGCCACGTAAAAAACTTGCAACTACAAATTAGAGGACGTCTAACTTGTTTTTGCAGCATGTGCCTTGTGATGTGATATGGCCAAAGGATGTGATGTGATGCATTGTGATGTATGAATTGATCATGTTCTTGTAATAGGATTCACGACTTGCATGTCGATGATTATGACAACCGGCAGGAGCCATAGGAGTTGTCTTATTTATTGTATGACCTGCGTGTCAATCATAAACGCCATGTAATTACTTTACTTTATTGCTAAGCGTTAGCCATAGTAGTAGAAGTAATAGTTGGCGAGACAACTTCATGAAGACACAATGATGGAGATCATGATGATGGAGATCATGGTGTCGTGCCGGTGACAGTGATGATCATGGTGCCCCGAAGATGGAGATCATAGGAGCAAAATGATATTGGCCATATCATGTCACTATATTGATTGCATGTGATGTTTATCATGTTTACATCTTATTTGCTTAGAACGACGGTAGTAAATAAGATGATCTCTCAATAAAATTTCAAGAGAAGTGTTCACCCTAACTGTGCACCGTTGCTAAGGATCGTTGTTCCGAAGCACCACGTGATGATCGGGTGTGATAGGTTCTAACGTTCGCATACAACGGGTGTAAGCCAGATTTACACACGCGAAACACTTAGGTTGACTTGACGAGCCTAGCATGTACAGACATGGCCTCGGAACACGGAAGACCGAAAGGTCGAACATGAGTCGTATAGAAGATACGATCAACATGAAGATGTTCACCATGGATGACTAGTCCGTCTCACGTGATGATCGGACACGGGCTAGTTGACATGGATCATGTATCACTTGGAAGACTAGAGAGATGTCTGTCTAAGTGGGAGTTCATTAATTTGATTAAGTGAACTTAATTATCATGAACTTAGTCTAAAATTGTCTTTACAATCTATGATGTAGATCCAATGGCCAACGCGAATGTCACCCTCAATTTCAACGCGTTCCTAGAGAAAACCAAGCTGAAAGATGATGGAAGCAACTATGCGGACTGGGTCCGTAGCTTGAGGATCATCCTCATAGCTTCCAAGAAATTGTATGTCCTAGATGCACCGCTAGGTGACGCACCCGTTCTCCCAGCGGAACAAGATGTTATGAACACTTGGCAATCACGCTGCGATGATTACTCCCTTGTTCAATGCGGCATGCTTTACAGTCTAGAACCGGGGCTCCAAAAGCGTTTTGAGCAACACGGAGCATATGAGATGTTCCAGGAGCTGAAACTGGTTTTTCAAGCTCATGCCCGGGTCGAGAGATATGATGTCTCCGACAAGTTCTTCAGCTGTAAGATGGAGGAGCATAGTTCTGTCAGTGAGCACATCCTCAAGATGTCTGGGCTACACAGCCGCTTGACTCAGCTGGGGGTTAATATCCCGGATGACTCGGTCATTGACAGAATCCTCCAGTCGCTTCCACCTGGCTTCAAGAGCTTTGTGATGAACTACAACATGCAAGGTATGGAGAAGTCCATTCCTGAGTTGTACTCGATGCTGAAATCAGCGGAGGTCGAGATCAAAAAGGAGCATCAAGTGTTGATGGTGAATAAGACCACTAGTTTCAAGAAAGGCAAGGGTAAGAAGAACTTCAAGAAGGACGGCAAAGCTGTTGCCGCGCCCGGTAAGCAAGTTGCCGGGAAGAAGAAGAAAAATGGACCCAAGCCTGAGACTGAGTGCTTTTATTGCAAGGGTACCGGTCACTGGAAGCGGAACTGCCCCAAGTATTTAGCGGATAAGAAGGACGGCAACATTAAAGGTATATGTGATATACTTGTTATTGATGTGTACTTGACCAGCGCTCGTAGTAGCTCCTGGGTATTTGATACCGGTGCAGTTGCTCACATTTGTAACTCCAAGCAGGAGCTGCGGAATAAGCGGAGGCTGGCCAAGGATGAGGTGACGATGCGTGTCGGGAATGGTTCCAAGGTCGATGTGATCGCCGTCGGCACATTACCTCTACATCTACCTTCGGGATTAGTTTTAAACCTTAATAATTGTTATTTAGTACCAGCTTTGAGCATGAACATTGTATCTGGATCTCGCTTGATGCGAGATGGCTACTCATTTAAATCCGAGAATAATGGTTGTTCTATTTATATGAGAGAAATGTTTTATGCTCATGCCCCGCTGGTCAATGGTTTATTTTTGATGAATCTCGAACGTGATGTTACACATGTCCATAGTGTGAGTACCAAAAAGTGTAAAGTTGATAACGATAGTCCCACTTACATGTGGCACTGCCGTCTTGGCCATATTGGTGTCAAACGCATGAAGAAGCTCCATGCTGATGGAATTTTGGAGTCACTTGATTTCGAATCATTTGACACATGCGAACCATGCCTCATGGGCAAGATGACCAAGACTCCGTTCTCCGGAACAATGGAGCGAGCAACTGACTTGTTGGAAATAATACATACCGATGTATGCGGTCCAATGAGCGTCGAGGCTCGCGGTGGCTACCGTTATGTTCTCACCCTCACTGATGACTTGAGTAGATATGGTTATGTCTACTTAATGAAACACAAGTCTGAAACTTTTGAAAGGTTCAAGGAATTTCAGAGTGAGGTCGAGAATCAACGTGACAGGAAAATAAAATGCCTACGATCTGATCGTGGCGGAGAATATTTAAGTCACGAGTTTGGCACGCACCTTAGGAAATGTGGAATTGTTTCACAACTCACGCCGCCCGGCACACCCCAGCGAAATGGTGTGTCTGAACGTCGTAATCGCACTCTATTGGATATGGTGCGATCTATGATGTCTCTTACCGACTTACCGCTATCATTTTGGGGATATGCATTAGAGACTGCCGCATTCACTTTAAATAGGGCACCGTCTAAATCCGTTGAGACGACACCGTATGAATTGTGGTTTGGAAAGAAACCTAAGCTGTCGTTTCTAAAAGTTTGGGGATGCGATGCTTATGTGAAGAAACTTCAACCTGAGAAGCTCGAACCCAAAGCGGAAAAGTGCGTCTTCATAGGATATCCCAAGGAGACTATTGGGTATACCTTCTACCTACGATCCGAAGGCAAAGTCTTTGTTGCCAAGAATGGATCCTTTCTCGAGAAAGAGTTTCTCTCGAAAGAAGTAAGTGGGAGGAAAATAGAACTTGATGAGGAAATTGTACCTCCACTCGAACCGGAGAGTAGCGCAGCACAGGAAGTTGTTTCTGTGGAGCCTACACCGGCTAGAGAGGAAGTTAATGATGATGATCATGAAACTTCAGATCAAGTTGCTATTCGAAGGTCCACCAGGACACGTTCCGCACCAGAGTGGTACGGCAATCCTGTCCTAGAGATCATGTTGTTGGACAACGGTGAACCTTCGAACTATGAAGAAGCGATGACGGGCCCGGATTCCAACAAATGGCTTGAGGCCATGAAATCCGAGATAGGATCCATGTATGAGAACAAAGTATGGACTTTGGTGGACTTGCCTAATGATAAGCGAGCCATTGAAAACAAATGGATCTTTAAGAAGAAGACTGACGCGGACGGTAATGTCACCGCCTATAAAGCTCGGCTTGTCGCTAAGGGTTATCGACAAGTTCAAGGAGTTGACTACGATGAGACTTTCTCACCCGTAGCGATGCTAAAGTCAGTCCGAATCATGTTAGCAGTTGCCGCATTTTATGATTATGAGATCTGGCAAATGGACGTCAAAACGGCATTCCTTAATGGCTTCCTCAAGGAAGAACTGTATATGATGCAGCCGGAAGGTTTTGTCGATCCTAAAGATGCTAACAAGGTATGCAAGCTCCAGCGCTCCATCTATGGGCTGGTGCAAGCATCTCGGAGTTGGAACATTCGCTTTAATGAGGTGATTAAAGCGTTTGGGTTTGTACAGGTTTATGGAGAACCTTGTATTTACAAGAAAGTGAGTGGGAGCTCTATAGCATTTCTTATATTGTATGTTGATGACATGCTGATAATGGGAAATAATATAGAACTCTTGGAAAGTATCAAGGCCTACTTGAATAAGTGTTTTTCAATGAAGGACCTTGGAGAAGCTGCTTACATATTAGGTATTAAGATCTATAGAGATAGATCGAAACGCCTCATTGGTCTTTCACAAAGCACATACCTTGAAAAGATATTGAAGAAGTTCAATATGCATCAGTCCAAGAATGGGTTCTTGCCTGTGTTGCAAGGTGTGAGATTGAGTACGACTCAATGCCCGACCACGGCAAAGGATAGAGAAGAGATGAGTGTCATCCCCTATGCTTCAGCCATAGGCTCTATCATGTATGCCATGCTGTGTACCAGACCTGATGTGAACCTTGCCATAAGTTTGGTAGGGAGGTACCAAAGTGATCCCGGAGCGGAACACTGGACAGCGGTCAAGAATATCCTGAAGTACCTGAAAAGGACAAAGGACATGTTTCTCATATATGGAGGTGCCGAAGAGCTCGTCGTAAAGGGTTACGTCGACGCTAGCTTCGACACAGATCCGGACGACTCTAAGTCGCAAACCGGATACGTGTATATTTTGAATGGAGGGGCAGTCAGCTGGAGTAGCAGCAAGCAAAGCGTCGTGGCGGCATCTACATGTGAAGCGGAGTACATAGCTGCTTCGGAAGCAGCAAAGGAGGGAGTCTGGATGAAGGAGTTCATCACCGACCTAGGAGTGATTCCAAATGCGTCGGGCCCGATGACTCTACTCTGTGACAACACTGGAGCTATTGCCCTTGCGAAGGAGCCCAGGTTTCACAAGAAGACAAGACACATCAAGCGCCGCTTCAACTCCATCCGTGATTACATTCAGGAGGGAGACATAGATATTTGTAAAGTGCATACGGATCTGAATGTCGCAGATCCGTTGACTAAACCTCTCTCACGAGCAAAACATGATCAACACCAGAACGCTATGGGTGTTCGAATCATCACAATGTAACTAGATTATTGACTCTAGTGCAAGTGGGAGACTGTTGGAAATATGCCCTAGAGGCAATAATAAAATGGTTATTATTGTATTTCCTAGTTCATGATAATTGTCTATTATTCATGCTACAATTGTGTTAACCAGAAACCGTAATACATGTGTGAATACATAGACCATCACATGTCCCTAGTGAGCCTCTAGTTGGCTAGCTCGTTGATCAATAGATGGTCACGGTTTCATGACCATGGACATTGGATGTCGTTGATTATGGGATCACATCATTAGGAGAATGATGTGATGGACAAGACCCAATCCTAAGCATAGCACAAGATCGTGTAGTTTGTTTGCTAAAGCTTTTCAATGTCAAGTATCATTTCCTTAGACCATGAGATTGTGTAACTCCCGGATACCGTAGGAATGCTTTGGGTGTGCCAAACGTCACAACGTAACTGGGTGGCTATAAAGGTACGCTACGGGTATCTCCGAAAGTGTCTGTTGGGTTGACACGAATCAAGACTGGGATTTGTCACTCCGTGTGACGGAGAGGTATCTCTGGGCCCACTCGGTAAGACATCATCATAATGAGCTCAATGTGACTAAGGAGTTAGCCACGGGATGATGTGTTACGGAACGAGTAAAGAGACTTGCCGGTAACGAGATTGAACAAGGTATGGCGATACCGACGATCGAATCTCGGGCAAGTACCATACCGATAGACAAAGGGAATTGTATACGGGATTGATTGAATCCCTGACATCGTGGTTCATCCGATGAGATCATCGTGGAGTACGTGGGAGCCAACATGGGTATCCAGATCCCGCTGTTGGTTATTGGCCGGAGAGGTGTCTCGGTCATGTCTACGTGTCTCCCGAACCCGTAGGGTCTACACACTTAAGGTTCGATGACGCTAGGGTTATAGGGAAAAGGTATACGTGATTACCGAAGGTTGTTCGGAGTCCCGGATGAGATCCCGGACGTCACGAGGAGCTCCGGAATGGTCCGGAGGTAAAGATTGATATATAGGAACTCCAGTTTTGGTCACCGGAAAGTTTTCGGGCTCATCGGTAGTGTACCGGGAGTGCCGGGAGGGTGCCGGAGGACCCCCGGGAGGGGTGTGACGACCAAAGGACCACATGGGCTGTTAGATAAAGTGTGCCAGCCCTTATTGGGCTGGGCAAGACTTTTGCTAAAGGCCCATGCGGCTGGAGATAAGGAGATAAGGCAAAAAGGATTTAAAAGGAGGAGATCCACCTCCCTTGTGGGAGGTGGACTCTCCCTTTAATTCAGCCGGCCATCTCCTCTTTGGAGTAGAGGCCAAGCCAGCCCTCCACGTCCCTCCTCCTATATATACTTGAGGTTTTGGATGTTTTGAGAGAGGATTTGATCTCTCTCTCTCACGGCGAAGCCCTACCTCTCTTCTTCCTCCTCCGCAGCGCTTAGGCGAAGCCCTGTCGGAATACCTTGCTACTCCACCACCACCACGCCGTCGTGCTGCTGTTGGAGCCCTTCCCCAACCTCTCCTTCCTCCTTGCTGGATCAAGGTGTTGGAGACGTCACCGGGCTGCACGTGTGTTGAACGCGGAGGTGCCGTCCGTTCGGCACTTGATCGGATCTACCGCGATCTGAATCGCTGCGAGTACGACTCCATCAACCGCGTTCTTGTAACGCTTCCGCTTAGCGATCTTCAAAGGTATGAAGATGCAATCTCTCCCCTCTCGTTGCTGGTTTCTCCATAGATAGATCTTGGTGAACGTAGGAAAATTTTGATTTACTACTACGTCTCCCAACAGTGGCATCATGAGCTAGGTCTATGCGTAGAATCTATGCACGAGTAGAACACAAAGCAGTTGTGGGCGTCGAGTTTGTTAATTTGCTTGCCGCTACTAGTCTTATCTTGATTCGGCGGTATTGTGGGATGAAGCGGCCCGGACCAACTTTACACGTACGCTTACGTGAGACCGGTTCCACCGCCTGACATGCACTAGATGCATAAGGTGGCTAGCGGGTGTCTGTCTCTCCTACCTTAGTCGGATCGGATTCGATGAAAAGGGTCCTTATGAAGGGTAAATAGCAATTGGCAAATCACGTTGTGGTGTTGACGTAGGTAAGAAACGTTCTTGCTAGTAACCTATAGCAGCCACGTAAAAAACTTGCAACTACAAATTAGAGGACGTCTAACTTGTTTTTGCAGCATGTGCCTTGTGATGTGATATGGCCAAAGGATGTGATGTGATGCATTGTGATGTATGAATTGATCATGTTCTTGTAATAGGATTCACGACTTGCATGTCGATGATTATGACAACCGGCAGGAGCCATAGGAGTTGTCTTATTTATTGTATGACCTGCGTGTCAATCATAAACGCCATGTAATTACTTTACTTTATTGCTAAGCGTTAGCCATAGTAGTAGAAGTAATAGTTGGCGAGACAACTTCATGAAGACACAATGATGGAGATCATGATGATGGAGATCATGGTGTCGTGCCGGTGACAGTGATGATCATGGTGCCCCGAAGATGGAGATCATAGGAGCAAAATGATATTGGCCATATCATGTCACTATATTGATTGCATGTGATGTTTATCATGTTTACATCTTATTTGCTTAGAACGACGGTAGTAAATAAGATGATCTCTCAATAAAATTTCAAGAGAAGTGTTCACCCTAACTGTGCACCGTTGCTAAGGATCGTTGTTCCGAAGCACCACGTGATGATCGGGTGTGATAGGTTCTAACGTTCGCATACAACGGGTGTAAGCCAGATTTACACACGCGAAACACTTAGGTTGACTTGACGAGCCTAGCATGTACAGACATGGCCTCGGAACACGGAAGACCGAAAGGTCGAACATGAGTCGTATAGAAGATACGATCAACATGAAGATGTTCACCATGGATGACTAGTCCGTCTCACGTGATGATCGGACACGGGCTAGTTGACATGGATCATGTATCACTTGGAAGACTAGAGAGATGTCTGTCTAAGTGGGAGTTCATTAATTTGATTAAGTGAACTTAATTATCATGAACTTAGTCTAAAATTGTCTTTACAATCTATGATGTAGATCCAATGGCCAACGCGAATGTCACCCTCAATTTCAACGCGTTCCTAGAGAAAACCAAGCTGAAAGATGATGGAAGCAACTATGCGGACTGGGTCCGTAGCTTGAGGATCATCCTCATAGCTTCCAAGAAATTGTATGTCCTAGATGCACCGCTAGGTGACGCACCCGTTCTCCCAGCGGAACAAGATGTTATGAACACTTGGCAATCACGCTGCGATGATTACTCCCTTGTTCAATGCGGCATGCTTTACAGTCTAGAACCGGGGCTCCAAAAGCGTTTTGAGCAACACGGAGCATATGAGATGTTCCAGGAGCTGAAACTGGTTTTTCAAGCTCATGCCCGGGTCGAGAGATATGATGTCTCCGACAAGTTCTTCAGCTGTAAGATGGAGGAGCATAGTTCTGTCAGTGAGCACATCCTCAAGATGTCTGGGCTACACAGCCGCTTGACTCAGCTGGGGGTTAATATCCCGGATGACTCGGTCATTGACAGAATCCTCCAGTCGCTTCCACCTGGCTTCAAGAGCTTTGTGATGAACTACAACATGCAAGGTATGGAGAAGTCCATTCCTGAGTTGTACTCGATGCTGAAATCAGCGGAGGTCGAGATCAAAAAGGAGCATCAAGTGTTGATGGTGAATAAGACCACTAGTTTCAAGAAAGGCAAGGGTAAGAAGAACTTCAAGAAGGACGGCAAAGCTGTTGCCGCGCCCGGTAAGCAAGTTGCCGGGAAGAAGAAGAAAAATGGACCCAAGCCTGAGACTGAGTGCTTTTATTGCAAGGGTACCGGTCACTGGAAGCGGAACTGCCCCAAGTATTTAGCGGATAAGAAGGACGGCAACATTAAAGGTATATGTGATATACTTGTTATTGATGTGTACTTGACCAGCGCTCGTAGTAGCTCCTGGGTATTTGATACCGGTGCAGTTGCTCACATTTGTAACTCCAAGCAGGAGCTGCGGAATAAGCGGAGGCTGGCCAAGGATGAGGTGACGATGCGTGTCGGGAATGGTTCCAAGGTCGATGTGATCGCCGTCGGCACATTACCTCTACATCTACCTTCGGGATTAGTTTTAAACCTTAATAATTGTTATTTAGTACCAGCTTTGAGCATGAACATTGTATCTGGATCTCGCTTGATGCGAGATGGCTACTCATTTAAATCCGAGAATAATGGTTGTTCTATTTATATGAGAGAAATGTTTTATGCTCATGCCCCGCTGGTCAATGGTTTATTTTTGATGAATCTCGAACGTGATGTTACACATGTCCATAGTGTGAGTACCAAAAAGTGTAAAGTTGATAACGATAGTCCCACTTACATGTGGCACTGCCGTCTTGGCCATATTGGTGTCAAACGCATGAAGAAGCTCCATGCTGATGGAATTTTGGAGTCACTTGATTTCGAATCATTTGACACATGCGAACCATGCCTCATGGGCAAGATGACCAAGACTCCGTTCTCCGGAACAATGGAGCGAGCAACTGACTTGTTGGAAATAATACATACCGATGTATGCGGTCCAATGAGCGTCGAGGCTCGCGGTGGCTACCGTTATGTTCTCACCCTCACTGATGACTTGAGTAGATATGGTTATGTCTACTTAATGAAACACAAGTCTGAAACTTTTGAAAGGTTCAAGGAATTTCAGAGTGAGGTCGAGAATCAACGTGACAGGAAAATAAAATGCCTACGATCTGATCGTGGCGGAGAATATTTAAGTCACGAGTTTGGCACGCACCTTAGGAAATGTGGAATTGTTTCACAACTCACGCCGCCCGGCACACCCCAGCGAAATGGTGTGTCTGAACGTCGTAATCGCACTCTATTGGATATGGTGCGATCTATGATGTCTCTTACCGACTTACCGCTATCATTTTGGGGATATGCATTAGAGACTGCCGCATTCACTTTAAATAGGGCACCGTCTAAATCCGTTGAGACGACACCGTATGAATTGTGGTTTGGAAAGAAACCTAAGCTGTCGTTTCTAAAAGTTTGGGGATGCGATGCTTATGTGAAGAAACTTCAACCTGAGAAGCTCGAACCCAAAGCGGAAAAGTGCGTCTTCATAGGATATCCCAAGGAGACTATTGGGTATACCTTCTACCTACGATCCGAAGGCAAAGTCTTTGTTGCCAAGAATGGATCCTTTCTCGAGAAAGAGTTTCTCTCGAAAGAAGTAAGTGGGAGGAAAATAGAACTTGATGAGGAAATTGTACCTCCACTCGAACCGGAGAGTAGCGCAGCACAGGAAGTTGTTTCTGTGGAGCCTACACCGGCTAGAGAGGAAGTTAATGATGATGATCATGAAACTTCAGATCAAGTTGCTATTCGAAGGTCCACCAGGACACGTTCCGCACCAGAGTGGTACGGCAATCCTGTCCTAGAGATCATGTTGTTGGACAACGGTGAACCTTCGAACTATGAAGAAGCGATGACGGGCCCGGATTCCAACAAATGGCTTGAGGCCATGAAATCCGAGATAGGATCCATGTATGAGAACAAAGTATGGACTTTGGTGGACTTGCCTAATGATAAGCGAGCCATTGAAAACAAATGGATCTTTAAGAAGAAGACTGACGCGGACGGTAATGTCACCGCCTATAAAGCTCGGCTTGTCGCTAAGGGTTATCGACAAGTTCAAGGAGTTGACTACGATGAGACTTTCTCACCCGTAGCGATGCTAAAGTCAGTCCGAATCATGTTAGCAGTTGCCGCATTTTATGATTATGAGATCTGGCAAATGGACGTCAAAACGGCATTCCTTAATGGCTTCCTCAAGGAAGAACTGTATATGATGCAGCCGGAAGGTTTTGTCGATCCTAAAGATGCTAACAAGGTATGCAAGCTCCAGCGCTCCATCTATGGGCTGGTGCAAGCATCTCGGAGTTGGAACATTCGCTTTAATGAGGTGATTAAAGCGTTTGGGTTTGTACAGGTTTATGGAGAACCTTGTATTTACAAGAAAGTGAGTGGGAGCTCTATAGCATTTCTTATATTGTATGTTGATGACATGCTGATAATGGGAAATAATATAGAACTCTTGGAAAGTATCAAGGCCTACTTGAATAAGTGTTTTTCAATGAAGGACCTTGGAGAAGCTGCTTACATATTAGGTATTAAGATCTATAGAGATAGATCGAAACGCCTCATTGGTCTTTCACAAAGCACATACCTTGAAAAGATATTGAAGAAGTTCAATATGCATCAGTCCAAGAATGGGTTCTTGCCTGTGTTGCAAGGTGTGAGATTGAGTACGACTCAATGCCCGACCACGGCAAAGGATAGAGAAGAGATGAGTGTCATCCCCTATGCTTCAGCCATAGGCTCTATCATGTATGCCATGCTGTGTACCAGACCTGATGTGAACCTTGCCATAAGTTTGGTAGGGAGGTACCAAAGTGATCCCGGAGCGGAACACTGGACAGCGGTCAAGAATATCCTGAAGTACCTGAAAAGGACAAAGGACATGTTTCTCATATATGGAGGTGCCGAAGAGCTCGTCGTAAAGGGTTACGTCGACGCTAGCTTCGACACAGATCCGGACGACTCTAAGTCGCAAACCGGATACGTGTATATTTTGAATGGAGGGGCAGTCAGCTGGAGTAGCAGCAAGCAAAGCGTCGTGGCGGCATCTACATGTGAAGCGGAGTACATAGCTGCTTCGGAAGCAGCAAAGGAGGGAGTCTGGATGAAGGAGTTCATCACCGACCTAGGAGTGATTCCAAATGCGTCGGGCCCGATGACTCTACTCTGTGACAACACTGGAGCTATTGCCCTTGCGAAGGAGCCCAGGTTTCACAAGAAGACAAGACACATCAAGCGCCGCTTCAACTCCATCCGTGATTACATTCAGGAGGGAGACATAGATATTTGTAAAGTGCATACGGATCTGAATGTCGCAGATCCGTTGACTAAACCTCTCTCACGAGCAAAACATGATCAACACCAGAACGCTATGGGTGTTCGAATCATCACAATGTAACTAGATTATTGACTCTAGTGCAAGTGGGAGACTGTTGGAAATATGCCCTAGAGGCAATAATAAAATGGTTATTATTGTATTTCCTAGTTCATGATAATTGTCTATTATTCATGCTACAATTGTGTTAACCAGAAACCGTAATACATGTGTGAATACATAGACCATCACATGTCCCTAGTGAGCCTCTAGTTGGCTAGCTCGTTGATCAATAGATGGTCACGGTTTCATGACCATGGACATTGGATGTCGTTGATAACGGGATCACATCATTAGGAGAATGATGTGATGGACAAGACCCAATCCTAAGCATAGCACAAGATCGTGTAGTTTGTTTGCTAAAGCTTTTCAATGTCAAGTATCATTTCCTTAGACCATGAGATTGTGTAACTCCCGGATACCGTAGGAATGCTTTGGGTGTGCCAAACGTCACAACGTAACTAGGTGGCTATAAAGGTACGCTACGGGTATCTCCGAAAGTGTCTGTTGGGTTGACACGAATCAAGACTGGGATTTGTCACTCCGTGTGACGGAGAGGTATCTCTGGGCCCACTCGGTAAGACATCATCATAATGAGCTCAATGTGACTAAGGAGTTAGCCACGGGATGATGTGTTACGGAACGAGTAAAGAGACTTGCCGGTAACGAGATTGAACAAGGTATGGCGATACCGACGATCGAATCTCGGGCAAGTACCATACCGATAGACAAAGGGAATTGTATACGGGATTGATTGAATCCCTGACATCGTGGTTCATCCGATGAGATCATCGTGGAGTACGTGGGAGCCAACATGGGTATCCAGATCCCGCTGTTGGTTATTGGCCGGAGAGGTGTCTCGGTCATGTCTACGTGTCTCCCGAACCCGTAGGGTCTACACACTTAAGGTTCGATGACGCTAGGGTTATAGGGAAAAGGTATACGTGATTACCGAAGGTTGTTCGGAGTCCCGGATGAGATCCCGGACGTCACGAGGAGCTCCGGAATGGTCCGGAGGTAAAGATTGATATATAGGAACTCCAGTTTTGGTCACCGGAAAGTTTTCGGGCTCATCGGTAGTGTACCGGGAGTGCCGGGAGGGTGCCGGAGGACCCCCGGGAGGGGTGTGACGACCAAAGGACCACATGGGCTGTTAGATAAAGTGTGCCAGCCCTTATTGGGCTGGGCAAGACTTTTGCTAAAGGCCCATGCGGCTGGAGATAAGGAGATAAGGCAAAAAGGATTTAAAAGGAGGAGATCCACCTCCCTTGTGGGAGGTGGACTCTCCCTTTAATTCAGCCGGCCATCTCCTCTTTGGAGTAGAGGCCAAGCCAGCCCTCCACGTCCCTCCTCCTATATATACTTGAGGTTTTGGATGTTTTGAGAGAGGATTTGATCTCTCTCTCTCACGGCGAAGCCCTACCTCTCTTCTTCCTCCTCCGCAGCGCTTAGGCGAAGCCCTGTCGGAATACCTTGCTACTCCACCACCACCACGCCGTCGTGCTGCTGTTGGAGCCCTTCCCCAACCTCTCCTTCCTCCTTGCTGGATCAAGGTGTTGGAGACGTCACCGGGCTGCACGTGTGTTGAACGCGGAGGTGCCGTCCGTTCGGCACTTGATCGGATCTACCGCGATCTGAATCGCTGCGAGTACGACTCCATCAACCGCGTTCTTGTAACGCTTCCGCTTAGCGATCTTCAAAGGTATGAAGATGCAATCTCTCCCCTCTCGTTTCTGGTTTCTCCATAGATAGATCTTGGTGAACGTAGGAAAATTTTGATTTACTACTACGTCTCCCAACATATATAGGCATCACGTCCATAAGCAAACAAGCCGACTCCTGCCTGCACCTATTACTATTACTCCACCCATTGACTACTATCCAACATGCATCTAGAGTATTAAGTAAAACAAAGTAATGCTTGGAGAACATTGACATGATGTATACAAAGAGAATTCAATTAATATGAACTAATCGCATCGTTTTGTTGGGGAACGTTGCATGGGAAACAAAAAAATCCTACACACACGCAAGATCTATCCATGGAGATGCATAGCTACGAGAGGGGGAGTGTGTCTACATAACCTTGTAGATCGCTAAGTGGAAGCGTATATAACACGTTTGATGTAATCTTACTCTTCACGATCCAATCGCGAGCCGATCTGATCCAGCACTGAACGGATGACACCTCTGCGTTCAGCACACGTACAACTCGACAATGTATCCTCCTTCTTGATCCAGCAAGGGAGGGAGGAGAAATAGATGATCTAAATCAACACGACGACGTTTTGGTGGTGATGGTGGCAGCAGAATTCCAGGAGGGCTTCGCCAAGCGCGTATCAGAGAAACGTCGGAGGAGTTGGGAGACCAATGTGCAAGGGTGAAGGGGTGGCTGCCCCCATGCACCTCCTATTGGGTTCTACCGTAGGTGCATCGCATGCGAATTAAAATTTGCCTACGCGCAGAACATCCAAGAACATTCTATGGAGGTGGATCACAGATCGTTACCACTAGACGGGTAGTGCCGTGTAGCGGAAGTAGAGGTGGGGCAGCCTGTCCGCGTGGTCCGTCTCCTCCTCGTCCGTTCTCCCTCGAGCAGCCAGACCGGTCTCCCTCGAACAGCCGGTCCTCCGGATCCCGCGTGCAGGTTTGCTGGAGTGGCGCAAGTGCACCGCCTCTAACGATATCCCCGCGTGCAGGAGGAACACACCATGCGGCGGACTGCTAGGTCCGATCACACAGTCGGTGGCGAGTGTAGGTGGCTATTCGCAACACATGCAAACCTTGGTGACGGTGCCGAAGCGATCAACCGGATGGGTGTGCCGCACATCCACTATATATAGGCATCCGGCGCGGGCTCAACTCTTGGGCCTCGCACGGATCCTAAAGCCCATGTGTTCCTTCCCTTAAGAGCGCGACCCCTTAGGTTCTCGTTCACTTGCTCGCGAGTCAGATCACATCCGCCTCGACCAGTCGGTAGCGGCCTCTAGCAAAACGTGCCGACTCCAAGTGTCCGATGAAGCTGGTTAGGCGAACCTATACTTCACACTTATGTTCCCTTTGCCACACGATATATGTTGTCGTGCACAAGGCGCCATGGTCATCCTTGTTGCAGCACGACCTCTTTCTTGTTCTGGTGAATCTGACCAACACTTAGGATTATCTCATAATCCTCATCGCATGGACATGCTTATCCAGGTCAGATCACCCGAGGGGCCCAAAGTATATCTCTCCTGATCGGAGGGGCAAATCCCATCTTGCTCGACCATGTCTCGCAGCATGGGTCTGGACAAGCCCGAAACCTACCTTTGTAACTACCCATTCACGGAGTAGCGTTTGGTCGGCAAAAAGCAAGTCTGTCACCATCCCGAGTACATGCACCAGCTCAGGTCTTAGGACATAGAACGTATGTTGTACTAGAGACTCACAAATGACTTATCGTTGCATCTCGTAGTTGGGTCTGTCCAACTCAGACCTTATCTCGACTCGGATCCGACTACGTCGAATCCTACCAGACCTTTCTGAGTCCATATTATCCGGCTAGCATCCAGTGCTACATGGTCAGTGAGACCGGACCATCCACCATGTCATATGCTAGTCTAACTGGCTGCGCGTCCACACAACCCTTTTAACTAGGGACTATTTAGGACGGTCATCATACAATGCATAGTCTCACAAACAAGTCACATACTTGTTAATACACATCAATTATAATGTCCAAGGACTATCTTTATTCATAAACACATAAGAAATATCATCATACATGATTGCCTCTAGGGCATATCTCCAACATGCTCCCACTTGTACTAGAGTCAATCAAGTAGACATCAAATGCCCATAGCTCTAACGTGCCCCTCATGCTTGGGTTGTGGAAGCAGCTTAGTCAACGGATCTACAACATTTGCATCCATATGAATCTTGCATAAATTGGTATCACCTTTCTCTACGAGCTTTCGTATCAAGTGATATTTTTGGTCTATGTGCCTGGTCTTGTGGTGTTGTCTCGGCTCCTTGGCCTGTGCGATGTCACCTGAATTATCACAATAAAGGTCCACCGGTTTTGACTAGCCCGGGAACACAACAACATCTTCCAGGAACATTCGAATCCAAACAGTTTCCTTTGCGGCTTCACAAGCCGCAATGTATTCGGCCTCTGTTGTGGAGTCAGCCACCGTATCTTGCTTGGAACTTGTCCAGCTCACTGCTCCTCCATTCATGACATACACGAATCCAGTTTGCGATCGACAATCATCCCTGTCGGTTTGGAAACTAGCATCAGCGTAACCCTTTACACAGAGCTCCTCCTCACCTCCATAAACTAGGAACATCTCTTTAGTCCTTTTCAGGTACTTTAAGATAGTTTTCACCGCTGACCAGTGACTCTCACCTGGGTCGGCCTAGTATCTGCTTGTTAAGCTTATGGCATAGGTGACATCAGGCAGTGTACATAGCATGGCATACATGATGGATCCGATTGCCGAGGCATATGGAATCCTACTCATCTGGTTTCGCTCATCAAAAGTCGTAGGACTCTGATTCTTGCTTAGCCTTATACCATGTGAGACAGGCAAGAACCCTTTCTTGGCCTCACTCATGTTGAACCTCTTCAACACTTTGTCTATGTACGTGCTCTGGCTTAAGCTGAGAAGCCTTCAAGATCTATCTATATAGATCTTGATGCCTAAAATGTACACTGCCTCTCCAAGGTCTTTCATCGAAAACTTGCCATTCAATGATTCCTTGATTGAGTTCAGCATCGAAACATCATTTCCGATCAGCAATATGTCATCCACATACTAGATCAAAAATACTACCGAGCTCCCACTAGGCTTCTTGTATAAACAATAGTCCTCTTCGTTCTTGATGAAACCAAGGTCAACAATGACTTCATCAAAACGAATGTTCCAACTCCGAGCTGCTTGCCTCAATCCATAAATGGATCTCTTGAGCTTGCATATTTTACCAGAGTTAGTTGGATCGACAAAACCTTTGGGTTGTATCATGTATACACCCTCTTTTAAATTTCCATGAAGGAAAACCGTTTTGACATCCATCTGCCATATCTCATAATCGAAATATGCAGCTATAGCTAGTATGATCCTCACCGACTTTAGCATCACTACCGGCGAGTAGGTCTCGTCGTAGTCAATTCCTTGAACTTGTCCATAACATTTAGCGACAAGCCGAGCTTTGTGGATCTAAACATTTCCATCCACATCGGTTTTCTTCTTAAAGACCCATTTGCAACCAATGGCAACTACGCCAGGTGGCGGATCAACCAAGTCCCACACTTGATTGTCATCCATGGACTTTAACTCGGACCTCATGGCCTCTAGCCATGCCTCGGAATCTGGGCTCACCATCACTTCTGTATACGTGGCCGGCTCGTCGCTTTCTAGCAACAAAACGTCACTCACTCTGCGCAATCTTTCCGACCTCCATGGCTTCGATGCCAACTCCACTACGGGTTCTCCGACCGACTCCGGTGTGATCTCATCACTAACCGAGTTGTCGCCGAGTGGCTCTCGAATTTCTTCGAGTCGCACCGTTCTCCCACTGGCCTCCCAACTGAGAAACTCTTTCTCTAGGAAAACCCCATTCCGAGCAACAAACACTTTGTTCTCTTCTCAGTTATAGAAGTTATATCCCAAGGTTTCCCTTGGATATCCCACGAATATGCATTTATCCGACTTGGGTGTAAGCTTGTTTGACACGAGTCGCTTGACAAATGCTTCACAACCCCAAATCTTTAGAAAAGACAAACTATGACTCTTCCCAGTCCACATCTCCTGTGGTGTCTTGTCTACAGATTTTGATGGTACCCTATTAAGTGTGAAAGCTGCAGTTTCTAGAGCGTATCCCCAGAATGACAAGGGTAAATCCAATTTGCTCATCATCGACCGGACCATGTCCAACAAGGTTCGATTTCTCCGTTCGGACACACCGTTTCTCAGCGACGTACCACGAGGTGTGACCTGAGGTACTATACCTTGGCTTTTCAGATTATTATCAAACTCCTCGCTCATGTACTCACCTCCACGATCTGATCGTAGAAGTTTTATTGTCTTGCCGAGCTGATTTTCAACCTCGTTCTGAAACTCTTTGAACTCTTCAAAAGTTTCCGACTTGTACCTCATCAAATAGATATATCCATATCTATTGAAGTTGTCGGTAAAAGTCACGAAGTACTGATAGCCACCTATAGCCGTTGTGCTCATTGGACCACACACATCACCGTGTACAAGCTCCAATAGCTCGGACGCCCTCTAGCAACTCTTTGCAAAAGGAGACTTAGTCATCTTGCGTAGCAAGGATGATTCGCATGTCTCGAACGACCCGAAGTCAGACGAAGTTAGGAGTCCATCATCATGGAGCTTCTTCATGCGTTTCAGACTAACGTGTCCAAGCCGGAAATGCCAGAAGTATGTCGGTTTTATCTCATTAGGCTTATGCCTCTTGACATTCATGTTATAGACTGGTGCCGTTTCTAGATTTAAAGTAAATAGCCCATCTACTATGGGTGCATAGCCATGGAACATTCCATTCAAATAAAATTAACAACCATTGTCCTTTATATTGAATTCATAACCTTGACTCAT
The DNA here is from genome assembly GCA_022496015.1 of Hordeum marinum. NCBI lineage: Eukaryota > Viridiplantae > Streptophyta > Magnoliopsida > Poales > Poaceae > Hordeum > Hordeum marinum. Next base: position 231,324,936 of record CM039672.1, on the reverse strand, counting down.
CAAGCATGAGGCAAAAATAATGTTCCGACTAAGTGCGGGAATGTAATAACAATTATTCAATTCCAAAATAAATCCAGAAGGAAGCTTGATCTGCATCATGCCAACCTCCAACGCAGCAACTCTTGCTTTGTTGCCGACCCTTATGTCAATCTCCTCTTGTGTCACACGCCTAGTTCTTACCAGCCCCAGCATCGAGTTGCAAATATGAACAACCGACCCGGTATCAAATACCCAAGATATACTAGGTATGTCATCAAGGTAAATGCCTATAACATATGTAACAAGTGTACCTTTGCCTAAAGAAGCGTCTCCGGCCTTCTTGCTGTGCTCAGCAAGCCACTTTCTACAGTTCCTCTTCCTGTGACCAGCTTCCTTGTAGTGAAAGCAAATGGTATTTGAGTTCGGTCCGGACTTTGGCTCAGCGGCGGAGACAGACTTCTTCATGCCCTTTGCCTTACCCTTTTTCTCGGACGAACTCTTCTTGAACTTTGCCGAGTTCTGCACCATCAACACTTGATGCATGCCTTTCTTAATATCCTCCTCTGCCACCTTGAGCATCCCATGCAATTCAGTGAGCTTCTTATCCATGCCGTGCATATGATAGTTTGAGATGAACGTCCTATAGCTAGCTGGAAGATAACCTAGAGCTACATCAGTTGCCAGCTCATCCAAGAGCGGGAAAACCAACTGATCCAAAGCTTGCACGTATCCGATCATTTTGATCACATGTGGGCTCAATGGATCACCTTCCATCAGCTTACAATCCATCAAGGATCACCAGACGTTGAACCTTTCGGTCCTAGCCTGCACCTGAAACATGCTCTTGAGACCCTCGATCATATCGAATGCCGCAATGTGTTCGAAATGCTGTTGCAAATCAGGATCCATACAAGCCAGCATGAGGCAACTGATCTCGTTCGATTCATCAACGAGTTTGTGGTAGGCATTCTTGGTTTTGGCATTAGCATTATCGGCCAGTGCCTTTGGAAGTGGATACTCTAGATCATGTTCCTTTTTATCGTGCTTGAGAACAATTCTCAGATTTCTATACTAGGTGGTAAAGTTTGTTCCATTCAGTTTATCCTTTTCCAGAATTGATTTCAATGCAAAGTTTTGAGCAGGTGGTGCCATTGATCTACAACAGAAAATATGCAATCACTAAGTAATGTGTTCATGTAGAGTAATTCAAGCCTTAAACCGAACTACTCCCACTTAAGTGAGCATCCCTCTGCAAACTCTCAGTGATTCAAGACCCGTCTAGCGCGAGCGACTAGTGAGCTTTAGCATCACCGCTAGCCAACTTGCCTATTCGGTAAGCAACTCCTTGCTAATCGTATCTCTATACGACTCCTGTCGGTCGGGTAGGTATCTGATACCCCGGCTCCCAACCTTCTTTGCCACATGGCCCAAAACCGTTTTGATAGCCTTGTCAAGTTAACCCGATGCAGTGCATGTCCGTGTCCAACACGAACCCTCCAGTTCAAGGACACCCAGTAGCACATCAATTTTATGAGCCCACCACTAGACGTACTTGACGTGCGAAGGTGCAACATCCGGAATGGCAATGTGCTTGATATTAATGAGGGATCTTTCTACCATACTAACATGCATAGAAACAAGAAGCAATACCAATCACATATAAACATAAATATGTGAAATAGTATGGCTCCTTCATGGACATCCTTCCAGGTCGGCTCCAACTCCGATGACCAAGGCGGAACTCCATCTTGTCCGTCTCGCCAGGACGCCAAAGCCTCGAACTTGATCTCTATCCTCCAACTACTACAACAAGTAATGAATGTACAGAGAATCACAAGTCGACATGGAGGTCGTTATACAATATAATGACAACACTTTGGCTCCTGCCGGCTGACAATCATGACATGTAGGTCATGTTAAATTACACACATGCATCACATACATACGAGCCATACTATTCACATCAAACCTGCAAAACAAACTTATGCATAGAATCGCATTCTACCGTTTTGTGTGACCGTGTACAAAATACAAGGCGCTACGCACATGGCGGTCCTGCTAGCCGGTTAGCGGGCGGGGTTCGAAGGGGCAGTGCCCGACGTTTTCGGAAACACAGATCGTATATGTACTCCGATCATGCCGAATTTTCTAATCTGACCGATCTCGTTGATCATCACGAACACAATTCGGATTTACGTTTCATGGTTAACCCCGATGGCGGATACCGACCACTAGGGGTAGGTTGTGTCACGACCTCATCGATTTCAATTGATAGAAAACATAGCCTCAATCTATCCCGATGTGCAATTGATCTCATCAACCATGCACATAGCTGATCTCATGAACGATGACAGATCACATACGCCGCCGCCACATATCACATATGCTACCGATCTGAAACCAAAACCTATAGCAGAGGCTCTGATACCACTGTTGGATTCTACCGTAGGTGCATCGCATGCGAATTAAATTTTTCCTACGCGCAGAACATCCAAGAACATGCTATGGAGGTGGATCACAGATCGTTACTACTAGACGCGCAGTGCCGTGCAGCGGAAGTAGAGGTGGGGCAGCGCGTACGCGTGGTCAGTCTCCTCCTCGTCCGTTCTCCCTCGAGTAGCTGGTCCGATCTCCCTCAAATAGCCGATATGCTAGATCCCGCGTACAGGTCCATCGGACTGGCGCAAGTGCACCGCCTCTAACGGTATCCGCGCATGCAGGACGAACACACCATGCGGCGGACTGCTAGGTCCGATCACACAGTCGGCGGCGAGCGGAGGTGGCTATTCGCAACACATGCAAACCCTGATGACGGCGCCAAAGCGATCAACCGGATGGGTGTGCTGCACCTCCACTATATATAGGCATCCGGTGCGGGCTCAACTCTTGGGCCTCGCAAGGATCCTAAAGCCCACATGTTCCTTCCCTTAAGCGCGTGACCCCTTAGGTTCTAGTTCACTTGGTCGCGTGTCAGATCACATCCGACTCGACTAGTCGGTAGTGGCCTCTAGCAAAACGTGCCGACTCCAAGTGGCCGATGAAGCTGGTTAGGCGAACATGTACTTCACACTTCTGTTCCCTTTGCCACACGATATGTGTTGTCGTGCACAAGGCGACATGGTCATCCTTGTTGCAGCACAACCTCTTTCTCGTTCCGGTGAATCCGACCAACACTTATGATTATCTCGTAATCCTCATCGCATGGCCATGCTTATCCAGGTCGGATCACCCAAGGGGCCCAGAGTATATCTCTCCTGATCAGAGGGGCAAATCCCATCTTGCTCGACCATGTCTCGCAGCATGGGTCTGGACAAGCACGAAACCTACCTTGGTAACTACCCAGTCATGGAGTAGTGTTTGGTAGGCCCAAAGCAAGTCTGTCACCATCCCGAGTACATGCGCCAGCTCAGGTCTTAGGACATAGAAGGTATGTTGTACTAGAGACTCACGGATGACCTATTGACGCGTCTCGTAGTTGGGTCTGTCCAACTCAGACCTTATCTCGGCTCGGATCCGACTACTTCGAATCCGACCGGACCTTTCTGAGTCCATATTATCCGACTAGCATCCAATGCTACATGGTCAGTGAGACCCGACCATCCACCGTGTCATATGCTAGTCTAACTGGCTGCGTGTCCATGCAACCCTTTCGACTAGGGACCATTTAGGACAGTCATCATACAATGCATAGTCTCACAAACAAGTCACATACTTGTTAATAGACATCAATGATAATGTCCATGGACTATCTTTAATCATAAACACATAGGAAATATCATCATACATGATTGCCTCTAGATCCCAACACCTCCCCCATCTATATATATAGACTAGGGGGTAGGGGAAGGCATCCAAAACCCTCCTAGGGCCGGCCACAAGGGAGAAAACCCTTTAAACATTAAAATATTATCTTATCTCTAGATTCAACCCTTTAAATTTAGAGATAAGATCTTATCTCTAGATTTAAATGGCATTTTCCTTGGGGAATTGTGCAGCAAGCCCGTGTGGGCTGTGCCCCACCCCTCAGTCCATCTAGAACCTTCCCGGGTCGTTGGGCCCCACGGTGGAACCCCGGAACCTTCTAGAACCTTCTCGATACTATACCGACAAAACCCGAATCTTTTTCAGTAGCCAAAATATGACTTCCCATATATAAATTTTTACATCGGGACAATTCCGGTGACATCCGAGATCTCATCAGAAACTCCAAACAACATCCGGTCACCAACGTACATATCCCAATACTACTCTAGTGTCACTGAACGTTAAGCGTGCGGACCCTGCGGGTTTGATAATCCCCAAGTGCAAGGAATCATCGTAGCAATTTCCAAAGGTGGAAATGATAAGTATGGAGTGTCAAACCCACAAGGAGCTAAAGGTAAGATTGATATTCTGTCAAGTCCTATTTGCCACTGATACGACTCTACGTATGCCGAACGTTTGCTTCCAACTAGAAACGAGAAATAAAACTATGTTGTGGGTATGAAGGGAATAGCTTTGCATGATAATGGAGAACTAAAATATAAAAATAGTTGCTGCTATCATAAAGTTATAATATATTACAATATATTATAAATAGCGAGTGTGGAATAATGATCGGTCCATGTGCGGAATTGTCCTAGGCAATTGTTAACAAGATTGGAAATCATTATTGCAATTTTATATGAGGGAGAGGCATAAGCTAACATACTTTCTCTACTTGGATCATATGCACTTACGATTGGAACTCTAGCAAGCATCCGCAACTACTAAAGATCATTAAGGTAAAACCCAACCATAGCATTAAAGCATCAAGTCCCCTTTATCCCATACTCAACAACCCCCTTACTCAGGTTTAAGCTCATGTCACTCTACCAACCCACTATAAGCGAATCATGAACATATTGCAACACCCTACAGTGGGAATCCTTCACGTGTGCGTGGCACGGAAGGCACCATAGGACAACACCAAAATAAACATACAACTCAAACAAATCTAGATCATCAATCAACCCATAAGAAAAAAGAAATCTACTCAAAACATCATAGGATGGCAACACATCATTAGATCATAATATGTGGCATAAAGCACCATGTTCAAGTAGGGGATTACGACGGGATGTGGGAGAGTGGACCACTGAAAAGATATGAGGATGGTGATGAAGAAGGTGATGCTGATGAAGACGATCACCGCGGCGATGGTTCCCCAGATGGCACTCTGGTGCCACCGAGAGAGAGGGGTAGAGGGTCTCCCCCTTGTGCTTCCTCCTCCATGGCCTCCCCCCTAGGTGGGGAGAGGTTCTCCCTCTGGTCCTTGGCCTCCATGGTGATGATGGACCCTCCGTCTTCCTCCTCCATGGTCTTCGGTGATGGTGAACCCCTCCGGTAGGGTGTCGGAGAGGGCCAAGATTGATTTTTTGTGGCTATAGAGACTTGCGGCAGCGGAACTTCTGATCTAGGTTTCTTTCTGGAGGTTTATGGATTTATAGGAGTACTTGGTGTTGGAATCACGTCAAGGGGACTCCCAAGGGGCCCACAAGCCAGGGGGCGCGCCCTAGGGAGGGCCTGGTGGCTTGTGGCCTCCTCGGGACTCCTCTCCGATATCTTTTTGCTCCAGTATTTTTTAAATTTTCCAAAAATATTCTCCGTAAATTTTCATCCCATTTCGAGAACTTTTATTTCTACACAAGAAAGACACCATCACTACTAGGGAAAACCTTATAGACAGAATCTTACCAGTAGCGCGGTTTAAAAAAAGGCGCTACTACTACTTAGGAGTAGCGCGCATGTTTCCTAAATGCGCTACTGCTATGTCGTTTAGCAGTAGCGCTTTATCCCAAAGCGTGCTACTACTAAAGCCTATCTTCTCCAACCGGCCATCCCTCACTCTCCCCTCTCCACTCCACTCTCACTCTCCCCCGCACCCCCGGTGGTCCGCCGCCGCCGTTCCGCGACCACCATCGTCGCCCGCCGTCGCCGCCGCTCCTGCTCCTCCTCCACTGAGGTAGTCCCTCTATCCCTCCTCCTCCCTCCTCCATCCTTCCTACCGTGCCCCTCCCTCCTCCTTCGACCGCCCCCTCCTCTCTCCTACCTCCTCCCTACCGCGTGCCTCCCTCCTCCTCCGACCGCCCCCTCCTCCCTCCTCCTCCGACCAAGCCCTCCATCGGCAACCCTCCTCCCCCTCCTCCTCTCTCCTCCCTTCTCCCACCCTTCCTCATCCCTCCTCCTCCCTCCTCCCACCGCCCTCCTCCCCTCCTCCTCTCTCCTCCCTCCTTCTCCTCCCTCCTCCCACCCCTTCCCCCTCCATCTCTCCTAAACCCTAAACCATTTTTACTGTTCTTGTATAATGTAGTGCTGCAAGTCCAGTAGGTTCTTAATTTTAATGAATTTTTATTAGGACAAAAATTTAGGACATAATTTGAGTTCTAGGGTTCATAATTTTTATTAGGACAGAAATTGAGTTCTAGGGTTCATAATTCTTATTAGGACATAATTTTTATTAGGGCAAAATATGTAAAGGTTCTAGGTTTCTAGGGCTCATCAATCTATATTTGGTTTTTGAATTGAGTTTGAGAGAGCATGAGATTTGTGTAGATTTTCTTGAAGTGTCAAACACTAGGAGATGCAAATTTGAAGTGGTCATGTTATATGCAAATTCCTCAATAGTGTTTCCTCATGTTTATCTACCGTTGTTGTCGGGGATATACCTCGCTGTATGACCCGGCCTGGCGACTCACAGGAGACCTGGTTAAGACATGGCACTTTATTGGTGACCCGGCAGGCGGGTCGCAGGATGACCAGGCCCAAGATCCGGCGTGCAAGCCAGCGTCGGGCTGCTCACAAGAGAAGGCTCAAAGAGAGAAAGCCTCCCTCACGAAGGAAACAAAACCCTAATTAGGATTCTAGAAAGACTAGTACTAGTCCTACTCCCAGTAGGACTCTACATGTAAACCTACCCTTTCCACCTATATAAGGAGGGGTAAGGCGCCCCTAGAGAGACAAGTTGAAGTGATTAGAGATAGACAGATTAGAGGCTCTCGAGATTAGAGGTAGCAAGACAACACCCTTGTAACCGAGAGATCTTCCTCATCATCAAGACAAGCAGGACGTAGGCTTTTACCTTCATCGAAGGGGCTGAACCTGGGTAAACTCGCGTCTCTCAATTCTTACCAACCCCTCTCAAGCCGCCACATACTTGCGATTGCCACGAACCTAAGTCCGTTCACTCGGACATCTGCCGTGACAAATCCATGACAGTTGGTGCCCACCGTGGGGCCACGCACGATGGTATTGTGTTCTTGAAGGGATCTCTTGAGAGACCGAGAAATTCGCGATCGACCAGATGAAGAAGAACCGGGTTAGAAGGATCTACTTCGACTCCGAGTCATCAGGTTGCACGGGATGCAGACAAAATTGATTTGACCCAAGAAGGAATCCACAAGAAACCCATGACCTAGTCTATCTCTGAATTCCCTGTTTGTATGCTAAAAAACAACAGCCACCGGCCGTTGACTGCATGTGCCTACTCCGGACGGTCCGCTATTGTGCGCGTGTCCACTATGGTCCATACAGAGTTGAGCTATAAGTCTGAGCTATTGCCGCACCCATGATGGTTTGCCATAGTCTCAAATCTGCTGCCAAAACAAAGAAGGATCAAAGAAAATAATATTCTATTGTGGCAGTCAAATCAGCCACTAGGTTTAACAGAGCTTGTGCGTGCAAGCCTCAAAAGTTAATTGATCTATGCATTGGTGGCATGCAAGACACGGGAAGACCATGGTGCAAAAGTATTTTGTTCACAGTTTTGTTATGATACACTCCTTGGTAATCGGCAGTGCTAAAGGAGTTTCCAAGTTACCCACGTACTAACACGGAAAGCGGAGATTGATGGATATGTGGCTGCGCTCAGAGAGAAGAAGGCGACCACGAGTCGGTGTCCTACCGGCTGCCGTAGCGCCGTGGCCGGCTCGGCCTCGCCATGCTCGCCGCGCTGCCCTCCCACAGCATGCACGCGCTCGTCGCTCGAACCCGCTCACCCCGCTCTGCTGGCATCCGTAGCCCTGCACGCCGGCTCTACCTCCACACGCAACTGAGTCGCCGCCGCCTTGAGTCACCGCCGTAGCCTACTCGCACGCTCCTGCGTGCCCACGTCACTGTGCATCTACCGACTGCCTTCCGTCGGTCCTGCGCCTGCCGGCCTGCCGCTCCTTGTTGCGCCGCACGCCTCTGCCCTGAGCAGGCCTCGCCTGCCCCTCGTCTGCTGCCGTGTTGCTCCGCCCTCAGCCGCCGCCGGCAGCCACCTCTGCTTCGACCGCGTGCTGCGCCCCCGGCTGCCGGCTTCGCCCAAGCCCGTCCAAGCCTACACCGTGAGCCGCGCCTATGCCTTCGACACGCTCCGACCGCATTCTGCCTATGCTGTCGCTAGCTCTGCGTCGCACCTCCGCAAGCGCCGGCCGCAGCCGCACCTCGCTGTCGGCTCAGCACAACCATCATAGCTGCTGCGCTCCGCCGCTGGTCAGCTGCTACCTCACCTCCACCACCGAGTCGCCGCCCATCCGCGCTCGCCCCGCCTAGCTTTCGGCCAGCTCCGCTGCGCTCGAGCTCGCTGTCAAGGCATTTGCACCTGGAGCATAGACAAGGAAAACTTTGTTGACTCGCCAAAAGAAGTTAGGGTGATTAAATGATGGCCAAAGACCGACCTGGTCCTTGCACGCCTTCATTCGTCCGTGCTCATTCGACGTAAAATACTAGGTGCTATTTGTCCTTTCTATTTTATTAATACATATTAATTTTTTGGAAGCAATTATTCCGTCTTGCAATATTTTTATGCGTAGGAAAAGTCTTCATTACAAAACTGGTGTTATATTACGAGTACGCAGATCGTGTCAACATCAACATGCTGGGGCCATGGACGCCCGTATGAGTTGCCCAATGGACATTCGTGAGTCGCCGCCCCACGGTCCGGGCTACATCAACATGCCACCAATGAACTGCGTGTCTGCACCTGTTTATAAATACTATGGACGACTCACCGACCACGCCGGCTTAACAATGCCACGACGAGTCGCTGTCCATGCTGGTTTCCAAACGCTGCAGACGTCTCTCGTGATTGCACCGGCTTACAACGCCGCAGGCGACTCACCGTCCGCCCGACTCATGATGCCGTGGGCCGTCTCTTGCAACCACACCGTCTTACAACCCCGCGGCTGTCTCTTGCAACCCTACCGGCTTACAACGCCGTGGCCGTAACACCGCGGCCATCTCTCATGGTCGAACCGGCTTACAAAGCTGTGGTCTGTTCTACATCAACATATCGGTATGGTGCTCGCCTATACGATCCGCCCAACGGATGTGCGCAAGATGCCGCACATAGTCTGATTCTACATCAGTATATCGGTGCAATGTTCGTCTGTACGAGCCGCCCAAATAGGCAGGCATGCAAGTCGCCGCCACTGTAGTTTGGTTAAACAATCAGCCGGGACGAACCATCGACCGGATTATTGAAATAATTCATACGATTGTCTAGAACCCACCATGGTCAACCTCAACCTTCAGTGGAGATTCTCAAGCCGCCTCTTTGAGTCAACTTAAGACTTGGGGGCTACAGACATGGTGAGACACATTTGGTCCTTTTCAACGAGAACCCCGGGTCATTGCAAGAAAGATAACCCGGTCCCCGGGGCTGCTGCCTTGTTGGCAAAAAATTACAAGTCGTCCAAGAGGACGAGCGAAAGAGTTAAAGTCGTCCAAGAGGACGAGCCGCCATGATGCGACCGTTCAAACATGGGTGCCCCGCCTCATTGGTGGACGATTTAAAGCCACCCAAGAGGACGAGCCGCCATGATGTGACCATTCAAACATGGGTGCTCCGCCTCATTGGCGGGCGGTTTAAAATCGCCCCAAGAGGACGAGCCGCCACGTTGCGAGCCGTTCAAACATGGGTGCACCGCCTTATTGACGAAAGATTTAAGGTCACTCAAGAGGATGAGCCGCCATGTTGCGAACCGTTCAAACATGGGTGCACCACCTTATTGGCAAAGGATTTAAGGTCACTCAAGAGGATGAGCCGCCACGTTGTGAGCCGTTCAAACGTGGATGCATTACCTTATTGGTGAAAGATCTAAAGTCGCCCAAGAGGATGAGCCGCCATGTTGCGAGCCGTTCAAACATGGGTCAGGGTCAGGAGGGGGTGAAGGTCGCCCCGCTCTTGATCGACTCTTCAGCCACTGTAACGCGGGTCGCGGACCCAGAGTAAGTTCAAGAGTGGGTGAAGGTAGCCCCCCACTCTTGGTTGGCTTTTCCCTTGCCTGTATGCAGCTGCCGCTCGGCCAGGGGTGCAGCGAGCTGTCAACTCACCCCCTGCGAGGGCCTCATACATCGGCAAGGGAAACTCTCTCATCTGCTACGTACTCTCCGCCAAGTGGCCCGTCATACTCTTAAGCAAGTGACACCCTTAAGGTTCAAATGACGGATTTATGTCACATGAGAAGTAGCTTATGATCCTGGGGCACTCACCCCGCTGCAAATTCTGGTCTGTTGTGCCCTTAACAGTTAATATCGCTTAGAGACCCTAAGCCGTGCACGATTGGCGGTCACTCTCGTTAGAGACCCTGTACTGTTAGGCAGTTGAAAGCAACAACTCCCCCAAAAGGGCCAGCAAATGAGTTTTCGATAAAACAAAAAGGAAGGGAAAGCAAGAACATCATACATTACATCATGCATTGCATACATATCATGCCGGTTTATCAAGCCGGGTCAGAGCAAGATCATGAAAGAAGAAGCAAGACTATAACAGATTTTAACATCTCTGGGTTATGCTTTTTCAAGCCGTCCTTACAATAATGCGGAATATATTATGTCTTGTTTATTTTTGCAGGTCTTGTCTCTTAAGATGAGCCGCTGTTAAGTACGATGAAAGAACTTCTGCATGAACAAATAGATCTTTGATAGCCGAAATGGCTTGGTCTTCATCATGGTTTATCATAACCAGTATTAAGTGATTGGGGTTTTTTCAAGCCAGATTGGAAAGTTGATTATTCTTGAAGAGTCGTCCTATCAGATATAATGTTGTACCGCAACCACGGGCAGGGATTTCATTCAAAGAGAAAGGAATTATTCCAGGATATTCATTCTGGGTTATATTACAACCATGGTCAAGGATTCATTCAACAAATTATGATGAGTCATGTTATTCTCACACAGTCCCAAGTCGCCATCGGCGTGCGACCCGACACTTGGGGGCTACATCATTCAGGTCAATTTTTTCAAAGTCCCAAGTCGCTGTAGGCATGCGACCCGGCACTTGGGGGCTACAGTACTCTATTGTTTGACATATTAAGAGGTTCAAATTGAAGACCCGGTGCATCACATCCTGATGAGCCGGCCCTTGGGGGCTACACCTGCTAAAGTTTCATAAGGTATAAGATAGTTATAAGTCCCAGGTTGCTGCAGGCAGCACAACCCAGCACTTGGGGTCTACATAGTCCAATATATTATTGTAAAGCACCAAGTCATCATGGATAATCTCGGAGCTTGGGGGCTACAGGTAATATGGACATATCAAAAACTTTGAGGAGAATTTTCAAGATGTTAATTATGGAGTTCAATTGTTAGACCCGACGTCACCAACATTCATGACCCGGCGTTATCAAAAGATCATAACCTGCCAGAGTTTATATAAGCCGCCCTGCTTCACAACAATGGAAGTTCGGATCTACGTCATGAGGATTTCTTATTTTCAAGATTTTCATTAAGCCAAAGTATTGGAAGCCGACTCAATGGCATATGGTTATTCTATTCCCAATATTTTTCAAAGGACACTGATAAGCAAGACGTTTTTCAAGACGACTCATTCATATGTAGAAAAGACCCGAATTTCTGAGGAGCCACTTCATAAGCCGGCCAAAGGAGCAAGATGGCCACTTAACATATTTACTATTCTTATTTCAGGAGGTTACCATGAATACATTCAAGCTAACCCGGGGGATAATGTCGGGGATATACCCCGCGGTATGACCCGACCTGGCGACTCACAGGAGACCTGGTTAAGACATGTCGCTTTATTGGTGACCCGGCAGGCGGGTCGTAGGATGACCAGGCCCAAGATCCGACGTGCAAGCCAGCACCGGGCGGCTCACAAGAGAAGGCTCAAAGAGAGAAAGCCTCCCTCATGAAGGAAACAAAACCCGAATTAGGATTCTAGAGAGACTAGTCCTAGTCCTACTCCCACTAGGACTCTACATGTAAACCTAACCCTTCCACCTATATAAGGAGGGGTAAGGCGCCCCTAGAGAGACAAATTGAAGTGATTAGAGATAGACAGATTAGAGCCTCTCGAGATTAGAGGTAGCAAGACAACACCCGTGTAACCGATACATCTTCCTCATCATCAATACAAGACAACCAGGACGTAGGCTTTTACCTCCATCGGAGGGGCCGAACTTGGGTAAACTCGCGTCTCTCGATTCCGACCAACCCCTCTCAAGCTGCCACATAGTTGCGATCTCCCTGAACCTAAGTCCGTTCACTCAGACATTTGCCGTGACAAATCCACGACAGTTGTAGTTGCTCATGTACATGTTCTTAAGTGGTCCTGTTATATGCAACATTGAAGTGGTTCGATTGTGCCCAAGTGGCCTTTTGTTGTTTGGAGGGAATGATTCCGAGTAGCCTATGTTTTGCCAGAATGTTGATTCATTTCCGTTCCGACAAATTTCAGGCACTCTATTTGTCCAGTTTGTAGCAAAGGTCATGCCAAAATGTCCCGTGAATTTCGGCATGACTTGTGCTACAAACTAGGACATATCGAGTGCCCGGGATTTGGCGCAACAAGAATGAATCAACATTCCTGCAAAACATTGGCTTTTTTATGTCATTATTGATTTTATCAGGTCTAGAATTAATTGACTAGATTTATTCGTAGGAAACATGGCTAGCAACGATGAAGGACAGGGTTCTGGTGATTGCAACGTCTACGCGGCGGGAGACGCCTATTTGAACCTTCTTGATGAGCAACGGTTGTTGTAGGGCCTACCTGTCACATTCGAGACTGAGACTGACATCAGCCTTTACCCCCGGTTCTCCCACGCTCTTTACTTGGACTCGTTGAAGAACATGAAGAAAAAGTATTACACCCACATCAAGTCTATTCTCAATAGTGCTATCTTTATGTATGGCATATGGGGTGGAGAGATCACGCTCAGGAAGACAAGGAACCGCGCGCCCCTACTTCGACCATAAGACTGACTTCTACTGCATCCAACTACCAGGTGGTACTATCAGTGATGGATTATATGTCCTCCACCACATGCTAGAGTACAGACGGGATCAGCAGAACCTTTGCATGTCACATAGATTCGGCGATGCCCATATTCTGCAATGGGCAAGGAACCTAGGAGATATTCCGAATCATCGACTCCGAGCTGATTTCTATCACATCTAGCGTGAACTTGCCCAAATAATCATGAAGGAGGTCCTCGGAAAAACAGGGATTTTCTACGAAGAAGGGCAAATGTCGCGGGAAGACGTCCGAACATGCGTAGCCGCTCAACGTCTCGACCTTAAGCCTTTCACTACGCTCGGGGACTACCTCCCTAATTTGGATGGATGGCACGACATGTTGTAGTGATTGACGATATATGACAATGTGTCCGTTGTCGGTGTCAAAACCGGCAGATCTCGGGTAGGGGGTCCCGAACTGTTAGACTAGGATCAACAGTAACAGGAGACGAAGGGGACACGATTTACCCAGGTTCGGGCCCTCCTATGGAGGTAATACCCTACATCCTGCATGGATGTGTTGATGATACGGGGGTTACAGAGTTGATCTACCTTGAGATCGAATAGCTAACCCTAGATGAGTTGTTCTATCCTACCATCTAAAACCCTCCGGCTTATATAGACCCCGAGGGTACCTAGGGTTTACACATGGTCGATTACATGGCAAAGAGATAAACATGTCTATCTACGGTCGACGACTTGGAGGATACGTCACGACTCCTTGAGGTCTCCATCCTGGCGTGGGTGACTTGGTCATCCAATGTTCTCCTTGCGGCCCTATACAGTTCGAGCCCATAAGCAATAGGTCGACCGTCCGAGGACCCCCTAATTCGGGACTCCCTTAGTAGCCCCCGGACTAGCCTTCAACGCCGATGTATAACCGGTCAACCTCCTCGTGTCGTCATCTTCGGCTTGCGAGGTGAGTCCCCCACTTCTCCTTGTTCAGCAACCAACCAATCTTTGGTAAGATCCCAAGCGTCATGGGCATAGGTTCATTACAATAACCGCCCATGTTCCTCGATTTTCGCGTGCCGTGGGGAGGCGAGTGGTCAGTGATTTTTACAATCTTACCCCTCCACAATGGAGGGACCACCCATTTAACCAAACAAAATTGCGGCTGAGACCACATCCTCTTCCGCTCCATCGGAAAAAACTCCCAGCGGAAGATCCTCGAAAACCATGGCCAGCATCCCTAGCTCCTCCGCGTGCCCGTACGACTCATGACCAGGGGACTGGACCAGCTGCTCTATAGCAACCCCGCGGCTCCATAATCTGGAGACCCAGGGGTATCTTCCCTCTTCTGATCTGGCAGTGACCCACCACGCAGGCTTAATTTCTTACAACGATGAGGTCTTCGCCGAGCGTTTCTCCAATCCTCACAGGGGGGAACGTGTATGCTTCATCCCCTTTCTCCTGCGGGACCTCAGGTTTCCCATCCACCCGTTTCTAAGGGGGTTGCTAAAATTCTATGGTATTCAACTCCACCACCTTACCCCGGGGTCCATTTTGCACATCTCAGGCTTCGTGGCCCTCTGTGAGATGTTCTTAGGCTGCGAGGCGCACTTCGGATTGTGGAGAAAATATTTCTGTCTCGTCCCCGAACTCGAGACAAGACGATTTTGGAGGTCGGTGGAGCCGAAGTGTGCCGCATAGAGGGGACGTGATATTTGGTGGGGACCCCGAAGGAATCCGAAGAGTGGACTTCAGAATGGTTTTATATTGAAGACGGCCCCCTGTTTGAGCCAGCTCGGACAGGTCTACCCGAATACTTTGACGCCCCCTTGAAGAAAAGATACAACTGGCGGCCGAGGAGTCCAACCCAGGAGAAAAGCGCCGAAGTGCAATGCCTGGCGGCTCAGGTGCGTATGCTCATCCACCATCGACTAACCATGATCAACGTCATGGCCGCTGCCATCTCCCGGTGTGTACAACCCCTCCAACAGAGGGTGCACCCCTTGTGGCGCTACAATGGGACAAGCGACACCACGTGTTCCCAAAGACTAGGGACCGCCAACCAGGCGGTGTTAGCCACCTCCCTTGCCGACCTGTATAAAGGGGAGCAAGAGGACTTTATTCAGTGGGTGACCGAAGAAGGATACTCAAACCACAATCCTATCGAATGGGTAAGATCTTTTCCTCCTACGAACATAGTTCTGAATTTTCATTCCATACTTTGTTTGACCGGAGTCTTGCACGAATAGGAATGGAGGAGCTTCATCGAGAAAGTCAACTATCCGGCTCCTGATCCTGAAAGCTACGCACACGATGATGATCCGGGTTTTCATGAGGACCCAGATCTTCTAATTGATTTTGAAGACGACGTCTATTATCAGGTCAGCCTCGGCCAATCCCCAGTGGCTATCATAGTCGATTACCCCGAGTCATTCTCCATCCCTGCCACAGACAAAAAAAGGAGAGCTCATCCCGTAAGAGGCAAACCACCAATAGCGCCTCCGTGCTATGTTACTGCTAATGCAGGATTCAAAGGAACATATCGAGCAACTAGCGAAGGAGCTAGAAGATAGCCGCACGGAAGTGTAGTTTGTGAGGGCCGAACTGGAGCAAGTGAAGAGCTTCACCCGGGAGGCCCATGGTGAGTATACCTTTACTTCTAATCTTAATATTTCGCCATATTTTACGCAAGGATGCCGTGTAGCAGCTGAATCAATAGGGCATATGAAAAGGCAGCTAGAGGAGGCCCGAGACTCTCAGCGATACGCTGAGTCCCAACATCAGGCTGGTTCTCTTGTTGTGCAAAAGCAGGCCGAAGAGATTAAGAATTTGAAAATTCAATTGGCCCAGGCTGAGGAAGAAACCACAAACTTCAGAATGGCATGTTTGGTAAGTGTGATTTGATCATTCATAAGTTTATCTTATGAAGGAAATAAAAGTAAGCATTCGCCTCATGTACATGCCTCCTGTCCGGGCGTCCCGAAGAGGAGATCGGATCATACCAGGGAGACTTGCTGAAAGAGCTCACCGCCCTCCATGGGCATGCACGAAAAGTAATGAAGAACATGGTGCATGTGCTATGGCCGGCCAAACAGCCTCCCCAAGGGATGTCCGAACTTGTCGATCGATTCAAGGGAGCTCAGAGGAGGTTCAAGCTGTGGAAGACTTCGGCTTGCCGTGAGGGAGCACGGGAGGCATGGGAATATTTCTCCTTAAGTGGTTTTGATGATTGATGACAATGCCTTTGCGGAAAAATCATGTGCATTGAGCATTTCAGATATCTCATGTCTAGGCACAAGATGATTCGGTGCCCCTCCGATCTTATCAAAGACGGTTGTTCTCTACGTTTCCTTTTGGTGGATTTGAGTCGTATGAAGGCCATACTATTAAGAGGGGGTCCGCTTCAGAAAGGTTTGGGTGGAATCAACACGTACACATCTATTTTATTGCACCACCTTTCCTTTGCTTCAATGTAGCTCCAACTCATTTTCCTTTTCTGTGCAAAGTGAAGCATGTGGGGGTGCTTGTTTTCAGTAGCCAGCAATAGTACCGCAGGAGCCCGCGGTAGTACCACTCGGTGGAGCAGTAGTACCGTTGTCCCCTGCCTTGGTACGTGCACCTGCGGTAGTAGGCACGGATGCACTTTTTTACATCCTCCCTCTTGCGGTAGTATTGTGATGCATTTCCGGTACTACCGTGCCAGACTTTTTTGCAGCTTCGCCCTCAGCGGACGTAGGCATGGAAGTAATTTTTTACTTTCGTGCATCTTGAGTGCCAGCCACTACCGACCATGCGGTAGTACCGCATGGGCTCACGGTAGTACCGCTCTGGCGGTTCTACCGCTAGTTTCCTAGTGCAATCGGCATGCGTTTGAGACTTCCGTGCAAGCGGTAGTACCGCATGTTGCAGCGATAGTACCGCAAGCCCTTGCGGTAGTACCGTGGTCATATGCAGTAGTACCATGACGTGCGGGGCTGAGAGTGGGGATAATGGTTGGATCTTATCCCCCACTATAAAAAGGAGGTCTTCTTCCGCAAGAATACCACCTCTTCCTTTTCCACCTTTTCCAAGCTCCATTGTTGCTCAAAGCTCCATTTTAGCCCAATCTCTCTCCCTAGCCAATCAAACTTGTTGATTTTCTAGGGATTGGTTGAGAAGGCCCCGATCTACACTTCTACCAAGAGAAATTTGATTCCCCCCACTAATCCCTTGCGGATCTTGTTACTCTTGGGTGTTTGAGAACCCTAGACGGTTGAGGTCACCTCAAAGCCACATTCCAGTGTGGTGAAGCTTCGTGGTGTTGTTGGGAGCCTCAAATTCAGTTGTGGAGATCGCCCCAACCTTGTTTGTAAAGGTTCAGTCGCCGCCTTCAAGGGCACCAATAGTGGAATCACGACATCTCGCATTGTGTGAGGGCGTGAGGAGAATACGGTGGCCCTAGTGGCTTCTTGGAGAGCATTGTGCCTCCACACCGCTCCAACGGAGACGTACTTCCTTACAAGGGAAGGAACTCCGGTAACACATCCTCATCTCCATGGCTCCAAATTTGGTTATCTCTTACCTTTACTTCTTGCAATCTATTATTGTGTTGTATCCCTTGCTTGCTTGTGTACTTGTTGTGTTTAGCATCATATAGGTTCCTCACCTAGTTGCACTTCTAGCCAACTTATTTGATGCTAAGCCTAAATTGTTAAGGAAAAGTTAAAAAGTGTTAGTTGCCTATTCATCCCCCTCTAGTCAACCGTATTGATCCTTTCAATTGGTATCAGAGCCAGGTCTCTTTATTAAGGGTTTCACCACCCGAAGAGTATGGCTGGCGAAGAGGAGCATGTGGGAGAACTTCCTGAGACCGTGGGAGTGAACACGGTCTCAGGCGAGGATTTGAATGAGGCCTTGTCCTTACTCAAATCCTCCATGGCGACTTAGGTTCAATCCATGTTCAAAGATTTCCTTAATACTCTTAAAGTGTCTACCGATGCGGTGCAAGTGGTCAAACCCACTAACTCGACATCGGATGTCAACTCCGGTAAGGAAGGGGCTAGTGCTGATAAGGATAATTGTTCTCAAGGAGTTAATGGGTCGGGGAGCTTTTCCCCAGTTCCCCCTCCTGTGGTCTATGGAGGACCAGTGCACCCACCTCATATAGTTAATCATGGTCTTCCTCCTAAACTTGTTAAGAATGATTTTGCTAACTGGGTTTTCAGTATCAAGTCTCATTTAGATCACAACTCAATTCATCTCATGAGGGTCATTGAAGAAGGATACCATCCTCATGATCCACGCAATCTTACTCTAAGAGAACAAGCGGATAAACAACTAAATGCTTCCGCCTTGTTCATACTCCAAGCTGTTGTTCCTAGTGAAGACCTACCTCACCTGCGACCCTTCATTGTTGCTAAAGAGTGTTGGGAACACATCATATCCATGTACAAGGGCAGTTCAAGCATTCAACGGTCAAACTATGAAGTTGTCCTTGATTAGTCAGATGAGTTTGTAATTATAAAGGGTGAGGAACCGCGTGAGCTCTATAGAAGGGTGACTGCTCTCGCCGTTTCCCTCAAGGATCATGGAAACAAGGATGTGGATGATACTTGGATCAAGCGTAAGTTTCTGAAGGCCATCATGCCCTACAACAAGGCCATGTCTGCTGTCATCCGTCAAAGGCCGTACTTTCACACCTTGTCTTCTGGTGATGTGTTGGATGAATTTATTGCAATGGACATCCTTAACACGACAACTGATAATGCTCTCGGTCGCGTGTAACGGTCAAAAAATCCTCTCCCAACCTTGCTTTGAAGGCCAAGGTCAGTCGGGAGGAAGAAGAATAAGAACAAGAGGGTTGCCCCGAGGACACCAAATATGCTTATCATGAGCACATGGCTCTTGTGTCCAGACAATTTTGGGGCAACAAGAGAAACAGATGGCCCAACTTCTCCAAGAACAATTCAAATGGGTCAAAGGGCAAGCAACACGTGAGAACATGCTACAACTGTGGTAATGTGAGTCACTTTGTGGTGGATTTCCCATATGAGAAGAGGGAAGACAATGGTGGCAAGCTCATTCATAAAGATAAGGCCAAGTCCTTCCCCAACAAAACCAACTTCACCAAGAAGGCTCCTCACAAAGTATTGGTGGCTCAAGAAGAGTATGCCTCAGATGATGATGTTGATGACGAATACACAAGCGGTGAAGGAATGGCAATGGTATCTGTGGTAATTGCTTCCTCTACCCCAACAAAGGTGTCACTCTTTGACGCCCCCAATGAGAACATCGTCGTGAGGTGCCTCATGGCTAAAGGTATCACCAAGGTAACCTCCAACGCCAAAACCTCAAACATTAAGACTTATATTTCTTCCACTCCATTAGAATGTGTGTATGAACATGAGGAGGCGAAAGAGGATAAAAATAAGTTTGACAAATTCATGTGTAAACTCAAGGGAGAGTCCAAGAAGCACTTCGTTGCTCTCTTGGAATAACTTGGAGGCCCATGACACTATTGATTCCCAAGAAGAATTTCTTGAGGAGTTGAGAGGCCATAGTCATGATTATGTCGACGATATAGCGGATCTATCTATTTCTCTTGAGGAAGAGCGAGGTCTTCGTATGACTCTTGAGGAGTCAAAAATGATGACCTTGCTAAATTACGAAAAGATTATGATCATGCTATTGTTCTTAACCGTGTGCTCAAGTCTGAAAAGGTTGCACTTGGAGTTGGCCATGATCGACTCAAGGTTGAGTCGACACACTTGACAATGCTCACAAGGCATTGAAGTGTGCTCATGCCTCTCTTAAGGAGTTGCATGATCAACTCCAAGTAAAACTCACTAAGGAAATTGCCGCGTGTCCTCCTTTTGTTCTAATTGATAATGCATCTGCTACTAACCCATGTTGTGAGCATGCACATCTTGTGGAGGAAAATGCTAAGTTAAAAGAGCAGCTTGAAAAGGGCTTGGTGACGTGTATCCAAGGTGAGAAGATGCTCAGTGATCTCTTGAGTAATCAGAAGGAAGTTGTGGCAAAAGAAGGAGTTGGGTTTGCTCCTGAAAGCAATAAGAAGAAGATGGTGAACACCAAGAAAATTCCACCGCTCAAGGAAACCTTTGTAAGAGCAGGAGATGGTCCTCATGAGAAGAAGAAAGACAAAGTTGTGGTTGGTAATGCCAAGAAGGGCAAGATCACCCACCCCAACAAGACTAGCGACTTTAACCCCTCTTATGTTTTGTGCCGTGCTAGTGATGGGCATGTTTATGCCAAATATGTTGGTTCTTCTTATGAGTAAATTTAATGGTGTATTTGGGTTCCTAAGACCCTTGTTGCTAACATGAAAGGACCCATTAAATAATGGGTACCTAAAACCAAACATTGATCTCTTGTAGGACTTTGCTTTCAGGGGAGTCTCATGGTTGCTCGATAGCGGAGCAACAAATCATATGACCAGAAGCAAGGACTTGGTGGTGGATGTTAAACCCGATGAATCTATGGCCACCCAAGTCTCATTTGGAGATGATGCAATCTGAAAGGTATTGGGTCTTGGTAAGGTGGTTATCTCTCCGACTTTAACTATTGAGAGAGTCATGCCTTTTGAGACCCTTGCATACAATTTACTTTCCGTTCGTCAACTTGCAATCATGGGTTTTAGTACTTTCTTTGGCATTGATACTGTGACCCTTTTGTGGAGAAAGACTCTTAAAGTAGCCTTTGTTGGACATGTCTAAAATGGTCTCTATGTGATTAACTTCTCTGAGCGACCCACTAAGACCAAGACATGTCTAATGGCTAAAGATGATGTGGGATGGCTTTGGCATCGCCGACTAGCCCATGTCAATATGAGATCTTTGCAAAGTCTCCTCAAAGGAGATCACATTCTTGGACTAACAAACGTGAGTTTTGCCAAAGATCGTGCTTGCAGTGCTTGTATCAAAGGAAAGCTACATTAAAAGGCTCATCATCCAACTACAACAATCTACTCAAAAAGGACCTTAGAGCTCCTTCACATGGATCTCTTCAGGCCTCCATCTTTTGACAGTCTTGGTGGAAGAAGATATTGCTTGGTGATTGTGGATGATTACTCAAGATATACTTGACTATATTTCTTCAAGAGGAAGAGTGAGACCCAACAGACCGTCATCGACTTTGCAAATGAAGTCCAACGTCAACATGATGCAAATATTCTGATGATCAGAAGTGACAATGGCACTGAGTTCAAGAACTACACCCTAAATGAGTTTCTCAGTGATGAAGGGATTAAGCACCAATATTCCACACCCTACACCCCTCAACAAAATGGTGTTGCGGAGAGGAAGAACCGAACGTTGATGGATGCTACAAGAACCATGATGGCGGAGTTTAAATCTTGGTACAACTTTTGGGCCGAAGCCATCAACATAGCGTGTCATGCATCAAACTGGCTCTATCTCCACAAAGGCTTGAACAAGACTCCTTATGATATTCTTATCGGTAACAAGCCCAACCTCAAATACTTCCGAGTGTTTGGTTGTAAGTGTTTCATTCTCAAGAAAGGTGCTCGTTTGTCTAAATTTGAATATAGAGCCCATGAGGGCACATTTATTGGTTATGCTGCAAACTCTCATGCTTACCGTGTGCTCAACAAGTCCACGGGACTCATTGAGGAGACGAGTAACATAGAGTGTGATGAAAATAATGGCTCCCAAGTGGAGCAAAGTGGTCTTTGTGATGTAGGTGATGAAATTCCTTCCCAAGCCATAATAAGAATGAGTGTGGGATACTTCCTACCCATTGAGGAACCCCTTGTGGCCGACGGAGAAGGACAATGTTCCACTCAAGTGGAACCATCACTGACGCAAGACCCACACGCTTCCAAAGAACAAAATGAAGGTCCTCTACCACATGGACAAGATCAAGGGCAACATCAATCTACTGATGATGGTGTTTCACCAAGTGATGCCCAAGATCAAGTTCACGTCTCCGAGCAAACTCAAGATCAAGATCTTCTTCAAGATCAAGAGTAAGCTCACGAAGGCGCTCAAGATCATCAAGAAGATGACTCTCAGAATGTTGTCCCTCAACCTTCCATGGAGGAAATATTAGAGAGAAGAGCCTCCAAGAATGCTGCCAAGCTCAAACTTAGACAACATTTGTTGGAAAACGTCTACGATGACTTGCAAAAAGGGGTAACCACTCGTAAACAACTAACAAACTTTTGTGAACATCACGCGTTTGTTTCTTGCATTGAGCCCCTTAAGGTACAAGATGCACTCGAAGATATGGAGTGGGTTGAAGCTATGCATGATGAACTCAACAACTTCGAGCACAACCAAGTATGGCGATTGGTGCCAAGACCTTAGGAGAACCACAATGTTATTGGAACTAAATGGATCTTCAAAAACAAGCAAGATGCGAACGGTATCATCATTCACAACAAGGCAAGATTGGTGGCACAAGGCTACTCCCAAGTCGAGGGTATCGACTATGATGAAACCTTTGCTCCTGTTCCTCGCCTTGAATCTATTCGCATGTTGCTTGCATATGCTTCTCATCATAACTTTAAATTATATCAAATGGATGTCAAGAGTGCTTTTCTTAATGGTCCTCTTAAGGAGTTGGTATATGTCAAGCAACCCCCGGGGGTTCGAGGATCCCAAGTTCCCCAATCATGTATACGTTCTCGATAAGGCTCTCTATGGCCTTAAGCAAGCCCCACGCGCGTGGTATGAGCACCTTACCGAAATGTTGCAAGACCGTGGGTTTGAAATTGGGAAAATCGATCCCACTCTTTTTACGAAGAGGGTCAACGGGAACTTGTTCATATGCCAACTATATGTTGATGATATTATATTTGGTTCTCCTAACAAAGCTTTCAATGAATAATTAGCCACTTTGATGACAAATAAGTTTGAGATGTCTATGATGGAAGAGTTGAAGTTCTTTCTTGGCTTCGAAGTCGAGCAACGAAGTCAAGGTACCTTCATCAATCAAGCTAAATACACTCAAGACATGCTCAAGAGGTTCAAGATATGATCTCAATCCTCCCAAGACCAACACTCCCATGCCACTCAAATGCCATATTGACAGTGATCCCAATGGTAAAGCGGTGGATCAAAAGGTATATCGCTCCATGATTGGATCCTTGCTTTACCTTTGTGCATCTAGACCGAATATCATGTTAAGTGTGGATATTTTTACACGATTTCAATCCGCACCTAAGGAGAGTTACCATGTGGCTGTCAAGCAAATCTTTTGATATTTGGCTCATACCCCAAACTTTGGCTTATGGTATCCCAAGGGGGCTTCATTTGATCTCGTTGGATATACTGACTCGGATTGGGTGGGAGACCATGTGGATAGAAAGTCCACTTCCGGCGGCTGCCAATTTCTTGGTCGGTCTTTGGTAAGTTGGTCTTCAAAGAAACAAAAATGTGTTTCTCTCTCATCCACCGAGGCCGAGTATGTAGCTGCTGCCAGTTGTTGTGCAAAGATTCTTTGGATGAGGCAAACTTTAAAGGATTATGGTGTCAATTGTGACAAAGTGCCTCTTTACTGTGATAATGAAAGTGCCATTATGATCTCCAGCAACCCAGTTCAACATTGCAGGACGAAGCATATTGATATTCGTCATTACTTCCTCTGGGAACATGTCAAGCGAGGAGACATCAATCTTATCCATCTGAGCACTGATGAGCAACTTGTTGACATATTTACGAATCCATTGGATGAAGCAAGATTTCGCGAGTTAAGGCATGAGCTAAATATCATTGATTCGAGCAATGTGGATTGACTTAGTGCACACCTCACCACACTCATCATTATGTCTTGTCTAGGTGTAGGCATGGATTTATGGGGAGTCTAGTTCTCTCAATGAACTATCCCTACCCTTATTATGCATAAACTAATCAAAGTTTTTCACATACGCCATTTTTTTGACGGTTACTGTGCTTCGAAGACGAGTCTTGGTCATGGGCCGAAGGATAATTCTTCGTGGTGCCATACCATTTGACTCAAACATAGGTGGCTCTAGGGCCACTACCCTCTCTTCATGAGAGGTAGTGGTTCATTGTTTGGTCCTCATTTATCCTTTCTACTTTGTTGGACCATGCTCTTGCTTTGATTCACATATTTGTCCTATTGTCTCTCATTTTGTGTGGAAAAGTTTTTTCTCTTCTTCTCTTGTCTCTCTGAAATCATGCACTTTGTGGGCAGCACGGTACTACCGTGGTAATCCACGGTACTACCGCTAGAGTTGGACTACTTCTGTGCTTGCATAGGAGCGTCCCCGACATGGTACTACTGCCCCCAACAGGAAAGTAAAAATTACTTCCGCTCCTGGAGCGGTACTAACGCTTCTCGCACGGAAGTAAAAAATTACTTCCGCTCGTGGAGCGGTACTACCGCAATGACCCACGGTACTACCGTGTTGTCGAGTTTGCATGGGGGTTAAGAGCCCGCAGGGGGAGTTCAAACTCCCTCATACCCATTATCTCTTCCCCTCAGGTCTCTCTCTCTCTCCTCCTCACAACCGGCACCGGAGAACCTCGCCGGATCTCCCTCTCCGACCACCCTCCTCCCATTCCCACCGATGGGATCATTCCCCACCTCGTCCTCTTTCCATGGACCCGGTATTTCCCCGAGCTCTTCTCTTTTTGCATCTCTAGTTTGAATCTAGGTTTAGGGGAAATATGAGTTGGTCTAGTAATTTTTGGCCAGATCTGTGCATGAGGGGATGTTTTGAGAGTGTGAGTGCGGTAGAAGTGCTTATTGATAGGATACAACGGGATAGCTTTTGATCCACGATAGTACCGATCTGGTTTTTAGATCCGTGTTCATGTGAAATCTGCCCCGTGAGGTACTACTGCATCTGGTGCGGTACTACCACTCGTCGGGCAGAAGTAAAATTTTACTTCAGCTCCTGCCACGGTACTACCGCGTCCAGAGCGGTAGTAATTTTTTACTTCTGCGTGAACCTTTGGTACTACTGCTTGATCAGAAGCTACCTCATTTTTTCCTGTACATTCTCACCTCTATATAGTTTTCGTGTCTGCTTTGCCTTGACTCCTTTTTTGTTTGTCTCTTGTGTTTGTGTTGTGTGTCATAGGTGGTGGCTCCGGTTCCGGTTCCAGTCCAAGACGCTCGAATCCCTCTCGCGACACTAGTTCAAAGCATCTTCGCAATCCAGATGCTCCTGAGGGGTCCAATGCCCTACCATGCCGTTTCAAGAGGACCGCTTCCAAGATCAAGGAGCCTGTTGACAATTGGGAAGACATGCCTCAAGTTGAGTTTCCGTCTCGTCGGTTGATCGACCCCTATATCAAACCCAGGGAATGCTCCAAGGGAAATGACTTGTTTTGGAAGCAACATAATCTTATTCATCTCGATGTGTTCACGGGCAAGAAGAATATCTATGTTCCGGTCCAATGGATTGACTTGGCTCGTATGAACAAGAACCGGGCATGCTTTGGTTAGGCTCTGAGTATGGTGGAGAAGTTTGCTATCGAGGACATCATCTCGTTCCATCTCGACTTTGATCCCGAGATTGTGGGTCAGTTATTTGCTTCTGTCCATTTCCACTCTGATGTGCAACGGACCATGACTTGGATGATCAATGGAGAGAGGCTGTCTACTAACTGGAAGGAGTTCATGGATCTGCTGCATATTTGTGATGAGGGGCTTGAGGAGCCCGTTGGTTTGCGCCCTCACGGCCACCCCCAGCCCGCACGCAAGGAGAAGCTTATGCCCTTCTATATTCTGAAGACTTTACCCTTTGGTGAGGAAGTTTCTGTGCTCAACCTGTTCCTTGATGTCATGCACCGGATCTTCCGCAATTTTTTTTCCTCGCATGGGAGACAAGGACAAGGTGCACTCCTATCTGGTGGATATGTTGCTACTTTGTGAGAAAGGACGAAATGAAAGTCTTGACCCCCTTGATGTTTCTCACATTATGTGGACTGAGCTCCGGACTGCTGTGTTCAACCGTAAGGTCCCCATTTATGGGCCCTACCTATTCCTCTTTATTTGTATAACTTAGGAGAAGACCTTTTCGGGTGTGGACCTTGAGGCTCACTTGTTTCTTCATGAGCCCATTCGGCTGCGTCAGAAGGACAAGTGGGCTAACACTACCACTAAGCCAACACCTACTCATATGGAGGTTGGTGAGGATGAGATCGAAGAGGAGGAAGATGATAGTTCAGAGATGTATGTGCCATCGTCTTTTGAGACATCTTCGCCAAGAAGCTCTCACACAGGATGAAGAATCTGTTCTGCATGCAGGCCAAGGGACAGTATCAGACTCACGTTGCTCATAAGGAGAGTCGCCAGCGTGACAAGCGGATTCCGAGGAAGCTTAGCAAGACCATCTCGAGTGGGTTTGAGAAGGACACCACTCCTGAGGCTACTTGGATGGCAAAGCAGAAGTTCCAGTGGGCTGATTCAGATGAGGAGTCCATTCCAGATGCATCAGAGGAGGAGCTTGATGACTGATCTTTCTGCATGGAAGCTACCACCTGTGTGTTAGGTGTCCTCTCTGTTGGAAATATTCCCTAGAGGCAATAATAAATTAGTTATTATCATATTTCCTTGTTCATGATAATCGTTTATTATCCATGCTATAATTGTATTGATCGGAGACTTAAATGCATGTGTGGATACATAGACAAAACCATGTCCCTAGTATGCCTCTAATGGACTAGCTCGTTGATCAAAGGATGGTTAAGGTTTCCTAGACATGGACATGAGATGTCATTTGATAACGGGATCACATCACTAGGAGAATGATGTGATGGATAAGACCCAAACTACAAACATAGCATATGATCGTGTCAATTTATTGCTACTGTTTTCTGCATGTCAAGTATATGTTCCTATGACCATGAGATCATGCAACTCACGGATATCGGAGGAGTGCCTTGTGTGTATCAAATGTCGCAACGTAACTGAGTGACTATAAAGGTGCTCTACAGGTATCTCCGATGGTGTTTGTTGAGTTGGCATGGATCGAGACTGGGATTTGTTACTCCGTGTGACGGAGAGGTATCTCAGGGCCCACTCGGTAATACAACATCACAACAAGCCTTGCAAGCAATGTGGCTAAGTGTTAGTCATGGGATCTTGTATTACGGAACGAGTAAAGAGACTTGCCAGTAACGAGGTTGAATTAGGTATGGAGATACTAACGATCGAATCTCGGGCAAGTAACATACCGAAGAACAAAGGGAACGTTATACGGGATTAACTGAATCCTTGACATAGAGGTTTGACCGATAAAGATCTTCGTAGAATATGTAGGAACCAATGTGGATGTCCAGGTCCCGCCATTGGTTATTGACCGTAGAGGTGTCTCGGTCATGTCTACATAGTTCTCGAACCCGCAGGGTCTGCACACTTAAGGTTCGGTGACGTTTCGGTAGTGTAGAGTTATGTATGGTGGTGACCGAAGGTTGTTCGGAGTCCCGAATGAGATCCCGGACGTCACGAGGAGCTCCGGAGTTAAAGATTCATATATAGGATGTCCCAGTTTGGTCGCCGGAAAAGTTTCGGGCTCATCGGTAGTGTACCGGGAGTATCGGTAGTGTACCGGGAGTGCCGGTAGTGTACCGGGGGACCTCCAGGAGGGGTATTTAGACCCCAAGAGGTCCATGGGCTGTGGGAGAATAATAACCAGCCCTTAGTGGGCTGGGAAAACAGCCACAAAGGCCCATGGCGTAGGAGAGAAAGTCCTAAAGCAAAAAGTGGAAAATCAGCCAATAGGAGGCAATCCTACTCCAACTAGGATTGGAGGTGAAGTAGGATTGCTCCCACCTCCTATTTCGGCCGACCCAAAGGCCTTGTATGCCTCTCCTCTCCTCTCCTCCTATATATACTAGTGGATTGGGTGGTTTTTGGACAGAATTTCCGGCCACGTGCTACCCGTTCCACCGGTGCATAGTTTCTCCTCTAGATCGTAGTTCCGCAGCGCATAGGCGAAGCCCTGCCGGAATTGCTCCACCACCATCACCGGAGCGCCGTCACGCTGCCGGTGAACTCTCTCTACTCTCCACCTCCTCTCTCTGGATCGAGACGGTGGAGATCGTCATCAAGCTGCACGTGTGCTGAACGCGGAGGTGCCGTCCGTTCGGCGCTAGATCGGAAGGACCGTGATCGAGATCGCGAGACGGTTCGTGATGTGATCATGGAACGGATCGTGATGAGTTCGCGGGACAGATTGTGATCAAGATTGTGAGACGGATCGT
This sequence comes from Hordeum marinum, assembly GCA_022496015.1. Classification (NCBI taxonomy): domain Eukaryota; kingdom Viridiplantae; phylum Streptophyta; class Magnoliopsida; order Poales; family Poaceae; genus Hordeum; species Hordeum marinum. The sequence goes on along the minus strand of CM039672.1, from coordinate 231,296,548 downwards.
GATGAGTTCACGGGACGGATCATGATGTGTTCGCGGGACGGTTCGTGATTGGATCGCGGGACGCTCGGCGATTTGGATCGCGAAGAAGTTCGACTACACCAACCGCGTTTCTGAACGCTTCCCGCTTAGCGATCTACAAGGGTACGTAGATCCACTCTCCCTCTCGTTGATGCTCATCACCATGGATAGGTTTGCGTGTGCATAGGAAATTTTTTGTTTCCCATGCGACGTTCCCCAACACTCTCTACCTTTTTGGCGTCTCGATGCCAAAGGGGGAGAGAGTGTAGTATTTGTGAGTGTTTGCGTTGTTTTCCGTCGTCTCTTTGCTTTCATTGAACTTTGGTTTATGTCATTTGTGTCTGAGACTAGGAGACTTCTTCTATGATATGGTGTGAGACATATGCTATCACTCCTATCTTCTATTGTCCAATATGATTCATAGCTTGTGAGTCTATATCTTATGTACCCTTATCTTCATGCTCACATGCTATGCCTTGTTTCTGTACTTAGTGTTATTCATTCTGTTACAAGGATTGCCTTCTTTATAAAATATAGGGGGAGTGTTGATCCTAGTGTGTGTGCTTTGCAGTCCAAAGCATATCTATAGAATGCACACAACTAGGGGGAGCCTGTCTATATTTTATAAATCTTGGGTTTGCATATGCTCATTTTATACCTGTATGTGCAAATCCCTTATTCTCATCAATCCACCAAAAAGGGGGAGATTCTAAGGGCATATTTCCCCTTAAGTGGTTTTGGTGATTGATGACAATGCCTTTGCGTACTAATCATGTGCATTGAGCATTTCAGATATCTCATGTCTAGGCACAAGTCGATTTGATGCCCCTCGGAGCTTATCGAAGACAGTTGTTCTCTACCGTTTCCTTTCGGTGGATTTGAGTCATAGGAAAGCCGTACTATTGAGAGGGGGTCCACTTCGGAAAGGTTTGGGTGGAATCAACACGTACACATCCATTCTATTGCACCACCTTTCCTTCGCTTCAATGAAGCTCCAGCTTGTTTTCCTTTTCTGTGCAAAGTGAAGCATGCGGGGGTGCTTGTTTTCAATAGCGAGCGGTAGTACCGCTCAAGGGAGTGCTAATTCTCGAGCATGTGTTGGTTTCCATGAAGAGGAGTGGGTGATGTAGCAAAGTAGATAATTATTTACCTCAGTTGTTGACAACCAACATAACAATCCAGTAGGAGATACAAGCAAGTCCCTAATAGGTCTACACAAGGAATCAAACTCTTGCACCCAACACTATAAAGGGGTTATCAATCCCTTTAAGGTTAATTGCAAGGATGAGATATGATAGAGATAGATTGCTTGAACGGAAAGTAAAACAAAAGGTAAAAATAATGCAGCAAAGTATTTTTGGTATTTTTGGTTTTAGATCTGAAAGTATAAGATGGAAAATAGACCCAGGGGCCATAAGTTTCACTAGAGGCTTCTCTCATGATAGCAAGTATTACAGTGGGTGAACAAATTATTGTCGAGCAATTGATAGAAAAGCGAATAATTATGAAGATATCTAAGGCAATGATTATGCATATAGGCATCACGTCCGTGTCAAGTAGACCAAAACGATTCTGCATCTACTACTATTACTCCACACATCGACTGACTCCTGCGTGCATCTAGAGTATTAAGTTCATGAAGAACAGAGTAACACGTTAGGTAAGATGACATGATGTAGAGGGATAAACTCAAGCAATATGATGAAAACCCCATCTTGTTATCCTTGATGGAACAATACAATACATGCCTCGCTACCCCTACTTTGTGACTGGGTGAGGACACCGCAAGATTGAACCCAAAGCTAAACACTTCTCCCATTGCAAGAATTACCAATATAGTTGGCCAAACCAAACCAATAACTCGAAGAGACTTGCAAAGATATGAAATCATGCATATAAGAATTCATGAAAGACTCAAATAATTTTCATGGATAATATGAACATAAACCCACAATTCATTGGATCTCGACAAACACACCGCAAAAGAGTATTACATCGGATAGATCTCCATGAAGATCATGAAGAACATGGTATTGAAGACCAAAGAGTGAGAAGAAGCCATCTAGATACTAGCTATGGACCCGAAGGTCTATGGTGAACTACTCACGCATCATCGGAGGGGCAATGGAGTTGATGTAGATGCCCTCCGTGATCGAATTCCCCTCCCGCAGATTACCGGAAAAGGTTCCAAGATTGGATCTCTCGGGAACGGAGGCTTCTGGCGGCGAAAAAGTGTTTTCGTGGCTCCTTCTAATAATGATGGAATATTTGGGAATTTATAGGCCGAAGATTAGGGTTAGGAGAGCGGCCGTGGGCCCACAAGCCTGCCCGGCGTGCCCTACCCCCTGGCGCCCCCTAGGGCTTGTGGCCCCACGGTGGCTCCCCTACCTTGGTTCTCAAGTCTCCTGGTTTCCTTTCGCTCCAGAAAAAATCATTCCGAAGGTTTTATTCCATTTGGACTCCGTTTAATATTCCTTATCTGCAAATCTCAAAAACAAGGAAAAACAGAAACTGGCATTAGGCTCTAGATTAATAGGTTAGTCCCAAAAATAATATAAAATAGCATATTAATGAATATAAAACATCCAAAACAGGTAATATAATAGCATGGAACAATAAAAAATTATAGATATGTTGGAGACGTATCAGGGAGCGGTAGTACCGCAGGAGCCCGTGGTAGTACCACTCGGTGGAGAGGTAGTACCACTGTCCCTTGCCCTGGTACGTGCGCCTGCGGTAGTAGGCGTGGATGTAATTTTTTACATCCGCCCTTTTGCGGTAGTACCGTGATGCATTTCCGGTACTACCGTGCTGGACTTTTTCGTAGCTTTGCCCTTAGCGGAGGTAGGCACAGAAGTAAGTTTTTACTTCCGTGCATCTTGAGTGCCAGCCACTACCGACCATGCGGTAGTACCGCATGGGCTCGCGGTAGTACCGCTCCGGCGGTTCTACCACTAGTTGCCTATTGCAATCGGCGTGCGTTTGACACTTCCATGCAAGCGGTAATGCCGCATGTTGCAGTGGTAGTACCACAAGCCCTTGCGGTAGTACCATGGTCATATGCGGTAGTATGATGCGCGGGGCTGAGAGTGGGGATAACGGTTGGATCTTATCCCCCACTATAAAAAGGAGGTCTTCTTCTCCAAGAAGACCACCTCTTCCTTTCCCAAGCTCCATTGTTGCTCAAAGCTCATTTTAGCCAGATCTCTCTCCCCAGCCAATCAAACTTGTTGATTTTCTAGGGATTGGTTGAGAAGGCCCCGATCTACACTTCCACCAAGAGAAATTTGATTCCCCCCACTAATTCCTTGCGAATCTTGTTACTGTTGGGTGTTTGAGCATCCTAGACGGCTGAGTTCACCTCGGAGCCACATTCCATTGTGGTGAAGCTTCGTGGTGTCGTTGGGAGCCTCCAATTCAGTTGTGGAGATAGCCCCAACCTTGTTTGTAAAGGTTCGGTCACAGACTTCAAGGGCACCAATAGTGGAATCACGACATCTCGCATTGGGTGAGGGCGTGAGGAGAATACGGTGGCCCTAGTGGCTTCTTGGGGAGCATTGTGCCTCCACACCACTCCAACGGAGACGTACTTCCTTACAAGGGAAGGAACTCCGGTAACACATCCTTGTCTCCATCGGCTCCACTTTTGGATATTTGTTACCTTTACTTCTTGCAAGCTATTATTGTGTTGTATCCCTTGCTTGCTTGTGTACTTGTTGTGTTTAGCATCATATAGGTTCCTCACCTAGTTGCACATCTAGCCAACTTATTTGATGCTAAGCCTAAATTGTTAAGGAAAAATTAAAAAGTGTTAGTTGCCTATTCACCCCCCCCTCTAGTCAACCATATCGATCCTTTCATGTGTTCGGGGAACCAGGCACCGGCCATACAGTGCGAACAGACAGAAAGCACATAGAGAGGTATGTTATATTACTGCGTAGCGTAAGAAACATCTTCTTGGGAAAATAGCACCTCTACCGATACCTTTCACCGGGACTCTACAAAAATTGTAGAGAGAAAGCCGCATACTTTTAGTATGCGGCTAAGGGTTTTTTAGCGAAAAATGACCCAAGCAATAGTAACGACGACCATAGCCGTATTAGGTGTTCCGTCACAGCCGACCAATTGTCTACGTAAGATAGCTAGCTTTTGGCTTCACCCGTCTGAGGTATGTATCCGGAGGACCCGGTCGTAACAATCACAGAGGTTCTCCCTTTACCCCCTAGCCAAACAATCGGGAACGTAGGGGGTAAGCACAGGAGCGAGGCAACCCAGCTTGGCAAAGTCTTAGTTCGAATTGATGCATATGATGGCTTGAGCGTGACAAAGAAAACATGTGTACACGATAAGTGTGAGTAAATAATCACAATGTAGAAAACGTTGGCTTCGAGAAGAAGCCCCCAGGTGTTGTATCCGGATTTAACACTTTATGGTGTATGCTGATAACCGTAGTACAATATCGGTTTAACCGAACATAAGCAAAAAGAAAATCAATCCCATCGAACAACAAAGTGGGAGAGGAAGATAAAGGAAAAATGGAAATATGAGAGAAAAAAGATAAATATTGGAGGATTGGACGACACCGGTTTATCCGTAGAAGCGGCAAAGACGAGCTGCGTTCCATGGGTTTGGTTCAAGGCGATTGTCCGGCAGGCTCCGAACATGATATGCTCCTCCCGCGAGTACTTCATAGATGATGAAGGGGCCCTCCCATTTGGGTTTGAGTATATGCTTTTGCTTCTCCGGAAGCCGTAGGACAAGTTCGCCTATGTTGTATGCTTTTGCCCTGACCTCCCTGCTCTGGTAGCATCGTGCTTGCTGCTGGTAAAACATGGAGCGAACCTGAGCTATGTCTCGCTCTCCTTCTAAGGTGTCTACGTCGTCCTACCGATCTAACTCGACCTCCTTTTCTTCGTACATGCGCACTCTTAGTGCATCGTGAATAATGTCACAAGGGAAGACTACCTCAGTGTTGGGGAACGTTGCATGGGAAACAAAAAATTTCCTACGCACATGCAAGACCTATCCATGGTGATGAGCATCTACGAGAGGGAGAGTGGATCTACATACCCTTGTAGATCGCTAAGCGGGAAGCGTTAAGAAACGCGGTTGGTGTATTCGAATATCTTCGCGATCCAAATCGCCAAGCATCCCGCGATCCAATCACGATCTAGCCCGCGATCCAATCACGAACCGTCCCGCGATCCCATCATGATCTGTCCGCGATCAAATTATGAACCGTGTCGCGATCCTGATCACGGTCCTTCCGATCTAGCGCCGAACAGATGACGCCTCCACATTCAGCAAATGTATAGCTCGATGATGATCTCCGCCTTCTTGATCTAGCAAGAGCGAGCAGAGAGGTAGATGAGTTCTCCGGTAGAACGACGGAGTGGCGGGGATGGTAGTGGAACTATTCCGGCACGGCTTCACCTAAGCATCGCCGAAATTAGACTAGAGGAGAAAACGATCTAGAGGAAGTAGAGGGAGCACGTGGCAATTAGGGTTATATTTCCCCTTTAAATCCACCAGTATATATAGGAGGGAGGGAGAGGAGGAGGCAGCCTCAAACCCTCAAGAGTTGGCTGAAATTGGAGGTGGAGGGATTCCTCCTTTCCACTTGGAAACTCTTTTCACCTCTCCACCTTTGGATTTTTTCCTTCTCAAACCTCATGGGCTTTAGTGGAGGCTTCGACCAGCCTACTAGGGGCTGGTTTGTCTCCTCCCATAGCCCATGAGGGACCTCGGGGCGTGACACCCCTCCCGATGGTCCCCCGGTACCCTCCCGGCACTCCCAGTACACTACCGATGAGCCTGAAACTTTTCCGGTGACCAAAATAGGACTTCCTATATATCGATCTTTACCCCCGGACCACTTTGGAGATCCTCGTAATGTACGGGATCTCATCCGGGACTCCAAACAACCTTCGATCACCATCATACATAATTCTATACTACCGAAACGTCATCGAACCTTAAGTGTGTAGACCGTGCGGGTTCGAGAACTATGTAGACATGACCGAGACACCTCTACGGTCAATAACCAATAGCGGGACCTGGATGCCCATATTGGTTCCTACATATTCTATGAAGATCTTTATCAGTTGAACCTCTATGTCAAGGATTCAGTTAATCCTATATGCTTGTAACATCCCAAAATTCTAAATTTTGGAATGTTATATTAAATAAATAAGTAGGATTGTTTTCTTGAATGTTGTGTGATTGATTGTGTGAAATCGAGTGGAATTTTGAAACTTTTGAAATTTTAATGAGAGGGAATAAAATGACTTTCCCAAAATTTTCTATTTTGAATCCCTATTCAATTTTGAGTTCGAATATTTTCAAAACCCTCTTATAAAATTTCTCAAATGAGAGGAGGTAAATGACACTCAAAAAATCAGATACAATGTTTTGACTCAAATTTTAAAAATAAAAACTATTTGCCATTTATTTGAAATTCTAGTTTCTTTTCATTTTGGAGTTATTGCAAAAAATTACTATTTTTTAAAGTATTTTATTCGGCCTTAAAAAAATGTTCATGTTTTAGGAAATATGTTTCTGAAAATTTTGATATATAATATTCGTATATAAAATGTGTTTCTATTTTTTTTATTTGTTTTTCTTTGCTGGTTTTTTTTAAAAAAAAAACTAGGAAACACTGTTCATTGCGGACACTGTTCATTCGGGACAAAAAATATATTTCTGCAGCCACCGAAGCCCATGTAGCCCTCTTCTTCTCTCTTTTCCTCTTTGTCTATGATTTTAGTCTCACCTCGCTTAGCTTTAGACCTTTGCACCTCCCTTCCACCTATAAATATAGACCCATAGGTGAACCCAAAAGTCATCCACTTCGGGTTGAATCGAATCGTTTCGGTTTGACTAGCTTTATAAAAAAAAAATCTTCTCTCCGGCGGGATTTCTGGAAGTCATCTCCTCTTTGGATTTATATCTTCTCTACATTCTAAAGGTATTCTCTTCGTATTTTCTTTTATACTCCTGTAGTTTAATATCCCTAGACTAGTATTTCTATAGTAGTATACGATAGAGTAATTAGATTATTAATTAGTCTCTGTATTTACTCATTAGTCCTAGAATTCTTTTAGACATAGTGTTTTCTTCCGTAAAATAGCTTGGCCCAGGTTTTTCATATAGCCATAACTTTTTACTCGTTTATCAGAATTAGATGAAACCAACGCCTAGAGTTTCGTCTTGACCTCACCTATCCAATCAACCTATCCGTCAACTTTTTTCAAATTTTCAAATTTCGAAATTTATTCAGATTTATATTCAAACTTCTTTTGATCATATCTTTTTATCTGTAGCTCCGTTTCCGATGAATCCAATTGCGTCGGATCCGTATAGAAGTAATCTTTCCGGTCACATCATTAGTGTTATCATATCAACATATAATTTTGATCTTGCTCATACTTCTCTATTAGTCCTCAAAATGTGTTCACACACTGTACTAAGCTAATTCAGTGTCATATTGAATTGTTTATAACTTTTGATCCGTCATTTTGAACCTAGTAATTCTTTTTTCTATACGTTCCTATTGACTTCTCATATATAGTAACATCATTAGTTTCAATCTTTGAACCTTTCAAATTTGAACGATTAAATTTGAATCTGAACCTTCATTTGATCATATCTTGCAAAGTGTAACACCGTTTCAATTGATTCTTTTTGCCCCTAAATACTCGTGTCATATATTTCTATTCATAACCATCGTACTTCGGTTCAACTTCTTTTGACCTTTGTGAATTCAGATTCAATTCATACTTGAATTTACAATTTATTTCATACTTCAATTCGCTATAACTTGTGTTGTAGTGCTCCATTTCAATTAAATTCTTTCTACAAATAAATTCTTATGTATTACACTATTTGTTAAACAACATTCATGTTGTTCTCCCATTCTTTGGATCGTCTTCCGTAGTCTCTCCAACCTAAGCTTATATAGCAATAGTTCATCATCTATTAACTCTTTTGAGTTGATTCCTCCACTTTCACTTTACAACACCGTTAGAACCTATCTTTTCTTATTTAACCTTAGTATGTTGTTATATTCGCTCCAAGACTTGTTTTGTTCTTGCGTTCTTTCGGTTCTTTGTTTTGGCATGAATGTTTATCGAATGTTATTTTCTTACGATAGATTTCATCGGAGAGTGACGAATAGTTCTATCAAGTTATTTCTGAGAGCGATATCTTATTCTTCATCAACAGTACAGGCAAGTTCACTTTGACCATCTTTTCATACCTATGTTTTATTGCATGTAGTGACATCATTCAACAAATCCCTCCCGTAGTGTTATTGAAATTCTTGTAGTTGAGTAGAATGCATGAGGTAGGAACCCACCACTTGTTACTAAAGCCCTGGGAACGCTAGTTAGTGCAATGCTATGCTAAAGTAGACGGGGTCTGGTATGAGTCTTCATGAGTGGTGTGAAGAAGGACTCCACGTCAAAATGACGACTTCATGAAGGCTTGTTCAAGACCTGCATATTCAAGACCTCAAGACTTCGAGACTCGAGAAACAAGTTTTTCAATACACACTACTGGGTGAGGGATGGTTGAAACGGTACCCTGGAGAAACCAGTGGATTTGCCTAGGTGTTGCTGGAGATGGCCAGTATTCACGCAGAAAGCCTCACCCAGACTCAAAGAGAAGGATGAATACTACATGCCCGGAAGCTTACCTGTGTAGCCACAAGTCATTATGGGCTCTGGCTTGGTTGATCTTTGTTGTGACTCTGCTGGGCAGTGCTACGAGATGTAGTCGACGTTAGGATTGGATGGGCACTGTCGGACAGTCAGGGAAACACTCTAACAGACCATGTTTCTTTCATCCTGTTCTCAAACACCAGGCAGTGCGAGGACTTACCAGGAGGGAAAGAATCTTGTGGGTAAAGTACACAACACTCTGCAGAGTTAAACCTAATCGATTAGCCGTGTCCTCGGTTACAGACAATTTGATCTTCTAGACTTGGATCTATCTCTGAACTCTCAACACTGGACTGATAACTAATTGTGGGCAACTTAAGATACTTGTGGGCATTGAGACATTGGTTGGCGGAACCATGTCATGATAGGTAACTCCATAGTGAAATTCCTGATATTCCTTTGTTGTAGGAAAATAAAATCAGCTTTTATGCAAAAACTTAGACACAGAGCAACAAAGCCTTTGCATATAGAATAGTCTTTATTCTTCTGTTCAACTATGGTGATCTTGCCAGTACATTCAATGTACTAACCTATATGGCTGCAACGTATCATGTTGCAGATACTCTTCTACGATGGGTAAGAGTACGATTCAGGGTTACGGTCTGCACTCAACTTGCCGTTGGTGTTATTGGGACTCCACTCCCGTTGACTGTATCCGCTGCTGTTTTAAGGTATATATCAGTTTACGGTAATACATGTGATTGCACTTTGATATATACATTGATGTACTGTGTGTGCCAGCATACTGATCCAGGGATGGCATAGAACACACAGAGGCTTGACTCGTTTTGAGTCGGGTCGCTACAATGCTATTCCCTTTGTTCTTCGGTATGTTACTTGCCCGAGATTTGATCGCCGGCATCTCCATACCTAGTTCAATCTCGTTACCGGCAAGTCTCTTTACAAGTTATGTAATACAAGATCCCGTGGGTAACACTTTAGTCACATTGCTTGCAAGGCTTGTTGTGATGTTGTATTACTGAGTGGGCCCTGAGATACCTCTCCGCCACACGGAGTAACAAATCCCAGTCTTGATCCATGCCAACCCAACAGACACCCTCGGAGATACCTGTAGAGCACCTTTATAGTCACCCAGTAATGTTGCAATGTTTGATACACACAAGGTACTCCTCTAGTGCCAATGAGTTGCATGATCTCATGGTCATAGGAACAGATACTTGACATGCAGAAAACTGTAGCAATAAACTGACACGATCATATGCTACGTTTATATTTTGGGTCTTGTCCATCACATCATTCTCCTAATGATGTGATCCCGTTATCAAATGACATCTCATGTCCATGTCTAGGGAACCTTAACCATCTTTGATCAACGAGCTAGTCCATCAGAGGCATACTAGGGACGTGGTGTTGTCTATGTATCCACACATGTATTTGAGTTTCCGATCAATAGAATTCTAGCATAAATAATAAACGGTTATTATGAACAAGGAAATATTATAATAACTAATTTATTATTGCCTCTAGGGCATATTTCCAAGAGTCTCCCACTTGCACTAGAGTCAATAATCTAGCTCACATCGCCATGTGATTTGTTATGAATCTCACACCCAATGAGTTCTGGGGTTCGATCATGCTTTGCATGTGAAAGAGGTTTTAATCAACGGGTCTGAGACATTCAGATCCGTGTGTACTTCTCAAATCTCTATGTCATACTGTAAACACTTCTACCACACTCCACTTGGAGCTATTCCAAATGGCTACTCCACTATACGTATCCGGATTGCTACTAAGAGTCATCCGGATTGGTGTTAAAGCTTGCATCGACGTAACTCTTTACGATGAACTCTTTATCACCTCCATAATCAAGAAAACATCTCCTTTGTCCTCTTGTTACTAAGGATAATTTTGACCGCTGTCCAGTAATCCACTCCTGGATTACTCTTGTACCCCTTGACAGACTTATGGCAAGGGACACACAGGTGCGGTACACAAGATGGCATACTATATAGAGCCTGTGGCTAAGGCATATGGGACGACGTTCGTCCTTTCTCTTTGTTCTACCGTGGTTGAGCTTTGAGTCTCACTCAACTTCACACCTTACAAATCAGGCAAGAACTCTTTTTTTGACTGATCCATTTTGAACTCTTTCAAAATCTTGTCAAGGTATGTACTCATTGAAAGTCTCATGAGGCGTCTTGATCTATATCTATAGACCTCGATGCCTAACAATTAAGTAGCTTTATCCAGGTCTTCCTTTGAAAAACTCTTTTCAAACGACCCTTTATGCTTTCCAGAAATTCTACATCATTTCCAATCAACAATATGTCATCCACATATGCTTATCAGAAATTCTATAGTGCTCCCACTCACTTTATTGTAAATACAAGTTTCTCGTAAACTTTGTATAAACCCAATTTTTTTGACTCATCAAAGTGTATATTCCAACTCCGAGATCTTGCTCCAGTCCATAGAAGGATCACTGGAGCTTGTACACCTTTTAGCATCCTTAGGACTAACAAAACCTTCTGGTTGTATCACATACAACCTTTCCTCAAGTAAACCGTTAAGGAAACGATGTTTTGACATCCATCTGCCAGATTTTATAATTGAAAAGTGCAACAAGTGCTAACATAATTCCAACAGACTTTAGCATCGCTATGAGTAAGAAAGTCTCATCGTAGTCAACTCCTTGAACTTGTCAGAAACTTCTTTGCGATAAGTCGAGCTTTATAAATGGTGACATTCACCATCAGTGTCTTTCTTCATCTTAAAGGTCCATTTGTACTCAACGACCTGCCGTTCAACGGGCAAGTCTACCAAAGTCCATACTTGGTTTCATGGCCTCTAACCATTTATCGGAACCTGGGCCCATCATCGCTTCTTCATCACTCATAGGTTCATCGTTGTCTAACAACGTGACCTCTAAGACAGGGTTGTCGCACCATTCATGAGCAGTACACGTCCTTGTTGACCTACGAGGTTCGACAGTAACGTGATCTGAAGCTTCATGATCATCATCATTAACTTCCTCTTCAACTAACGTAGGCTCCATAGAAACATCTTTTTGTGCTGCGCTACTCTCTAGTTGAAACAAAGGCTTAACAACCTCATCAAGTTCTATCTTCCCCCCACTCAATTCTTTCGAGAGAAACTCTTTCTTGAGAAAGGACCCGTTTTAGCAACAAACACTTTGTGCTTGGATCTAAGATAGAAGGTTTACCCAACTGTTAAGTTAGGGTATTCTATGAAGATGCATTTGTACGCTTTGGGTTCGAGCTCATTAGGTGAAAACCCTTTTTCATATAAGCGTCGCAGCCTCAAACATTAAGAAATGACAGCTTAGATTTCTATCAAACCATAATCATATGGTGTCATCTCAACAGATTTAGATGGTGCCCTATTTAAAGTGAATGTAGTTTTCTCTAATGCATAACCCCAAAACGATAGTGGCAAAATGATAAGAGACATCATAGTATGCACCATATCCAATAGAGCACGACTATGACGTTCGAACACACCATCACACTATGGTGTTCTAGGTGGCGTGAGTTGTGAAACTACTTCCACCTTGTCTTAAGTTGTACACCAAACTCGTAACTCAGATATTCACCTCCACGATCATATCATAGACATTTTACCTTCTCGTCATGATGATCTCAAACTTCACTCTGATTCTGCTTGAACTTTTTCAAACGATTCAGACTTTTGTTTCATTAAGTAAATATACACTATATCTACTCAAATCACCAGTGAAGGTAAGAAAATAACGATATCCACAACACACTACAACACTCATTGGGCCGTATACATCAACATGTATCATTTCCAATAAGTCACTTGCCCGTTCCATCAAGCCGGAAAACGGGGTTTAGTCATCTTGCCCAAGAGGCATGGTCCGCATGTCTCAACCGATTCAAAATCGAATGAGTCCAAAGATCCATCAGCATGGAGTTTCTTCATGCGCTTTACACCAATATGACATTTAGCGGCAGTGCCAAAATTATGTGGTACTATCATTATTAACTTTGTATCTTTTGGCATCTATGTTATGAAGATGTGTACTACTACGATCAAGATTCAACAAACCATTCATTGGGTGCATGACCATTGAAGGTATTATTCATGTAAACACAATAACCATCATTCTCTGACTTAAATGAATAACCATATTGCAATAAACACGATGTAATCACATCCATGCTCAACGCAAACACCAAATAACATTTATTTAGGTTCGTCACTAATCCCGAAGGTAGAGAGAGCGTACGATGTTGATCACATCAACCTTGGAAACATTTCCAACACACATCATCACCTCATCCTTAGCCAGTCCCAGTTTATTCCGTAGCTTTTATTTCGAGTTACAAACATTTAGCAACTGAACCGGTATCCAATACCCATGTGCTACTAGGAGTACTAGCAAGGTACACATCAATAACACGTATATCAAATATACTTCTGTCGACGTTGCCAGCCTTCTTATCTACCAAGTATCTAGGGTTGTTCCGCTTCAGGGACCGCTCTCCTCATAATAGAAGCACCTAGTCTCGGGTTTGGGTTCAACTTTGGGTTGCTTCACTAGAGCAGCAACTGACTTGCCATCCATGAAGTTTCCCTCCTTACCCTTTCCCTTTTCAAAACTAGTGGTTTGACTAACCATCAACACTTGATGCTCCTTCTTGATGTCTACCTTCACGGTGTCAAACATCGTGAATGACTCAGGGATCATCATTTCCATCCCTAGCATAATTATAGTTCATCATGAAGTTCTAGTAGCTTAGTGACAGTGACTTGGAGAACTATATCAAGATCAACTCCCACTCGATTCAAGTGATTGTAGCACCCAGACAATCTGAGCACATGCTCAACAGTTGAGCTATTCTCCTTCATCTTGCAGGCAAATAATCTTGTTGGAGATCTCATATCTCACAACACGGGCACGAGCCTAAGATCCCAATTTCAGTTCTTAGAACATCTGATATGTTCCCTAACGTTCAAAACGTTTTGGAACCTCAATTCTAAGCCATAATGCATGACACACTAAACTATCAAGTAGTCATCGGAATGAGCCTGCTAGATGTTCACAACATCTACAGACGATGCTAGAGGGGGTGGCGCACCGAGCGGTGCATTAAGGACATAAGCCTTCTATGCAGCAATGAGGACAATCCTCAGATCACAGACCCAATTCGCAATATTGCTACCATCATCTTTCAACTCTATTTCTCTAGGAACGTATAAAAATTCAAGGGAGCTACATCGTGAGCTAGTAATGTACAACATAAGTTGCAAAGACACTACTAACTATGTTCATGATAATGAGTTCAATTAATCTTCTTACTTAAGAACTCCCACTCAAATTGACATCCCTCCGGTCATTCAAGTGATACATGATCCAAATTCAGCAACTCAAGTATGATCATCACGTGAGTTGAGGTGGTTTCAATGGTGAACATCATCATGTTGATCATATCTACTATATGCCTAATGTTCGACCTTTCGGTCTCTTGTGTTCCAAGGCCATGTCTGTACATGCTAGGCTCGTCAAGTTTAACCCGAGTGTTCTGCACGTGCAACACTGGCTTGCACCCGTTGTATGTGAACGTAGAGTCTATCACACCCGATCATCACGTGGTGTCTCAACACGAAGAACTTTTGCAACGATGCACACTTGGGGAGAACACAATTGATCTTGAAAGTTTAGTGAGGGATCACCTTATAATGCTACCATCGTCCTAAGCAAAACAAGGTGCATAAAAGGATTAACATCACATGCAAATCATAAGTGACATGATATGGCCATGAACTTGTGCTTTTGATCTCCATCCTTAAAGCACCGACATGATCTCCATCGTCACCAGCATGATCTCCATCATCACCGGCATGACACCATGATCTCCATCATCTTGATCTCTCATCAACATTTCACCATCGGGGTTGTCTCGTCCACCATGCTTCTACTACTATTGCTACCGCTAAGCGATAAAGTAAAGCATTACATAGCGCTTAATGATTGGTACACAGGTCATACAATAATTAAAGCCAACCCTATGACTCCTGCCGGTTGCCGTACTCATTGACATGCAAGTCGTGATGTTCTATATAATACATGATCATCTCATACATCACATATATTTCATCATGCAATTGGCCATATCACATCACAACATACCCTGCAAAAACAAGTTAGACGTCCTCTAATTGCTGTTGCAAGTTTGACGTGGCTGCTACGTGTATCTAGAAGAACAATTCTCACCTACGCAAAAACCACAACGGTGATACATAAGTTGCTTTTCAACCTTCTCAAGGACCGCCTTTGTCGAATCCGATCCAACTAAAGTAGGAGAAACAGACACCCGCCAGCCATCTTTGTGCAACAAAGTTACACGTCAGTCGATGGAACCGGTCTCTCATAAGCGTACGAGTAAGGTTGGTCCGGGATGCTTCATCGCACAATACCGCTGAACCAAAACACGACCAAGGGAGGAAGCAATCTAAGCATCAACGCCCACAAACTCCTTTGTGTTCTACTCGAGATCTCATCTACACATAGACCTAGCTCATGATGCCACTGTTGGGGAATGTTGCATGGGAAACAATTTTTTTCCTACGCACACGCAAGATCTATCCATGGTGATGAGCATCTATGAGAGGGAGAGTGGATCTACATACCCTTGTAGATCGCTAAGCGGGAAGCGTTAAGAAACGCGGTTGGTGTAGTCAAACGTCTTCGCGATCCAAATCGCCGAGCGTCCCACAATCCAATCAGATCTAGCATGCGATCCAATCATGAACCGTCCTGCGATCCCATCATGATCCATCCCACGATCAAATCATGAACCCTGTTGCGATCCTGATCACGGTCCTTCTGATCTAGTGCCGAACGGACGGCGCCTCCGCCTTCAGTACACGTACAACTCGATGACAATCTCCACCTTCTTGATCCAGCAAAAGGGAGCGGAGAGGTAGACGAGTTCTCCAATATCACGACGGCGTGTCGGCGATGGTGGTGGAACTATTCCGGCAGGGCTTCGCCTAAGCACCGCCGAAAATAGACTAGAGGAGAAAACGATCTAGAGGAAGTAGAGGGAGCACGTGGCAATTAGGGTTAGCTTTCCCCTCTAAATCCTCTAGTATATATAGGAGGGAGGGAGGGGAGGAGGCCGCCTCAAACCCTCAAGAGTTGGATGAAATTCAAGGTGGAGGAGTCATACTCCAATCCTATTAGGAGCAGGATTCCTCCTTTCCACTTGGAAACTCTTTCCAGCTCTCCACCTTTGGATTTTTTCCTTCTCAAACCTCATGGGATTTTGTGGAGGCTTCGGCCAGCCTACTAGGGGCTGGTTTGTCTCCTCCCACAGCCCATGATGCCCCTGGGGGCGTGACACCCCTCCCGATGGTCCCCCGATACCCTCCTGGCATTCCCGGTACACTACCGATGAGCCCGAAACTTTTTCGGTGACCAAAACAGGACTTCCTATATATCAATCTTTACCTACGGATCATTCCGGAGCTCCTCATGACATCCGAGATCTCTTCTGAGACTCCAAACAACCTTCGGTCACCACCATACATAACTCTATACTACTGAAACGTCACCGAGCCTTAAGTGTGCAGACCCTATGGGTTCGAGAATTATGTAGACATGACCGAGACACCTCTATGGTCAATAACCAATAGCGGGACCTATATGCCCATATTGGTTCCTACATATTCTATGAAGATCTTTATCGGTTCAACCTCTATGTCAAGGATTCAGTTAATCCTGTATGCTGTTCCCTTTGTTCTTCGGTATGTTACTTGCTCGAGATTCGATCGTCGACATCTCCATACCTAGTTCAATATCGTACTAGCAAGTCTCTTTACTCATTACGTAATACAAGATCCTGTGGATAACATTTTAGTCACATTGCTTGCAAGGCTTGTTGTGATGCTGTATTACCGAGTGGGCCTTGAGATACCTCTCCGCCACACGGAGTAACAAATCCCAGTCTTGATCCATGCCAACCCAACAGACATCCTCGGAGATACCTATAGAGCACCTTTATAGTCACCCAGTTACGTTGCAACATTTAATACACACAAGGTACTCCTCTAGTGTCACTGAGTTGCATGGTCTCATGGTCATAGGAAGAGATACTTGACATGCAGAAAATTGTAGCAATAAACTGACACGATCGTATGCTACATTTATAGTTTGGGTCTTGTCCATCACATCATTATCCTAATGATGTGATTTCGTTATCAAATGACATCTCATGTCCATGGCTAGGAAACCTTAATCATCTTTGATCAACGAGCTAGTCCATCAGAGGCATACTAGGGACATGGTGTTGTCTATGTATCCACACATTTATCTGAGTTTCCAATCAATACAATTCTAGCATGTATAATAAACAATTATTATGAACAAGGAAATATGATTATAACTAATTTATTATTGCCTCTAGGGCATATTTCCAACACTCAGCCCTGTAGACCATGAAGAATAGTGTGTAACCCGTTGATCTGTTCGGGGTGGTGCGTAGGCCCCATAAAACAGAGTCGAGCTCCTCCACCCAATGGCAGTCGGTTTCATGAAGAGATCGGACCAAACGTGGCTTAATGCCACTCACAATGAGACCGTTTGCTTGTTCGACTTGTCCATTGGTCTGCGGATGATAGACTGATGCATAATCTAGCTTAATACCCATTTTGGCGCACCAGTCCTTGACCTCTTGGACCGTGAAATTGGATCCATTATACGTCATTATACTGTGTGGGACACCGTAACGGTGTACCACATGAGAGATGAAGTCGATAACTAGTCCGGACTTGGATGATATGACGGGCTTTGCCTCTATCCACTTAGTGAATTTGTCAACCATGACTAGTAGGTATTTATTTTTCTTGCCCCCCTTTAAGGGGTCCGACCATGTCCAGCCCCCAGACCGCGAAAGGCCAAGTGATCGGAATAGTCCGAAGAGCTGTTGGGGGCATGTGACTTCGGTTTGCAAAGAGTTGACATCCTACGCAATGTTTGACAAGCGACTGGGCGTCTGTTCGAGCTATGGGCCAAAACAAACCAGCTCGGAAGGCCTTACTAACTAAGGCTCTTGCTACAGCATGATGGCCACGCATGCCTGCATGAACTTTGGCGAGGATCTCCCGTCCTTCTTCCTCGGATATACACCACTGTAATATTTCGGTGGTGCTTTTATTGTATAACTCGCCCTCGTGTACTTTGTAGATCTTGGATCGCCGAACTATGCGTCGTGCTTTTGTCTGATCGTCGGGGAGTTCCTTTAAAAGAAGGTAGGCGAGGAAGGGCTTTGTCCATGGCACGATTACTGCCATTACCTCGTGAGCCGAAGACGTTTCACTCAATAAGGAGCCATTGATGATGTTATTGTCTGGTTCGATTTCCAGGGGCAACCTTGTCAGCTGTGTTGGGGATGTGAGGATGACTCCAGCCCCTAGTCCGTCCAAAGTTTTGGACCCATCGAAGTACATTGTCCAATGGGAGTATGCACTGTATTCCTTGGGGAGTTCAACCTCCGTCCATTCAGACATGAAGTCTGCCAATACCTGAGATTTTATGGCAGGGCATGGCTTATAGGTTATTTCAAAGGGAAGGAGTTCAATGGCCCACTTGGCTATGCGGCCGGTGGCGTCCCTGTTGTTGATTATATCATTCAGGGGGACTTCGGACGCCACTATTACCACACACTCTTGGAAGTAATGTCGGAGTTTCCTTGATGCCATAAACACTGTGTAGGCTATCTTTTTGTAGTGCGGATATCTTGACTTGCACTGCATTAGCACTTCTGACATGTAATAGACTAGCTTCTGAGTCTGGTATTTGTGTCCCTCCTCATATCGTTCCACGACGAGCACCACACTGACAACTTGATTGGCGGCCGATATGTGTAACAACCCTGGGCTAACCAATCCCATACTCCCATAACAACATGGTTGCCAGTAGTGTTTTGATTTCTTCTAGTGCAACCGCTGCTTCATCGGTCCATTCGAATTTGTTGGTCCGTCTCACCAGTTTATTGAACGGCAAAGCTTTCTCTCCGAGGCGAGAGATAAAGCGGCTTAACGCCACCGCACACCCAGCTAATCTATGGGCATGCTTCAGCTCTGTGGGAATTGCAATTTCCGATAAGGCGCGGATCTTAGCTGGATTCGCCTCTGTTCCTGTATGGGAGACAATGAATCCAAGAAACTTACCAGAAGGAACTCCGAATACACATTTTTCCGGATTGCGTCATATATCATACTGGCGCAAACTATCAAAAGTTTGCTGTAAGTCGTCGATCAATTGGCTGACGTGTTTGTTTTTGATTACCACATCGTCCACGTACGCCTCGACTGTCTTACCGGCCTGTGTCACGAGACACGTCTGGATCATGCGCTGGTATCTAGCCCCATCATTTATTATCCCGAAAGGCATCATGTTGAAGCAAAATGGCCCGTATGGAGTGATGTATGCGGTTGCCACTTGATCGGATTCCTTCATTTTAATCTGACGGTCTCCGGAGTAAGCGTCGAGCAAACACAACAAATCATGTCCAGCTGTGGCCTCGATGATCTGGTCTATGGGTGGTAAGGGGAAAGGGTCCTCAGGGCAAGCTTTATTGAGGTCCTTGAAGTCGACACATAGTCGCCAGGACTTGTCTTTCTTTGGTACCATCACCAGGTTTGCCAACCATTTAGGGTGCTTGATTTCCCGAACGAAACCGACCTCTAGTAATTTAGCCAATTCTTCACCCATGGCTTGTCGTTTGGGTTCGGAGAAGTGACGCAGAGTCTGCTTAACGGGCTTGAAGCCTACGATGATATTCAGACTGTGTTCGGTAAGCTATCGTGGGATTCTGGGCATAACGGCAGGATGCCAGGCAAAAATGTCCCAATTTTCTCGAAGAAAATTCCGCAATGCCTCGTCCATAAAGGGATCGAGTCGGGCTCCGATGGACGTTGTCTTATTGGGGTCCGTCGGATGTACTTGAAACTTGATGGTTTCCACTGCGGGTTTGAAGGACGTAGACTTGGGCCTTTTGCTAAGGATCACGTCATCCTTGCTAACTATTGACCGTAATGCGGTCAGTTCTTCGGCAATGAAAGCCTCGGCTAATGTCTCGAGGGCTAGTGCTGCCGTTTTGTTTTCGGCCCAAAGGTTTATGTTCGGATCACTCTGTTTGGTCCTGGCATTTTAAGTTTCATGTACCCGTAATGGGGTATGGCCTGGAACTTTGCGAAGCGGTCACGTCCCAATAGGGCATGATAGCTGCGTGGGAAGGGTACGATGTGGAAGAGAAGTTCTTCGGATCAGTAGTTTTCGGGCGTGCTGAACACTACGTCCAGGATGATATGTCCAAAACAGCGCGCCTCTTTCCCTAGAATTATTCCTCGGAAAGTTGTATTGCTATGTTCGATGCGAGATCGGTCGAATTGCATTTTTCCAAGGTACCTTCATAAATTAGGTTTAAACCACTGTCGCCGTCCATTAACACCTTATGTAGCCTGTACCCATCGATAATGGGGTTCAAGACTAGTGCGGCTGGTGAGTGACCGGAAAGAATGGCCGACCGGTTAGTATCTTTGAAGGTGATCGGTATGTATGTCCATGCTCTAGTTGCTGCCACATGGTGGACCTATATGAGCTCTCTAAAGGCCCTTTTTCTGTTGTTCCTTGAGGGGAACGTTTCGTAGACCGTTAGGACTTCGGCATTGTGTTTGGACGACGATGAGGAGTGCCCATTCGTCAAAGGTGTTTTGAGGATGGCCCCACCACTTTTTGCCACTTGCTTGATGACCCAGCAAGCTCTAAGGCCATGAGTCGGATTTGTGTTTAACAACACGGAATGTACATGTCAAGGTTTATCCAGTAGTCCATCGAGGACAGTGCCGACCCTTAGAGGAGGTCTGTTTCTTTTTTTGGCAGGTTCGTATCTGGCTGGCCGCTGTGGAGGTACTCTGTTTTTCTGATCTCCACTAGGGTGCTTGGGCAAAGTTGGTTCCGAAAACACCGTTCGGATTGCCAAGCACTTTCCATGGCACAATATTTTTGTACCAACTTGGACAACTCCGAGAAGTCACGAATGTGTTTGCGGGCTAGGGTGTTAAGAAACCCTTCATCATGGCAGTTGCGAATGAAAATTGCCATTACCTCTTGGTCGTTGAGACCTTTTTCTCTGCTCCTAGCAAGTAGGGGTGTTGCCCAAAAGTGATGGACTGTCTCCCCCTGTAGGTGCTCAATATGATGAAAGTCCGAGGATGTGGGTTTCGATGCGATACTGGGGTGATCGTCTTGGGTGGTGGGTGGGGAAAAATCTGATCCCACGTCACATTGAGTGTTTGGAATTATAGATTCTAAATTGTGTGATAGATCCTGGATTGGCAATGATCTGGATCTTGGGTGGTTCTCGGCCTCCATCTCGTCGATGAAGTCTCGGTGATCAGAGGCCGGGGTGTAGACTATTTTTAGTTTAGGTGGTGGGGACGAATCCTCGGCCGGGCACTCGATGGTAGTGACAAGGTGGGTGACCGGAGGGACATGAATCTCCCTATCATCAGGCCTGATCCCGAGCCGGTCATAAACCGGAACCTGGTCCTTCGGTACCCGCATGGCCTTGATCCGATCGAACAACTTGTTTAACAACGAGGCGATGGTGGGATGTGTGTTGCTGAGGCAAGCGGATTCAATGATTGGGTTGACGGCTCCGGAGCCGCACCAAAGCAGAACCGTGCTTAGTTTAGTCGTGGGGCCTGATGTCTTCGGCGTAAAGGCGTCCGGACTTGCAGGTTTCTCCTCAAGGGCCGAGGGTTCCATTAGAACAAGTGTTCCCCAAAAATCAGCAACGAACTCTAAGGTTCCAAACTTGATCCTCTAATCGTGGGAAAAGTTCCTGATCTGGCCATGGTGGCTGATCGGGTTGGCGCGTGACAAGGTGTCGCCGCTCGCGAGATTATGATAAGGGAAAAGAATCCCTTGGATGTTGATCTCGTTGCTCGCGATGAGGTGAGCCATCGATTCCTTAGGTGCTCACAGATGAACTCTCGATGAAAGCACCAATGTTGGTGTCAAAACCGGCGGATCTCGGGTAGGTGGTCCCGAACTGTGAGACTAGGATCGACGGTAACAGGAGACGAAGGGGACACATATTTACCTAGGTTCAGGACCTTCTATGGAGGTAATACCCTACATCCTGCTTGGATGTATTGATGTTACGGGGGTTACAGAGTTGATCTACCTTGAGATCGAATAGCTAACCCTAGATGAGTTGTTCTATCCTACCACCTAGAACCCTCCGGCTTATATAGACGCCGAGGGTACCTAAGGTTTACACATGGTCGGTTACATGCCGAAGAGATAAACATGCCTACTATGGTCGACGACTTGGAGGATATGTCACGGCTCCTTGAGGTCTCCATCCTGGTGTAGGTGACTTGGTCATCCAATGTTCTCCTTGCGGCCCTATACAGTTCGGCCCATAAGCAATAGGTCGACCATCCGAGGACCCCCTAATCCGGGACTCCCTCATCCTTTCAGTCCATACTTTCTCTATGAAGAAACTTCGAGTTATGCACGACCAAACTTTATTTGTGATGTAATTAAACTGTCCTGCTCAACTAGCGAAGACCACTCTAGTTAGGGCATTCTGGGTACGATGAAGTTTGTTATTTATGCTTATGATATGTTGCTTCTATTTTTTCCAAGTCTGTCTCTTTTTGTTGCTCAACTATATATGTTGCATATCATCAACTCATGTGACAATGCAGGTGCATAGATCATCGACGACGAAGAAGTGCAACGCCAGGAGTATACGACGAGTGACCGGAGTGTCAGGCCCAGGTGTACCAGTTTCCGGTTTCCGAGTGACAGCCAGTAGTTAGTTTAGGTTCACGCTAGTGTGAGAGAGGGATACGTACCGACGCCTCAAAAGTACTACATTATGTATGATGAGACATGTCATGTAACTTGTATAGCTATATCGTGATTATGATGTGACGACATGCTTTGTGTTGGATGATATGATGAGACTATTATGTGTATGATATGATGAGCATATTGCATGTTTATGATATGGTTATAATACTGTATGAAACCTGTACATAAACATCGCAAATACGTAGCAAAAAAAGATATGAGAAAATATAGTAGTAGCACTCTTTAGCGCTGGACAGGAAAACGCTACTGCTAAAGGACTCAGCAGTAGCGCTGGTATGGAAAGCGCTACTGCTAAGTAGGTATAGGAGTAGCGCGTGTCAAAACGTGCTGCTGCTAAACGTTAGCTGTAGCGCCGTATCAGTAGCGCGGGTATACACCTAAAAACCGCGCTACTGCTAGGCTTTTCCCTAGTAGTGCATGGTAGTTCTGCTGAAAACAACGTTAGTCCGGATTAGTTCTAATAAAATCATACCAAAATCATATATAATTATTGTAAACATGACATGAATACTTCATAAATTCTAGATACGTTGGAGACGTATCAACATCCCCAAGCTTAATTCATGCTCATCCTCGAGTAGGTAAATGATAAAAGAAATAATTTATGAAGTGTGAATGCTTAGTGCATAAATTTAATCAATGATAGTTCCAAACACTTTTTGTAGCATCATTATATATCATAAATAGTATCTCATCTCATAAAACTTCTCATGATCAAGTAGCAAGCTATTCAAATGTTAAAGTATAGACCAGAAAGTTTCTTGAAAACTAATAAACCATATTCCTAGTCATCGAACAATTGCAATTCATCTTATTTTCAGGTAGGGTCATGTAAGAGCTTTGATTTAGCAAATTCCACATACTCAACTACCATATAGTCTTCCATGAATATTGACACTCAAAGCATATTTCTAGAACAAATCGCATCCATCGAACACAGAGAAAGATAGGGGCTTAATGTTTCGCCTCCCAACTTATTTATCATATAGATAATTTTCAACAATAATAATTCACGATCAAATATATTTGTGTGGATATATATGTCTAGATCATTCCCCAACACATGACGCTTGCTAAGAGAAAAAGGCAAAATATAGGTAGTGGTGAAGATCACCACGACTCTTGCATAAAGGTAAGTACTAGAAAGTAAAAGATAGGCCCTTCGCAGAGGGAAGCAGAGGTTGTCATGCGCTTTTTGTTTTTTGGATGTTCAAACCCTTAGTGCAAAGGGACGTCACGTTGTACTGGCCTTTCTAATAGCAACCTTTATTATGTAGTCCATCACTTTTATTTCTTTACCATCGCAAGTTCGTACAACGCTTATTTTCCCTTACAATAACAGATCATACATATTTAGGAGCAATTTTTATTTCTTTTTGCACCGATGACAACTTACTTGAAGGATCTTACTCAATACATAGGTAGGTGTAGTGGACTCTGATTGCAAAACCGGTTTAAGGGTGTTTGGATGCACAAGTAGCATTTCTACTTGGTGCGGGAGTTTTGGCTAGTATGAGGTGGAAGCAGGCACCACATGTTGTAGGATCCATAACAATATAGCTTCTATACAAATATACCCAAACAGAACCCATTAAGTTGTCTTCCATGTCCATTTTTAACTAATTTTCTCGAGTTTGGAAATAATTAATGAGCTCACAATCATAGAAGATGTCCAAGATAGTGTATTTATATGTGGAATCTCTCTTCCTTCAATATTCTTTCATGAGTTGTTCAAGTGACCAATGCGGTGTTTGCTAACTTCCAATAAATTGCACCACCTATACTTATTATGTGTGAAGTCATCACTCACCATGGGATAAGTATATGAAGCATATTTAATTTCAGATTTATGATATTCAATTCATTAAACCATTTACTCATAGGGTGTAAGTGAAGCATGAGAGTGAATGACAAACTACTCCCGAAAGATACAAGTGAAGATCAATGTGTAGTCAATTAGTTTAAATAGCCATGTGAGGAATCTCTCTCTTATTCAAAATTTCATATCCAATGCTTTTATTCAAACAGAAAAACAAAATAAAATGATATTCCAAGGATAGCACATATCATGTGAAGAAGCAAAAACTTAGGTTCAACCGATACTAACCGATAATTGTTGATGAAGAGAGTTGGGATGCGTAGCATCCCCAAGCTTAGATGCTTGAGACTTCTTGAAATATTTACTTGGGGTGCCTTGGTAATACCCAAGCTTGAGCTTTTCAATCTCGTTCAATCCTCTCATATCATGGTTTCACCTATTCTCAAAAATTTCATCCACACAAAATTTGAAAGGAACTCGTGAGATAGGTTAGTACACATAATGATAAATCAACTCTTCACGTACTGCCAAGACAAGTTGCACAATAATTTTCAACATCATGTACTGTTTTACTATCGTTTACACAATTTATAACTACCAATATAGGCTATGGAAACTATAGGACAAGCAGATAACAAAACTATGACAACAATCTGTCCAAACAGAATAGTTTGTAGCAATTTATGAAAACACTATACTTATGTAACTCAAAATATTATGAAAATTTAGGACATGCTTAATAATTTATATAACAACACTGTGTCAAAATTTAGAAATGGTCCACGTTCCAGTAAAATATGAAAATTCAAACACTGCAGCATTTTTTTTTGTTTTTTACACAACACACATCAAAACATGCAATGCAAGCATCCTAAGACAATTCTTGGAACTTTTTATTGAAAAACAAGATTATGAATAACACCTATCAGAAAATAAAAAATATAATGACGATCCAAGCAAAGAACATATTATGCGATGAATAAAAATATAGCTCTAAGTAAGATATATCGATAATGTTGAAGACGAAAGAGGGGACCTTCCGGGGCATCCCCAAGCTTAGGCGCTTGAGTCTTCCATGGATATTACCTTGGTGGTGCCTTGGGCATCAACAAGCTTAGGTTCTTGTCACTCCTTGTTCTCCTCATATCGGTGTCTTACCCAAAACTTGAAAATTTCAATCACATACAACTTAACAGAACTTCGTGAGAAGGGTTAGTGTAATAAAGATAAATATTCACTTAGGTACTGTCAAGACAAGATTCATAATTTTTCTCGCATAATTTCTACTGTAACTTATCATCTCCACAATTTATATCACTTAACATAAGCCATGGAAATGCTAAAACAAGCAAATTATGCAAACAAGGCAGATTTTGTCAAAAACAGAACAGTCTGTAATGATCTGAACAATGACCATACTTCGGCAGCCCCAAAAATTCTGAAAACTTAATTAAACCTAGTAAATTTGTATATAAATCATGTGTAAAAAATTCAGAATCTTTTGACTCTGTGGTGAATTTATCAAAATTCTAGACTAGGCAACAAAGTTTGTATTTTTGCACAGAATCAAGTCAACTATCAACCACACCATCCCAAAGGCATTACTTGGCAATTTATTGAAAGAAAACATATAAAAAATAGTTAATACAGTAGCATAACCATGATAACACACAAAAACATTAGGGGTAAATATTGGGTCGTCTCCCAACAAGCGCTTTTCTTTAATGCCTTTTTAGCTTGGCATGACATTTTAATGATACTCTTCCAAGCCTAATTCCGATGATAATTGTATTCAAACTCTAAAATATATAAGTTATGTTCATAGATCATTCTACAATTAATATAGATTAACCAATATCCAAGGTCAAAATATATAAGTGAAGCACACGAAACATTCTATAAAGCCATACTCAAAAGATTTAAGTGAAGCACAAAGAGCATTCTACAATGCCATACTCAAAAGATTTAAGTGAAGCGCATGAAGCATTCTACAAATCAATTAAGGACTATATCATACTATAAGGGTGCATAAAGTAAAACAAAAACACTAAATACGCATATCACGTGAACAAAACAAAAACCGAGGTATATCGATAACCGTTGAAAAATAAAGATGGGATGCCTTCCGGGGCATCCCCAAGCTTAGATGCTCGAGTCTCCTTGAAATATTTACTTGGGGTGCCTTGTACATCCCCAAGCTT
Source organism: Hordeum marinum (assembly GCA_022496015.1). Classification (NCBI taxonomy): domain Eukaryota; kingdom Viridiplantae; phylum Streptophyta; class Magnoliopsida; order Poales; family Poaceae; genus Hordeum; species Hordeum marinum. Next base: position 231,269,890 of record CM039672.1, on the reverse strand, counting down.
GAAATATTGTCTCTCCATATTCTTCTTATATCGATACCTCCTCGATCTTCGAACACTTCATTCACACAAAACTTAACAAAACCCTCGTGAAATCCGTTAGTATAATAAAACAAAATACTACTTTAAGTAATGTTGTGAACTCATTAAAAATTCATATTAGCATTATATCTACTATATTCCAACTTCACCATGGTTCATACCCCCCGATACAACCCATATATTCATCAAAATAAGAGAACAACACATAGAAAACAGAATCTGTCAAAAACAGGACAATGTGTAGCAATCTGGAAACTTCGTATACTTCTGTAACTCAAAAAATCTGAAAATTTAGGAAATATTAAAACATTTATATATAAGAGCGGTGTAAAGTTTTTAGAAACTTTTGACGTTCCACTAAAAAAATGTAAATTCACACACTACAGCCAAAGTTTCTGTTTTTAAACCGCACATAGCAAACAAGCAATCTAATCATCCTAAAGACAAATCTTGGCACAATATTTTTATAATACAATTTTTATATACAAGGGGATACTTATTTTTGAGAAACTTCCATGAAAAATTCTATATTTTTTCCATCAGCATGAACACAAGTGTTCAAGGTTGACCCTCACTTCTCCAATGCATGACTTTCCAATCACTTCTCTTATAAAAGGCAAGTAAATATTTTTTGTGTTTTTAGTTTTCAAATGTTTTTGTTTGTTTCACCCACAACTAAATAAATAAAACAATAAAACAGAAACAAAAGTAAAACAAAATCTACTTAGTGACAGAGGCAAACAAGCATACACGAAAATTTTAACCACACACTATTGCTCTCCGGCAATGGCGCGAGAAAAGAGCTTGATAATCTCCAAGTGCAAGGAATCATCGTAGAAATTTCCAAAGGTGGAAGTGATAAATATGGAGTGTCAAACCCACAAGGAGGTAATGGTAAGATCAATTTCTCTCACTTCCTATCTTCCACTGATACGACTCTACGTACGCCGAACGTTTGCTTCCAACTAGAAACGAGAAATAAAAGTACGTTGTGGGCATGAAGGGAATATCTTTGCATGATAACGGAGAACTAAAATATAAAAATAGGTGCTGCTATCATAAAGTTATAATATATTACAATATATTATAAATTGCGAGTGTGGAATAATGATGGGTCAATGTGCGGAATTGTCCTAGGCAATTGTTAACAAGATCGAAAATCATTATTGCAATTTTATATGAGGGAGAGGCATAAGATAACATACTTTCTCCACTTGGATCATATGCACTTATGATTGGAACTCTAGCAAGCATCCGCAACTACTAAAGATCATTAAGGTAAAATCCAACCATAGCATTAAAGCATCAAGTCCCCTTTATCCCATACACAACAACCCCCTTACTCGGGTTTAAGCTTCTATCACTCTAGCAACCCACTAGAAGCGAATCATGAACGTATTGCAACACCCTACAATGGGAATCCTTCACGTATGCGCGGCACAGAAGGCACCATAGGACAACACCAAAATAAACATATAACTCAAACCAATCTATCAATCAACCCATCAGAAGAAATCTACTCAAACCATCATAGGATGGCAACACATCATTGGATCATAATATGTGGCATAAAGCACCATGTTCAAGTAGGGGATTACAGCGGGATGCGGGAGTGTGGACCGTTGAAAAGATATGAGGACGATGATGAAGAAGGTGATGTTGATGAAGACGATCACCGCGGTGATGGTTCCCCCGATGGCACTCCGACGCCATCGAGAGACAGGGGGAGAGGGTCTCCCCCTTGTGCTTCCTCCTCCATGGCATCCCCCTAGGTGGGGATAGGTTCTCCCTCTGGTCCTTGGCCTCCATGGTGATGATGGCCCCTCTGTCTTCCTCCTTCTTGGTCTGTAGTGATGGTGACCCCCTCTGGCAAGGTGTCGGAGAGGGCCAAGATTGATTTTTCATGGCTACAGACACTTACGATGGAGGAACTTGTGATCTAGGTTTCTTTCTGGAGGTTTTTGGATTTATAGGAGTACTTGGCAGAATCACGACGAGGGGACTCTCGAGGTGCCCACAAGCCAGGGGCGCGCCCTAGGGGGGTGCCCTGGTGGCTTGTGGCCTCCTTGGGACTCCTCTCCGGTATATTTTTTCTCCAGTATTTTTTATATTTTCCAAAAATATTCTCCGTAAATTTTCAGCCCTTTTCGAGAACTTTTATTTCTGCACAAAAAACAACACCATGGTAGTTCTGCTAAAAACATCGTTAGTCCGGGTTAGTTCTAATAAAATCATACCAAAATCATATAGAATTATTGTTAACATGGCATGAATAATTCACAAATTATAGATACGTTGGAGATGTATCAGGGTTCGAGAATCATGTAAACATGACCGAGACACCTCTCCAGCCAATAACCAATAGCGGGACCTGGATGCCCATAGTGGCTCCTACATATTCCACAAATATCTTCACTAGTCGAACCAAAATGTCAAGGGATTTAGTTAATCCCATATGTAGTTCCCTTTGTCCATCGGTATGTTACTTGCCCGAGATTCGATCGTCGGTATCTCCATACCTAGTTCAACCTCATTACCGGCAAGTCTCTTTACTTGTTCCATAATACCAGGTCCCGTGACTAACTCTTTAGTCACATTGCTTGCAAGCTTTTTTTGATGTTGTATTACCGAGAGGTGCCAGAGATACCTCTCCGTCAAATAGAGTGACAAATCCCACTCTCGATACATGCCAACCCAAAAGACACCCTTGGAGATACCTGTAGATTAGCATCATTAGGATCACCTAGTTACGAAGTGACGTTTGATACACGCAAGGCATTCCTCCGGTATTAGGGAGTTGCATGATCTCATGGTCTTAGGAACAGATAATTGACATGAAGAAAGCACTATCAATAAACTAAGTGATACGATTGGATGATATGCTTACGGTAGGGTCGTGTCCATCACATCATTCTCCTAATGATGTGACCCCGTTATCAAATGACAACTCATGTCTATCTTTAGGAAACGTTAACCATCTTTGACCAATGAGCTAGCCTAGTAAAGGCTCACTAGGGACACAGTGTTGCCTATGTATCCACACATGTATCTGAGTTTCCGATCAATATAAAATCATGGTGCAAAACAGACGTATCCCTCCCTTGGTGGTTTTGGTAATTAATAATAACATAAATGTGATTGAACTAATGTTTCCACTAAGCATATTTCAGGAAAAGTTCAATGATTGGGATGGCAAAAGGATTGTGGAATACCCCTAGATGCAAGGAAATGGATTGGCAAAGCTTCAAGCAAGAGGACTCTACATTTTACTTTGTGAGAAATCACTTTGAGTCCATAGGAAATCCATTACTATTAAAAGGGGGTAAGGTACTGTTGGTGAACAAAATGTTCATATGTGCTCAAGTGATAGTCACCAAAAACACCCACAAGCTCTTCCACAAAAGTCTGTCCAAAGCCAAATATCCAAAATTGGTGCAACCAACAACTCCCACTCGGTGCCACCGATTCCCAGACTCAGACAGACCCATGCCAAACCCTAGCTTTTCAGTGCAACCGATTCTGCTTTGGTGCCACCGAGTTTGGGTTGCCAACTTCCTGTTACCTCGATTCACAAAATCGGTCCCACCGAGTTTCTTGAATCAGCGTCACCGAGTTGTACAATCTGATCGTTGGTCACCTAATCGGTGCAACCGAGATTTATGTATCGGTCTCATCGAGATTCAAAAGTTGCTACCTTTGGAGCAACTCGGTACCATCGAGTTGCATACATTGGTGTCACCGAGTTGGTCAGTTAACGTGCAACGGTTGGATTTTTTGAGATGCCTATATAACCCCTGCACCACCACTCACTCGCAAGGGAAGCACTCAGAACAGATCCCCACTCATACCAACTGATTTTGTGAGAGAGAGTCGCCTACTCATGTGTTGAGATCATACGATTCCATTTCAACCATATGAATCTTGATCTCTAGACTCCCCAAGTTGCTTTCCACCTAATCAATCTCTTCCACCAAAGCCAAATCTATGAGAGAGTGATTGTGTGTTGAGGAGTCTATCATCTTGAAGCACAAGAGCAAGGAGTTCATCAAAATTATCGAGCCTATTACCTTTTGGAGGGTGGTGCCTCCTAGATTCGTTAGGTGTTGCTTGGGAGCCTCCTACTTCAAGTTGTGGAGTGAACCAAGAAGTTTGTAAGGGCAAGGAGATCACCTACTTCGTGAAGATCTACCCCGAGTTAGGCTAGTCCTCCATGGACGTAGGCCATCATGGTATAGTCAAGGTTGCTTCTTTGTGGAACCCTCCGTGGGTAGAGCCCTCCAGTGACCGTTAGACTCCGTGGGTTGAAGACTCCATAAATGTGGACATACGATAGCACCACCTATCGAAACCACTGGAAAAATCATTGTGTCTCCAAATTGTGTTTGGTCTTCCTTCCCTTCCTTTACTACTCATGCTTGTCTTTACTTTCCACTGCTATACTCATAGACATGCATGTGTAGGGTGTGCTTGACTTGCTATGAATGCTAAAATCTACCAACACTTCAAATTGGGAAAAAGTAGACTTTGATTTCATCAAGTAGTCTAATCACCCCCCTCTAGACCTACTTTCGATCCTACAAGTGGTAGCATAGCATTGTCTCCATTGTATTGGTTTCACAACCTAGGAGAGTATGGTGTCTAGTGAGGGATATTATCACCGTAGAGGTATTTACTTTGATGGCACTAATTTTGCTAGTTGGAAGCACAAAATGAAAATGCATATCCTTAGTCATAACCCTGCCGTTTGGGCTGTTGTTCGTGTTAGATTGCAAGGTGAATTCTTTGCGGATGGAAGGGAACCATATCGTGAAGAGAATGCGGATGAATTGAAGATTTTGCAATACAATGCTCAAGCATGTGACATTCTTTTCAATTGCCTATGCCCCAAAGAATTCAACAAAATCAGCCATCTTTTGAATGCAAAAGGGATTTGGGATACTTTGGTTGATATGCATGAAGGTACCAAATCTATAAGAGAATCCAAGTTGGATGTTCTTCAAAGTCAGCTTGACAAGTTCAAGATGAAGGATCGTGAAGGAGTCGTTGAGATGTACTCTAGGCTAGCTCTCATCACCAATGAGGTTGCCGGCTTAGGAAGTGAAGAGGTGACCAACAAATTCATCATCAAGAAGATACTTCCTGCTTTGGATGATCGATATGACATCGTATGCACATTTATCCAAATGATGTCCAACTACAAAGATCTCAAGCCTACGGAAGTGATTGGAAGGATTTTTGCTCATGAGATGACACTCAAGGACAAGGAAGAGCTTCACAACAAGTCTAGCGGTGCTTACAAAGCCACAAGTGATGCCCCTGCAACTTCAAGTGACTACCTTGTCACAAATGGAGATATAAGCCTCATGGTCAAGAAATTCAACAAGTTCTACAAGAATAGAGGCAAAGATCAAAGCTCCAACTCAAGATATGAAGAGAAGCATTCGTCAAGTCATGACTGAAACTGTTACAATTGTGGGAAGCCCAGACACTACTCCAATGAGTGCATGGCTCCTTACAAAAGGAAAGAAGAGTCACCAAGAAGACGAAGCTCAAGAGACGAGTCACCTCAAAGAGAGAGAAGGAATATAGACGATCGTTATGGACGAAGACCCTCAAGGAGAAGTAGGGACTCAGAGAAGAAGGACAAGTACACCAAGAGCTACTCAAGAAGAATACATCAAGCTCATGTTGGTGAATGGGTTTCCGTCTCCGAATCCAACAACCACTCCGAGAGAAGCTATCACTCCAACTCCTATTATAGTCAAGATGAAGGTGTTGCCGGACTTGCACTAGTGACAACCGACTCCTACGACATATTTGATTCACCAAATGAAGGGAGTGAATGTTGCTTCATGGCTAAAGGCCCCAAGGTATCACACCCCGAGCATCTTGATTTCAATAGTGATGAGGATGACTTGTTAATTGAAGATGACTTGCTATTTGACAAATCTAGTAATTTTAGTCAAGATGAACTTGCTAGTAATCATTATAGTCAAGATAAGTCGTGTGATGATGATAAGATGTAAATAGAACGACTAACTCAAGAACTAAACACTCTTAAGTTAGCTCATGAGTCTACTCTACAAGATCATAGAGAGCTTGAAAGGACACATGAGAAGCTCCGCTTTGAGAAGCTCAATTTAGAGCAAGAACATGAGTTCCTTAAATTTATCAATGATGATCTTCGAAAGAAGACTTCCGCTTATGTAGCCAAATGAATTTTCTTGTCTACGTTCATACCACAAGTTCAGTCTAAGCAAACTAGTAACAAAGGCAAGAAAGGTTCTTCAACTAGTAGCAATAAAAATGATAAATCCAATGATATTGCTTCTAGTAGTTCTATTGATCCCACTAACACTTCTCTTAGCCAAGTTACACTTGAGAAAGAAAATGAACTTTTGAAAGGGATTATAGAGAAAGGTATCTACAAGAGTCTTGTGGGTGCAAAAAATTTGAGGAGATTCTACGCAAGCACGGAGGATACCAAAAGAACCATGGCATTGGCTACTTCAACGCTAATGGAGTTGAATGGGAACAAGGTCAATACCCCAAGCCCAAGTTTGTTCCTCAAAAGGAGAAGTATGAAAATACTCTCCCAAGGGAACAAAAGCTCAAGATGACCTTCCACCACAAGACCCCAAGCTCAAGGGCAAGAACAAGCTTCAAGAGGACATTGACTCATATGAAGATGAATCCCGAGCTATGGTGAAGTGGGTTCCCAAGGCTACCACAAGCTCAACTTCTACAAGTGCTACTTCAACACCAAGGATCCACATCAACTTGATGTGGGTCCCCAAGAAGAAGAACTACAATAGTTCTTGAGGGGTGACTCTGCCAATGAAATTCACTCATATTCATTATTGGCAAGGACTAGTTGCAATCAACATCAAGATCATGCAATAGTTCAAGGAGTCACACATTCCCTCAAAGGTAAGCAAGGGACAAGGTAATCAACAAATCAATGCACATCATCATATATGCTTTGCAGTCCATGTCCATAGATATCCTTGTATATGTCTCTTGTGTGTTGGGACTAACCCATGTAGGTGAGAAGAGTAAGGAAACAACAAGGATGCTCCCAACTCATGGTGATCTTCATCAACATTGAGAATCCACCACTACTTCACCTACATGAAGTCTTCATCGACAAAACCCAAGGTTAGTTTATCCCTCCTATGGGGGGATGTCACATCATGGGGGAGCTTTACTCTAAGACTTGAGTCGAAGCATCTCATAGTATGTGACAACATTAAATGCTTTATGTAAAAGTGGTAACCCCACTTGTGCTTAAACGATGAGTATGACCTATGATGAAGTATTCTTACTTGGATCCTAAGTCAATATACTCATATATAGATGACTCCTTCATCGCCAAAGTGCTTGATAGATGCTAGTATGTTTGTGCATGTTTGCCATGATTTCATTTGACATCTTATTGTGTGAGCATGTTGGTCTGCATTTACTTATCCATTAGAGGACATCCAATTGTTGCTATTTGGCATTTTGTTTTTTCTTCTTCAAATTGGATGAACATGAATGCCTAGGACCACTCTCTAGCTATCTATGCTTTCTCACCTCATATTCCATTCATGCTTCATCACAAAATTTGAACAAGTACTTTTCGATCTCTCTGTGTGAGGAGCACCCGGAGTTCCGTATCGACAAACGACTGACCATTAAAACCTCCCAAGTGCATCTCGGTGGAACTAACTCAAAAATCTCGGTCTCATCGAATGCCTAGGGTTGATCTAGATTTCAATCTTGGTACCACCGATTCCATATTCTCAGTTACACTAAGTTTCCCTGTCATCTGACACTTGAGGAACTCACTGACACCAAAAATTTAGAATCGGTGTCACCGACAAGCGCGGGTATATATAGAGGCAGACCCGACCTTTGAAAATTTTCTTCAAATGTCGCCCCTCCAAAAACCTAAGCCGCCGAATCAAGTCCCAGGCCGTCGCCTTTTCTTCCCCAGCGTCTCCGCTTTTGGTAATCGTCGCCGCTAACAAAATCATCACCCCCGTCACCGCCCTAGCGGATCCGTCACCAAGCTAGGCTACAGATTCGGCCCTCCTTGCACTCCCCATCCGATTCTTGCGCAATTGAGTTACTTTTATCGATAATCCACTGATTACAAACCTCTCTATCCACTGGAAAGCTCATCAGATTAGTGAACGAAGATTTTTTAGGTTTAGTTGTTCGCAAAACCGAATCTCGATGGCACCGAGTCAGAAAAATCGGTTCCACCGATTTTGTTTCTGTGCTACTAAGGACAGTACTAAGTGAAATCGAGTGGCAACTTTTCGTCTGACTGAAGTTGCTGCCAAGTTTCTTTCAAGAGTACTGTGAGTCTTGGCAGCACCGAATTTTTTGACTCGGTGACACCGAAATCCCTTTTTGCTGAGAACTACATCTAAGGATTTTATGTTCAACCTTTCATAAATATCTGCATTTTGTGAGGACTCATCCCCTTCTACTTTTCTACACTCTATTCATAGGGTCAGATATGCCAGCTTGACAGTCAGAATTTGCAAGAGCAGAATGTTGACGTGAGCTCTAGCACTAGTCCAGACAATGGCTCATCATCTTCAGATGTTGGTATACCCAGCTCACCTGATCTGCCCAGAGCTGTTACTAGGACTAGGAGGAAGCTAAATTCTGATGAGGAAGATGATGACTTCATTCCTGAGGAAGTGCCTCCCAAGAGCAAGCAAGACAAATCTGTAAAGAAGGCTCCTAAGAAGCCTGTCAGAAAAGAGTACGCACCTTCAAATTCTATCAGAGCACCTGAGAGCTTTAGAGGCACTATGATTGTTGAGCCTCCCAGGAAGTCTATGCCTAAGAAGGCAGGAGAGAAGAAAGCCAGGAAGAGGATTGTCTATGTGACTGGCAAGGCTACCTCCATGTATGAGGACCCAAAGGAGACTGCTGGTGCTGCTGCCGGGGAGGAGGAGGAAGAGCAAGTTGCCAAGGCCCCTCCCAGGAAGAAGCAAAAGAAGCTTTTGGCAGATGCTATGCCAAAGCAAGCTCCATCCAAGAGCACCAAGTCTGCACCCAAGAAAGCTGCTGCTAACAAGTCCAAGAGGTCATCCAGACAGATTCCAACTTCTAAGAAGAACAAGGGATCTACCTCCGGAGATATAGATGAGGATGCCATGTCTGCATTGATGAAGCTTAGACCACACCTTCCAGAGCACAATGCCAGCTATCTGCTTGCTGAAGACATGAAGAAGAAGAAAGATTTAGGTTTGAGAGAGTGGAGAGCTATTGATCCTTACTCTCAGAGGAGGAAAACAGCTGTGGACTACAGATTTTAGACCAAGGAGCAACAAGATTTTTATGAGACTGTGTTGCTTGACAAGAGCCAAGTTGTCTGGCATGAGGTATGTTGATTGGAAGTATAGCAAGGCAAATCAAGACTATTTTCCAAGTGTGCAAGACAACTACCACTGCATTGGCCTAAATGAGTTTGTTGGCAAAGAATTCACTGCATGGAACGATGAGATGATCATGCAATTCTAATCCACTACTCATTTCTATGAAGATGGTAGGATTGTGTGGATGACTGAAGGAGCAAGATATGAGTCTACTGTTGATGAATGGGCTGCCATCTTAGGAGTCCCAGAGGTGCAAGATGGAGATGTCTGTGTGTACTTAGAGTCCAAGGCCAACCACAATGCCACGAAGGACATGTACAATGTTATCCCTGATGCACATCTTCAGTCTCATAATCTAGGATCTATCTATTACCTCCAGACAGGTCTTGTACCATTAACACCATTCCGAGGCATACTTTGATGCCCAAGTCAGGAGACGAGAAGATGATCCGAGGCTACTCCATCAACTTGCTGCTTCTTCTGCTATGGGTCCTTCTCGATAAAAGATGGCTCGGAAATTAGAATCTGGGAGGATAAGTGTCTAGGAAATAACACACCCCAGAAAAAAAATCAGCTCTATACAACATCGTGCGTCACAAGAGTGATACTATCGCCACGGTATTGGAATCATTTCCGCCAAATGTGACGTTCAGAAGGGATATAATTGGACCCAGACTGCAATCATGGAACATCCTGCTCCAGCGGTTGTCCATGGTACAGTTGCCACATGGGTCCGATGAATTCCGGTGGAACCTACATGGGAATGGACAATTCTAAGTAGAATCTATGTGTGGAGTGTTAACCCAATCTAATGTGCCAGTGGATAATAACAACAAGATTTGGAAGATGAAGATACCTCTTAAGAATAAAATCTTTGCATGGTATCTACATCGCGAAGTCATTCTTACTGAAGATAACCTTATCAAGAGGAATTGACATGGAAGTTTGCAATGTGTCTTTTGTCACCATCATGAGACAATAAAACATTTATTCTTCCCATGCAAATTGGCTCATTCTATCTGGTCAGTCATCCAAATAGCTTCTCGCTTGTATCCTCCTTATAGTGTTGCTAACATATTTGGCAACTTGTTACATGGGATTGATCACAAGTTTAGAACTCTTCTTAGGGTGGGAGCGCTTGTCGTTACTTGGTCGCTTTGGATATTTAGAATTGATAAGGTTTTTAATGATAAAAGTACTTCTCTTATGCAGGTTATCTACAGATGTACCGGGACTCTTCGTTCATGGTCCTCTCTACAATGCGTGGAGAATCGAGACCTATTTATAGAGGTGTGTATACGATTGGAGGCTACGGCGAGGGATAAGTTTACCCAACATGGGTGGCAGCATGATCTTAGAATTGGCCCCCTCCATTTTAGGCGCTATACAGACTCTACATGTTTCTTTGTATCTCGTATTTTTATTTATATTTTTTGTGTGAGAGAGAATATTGTTTGGTTGTGTGCATCTTAGTTATGCAGAGGCCAGGTGTAATGCTTAAATCTTTTAAGTAATAAAGCGCCCCTTTTCGAAAGAAACTTGCTGCTTCGTATTGGCCAACATCAGAGATTAAGAGTGATGGATCTTATTGTGGAGACTATGAAGAGGGTTGTTGATGATTAGAAGCGTTCATGCTGCTATGCACCCTACATTCAGATGCTCATCACCTCCAAGCTAGAGAAGCACATTTTTTCTCTCGACAGACCCCATTTGCCCCTACAGCCAGATTTTGAGGACAACGTTGTGGTGATGGACCGAGATCATCCCACGTCAGCTACAACTCAGGCAGAGGCAGAGGCAGAGGCAGCTAGAGCCACTAGTGCTCCAGTCCCCAGATCAAGGAACGGGCAAATGCATCTCTTGATCTCTACCGTTCAGGGCATGCAGAATGACACCAAGGACATACTCGAGAATCATAATAGTCTTGTGAGGATATTTGAGAATACGGTCAAGACCCTCAATGACAAGATGGATGGGCTGACCAAGACAATGATTGAGCTCATAAGGAAGTAGATGTTGGGCCTATCCCACACTCCACAGATGAGGACACTTCAGATGATGAGGATGACTCTCCTCTCAGGCCAGCTACTCAGTTCACTACCCAGTCCAGATCAGCCACACTGCTAGCTCCTGAGTTGAGGCCTTCTTCATCAGCTCCGACTACAGTCACTTCTGCTCCATCAACTCCTCCAGTACCTCTAGTTGCTACCCCAACTCCATCTATGACATCAGCAGAGGTCTTCGCCGATGCAATTCTCTCAACTCCGACATCGGCCACCGAAGGAGATCAGCCCCAGAAAAACGATTAGCTCTATCCCTTTGAACTTTTTGGTAACTTGTTGCCAAAGGGGGAGAAGTTGTATATAGATCATTATGCTTCGAGTGAGAGAGCATTGGTTGTTATTGACGTTTCTAAAACATTTGGTCTTTTGGTTGCTTGTGTTAAACCTATGTTTGTTGTTTAATCATACACTTTAATGTGTGTTGCTACTATTTCCTATCCTTTTGATGTTTATGAGATGATCACTCACCTTGCTTGACTGTGTTGTGCTATTATATTCATTCTTATTACTCTCGCACACCACCAAGATGTATGTGACATGGAAGAAGTGCCCCATGTACCTAATCGATTGTGCATTTGCATTCAAATGCAAACTTAAAATAATGCACAAATTTAGGGGGAGCTCTTGCTTATCACATACTTCTCAAAGCGATGATTATATTCATTGATTATATCATATGTTGAAGCTTTGATCTATATGTTGTCATCAATTGCCAAAAAGGGGGAAATTGAATGCACATTTGCTCCCTTGGTGGTTTTGGTAATTAATAACAACATATATGTCATTGAACTAATGTTTCCACTAAGCATATTTCAAGAAAATTTCAATGATAGGGATGGCAAAAGGATTGTGGAATACTCCAAGATGCAAGGAAATGGATTGGCAAAGATTCAAGCAAGAGGACTCTACATTTTACTTTGTGAGAAATCACCTTGAGTCCATAGGAAAGCCAATACTATTAAAAGGGGGTAAGGTATTGTTGGTGAACAAAATGCTCATAATTGCACAAGTGATAGTCACTAAAAACACCCACAAGCTCTTCCACAAAAGTCTGTCCAAAGCCAACCATCCAAAATCGGTGCAACCAACAACTCCCACTCGGTGCCATCGCTTCCCAGACTCAGACAGACCCATGCCAAACCCTAGCTTTTTGGTGCGACCGATTCTGCTTCGGTGCCGCAGAGTTTGGGTTGCCAACTTCCTGTTACCTTGATTCACAAAATCGTCCCACTAACTTTGTTGAAGCAGTGTCACCGAGTTGTGCAACCTGACTGTTGGTCACCTAATCGGTGCAACTAATATTTATGTATCGGTCTCACCAAGTTTCAAAAGTTGCTACCTTTGGAGCAACTCGGTACCATCGAGATTCACACATCGGTGTCACCGAGTTGGTCACTTAAGGTGTAATGGTTGGATTTTTGGAGATGTCTATATATACCCCTCCACCACCACTCACTCACAAGATAAGCACTCAGAATAGATCCCCACTCATACCAACTGATTTTCTTAGAGAGAGCCACCTACTCATGTGTTGAGATCATGTCATTCCATTCCAACCATATGAATCCTGATCTCTAGCCTCCCCAAGTTGCTTTCCACCCAATCAATCTCTTCCACCAAAGCCAAATCTGTGAGAGAGTGATTGTGTGTTGAGGAGTCTATCATCTTGAAGTACAAGATCAAGGCATTCATCTACATTATCGAGCCTATTACCTTTTGGAGGGTGGTGCCTCCTAGATTGGTTAGGTGTTGCTCGTGAGCCTCCTACTTCATGTTGTGGAGTGAACCAAGAAGTCTATAAGGGCAAGGAGATCGCCTACTTTGTGAAGATCTACCCCAAGATAGGCTAGTCCTTAGTGGACGTAGGCCATCATGGTATAGTCAAAGTTGCTTCTTCATGGAACCCTCGTGGGTAGAGCCCTCTGTGGACTGTCGCGATTGTTACCCTCTGTGGGTTGAAGACTCCATACACGTGGACGTACGATAGCACCACCTATCGGAACCACGGGAAAAATCATCGTGTCTCCAAATTGTGTTTGACCTTCCTACCCTTCCTTTACTACTCATGCTTGTCTTTACGTTCCGCTGCTATACTCGTAGACATGCATGTGTAGGGTGTGCTTGACTTGCTATGCGTGCTAAATTCCGCCAACACTTAAAATTGGGAAAGAGTAGATTTTTATTTGGTCAAGTAGTCTAATCACCCCCCTCTATACGTACTTTCGATCCTACATAAGTGCAAATCGGTAAGGAAAAACTTATACTACATACTGAATTTTTTTCTCACTTGTCGGAGAACAATCCTTTGAGGGGTTTATTCAGGGTATCTTCACCTCGACCGGAACCACAATTAGTTTTCCATCAACCTTCTGCACTTACTGAAAATATTGGTTATGAAACTCCTTCGGGTATGATAAAACAACTGCTAGTTAATCCTTATGCAGGAGACGGAACTGAACATCCTGGTATGCACCTAATAAATGTGGATGAAATTTGTGGATTATTTAAGCTTCTAGGTTTATCTGGAGATGAAGTTAAGAATAAGGTTTTCCCTTTATCTTTGAATGGAAAAGTATTGACATGGTATAGGATATGTGATGATATTGGATCATGGAACTGGAATCGATTGAAATTGGAATTCCACCAAAAGTTTTATCCTATGCATCTTGTTCATCGTGATCGGAATTATATATATAAATTTTGTCCTCGTGGAGGAGAAAGCATCGCTCTAGCTTGGGGGAGGCTTAAGTCAATGTTATATTCATGCCCCAATCATGATCTCTCGAGAGAAATTATTATTTAAAACTTTTATGCTCGACTTTCTCATACTGACCGATCCATGCTCGATACTTCTTGTACTGGTTCTTTTATGAAGAAGACTATTGAATTCAAGTGGGATCTATTGTAAAGAATTAAACACAACTCTGAAGATTGGGAACTCGATGAACGTAATGAGTTAGGTATTAAGCTTGAATTTGATTGTGTTAAATCTTTTATGAATACTGATGCTTTTCACAAGCTTAGCACTAAATATGGACTTGACTCTGCGACAGTAGCCTCTTTTTGTGAATCATTTGCTAATCATGTTGATATACCTAAGGAGAAGTGGTTTAAATACCATCCGCTATTAAATAAGAAATCAAAGAACCGGTCATAGCTAAAGAAGAGACTATTATTTACGATGTCGATCCAATTGTGCCTACTACTTATATTGAGAAACCACCTTTCCCTGTTAGGATAGAGGAACATGCTAAGGTATCAACTGTGGTTCGCAAGAGTAATATTAAAGCACCTAAGCCCTCTGAAAAATTAAAGTGGAACCTAGTGTTGCTATGGTTAAATATCTCTTGGTAGAAAATATTAATGGGAATGTTATTTACTTCTGTGATGAAGCTGCTAGAATTGCTAAATCTGATGAAAAGATAAACATACACCCATAGTTGGCATGCCTGTTGTCTCAGTTAAAATAGAAGATCATTGTTATCATGGCTTATGTGACTTGGGTGCTAGTGTGAGTGTTATTCCTTTTACCTTATACCAAGAAATTATGAATGACATAGAACTTGCTGAAATAGAAGACATTGATGTTACTATTAAACTTGCTAATAGAGACACCATCACACCACTTGGGATTGTTAGAGATGTTGAAGTCTTGTGTGGGAAAATAAAATATCCTACTAATTTTGTAGTTCTTAGTTCCCCACAAGATAACTTTGGTCCCATTATCTTTGGTAGACCTTTCTAGAACACTATTAATGCTAAGATAGATTGTTAAAAAGAAACTGCCTGTGTTGAGGTTGGTGATGTGTGTCACAAGTTTAATTTTTCCAAGTTTCGTGGACAACCTCGTGATAGAGACTTATCTGGTAAGGATGAAATAATTGGTCTTGCTTCTATTGTCGTTCCTCCTACAGATCCACTAGAAAAATATTTGCTAGACCATAAAAATGATATGCACTTGCATGAAATAAATGAAATAGATAAAAATTCTTTGAACAACAACCTCTACTAAAGCACAATTTGCCTATTGAAACTCTAGGAGGCCCTCCTCCACCTAAAGGTGATCCTGTGTTTGAATTAAAACAATTGCCTAACACTTTGCGGTATGCTTATCTTGATGGGAAAAAGATATATCCTATTGTTATTAGTGCTAACATTTCAGAACATGAAGAAGAAAGATTATTGATAATTCTGAGGAAGCATCGGGTTGCTATTGGATATACTCTTGATGATCTTAAGGGCATTAGTGTCACTCTATGTCAGCACAAGATCAATATGGAACCTGATGCTAAACCTGTTGTTGATCACCAACGACGATTGAATCCTAAGATGAAAGAAGTGGTAAGAACTAAGATACTAAAGCTTCTGGAAGCAGGTATAATCTATCCCATAGCTGATAGTAGATGGGTAAGTCCCGTTCATTATGTCCCTAATAAGGGAGGTATTACTATTGTTCCTAATGATAAAAATGAACTTATCACACAAAGAATTTTTAGTGGCTATAGAATGGTAATTGATTTTAGAAAACTAAATAGCTACTAGAAAAGATCATTACCCTCTACCTTTCATTGATCAAACGCTAGAAAGATTATCTAAGCACACACACTTTTGTTTCTTGGATGGATATTCTGGTTTCTCTCAAACACCTGTGTCACAATCTGATCAAGAGAAAACCACCTTTACTTGTACTTTTGGAACATATGCTTATAGACGTATGCCTTTTGGTTTATGCAATGCACATGCTACTTTCTAAATATGTATGACTGCTATATTCTCTAATTTTTGTGAAAATATTGTGGAGGTTTTCATGGATGATTTCTCCGTTTATGGAATTTCTTTTGATGATTGCTTAAGCAACCTTGATTGAGTTTTGCAGAAATCTGAACAAACAAATCTGGTATTGAATTGGGAGAAGTGCCACTTTATGGTTAATAAAGGTATTGTCTTGGGGCATAAAATCTATGAACGAGTTATTGAGGTGGATCAAGCTAAAGTTGATGCAATTGAGAAAATGCCAGATCCTAAAGATATCAAAGGTATTCGAAGTTTCCTTGGTCATGCTGGTTTCTATAGGAGGTTTATTAAAGACTTCTCCAAAATTTCTAGGCATCTTACTAATCTTTTACAAAAAGATATTCCCTTTGTTTTTAATGATGATTTTGTAGAAGCCTTTGAAACACTTAAGAAAGCCTTAACCACTTCACATATTGTTCAACCACCAAATTGGAATTTGCCTCTTGACATTATGTGTGATGCTAGTGATTATGCTGTTAGGGCTGTTCTAGGAAAAAGAGTTGATAGGCAATTAAACGGTATCCATTATGCTAGCAAAACTCTAGACAATGCCCAAAGAAACTATGCTACTACTGAAAAATATTTTTTAGCAGTTGTGTTTGCTTGTGATAAATTTAGATCTTACCTTGTTGATTCCAAAGTTATTGTTCACACCGATCATGATGCTATTAAATATCTTATGGAAAAGAAATATGCTAAACCTAGACTCATTAGGTGGGTTTTCTTGCTTCAAGAATTTGATTTACATATCACTAAGAGGAAAGGAGCTGAGAACCCCGTGGCTGATAACTTGTCTAGGTTAGAAAATATTCTAGATGACCCACTACCTATTGATGATAGTTTTCCTGATGAACAATCAGCTTCAATAAATGTTTCTCAAAACACTCCTTGGTATGCTGATTATGCTAATTACATTGTTGCTAAATATATTCCACCTAGTTTCACATACCAACAAAAGAAAAAATTCTTCTATTATTTAAGACATTACTTTTGGGATGATTCACATCTTTATAAAGGAGTAGATGGTATTATTAGACATTGTGTACTTGATCATGAACAGGAACAAATCCTATGGAAATGCCATTCTGAAGCTTATGGAGGACATCATGCGGGAGATAGAACTGCTCATAAGGTATTACAATCTGGTTTTTATTGGCCTACTTTCTTCAAGGATGCCTGTAAGTTTGTCTTGTCTTGTGATGAATGTCAAATAATTGGTAATATCGGTAAGCGTCAGGAAATGCCTATGAATTATTCACATGTTGTTGAACCATTTGATGTTTGGGGTTTTGATTATATGGGGCCTTTTCCTTCCTCTAATGGGTATACTCATATTTTGGTTGCTGTTGATTATGTCAGTAAGTGGGTAGAAGCTATTCCAACTAGTAGTGTTGATCCTAAAACTTCCATTAAAATGCTTAAAGAAGTTATCTTCTCGAGGTATGGAGTCCCAAGATATTTAATGATTGATGGTGGTTCACATTTTATTCATGGTGCTTTCCGTAAAATGCTTGCTAAATATGATGTTAACCATATAATTGCACCACCCTATCATCCTCAATCTAGTGGTCAAGTTGAACTTAGCAATAGATAAATAAAATTGATATTACAAAAAACTGTCAATAGGCCCCGAAAGAATTGGTCTAAGAAACTAGATGATGCACTTTGGGCTTATAAAACAACTTATAAAAATCCTATGGGTATGTATCCATACAAAATGGTATATGGGAAAGCTTGTCATTTGCCTCTAGAGTTAGAACACAAAGCATTTTGGGCTATTGAAGAACTCAGTTATGACTTCAAACTTCCCGGTGAAAAGAGGTTATTTGATATTTACTCACTAGATGAATGGAGAACCCAATTTTATGAAAATCCCAAATTATTTAAAGAGAAGTTAAAAGATGGCATGAGAAAAGAATCCAAAAACAAGAATTCAAAGTTGGAGAATACGTTCTTTTGTACAACTCTCGATTCAGATTTTTTGCAAGAATACTTCTCTCCAAATGGGAAGGACCCTATGTTATCGAAGAGGTTTATCGCTCTAGAGCTATTAAGATTAATAATGTCGAAGGTACTAACCCAAAGGTGGTCAATGTACAAAGAGTGAAACACTACATATCAGGTACACCTATTAATGTTAAAAGTAATGTTATCTAAACCATGACACCAGAGGAATACATAAGAGAAACCTTCTAGGACACTCCAGAATTGTGAAAAAGAAGAGGTACATGATACGGTAAGTAAATGGACTTCGAAAAATCCGCAATTTTTGTTAGTTTTGGAATGTTACAAATTTTTGGAAAATAAGAAATAAGCAAGAAAGCAACCGAGGTGAGCCCGATACACCAAGGCGCGCCTGTCCTCCCTAGCACGACCTGGTGGGTTGTGCCCACCTCGGGAACCTTCCCGACTCCGTTTTCCTTCCGTTTGCTTAATTTCCAAGAATAAAAATTCTCTATATATAACCCCGATTATTTTGACCACCGCATTGCGAGATTTTCCTCCGTTCTTGTTTCTTGTTGATTTCCCAACATATCTGAAAATATGTCATCTCAAGATTCGGAGGGAGAAAGCTATGTATCCAATTATGTTGCTGATCCAAAGATGTTTGGGGAAATTTACCCCTATTTGTGGTTCTCGGAGGAGGAATAAGACGCATACCTGGAGGAAATAGAAGACGCAGGCCCGGACGTTGGCTCAGATGAAGATGAAGCTCCACTACCTCAACTTGGAGATATGCACATGGAATTCAAGAACTCAAGCCTTCCTAATGGTGGGAATAAGCCTAATACTCATTTTATTCCTTCTCGTTTTCTGCAGGGGAGCAAGGCAGCTCTATGCAAGATGATATTGAAACTTGAACAACAGAATGATGATTTAAGGAAGAAAACTTCATCTTGAAGTGTACATTGGAGAAGAGGAATAATACTCCATGACCACCTCCTTCATCATCATCACCACCAAAGGAGACTTGTGTATGTGGGTATGGGCACTCCCCTTGGCTTGAGCCAAGCATGGGGAATATGCCCTATTATCGTATCACCATCACTTTTTACCTTTGCTTTTTTATTTCGATCCTTAGCCTTTTCATGATTTAGTTGAATAAAAGTTTAGTATGATCTATTTTCGAGTGCTAGTTTCGTGATCTATCTATGAATGTAATCGAGTGAGAGTTATATAATAAAGTTTAGTTTGGGCTTTTGCCTCTTTAATTTCTTGTTGCAATCATAATAAAAGAGAATAAATGAAAAAGATCATATGCTAATCTTATTGTGAGTAATGACATCACATAAGGAAAAGTATAAGTGGTAAAATTTATTTGAGGTTGACAAATATAGCATTAGTCACTGATGAAATTCATGAAAGAATTAATTAGGGAAGAGAAAATTCACATGCAAATACACCATCTTGGACATCTTTTATGATTGTGAGCCCCCATTAAATATTATATGCCAAAATTGTTGACGTTGGACAAGGAAGACAATGTAATGATTTATGTTTGTTCATATTCACACAGAGGTTATATTGTCATAGATCCTTCAACATGTGGTGCTTGCTCAATATCTTTGCTAGCCAAATATTCCGCAATAAGTAAAGATACTACTTGTGCATCCAAAAAAACAAAACCCAAACTCATGTTTAAGAGTCCACCATACCTACCTATGGATTTAATAAGATCCTTCAAGTAAGTTGTCATCGGTGCACTAAGGAAATAAAAATTGCTTCTATAAGTGTTGGATCAATTAGTGTAAGAGAAAATTGAGCGTTGCACGAACTTATGATGGCAAACTAATAAAAGCGATAGACTGCATAATAAAGGTTGCTATCACAACGGGGCAATAAAACGCGACGTTCTTTTGGACTAAGGGATTTGACATACAAACTAAAAAGCGCATGACAACCTATACTTCCCTCTGCGAAGGGCCTATCTTTTACCTTTAAATATTTACTTTTATGCAAGAGTCAAAGTATTATTCCCTATTCCTTTTTTTCCTTTTGCAAGAATCATGTGGTGAGGAAAGATCTAGGCACATATATACAGTTGGATATGAGTTAGCATGCGTTATTATTGTTGACATCACCCTTGAGGTGAATACGTTGGGAGGCGAATCTATAAGCCCCTATCTTTATATGTGTCCGGTTGAAACTTTTTGCTCATGGGTATGCTGTGAGTGTTAGCAATCATAGAAGACTAAATGATGGTTGAGTATGTGGACTTTCCAAAAGGCTCTGACACAGGACCCTTGATGAAAATGTGATGAATTGTAGTTGCAAAGTTGATTGAGAACATAGTTTGTTGGTTCGCAATAAGGTTTATGATTTATACTTTTATGTTGTGATGAATTTTTACTTGTTCATGAGAAGTTATATGATGTTGTTATGAAATAAGAGTTATATGAAAAAGTCCTATGATAAAGTTTGTTACTGTTATGATAATAAGCATGATACTACTATGCTGTATTTTGTTTTTATCGACACCTCTCTCCCAAACCATGTGGACATGTTTTTTGATATTGGCTTCGCTCGAGGACAAGTGAGGTCTAAGCTTGGGGGGAGTTGATACGTCCATTTTGTCTCATGATTTCTTACTATTATTTACAATGTTCTAATGAATAATAATGCTTCATGAGTATTTCTAATGCCTTTTCTCTCATAATTTGCAAGGTTTGCACGAAGAGGGAGAATACCGGCAGCTCGAAATCTGGACCTAAAAATACATTTTAGAGATACCTATTCTGAACATCTTCAAATGAGCTGAAACTTCACGGGGATTTTCTATGAATATATAAGAAATATTTGAGCAAATAACTACCAGAGAGGCCCACCTGGGTGAGCACAATACACCAGGGCGCGCCAGGCCCCCAGGCGTGCCCTGGTGGGCTGTGCTCAGCACGGCCCACCTCTGGAGCCCATCTTCTGGTATATAAGTGGTTTTGACATAGAAAAAAATCAGGAGAGGGCTTTCGGAACCGAACACTGCCGTCTCAAGGCGGAACTTGGGCAGGAGCACTTTTGCCCTCCGGCGGAGCGATTCCGCCGGGGGAGCTTCCCTCCCGGAGGGGGAAATCGAAGCCATCGTCATCACCAACAACCCTCTCATCTTTGGGAGGCCATTCTTCATCAACATCTTCAACAACACGATCTCCTCTCAAACCCTAGTTCATCTCTTGTGTTCAATCTTTTTACCGGAACCTCAGATTGGTACCTGTGGGTGACTAGTAGTGTTGATTACCTCGGGTGGTTGATTACTATATGGTTTATTTGGTGGAAGATTATATGTTCAGATCCATTATGCTATTCAATACACCTCTTATCTTGAGCATGCATATTATTTGTGAGTAGTTACCTTTGTTCTTGAGGTCACGGAAGAAGTCATGTTGCAAGTAATCATGCGAATTTGATATGTGTTTGATATTTTGATGATATGTATGTTGTTATTCCCTTAGTGGTGTCATGTGAACATCGAATACATGACACTTCACCATCCTTTGGACTAAGAGAATGCATTGTGGAGTAGTTATTAGATGATGGGTTGCTAGAGTGATAGAAGCTTAAACCCTAGTTTATGTGCTACTTTGTAAGGGGCTGATTTGGATCCACATGTTTAATGCTATTGATGAGGTCATCTACTATGGGTAGGGTCACGGGCCTGACCCGTGGGCCCACCTTTAGACCCTCATTGACATTGAAGCTCAAGAAATGAAAGCGCACTCGGACATGCCTCCAGAAGCACTCGGACGTTCCCGCATGGTCACTCGGATGGCACTATCGTACATTCGGTGGTAGGAGATCAACAACCTCAAAGGCACATCGTCGAGGGAACCCAAACAGACGTCCATTTCTACAGTCATCATACATTATCAGTAACGACACAATTAGAACAACAATTTCAATGACGCTGCCTTAATTGTCATTATTACAACGCTCAACCGGTGGTGGCGCACTCTATATAAGCCACCCCCGGGCGCCGTAACCAGGTTCGAACTCCTGTAATCCTCTATTCCACCATAAGCAAAGCAAACCAGCCTCTGGGCTCAAGATGTGGGGTCTTTACCACTCCTGAGTGGGGCCTGGACTCGTAAACATCCGAGTGACACCAGAGCCATAGCTAGACTTTGCCCCTCCATTCGTACCCCTGGTAGTACTGTCAGGCTTATTCCCACCACAATTGGAGCCCATCGTGGGGTTGCGCTTCTAGCGAATTCCGACACAGGTGGAATTTCCATTTTCTTCGTCATCATGATGACTCCCAGCGGTGAGATCTTCTTCGGAACCCTCAGCTTCATCATCGACGACTTGGCGTGGCTGCAGGAAGCCCCGCTGGATATCAATGCACTTCCCTCTCGGGGCGAAGTGCATTTCACTATGATGAGGAACAAAGTCCTACTCCGGCAGTCGTCGACTCCATATCGGCCTACTGCACCGACTCACGTTGCGGCCTATTGCCAGCGCTCGCGGCTGCAACGTTGGATCAAACACGCTATGGCGGCTTAGATCGCGGTTGAGAAGACTCCAGTGTGCCACTATAATGAGTTTGCACAGTGCCTTTTCCATCGTCACACGACAATTCCTTTGATGCGGCCGACTGTGAGGGCAGCGGGGATCGCCAAAGTCCTGATGGCCGGCCCATCTCGGGAGGATCCTCCACCTGGGTACTCCACGGGCCACACTCGCGGACGAGACGGTGACCGCGACAAGACTACCTCCAACAATTACGTCCCCCGACCAGGGGAGGAGATCCGGTGCAGGAATGACGAAGTACTCCTAACGCCTATTACAGGGACTTCCCCAGAGGACATGGCTCTAGAGGCCACGCGTCAGGCCACTCTTGCAGAGGGCGAGCGATTGGAGTGACTCCAACAGTCACTCGACGAGCGCGCCGCGAGGGAGATTCCCAGCTTCAGTCGGAGCGATGCCAGCTGTTCACCAAGGAGCAGCCATACGCCATCCTGGTGATGCCCAAGCCTTTGTTGAACTTGGCTGCAACCACTCGAATTACCGACTCGCTCCAGCCGTCCGACTCGGCAACAGGCAAGGGCATTCGGCAGATCCAGGCCCTTCTGAAGGCAGCTTTGGAGCAAAACTCCGAAGTACCATAGTCAAATCAGGGCATTCACAGCAAGTCTACTCGGGAAGAAACGGTCTAGTCAACTCATAGCCCACTCGGACCAAGGAAAGACCGACGGACTCCTCATGCGAGAGGTCCGTACGGAGGACGTTGGCACGATGATCATGACGCTAGCTAATATGTCTCCAACGTATCTATAATTTTTGATTCTTACATGCTATTATATTATCTTTTTTGGATATTTTATATGCATTAATATGCTATTCTATATTATTTTTGGGACTAACCTATTAACCTAGTGCCTAGTGCCAGTTTCTGTTTTTTCCTTGTTTTTGAGTATTGCAGAAAAGGAATATCAAACGGAGTCCAAATGGAATAATATTCTACGGTGATTTTCTTGGAACAGAAGGAACCTAGGAGACTTGGAGAAGATGCCAGAAGATCTATGGGTGGGCCACAAGCCACCTGGGCATGCCCTAGGGGTGCGCCCCTGGCTTCGGGGGCCCCTATAGCTCCTCCAACCCTAATTCTTCACCTATAAATTCAGGAATATTCCCCCAATACCAAAAAGAGCCACGACAATACTTTTCCGCCGGTTCAAGCCTCTGTTCCAGTGAGATCCCATCTTGGAGCCTTTTCTGGTAATCTGCCGGAGGGACATTCGATCACGAAGGGCATCTACATCAACTCCATTGCCCTTTCATTGATGTGTGAGTACTTCACCACAGACCTTCGGGTCCATAGCTAGTAGCTACATGGCTTCTTCTCTCTCTATGTTCTTAAGTACCATGTTCTCCATGATCTTCATGGAGATCTGTCTGATTTAATACTCTTTTACAGTGTGTTTGTCGAGATTCGATGAATTGTGGGTTTATGATCAGATTATCTATCAATATTGTTTGAATCTTCTATGAATTCTTATATGCATGATTTCATATCTTTGCAAGTCTCTTCGAGTTATTGGTTTGGTTTGGCTAACTAGATTGGTAATTCTTGCAATGGGTGATATGCTTAGTTTTCGGTTCAATCTTGCGGTGTCCTCACCCAGTGACAAAGTAGGGGTAGCGAGGCACGTATTTGTATTGTTGCCATCGAGGATAAAAATAATGGGTTTTCACCATATTGCTTGAGTTTGTCCCTCTACATCATGCCATCTTACTTAATGTGTTATTCTTTTCTTCATGAACTTAATACTCTAGATGTAGGCAGGAGTCGGTAGATGTGTGGAGTAATAGTAGTACATGCAGAATCGTTTCGGTCTACTTGACATGGACATGATGCCTATATGCATAATCATTGCCTTGGATATCGTCATAACTATGTGCTTTTCTATCAATTGCTCGACAGTAATTTGTTCACCCATCGTATTATTTTCCTTCAAGAGAGAAGCCTCTAGTGAAACCTATGGCCCTGGGGTCTATTTTCCATATTATATTTTCAGATCTATCATCA
The DNA here is from genome assembly GCA_022496015.1 of Hordeum marinum. Lineage (NCBI taxonomy): Eukaryota > Viridiplantae > Streptophyta > Magnoliopsida > Poales > Poaceae > Hordeum > Hordeum marinum. The sequence goes on along the minus strand of CM039672.1, from coordinate 231,245,093 downwards.
AAAAATACCAAAAATACCTTGCTTCAATTTTATTTACTTTTACTTCAAGCAATCTTTTATATCTATCTCTATCAGATCTCATCCTTGCAAGTAACCATGAAGGGATTGACAACCCCTTTATAGCGTTGGGTGCAAGTGTTTGATTGTTTGTGTATGTGCATAAATTGGGGCCTTGCTTTTACCTCCTAATGGATTGATACCTTGGTTCTCAACAATTGAGGGAAATACTTATCTACTTTGCTACATCACCCTTTTGTCGAGGCACGACACCTATGGGGTCACGTGGATCCCTTTGTGGTTCGGCGGGGGGACGGTATGCATAAAGAGCAGATCAAACGAATGTCGCAAGGAGAGATTTTACCCAGGTTAGGGCCGCCGAGAAGCGTAAAACCCTACTCCTAATTTAGTGTATTATGAGTGTTTTTAGGTTTCTGGCGACAGAAGCACTATGAACAGCTGCTACGCGAGTCAGCCAGAAGGTGCCAGAAAACCCCCTCTCTCGTAACGACTAAGGGGATCCCAACAGTGGCGTACAGTTAATGCACGAGGTGCACAGTGCTACAGTGTTATCATACCTAACACTAACGATGTAGGACAAATGCATTTAATGCTCCGTTAGGTGTCCCTGACCTTCTACGGGGCGGGACAAGAGCCCGTCCCATAGGCACCACTTAGCCTCTCCATCGCCAGCGCCTCGACACATACCCTGGTGGGTTGACACATGGCCTCTGCACTGGCAAGGTGGTGAGTCCCTGCTGGGTGCACTCCTTGCTGGGGCTTCGCAGGCCACCCCCGACAAGATCTTGCCAAGGTTCCAGCCTTTGGACTTTGGTCTTGTGCTTGTTGACTTGAATGTTTCTTGACGTCTTTGTATTTGCTTCTAGCAGTCCCCTGGTAGGCCTCACGACTGGTGTGGCTACAACTACCCATGCACAAGTATGGGGTACTGAAAGCCCAAACTTCAGTACACTAACAGGAGCCCCCGGGCCTGGGCCACACACGGGTGCGAGGCATTGTTGGGCTAGGCCCAAACAGTGCACGGGCACGCGTGGCAGGAGCCTGCGGTTGTAATCATTCTGCTTACTGCACCTCCCCACGATGTGCGTTAAGTGCATGACGTGGGAGACGTGCGCGGAGCAGCTGTAACGGCAGCACACTCGCGAAGGTTTCTACCGTTGGTTAGTAAAGAGGCAGCCTCGCGTTTTCCCCATAAAAAGGATCTGCAGACTGTAGAGGCACTTGCTCATTTACTCCCTGTCTTTTCCAATCTGTAAACCACCGTCATATCGTTCCTCACGCCTGAAACAGAGCTTCTCCCACTCAACCTCCGCCTCCGCCCTCTCTTCGTTCTCAGCCTTCGCACCCACAGCCGCCATGCCGCCCAAGACGAGCAAGGGCAAGGGAACGAAAGTTGCCATCATGGAGAAAGATCTGGCGAAGATGCGGAAGGAGCGCGTCGTCTTCCCTCCGGTGCTCGATGCGAACGCTTTAAAGGAGCGGTACCAAAGCATGTGGGCAAGGGATACGAAGTCGCATCCCGCTACCCGCGTGAGCCTAGATTCTTCCAATGGTGGCCCAGACAAATTCCCCTTCTTCGCCGATTATTTTGACTTTGGGCTTTGTCCCCCATTTTCTGATTTCTTCAACGACATCATGTACACATACGGCTTCCATCTCTTGGATTTCATGCCGAATGTTGTAACATGTATGTCAGTCTTCGCCCATCTTTGCGAAAATTTTGCCGGGGTAGTCCCCAACACTGCCCTCTTCTGCCACTACTTCATTCCCCATGTTCAAGGGGGAGAAGCCCTTTCCAGTTCTATCGCCTAGATTCCAAGGGCATGGAACAAGGAAATATACTAAGTCGAAGCTTTCCATGATAAGTGGGATGAATGGCGGGCCAGGTGGTGCTGGATTCGGGAGGAAGATCCTCAATCCTTCTGTTTGCCCTGACAAATCAAGATGGCGTGCGGTGATGGCTGGAGCGATGAGAGGCTCACAGTCACAATCACCAGGATCCACCGCCTCAAGGTTTCCGGGCTCACAGTGGACATGATCGGGGCCGATTTTCTCCACCGGTGCATTGCCCCTCTACAGAGCAAAGGGAGGCCAGCCTGGGAGTTCAGGAACACAACAGACATCATGAGGCTGCACCCTAGCCTGAACAGTAACTTGACGGTGATGCAACACATAGCTCTCTGTCAAAAGTTGTTCAGGTCTGACACGAGACATAATTTGCCGGCCGGTGTGATTCCCCTGTGAAACAATTCCGCCTTGGCTTCGATCCTCGCCATGATGCCGGTGTGCAACGCTCACGGTCCTGACGGGACTTGGGAAGAGCCATCCGCGGAACAGGTATAGGAGTTCCTCGACGGCTTGTCCTATGGTGCCCTAGCTCTCCAACCTTCCTCAAGTAGTGCAGCCCTTGACAAGGGTGCGACCGGCAAGGCTATGCAGTGGCAAGAAGCTCAATGGCACCTCTCCGCTCCAGCCACAGCCAAGCGACCTAGGACCACCCCTTCTCCACCTACAGACACCGTGGCGGAGGTGGACTTCGATCTCTCCGCCTTCATCTTGGGGGAAGAAGAGTAAGGATCCTGCCACATCTCTTATCTTCCAATTTTTCTTGGTTTCACTTAACTTATTTTTCTCTCCTTGGACTATTCCCACAGAGATTCAGAAACGCTGGCGCAAAGGATGGCAAAGAGGGCGAAGACTTCAATGGGCGATGCGCCGCCAGCAAGCACCACAAGTGCACCAAAGCTGATCAACATCAGCCCGGAGTCTAGCCTACGACGTAGTCCCCAACACAACTCCCAGCGTGAGTCCATTACTCATTTCCCACTGGCGAGTGTTGGGACATGTATCTTCATTGCTGACAACACCAAGCTTGTAGAAGAAAGATGGCAACAAACGAGGTCATTGGGGGCCGCCCCTGACGCGCTGCCTCCGTCAACTATGCCGCCCATAGAAGGATCTTCGGCAAGGGATTCCACCGATGAGCCAACCCTTGCTAAGGGGAGGCCGGCAAGCGCTGGCACCGGCATTCCTACGCTGGCAACCAAAGTTGCCGGGGAGGGAGCCACCACCTCCCAATAGCTCGGTGCAGGTAAGACCGTTTGCCGCAAAGTGCTTGTCATTCTGTCCTTATATATAAATTTCTTGAATTTAACCTCGGTCTCATCTTGCTTCCCCATTTCTGGCTTTCATATCTCCCCTCGACGGAACAAATGGATGTCGACGTCATCATTAAGGAGACCCCGGGGATGCTACCGCTGAGGCCACCAGGGTCGCCGCTTATGAGGCCACCAGGGACGCATAGGAAGACACTGCCAAGAGATCTGCTAAGGAGGTCGACGAGGGGTCCGGCGACCGTACTGATGGCATTCCCGCGAAAGGAGCGCGAGGTGCTGCATCGGCCACGGAGCCCTCGGCCGCCGATGAGACGATTGTCGAGGATTAGCCGTGAACCTCTAAAGTCCCCTCTTCAAGATATCTCAAGGCTGGTGAGAACTTGTTCGTACATGTACCAGGAACGACAAACATTGGGATGCACACTGAAGGAGATCCCTTGATGGGGAAGTCACCATTGCCGTCGGACTCGAAGCTCTCGACGAGGCGAACACTAGCGTCCAACCCAAGGAATAACAACTCCTCCAAGCGATGAGCGATAACTTCCAAAAGCTTTAGGCGCTCTACCGCACTCAAAAGGAAAGGCTGGACACCAGGGCGCCAATTATGCAGGTGGCGGAGGTGGATTTCCAGGGGCGCATTGAGGAAACATAGGCCTAGTTCGCCGAAGCCTTCAAGGAGTTTAAGACCGGTCGGGAGCAGCTGGGCGAAGGCTGGAATGAGCTCTTCCTCCAGCAGTCTGCCGTCGAGAGGGCACGAGACATGGCTTCACAACGGGCTGCTACAGAGAACACTCGCCTGACGGAACGCCGCATCGGGCTTAATGCCCGTGAAGAGGACCTCGTTGCTCGCGAGGGGGTGCTTTCCCACAACCTTCGTCGCAAGGATGAAGAAATCGAAAAGCTTGTCACGCAGCAAACCTAGGAGCTGGAGTAGAAGCACAAGGAAGCCCTCGAGGCTCCGGTCATTGAGCACGCTCGCAAGCTGAAGGAAGCCGTCGATGCCGGCGAAGCCGCAGAGGCCACCAGAAATGAACTTGCCAACAAGGTGAAGAGGTTGGAGGTGGACCTTGAGGAACACGGCAAAGAGATCTCGACGCTCAAGACCGACAGAGAGAAAACTCTCCACGGCTTGACGGAGATACATGTCGCAATGTCCGAGAAGATCAAACAACTCTCCTCAGCCAAAAAGTCCATCGTCGATCTAGAGCTGAAGTTGGATATGCTAAAGGAGTCTCTCGAGAGTAGCACGGCTTGCGAGAAGGCTCTAGCCAAGGATCTACGGAATGAGCAGGACTTGCTTAAGAGCGCCACTGCCTCCCACAATTACTATGTGAAAGGCATGGAGATTTGGACCGAGCACCTTGTGGACGTGGCGAAGAAACTTGATGCACAGTTGTCGGCCTTAAGATTGCAAAGCTTCAACTTCTCCTCCAATGAGAGGGTGTCTTCGAGCGCTAGGATAACCATGTTCTTCGACGACATAATCGATGCTCTGAAGTAGCTCCAGTCCGATCGGGTGGCCCATTTAGCCAATGATTCCTGCAAGCTCTACCGGGCCATCCTCCTCAAGGTGCTCATCAAAGTGGCGCACAAGAACCCCGGCATCAACTTTACCAACGTCCTCGACCGCTTGCCGAAGGATGTGGACGTCAAGGCGCTTGAGGAACTTGTTGCACCCATCGTCGACAAGGTAAACCAAGTCAAGAGGGTGGAGGGCGATCATAAGGACTAGCTGCTCCACCTTTTCTTTTCACCATTATTTCATGCCAAAGACGATTCTATCTTAAGTCAGAACAGTGGCAACTCCTTAGTGTAATATAATTGTCTGTGTTTCGAACGTATGCATGTTATTCTTCTTGTTTGATTTTCCTCTCTATGGTATAATCCCTATGCTTTATCGGAAACTTGCCGGCATACGCAACACCACCACGAGCGCTTTGAGGAGCGGATCCTTAGCAGCCTACTGGCGGTGCTGCTACAGGCAAGATATGTTGACATTTTTAGTGCAGCCACTTAAACTGTTTAGCAGGCTCAAAATAGAGTAAGGACGCGACCAATCATGACAAGTTACCTTGACGTTTTTAGTGCAGCCACTTAAACTGTTGAGCGGACTCGTAACAGAGCAAGGGCACAACCGATCACGACAAGGTTCCTTCGCGTGCATGTTTCCCATACAAAAGTTAAAAATCGTCCAAGGAAAATAATCTCATAATAAAAGTTTGCTTCGAGTTTTGCAACTTAGCTTTTCATTGTTGTACTCCTTTCCGCAAGTTGCCAACTTCGAATGTCGCCCGTAAGTGTCCACACTATCTCACCCCCTCGGCAAACTTGTACGTGAGGGAACCTTCTATCCTTTAAGAAAAAGAAACAAGAGAAAATAGAGGTATGGAACCTTGGTGGTTCATTAGCACTTTCTAGGAATAAGCGTAATGCAACATCTCAGATAAACATGCATGTAAAGAAACATGGGAATCGACAAGAGTTGTAGGACGCTTGATCTTATTCAACTATGCACAGGGTCTGTGCCTGGCTTTGTACAAAGGATGATATGCCCTGCCGGCAAGACTTGTACAAAAGGTGGTTGTCGGAGTTCCCAGCAACTGCGCCTTATGGATAGAACTTACGAAGATGTTCGATGTTCCAGGAGTTGCTCACTGGGACGCCATATTCCGTCTCTAGGCAGACTGCGCCAGGCCTGGGACTCGTACGACCCGATAAGGGCCTTCCCACTTTGGCGTCAACTTGTTTGAATTCTTGGCCGACTGAACACGCTGAAGAACAAGGTAGCCTTCCTCGAGACTCTGGGCATGAACTTTTTGGCTATGGTAGCGGTGCAAAGCTTGCTCATAGCGTGCAGCTTGTACAGCAGCCTGAAGACGATCTTCCTCAAGGAGCATTACGTCATCTTGGCATAGCTGCTCTTGCTCGAGCTCATCATAAGCGAGCACTTGAGGTGATCCGTATATGAGTTCTGTGGGGAGAACTGCCTCCACCCCGTACACCAGGGAGAAGGATGTCTAGCCGGTGGCTCGATTTGGCGTCATTCTGATCGACCAAAGAACCACCGGCAGCTGATATTTCCAACGTCTTCCGCACTTGCGCAGCCTGTCAAAAGTTCTTGTCTTAAGCCCTCGCAGCACTTCAGCATTTGCCCTTTCCGCTTGGCCATTGCTCCTTGGATGTGCAACATAAGCAAAATAGATCTTGCCGCCAAGGTCTTGGACATATTGCATGAAGGTGCGGCTTGTGAACTGTGTACCGCTGTTAGTGATGACCATGTTTGGTATGCCAAAATGGCAAACTAGTCATTTACAGAACTTGAGGGCTGATTGCGCTATCACCTTTCTCACTGCTTCCACTTACGGCCACTTTGTGAAGTTGTCGATTGCAACGTACAAGTACTCAAAGCCCCTAGTAGCACGGGGAAAGGGGCCCAAGATGTCGAGCCCCCAGACAAAAAATGGCTAGGAAAGACGGATTGTTTGAAGAGCTTGAGCTGGTTGATGTAGCTTCTTCAAATGGAACTAGCATGCTTCACACTTGGTTACTAGTGCAGCTGCATCCTGGAGAGTAGTAGGCCAAAAGAAACCTTGCTAGAAAGCCTTTCCGGCAAGAGCTCTTGATCCTATGTGGGAGCCACATATGCCTCCATCTATCTCTGCCAACAGCTCTAGTCCATCCTCCCGAGGAATACACTTCCATTTCACACCGATCGATCTCTTTCTGTACAGGACGTCGTCCACAAACTTGTACATATTAGACTGACGGGCTACTTTCTCTGCTTCTTCCTGTTCCTCAGGGAGTTCTCCTGTTTGAAGCAACCGAACTACGTGTTGTGCCCATGCTGGAGCCTGGGGCTCGACGGCAAGGACTAAAGGCATATCTTCTGCCACGGGGGTGTTTGTCTCTGCGGCAAGGGCTTGGGGCCCTTCCGGAGCCTGTTGCCCCCCTGCAAGCTTTGTGTCGACCCCGGCAACTCCCTTGCCGGCAGCTTCTAGGAGCTCTGCGGGGAAGTACTAGACAGAATTCAACTTCCTTCTATTGTTCTACTTTGCCGACGGTGATACGAATGGATGAGTCAGTTGGAGCACAAAAGTCCCTGGTTCCATAGGTAACTTGAGGGCAACACGCTTCGACAGTTCATCAGCAACACTATTCTCTAGACGAGGAACATGCTCTATTTGCAGACCGTCAAAGCGCTCCTCCAACTTCCTCACTTCGTCTACGTAAGCTTCCATCAATGGGCTCTAATAATCCTTGTTGACTTGCTTGACGACAAGCTGTGAATCTCCTCTGACAATAAGCTTCTTGATCCCAAGGTCTGCCGCAATCCTAAGACCGGCAAGCAGCCCCTCATATTCTGTGGTGTTGTTTGTCGACCTCTCCCGTGGAAAGTGCATCTAAATTACATATTTGAGGTGCTCTCCGGTGGTGCGACATGCAACACGTCAGTGTCGGCTCCCTGTTGGGAGAAAGCCCCATCAAAATACATAACCCATTCTTGGCTTGTTTCCTTACCGGGGAGGGTCATTTCTTGGATCTCTTCATCTGGTGTTGGAGTCCATTCTGCAATGAATTCTGCCAAGCCTCTGCTCTAGATGGTTGAAGTGCTTTCAAACATGAGGCCAATGCTTGACAACTCAAGAGCCCAGTCCACAATCCTGTCGGTCACGTCTGGGTTTTGCAAATTCCGTTGCAGCGGAAAGCGAATGACGACGATAATTTCATGTGCTTGGAAATAATGGCGCAGTTTCATTGAGGCCATGAGGAGGCCAAAAAGTAACTTTTGCACGCTAGAGTACCTTGATCTGCCCCTTGCAAGAGGGATCTCACAAAGTACATTGGGTGCTGCACCATCTTCTTCTTTGGTGCCCCTTCGTTCATTTGCACGGGTCCTGACTTGTCGGCACCAGACCTTGCTGGGGAAGATCCCGGCACGTTGCTAGGTGGCCCTGCTTCTGTCGCTAGTTCTTCGTCGACTTCTCTCTGTGCCACTAACGCAGCACTAGCCACTTGATTTTTTACCGCTAAGTATAGTAACAATGACTCTTGTGGTCTAGGCGCGACTAGTATTGGCGGAGAGGAGAGGTACCTCTTCAAATCCTGCGGCGCTGCATCGGCTTCCGGAGTCCACTTCATTGGACTCGCCTTCTTCAAGATTTTTAAAAAGGATAGGGCACACTCAGCAGACATTGAGATGAGCCTACCCAGAGCCACAATGCAGCCGGCAAGACGACACACATCCTTGACACGTTTTGGTGCTTCGATCTGCTCAATTGCTTTGATCTTGCTGGGGTTCGCATCGATCCCGCATTGAGACACAAAGAACCAGAGAAGCTTGCCAGAAGGAACACCGAACACACATTTCTCAGGATTGAGCTTCAAGTTGATCTTGGGCAGATTTGCAAACGTCTCTTCCAGATCTTGTATCAGTGTTGCTTTGTCCTTGGTTTTGACCACTATGTCGTTCATATAGGATTCCATATTTCTATGTAGCTAAGGCTCAAAACCAATCTGGACTGTTCTTGCAAATGTCGAACCAGCACTTTTTAACCTATAAGGCATACGTACAAAGCAATATGTACAAAGCAATACGTACCACATGGGGTGATAAATGCGGTCCTCTCTTCGTCCTCCTTGGACATGAAGATTTGGTGGTATCCTGAATAACAATCGAGGAATGACAGCAGATCACAGCCTGCAGTAGAGTCCACAATCTGGTCGATGCACGACAATGGTAAAGGGTCTTTTGGACAATCTTTATTAAGGTCTATATAATCAATGCACAACCTCCATTTTCCATTGGCCTTGCTCACTACAATGGGATTGGCCAACCATGTTGGGTGGAGGACTCCTCTGACCAATCCTGATGCTTCCAATTTCCTGATTTCCTCGGCAATAAATTCTTGCCGCTCCAATGATTGCTTCCTAACTTTCTGTTTGACGGGTCGTGCATGAGGGCAGACATCAAGGTGGTGCTCAGTTACCTCCGTGGGAACACTGGGGAGATCAGATGGTTGCCACGCAAACACATCGACTTTCGCCCACAGGAAGGCAATGAGCATGCTTTCCTATTTGTCGTCGAGGATGGAACTTACAGTGAAAGTTCCCCCATACCATCCTCCTTGATGGGTACTTTCTTGGTTTTTGGTGGAGCTTCCTTGGATTTCTTATTCTTGCCGATGGAGCTCTCTGGCACATTGTCAATGGGAGTGCAACACTCCGAAGAGGTGCACTTGCCGGAATGTGCACCAGAGGTCTTGCGGGTCTTCTTACCCTCGGGAGCTTCAGCGGCAGGAGCAGCTGTCTTGGAGGCAGGTGTTGCAACTGCCTCTCGGTAAATTTGGTCGGCACAAATAAGTGTGTCCTTCTTGTTAGAGTTGATCGTGATGACACTGATCGGCCCGGGCATTTAACACATTATAAGCATAGTGTGATGCCGCCATGAACTTGGCCAGCGCCGGGCGTCCAAGGATCCCATTATACCGCAAGGGTATCTTGGCGGCGTCAAAAACAATCTTCTCTGTCCTGAAGTTCATGTCATTGCCAAATGTTACCGGCAATGTGATCTTGCCCTTCGGCCGAGTCCTTCCTGGATTGATCCCCTGAAAAGTGCTTATCTCCTTGAGACCTTTGTCAGGAATTTGCAACCTCTTGATCACATCACGCGACATCAGATTCAGACCGGCCCCACCATCAACTAACATTTTTGTCACTTTGAGGTTGTGAATTGTTGGAGAAACCAACAATGGCAGACACCCGATCATTGTTGTGCAATCAGGATGATCCTCAACGTCGAAAATGATAGGTGCGTGGGACCATCTAAGAGGTTTCCGACTTCAATAGATGGTTCTGTCGCATTAATCTCGCGTGCCCACTGTTTGAGTTGGTGGCGGGAAGAATGCAATGGGGCGCCTCAGTCGATGCACATGACATCTGTAGCTCTTTGAAACTCATGCTCACTGGACTCATCGTCTTCTTCATTGCTATCATCATCCTCCTCTTCCTTATCGCGGCCTCGAGCAGGCCTTTCCTGCTGCTTGGTCTTGTCGCGGCGACCTCCTCGGCCACTGCATTTCTTGTCGGACCCCTCTGCACCTTCTTAGGCCTTCTCCTTGTATCGCCTTACATACTCATTTTTCTGCCTCTTGGCAAGCTGCTCAACTTGTCAGCAGTTTTGGAGATCGGGGTCCATGGTACGATGGATCTTCCAATACTGCTTGTCGGAGCCCTCCGGCTTGTCGGCGGCCGCCAAGGCCTGACAATAGGCGCACCCAGCAACCTCCTTGCCGAGATTGTCAAACTTTGTCTTCTTGGCGGCAATAAGGTTGCCAGTTTCCTCGATGGCAAGCACGGCCTTGTCCTTGCGTTTCTTGTTCTGACGCCGGCCTTTCCTTGCTGGGGCGGTGGTGTCTTCGTCAGAGTCGACTCCAGCACCGGCATCCTCGCTCGGGAGTCTCCTCCCTTCTTCAGCTCGAGCACATCTATCAACCAGAGCATAGAGCTCGGCAACATCTTTGACTTTATTCATCGCCAGCTCTTCGCGCATCCTGCGGTTACGCACGTTCTGATAAAACATGCCGATAACAGCAGCAGGATGAACGTCTAGGATGTTGTGATGTATACGGCTGAATCTCTAAATGTACTTGCGCAAGGTTTCACCTTGCTTCTGGGGGATGAGATGCAAATAGCTTGCTTGGCTAGGAGCTTGGTGGCCTCCAGTAAAGGAGCCAACAAAATCATGGCATAGGCCTGCCCAGGAAGAAATGGAATTCTCCAACAGAACATCAACCACGACCTGACATTGGGCTTGAGCACCAACGGGAAGTACTTCATGAGTATCTGGTCATCACGAGCCCCGGCAGCCTGCACTGCAATGGTGTAGATGCTCAAGAACTCCGACGGGTGGGTCTTGCCATCGTATTTCTCCGGGACATCCAATTTGAATGTTTGGGAATTGGGCTACTAGATTTGCCGCAGATCACGGGTAAACGCTGAACAACCTACCTCATAAGGTAGGTCGACAGGATACCCTAGCGCAGGCTTGTCTATAGTGGGCTCTGCACGCTTATCAGATTGATGGCACGTTTCCCGCCGCCGCTCAATGGTGGTCCGAGCGTCCACTTTAGCTCTCTCCCGAAGGACTTGACGTTGATCGCAGCGAGTTCATGGATCAGACGACACCATGGAGTTGTCACCACCAGCGCTGACCGGTCGAGTCGGCGACCATCGCTGTCGCCGCGGAGGAGAGTGCACCATGGTCATACCACCTCCGACCTTGTTGCTATTAGTGCGCGCTAACTCGACAGACCACTACTGCGAAGGTTCCGCCTGTTGCTGTCCATCCCTGTCAGCGTAGCTGACGAGGCTCTTGATAGTAGCTCTCCACTCATCAAGCTTCTCCGCTGCAAGAGGGAAATTTAGGAGCAGCTTCGCTCACACCAATGCTCTTGCCGATGAGGTTGGTAGCGGAAGGTGTGACGAACATGAGGTGCTCTAACTCCTAACTGTGTTAGAAGGAGCTCCATCACGGTCCCGTGACCATGCACCACCTCCATTAGCATTTTGGCACGTATGTTGGTCCCGTGCATCTTGGGAGTGATGCGCAGGAGCCTTCCCATGGGGGCGCTTAGAACCACCGACGTCGTGGTGCTGCTCATCACGCGCGACCTGAGAAGGCCACGGTGTATGCGCCGGTGTAGGTGTCTTGGAAAGCTCCCTTCCGTCCCTGGAGTTCACCACGTCGCCCGTAGGCTGCATGGCTCCGTATTGAGATCTAGCGGCGCGTGGATTTCCATGGTCGTTGCGAAAGGCGCCGCTGGCCTAGCCTTGATCACCAGAATGTCATGGAGGCTCGAGACCTCCGCCTGCATCCACACCGCCGCCCATCTGAGTAGCTGCGGGCGCGCAGGACGTGGACAGGTCAACCACTATGAAAGCCTTCTTCTTGGGGGCCATGGCGATGAAGATGATGAAGGAACTGGCGCACCGATCGTTGGATTAGGTTCACACAACCTCCGCCCCCCTACCTGGCGCGCCAAAGATGTCGGGGCATGACACCTATGGGATCGCGTGGATCCCTTTGTGGTTTGGCGAGGGGACAGTATGCGCAAAGAGCAGATCGAACGAACGGCACGAGGGGAGATTTTACCCAGGTTTAGGGTGCTGAGAAGCATAAAACCCTACTCCTTGTTTAGTGTATTATGAGTGTTTTTAGGGTTCTGGCTACAAATGCGCTATGAACAACAACTACGCGCGTCAGCCAGAAGGTGCCAGAAAAAACCCTCTCTCGTAACGCCTTGGGCCTCCTTTTATTTGACTAAGGGGATCCCAACAGTGGCGTATAGTTCATTCACGAGGTGCACAATGCTATAGTGTTATCGTATATAACACTGACGGTGTAGGACAAATGCATTTAATGCTCCATCAGGTGTCCCTGACCTTCTATGGGAAGGGGTAGGAGCCCGTCCCATTGGCACCGCTTAGCCTCTCCATCGCCAGCGCCTCGACACGTACCCTGGTGGGTTGACACCTGGCCTCTGTGTTGGCAAGGTGGCGATGCCCTGCCGGGTGCACTCCTTGCCGCTGCTTCGCAGGCCACCCCTGGCAAGATCATGCCGGGGTTCCAGTCTTTGGCCTTCCGTCTTGTGCTTGTTGACTTGAATGTTGCTTTACGTCTTTGTATTTGCCTCTAGCAGTCCCCTGGTAGGCCTCGCCGCTGGTGTGGCTACAACTGCCTGTGGACAAGTATGTGGTACTAAAAGCTTAAACTTTAGTACACTGACACCTTTCCACTTCAACTGAAAACCAACACAAGCTCAAGAAGTAGCACCAGTCGGACGCCCCTCTGAGGGGCGGGTCATACGAAGCACGCCATTACGATGGCGGCTGTGCTCACATCAGAGATCAAGAGAGGAGCCCCATTCGGCAGAAAGGCTATGGGTACAATGGCCATAAACCCCCTCAGTTCAACGCCCGGTCCATCATCACCCAACATGTGGTGGACCGCGCAAGGGATCATAGCAACCCAGCGAGTGGGTGGGGCGCCTCCGGACTCGGCTGTTTCAGCAGATACATTTGGGAAGCCGAGGTTCCCCCAACTACCGTCTAGCAATGGGAATTGGCAAGTTTAATGGTGAGTCTAAGCCAGAAACTTGGCTCGAAGACTACCGAGTGGCCATGTAGATTGGTGGGGGCAACGATTTAGTCGCCATGAAGCACCTCCCTCTCATGCTGGAGGAATCGGCCCGCGCCTAGCTGAACCAGTTGCCCCCGAGTTGCATTTATTGCTGGGAAGATTTAGCCCAAGTGTTCATCAAGAACTTCGAGGGCACATACAAGCGCTCAGGTGGGCTGATAGAGCAGCAACATTGTGTTTAGAAGAGCAATGAGACTTTTAGAGAGTACATCCAACATTGGACCATGTTGCATAACATGGTGGAGAACATGACTAAGCATCAGGCTATGTGCACCTTTAAGGATGACACTCGGTATAGAGAGCTGATTCTCAGGTTTGGTTGGGCTGGAGACCTGTCCCTTAGTCGGGCTATGGAGATAGCAAAAAAGTATGAAAATGGCGAGGAAGAAGGCCACCTCCGTAGCGGCAAAGGACGCACCAGTGACGCCCCTCAATCGGGGGGCAACACAGGAAAAAAGCAGCAGCAACAGAAGCACAAAGCTGAGGCTCCCGCGAAGGCAGAAGTTGCGGCCGTCTCCGGACGGGGCCAAGGCAAGTCAAAGCCAAAGAAGAAGAAAGAGTGGATTTCGAGGAAGAATTCTGACTCCAAGCTGGACCTACTTTATCAGCCTTGCCAAGTTCATACAAAGACAAACAAGAGGGCAACATTGTGCTTCCTAAGCACATCGCCCGGGAATGTCGCCTGCTCAAGCAGGCTATGGACAAGGAGTCTGCAGAAGACAAGGATGATGTGGATGATGAGGAGGAACAAACCCCAGGGTTCCCACTAGTCGAGAAAGTCCTAAACATGATTTTTGCAGACGTCGAAAGCAAGAGAAAGTTGAAAGTTGTCAATCAGGAAGTCAACATGGCAGTTCCGACTGCTTCCAAGCACTTCAGTTGGGCAAAGACTCCGATTACGTTTGACCATTCTGACCATCCGCCCCACATAGTGTAACAGTCCGGGACCGACGCTCCAGAAGATTCCCCTTTTATTTCCATTCTCGTATGTGTTTCGTTTGGGTGTTGCATTCATCATCACATCATTCGCATCATCTGCATGGCATCATCATTCATTTTTGAAAACTTGCATCCGTCCGTAGTTGCCGATTCTCTCCATTCGTGCCGTCGTCCGTTTTGAGACCAACTACTCACACGCACGTGCACGCGGCACTGTTTAAAAAATGATTTAAAAGCATGTGCAGAATATTCTCGGATTGGGTCGAAACCTGGCGCATGGTCTTATTATAGTGTAGGTGGACCGCCTGCCAGATTTCGTCGCAATCAGAGGTCGTTTGATACCCAAACGTTCAACCGTAGCAGTGCGGTCATCGGTTATTCGTCGGACATTTTTCGGTGTTTTAAAACCTCGTGTCACGGGCCGCAAACTTCCCCTCTCATCTCATCCCAATACCTCTCCACAGCCCACTAACCCACCAAACATCTACCCTCCAACCTGACCGTCCGATCGCGATCGGACGATCAAAAGTTGGCCTCAAATCCCTAACCTAGTTCATTTTCCCTATATATAAACCAACTACTAGTCTAACCCTAAAATTTAGGAACCCTGTCCCGTCCATCCTATGTATGCACCGCCACCCTCGTCTCCCTCGGGATCAATCCCCAACCAGCAGCCTCTGACCATCTTCCTTTATTTCAGCTCCGCCCAATCCGTCCATCGATCGAGCGAGCCTCCCGTGGATCCTTGCGCCTGCGCGCCCGAAGCCAGTCCTGAACCCTGCAGTGCCTGCAGCCCCGGGCGACAGGAGCTCGTCCCCGAGCACCAGCCCCTCCTGGGCTTGTGCACGAGGAGACCCTCACCGAAGCAAGCGACCAACGCCGTTGCCCCGTCCCATCCAGCCCGGAGTTCCCTGCCTCTAGCGCGGCCGCATCGTGGAGCATCGTCCTCCGCTGACCCCATCCGGAACTGGCATCCCGAAGCTCGGCCAAGGCCCCTGCCTCTGCCTCCAGCCACTTCCGGCGAGCAGAGTCACCGGAGCTCCTCGCCGTCCCGACCAGGACCAGGTCGTGCCCTGTTGCCCCTTGCCCCTCCTTGCCTCTCCTCGTTTCTCCCACTCCCTCTCGATCTCTCTTCCTCTCTATGTATGCAGCAGGTTCTAGCACCGGACCTGGAGCCCGCCATGGCCGCCCGAAGCTAGCGCTCCCGCATGAAGCCCCAACCTTGTTGTTGGGAATGGAATCCCCATGGCTGGATTTGGCCATTCCCCCCACCGTCGTTCGCTCGTCCTGCCGCAGCTCATCAGAGATCGAACCCAATCGCCATGGCGCTGGCCTCTGTTTCCTGCTGTGAGCTCCATATGTGAAGCTGCATATTTTTGCCCTAGATCCGTTCTGTTATATAGAAGTTATTTAGTGTGTGAACTATGTTTATTCACAAGCAAGTTAGTAGCCGAGTTGGCTGGCGCATTAGTCCTGCATTGTATAGGTCTTGGGATCAAATCCCCACAAGTGCATTTTTTCTTCTGTATTTTCTATCTTTTTTCAGAGTATCAGTCTTGCCACTGTTTTATATAGCACCAGATTCCCTTGTTGGCACTAACACATAGCCAACCTGACTGGTTTGCCCAACGAACCAACACCAGAAACTCTTGGGATCTAATCCCAGTCAGCTCATGTGTGTTTTCTTAGCCTCTGTAGTTTCTTTATTCCCAAAAATGTGCACACACATGGGCTTTTTCAGTCTGGGGTCACGATGCTGCAGATTGGCCCGCATAGGTTTATTTTGGATATTGCGAATTTGTCAAATAACCATAACATGCATATTTAGAGTTAATGCTATCGTTTCCAAATGCTAATGTCTAAATAACCATGCCTCGGATTAAAATGAAATATATACGAAATAGGTTCAAAATTTTGTGTAGATTAACAATATACAATTTCCATCCATGACAAAAATGTTTTAACTTGCGTTTTGCATTATTTTGCATATATGCCATGTGACACCGGTTTTTATCATAACTAAATAACCGTGGCTCCAATGCAAATATTTTATATATGTAACTTGACTAGAAAAATGTGTAGAATCTCATGACACACTTTATTTTGCTGTTTAATAAATATAAAACATGTGTATTTCAGACCTGTACAAAACTTAAAAATATGCATATGAGGTCGTTTCGGAATTATTATTCGTTGCTTTCGGCCCCATTTAAAATGCCTAGATGGTATAGTTGATCATGCTTCACCTCTTGCAATGTTTAACAACATTTAACATTGATATGTACCTAAACGGGAATGAACTAAGTAATTCAAACATGGAGTTTCGTCAATATGCAACTCATTGCATATTGAACTTCACTTAATATGTAGTAGTTGTTTGTTGTGCTTGCCATGCCATGCCCTGCATTGCATATTAAACCGGACATGCATCATATTTGTTTGCGCATCATATCATGCATATGTTGTGGTGTACCGTGTGTTGATTGTTGTTTCTGGTTTGCTTCTTCTCGATAGAGTTTCGAAAGCGTTCGGAGCATGAGGATTCATTCGACTATGTTGGATCGTCTTCTTCATGGACTCGCTCTTCTTACGAGCGGGATCTCAGGAAAGATGACACATTTCCCTTGATACCACTACTATCATTGACATGCTAGTTGTCCCGCTTTTATTGTTATGTCTCGGTACCTACCACTTATTTGTCAAGCCTCCCAACATTGCCATGAAAGCCTCTAACCCTCCACCTTCCCAACAAACCTTTGTTTGGCTATGTTACGGAATGCTCAACCCTTCTTATAGCATTTCTAGCTGCAGGTGCAATTGCTTCCATGTGACAACATGGACATTATTTTGTTATCACAATATTATTGCTATTTAATTTAATGCACTTATACACTTGGTAAAGAGTGGAAGGCTTGGCCTTTTGCTCGGTGTTTTGGTCCACTCTTGCCGCCTAGTTACTTGTGAACTGGTGTTATGTTCCATAATTGAGCGCTCCTAACATGCTCGGGGTTGTTATGGGGACCCCCTTGATTTTCGTTTTAGGATAAAACTTGTCTGGCAAGGCCCAACTTTGGTACTACATTTGCCTAATAACTAATGAACTTGCATAGGGACTTTCCGGACCCCGTGGATAATTAATCAACCCCCGGGCCAGTGCTCCTCATGAGTGTTGGTCCAAACTAGAGCCGTGTGCGGGGCCAACCCGGGGCAACTCGGGAGATTTCTATTAGGCCATTGTACGCTATGCTTATCCGGTTGTGTTCTGAGAACGAGATACGCGGCTCCTATCGGGTTCGTCGACACGTCGGGCGGTCTTGCTAGATTTGTTTTACCTTTCTCGAGCATCTTGAATGAGGAACTCTGATCTTCTTAGGGCTATCTCGAGGTGTCATATTTCCTGTTGAATTGCCTAGGATGATCACGAGATCCGTGGTCGAGGTTATTCCCGCTGCGTGTGGTTAATTTGTGATGGACGAGTTGGAGCACCCCTGCAGGGTTAAATATTTCGGAAAGCCGTGCCTGCGGTTATGTGGCAAACTTGGATACTTTGTTTAACACCCGGTCATAGCAAACTTGAAGTAAACTCTAATAAAACACACCAACTGTGTGCATATCCGTGACTGTCTCTTCTTGTGAGTCCTTATCCGAGAGAGAACATGGTGGGGTTATGTTTGATGTAAGTAGGTGTTCAGGATCAGTTAGTGATCATTACTAGTTCACGTCTGTTATGCGTAGACCACCATACTTTATTTTATGTATTCGTAAGTTAGCCACTCAAATAAATGCTTAGTCACTTGCTGCAGCCTCACCACTTAACCATACCTCACCCATTAAGCTTTAGTAGTCTTGATACCCTTGGAAATGAGATTGCTGAGTCCCCCGTGGCTCATAGATTACTACAACAACAGTTGCAGGTACAGGTAATGTGAAGATTGAATGTGAGCGTGATGCTTGTTTGATTTGGAATTCTTCTTCTTCATCAATCTAGGATGGGTTCCAGGTGGCAGCCTGGGATAACAAGGATGGATGTCATTTATTGTTTGTTTTCGTCCGTAGTTGGACCCTGCTCTTCTGTATGATGTTTGCCTATGTTGTTGTATTGATATGATTCTGATATAGCTTGTGGCGAGTGTAAACCAATTCCATATACTCATCTCTTCTATACATGTACTTGTAATGATATCCATTCTTGCAACACGACGAGATGTGCTTCTATCCCTGTCGAGGCCCTCGTGCCTAAATAAGGATAGGACCGCATCTTGGGCATGACACATAGCCACCCCTGGGAGGCAGGCATTGTTCGTTGATCTGGTCGTGAATGGTGCCTGACTGCGCAAGGTTCTTATGGATGGAAGCAACGGTTTAAACATCATTTATGCCGACATGCTCAAAGTGATGGGCATCTCGATGTGCCGATTGAGAAAGAGCAACATGCACTTCCACGGGATAGTCCCTGGAAAGAAGGTAGAATCACTCGGCCGGATCTCTTTGGACGCAGTATTCGGCAAAAATGAGAAGAAATTCCCAAAGGAACGACTGACCTTTGAGGTTGTGGATTTTCGCAGCGCCTACCACGTGATTTTGGGCAAGCCTGCTTATGCACGTTTCATGTCCAGACCATGCTACATTTACCTTAAACTGAAGATGCCAGGGCCGAATGGCGTAATCACTGTGACTGGCGACCGAGCCGTGGCCGAGGAATGCCTCCAGCAAGGTTCCAAGATTGCCAACGAACTAAAAGGGTACATGAAGAGGGAGAATGCCGGCAGCTAGAGTTCTAGACTTGAAAGGGAGCAAATCTGAGATACCTATTCTGCACAACTCCAAAAGTCCTAAAAATTTATGGAGAATTTTTTGGTTTTAGTAAAAAATGCTGGTGCAAGAATCAACAAGAGGGGGGCCACCTGCAGGCCACAAGCCTGCTAGGCGCGGCCACCCGCTGGCCCTGCCTAGCAGGCTTGTGGGGCCCCTGTGGCTCTTCCGATGCCCATCTTATGCTATATGAAGCGTTTTGACCTGGAAAAAAATTGAAAAGAGAGCTTTCGGGACGAAGTGCCGCCGTCTCGAGGCGGAACATGGGCAGAATCAATCTAGAGCTCTGGCAGGGCTGTTCTGCCGGGGAAACTTCCCTCCTGGAGGGGGAAATCAAAGCCATCATCGTCACCTATGATCCTCTCATCAAGAGGGGGTACATATCCATCAACATCTTCACCAACACCATCTCCTCTCCAAACCCTAGTTCATCTCTTATATCCGATCTTTTTCTCAACACCTCAGATTGGTACGTGTGGGTTGCTAGTAGTGTTGATTACTCCTTGTAGTTGATGCTAGTTGGTTTACTTGGTGGAAGATCATATGTTCAAATCCTTTATGATAATTAATACTCCTCTGATTATGAACATTAGCATGCTTTGTGAGTAGTTATGTTTGTTCCTGAGGACATGGGATAAGTCTTGTTACAAGTAATCATGTGAATTTGGTATTCGTTAGATATTTTAATGAGATGTATGTTGTCTCTCCTCTAGTGGTGTTATCTGAACGTCGACTACATAACACTTCACCATTATTTGGACCTAGGGGAAGGCATTGGTAAGTAATATGTAGATGATATGTTGCTAGAGTTATAGAAGCTTAAACCCTAGTTTATGCGTTGCTTCGTAAGGGCTGATTTGGATCCATATGTTTCATGCTATGGTTAGGTTTACCTTAATTCTTCTTTCGTAGTTGCGGATGCTTGCGAGGGGGTTAATCATAAGTGGGAGGTTTGTCCAAGTAAGGGCAGCACCCAAGCACCGGTCCACCCACATATCAAATTATCAAAGTAACGAATGTGAATCAAATGAGCATGATGAAAACTAGCTTGACAGATATTCCCATGTGCCCTCAGGAGTGCTTTGCTTTATATAAGAGTTTGTCCAGGCCTGTCCTTTGCTACAAAAAGGATTGGGCTACCTTTCTGCACCTTTGCTACACTTGTTACTTGTTACTCGATATGAGTTATCTTATCACAAAACTATCTATTACCGATAATTTCAGTGCTTGCAGAGAATACCTTACTCGAAACTGCTTGTCATTTCCTTCTGCTCCTCGTTGGGTTCGACACTAGTACTTATCGAAAGGACTACGATAGATCCCCTATACTTGTGGGTCATCAAGACTCTTTTCTGGTGACATTACCGGGGAGTGAAGCGCCTTTGGTAAGTTGAACCTGGTAAGGAAAAATTTATATAGTGTGCTGAAATTTACTATGACTTGTCACTATGGAAAGTAATCTTTGAGGGGCTTGTTCAGGGTATCTTCCCCTCAACCAGAAACACAAAGAGTTATCCCTAAACATAATGAACCTACTAAAATATTTATTATGAAATTCCTTTGGGTATGATGGAGAAACTTCTGGCTAATCCTTATGCAGGAGATGGAACACTACTTCCTGATTTGCATTTAATCTATGTGGATGAAGTTTTTGGATTATTTAAGCTTGCAGGTCTGCACGAGGATCACATCAAGAAGAAGGTCTTTCCTTATTCTTGAAGGAAAAGGTATTGACATGGTATAGGCTCATGGAGCTACAACTGATTGAAGATGGAATTTCATCAGAAGTTCTATCCTATGCATCTAGTTCATTGTGATCGGAATTATATTTATATTTTTTAGCCTCGTGAAGGAGAAAGAATCACGCAAGCTTGGGGGAGGCTTATGTCAATGTTATATTAATGCCCCAATCATGAGCTCTCTCGAGAAATTATTATTCAGAATTTTTATGCTCGGCTTTCTCGTAATGATCAATCCATGCTCGATACTTCTTGTGTTGGTTCCTATTGAAGAAGGATATTGACTTCAAATGGGACTTATTGGAAACAATTAAAAGCAACTCTGAAGATTGGGAACTCAATGAAGGTAAGGAGTCAGGTAGGAACCTTAAGATTGATCGTGATAAATCCTTCGTAGAAACTATTGCTTTTCATGAATTTAGCACTAAATATGGACTTGACTCTGAGATAGTAGCTTATTTTTGTGAATCTTTTGCTATTCATGTTGATCTCCCTAAGGAGAAGTGGTTTAAATATCATCCTCCCATTGAAGTGAAAGTAGTTGAACCTATTAAAGTTGAAAAGAAAACTATTACTTATAATGTTGATCCTGTTATTCCCGTTGCTTATATTGAGAAACCACATTTCCATGTTAGAATAAAGGATCATGCGAAAGCTTCAAGTGTGGTTCGTAAGAGCTATGATAGAACACCTACACCCCCTGAGCAAATTAAAGTTGAGCCTAATATTGCTATGGTTAAGGACCTCTTGGTTGATAATATTGATGGGCATGTTATTCAATTTTGTGATGAAGATGCTAGAATTGCTAAACCTGATGCTAAAGATAAACATAGACCTATTGTTGGCATGCCTATTGTTTCTGTTAAAATAGGAGATCGTTGTTATCATGGCTTATGTGATATGGGTGCTAGTTGTTGGGAGACAAATTAGTAAATCAAAATTTTCCTACGTGTTCACCAAGATCCATCTATGGAGAAACCAGCAACGAGTAAGGGGAAAGTGCATCTTCATACCTTTGAAGATCGCAAAGTGTAAGCGTTACTAGAACGCGGTTGGTGGGGTCATACTCGCAGCAATTCAGATCGCGGTGGAATCCGATCTAAGCGCTGAACAACGGCACCTCCGCGTTCAACACGTGTGCAGCCCGGTGACGTCTCCTACAACTTGATCTAGCAAGGAGGAAGGAGAGGTTGAGGGAGAGCTCTGGCAGCACGAAGACGTGGTGACGGTGGAGCTACGTGGTTCTTCGATAGAGCTTCGCTAAGCACTACGGAGGACAAGGAGAGGGAGGAGTAGGGCTGCACCGTGGGAGAGGGAGATGCATGTCCCCGGCAGCCCCAAGGGCTCCTCTATTTATAGGAGGAGGAGGAGGGAGGGCTGCGCCCTAGGGTTTTGACCCTAGGGTGGTGCGGCAGCTCCCGGATCCCCTCTCGCCGGCGGCCACAGAGGGAGAGGGGTGCGGCTGCCCTAGGGAGGGCCTTAGGGCCCATCTGCCCTAGGGTTTGCCCCCTCCCACCTTTAGCTGCGCCTTGGGTCCTTGTGGCGGGCGCACCAGCCCACCTAGGGGCTGGTTCCCTCCCACTTGCGGCATATGCAGCCCTCTGGTGCTGGTGGCCCCACTTGGTGGACCCCTGGAAACCTTCCGGTGGTCCCGGTACGTTACCGGTAATCCCCGAAACACTTCCAGTGACCAAAACCTCACTTCCTATATATGAATCTTTACCTCCAGACCATTCCAGATCTCCTCATGACATCCGGAATCTCATCCAGAACTCCGAACAACCTTCGGTAATCACATCCACTATTTCCCTATAACCCTAGAATCATTGAACGTTAAGTGTGTAGACCCTACGGGTTTGGGAGACACATAGACATGACCGAGACACCTCTCCTGTCAGTAACCAATAGCGGGATCTGGATACCCATGTTGTCTCCCACATGCTCCATGATGATCTCATCGGATGAACCACGATGTCGGGGATTCAATCAATCCCGTATACAATTCTCTTTGTCTACCGGTATGATACTTGCCCGAGATTCGATCGTTGGTATCCCTATACCTTGTTCAATCTCGTTACCGGCAAATCTCTTTACTCGTTATGTAACACATCATCCCGTGGCTAACTCCTTAGTCACATTGAGCTCATTATGATGATTTCTTACCGAGTGGGCCTAGAGATACCTCTCCGTCATACGAAGTGACAAATCCCAGTCTCGATTCGTGCCAACCCAACAGATTCTTTCGGGGATACCCATAGCATACCTTGATAGCCACCCAGTTACGTTTCGACGTTTGGCACACCCAAAGTATTCCTACGGTATCCGGGAGTTGCACAATCTCATGGTCTAAGGAAACGATACTTGATATTAGAAAAGCTTTAGCAAACGTACAACACGATCTTGTGCTATGCTTAGGATTGGGTCTTGTCCATCACATCATTCTCCCAATGATGTGATCCCGTTATCAACGACATCCAATGTCCATGGTCATGAAATCGTGACCATCTATTGATCAACGAGCTAGCCAACTAGAGGTTCACTAGGAACATGTTGTGATCTATGTATTCACACATGCATTACGGTTTCCGGTTAATACAATTATAGCATGAATAATAGACAATTATCATGAACAAGGAAATACAATAATAACCATTTTATTATTGCCTCTAGGTCATATTTCCAACAGTCTCCCACTTACACTAGAGTCAATAATCTAGTTACATTGTGATGAGTCAAACATCCATAGAGTTCTGGTGTTGATCATGTTTTTCTCGTGAGACATGTTTAGTCAACGGATCTGCGACATTCAGATCCGTATGTACTTTACAAATATCTATATCTCCCTCCTGTATGTAATGACAGATGGAGTTGAAGCGGCGCTTGATGTGTCTTGTCTTCTTGTGAAACCTGGGCTCCTTGACAAGGGCAATAGCTCCAGTGTTGTCACAGAATAGAGTCATCGAGCCCAATGCATTGGGAATTACTCCCAGGTCAGTGATGAACTCCTTCATCCAAACTCCTTCCTTTGCTGCTTCCGAAGTAGCTATATACTCTGCTTCACATGTAGATGCTGCCACGACGCTTTGCTTGCTGCTGCACCAACTGACTGCCCCTCCGTTCAAAATATACACGTATCCGGTTTGTGACTTGGAGTCATCCGGATCTGTGTCGCAGCTAGCATCGACGTAACCCTTTACGACGAGCTCTTCGACACCTCCATATGCGAGAAACATGTCCTTTGTCCTTTTTAGGTACTCCAGGATATTCTTGACCGCTGTCCAGTGTTCCGCTTCGGGATCACTTTGGTACCTCCCTACCAAACTTATGGCAAGGTTCACATCAGGTCTGGTACACAGCATGTCATACATAATAGAGCCTATGGCTGAAGCATAGGGGATGACACTCATCTCTTCTCTATCCTTTGCCGTGGTCAGGCATTGAGTCGTACTCAATCTCACACCCTATAACACAGGCAAGAACCCCTTCTTGGACTGATCCATATTGAACTTCTTCAATTTCTTGTAAAGGTATGTGCTTTGTGAAAGACCTATGAGGCGTCTCGATCTATCTCTATAGATCTTGATGCCTAATATGTAAGCAGCTTCTCCAAGGTCCTTCATTGAAAAACATTTATTCAAGTAGGCCTTTACACTTTCCAAGATTTCTATATCATTTCCCATCAACAATATGTCGTCTACATATAATATGAGGAATGCTACAGAGCTCCCACTCACTTTCTTGTAAATACAGGGTTCTCCATAAACCTGTATAAATCCAAATGCTTTAATCACCTCATTAAAGAGAATGTTCCAACTCCGAGATGCTTGCACCAGCCCAGAGATGGAGCGCTGGAGCTTGCATACCTTGTTAGCGTCTTTAGGATCAACAAAACCATTCGGCTGCATCATATATAGTTCTTCCTTAAGGAAACCATTAAGGAATGCCGTTTTGACGTCCATTTGCCAAATCTCATAATCATAAAATGCGGCAATTGCTAACATGATTCGAACAGACTTCAGCATCGCTACAGGTGATAAAGTCTCATCGTAGTCAACTCCTTGAACTTGTCGATAACCCTTAGAGACAAGACGATCCTTATAGACAGTCACATTACCATCCGGGCCAGTCTTCTTAAAAATCCATTTATTTTATATGGCTCGCTTATCATCAGGCAAGTCCACCAAAGTCCATACTTTGTTCTCATACATGGATTCTATCTTGGATTTCATGGCTTCAAGCCATTTGTTGGAATCCGGGCCTGCCATCGCTTCTTCATAGTTCGAAGGTTCACCATTGTCCAACAATATGATCTCCAGGATAGGGTTGCCATACCACTCTAGTGCGGATTGTGTCCTAGTGGACCTTCGACGTTCAGTAGTAACTTGATCTGAAGTTTCATGATCATCATCATTGACTTCCTCTCGAGCCGGTGCAGGCTCCACAAAAACAACTTCCTGTGCTGCGCTACTCTCTGGTTCGAGTGGAGGTACTATTACCTCATCAAGTTCTATTTTCCTCCCACTTACTTCTTTCGAGAGAAACTCTTTCTCAAGAAAGGATCCATTCTTGGCAACAAAGACTTTGCCTTCGGATTTGAGGTAGAAGGTATACCCAATAGTTTCTTTGGGGTATCCTATGAAGACGCACTTTTCCGCTTTGGGTTCGAGCTTCTTAGTTTGAAGTTTCTTCACATAAGCATCGCATCCCCAAACTTTTAGAAACGATAGCTTAGGTTTCTTTCCAAACCATAATTCATACGGTGTCATCTCAATGGACTTTGATGGTGCCCTATTTAAAGTGAATGCGGCAGTCTCTAATGCATGTCCCCAAAATGATAGCGGTAAGTCGGTAAGAGACATCATAGACCGCACCATATCCAATAGAGTGCGATTACGACGTTCAGACACGCCACTTCGCTGAGGTGTACCAGGCGGCGTGAGTTGTGAAACAATTCCATATTTCTTTAGGTGCGTGCCAAACTCGTGACTTAAATATTCTCCACCACGATCGGATCGTAGGCACTTTATTTTCCTGTCACGTTGATTCTCTACCTCACTCTGAAATTCCTTAAACCTTGCAAAGGTTTCAGACTTGTGTTTCATTAAGTAGACATACCCATATCTGCTCAAGTCATAGTGAGGGTGAAAACATAACGGTAGCCACCGCGAGCCTCGACGCTCATTGGACCGCATACATCAGTATGTATTATTTCCAACAAGTCAGTTGCTCGCTCCATTATTTCGGAGAATGGAGTCTTGGTCATCTTGCCCATGAGGCATGGTTCACACGTGTCAAATGATTCAAAATCAAGAGATTCCAAAAGTCCATCAGCATGGAGTTTCTTCATGCGTTTGACACCAATATGACCAAGGCGGCAGTGCCATATGTAAGTGGGACTATCGTTATCAGCCTTACACTTTTTGGTACTCACACTATGAACATGTGTAACATCACGTTCGAGATTCATCAAAAATAAACCATTGACTAGCGGGGCATGACCATAAAACATTTCTCTCATATAAATAGAACAACCATTATTCTCAGATTTAAATGAGTAGCCATCTCGCATCAAGCGAGATCCAGATACAATGTTCATTCTCAAAGCTGGTACTAAATAAAAATTATTGAGGTTTAAAACTAATCCCGAAGGTAGATGTAGAGGTAGCGTGCCGACGGCGATCACATCGACCTTGGAACCATTCCCGACGCGCATCGTCACCTGTCCTTTGCCCCGCTCCACTTATTCCGCAGATCCTTCTTGGAGTTACAAATGTGAGCAACTGCACCGGTATCAAATACCCATGAGCTACTACGAGTGCTGGTAAGGTACACATCGATAACAAGTATATCACATATACCTTTAACGTTGCCGGCCTTCTTATATGCTAAGTACTTGGGGCAGTTCCGCTTTCAGTGACCGGTACCCTTGCAATAAAAGCACTCAGTCTCAGGCTTGGGTCCATTCTTGTTCTTCTTCTTGGCAACTTGCTTACCGGGCGCAGCAACTGCTTTGTCGTCCTTCTTGAAGTTCTTCTTACCCTTGCCTTTCTTGAAACTAGTGGTATTATTCACCATCAACACTTGATGTTCCTTTTTGATCTCGACCTCCACTGATTTCAGCATCGAGTACAACTCAGGAATGGACTTCTCCATACCCTGCATGTTGTAGTTCATCACAAATCTCTTGTAGCTAGGTGGAAGCAACTGGAGGATTCTGTCAATGACCGAGTCATCCGGGAGATTAACTCCCAGCTGAGTCAAGCGGTTGTGCAACCCAGACATCTTAAGTATGTGCTCACTGACAGAACTATTTTCTTCCATCTTACAACTGAAGAACTTGTCGGATACGTCATATCTCTCGACCTGGGCATGAGCTTGGAAAACCAGTTTCATCTCTTGGAACATCTCATATGCTCCATGTTGCTCAAAACGCTTTTGGAGCCTCGGTTCTAAACTGTAAAGCATGCCGCACTGAACCAGGGAGTAATCATCATAGCATGATTGCCAAGTGTTCGTAACGTCTTGGTCCACTGGGAAAATGGGTGGGTCACCTAGCGGTGCATCAAGGACATACAATCTCTTGGAAGCTATGAGAATGATCCTCAAGCTACGGACCCAGTCCGCATAGTTGCTTCCATCGTCTTTCAGCTTGGTTTTCTCTAGGAACGCGTTGAAGTTGAGGGTGACATTTGCGTTGGCCATTGGATCTACAATATAGATTGTAAAGACAATTTCAGACTAAGTTCATGATAATTAAGTTCACATACATAGACATCTCTCTAGTCATCCAAGTGATACATGATCCATGTCAACTAGCCTGTGTCCGATCATCACGTGAGACGGACTAGTCATCCATGGTGAACATCTCGATGTTGATCGCATCTACTATACGGCTCATGTTCGACCTTTCGGTCTTATGTGTTCCAAGGCCATGTCTATACATGCTAGGCTCATGAAGTCAACCTAAGTGTTTCGCGTGTGTAAATCTGGCTTACACCCGTTGTATGCGAATGTTAGAACCTATCACACCCGATCATCACGTGGTGCTTTAGAACAACGATCCTTAGCAACGGTGCACAGTAAGGGTGAACACATTTCTTTAAATTTTATTGAGAGATCATCTTATTTACTACCGTCGTTCTAAGCAAATAAGATGTAAACATGATAAACATCACATGCAATCAATATAGTGACATGATATGTCCAATATCATCTTGCTCCTTTGATCTCCATCTTCAGGGCACCATGATCATCACTATCACCGGCACGACACCATGATCTCCATCATCATGATCTCCATCACCATGTCTTCATGAAGTTGTCTCGCCAACTATTACTTCTACTACTATGGCTAACGTTTAGCAATAAAGTAAAGTAATTACATGGCATTTATGATTGACACACAAGTCATAAAATAAAATAAACAACTCCTATGGCTCCTGTCGATTGTCATACTCATCGACATGCAAGTCGTGAACCCTATTACAAGAACATGATCAATCCCATACATCACAATGCATCACATCACATCCTTTGGCCATATCACATCACAAGGCATATGCTGCAAAAACAAGTTAGGCGTCCTCTAATTTGTAGTTGCAAGTTTTTACGTGGCTGCTATAGGTTTCTAGCAAGAACGTTTCTTACCTACGCCAAAACCACAACGTGATATGCCAATTGTTATTCACCCTTCATAAGGACCCTTTTCATCGAATCCGATCCGACTAAGGTGGGAGAGACAGACACCCGCTAGCCACCTTATGCAACAAGTGCATGTCAAGCGGTGGAACCGGTCTCACGTAAGCGTATGTGTAAAGTTGGTCCGGGCCGCTTCATCCAACAATACCGCTGAATCAAGATAAGACTAGTAACGGTAAGCAAATTAACAAGATCGACATCCACAACAACTTGTGTTCTACTCGTGCATAGACTCTACGCATAGACCTAGCTCATGATGCCACTGTTGGGAGTCGTAGTAGTAAATCAAAATTTTCCTACGTGTTCACCAAGATCCATCTATGGAGAAACCAGCAATGAGTAAGGGGAGAGTGCATCTTCATACCTTTGAATATAGCAAAGCGGAAGCGTTACTGGAATGCGGTTGGTGGAGTCGTATTTGCAGCGATTCAGATCGCGGTGGAGTCCGATGTAAGCGCCAAACAATGGCGCCTCCGCGTTCAACACACATGCAGCCCAGTGACGTCTCCTACGCCTTGATCCAGCAAGGAGGAAGGAGAGGTTGAGGGAGAGATCTGGCAGCACGACGGCATGGTGACGGTCGAGCTGCATGGTTCTCCGGCAGAGCTTTGCTAAGCACTACGGAGGACGAGGAGAGGGGGGAGTAGGGCTGCGCCGTGGGAGAGAGAGATGTGTGTCCCCGGCAGCCCCAAGGGCTCCTCTATTTATAGGAGGAGGAGGAGGAGGGAGGGTTGAGCCCTAGGGTTCCCACCCTAGGGTGGTGCGGCAGCCTCCAGATCCCATCTGGCTGGCGGCCAAAGAGGGAGAGGGGTGCGGCTGACCTAGGGTGGGCGTTAGGGCCCATCTGCCCTAGGGTTTGCCCCCCTCCCACCTTCAGCTGCGCCTTGGGCCCTTGTGGGGGGTGCACCAGCCCACCTAGGGGCTGGTTCCCTCCCACTTGCGGCCCATGCAGCCCTCTGGTGCTGGTGGCCCCACTTGGTGGACCCCCGCAACCCTTCCGGTGGTCCCGGTACGTTACCGGTAATCCCCGAAACACTTCCAGTGACCAAAACCTCACTTCCTATATATGAATCTTAATCTCTGGACCATTCCGGAGCTCCTCGTGATGTCTGGGATCTCATCCAGGTCTCTGAACAACCTTTGGCAACCACGTCCACTATTTCCCTATAACCCTAGCGTCATCGAACCTTAAGTGTGTAGACCCTATGGGTTTGGGAGATACGTAGACATGACCAAGACACCTCTCCGGTGAATAACCAACAGCGGGATCTGGATACCCATGTTGGTCCCCACATGCTCCACGATTATCTCATCGGATGAACCACGATGTCGGGTATTCAATCAATCCCGTATACAATTCCCTTTGTCTACCGGTATGATACTTGCCCGAGATTCGATCGCCGGTATCCTTATACCTTGTTCAATCTCATTACCGACAAGTCTCTTTACTCGTCCCGGAACACATAATCCTGTGGCTAGCTCCTTAGTCACATTGAGCTCATTATGATGATGTCTTACCGAGTGGGCCCAGAGATACCTCTCCGTCATACGGAGTGACAAATCCCAGTCTCGATTCGTGCCAACCCAACAGATACTTTCAGGGATACCCGTAGCATACCTTTATAGCCACCCAGTTACGTTGTGACGTTTGTCACACCCAAAGTATTCCTACGGTATTCGGGAGTTGCACAATCTCATGGTCTAAGGAAACGATACTTGACATTAGAAAAGCTTTAGCAAACGAACTACATGATCTTGTGTTATGCTTAGGATTGGGTCTTGTCCATCACATCATTCTCCCAATGATGTGATCCTGTTCTCAACGACATCCAATGTCCATGGTCTTGAAACCGTGACCATCTATTGATCAACAAGCTAGCCAACTAGAGGCTCACTAGGGACATGTTGTGGTCTATGTATTCACACATGCATTACGGTTTCCGGTTAATACAATTATAGCATGAACAATAGACAATTATCATGAACAAGGAAATACAATAATAACCATTTTGTTATTGCCTCTAGGGCATATTTGCAACACTAGTGTGGGTGTAATTCCTTTTTCCTTATATAAAGAGATTAAGAATGACACTGCACCAGCTGAGTTAGAGGAAATTGATGTTACAATTAAGCTTGCTAATAGAAACACTATATCACCAGTTGAGATTATTAGAGATGTTGAAGTCTTGTGTGGGAAAATAAAATATCCTACTGTTTTCTTGTTCTTGGTTCCCCACAAGATGATTTTTGTCCCATTATATTTGGTAGACCCTTCTTGAATACCGTTAATGCCAGGATAGATTGTGAGAAGGGAACGGTTACCGTAAGTTTTGGGGATACGTTTCATGAATTTAATTTCTCTAAATTTCGTAGATAGCCCCATGATAAAGAATTGTCTAGTAAGGATGAAATTATTGGTCTTGCTTCTATTGCTGTTCTTCCTACTGATCCTTTAGAGCAATATTTGCTAGACCATGAAAACGATATGCATATAAATGAAAGGAATGAAATAGATAGGATTTTCTTTGATCAGCATCCTATTCTGAAACACAACTTGCCTGTTGAAATACTTGGGGATCCTCCTCCACCCAAGGGTGAACCCGTGTTTGAGCTTAAACAATTACCAGATACTTTGAAATATGCTTATCTTGATGAAAAGAAGATATATCTTGTTATTATTAGTGCTAACCTTTCAGAACATGAAGAACAAAGATTATTGAAAACTCTGAGGAAGCACCATGTTGCTATTGGATATACTCTTGATGATCTTAAGGGCATTAGTCCCACTCTATGTCAGCACAAAATTAAAATGGAGCCTGATGCTAAATAATTTGTTGGTCACCAACGACGGTTGAATCCTAAAATGAAGGAAGTGTTAATAAATTAAATATTAAAGCTTCTGGAGGCAGGTATCATTTACCCTATTGCTGATGGTAGATGGGTTAGTCCCATTCATTGTGTCCCTAAGAAAGGAGGTATTACCATAGTTCCTAATGATAAAATGAATTGATCCCGCAAAGAATTGTTACAGGTTATAGAATGGTAATTGATTTTAGGAAATTGAATAAAGCTACTAGAAAAGATCATTACCCTCTACCTTTCATTGATCAAATGGTAGAAAGATTATCCAAACACACACATTTCTGCTTTCTAGATGGTTATTCTGGTTTCTCTCAAATACCTGTGTCAAAAGAGGACCAAGAGAAAACCACCTTTACCTGCCCTTTTAGTACCTCTTCTTATAGACGTATGCCTTTTGGTTTATGCAATGCACCTACTACCTTTCAAAGATGCATGACTGCTATATTCTCTAATTTTTGTGAAAGGATTGTTGAGGTTTTCATGGATGATTTTTCCGTTTACAAATTTTTTAGATGATTGTTTGAGCAATCTTGATCGAGTTTTGTAGAGATGTGAAGAAAAACAAATCTTGTCTTGGATTGGGAGAAGTGCCACTTAATTTTGAATGAAGGCATTGTCTTGGGACATAAAGTTTCCGAAAGAGGTATTGAAGTTGATAAGGCTAAAGTTGATGCTATTGAAAAGATGTCGTGTCCTACAGATATCAGAGTTATAAGAAGTTTCCTTGGTCATGCTGGTTTATATAGGAGATTTATTAAATATTTCTCTAAGATTTCTTGGCCTCTCACTAATCTTTTGCAAAAATATGTTCCATTCATTTTTGATGCTGATTGTGTAAAAGCTCTTGAAATTCTCAAGAATGCTTTGATTTCTGCACCTATTGTTCAACCACCTGATTGGAACCTACCCTTTGAAATTATGTGTGATGCTAGTGATTATGCCATTGGTGCATTCCTAGGAAAAATGGTTTATAAGAAATTAAATTTTATTCATTATGCTAGCAAAACTCTAGATAATGCTCAAAGAAACTATGCTACCACTGAAAAAGAATTTTTAGGTGTTGTGTTCGGTTGTGATAAGTTTAGACCCTATATTGTTGATTCTAAAGTAACTGTTCACACTGATCATGCTGCTATTAAATATCTCATGGAAAAGAAAGATGCTAAACCTAGACTAATAAGGTGGGTTCTTATGCTACAATAATTTGATTTGCATATTGTTGATAGAAAGGGTGCTGATAACCCCGTAGCAGATAACTTGTCTAGGTTAGAAAATGTTCTTGATCATCCACTACCTATTGATGATAGCTTCCCTGATGAACAATTAGCTATCATAAATGCTTCGCATAATACTCATTGGTATGCTGATTATGCTAATTACATTGCGCTAAATTTATATCGCCTAGTTTCACATACCAGCAAAAGAAAAGTTTTTTCTATGATTTAAGACATTACTTCTGGGATGACCCACACCTTTATAAAGAAGGAGTATATGGTGTTATTAGACGTTGTGTACCTGAGCATGAACAAGAACAGATCCTACAGAAGTGTCATTCTGAGGCCTACAGAGGACACCACGCTAGAGATAGAACTGCACATAAGGTACTACAATCTGGTTTTTATTGGCCTACTCTCATCAAGGATGCTCGTAAGTTTGTTTTTTCATGTGACGAATGTCAAAGAATTGGCAATATTAGTAGATGTCAGGAAATGCCTATGAATTACTCTCTTGTTATTAAAATTTTTGATGTTTGGGGTTTTGAATATTAGTAGTGTCATGTAAGTTTGTTTTTCCAACGTCCAATGGGTATACTCATATTTTAGTTGCTCCTGATTATGTTACTAAGTGGGTAGAAGCTATTCCAACTAGTAGTGCTGATCATAACACCTCTATTAAGATACTTAAAGAAGTTATTTTCCCTAGATTTGAAGTCCCCAGATATTTAATGACTGATGGTGGTTTACATTTTATTCATGGTGCTTTCCGTAAATTGCTTGCTAAGTATGATGTTAATCCTAGAATTGCATCTCCTTATCATCCTCAGTCTAGTGTTCAAGTAGAATTAAGCAATAGAGAAATTAAATTGATCTTGCAAAAGACGGTGAATAGATCTAGGAAGAATTGGTCTAGGAAACTTGACGATGCATTATGGGCTTATAGAACTGCTTACAAGAATCCTATGGGTATGTCTCCGTATTAAATGGTTTATGGTAAAGCATGCCACTTACCTCTAGAGCTAGAGCATAAAGCTTATTGGGCAATCAAAGAGCTCAACTATGATTTCAAACTTGCTGGTGAGAAGAGGTTATTTGACATTAGCTCACTTGATGAATGGAGAACTCAGGCCTATGAGAATGCCAAGCTGTTTAAAGAGAAAGTTAAGAGATGGCATGATAAAAGGATACAAAAGCGTGAATTTAATGTAGGTGATCATGTCTTGCTATACAATTCTAGGATAAGATTTTTTGTAGGAAAACTTGTATCTAAATGGGAAGGACCATACATCATCAAGGAGGTATATCGCTCCGATGCCATCAAGATCAGCAATGCCGAAGGCACAAATCCGAAGGTGGTAAACGGCAAAGAATCAAACATTATGTCTCAGGTACTCCCATTAATGTTGAAACCAATGTTATCAATACCATAACTCCCGAAGAACATATTAGGGAGATTTACCAGAATGTTTCAGACTCCAAAAAGGAATAGGTACGTGGTACAGAAAGCAAACCGACTCCAAAAGTTTCAATAGCAATTTTATTTAGTTTTGGAATATTTAAAAAATTAGGAAAATAAAAAGTAGTCCGAAGGACGCACGAGGAGGTGAACAGCCTGCTAGGCTTGGCCCCCCTAGCCGCTCCTAGGGGGCTTGTCACCACCCCATGCGCCACCCGAACTTTGTTTTCTTGTGGAACACCCCTTTGGGTCGGCAAAAATTCATTATATAATCTCTCGAAGGTTTCAACTTTCGTATCACAACAATACCTCCTGTTTTTGTTTTGTTGTTTCTATAGCAGATGTAGAGCAAGATGTCGTCTCAAGAGTGTGATGGGGAGAGCTGTATATTGCATTATTTTGCTAATACCAAGATCTATGGGGACCTATAGCCTTATGGATTATTCTCGGAGGAGGAACAAGAAGACAAGTACAGAGAAGAAAACTCAGTTGAAGAGGAGACTCCTATACCTCAACTGGGAGATGTGCACGTGGAGTTTAGGAAATCAGGCCTCCCAAACACAAGAAGAAAACCCAAAGTTCTATTTACCCTTCTCGTTTCTGCAGGAGAGCAAGGAAGAATTATGTCAAAGGATATTGAAGCTCAAGCAGGAAGTAGATGACCTCAGGGAACAAAATTTTATGCTTAAGAGGAAAATGAACAAGCTTCCATCCTCATCAACAACTCCACCACGATCACCTCCGAAGAAGGACACCTGAGCACATGGGTATGGGCACGCCCCTTGGCGTGTGCCAAGCTTGGGGGTGGTGCCCTAGTATCGTATCACATCACACCTTTTTCGTTTTTCATTTTTTCTTATCTTTCCTAGTTCGGTCCTTTTTGATTTTGTTTTCATCTAGTAGAATAAAAGTTTTAGTATGATCTACCTTTTAGTTTTTGCTTTTTTCTCCTTATGTAAGCAAGTTTGAGAGTTATATAATAAAAAGTAGTTTTGATGAGAGGGCTTTGCTAGATTACTATGCTCTTGAAAGTAATGAATAAAGAATAATAGAACAAAAGCAAAGAGTATACATAGTGATCTTATGGGGAGTGATGACTTCACATATAAAAAATATGTCGATTGAAATTTGTTGGGAGTTAACAAACATAGTAATTGATCATTGGTGCAATTCAAAGGAAGTGATAAAGAAAGAGGAATTCACATATAAATATATTATCTTGGACATGTTTTATGATTGTGACCACTCATTAAAATATTACATGCTAAGAAGTTGATGTTGGACAAGGAAGACAACACAATAGGTTATGTTTGCTTGCCTCCAGATAGAAGTTATATGGTTTTAGATCCTCCAGCATGTCGTGCTTGCTTCCTCCTCATATTAGCCAAAACCTTTGCACTAAGTAGAGATACTACTTGTGCATCCAAACACCTCAAACCAATTTTGCCATGAGAGTCCACCATACCTACCTATGGATTGAATAAGATCCTTCAAGTAAGTTGTCATCGGTGCAAAAAGGAAATAAAAATTGATCCGAAATATGTGTAATCTTTTATTGTAAGGGAAATAAGCTTTGTACGAACTTGTGATAGCAAAGAAATAAAAGCGAAAGACTCCATAATAAAGGTTGCTATCACAAAGGGCAATACAACGGGGCATTCCTCTTCACTAGGGGTTTGTGCATTGAAAAACAAAAAGCGCATGACAACCTATGCTTCCCTTTCCGAAGGGTCTATCTATTACTTCTACTTTTTAAGCACTTACCTTTATGCGAGAGTCATGATGATCCTCACCACTTCCTATATTTCGCCGCTCTCTCGGCAAGCATTATGTGTTGGGGAACGATCTAGACTTATATATCCACTCGGATGTGGGTGATCATGAGTTATTATTGTTGACATCACCCTTGAGGTGAATAGTTGGGAGGCAAAACTATAAGCCCCTATCTTTCTCTGTGTTCGATTGAAGCTTTGATCTCATGGGTACCGTGTGAGTGATAGCAATTGTGAAATACTAAAAGATGATTGAGTATGTGGATTTGCTTCAAAAGCTCTTATATTAACTCTTTCCGATGTTATGATAAATTGTCAATTGCTTCAATGACTAAGATCATAGTTTGTTGGTTGTCAACAGAGTTTTTGTTTCATACTTTATCTTGTGAATGAATTGTTACTCTAGTATAAAGAATCTCATACAATGAGTATTGTTGTTCTAAAGTTGATTATGATGCCCTCATGTCCATATTTAATTTTTATCGACACCTCTATCTCTAAACATGTGGACATATTCATCCATCTCAGCTTTCGCTTGAGGGCAAGCGAGGTCTAAGCTTGGGGGAGTTGATACGTCCATTTTGCACCATGATTTTATATTGATATTTATTGCATTATGGGATGTTATTACACGTTATGGTACACTACTTATGCCTTTTCTCTCTTATTTTACAAGGTTTACATGAAGAGGGAGAACGCCGACAGCTGGAATTCTAGACTAGAAAGGGAGCAAATCTGATATACCTATTCCACACAACTCCAAAAGTCCTAAAAATTTACGGAGAATATTTTTGGATTTAATAAAAAATAATGGCGCAAGAATCAATCAAAGGGGGCCAACTGCAGGCCACAAGCCTGCTAGGCGCGACCACCCCCCGCTGGCCACGCCTAGCAGGCCTGTGTGGCCCCTATGTCTCCTCCGACGCCCATATTATGCTATATGAAGCATTTTGACCAGGAAAAAAATTAGAAGAGAGCTTTTGGGATGAACCGTCGCCGTCTCGAGGCGGAACTTGAGCAGAACCAATCTAGAGCTCCGGTAGGGCTGTTCTGCTTGGGAAACTTCCCTCCCGGAGGGGAAAATCAAAGCCATCGTCATCACCAATGATCCTCTCATCGAGAGGGGGTAAATATCGATCAACATCTTCACCGGCACTACCTCCTCTCCAAACCCCAGTTCCTCTCTTTTATCCGATCTTTATCTCAACACCTCAGATTGGTACCCGTGGGTTGCTAGTAGTGTTGATTACTCCTTGTAGTTGATGCTAGTTGGTTTACTTGGTGGAAGATCATACGTTCAGATCCTTTATGATAATTAATACTCCTCTGATTATGAACACGAACATGCTTTGTGAGTAGTTACGTTTGTTACTAAGGACATGGGGTAAGTCTTGTTATAAGTAATCATGTGAATTTGGTATTCGTTCGATATTTTGATGAGATGTATGTTGTCCCTCCTCTTGTGGTGTTATGTGAACGTCGACTACATAAAACTTCATCATTATTTGGGCCTAGGGGAAGGCATTGGGAAGTAATAAGTAGATGATGGATTGCTAGAGTGACAGATGCTTAAACTCTAGTTTGTGTGTTGCTTCATAAGGGGCTGATTTGGATCCATATGTTTCATGCTATGGTTAGGTTTAACTTAATTATTCTTTCGTAGTTGCGGATGCTTGCAAGGGGGGTTAATCATAAGTGGTAGGTTCGTCCAAGTAAGGGCCGCACCCAAGCACCGGTCCACCCACATATCAAATTATCAAAGTAACGAACGAGAATCAAATGAGCGTGATGAAAACTAGCTTGATAGAAATTCCCATGCATCCTCGAGAGTGCTTTGCTTTATATAAGAGTTTGTCTAGGCCTGTCCTTTGCTACAAAAGGATTGGGCTACCTTGCTGCACCTTTGCTACACTTGTTACTCGTTACGAATTATCTTATCACAAAACTATCTGTTACCGATTATTTCAGTGCTTGCAGAGAATATCTTACTGGAAATGGCTTTTCATTTCCTTCTGCTCCTCGTTGGATTCAATACTCTTACTTATCAAAAGGACTATGATAGATCCCCTATACTTGTGGGTCATCCAAGAGCAAATGTGCTTTCAACTTACCAAGAGCGCTTCACTCCCCGGTAACGGAGCCAAACAAGAGTCTTGAGGAGCCGCAAGTGTAGGGGGTCAAGCGTTCCTTTCGATAAGTAAGAGTGTCAAACCCAATGAGGAGCAGAAGGAAATGACAAGCGGTTTTCAGCAAGGTAATTTATTCAAGCACTGAAATTGTAGGTAGTAGGTAGTTTGATAGCAAGATAATTGGTGACAAGCAAGTAATGATAACAATAGGTAAAGTGCAGCAAGGTAGTCCAATCCTTTTGTGGCAAAGGACAAGCCAAAAATATCTCTTATACCAAGTAAAGTGTTCTTGAGGGTACATGGGAATTTCGTCTAGTCACTTTTATTATGTTGGTTTGATTTGTCTTCGCTACTTTGATAATTTGATACGTGGGTGGACCGGTGCTTGGGTTCTGTTCTTACTTGAACAACCTCCCACTTATGATTAACCCCCCCCCCCCCCGCAAGCATCCGCAACCACGAGAAAATTATTAAGATAACATCTAACCATAGAATTAAACATGTGGATCCAAATCAGCCCGTTACAAAGCAGCGCATAAACTAGGGTTTAAGCTTCTGTCACTCTAGCAACCCATCATCTAATAACTACTCCACAATGCATTCCCTTAGGCCCAAGGATGGTGAAGTGTCATGTAGTCGACATTCACATGACACCACTAAGGGAAAAAAACCATACATATCATCAAAATATCGAACACATATCAAATTCACATGATTACTGGCAACATGACTTCTCCCGTGACCTCAAGAACAAAGGTAACTTCTCACAAATAATATGCATGCTCAAGATCATAGGTGTATTGAATAGCATAATGGATCTGAACATATAATCTTCCACCAAATAAAGCAGATAGTAATCAACTACACGAGGTAATCAACACTACTAGTCACCCACATGTACCAATCTGAGGTTCCGGTACAAAGGTTCAACACAAGAGCTAAACTAGGGTTTGAGAGGAGATGGTGCTATTGAAGATGTTAATGAATAATGGACTCCCAAAGATGAGCGGGTTGTTGGTGATGACAATGGCTTCGATTTCCCCCTCCGGGAGGGAAGTTCCCCTGGCGGAATTGCTCCGCTGGAAGCCAAAAGTGCTCCTGTCGATGTTCCGCCTTCAGATGGCGGTGTTCCATCCCGAAAGTCCTCTCCTGATTTTTTCTAGGTCAAAACCTTGTATATACAAGAAGATAGGCTTCGGAGGTGGGTCATGCTGAGCACAACCCAACAGGGCGCGCTTGGGGGGCCTATCACCCTGGTGTATTGTGCTCAACCAGGTGGCCCCCTCCGATAGTTATTTGCTCTAATATTTCTTTTATATTCCATAAAAATCCCCGTGAAGTTTTATCTCATTTGAAGATGTGTGGAATAGGTATATTTGACA
The DNA here is from genome assembly GCA_022496015.1 of Hordeum marinum. NCBI lineage: Eukaryota > Viridiplantae > Streptophyta > Magnoliopsida > Poales > Poaceae > Hordeum > Hordeum marinum. The sequence goes on along the minus strand of CM039672.1, from coordinate 231,205,755 downwards.
TGGTTTTTCAGGTCCGGATTTCCAGCTACCCGGTATTTTCCCTCTTCGTGCAAACCTTGCAAATTATGAGAGAAAAGCCATTAGAAATACTCCATGAAGCATTATTATTCATAAAAAAAACATTGTAAATAATAGTAAGAAATCATGATGCAAAATGGACGTATCACATAACAATGGTACATGTTTCACATGTATGCGGTAATCCTTAACGTTTGAGTAATCCATAGCAATTGAGCACAACATGATCCAGCGGCAATGCATTCCACTTCGGCAACAAATAGAGATACCAAGTTTTGTTTCTTGGATGACCAAGACATAAGATATCTACCAATACATTGACAAGTACCCAAGGTGGATTTTCTATCAACTTTGTCTCCGGCATAGTCCGGGTCGGAATAGCCAACAAGGTTAAAAGAAGATCCGTTGGGATATCAAATGCCAAAGTTTTGGTGTATGTATCAAGTATCTCACAATTCTTTTCATGGCCTTAAAATGACAATCTTTTGGAGAATCTTGATATCTAGCCCACATGCACACTCTAAGCATGATATCGGGATGGGAGGCACATAGATATAGCAATGAATCGATCATTGATCGATATACCTTTTGATTAAACTAGTTTGTCCTCCTTGGTGAGGACAACATGTCCACTAGTAGGCATAGGAGTTTTCATAACTTTACACTCTTGCATGTTGAACTTCTTGATCAAGTCCATGGTTTACTTGGTTTGAGAGATGAAAGTTCCTTCTATCGTTTGCTTGATTCGCAAACCAAGGAAAAATTCTAGCTCGCACATCATGGATGATACGACTCCAACTATCTATAATTTCTGCTTGTTCCATGCTATTATATTATCAATCTTGTATGTTTTACAATCATTTTACAGGAACTTTATATCATTTTTGGGACTAACCTATTGACATAGTGCCAAAGTGCCAGTTCTTGTTTTTGCTTGTTTTTTTACTTTGTGGAAAATCAGTACCAAATGGAGCCCAAACGTCATGGAAAGTTTTGGAGATTTTTTGTGGACCAGAAGAACTAGGATGGGCCAAACCACCACCAGAGAGGGGGCCCAGGGTGGCCACCCTCCACCAGGGCACGCCAGAGGCCCCTAGCATGGCCTGCTGGAGCCTGCCCACCTCAGGACTCCCCTCAACCGACTGTCAAGCCTATAAATTCCCAAATATATGGAAAACCCTAGAGGAGTCGACAAAACACAATTCCAGCTGCTGGAAGTTCCAGAACAGCGAGATCCAATCTAACAACATCACGGAGGGTTGCACCGTCTTCATGGGCGCTTCTCCGATGATACCTGAGTAGTCCACCATAGACCTATGAGTCCGTAGGCAGTATCTAGATGGCTTCCTCTCTGTCTTTTAATTCTCCATACAATGCTCTCCTTGAGATCTATTTGATGTAGTGACTTTTCCGGTGTGGTTGTTGGGATCCAATGAATTTTGAGTTCATGATCAATTTCTATCCATGAATATGATTTGAGTCTTCTTTGATATCTTATTTGCATGATTACTTATAGCCTCGTATTTCTTTTTCGAATCTTTGGTCTAGTTAGGCCAACTAGATCAATTTTTCTTGCCATGGGAAGAGGTGCTTTGTGATCGGTTCGATCTTGCAGTGTTCTTTCCCTGTGACATAAGCGGCAGAAAGGCATGCATGTATTGTTGCCATTAAGGATAACAAGATGGCGTCTATTCCTACATGAATAGACCTTGTCTACATCATGTCACCATTTTTATTGCATTACTCCGTTTTCCCATGAACTTAATACACTAGATGCATGCTAGATAGCGGTCGATGTGTGGAGTAATAGAAGTAGATGCAGAATTGTTTCGGTCTACTTATCTTGGACGTGATGCCTATATGATGATCATTGCCTGGATATCGTTAGGATTATTTGATCTTCTATCAATTGCCCAACAGTAATTTGTTCACCCACCATGTGCTATACTGATGAGAGAAGCCACTATTGAAACCTACGGCCCCGGGTCTACTTTTCCAACATACTGTTTTCCGATCTACTATTTTGCCTTTATGTTTTTAGATCTATTAATCAAGAAAACCGAAAAAATACCTTACTGCACTTTTTGTTTACTTATTTTGTGTTCTTGCGAGATCTATTTGGCAAAACTATCATTACCTAATCTATCTTTTTTACCATTGAGAGCTTGGCAACCTCTCTTCCATGTCGGGTTACAAGTATTTGTTATTTGGGTACAGGTGCTGCTTACGTGGGTGCATGATCTTACTCTATGGATTGATACCTTGGTTTCATAACTGAGGGAAATACTTATCATCGTTGTGCTGCATCATCCCTTCCTCTTTGGGGGAAATACCGACCCAGTCTCAAGCCACGTCAAAGGAATTTCTGGCGCTGTTGTCGGGGAGGAAGCAATCTCATCTACCAGGTTCCTAATCACAGATCTCATCTCCTTGCAATTACATTATTTTCCATTTGCCTCTCGTTTTCCTCTCCCCCACTTCAGAAAATTGCCGTTTTATTCGCCCTATGTTCATTTGTCTTTTTGCTTGTTTGCTATCTTTGCTTGTGTTTCCATGTGCCTTATATTTGCTTGCGTCTTCGCTTGCTAAAAATCTATTTATATGGATAATCATCCACTTGCTAATCTTTTCAAAAGACCAAATTATTACGAACCAATTTCTAGTGAGTTGAGTGCACTTGATTAATTATCTCTATGAAGTTTTGTTTGAAAATCATGAGTTTGAATTTTTTGATGAAGTGTTGAATGAAGAAATTTATAAGGAGATTCATGATAGCTCCTTGATTGAAAAGCATGATTGCAATGATGTTACTATAAACTCTATTAAAGTCAATTATGTTAATGATATGCAAAACTACAAGGTTGGGGATGATAATGTCATGTCCACTTCTTATTGCAATGATCATGATTGGGGTGATAATGCTTCTTACGATTATGTAAGCCTCATGTTGAATATGTTATTTATAATAATGTTTGCAATAGTATAGGAAGTGGTTTTGGGAGAGCGTCAACTTTAGGTAAAAAGAATCCCACATATTTGGAGAGTGTTCAATCTTATGAATTTTTTGATAAAAGTGGGTTTGGAGAGGTCATAGCTTTAGTTAATGTTAACCCACTACCTTGGAAGAGTGTAAGACTTTTATGCACGTGGATCATGAAAATAATGCTTCATGTGATAGTTATATTGTTGAATTTATTGACAATGCTACTGAAAATTACTATGAGAGAGGAACATATGCTTTTACATATTGCAATAATATCAAGTTTCTTCTCTATGTGTTGGAAATTTTGAAGTTATACTTGTTTTGCCTTCCTATGCTAATTGATTCATGTTCCCATAATTTCTTTGCTCACAAAATCACTATGCATAGGAAGATGGATAGACTTAAACATGCTTGCCATGTGATTCACGATGCTCTCTTTATGTTTCAGTTCTTTACCTTTTGTGTGATCATCATTGAAATCATCATGCCTAGCTAGGGGCGCAAAAGGATAGCGCTTGTTGGGAGGCAACCCAATGAATAAATTATTTTTATATTTTCCTTTTTGTGTTTTAGTGTTTGCACAATTATGCCTCTGTTACGATTGTGTTCTTTATATTTTATTTAGTGTTGGTGCCAAGTAAAGCCTTCAGGATGATTCATAAAATGAGTAGAAACAATGCTGAAATCTGAAACAAAAACTTTGTCTCCAGTGCACGAACTTTCATTTTTTTACTGGAACATGATAATAAGCTGAAATTTTGAGATAGTATTTATATAAAAATTCTTTATGTTGCCCTAATTTTTCAGAATTTTTAGAGTTACATAAGTATGGTAGAGCATAAATTACTACATACTTTTCTGTCTGAAACAGATTCTGTTTTTGTTGCATTGTGTGTTTGTTTTGATGAATCTCTGGCTTGTATCGCCGGGGGTGGGTATAAGTCATGGCAAAGTAAGAATATATAATGAAATAATAAAATATGAATGGTTTTACGACAATAATTGAAGTGGTAATTTGCTTTATTATACTAATGGATCTCACGAGAATTTTGTTAAGTTTTGTGTGATTGGAGTTTTCTAGTTTGGGTGAGATCACGATGGATGAAGGAATAAGGAGTAAGAAGAGACTAAGCTTGGGTATGCTAGCGCACCCCAAGGTAATATCTAAATATTAACAAGAAACTAAGCTTGGGGATTCCTCAAGTGGCATCCCCTCTTTCTTCTAACAACCATCAGTATTTTACTTGGAACTATATTTTTATTCGTCACATATCATGAGTTTTGCTTGGAGCGTATTGTATCCTTGCTTTATTTATTTTTATCCTTGATGCACTCACCTATTTGAGAGAGCCAAAATTATTCTATGATTTGTTAGAATTGCTCTATATGCTTCACTTAAATCTATTGAGCTATGGTATTGCTCTAGAGCTTCACTTATATCTTTTTGAGCACGACGTGCTTTTACATGTTTGAAGAAATGCTATCATACTTAACTTAGATTATTTTTAGAGTTAGTAATTTTGAATAAATCCTCTCATAGTTCACTTATATAAATTTGAGAGTTAGTAATTTTGAAGAAATTCTCTCATGTTTCACTTATTCTATTTTGAGAGATGGAACTTTTATGCTTGTGATGTTCACTTATATCTTTGTGAGCTTATCAAAAGTAATTGTAATATATGAAACTAGTCCCAAAGTGATATATATTCAAGAGGGATATAATAAAAACTTTCATGAAGATCATTGGACAAATTAAACTTGATTCTTTGTAATAATTCTTGCTTAAGTGATTTTTTTGTTTCTTGGTTGGATGCTTCTCATTCTATCTGCTAGACTTCACTTGTACTAACTAGAAATACCACTTGTGCATCCAAAATCCTTAAATCTAGTTTTGCCACATGTGTCCACCATACCTACCTATATACATCATTTCCATGGCGTTCGAAGCAAATTTGTATATGCCATCTCTAATTTTCAAAATAAAATTTCCTTTTTCTGTGCTCGTACCGCTCATGAAATGGGAGGGGGTGACCGATATTTTTCCATGCTAGATGTGTTATTCTCAAGATAAGTGTTTTTTCACTTGTCATTGCACGAGAGTATGGTGGTAATAGGGATGCCCAGTCCCAAAATGAAAAGAAAGATTTTTTTAGTTTATGTTGTCAAATAATAAATTCCTGGGAAAGTGTTTGTATGGAAGGCAACCGTGGATTCGGCTAGCCATGGAAAGTGAAAGTATGGTGGAAAAAGTAATAAACTTTATTTTCTATTTGAGAACCTCCTATGATGTATCTAGCATGGAAAGATATTGAAATCTCTCGGTCGTTTTCGTTGACACGAAAGGCATGCCTCCCAAAATATTTTTTTTATCAATTTAAACTTTCAGCTCTGGCACCTCTACAAATCCTTACTTCCCTCTGCGAAGGGCCTATCTATTTACTTTATTCAATTTTTATTTTTATTTGAGTCTCCATCTTCTCTTATGAAGCACCAACTAGGAGGCACTATGATCGTACTTGAGCATTAGGTGTATCTAATATTTGAGTGTGTATCATAAATGGATCAATGATTGAGCATGATGGGCTAGGGATAACTTGATTTAGTGTTGATATTTTGAAAGACATTGTTGCTTGTTGATATGCTTGAGTATTAAAGTTTTCATGTCAAAGCTAGACTATTGCTTTGAACCATCTAAAATTCCAGATGTCCATGCAACAAAGAAAATAATATACAATGAACATGTTAGGCAACATTTCATCGTTGGGGAACGTTGCATGGGAAACAAAAAAAATTCTTACGCACATGCAAGATCTATCCATGGCGATGAGCATCTACGAGAAGAAGAGTGGATCTACATACCCTTGTAGATCGCTAAGCAAGAAGCGTTGAGAAATGCGGTTGATGTAGTCAAACGTCTTCGCAATCCAAATCGCCATCCGTCCCGTGAACTGATCACGATCCGTCCCGTGATCCAATTATGAACCGTCCAGCGATCCAATCATGGTCCTTTCGATCTAGCGCTGAACGGACTATACCTCCGCGTTCAGCACCCGCACAGCTCGATGACAATCTCTACCTCCTTGATCCAACAAGCGAGGGTGGAGAGGATGACTCCTTCCCACTTGGCCTCCTCTCCCACTCCTTGCGCATAGGCCTCTAGGGGCTGGCTTCCCAGCCCACCAGGGGCTGGTGCGCCACCTCCTAAGCCCATGTGGCCCCTGGGGTGGGTGGGCCCCACTTGGTGGACCCTCGGAACCCATTCGTCACTCCTTGTACACTACCGATAGCGCCCGAAACTTTTCCGGAAATCAAATACCATTTTCCTATATAACAATCTTTACCTGCGGACCATTTTGGAGATCCTCGTGACGTCTGGATCTCATATGGGACTCCAAACAACCTTTGGTCACCAACACACATAACTTAGTACTACCGAAACATCCCCGAACCTTAAGTGTGAAGACCCTGCGGGTTCGAGAACTATGTAGGGATGATTGAGACACCTCTATGGTCAATAACCAATAGCGGGACCTGGATGCCCACATTGGTTCCTACATATTCTACGAAGATCTTTATCGTTTGAACCTCTATGTCAAGATTTCAATTAATTTCATATGTTGTTCCCTGTGTTCTTCGGTATGTTTCTTGCCCAAGATTCGATCGTCGGTATCTCTATACCTAGTTCAATCTCGTTATCGACAAGTCTCTTTAATCATTCTGTAATACAAGATCCCGTGGCTAACTCTTTATTCACATTGCTCGCAAGGCTCATTTCGATGTTGTATTACCTAGTGGGCCCGGAGATACCTCTCTGTCACACGGAGTAACAAATCCTAGTCTTGATCCATGCCCACTCAACAGACACCCTCGGAGATACCTGCAGGGCACCTTTATAGTCACCCAGTTACGTTGCGATGTTTGATATGCACAAGGTACCCCTTTGGTGTTAGTGAGTTGCATGATCTCATGGTCATAGGAACAGATACTTGACATGTAGAAAACTATAACAATAAGCTGACACGATCATATGCTATGTTTATAGTTTGGGTCGTGTCCATCACATCATTCTCCTAATGATGTGATCCAGTTATCAAATGACATCTCATTTCCATGGCTAGTAAAACCTTTACCATATTTGATTAACGAGCTAGTCTATTAGAGGCATACTAGGGACATGTTGTTGTCTATGTATCCACACATGTATCTGAGTTCCTGATCAATATAATTCTAGCATGGATAATAAAATATTATCATGAACAAGGAGATATGATAATAACTAATTTATTATTGCCTCTAGGGAATATTTCCAATAGTCTCCGACCTGCACTAGAGTCACTAATCTAGATCACATCTGTATGTGATTTACATTGTTATGAATCTCACACCCAATGAGTTCTGGTGTTCGATCATGTTTTGCATGTGAAAGAGGGTTGAGTCAATGAGTCTATGACATTCAGATCTATGTGTACTTTGCAAATCTCTTGTCATATTGTAGATACTGCTACCATGCTCCACTTGGAGCTATTCCAAATAGTTGCCCCACTATACGTATTCAGATTGCTACTAAGAGTCATCGGAATTGGTGTTAAAGCTTGCATCGACGTAACCCTTTGTGACAAACTCTTTATCACCTCCATAATCGAGAAATATTTCCCCAGTCCTCTAGTTACTAAGGATAATTTTGACTGTTGTCTAATGATCCACTCCTGGATCACTCTCGTACCCCTTGACAGACTCATGGCAAGGCACACACTAGGTGTGGTACAAAGCATGTCATACTATATAGAGCCTATGGCTAAGACATAGGGGACGACCTTTGTCCTTCCCCTTTGTTTTGCCGTGGTCAAGCTTTGAGTCTCACTCAACTCCACACCTTCCAAATCAGGAAAGAACTCTTTCTTTAACTGAACAATTTTGAACTCTTTCAAAATCTTGTTAAGGTATGTACTCACTGAAAGTCTTCTCAGACGTCTTGATCTATCTCTATAGATCTCGATGCCCAACAATTAAGTAGATTTATCCAGGTCTTCCTTTGAAAAAATGTTTTCAAACAACCCTTTATGCTTTCTAGAAATTCTACATCATTTCCAATCAACAATATGTCAACCACATATACTTATCAGAAATTATATAGTGATCCCACTCACTTTCCTGTAGATACAAGTTTCTCATAAACTTTGTATAAACCCAAATTTTTTGATCACCTCATCAAAGAATATATTCCAACTCCTAGATGCTTGCTCCAGCCCCCAGAAGGATTACTGGAGCTTGCACACCTTTTAGCATCCTTAGGAGTGACAAAACCTTCTGGTTGTATCACATACAACCTTTCCTCACGGGAACCATTAAGGAAACTATGTTTTGTCATCCATCTGCCAAATTTCATAATCGGAAAATGTAGCAACTGCTAACATAATTTCAACAGACTTTAGCATCGCTACGGGTGAGAAAGTCTCATCGCAGTCAACTCCTTGAACTTGTCGGAAACTTCTTTGCGACAAGTCGAGCTTTATAAATGATGATATTGACCATCAGCGTCTGTTTTCATCTTAAAGGTCCATTTGTACTCAACGACCTACCGTTCAACGGGAAAGTCTACCAAAGCCCATATTCGGTTTTCATACATGGATCCTTTCTCGGATTTCATGGCTCCTACCCATTTTTTGGAATCCGGTCCCACCATTGCTTCTTCATAGCTCGTAGGTTCACTGTTGTCTAACAACATGACCTCAAACACAGGATTGACGTACCACTCAAATGCGGTATGAGTCCTTGTCGATCTATGAGGTTTGGTAGTAACATGATCTGAAGCTTCATGATCACCATCATTTGCTTCCTCTTCACTTGGTGTAGGTGTCGCAGAAACATCTTTCTACGTCATGCTAGTATCCAACTGAAGTGACGGTTCAACAACCTCATCCAGTTCTACTTTCCTCCCACTCAATTCTTTCGAGAGAAACTCTTTCTTGAGGAAGGACCCGTTTTTAGCAACAAACACTTTGCCCTCGGATCTGAGATAGAAGGTATACCCAACTGTTTACTCAGGGTATCCTATGAATATGCACTTTTCCGCTTTGGGTTCGAGCTTATCAGACACAAGTGGCGTATCACCAAACTCTAAGAAATGACAGCTTAGGTTTTTGCCAAACCATAATTCATATGGTGTCATCTCAATGGATTTAGATGGTGCCCTATTTTAAGTGAATGTAGTTGTCTCTAATGCATAACCCAAAACGATAGTGGCAAAATGATAAGAGACATCATAGTACGCACCATATCCAATAGAGCACGACTACAACGTTCGAACAAACCATCACACTATGGTGTTCCAGGTGGCGTGGGTTGTGAAACAACTTCCACATTGTCTTAAGTTGTATACCAAACTCGTAACTCAGATGTTCACCTCCATGATCATATCATAGACATTTTATCTTCTTGTCACGATGATCTCAAACTTCACTCCAAATTTGCTTGAACTTTTCAAACGATTCAGACTTGTGTTTCATTAAGTAAATACACTCATATCTACTTAAATCATCAGTGAAGGTAAGAAAATAACGATATCCATCGCACTCTACAACACTCATTGGACTGCAAAATCAACATGTATCATTTCAAATAAGTCACTTTCCCGCTCCATCATACTAGAAAATGGGGTCTTAGTCATCTTGCCTGAGAGGCATGGTACACATGTCTCAACTGATTCGAAATCGAGTGAGTCTGAAGATCCATTAGCATGGAGTTTCTTCACGCGCTTTACACCATTATGACCTTTAGCGGCGGTGCCACAAGTATGTGGTAATATCATTATTAACTTTGCATATTTTGGCATCAGTATTATGAACATGTGTATTACTATGATCGAGATTTATTAAACCATTCTCATTGGGTGCATGACCATTGCAGGTATTATTCATGTAAGCAGAATAACCATTATTCTCTAACTTAAATGAATAATTGTATTGCAATAAACATGATCTAATCACGTTCATGCTCAACGTAAACACCAAATAACATTTATTTAGGTTCATGACTAATCCCGAAGGTAGAGAGAGCGTGCGATGGTGATCACATCAACCTTGGAAACACTTCCAACACTCATTGTCACCTCACCCTTAGCTAGCCTCCGTTTATGCCATAGCTTTTATTTCGAGTTACTAACATTTAGCAACCGAACAGGTATCTAATACCAAGGTGCTACTAGGAGTATTAGTAAGGTACATATCAATAACTCGTATATAAAATATAATTCTGTTGACGTTGCGATCCTTCCTATCTACCAAGTATCTAGGGTTGTTCCGCTTCAGCGATCGTTCTCCTCAAAATAGAAGCACTTAGTCTAGGGTTTGGGTTCAACCTTTGGTTTCTTCACTATAAAGGCAACTGGCTTGTCATTCCTGAAGTTTTTCCCTTCTTGCCCTTGCCCTTCTTGAAACTAGCAGTTTTACTAACCATCAACATTTAATGCTCCTTCTTGATTTCTACCTTCGCGGTGTCAAACATCACGAACAGCTCAGGGATCATCTTTTCCATCCCTAACAAGTTTATAGTTCATCATGAAGCTCTAGTAGCTTGGTGATAGTGACTTGGAGAACTATATCAATCACTATCTTATCTGGAAGATGAACTCCCACAAGATTCAAGCAATTGTAGCACTCAAACAATCTGAGTACATGCTCACAGATTGAGCTATTCTCCTTCATCTTGCAGGCAAAGAATCTTGTTGGAGGTCTCATACCTCTCAACATGGGCACGAGCCTGAAATTGTAATTCCAGCTCTTGGAACATCTCATATGCTCCGTGACATTCAAAACATCTTTGGAGCCTCAATTCTAAGCCATAATGCATGACACACTAAACTATCAAGTAGTCATCACAACGTGTTTGTCAGATGTTCACAACGTCCACAGACGATGCTAGAGGGGGTGGCGCAGCGAGCGGTGCATCATGGACATAAGGCTGCTGTGAAGCAATGAGGACAATCCTCTATTTACGGACCCAATCCGCATAATTGCTACCATCATCTTTCAACTCTATTTTCTCTAGGATCGTATCAAAAACATAGGGGAGCTACAGCGCGAGCTACAACGCCAGCTACTGATCTACAACATAATTTAGCAAAGACAACTTTAGACTATGTTCATGACAATGAGTTCAATTAATCATATTACTTAACAACTCCCACTCAAATTGACATCCCTACTGTCATCCGAGTGCTACATGATCCAAATTCACTGACCCAAGTCCGATCATCATGGGAGATGAGGTGGTTTCAATGGTGAATATCTCCATGTTGATCATATCTACTATATGAATCATGTTCGACCTTTCGTTCTCTTGTGTTCCGAGGCCATGTCTGTATATGCTAGGCTTGTCTAGTTTAACCCGAGTGTTCCGCACGTGCAACACTGGCTTGCACCCATTGTATGCAAACGTAGAGTCTATCACACCCAATCATCACGTGGTGCTTCGAAATGATGATCCTTCGCAATGGTGGGGATAACCCAATTTTATCTTGAAATTTTAGTGAGGCATCACCTTATAATGCTACCATCGTCCTAAGCATAATAAGATGCATAAAAGGATTAATATCACATGCAAATCATAAGTTACATGATATGGCCATGCACTTGTGCTTTTGAACTCCATCTCCAAAGCACCGTCATGATCTCCATCATCATTGGTATGATACCATGATCTCCATCATCTTGATCTCCATCAACGTGTCACCATCGGGGTTGTCGTTCCCACCATGCTTCTACTACTATTTCTACCGCTTAGAGATAAAGTAAAGCATTACATAGCGCTTAATGATTGACACGCAAGTCATCCAATAATTAAAGACAACCCTATGGCTCCTATCGGTTGTCTTACTTATCGACATGCAAGTCATGATATTCTATACAAAAGATGATCATCTCTTAAATCCCATATATCTCATCATGTAATTGGCCATATCATATCACAGCATACCCTGCAAAAAGAAGTTAGACGTCCTCTAATTGTTGTTGCATGTCTTACGTGGATGTTACGGGTATCTAGCAAGAAAGATTCTTAACTACGCAAAACCACAACGGTGATACACAAATTTCTATTCAACCTTCTCAAGGACCGCCTTTGTCGAATCTGATCCAAATAAAGTAGGAGAGACAGACACCCGATAGCCATGTTTATGCAACAAAGTCACATGTCAATCGATGGAACTAGTCTCTCGAAAGCATACGAGTAAGGTTGGTCCGGGCCACTTCATCCCACAATACTGCTGAATTAATAAAAGACCAAGGGAGGAAGCAATCTGAGCATCAACTCCCACAAACTCATTTGTGTTCTATTCGTGATATCATCTACGCATAGACCTAGCTCATGATGCCACTGTTGGGGAACGTTGCATGGGAAACAAAAAAATTTCCTACGCTCACACAAGATCTATCCATAGTGATGAGCATCTACGAGAGGGAGAGTGGATCTACATACCCTTGTAGATTGCTAAGCGGGAAGCATTGAGAAATGTGGTTGATGTGTCAAACGTCTTCGCGATCCAAATCGCCAGCCATCCCGTGATCCGATCACGATCTGTCCCGCGATCCAATCACGAATCGTCACGCGATCCAATCACGGTCCTTCCGATCTAGCGCCAAACGGACCATGTTTAGCACACATATAGCTCGATGACGATCTCCACCTCCTTGATCCAGCAAGCGAGGGTGGACAGGTAGATGAGTTCTTTGGCAGCACAACGACGTGGTGGTGGTGGTGGTGGTGGAGCTGATCCGGCAGAGCTTCGCTAAGCTATACCGAACAGATCTAGAGGAGAGAGACGATCTAGAGGGATGAGGGAAACACACGGCTTTCCAGGTGGTGGCTGCCCTCCAAAACCATCCAATATATATAGGAGGAGAGGGGGTAGGTGGTATGCACCCTAGGGAAAACCCTAGGGGCTTGGCGCACAAGAGAGGAGGAGTCCACCTCCCACAAGGGAGGTGGAATCCTAGTGAGACTCCTTCCACTTCGACTCCTCTCCCATCCCTTGCGCATAGGCCTCTAGGGGATGGTGCGCTACCTCCTAGGCCCATGTGGCCCCTGGGGTGGGTGGGGCCCACTTGGTGGACCCCCGGAACCCATTCGTCACTCCCGGTACACAACCGATAGTGCCCAAAACTTTTCTGGAACACAAATACCACTTTCATATATATCAATATTTCCCTCTGGACCATTCCAGAGCTCCTCTTGACGTCCAAGATCTCATCTGGGACTCCAAAAAACCTTCGGTCAGCAACATACATAACTCAATAGTACTAAAACGTCATCGAACATTAAGTGTGCAGACCCTGCGGGTTCGAGAACTATGTAGACATGATCGAGACACCTCTACGGTTATTAACCAATAGCGGGACCTAGATGCTCCTATTGGTTCCTATGTATTCTACGAAGATATTTATCGGTTGAAACTCTATGTCAAGGATTCTTTGGTATGTTACTTGCCTAAAATTGATCCCCGGTATCTCTATACATAGTTCAATCTCGTTACTGGCAAGTCTCTTTACTCATTCCATTATACAAGATCCCATGGCTAACTCTTTAGTCACTTTGCTTGCAAGGCTCATTGTGATGTTGTATTACCAAGTGGGCCCTGAGATACCTCTCCGTCACATGTAGTAACAAATCCCAGTCTTGATCCATGACCACTCAAAAGACACCCTCAGAGATACATGTAGAGCACCTTTATAGTCACCCTATTACATTGCAATGTTTGATAGACACAAGTTACTCCTCAAATGTCAGTGGGTTGCATGATCTCATGGTCATAGAAACAGATGCTTGACATGCAGAAAACTATAGCAATAAACTAACATGATCATATGCTATGTTTATAGTTTGGGTCTTGTCCATCACATCATTCTCCTAATGACGTGATCCCATTATCAAATGACATCTCATGTCCATGGCTAGGAAACCCTGACCATCTTTGATCAACGAGATAGTCTATTGGAGGCATACTAGGGACATGGTGTTGTCTATGTATTCACACATGTATCTGAGTTTCTGATCAATAGAATTCTCGCATGAATAATAAACGATTATCCTGAACAAGGAAATATGATAATAACTAACTTATTGTTGCCTCGAGGGAATATTTCCAACATCCACATCAAAAATACTATTTTTATCATTTACCTACTCGAGGACGAGTAGGAATTAAGCTTGGGGATGCTGATACGTCTCCAACGTATCTATAATTTTTGCTTGTTCCATGATGTTATATTATCAATCTTGGATGTTTTACAATCATTTTACACTAACTTTATATCATTTTTTGGGACTAACCTATGGACATAGTGCCAAAGTGCCAGTTGCTGTTTTTTGCTTGTTTTTTTACTTTGCAAAAAATCAGTACCCAATGGAGCCCAAATGTCCCGGAAAATTTCGGAGATTTTTTGTGGACCAAAAGATCCAGGATGGGACAAACAACCACCAGAGAGGGGGTCCAGAGTGTCCACCCTACACCTGGGCACGCTAGAGGCCCTTGGTGCGGCCTGGTGGAGCGTGCCCACCTCGGGACTCCTCTCAACCGACTATCAATCCTATAAATTCCCAAATATTCGGAAAACACTAGAGGAGTCGACGAAACACATTTCCAGCCGCCGCAAGTTCCAGAACCGCGAGATCCAATCTAACACCATCACGGAGGGGTGCACCATCTTCATGGGTGCTTCTATGATGATGCGTGAGTAGTCCACCATAGACCTACAGGCCCGTAGGAAGTATCTAGATGGCTTCCTCTCTCTCTTTTGATTCTCAATACAATGGTATCTTGGAGATCTATTTCATGTAATGACTTTTGCGGTGTGTTTGTTCGGATCAATGAATTTTGAGTTCATGATCAGTTTTATTAATGAATATGATTTGAGTCTTCTTCGATCTGTTATTTTCATGATTAATTATAGCCTCGTATTTCTTCTTCGAATATTCGGTTTCGTTAGGCCAACTAGATCGATTTTTCTTGCCATGTGAAGAGGTGCTTTGTGATGGGTTCGATCTTGCGGTGTTCTTTCCCACAGAGAGAAGGGGCAGGAACGCACACATGTATCGTTGGCATTAACGTTAACAAGATGGGGTCTATTCCTACATTAATAGATCTTTTCTACATCATGTCACCGTTCTTATTGCGTACTCCATCTTCCCATGAACTTAATACACTAGATGCATCCTGGATAGCAGTCGATGTGTGGAGTAATAGAAGTAGATGCAGAATCATTTCGGTCTACTTATCTTGGATGTGATGCCTATATAATGATCATTGCCTGGATATCGCCATGATTATTTGTTATTCTATCAATTTCCCAACAGTAATTTGTTTACCCACCGTGTGCTATACTCATGAGAGCAGCCACTAGTGAAACCTACGGCCTCGGGTCTACTTTTCCAACATATTGCTTTCCGATCTACTGTTTTGCCTTCTTGTTTTCAGATCTATTAATCCAAAAAACCCAAAAATACCTTGCTGCACTTTTTTTTACTTATTTTGTGTTCTTGTGAGATCTATTTGCCAAAACTATCATTACCTAATCTATCTTTTTTACCATAGAGAGCTTGACAACCTCTCTTTCGCGTCGGGTTTCAAGTATTTGTTACTTGTGAGCACGTGCTGCTTATGTGGGTGCATGATCTTCCTCTACGGATTGAAACCTTGGTTTCATAACTCAGGGAAATACTTACCATCGTTGTGCCGCATCATCCCTTCCTCTTTGGGGAAATAGCCACATAGTCGCAAGCCACGCCAATGGACATCTCATACTTCTCAGACATCAACCTTCCAAATTTCTCACTAAATTGTGGGTTAGTAGATCCAAAGATAGTATCATCCACATAAATTTGGCACACAAATAATTCACCATTAACTCTCTTAGTGAATAAGGTTGCGTCAATTTTACCAATCTGAAAATCCTTTTCAAGTAGAAACTTCTTTAAACATTTAGACCAAGCATGAGGTTCTTGATTAAGTCCATAAAGATATTTACGAAGCTTGTAAACATGGTTGGATTTCATAGGATTCACAGAACCGGGGGGTTTCTTAACATAGACTTCTTCCTCAATCCCCCCATTTAGAAATGCACTTTTAATGTCCATTTGGTAAAGTGTGATGTCATGGTGATTGGCACAAGGAAGTAATATTCGAATAGCTTCAAGTCACGCAATGGGGCAATAGGTCTCACCATAGTCCATACCTGCGAGTTGTGTGTAACCTTGAGCCACGAGATGTGCCTTGTTGCGAACGAGTTGACCGTCTTCGTCTTGCTTGTTCCGAAACACCCATTTGCTTCCGATGATGTTTTTCTCATCTTTGGGCTTCTCCACCAGTGTCCACACTTCGTTCCTTTCGAAGTTGTGTATCTCTTCATGCATAGCATTCACCCAATCCGGGTCTTCGAGCACTTCTTCCACCTTCATAGGCTCAATACTAGAGATGACAGAGTAGTGCTCACAATAATTAGCTAAGCGGGTTTTAGAGCGAGTGATTCTCCCTGTTTTAATTTCATCGAAGATTTTCTCTAAGGGATGATTCTTGCTCACTCTTGCTCGAACTCGAGGTAGCTTTTGCTTGTTGGAAGGTGGAGATTCCTCCTCCTCATCTTCTTCTTCATTGTTGTTGTTGAAGGTGTCATTGCGTTGAAGTGGTGGTGAAGCTAGTTGAGGTGGATCATCATGATGTAATTCTTCCTCCTCTTCATCTTGTTGTGTACCGCTTGTAGATGCTTCCATTTCGTGTTGATGTTCACCTTGATGCGAAGTAAGAGCTTCCACTTGGGTTGATGAAGTACTTTCCTTCACCTCCATGGTATGAATCTTGCAAATGGACAAGTCATGGATAGCTTCCGAAGGTTCCTCATCGCCTACATCATTTGGCAATTGTTCGACTTGCGAACCATTATATTCATCAAACTTCACATCTACCTTCTATTCAACTTTTCGAGTGAAGTTGTTGTAGACACGCTAGTGTGGGAGTTTGATTCGTAATCAAGTAGGAAACCTTCATGAGATTTAGGAGCAAATTTAGAACGACGATGCTTATCAAAAATATAACACTTTGAGCCGAATACCCGAAGGTATCTGACTTGAGGCTGGTTACTGGTGAGTACCTCATATGTAGTTTCTCCGAGAAGCTTGTGAATATAGAGTCGGTTCGTGGCATGACAACCTGTTTCCACGACTTCTGCCCAAAAGTGTCTTGGCGTCTTGTATTCATCGATCATCGTTCTAGCCATCTCAATAAGAGTTTGGTTCTTCCTCTCAACAAATCCATTTTGTTGAGGCGTGTACATAGATGATAACTCATGTAGAATCGCTTCTTCGTCAAGAAAGGTATCCACATTGGGGTTCTTGAACTCCGATCGTTGTCGCTTCAAACTTTCTTGATATTCACCTCAAACTGTTTTTGAGCTTTGTGAGCAAAGTTCTTGAAGATCTTTTGCACCTGCGACTTATCATCAAGAAATAATACCCACATAAATTTGAAAAATCATCAACTATAGCTAGAACAAAGGAATTTCGACCGAGGCTCTTGTAAGCATTGGGACCAAAAAGATCCATATGAAGCAACTAGAGTGGTCTCCTAGTAGTCATGATATTGTTTATGGGATGGCTTTCACCTATTTGCTTTCTAGCTTGACAAGAACTACAAAGTCTATCTTTGTCAAAGATAACATCTTTAACACCAAGTATATGGTCACCCTTGATGAGCTTGTCGAGATTACGCATACCAACATGTCTTAGCCTTCTATGCCAAAAGCCAACCTTTAAAAGATTTTGCAACAAGAAAAGTATGAGGTTTGGATCTCTTAGTGAAATCAACAATGTATAAATCACCTCTACGGAAACCTGTAAAGACCATCCTATGATTGTCTTGATGAAACACTTGGCAATCTACTTTGGTAAATAGCACATTAAAACTGAAGTGAGCAAGTCTAGATACGGAAAGAAGATTGAAGCCAAGGGATTCAATAAGCATGGAATTTTGAATATATATATATATATATCATGAGATATGGCCACCTTACCAAGACCAAGTACCTTACCCTTGGAGTTGTCTCCAAAAGTTACTTAACTTCACGGTCCATGGTTTGGTGTGATTTCTTGAAACATGTCTCTATCTCCGGTCATGTGATCGGTGCACCCACTATCGAGAATACACTCTTTTCCTCCGGACATGTAGTCTTTGAAGTTTTCCATGAGACTTAGACTCTTCATAGTCATTTCACACTTGTCGAACAACTCATCTTCATCATGGTAGCCATGTTCCACATTGTCATCATCAAGTGGAATATCCTCGCCATAAGAGACAAGAGATTCGTTAGGATTGGGATAATGACAATGTTCAAGTTTATGAATGTGAATGGCTTCAAAAATAATGTTATTGATGGTAGTGACATCTCCTTTAGCACGCATGAGGTCACAAAACTCAAACAAGCATTTATCAAAATTTGGATCACTAGGCTTGATCTTATGAAAGGCAATAGTTTTATGAAGAACTTCATCAAGACTACTCAATGAATAATTTGGATATTTTTCTCCAAATCATTCCACAAATTATAAGCACATTCGAAATTCTTCATTTTATCAAACACAATTCTAGGCAATCCTTTTATAATGATATTAACAGTTCTAAGATTGCGAATCATGTCAATTTCCTCTTCGTATGTAGGATGTAAGGGATCAATGGGAGGTACATATGGGCTCTTAACATACTTGCTCAAATGTAATTCATTGAATAGCTCAAGAATCTCATATTTCCGTTAACCATAGTACTCCCCATCAAGAATGTGCACTCAAAAACTAACACTCCCGAAACTGGACACATCCATCTTCCTCCAACGGTAATGAAATCGAAGCTATGGAGACCAAAGCTCAGATACCAATTGTAGGGATCGAAAGTAGGTCTAGAGGGGGTGATTAGACTTCTTGACCAAATAAAAGCCTAGCCTTTTCCCAAGTTAATTGGTTGGCAGATTTTAAAAATTCTAGCAAATCAAGTTCACCCTACACATGCATGTCTACGAGGATTGCAGCGAAAAGTAAAGACAGGCATATGTAAGAAGATAGGGATAAGAAGATCAAACGCAATTTGGAGACACAAAGATTTTCCCCGTGGTTCCGATAGGTGGTTCTATCGTACATCCACATTTATGGAGACTCCAACCCATGGAGGGTAATGATCGTGGGAATCCACGGAGGGCTCCACCCACGAAGGGGCCACGAAGTAGAAACCTTGTCTATTCCGTGATGGTCTGTGTCCATGGAAGACTAGCCTTACTCGGGGTAGATCTTCATGAATTAGGCGATCTCCTTGCCCTTACAAACTTCTTGGTTCAACTCCACAATCATGAAGAAGGAGGCTCCCAAGCAACACCTAACCAATCTAGGAGGCACCACCCTCCAATAGGTAATAGATGTGGTAGTATGATGAACTCCTTGCTCTTGTGCTACAGAAGATAGTCTCCTCAACACTCAATCACTCTCTCACATATTTGGCATGGGTAGAAGAGATTGATTGGGTGTAAAGCAACTTGGGAGGCTAGAAATCAAGATACATATGGTTCGAGTGGATGATCTTGATCTCAACACAAGGGTAGGTGGTTCTCTCTCAGAAAATTGGATATCACAAGTGGGTGGGTGTTCTGAGTGCTTCACTTACGAATGGGATGTGGTGGAGGGGTATATATAGGCATCTCCAAAAATCCAACCGTTACAAAGTTATTTCCCAACTAGGTGAAACCAAAGTGCAAACTCGGGTTGCACCGACTAGTGCAAAATGCGGTAACTTTGGCCTTTTCGGTGAGACTGATATATCAATTTCAGTGGTACCTATATGGGTGACCTAGGTAGTTTCCAAATCTTGATGTCACCGATTCCTCAAACTCGATGGGACCGACTTTAAGAATTTGGTTAACAAAAAGTTGGTCATTGATTCTTGTTTGCACCGAATGGAAACTTGGTAGCACCAAGATGCTAGGGTTTGGGTGGGTTTTCTTTCTAGGGTAAAACTCGGTGGATCCGAATGGGAATAGTTGGTGTCACTGAATTTTGACTTTTGGCTTTGGACAAAGGGTTTATGTGGGAAAGTGGGCCAGTATTTTTGGTGTCTAATCTCTAAGCACTTGAGCAACCAAATCATCATAAATACCTCACCCCCTTTTAATAGTACTGGCTTTCCTATGGACTAAAAAGTGATTTCTCACAAAATCTAAAATATAGAGTCTTCGAGCTTGAAGCATGGACAACCCTATTTTTCTTTTCCTCTTCTTCTTCATGGGAATGCTCCTCACAATCCTTAGCCAACCCAATCTATGGACTAAATCTGAAATAAACTAGGTAGAGATATTAGTCCAAGAGACAATGTATGTTGTCATGAATTATCAAAACCACCAAGGGAGCATATGTTCTTTCAGCCTTGGAGGATTATATCAACAACTATGGTGAACATGTGGCTACTGATCATGGGCATGGTGCTACTGCTCATGGAGTGCAACGAGGAGAACAAACTAGAGGGCAAGGCTATATCCCTCGTGGGCACTACTATGACCCTCCTGAGCATGTTGCTCACGGTCATGGAGATGATTTTGATGATTATGATGGTGTCCCATACCATCATGCTGCCAAAGATGGGCGTCATGCAGAATGACATGATCAAGATGATCGAGATCATATGGCAAGAATCAAGTTGCGTGTCCCCGAATTCACAGGTAAGGAAGAGCCCAATGCATATTTCGATTGGGAAGAACAATGTGATCAAATTTTTCGTATCCCTAATTTCATTGATCCCAAGAGAGTTAACCTTGCTTGTGTGGAGTTTTCTGGTTATGCACTCACTTGGTGGAACCAACTACAAGAAAATCAGCTGCTGCTAGGCAGTGATCATATTGGCACTTGGAAAGAGATAAAATAATCCATGAGGAGAAGGTTTGTTCCTTCACAATATCAGAGAGATCCCTGAAACAGATTGCAACACCTCTGCCAAGGTACACACACGGTGGGTGATACTATAAAGAGATGGAATTACTACTGGTTCGTGCTCGTATTCATGAAGATGAGGAGTCAAAGATGGACAGATTTCTGCATTGTCTCAACAATGTAATTTCTGATTTTGTGGAGATGTTTCCCTATAATACTCTACAAGATATTTTGAAGCAAGCAAAGCGCAAGGAGGGGAAGGTGCATCAGAATGGCCAAGGACGGATATCTCATAATAGGACTAGTACGCCATGGCAAAAGTTGTAGCTGAGTGCATCTCATGGTGGTTCTTAGTTTCAGCATACTCCTCACCCTAGTGCCACCCGACGAACAATAGCTTCATCGGGATCATCACCGGCTCCTAGGAATGTTGAGAAGTGTGCTACTTCTGCGGTTGGAATTACCTCCCCACAATTGTTCCATCATCTCGAAGCCGAGATATTGAATGTTGGAAGTGCAAAGGGCATGGTCACATTTATTCCGAGTGTCGAAACAAGGGTGTTCTATTTATCAATGAACAAGGTGAATGGGAATCTGAGAGTGAACGTGAAGATAGAGGAGCACTAATGATCATGAGGATGAAGAGAGCAAGAAGAGTGGTTGTGATATTCAGGACGACATGGGATATTGCTTTGTTTCCCGTCGTGTGCTTAGTGTCAATGCAGCTAGAGAAGAGAAAGGGCAGCAACATAATATTTTTCACACCCATGGCACCATCAAGGACAAGGTTGCAGAATTATTGTTGACAATATCAGCTCTAACAACAATGCAAGTTCAGATTGAGAATAGAGATTGGGACTGAAACAAAGAAGGTACTCAACTCCATATAAGATGCAATGGCTCAATGATTATGGTTCACTTCAAGTAAGCAACATAGTCACAGTTCAATTTTCATTGGGAAGTATCGAGAACAAGTGGAATGTGATGTCGTGCCAATGCAAGCATGCCAATTGTTGCTAGGAAGACCTTGGTTGTATGATCGTGATGTGCAAATCAGCAACCGTGCTAATTGTCTCTCATTCCAATACGAGGGAGAGCACATATCTTTGCTCCCTTTGACACCCGAAGAAGTATTGATGGATGATCTGAAAAAGAAAGAGAGAGTGAGCGATAAACACTCGAGTGACACCCACCAACATAGTGAGCGACATAATCTAAAGCCTAGTAAAATGCCACAAATGACCAGACATGGGAAAAGCAGGGATTAGTTATGATGGCTAGGAAAAGGGACATGAGAGAGTTGGCAGAACCCAATTCCGTGTTCTTTGTACTTTTATACAAGGACAACTTTCTCTCTACTAATGAATTACCCTCTACCACTCCTAGTGTTGTTGTTGAAATTTTGCAGGGATATGAAGATGTGTTTACCGTGGAGACACCATCGGGCTGCCACCACAAAGAGGCATTGAGCACCAAATTGATTTGGTCCCTGGAGCCCCGTTGCCAAACCGACCACCATACCACACAAACCCTGAGGAAACCAAGGAGATTCAGCGACAAGTTGAAGGCCTACTAAACAATGGTTATGTAAGGGAAAGTTTATCTCCTTGTGTTGTACCCGTTCTTCTAGTACCCCCAAAACATGGCTCTTCCAGAATGTGTTGTGATTGTAGGCCTATTAACAACATCACCGTGAGGTATAGACACCCCATACCTAGGCTTGATGGAGTTAGTGGTGCTACCATCTATTCCAAAATTGACTTGCGAAGTGGCTACCGCCAAATTAGAATGAGAGAGAGTGACGAATGGAAAACTGCTTTCAAAACAAAATCTAGTTTGTATGAGTGGTTAGTTATGCCATTTGGATTGAAAAATGCACCTAGTACCTTCATGAGATTAATGAACCATGTACTTAGAATGTTCATTGGCAAGTTTGTGGTTGCTTACTTCGATGATATTCTGATTTATAACAAAACTTTGGATGAACATGTTGATCACATCCGGTGTGTGCTTGTTGTCCTAAGGGAGGAGAGATTATATGCTAACAAGGAAAAGTGCACATTTTGCACAAACAAAGTTGTGTTTCTTGGCTTTGTTATTTTAGGTAATGGTGTGGAGGTAGATGATGAGAAGTTTAAAGCCATCCGTGAGTGGATGCCTCCACAAAATGTAAGCCAAGTACGAAGCTTTCTTGGTCTTGATGGTTTCTACCGTCAGTTTGTGAAGGACTTCAACACCATTGCTGCCCCCATGAATGAGCTAACGAAGAAAGTTGTTCCCTTCAAGTGGGCAAACACACAAGAAAAGGCCTTCCGAGAGCTGAAAGATAAGTTGACATCCGCACGATTGCTTGCACTACCCTACTTTGGTAAGACTTTTGAAATTGAATGTGATGCAAGTGGTGTTGGCAATGGAGGAGTACTATTGCAGGAAGGTAGGCCTATTGCATATTTTGGTGAGAAGCTAAGTCTCCCAACCCAAAATTATTCAGTTTATGACAAAGAATTAGATGCACTTGTGAGATCCTTGGAAACATGGCAACATTATTTGTGGCCTAAAGAATTTGTGATATACTCTGACCATGAACCTCTAAAGCACCTTAGGGGTCAACAAAAACTGAACCATAGACATGCAAAATGGAGTGAATTCATATAATCATTTCCCTATATTGTCAAGTACAAGAAAGGAAAATATAATATTGTTGTTGAGGCTTTCTCTGGACGTCATATTTTACTCTCACAACTTGATACAAAAATTCTTGGGTTACAAAGCATCAAAGAATTGTATATAGAGGACCCATATTTTGCTGAACCATACTCCAAGTGTAGTGAGGTAAAAGGTTGGGACAAGTTTCATGTGCATGATGGATTCTTGTTTCGAGCAAACAAATTGTGCATCCCAGATTGTTCTGTTCGTTTGTTATTTTTGCAGGAGGCTCATGCCAGTGGTCTCGTGGCATATTTTGGAGAAAAGAAAATAGAGAGTGTGATGATTGACTGTTTATTTTTGTCGAGGATGAGGCATGATGTCGAGCGCTACGTGATGCATTTTGAAATTTTCCGCAAAGCTAAGTCTCGTTTAAACCCTCATGGACTTTATACTCCTTTATCAATTCCTATCACACGTTGGGAAGATATTTCTATGGATTTTGTTCTTGGTTTACCCGACACGAAGAGAGGAAGTGATTCCGTTTTTGTCGTGGTTGATAGATTTAGCAAGATGGCTCATTTTATCCCGTGTCATAAGAGCGATAATGCTTCACACATTGCTGATTTGTTTTTTAGGGAAGTCATGCAGCTACATGGCTATTGCTTCGGATCATGACACCAAGTTTCTGAGCTATTTTTGGAAAACGTTGTGGGCTAAGCTAGGAACGAAGCTTCTCTTTTCCACTACATGCCACCCACAAACGGATGGAAAAACTGAAGTTGTCAACCGCATGCTATCAATGATGCTCGGAGTAGTTTTAAAGAAGAATTTGAAGATGTGGGAAGAGGGTCTCCCTGTCACACCCTATGATTTGCCTCATGACTAAGTTATCATGACTCAAAAATCAGGGCCAATTAAAACTTTTGTGTGCTTGTTATGCTTGACTTGATTGCTGATTGTCTGATTGCTTGTTAGTGCTCTATATTCATAAAATGCCTCATACTCTCAAAACTCTTTTCCTTGATCCCCGCTCTTCTACAATGATAATGCCAAGTGAATAGGTCTTAATTATAGTTTTACAAAATATTATTTTGGCCAAAAAGGTTTTATTTAAATTAGGTTTGCAAAACCCCCTGATTTGAGATTTGCACTGCAAGTCCCCAAATTGGGTGGATCCTTTTCCCCCAAATGCTTTATTTGGAACCTACTATATATATAACTTCCCAAAACCAAAAAATATTATTTTAAAATATTGTTTTCATATTGTATTTAAAGGCTTTTTCTTAAGGCCAGAAATGGTCTTATATAGGGAAAAATTATTCAAATGATTTAAAAATATTTGAGAAAATTTAGGGAAACTCAATGGACATATATTGTCCATATATAAGAGTTTCAACACATGGTCATGTTTAAGATATTGGACAAAACCCT
Source organism: Hordeum marinum (assembly GCA_022496015.1). NCBI lineage: Eukaryota > Viridiplantae > Streptophyta > Magnoliopsida > Poales > Poaceae > Hordeum > Hordeum marinum. The sequence continues at coordinate 231,180,728 of CM039672.1, read as the reverse complement.
TCAAAATCATTTCTGACTATTTCAAGGTTTTCAAATATTTCTATAAGAAATATTCTCAATTAAATCATAGGAAATTCTAGCATATCACATGTCATATATGTGGTCATATTGCCATGTTTCATATCAATCCCAATTGTTTTGATTCACCAAAATATCCCAAAACCCTCTCTGTCCAGATCCAAATTTGGGCAACTCTACATTGGCAATTGTCCCCTATTGTTCCCAAAATTTGTGGACATGTTTTCTCCAATAGTGCATCCACAAAAATTGCTGCATCAAGGAGAACATATTAACTTGTCCAAATCCCCTCAAAACCATTTCTGCAGATTTCAAGAATTTGGTAATATTACATTGCCAAGTTTTCCCATTGGGCCCCAAACTTTTTGTGCATGTTATAGTCCCTAAAATGTGTCACCACATCAAGTGGTGAATCAAGGGGAATGGATTTGCATAGATAGATCTAAGAAAATCCATTTCTGCCCATTTCTAGGGTTTACAACATTTGTATTGCCAACTTTTCTCAAAAGAGCTTAAAACTTATGATCACTCCTATTTTTACCCATAATTTTATCCTGTAAAATCCCACAGCAAGTGGAGGTGTTTGCTTGTCCAAAACTCTGTCAAACACCATCTGGCAGAAAACCAAAACTGGTGTTTTCACCTCTTCCATTGATCTCCTTAACCTCAAATTTTTACCAGAGCCCTTAGTAGTACCCCTTTAGCTCCAGTAAGAAACCCAGCTCCCAGCTCAATGATTTGTGTGGTAACAGCCCCATTTTTACCCCATGGACAGCAAGTTTTCCCTCTCTCTCATATTATATCACCCACCCAGGGCATCCAAGGCCAGTAAGACTTATTTTAGACCATCCTAGACACCCTAGACACCAGTGGCCGTGCCCTACATGCCAAAGACATGCCTTGGCATGCAAGGCTCGTGCTCTGGAGCACGCTACAGTGCACCCACGCACTATAGCTTGCCCAATTAGAGGCACCCGAGGTCCTCCTCTCCTGCCCTCCTCTCTCCCCTGCCTTGGGCGTTGGGGTCGTGTCTCTCGAGGTCGCCTCGACGTCCTCGTCACGCCACATGGTCGGGCCCCTCCTCTCCTGCCCTCCTCTCTCCCCTGCCGGGCATGCCCGAGCACCTCCCGTGGACATGGTCCATGGTGTAACCTATGTCGGCTATAAGATACCCCATGGGGCATCCCTCTCGCCCCCTTCGCTCTCTCCCTTCCCCCGTGAACCGTCCGAACATCCCCGTTTGCCCTACCGTGCCCTATATCTGCCCCATGGCCACCGTGTCCCCGTCGCGTCCACCACTCGAATCCGAGCTCCTCGGTGCTCCCTCTCTTCCTCTGGCCAGCTTGGAGCCTCCCCCTTGACTCCTTAAAGCCCCCCCTCCGCTTGCCATTCCTTCCCCTCCGCAGCTGCCGCACTAGGAGCGTCTCCGCCCTTGGTCACCTCCGCCATGGCCAAGCTTCCCTCGACCTCGGTCTTTCCCTGAGGCCAGGAGCCCCCAAGCGAGTGTGGACGGGCGCCCGGAGCCACCGAGGCAGGCACCGGCAGGCGCTCTGTCGGGCTCCTCCACCCTCCCCTACGTGGGCGGGAGGTGGAGGGAGAACCTGCCAAGTGGGGGCCACCGGTCTGTGGCTAAGGTCGGGCCCTCCCTATTTAAGTGGAGGCGTATTCCGCCGAATACGTCTCCGACGCGGCCCTTCGCGCGCGCAGCCGAACAGTTGGGCCGGCCCAGTGCTATCTCGCGCTCGGAGCGGGATTTAGCCATTTTTGGTAATTTCCTTTTTGCCTTTCTATTTTCTTCAGAGAAGCAAACAATTCATAGTAAATTCATATCAACTCCAAATCTGATGATTCAAAGTCCCAATTGTTCCAAAAATCATGCTCTATCCAAAGATATATCCTAATCATTTTTCCAGATAACTTCCCTATTGAGGTAAAATTCAAATTTGAATTTGAACTAAGAATTGCCCCACTTGTAAAATAGGTAGATCCCTCATATCGGCTCCAATTTGAGTGATTCAAATTTCCAGAGGCTCTCGATGTCATGCCCTATTTTTCTAGCCATGTTGAACATTTTGACCATGCACCTATTCTGTTAGATCTAATACATGGACTATTTTCCATTTATTCCATCTTAATAAATTCATAGGGAAGGCAGCCCAACTCCAAAACCAGTGAGACCACTTCCTAAATGTTTCTAAAATCATGCCCTATTTTATGAGTGCCTCCACTCATTTTTATGAAAATATTCTCTGTTGGCATCTTATAGGATCATCAATTCCTTAATTACCACCATTCACAACTCCCCCTTGACCCACATCCACCAAAACCTCCTTGGTTATTTTCCTTATGACCAGAGATATCCAAGAAAAAATAAAACTCGTATTTATAGGGCACTTTATTTTCTGCTTGTTGTGTTGCTTATTGCGGTTGTTTCCGGTGATAGTTGACGAAGTAGACGAAGTGCTGGGAGTGGACAAGAAGCGTGTGAAGACCTCGAAGATGTTGCTAAGCCAGGCAAGTAGTCCTTTGACCATGTTAAGAAACTTTTTATGCATGACATATAGCACTTGTTGTTCGATGTTTGATCATGATGTGGAGTCCCCCTCCCTTCGGTGGGATGCCTCTAACACTTTTCCATGGACACTTGCATCGTGCATAACCCTACCACCTTATGAGGGTTATGCGGGTGGGTGTAGTTAGGATGCTAGTAGATGCTACGCAAGTGGGATGGGGATCTATGCATAGTGATGGGAAGAAAGATATGATTTCAAAGACTTTTAGAAAACCCCGTCGGTTGCCACTAATGCCCGAGGGAGATGATGAGAAGATGGGTGACCTCTTGAGAAAGATGTGGTGTGACGGAACAAGTTGAGATTGTGTTTTTGAAAACGGATTAGATTTAAGATTTGTCGACCGTCCCAACCTTACATGCGCAACCACGATACCCCTTATGGGACGGGGCTTTGTTGATTACCTTGGTGGGTACTGGCAAGGAGCACGCATTACTAGTGGCAAGAGTGGCGCGGTCACTCTCGATATGGGGTCGTACCGGTATGTACGATCATGCGCTATCTTTACAGGCACCGGGAACACTGTTGGTCCCCTCATGGATGGTATGATTAGAGCGAGGCTCGTGTGATGTACATCGTGAGGGCTGGATACCAATCGAGTGGACTCTTTGCTCAGTATCGCTAGGGGAAAGGCATTGTTTGGGTGCTTACCTCGGGTATGTTATATACCGCGAGTCGTGGATGACATGGAAGTTCCCCGAGTCTTGCGGGTAAAGTGTGCAACCTCTGCAGAGTGTAAAACTATTCGAATAGCCGTGTCCACGGTCAAGGATAGTTGGGTGGTGCTGCTTAGACTACATCCGGATGTTTTCGCAAGCTTGGTGTGTGTGTGTGTGGTGTCAAGGATTATATTTGAGTCAAGTCGGATGACTTGGCATGATGACTGAACATGAGACGTTCAGAAGGTACATGAGACAAGTCTGAGGACTTGGTGTGATGGTTGAACATGAGACGTTCAACCCCCTGCTTATGACAATGACTGTGACGTGTTCTTATGAACACCTGCACATGGTTGATGCATGCTTACTTAAGTTACTTGATCATGTCATTGCACTCAAAACAAGCTTTCTGCAAAACTTACCTAGTAGTGCTATATCATGCATTGTTATTGCCTTGTTCCAAACATGGGTTGCTTGCGAGTACATTCACAGTACTCATTGGCTTGCCACTGGTTATTTTATTGGCCAGGCATGAAAGATCAGGTTATGATGAAGATTACCTTGGTGACGGTCGTGCGAGCTAGAACGCTTCCTAGTCAGAATGCATGTAGGGTTAAGGCAGATGGCATGGGTTCACGCTGTCGTTGAAGATTTCCGCTGCAACCATAAGAAGTCTTGGCCATGAAGGCCATATTTGAGTAAACCGGTATGTAACGGATGTAAGACTCTTGTTATTCAGTTTCCGTGTGTTCAGTGAACATTGATCTCTGGGATCACTGTGCACGTACATTCGGTGATCATGACTTATGAGTCAGGGTCCCCACAGAGCTGGTATCAGAGCCATCCTGACTGTATGAAGCCCTTAGTTAGCATGGACATTAGTTAAGACAAAATTTTTTTCCCAGACCCTTCAAAACACTCGCAAAGGCTACCAGATTTCTTAGCTCTTCTAAGCTTTCAAATAAACTAAAGGATTGTGCCTAGCACTTCCACCATTTCTCATTTTGGCTCTCCTCGTCTACTTTTCAAAACTTTGCAAATGGTCGCTACTACCCTCGTGCCCCTGACCACAGGATTCCTTGTAATCCTCGTGGGTGACCCGGAAGGAAGCCACCTTGCCAAACGATTGCTGACATATCTTGGACCCAAGTTGGAGTCACTAGACAAGGAGCTATGAACAAAAGATACCTTCTCGCGGAATGAGAATACCAAGACTCAGAAGATGGTGACACCCTCGACACTGCCCAGGATGACGCCACCTTAGCCTTTGATGACTAGGGCATAAGACATGCAATGTCATGATAATGCGTCGCTAATAGAGCAACTATCGTGGGAACGAGCCTGATAGTAGATGGTACGGGTATGTAAGGAGAGGGCAGAGTCCTAGATACGGCAAGGGTGTACACACGGATGTATGAGTTCAGGCCCCTCTCGTGGAGGTAACAGCCCTACGTCTCAGTTCTCAGGAGCTTATGTCGTGTGGAATATAGAGATTACAATGGTTTTGAACCCTTGTGTAGGAGCGGAGGGGCGGCTTATATAGAGTTCGCTGCCCCTCATAATTACCCAGCATCTAAGGGTCCGATCGTGGGGTTAAAGTCTGCCGTTACTGGTAACGTATGTAATAAAAGCTATTAATGCCTATTGAATCAATGTCTGCCTGTTGGGCTCTTAATGATGGGTCCTGATCTCTGGCGTTGAGTGAGAACGAGGTCTTCGAGTGACACACGACTGCCGAGTGAAGGAAGGAGTCTCCGAGTGGATATACTGTCGAGTGACTTCGGACACCTCCTGGAATCCACTCGGAAGTTTATGCTTGACCTTCAAGTCCTCCAATGTAGTGTCCTTAGGTAGGGTATGTAGGCCTTGCCTAGGACCCTACCCTAGGTACATATCCTCGTCATTAGCCCCCGAATGGATCGGGGTTCGAGTGGTGAAATGAGTTATCAATGTCAATCTTGAGTTAGGGCATCAAATCCTCCGAATGATCTTCGGGGTTTGAATGAAACTTGCGTCGATTGAACTCTGAGTATTAACGTCAATTCAGGATCGACACGCAAAATCTTTCGAATCATATTCAGGGCTTCAATGAAACTTGTGTCGATTGAATTCTTCTCCGTTCGCCTAGATCCATTCAGCCTTAAAAGTGCCCGAGTGGATGTTCAATGCCTATTTTGCTCCGAGTGAACTGAAAGCATCTTTGGAGGTGACGGGTTGGTCTGTCAGACCCGGATTTTGCGGGATACGAAAATTTGGGAAGCGTGCGCGCGTGTGATGATGACACCACGATTAGGGCAAGTGGAGGCACGGCGCCTTGATTCTCGCACCGGTCATATCGCCACGTACTGGGCGCCGTCTGCGGTTGGCGTGCACGGCAATCCTGCGGGCCCACTGGTTAGTGGGACACTCGGCGGAGTATAAAGCTTCACGCGCCGTGATTTGCATAGTACCTCCACCCATTCTTCCTCCTTTCCTCTGCCTCCTTTGCCTCCAGCGCCCCACTCCGTTCCTGCCTGACGAGAGCCGCCACACTGATGACGAAGAACGCGACGGAGAAGCTGGAGCAGGCCAAGAAGGGGGCAATGAAGGTCAGGGGCAAAAAGCCCTCGACTGCCTCATTCACCGCACCGGTGGGATGGATGCAGGGTGACTTCCTCCCTTCGATGGTCACCCGCCAGGACATCGATGGCTTGGTCTCCGACGGGCTCGTGGAGGAAGGAGCGTGGAGGTTGCCAGGGGGAGAGCACGAGCTGGAGCAGCGTGACGGGGAGCAGGTCCTCCTCCTCTCCCATGTCGAAAGAGGTTTCTCCATGCCCCCGCATCCATTCTTAGAGGGTTTTTGAATTTCTTTGGTGCTCAGCTGCATCATCTCCCAGCAAACACCATTGCCTACTTGTCATCGTTTGTAACTTTGTGTGAGTGCTTCCTGGGGTGTCCTCCCCGATGGGGACTCTTTAAGAACATTTTTATGGTTAGATCTCAGACGGTGAAGAAAGCAGACCCGTCGGGTGGAAAAATCCATGTGCTGTAGCTATGTGGGGGTTTGGGGCTTCAGAAGAGAGCGCAATGTTCTTTCCCTGCCATGACTTTCCCTGAGTCCGTTAGAGGTTGGCAGTCGACTTGGTTTTATTGCAAGGACGTAGCTTCACCCAAAATGTCGACTAGCCTTCACCCTTACACATCTGACCACCCAGCTGCCCCCAAGTCCTTGAAGGTGACTGAAGAGGAACAGGACCAGGTCGAGACCTTGGTGGATGCCATGGTAAAATTGGTCTGGGGTGGAGTGACTGGCCTGGATCTGTTGGAGACTTTTCTCAGTCGACGGACTCGGCCTCTCCAAGCCAGAGATCACACCATGTGGCATTATGCGGGCCCAGAGGACTCGACCAGGATGCATCTAGAGGAGGTTCCACAGAAGACTATCGAGCAGTGGCTTCGAAGCATCACCGGGGCATGCGACAACCCCGTGGGGGCCAAGAGGATCCTCCCTTTCTCAGCTGAGAACCCGCCGAAGAATCTTGTAAGTTGTACTTTGTCGACTGAAGCACTTGTGTTGTCGAGTGACATGCATTGATTTTTAAACTGACTTCCTTGTTGGAACCAAGCAGGAATGGACAAACTTGCACTCGCCAGTCCCCAATGGGAACCAACCTGAAGATAGCATAGTGAGCGAGGGTGGCAGCATGGACGGCGACTACCTCTCCGACTCTGAGGATGAATACAAGGACTCCGGCGAAGTGGAAGAAGTCGAGTCACCTCCCCGGTGCGAAGGCCGCACCAAGTCCCGCCAGGATCCGGCAGCTGTCGAGGACAGGGCTCCGGGCCCTAGTGAGAAGAACACGAAGCAAAGTCGCCCGTCAACTGTTGAGTCGAGGGAGAGGCTGGCCAAGGAGCCCAAGCAAATCACGACCAAACCTTGCAAGGCTCTGCCTCACATGAGGATGGCGGTGCCCGTCGTCTCCACGTAAGTATTTATATTCGATTTCTTTCCGTCGACTATGACCTTGAGTTGTAGCTTGACCAAGTGTTGTTCGATCTGTCAGAGCTGCTAAATCTCTAACCTCGCCTCATCGAGATGGAGGGGAGGTGATGGACATTGACACTAATGACGCTGCCACTTCCCATAGAGGTTAGTAAGTTGTTGATTCATCCGAATGGGACTTGTGACATGTATATGTTAACACCGTCGGTTGTTGATGCAGAGATCATTCAAGTGGAAGACGACGAGGAGCACTTGGACACTTCGCGCATTCGCACCTGAAGAGCTTCATTAGCACAGGCACTTCAGCGCTCGACTGCAGAGTCCTCCTAGGGGATAGGTGACTCGACACAACTCAGGTCTGAACCTGCAACACCTCTGTCGAATGCTCCTCTAGCTGTCTCAGCCATTGTGACATCGACTCCAATCGGACCCGCTCAGACTGCCTCATCTGCCCCAGCAACTATGCCGATTCCGCCTGTGACAGCTTTGTATCTACATCGTGTCCCGAAAGATCAGACCGGAGCTGCGAAGGAGGCTATGATCGAGGCGGAGCAGATAATGCTGCGAACCAAGGAGGCATACGAGGCCAGCGAGCTGGCTTATGACGTCAGCGCAGCCCTCCGCACCAATGTTCGAGTAAGTTCGATTGTAAGTACATTTCCGATTGAATTCCTATCTATTCTTGACTGTACACCCACTGGGTGATTGTTGTAGAATGTTTGAAGTTTCTCCACTCGAATAAATCAGATCGTAGTCGAGTAGGATTGTGATCGATATTACGCGTGGTACTAGAGTCACTCGACATGTCGAGTGCTTTTTTTTTCTGACGAGTTACTTGACAGATCGAGAGTTAACCATATCAGTGGGGGCACTCTGAGTGCACCCACTGGGTGTAGTCCCCGAGACCACTATCGATTGCTTGCATCGGTAGGGGTCTTAGAGCTTGTCGTATCCACCACTCCGCAGTTATGCTGTAGGTTTCATGGATATTATTGACAAACCATGATATGGCGCTGCATAAGGATAGACTGCACTTCTCAGAGTGATGGATATTCCAATGATGGATGTTTTTGCCACTCGACTGATCGAGAGTCGGCAGATCCAGTGGGGGCATGCTAAGTGCACCCACTGGGTGTAGTCCTCGAGACCGCTGTCGAGTGTTTGCATCGGCAGGGGTCTTAGAGTTTATTGTATACGGGATACATTTCGCCTTAGCCCACACTGCTCTAAAGCTACCTTGTAGGTTTCATGGATATTATTAACAAACCATGATATGACGTTGCATAAGGATAGATTGAACTTGACAGAGCGGGGAGGTGCATCACTTGACGGATCGAGTGACTAGAGAGTGTTCTGACAGGGCTGACCTTGTCGAATGTTTTAATAACTAGTGGGGGCATGCTAAGTGCACCCACTGGGTGTAGTCCCCGAGGCTACTGTTAATCGCAGACGATTAGCGGTAGTCTTGAAAACTTGTCGTACGCAGAGTACTGGAGTTACTCGACATGTCGAGTGTATTTTTCTCTCTAACGAGTTACTCGACGGATTGAGAGTTAACCGTCTCAGTGGGGGCACTCTGACTGCACCCACTGGGTGTAGTCCCTGAGACCACTGTCGAGTTCTTGCACTGGCAGGGGTCTTAATAGAGACAACTTTGAATTTGTTTACGGCGCGCGGAGCGCCAGGGCCACTCGACATGTCAAGTGGACTTTTTGCTTGAATTCTTCTTAGGTTGTTCCAAGGTTGTAAGATAATCATTCGCCAGTGTTCATAACCCAGTCGACTGTCCTAGGCACCACTTGCCGATTGAATTCCTGTCTTTTGTTGGTTTTATAGGTCTTGCGAACTTGGGACGCAGTACAAGGACGTTGAGGATGAGAGGAACCGGCTGCGAGTGGATCTGGAGGCCTCCAACAATGCTCTGGAGCGAGCGCGTGCTGAGCTGAAGTCTTTGGGAGGTAACTACTGTTGATTTTCTACATTCCCCTATTCATTCTTCATGTTTTGAACCAAGTGCTACCACTCGAACAGACGTACGCAATGAAAACCGTCGACTCCAAGCGCGACTCAACAATGTTGTTTATTTAGATTCCATGAAGAAGGCACTGGAGGAGAAGGACAAGGCACTTGCTGACGCCCAATGAGTGGCCAGGGATAAGACAAAAGTTGCAGATCGGAAGCTGACGGCCGCCAAGAAACCGGAGAAGGAGAATGCAAAGTTGAAGTAGGAGCGTGTGGACCTCATTAAAAGGGCCAAGAAGCTGAACAAACGGAGCAACGGACTGGAGAAGCACTTGGGCGAATTCTTGAGGAAGATGTATATCCTGCTCGACGGTAAGTGTTTCTTGTCGACTGAAGTTCGTAAAACCTTTGAAGGTCGCAGCTCCCCGATTCTCCTCCCATTCCATCTCTTCAACAGAATTCTGCCAAGACTTCGAGAAGGAGACAGAGGAGGTTGAGCCCAATCTGGATCGCACTACGTCACCAGTCGCAGATGCAGTGGCCATGAACATGCTGAGACTCAACTTCCGGCTCCAAGGCGTCCATGCATAGATTGCCCGACTGAAATCTTCCATGGAGAGAATCGACAAGGAGCTATGGCCCGAGGAAACTCTTTAGCTCGACCTCCACTCTATAATGGCTCGCCTGAATGAACTTCCCAGTCGAGTGCGGGCCTGGAAGAAATCTACTGCTCGCTGTGGGGCCGACGTGGCGTTATCACTTGTCAGGGTCCATTGCAGGGACATGAGGGAAGAGAAGCTCAAGGAGCTGCAGGTGGTAAACACGAAGAAACTCCAGTTTGAGGACTTCATGGAAACCTTCATTGAGGCAGCCACCAGAATTGTTGACGACATCGACTTGGACACTTTTGTCGAGCCAGCCAGCCCGACAGGTGCTTAAAAAACATGGTCTTCGTGAGAAATACTTTTATTCGCCTTGGTATGCCGAGTGGAATTGTATCCCTTAAAACTTCATTCAGGCCTTAGGCCTGAGCACATTTGCTTCCTTACGAAACGCTTATCCATGGTTTTAACCTTTGAATTTTATTCGTATTTGGCTTTCAATCGTCTGTCTGACTGAGTTTGTTTTTAACTTAGGCGAAACGTGTTCGCAGCTAAGCCCCCGAGTGTGAGGATTTCTCACCACTCGAGATATTTTCGACCTTAGGCAAATGTTGATTCGACGCTAGGCTGTCGAGTGAATGGATTACTATCCACCTGACGAGGTTTTTAAATTAGGCGAAGCATGTTCACAGCTAAGCCTCCGAGTGTGAGGATCGGTCATCGCTCGGAGTTATTTTTGAACTAAGGCGAATGTCGATTCGCGGCTAAGCTGTCGAGTGAATGGATTACTATCCACCCAACGAGGTTTTTAACTTAGGCGAAGCATGTTCGTAGCTAAGCCCCCGAGTGTGAGGATCTGTAGCGACCCGACTCAACGAGTCAAGCCTCTGTGTATTTTGTGCCATCCCTGGATCAGTATGCTGGCACACACAATACATCAATGTATATATCAAAATGCAATCACATGTAATTAACGTAAAACTGATATGTACCTTAAAACCTCAGCGGAAACAGTCAACGGGAGTGGTGTCCCAATAACACCAACGGCAGGTGTCTTAATGCCCACAAGTATCATAAGTTGCCCACAATTAATCATCAGTCCAGAGTTGAGAATTCAGAGATAGATCCAAGTCCAGAGGCTCAAATTGTCCGTAACCGTGGACACGACTAATCGATTAGGTTTTAACTCTGCAGAGTGTTGTGTACTTTACCCACAAGATTCGTTCCCTCCTGGTAAGTCCTCGCACTGCATGGTGTTTGAGAACAGGACGAACGAAACATGGTCTTTCAGAGTGTTTCCCTAACTACTGTCAGTCCCATCCAATCCTAACGTCGACTACATCTCGTTGCACTACCCATCTAGAGTCACAACAAAGATCAACCAAGCTAGAGCCCATAATGACTTGTGGCTACACAGGTAAGCTTCCGGGCATGAAGTATTCATCCGTCTCTTTGAGTCTGGGTGAAGCTTTCCGCAAGATGTCATGGCACTTATCCATGCATCCCGGCCATCCACTGGTTACTCCAGGGATGCCCAATCAACCATCCTTCACCCAGTAGTGTGTATTGAAAAACTTGTTTCTCGAGTCTCGAAGTCTTGAGGTCTTGAAGATGCAAGACTTGAAGATGCTTTCATAAAGTTGTCGTCTTGACGTAGAGTCCTCCTTCTCACACCACTCACGAACACTCATACCAGACCCCGTCTACTTTAGCATAGCATTAAAATAACTAACGTTCCCCGGGCTTTAGTAACAAGTGGTGGGTTCCTACCTCATGCATTCTACTTGACTACAAGAATTTTCAATAACACTACTGGATGGATTTGTTGAATGATATCACTACATGCAATAAAACATAGGTATGAAATAGATGGTCAAAGTGAACTTGCCTGGACTGTTGATGAAGAATAATATCGCTCTCAGAAATAACTTGATACACTATTCGTCACTCTCCGATAAAAATCTATAATAATCAAACATTGCATTCATATAAGCAATCATACTAGCAATCAACACTAACAATCAACAAGTAACACAAAACCAAACACAAAAGGGTTGTGATGAAGGAAATACTTAAGACAAAAGTTAAAACAACGAAACGTCATCAACACAACCAATGGTTGGTTTTCTCTACAAATAATCTTCTTTTCAAAAGTAACAAAACAAAAAAACAAAGTAAAATATAACAAACGTATTTAAGTAAATATTTTTACTTAGTAAAATAATTAGTTTTGAAGAACAAGTAAGAACTAAGAAAAACAATACTCAAAACAACATAAGTTTTTGCCTAATAGACTTAACAACAAGTAGAACCATAAAATATTAAAATAACGGAAAACAAAATATATAGCAACTATAACAGAAAGTGAAACTTGTAAAACATATTTTTTTAAATAAATATTTTCAATTAAGAAATCAAACTAGCAATGAAATCAATTTGCAAGTTACTATGAAAGTAGAATTGATTTCATGCTAAAATATATTAAATAATATAAAAAATAAATTTGGTTGAAGTACTATTGCTAACTAACAGAAAACAAGCTAAAAGAAATCAACTAATATAAATTAAAACAATCTAAAACAAAGGAAATAGAAATAAACCTAAAAAGAACTAAAACAGAATCTGTTTTGTTAACAATGCTAATCTAAATTATTCAAAAAATTCCCAAATTCTACCTACTGATAACTAAGATCACTAATGACCAGCAGCAAAAAGAATCAACCAAAAATCTATTATAAATCTCAAGATATTGCCAAATTAGTGATTCAAACAAAATTATGCAAACTCAAAATTACATTACTCAAATTTGAAATCCAAGTGCACCATCAGAAACTACATAAAATTTTGAAACTTAGCAAAAAGAATCACTCAATTTGGAGTTGTATACTAATTGATATGAATTTTCTAAAATTGCTACTTTTCTCGAAAAAACTGCAATACGGGATTTCGTGGATCTCACCAGAGTAGTCACCGAAGTTGGGGAAGAAGGGTTAGATGAGCTCGGATCCGGTGATGTAGTTACTCCAAGTGGAAGACAAGCTCGGGACGGTGAAGGGGTCGTCGCGGCAACCTCGGGAGAGGCCGTGGTAGGCCAACCGTGCATCACACGGCGGTGGAGAAGCCGCCGGAGTTGACGAACTCCGATGAGCAATTGCTCTGGATGGGGAGGATGGTTTGGGCTCTCAAGGGTAAAAATCGGTCGAGTGAAATTAGAGGGACCTCTAGGGGATTTATATCGGGTCAAGGATGACCGAGTGCACGATGGCAAGGCGAGCAATTTCCGGACATGGACGGATTTTTTTTTGCAGCAGCGATCTCGGCCATCAATGGCCATCAATACGAACGGAGGCGGGGAAAGGAAGGTAGGGGGTGGCAGGAAGCTTCCTCGGGGAGGGGAGGAAGGAAAGGGGGCACCGGGGCGCGAGGATCACGGAGGTGGTGTTGCAGGAGCTATCTAGGAGCAGTTGAACCAGAGGAGGAAGACGACCTCGTGAGGGAGGCCCAGCCTCCCAGGGGTTGTGTAGCTTTTTTTATTCAAATAGTGAGAAAAAAAGGAATGGACGAATAAATAAAAGTTTTATATAAACATATTATATATCAAAATTATCAGAAAAATAAATGAAATAAGATGAACATTTTTCCACGGCCAAAATAAATACTGTAAAAAAATTATTTTCAGAAAATGCCTAAATGGCCTTTAATTCCTTTTCAAATAAATTTCAAATAACCCCCTGGGTTTTATGGTTCAAATACTTAACAACAATAACCCTGGTGTGGAGTGTCATGTTACTCCTCTCAAAGTCTTGTCAAGGGTATTTGAATTCTTTCAAACTTGAAATTGGAAATCAAATATGAAAAGAACTCCATATCAGAAAATTTCAAATGTTTTCAAATTCACTCTTCAAATCTTTTTATATTGAATAAGTCATGTCATCTTCTCTCACTGATTTGAAATGTAGGAATTTGAATTCCAAAAGCATATGGGAAAGTCATGCCATTCCCTCTCATTCAAAAGTTTTTTGAAAGTTTTCAATTTTTTCACTAAATTTCAATCACTCACTAATAATTAAACAATCATTTTAATATTTATTATAACATTCCAAAATTTGGGATGTTACAAACCTACCACACTTAAAATGAATCTCGTCCTCGAGATTTGGAGAGGCTAGCAAGAAAAGGTTAGGGTTTGGGGTCTTCTAGCAAATCCATTGACCAAGAAGGTGTGGGGTCTACCACACTTAAAATGAGAGTTACTGGTCCTTCAAAATTATGGCAGTCCTCTGGTGCATGTGTCCCTTCACATACTTGATGATAGCTCCTTCGGTGAAGCTCTTCCCTTTAAATCAAAATCTTGTGTTCTCACATCAAAAATGTATTTCCTCCGATACTGGGTCTTCTTAGCTGACAAGTCTCATGATCAGTCTAAATAACTTATCGAATATCTCATGGTGGTCTACCATTTGTGGTTATCCTGCAGTGAAATGGGTCTTGGCTTCATTCCTCACCGTAAAATTCCTACGTGTGGCAACAACTGACATGTACAAGGGGTTTTCTTCATACCATTCTAAGGCTTAAACAAAAGCTTCAAAAGGACGTCGTCTCTTTACTATGGGTAAGTCACTCAGATTTACCATTCCGAATAGCAAGAGAATGATAAGAGTAAGTCGTCATGGTGATCAATACATGCCGCACTGAAATCATTACCTTGTATAAGGTTTAGTGAATCTCATATTCTAGCACTTGGGCTTCCTCACAAGCGTTGCAGAAATTTCTCTTGTCAATGAACGAAGTTCGGATAAATCCACTGATTCTGCAAGCTGAGCAAAAACATCTATCGTTTCTTCACAACTCTCAGATTTTCGTATACTCCTAAGAGAACGTTTTGCTAAACAGTTGTAGCTTCTTCCAAGTTTCTTCCTTCACAAAGGTAGGGCTTGATCTTTATCAATCCTGAGGTCAGTGATTTGTGGGTTCACTTGAATACTTGGATAGATTTAACTCACTCTTGGGGTTACTATCGTTCCATATCCCAACATTACCTTCAGTTCACTCCACCATACCCTTGAGGTAACAAATTCACAGACTTATTCTTGTCTAGATCCCACTCTGTGGAATTCATTTTCCTTTCCATTGGTCTATTTAACCTTGGGTATGGTTTCATCACAATCATTCCTTTTCTCAATATTCCAACTTCAAAAACACGTTGTCACAAACTTATCCAAACTCTCTTCACGTGTATTCACTTATCCAAACTCCTTAATATGAATGGTATTTTCTTCATTCATTTATCCCTGTGGTTACTACCACACTTAAAAATAAAAGCATTCATGCCTGCATAGACCATATTTTCTCATATCCTCGAAAGTGGTCCGTGATCTTTTTTCATAGAATAACAATTCAAATAATTCAACATAGGAGAATCATGACTCCATAAATTCCATTGGTTCATGAATTTTATTACAAGCTCCGAGACTTCCGTTACAAAATAATCTCATGAAAACAAGAGTGCTTCATGATACAGTCATTGCCATCTTAACTACTCCATTCTAGCTTTCTTCTTGTATTCCATCCTTTGTTACATCCTCAATCACTTCCTAAAAGTACTTTATTACAAATGCTGCCATCCACATAGTTGGGCATGGTCCAGCATCACTCCCAACTTTATTCATTTATTCCCCTTGGAAATATTTTAGTACCACTGGAACTTTGCGATGTGCTCCTTGAAATCATCCTTATTTTTCTTGATCAATGTGGACACGAGCTTCATCTCCATCATCTCCGTATGAACCTCCTGCAGGTAGTCCTGAGTATGACGGAGTCTTGCTTCAAGTATTTACCCAATCCGACGTATGGCTTCCATGGCAGCATCACGAACAGCGTCAAAGAAAGTTGCTCGTGGTACACAAGATATGTAAAAGTATTGTCCCATAGTCTTTGGGCAAACTCCTTTCACACGGTGGAGGTGTACCTCCACATACCAGAGTTCCACTCCCTTTTCCATGAATGGGTAACCCTTGTAGACTACATCTCCTTCAAGATGGATGTGCTTCATCGTATCCTTCAGGATCCTTGGGTAATCATGATCACTAGTCAGGGTCATGGTCGTCTCCGGGCCCTTGAGGAAAGACTCATAAAGGGTGGTCATCTGAAGGTGTCAAAAAAAGGTACTCAGAATAACATATGTTTCTTCTTGTGTAAGCATTCCTTATCATCCAAACCAAGCTTCTATTCCATTTACCATATTCTATTATATCCTTGTACTTTAGCAAAATCCCAGTTTATGCATCCACAACTCATTTTCATCCATGTTTTGAATCCATACTTCTACCTCCAGATGGTTCATTGGTCCAGAGGGTTCGAGTCCAGCTTCATTCACTATCTATTGGGTTCAAGGTTTTGGGGATGAGATGGGTAAGAGAGAGACAGAGAGAGAAGGAATACAAACAACTCAAAAACATCAAACTCAAATCCACACATTCATAAAGTTCAATCAAACTAAAGTATCGCCACCCACATAAGGTTGGTGTGGTCGATCACTCAAATTGTAAAAACGTTTATCTTTATTTCTCTCATGGTGCGGCTGCTACTAAGCTAGTCTATATCATGTCTTCGTCTTCAGTGCGCTTCTTCTGGTCATGCTTGATATTCTCAAGTTCTTCCACCAGATTTTCCCTGTTGATGCGGAGTTTCCGATGTCTTCCCTGTAGTTCCAAGAGTTGGTTCTTGAGCTTCTGAATTTCAAAGTCTCTAGCATGAGCCATGGCCTGAGTATTCTTCAAGTCTTGACAAAGCTTCTGAATCTCGGGATCATGTTTCTTCAGATTGACTACCTTCAGCTTCTCGTTCTTGAGGCCCTCACGAAGTGCTTCGTTCTCAAATAACTCTGAGAGTAGGTCCATTTGTAGGTTCTTGATGTAGTGCTCCAGTTCTTGATTGTACACAAGTACGGGTGAAAACTTCATCTTTTGTTCGTCAGTCAGGTCGATGAGTGCTCCATCAGGCTTCTGCCATCCAAGCCTTCCAAAGTAGTGGTTGCACTAGTCAGCATGATGGCGATAGCTCAAACGTGCGATGGCATCATGGACAATAGTGTTCATGCCCATCTCACATTCATGGCCAATGTGCCATAGTTGATGCCTTCAGTCTTGGGGTCTTCTTCACGTCCAAAAACTTTAGTTTTCATTCCCCAGAATCCAGACTTCCTCTTAGTCGCCTTGATCTCAGGTATCGGCAGCTTCACCATCTGCACTCGCTCCATGAGGAATGAGCCTTCGAGAACATCTTCATAGTCCTCTCTTTTGTTCAGGGTGTAGTTCTCCATCTATAGTTTGAAACAGGGTGGGTTCAGTAAAAGAATTTAGAGGTTACGAGAGTAGTGAACACAAAAGTTGTTCCTATCAAGGTCTTCCTATTTCTAATCCATTTCCTAGGGTCACGTCCTACAGTCAACATGTGCTTTGATACCATTTCTGTAGCGACCCGACTCAACGAGTTAAGACTCTATGTGTTCTGTGCCATCCCTGGATCAGTATGCTGGCACACACAGTACATCAATGTATATATCAAAGTGCAATCACATGTAATTAACGTAAAATTGATATATACCTTAAAACCTCAGCGGAAACAGTCAACAAGAGTGGAGTCCCAATAACACCAACGACAGGTTGAGTGCAGACCGTAACCCTGAATCGTACTCTTACCCTTCATAGAGCTTATCTGCAACATAAGATGTTGCGTCCGTGTAGGTCAGTACATTGAATGTACCGGCAAGATCACCATAGCAAAAATAGAAGATAAATACTATTCTATATGCAAAGGCTTTGTGGCTCTGTGTCTGAGTTTTTGCATAAAAGCTAATTTTATTTTATTTTCCTACAACAAAGGAATATCATGGAGTTTTCACTATAGAGTTACCTAACATGACATGGTTCCGCCAACCGATGTCTTAATGCCCACAAGTATCATAAGTTGCCCACGGTTAATCATCAGTCCAGTGTTGAGAGTTTAGAGATAGATCCAAGTCCAGAGGCTCAAATTGTCCGTAACCGTGAACACGACTAATCGATTAGGTTTTAACTCTGCAGAGTGTTGTGTACTTTACCCACAAGATTCATTCCCTCCTGGTAAGTCCTCGCACTGCATGGTGTTTGAGAACAGGACAAACGAAACATGGTCTTTCAGAGTGTTTCCCTCACTACTGTCAATGCCCATCCAATCCTAACGTCGACTACATCTCGTAGCACTGCCCAACCAGAGTCACAACAAAGATCAACCAAGCCATAGCCCATAATGACTTGTGGATACACAGGTAAGCTTCCGGGCATGAAGTATTCATCCGTCTCTTTGAGTTTGGGTGAAGCTTTCCGCAAGATGTCATGGCGCTTCTCCATGCAACTCGGCCATCCACTGGTTACTCCAGGGATGCCCAATCAACCATCCTTCACCCAGTAGTGTGTATTGAAAAACTTGTTTCTCGAGTCTCGAAGTCTTGAGTTCTTGAAGATGCAAGACTTGAAGATGCCTTCATGAAGTTGTCGTCTTGACGTAGAGTCCTCCTTCTCACACCACTCACAAACACTCATACCAGACCCCGTCTACTTTAGCATAGCATTAAAATAACTACCGTTCTCGGGGCTTTAGTAACAAGTGGTGGGTTCCTACCTCATGCATTCTACTTGACTACAAGAATTTTCAATAACACTATTGGAGGGATTTGTTGAATGATATCACTACATGCAATAAAACATAGGTATGAAATAGATGGTCAAAGTGAACTTTCTTGGACTGTTGATGAAGAATAATATCGCTCTCAGAAATAACTTGATAGACTCGTCACTCTCCGATAAAAATCTATAATAATCAAAAATTGCATTCATATAAGCAATCATACTAGCAATCAATACTAACAATCAACAAGTAACACAAAACCAAACACAAAAGGGTTGTGATGAAGGAAATACTTAAGACAAAAGTTAAAACAACGAAACTTCATCAACACAACCAATGGTTGGTTTTCTCTACAAATAATATTATTTTCAAAAGTAACAAAAAAAAAAGAAAAGTAAAATATAACAAAAGTAGTTAAGTAAATATTTTTACTTAGTAAAAGAATTACTTTTGAAGAACAAGTAAGAACTAAGAAAAACAATACTCTAAACAACATAAGTTTTTGCCTAATAGACTTAACAACAAGTAGAACCATAAAATATTAAAATAACAGAAAACAAAATATATAGCAACTAAATTAACAGAAAGTGAAACTTGTAAAACATATTTTTTTATAAAATATTTTCAAATAAGAAATCAAACTAGCAATGAAATCAATTTGCAAGTTACTATGAAACTAGAATTGATTTCATGATAAAATATAAAAAATAAATTTGGTTGAAGTACTATTGCTAACTAGCAGAAAACAAGGTAAAAGAAATCAACTAATATGAATTAAAACAATTTAAAACAAAGGAAATAGAAATAAACCTAAAAAGAACTAAAACAGAATCTGTTTTGTTAACAATTCTAATTTAAAGTGTTCTAAAAATTCTCAAATTCTACCTACTGATAACTAAGATCACTAATGACCACTAGCAAAAAGAATCAACAAAAAATCTATTATAAATCTCAAGATATTGCTAAATTAGTGATTCAAACAAAATTAAGCAAACTCAAAATTACATTACTAAAATTTGAAATCCAAGTGCACCATCAGAAGGTACATAAAATTTTGAAACTATAGCAAAACAATTCACTCAATTTGGAGTTGTATACTAATTGATATGAATTTTCTAAGATTGCTACTTTTCTGAAAGAAACTGCAATACGGGATTTCGTGGATCTCACCAGAGTAGTCACCGGAGTTGGGGAAGAAGGATTAGATGAGCTCAGATCCGGTGATGTAGTTACTCCTAGTGGAAGACGAGCTCGGGACGGTGAAGGTGTCGTCACGGCAACCTCGGTAGAGGCCGTGGTAGGCAACCGTGCATCACACGGCGGTGGAGAAGCCGCCGGAGTTGACGAACTCCGATGAGCAATTGCTCTGGATGGGGAGGATGGTTTGGGGTCCCAAGGGTAAAAACCGGTCGAGTGAAATTAGAGGGACCTCTAGGGGCTTTATATAGGGTCGAGGATGACAGAGTGCACGATGGCAAGGCGAGCAATTTCCGGCCATGGCCGGATATTTTTTTTGCAGCGGCGATCTCGGCCATCAATGGCCATCAATACGAACGGAGGCGGGAAAAGGAAGGTAGGGGGTGGCAGGAAGCTTCCTCGGGGAGGGGAGGAAGGAGAGGGGGCACCGGGGCGCGAGGATCACGGAGGTGGTGTTGCAGCAGCGATCTGGGAGCAGTTGAACGAGAGGTGGAAGACGACCTCGTGAGGGAGGCCTAGCCTCCCCGGGGTTGTGCAGCTTTTTTATTCAAATAGTGAGAAAGGAAAAAAAAGGAATGGACGAATAAATAAAAAATTTATATAGACATATTATATATCAAAATGATCAGAAAAATAAACGCAATAAGATGAACATTTTTCCACGGCCAAAATAAATACTCTAGAAAAATTATATTCAGAAAATGCCTAAATGGCCTTTAATTCCTTTTGCAAATAATTTTCAAATAACCCCCTGGGTTTTATGGTTCAAATACTTCACAAAAATAACCCTGATGTGGAGTGTCATGTTACTCCTCTCAAAATCTTGTTAAGGGTATTTGAATTCTTTCAAACTTGAAATTGGAAATCAAATATGAAAAGAACTCCATATCAGAAAATTTCAAATGTTTTCAAATTCACTCTTCAAATCTTTTTATATTGAAGAAGTCATGTCATCTTCTCTCACTGATTTGAAATGTAGGAATTTGAATTCCAAAAGCATATGGGAAAGTCATGTCATTCCCTCTCATTCAAAAGTTTTTTCAAAGTTTTCAATTTTTCACTAAATTTCAATCACTCACTAAATCAAACAATCATTTTAATATTTATTATAACATTCCAAAATTTGGGATGTTACAGGATCGCTCATCACTTGGAGTTATTTTTGAACTTAGGCGAATGTCGATTCGTGGCTAAGCTGTCGAGTTAATGGATTGCTATCCACCCGACGAGGTTTTTAACTTAGGCGAAGCATGTTCGCAGCTAAGCCCCCGAGTGTGAGGATCGCTCATCACTCGGAGCATTTTTGAACCTAAGCGAAGACGGATTCACAAATAGGTCGTCGAGTGAGTGGACTGCTATCCACCCGACAGGGTTTTTAACTTAGGCGAAAGCATGTTTGCAGCTAAGCCCCCGAGTGTGAGGATCGCTCATCACTCGGAGTTATTTTCGAACCTAAGTGAAGATGGATTCGCAAATAGGAATGGACTGCTATCCACTCGACAGGGTTTTTAACTTAGGTGAAAGCATGTTCGCAGCTAAGCCCCTGATTGTGAGGATTGCTCATCACTCGGAGTATCCCCAGTAGCCCCTGAATGAAGAATCCCCAAGAATGAAACTGTACAATTGGAATCGATAATATATTGCCGAAATGTGAATTGCATTGATGAACTATTCTTATTACATCATAGGATTCTTCTGTCTCAAGTATAAAAACATCGGAGCAGATCTGCATTCCAAGCTCGTGGCTCGTCTATCCGCTTCATGAGATTGTATAGATGATAGGCTCCATTGTTTAGCACCTTAGTGACGACGAAAGGACCTTCCCATGCAGGAGCAAGCTTGTGAGGTCGGTGTTGATTCACTCGAAGCACCAAGTCTCCCTCATGAAACGACAGACTCTTGACATTCTTGGCATGGAAACGCCACAGGTCCTGCTGGTAGGCAGTAGTCCGGATCAGAGCCATCTCTCGTTCCTCCTCTAGAAGATCTACATCGTCCTGTCTGGCTTGTTCAACTTCGGCTTCAGAATACATCTACACTCGAGGAGAATTGTGGAAAAAGTCACTTCGCAGTACGGCTTTAGCACCATAGACCAAGAAGAATGGAGTCTGTCCAGTCGACCGATTAGGCGTTGTCCTCAGACCCCACAAAACCGACGGCAGCTCAATTACCTAGGCTCCAGCGGCATGATCCAAATCGCACATGAGACGAGGCTTTAGACCTTGCAAGATGAGACCATTAGCCTGGTCGACTTGTCCATTGGTTTGAGGATGTGCCTTGGGAGTTACAGAAGTTCCTGAATTCTTCCGAGTCAAAATTAGTGCCATTGTCTGTGATGATGATGTGTGGAATGCCGTATCGATAAATTATCTCTCTCATGAATGTGACCGCTGTGTGGGAGTTCAGATTTTTGATTGGCTTGGCTTCTATCCACTTGGTGAATTTGTTGACTGCTACCGGCAAGTGAGTGAATCCTCCTTTTCCAGGTCGAAAAGGGCCAACCATGTCGAGTCGCCAAACGGCAAATGGCCAAGCAAGAGGAATTGTCTTCAGAACAGATGTCGGCTTGTGTGACAAGTTCGCATAGAACTGGCAACCATCACAATGATCAACGATATCTTTAGCCATCTCATTAGCTCGTGGCTAGTAAAAACTAGTTCACTATGCTTTAGCGACAATCGTCCTTGAGGACGCATGGTGGCCGCAAGTTCCCGAGTGAATCTCGTCTAGAATCATTCGACCGTCCTCGGGGGAACACAGCGATGTGTGACACCAGTCGCGCTCTCTCTGAACAGCTGATCTCCCATCACAGTGAAAGCCTTGGACCTGCACACAATCTATCGAGCCTCTGTCTCATCATCAAGGAGCTCTTATCTGAGGATACAGGCAATGTAAGGCACAATCCAATCGGGAATGATAACCAGAATCTCCATCATCAGGTCATCACTGTAGGGACATCGACTTCTGTCGAGTCAATGGAACTCAAAGCTTGTAGGGGCTCTTCAGTGAAAGGATCTTCTTGAACCGAAGGAGTATGTAAATGCTCTGAGAACACACTGCTGGGGACAGGCCGTCGAGTCGAACCAATCTTGGATTGCTCATCGGCCGCCTGATTTTTCAGCCGGGGAACATGATGAAGTTCTAGACCTTCAAATTTCTTCTCCAACTTTCGGACTACATTGCAGTATCCAGTCATAGCGGGGATCCGAACATCCCACTCTTTCATTACTTGATTCACCACCAGATTTGAGTCGCCATAAACCATCAGGCGCTTGACGCCAAGTGAGATAGCCATGCGCAACCCATACAAAAGTGCTTCATATTTTGCCTCATTGTTGGAGGAATCGAAGTGAATTTGCAGGACATAGCTGAGCTTGTCGCCTCTGGGAGATATCAAGACAACACCAGCACCGGACCCATTCAATATTTTGGAGCCATCAAAGAACATTGTCCAATGCGCCGAGTGAACTTGGATAGGCTGTTGTTGTTCAATCCACTCGGCCATGAAATCTGCCAATGCTTGGGACTTGATTGCTTTCTTGGCTTCGAATCTGATGTCAAAGTGTCCAAGCTCGATTGCCCATTTAGGCACTCGACCTGATGCGTCTCGATTATTGAAAATTTCGGACAAAGGAGCATCACTAACGACTAAAATCGAGTGGTCCTGGAAATAATGCGCCACCTTCTTCGCTAATAGGTAAATACCATAAACTAGCTTCTGATACTGTGGATATCTTTGCTTTGAGGGGGACAATACTTCCGAGACATAATAAACTGGCCACTGGACCTTATCAGCTTTACCTTCCTCTTCCCGCTCGACAGTCAATACTGTACCGACGACCTTATTTGTGGCCGCGATGTACAGGAGGAAAGGCTCTTTGCTGCAGGAGCGGCAAGCACCGGCTGGGTGGAGAGCAGGGCTTTGAGCTCAACAAACGCTGCTTCGGCTTCGGGAGTCCAGTCAAACGTGTTGGACTTCTTCATCAATTGATATAAAGGCAGAGCCTTCTCACCAAGACGAGAAATGAATCGACTCAATGCTGCCAAGCAACATGTGAGCTTCTGAACTTCGTGCACTCGCACGGGAGTCTTCATACGGGTAATGGCGCTGATTTTCTTAGGGTTGACATCAATTCCTCACTCGGAAACAAGAAAACCGAGCAACTTGCCGCCAGGGATGCCGAAAGTACATTTGGACGGATTTAGCTTTATGTTGAACCGCCTCAGATATGCGAATGTCTCGGCCAAGTCAGCCAGCAGGTCGGAACCTTTGCCTGACATGACCACTATATCGTCCAAGTATGCCTCGACATTCCGAGGGATTTGGTCGAGTAAACATTTCTGAATCATGCGCATAAAAGTAGCTCCAGCATTCTTGAGACCAAAAGACATAGTGATGTAACAGAAACACCCGAATGGGGTGATGAAGGCTGTCTTTATTTTGTCTGGGCCATACAGACGGATCTGATGGTACCCAGAGTAAGCATCCAAACGATAAACGATCACACCCCATGGTCGAGTCAACAATTTGACTATACGGGGGAGCGGAAAATGATGTTTTGGGCACACCTTATTGAGATGTTTGAAGTCAATGCACATGCGCAACGACTTATGTTTCTTTGGCACCATCACTACAATCGAGAGCCACTTGGAGTGGTAAATCTCCTGAATGAACTTGGCTTGCAAGAGACGGGCCACTTCTTCTCCGATTGCCTTGCGCTTCTCCACCGCTGAGCGACACAAATGCTCCCTGACGGGCTTGGCTTTCGGATCCACTCGCAGACGGTGCTCAGCCAGCTCCCTGGGAATCCCCGACATGTCAGCAAGCTTCCATGCAAAGATATCCCAGTTCTCACGGAGGAACTGGATGAGCTCGGCTTCCTATTTACTGTCGAGAGTTGATGAGATATTCGTCGGGGCAGCAGTTGGATCCGTCAGGTGGATGTGTACCTTCTTCACTTCCCCTGCCAACTGAAATGCCGACTCGGAAGCCGGCTTCTTTACGCGGAGCAAATCAGCAGGGTCGGCGGTTTTCTTGTACTCCTCCAACTGAACCATGGCCATCTGGTGATCGGCGATCTTGGAGCCTTGCTATAGGCATTCTTCAGCCTGCTGTCAATTGCCAGTGACCGTGATCACGCCCTTAGGGCCTGGCATCTTCAACTTGAGATACACGTAACATGGTCGGGCCATGAAACATGCATACGCGGGTCGACCCAGAATGGCATGGTAAGCACTCTTCAAATCCATGACTTCAAATGTCAACTTTGCTTTTCGGAATTTTTTGTCATTCCCGAATGTCACATCCAATGCTATCTGGCCGAGTGACTCATCCAATGCTATCTGGCCGAGTGACTTGGCCTTCTTTCCTGGGATGACCCCGTGACACTGCATGCTGCTTTCACTCAGACGGGATATCGAAATGCCCATCCCTTTCAGGGTATCCGCATAGAGAATGTTCCACATGAGCAGGATGGTCTGTCTGGTCGAATGTGATAGCCTATTGGGACCACTTGAGGTAGGTGGGGATATCTGGTACAGCCATGTTGATTTCTCTGTTGATGACTTTCAGATGGCTCTTTCTCTCGACATCAGCAAAGATCACCAATGTAGCAATGATATCCGGGGATGTTTCTTTGTTTTCATCTTCATCTCCCTTCTCAAGAGATTTATCACTCGGCGGGTCCCCCTTGAATTACTGGATAAGGGTCTGATATTGTTGAGTGGTGTGCTTGGGCAAAATCAGATTGCCTTCCGCATCTTTCCTCGTGTGAATTACACATGGTTGATCCATGACATCAGTTCCTGACTGATTCTTCCCCTTCTTGGGGGCATATTGTGCTTTACCTTTGCCTTTGTTCTTCAACTGAGTCGCCAGTGTTGTTGCTTCTGCTTGAACCGGATCTTTTGCCTTTCGATTTTGTTTCCGATTGTTACTGCCGCCAGCCTCATTAACAACTGCCTTTCCTTTGCCGCTATGGAGGTGGTCTACTTCCTCGCCATTGGCGTACCTAGTGGCGATTTCCATCATCTTGCCTAGTGAAATATCACCGGTCAGCCCAAACTTCAGATATAACTCTCTGTATCTCACACCGGCCTTGAATGCACAAACAGCCTGGTGTTCCGACACATTCTCCACTGTACGATGCAAAGTGGACCATCGTTGAATATAATCTCTCAAAGTTTCATCGGGCTTCTGGACACAGTTTTGTAAGTCGACTAGACCTGCCAGACGCTTGGAAGTGCCGTCAAAGGTTCGGACAAACACTCGGGTAAGATCCTCCCAGCAATGTATACTGGAAGGAGGTAAACGATTCAGCCAAGCTCGAGCTGGACCATCCAACATCAAGGACAGGTGCTTCATTGCAACATTGTCATTTCCGCCGCCAATTTGCATAGCCACTCGGTAATCATCTAACCAAGTCTCTGGCTTTGTTTCTCCAGTAAACTTCCCGATCCCCACCGCCAAGCTGAAGTTGGTGGGTATTTCTGCAGAACATATGGCTGTACTAAAACACTCAGGAGCAGAAACCACAGTCGAGCTACCACTTGGAAAATCTCTGTCGTGTTCTTCCCTGTGGGCTCTGCCTTTGTCGATCTGCTTCTGAACGAGGAGGGTGTGGGCGTCAAAGCCTGCGTTCCGCTCATCACCGAAGGAGTACCTATCGTCCTGATGCCGGGGCACGTATGGACCACTCCGCGGAGGAGTGGGCACTCGACAGTGGTCTTCGCGGTGAAACTGATCCCTGACCTGCTCTTCATGGTAACCTCCGCCCCAACGGTGCAAGGGCGATCCAGGGCTGTGTGCCTACTAAACAGTCTCTGCCTTGGGCGAATTGCTATGTATCCTGTTGCGAGACTGAGAAACGACTGAATTATGATGCTGCGTTGCATCTAATAGTGCTCTGATCTGCATCAACCCTCTTCCAGCCTCTGACCGGGACGGCTGAATGGAATCTGCTATCCTAGCAGCAGCAACAACAACATTTAACACGGGAGTTCGATATACCTCAACGTCTTCATTAGATCCAGTCGAAAACAGTTGTCGCTGTCATCGACTAGGGCGTGGCGGGTGCTCGCGAGCGCGCTCGTCAAGTTCTGCCTGGAGTTCTTCCAGACGAATGTGCGCGGCCTCCAAAGCCTGAGCCTCGGCAGTCGTGCCAACGATGGGAGTATGAAGAATCTCCTCCTTGCGGCGCGGCTGCTCATTCGAAGGACCGCCAACCTCACGCCTGCCACGGCCAAAGCTAGGCGATGAACTCTGATGAGAGCCCGCCATCAAGACCTCCGCTGTGGGATCGCAGCTTTCGCACTCGGAAGACATGTCGGACAGATCGGAATCCGACTCAAACATGCCGTGAAGGGACTCGGCGGGCTCGAGTGCTGCAATCTACGGAGAAGTTTGACGCGCCACTGCGTGTTTGACCCAACATTGAAGTCGTGAGCGGCCAAACCGCTTGCGACCGTGAACAGCGAGGGGAGCCGACGTGTAGGGAGTCGAAGGCTGATGCAGCAACACACCGCAGGAACTCGCGCGGAAGTGCGCGGCCCCGCGGACCGAGAGCGCCTCGACATAGAGAGGTGCTTCCTGGAGCCATGCCGAATCGTCGGCGATGAAGGTGAGTGCTCCGAAACGGATCTCGTGGCCCAGAGCAAAACACCGCTGGAAGACATGTCAAAGAATGGAAAAAAGCAACCTCACTGGAAGTCGCTTAGACACCGGCGCCACGGTGGGTGCCAACTGTCGTGGGAACGAGCCTGGCAATAGATGGTAGGGGTAAGTAAGGAGAGGGCAGAGTCCTAGATATGACGAAGGTGTACACACAGATGTATGAGTTCAAACCCCTCTCGTGGAGGTAACAGCCCTACGTCTTAGTACTCGGGAGCTTATGTCGAGTGGAATATAGAGATTACAATGGTTTCGAACCCTTGTGCAGGAGGGGAGGGGCGGCTTATATAGAGTTCGTTGCCCCTCATAATTACCCAGCATCTAAGGGTCCGATCGTGGGGCTAAAGTCTGCCGTTACTGGTAACGTACGTAATAAAATCTATTAATGCCTATTGAATCAACGTCTGCCCGTTGGGCTTTTAATGATGGCTCCTGATCTTCTAGCATCGAGTGAGAACAAGGTCTTCCGAGTGACACGCGACTGCCGAGTGAAGGAAGGAGTCTCCGAGTGGATATACTGTCGAGTGACTTCGGACATCTCCTGGAATCCACTCGGAAGTTTATGCTTGACCTTCAAGTCCTCCAATGTAGTTCCCTTAGGTAAGGTATGTAGGACTTGCCTAGGACCCTACCCTAGGTACATATCCTCATTAGCAACCCTGTCCTTTCCATTGTTATATCGGTAGCCATCGGTGGATGAGGACCTCGCCATTTGGTCCGCCTCACTATAGTGAGCAGGAAGACGGTTCTCATCATCCCCCTCTCTTGCTGCAGATGATATCATCAACGTGACCGGCAGGATACAACTCTACCATGCCTTGTTAATGTCATTGCATAAAAGGTTGCCTACCTGGAACCCTCAACGTCTTAGAAGACTAGAAGACACTGGCACGACTACGAAGACACCAGAAGACCCTGTCAACAACTGCCGTGAAGATTCACCTTTGTCGTCAACTCAACAGACCCGAAGTCATCAAGGCTTCTTCAGGCGCAACCAGGATCGTTTTGATGAACAACAACCAAAGACATAGCGACACCCGAGGAAGACCCAGAAGGCTAAGCAGACTCCTCACCAAGACACGAAGCAAACACGACTACTGAGTCCGAGAACCCCTTGGGTAGGATAGGTCGTGTGTCCCCAATCCGAAGTCGAGTCCGTTTGATGGTTCGAATGGAACCATGATGTGTGTTGCTTGTTTTTCCTGTTTGTGCTTTGGTGTGAGTCACACTTTTGCCCTAGGCAACAAGTGCGCGACTATATCACCTACCTTACCTTGATGTTTGTGTTTGTCCTTTTCAGCACTCGTTTGATTGCACTTGCACTATACCGCCCCCTTAGGCACTCCTCTCTACGCTACTTTCCCTCTTCCCCCTCTCGTCAACTGAAGACCAGCAAGGCAAGATGCACCAAGGATCCACATCGATAAGCAAACGACACCAAAGACTTCGACTACAACGAGCTCAACAAGACACAACCCTGTAGAGTTATGCTTTTCCCTCAGGGTTGCAAACCTTCCCTTGCCCAGCCTAGACCTCACAAGCTCCCCATCACAAGTCTCTGATCACGTGTTTAATACACGGATTTGCCAGAGCACTTATTGAGCATCAATAACCCCTGCCTTGGACTGGGTTCATTGTGGAGCTAGTGATCATAGTGAACAAACATCCTTCATTCTTACGCTAGCACTAGAACCTTGATTCCATAGAAAGGATCATTCTGAGGATCTACTATTTGCTGACAGTGATTTGATTTAGCCATAATAGATGTCTTAAGGAGGTAGTTGAGACCCTTGGGTGGATTACGATGCTTAATGTTGGTGGATGAGCTTGGTGGATCAAGATTGATAGAGTAGCATAGCTTTCTTGTCCCTTGAGCAAATTGTATTGGTAGGACAAATATGATCACATGCTGAAATTCTTGGAGGATAATGACTTGACTTTGGCAATAATGTTGATAGTGGATTGATGACGTTACAAAAGTGACTGGAGTAACTAGTAGGGAATTCCTACTAGATGTAAGCCTTGGATTTAAATAGGTGGTCCTACTAGGCGCTCGAGATCAATTAAACCACATGGTTCTTAGTAAATTGGATTTAGTCCAATGATCTTGATAATGATACCATACTTTTCGGTGGATAATAGTAGAAGGAATCGAATGATGTTAGGGATAAATTAGGGATCTATATAAGCTTGACCTTGGAGTTTAGTTGGACATGAGATTGGTAGTTCATGGATATATTGTGATAATAGTTCTTGCAATGATATGTGGATTATATGAACTCAAGGAGATTATGTTGGACACCATCGATGCTGGATTCGTACCAGATATGAATCATGTAATAGTGTATGATACTAGTGGATCGATTAAAATGGATTCGTAGGAAGGAAACAAGATCTTGGAATGATTTATTACGTGTTTCCTTAGCATAGTAATGCAATACCTAGACCTTGGATAGGTCAGAAGGACACTTGGATTGGTAATGTCATGATCAAGCTTAGCGGCTTGTAAATTATCCCGAGGATTTCTATATAGGGATATGTGTGAGTTAGCTATAGTATACATATGAAATTTTTGGTATAGTCCTTCTCTCAAACCTTGGAGATATGAGTAGCATGTGTAATATTGGGTTTTGACTCATATCAGATGATACTATCGAGGATGTAGGGTGATTTTGTTTAGGGAAATAGGCAGTACTATTAGCATCTAAGAACCGTGCTCGAGGATAAGGTGTTAGACGTCCACTCACATCCTAAGTTCCTTGAACCCCGAAGCCTTACCGGGCCATGCCATGGTCGGATAAGACCATAGGCTCTGACTCTAAGTCAAAGGATCATGGTTGATACCCCTTCGTGACCACCACCCACCCTTTCCATAAGGAAGGTGGCCATGAACACCTCTACTAGGTTGGACCTTGAACCCTTGAGACTAGTGACCATCCGGGGCGAATGCCCGCTCCTCTAACATACCCCATGAGCAATGTGTTTATGTGGTACTTCGGGAAATAGGTTGTTGTCCTCTGGGATAACATGCTTATTCAGCCAATGAGAGGACGGACACCTTGGTCCTGTTTGGACCCGCCCTAGGAACACCCATTACCACGCCTCTCGAGTATAAGGTCTCACCTTGAAGGAGATGGACTACTTGAAGCACCCTCCCTGCAAAAGAAGTCCTTCTTACCCAAGCAAGATGAAGAACCACTATGATTGCAGAGCCGCGACAATGACAAAGAAGAAGTCAACCACCACTCCTCGTCCGGCAACATCAACTAGACTACATCTTGAAGCATCGACGCTCAAGCCCGGTGTAGCCCTTGCACACCAAGAGGATTAAGAGCCCCTTGATTTAACCAGTCACCTATTAGTTCCTGACTAGGAAGGAACCAAGGAGGTAATAACACCCCCTTACTCCACCACTTTGATGGCGTACGATAAGCATGACATCCCTACTCCCTTAAGATGCTTGGAATGGAGTGGACGACTATCATGACTTCGTCATCAGCCCCTTGTTGGTCCAATATAGGGTGTAAACCCTAACTCGATCATGGTAAGCCACCTGTCAAAGGTAGTTCCCCCCACTTGCCAAGACCTAGACCTTTGGGATTAGATGGCTGATCTATACTCTCAATAGTCAAGCTTATCTAGAACCCCACTATAACCTACCCAGAGGGTAGAGCCCGTTTTGACACCAAGTCTCTAAGCTTAGTCTTAGGGCCGGGACCCAGCATAGACCTTGCCATGGAGTGACGAATTGACCAAACGCTCTAAGACCCTCTGGAATGTGCGTCCATGACGATGAAGACAAATGACCAACGAAGAATGAAGAATCTACCTGGGAAGCTTACTCAAGCAGAAGATCTTGACAAGAATCCCACGATGACGCACCTCAGCACTCTTAAAGGTGGAGACCACCTATGGCTGAAGACCCCTGCCTTAAGGAAGATAAGGACTTCCCCGTCAACGAGAAGCTCACCAAGACTCAACCCTTCTATTCTAATGAGAGACATCTAGATATCACTAACCAACGTGAGCAGTCCCAGGACCAGCACACAGACACACTACTTGGCCACGTATTTCAACCTTGGAATACACATGCAAGCCACGCCCTTGCTAAAACCTCGTCCACCAAGCCTTTAACCATTAGGCAAGCCTAGAAGGTTGCTGGAACCCCGTTCACCATGAGACAAAGTCAACGATGCACTCGAAGACATATCACCAAGCATTTCAAGATCCAGAAGGACAACCATGCCGGAGCAGAAGCAACATGGAACGTGAAGACTACCTCACCTCTGCATTTCCACATCCTTCTTGCGCCTAGCCTAGGAATCTTGGGGAAGAGATTCTTGTAAGGGGGTAGGTCTATCACACACTGTGATTTGCCTCATGACTAAGTTATCATGACTCAAAAATTAGTGCCAATTAAAACTTTTGTGTGCTTGTTATGCTTGACTTGATTGTTGATTGTCTGATTGCTTGCTAGTGCTCTATATTCATAAAATGCCTCCTACTCTCAAAACTCTTTTCCTTGATCCCCCCTATTGTCCAATGATCATGCCAAGTGAATAGGACTTAATTATATTTTTACAAAATATTATTTTGGCCAACAAGGTTTCATTCAAATTAGGTTTGCAAAACCCCCTGATTTGAGATTTGCACTGCAAGTCCCCAAATTGGGTGGATCCTTTTTCCCCAAATGCTTTATTTGGATCCTACTATATATATAAATTCCCAAAACCACAAAATATTATTTTAAAATATTATTTTCATATTTTATTTAAAGGCTTTTTATTAAGGCCAGAAATGGTCTTTTATAGGTTAAAATTATTCAAATGATTTAAAAATATTTGAGAAAATTTAGGGAAACTCAGTGGACATATATTTTCCATATATAAGAGTTTTAACACATTGTCATGTTCAAGATATTGGACAAAACCCTTCAAAACAGTTTCTGTCTGTTTCAAGGTTTTGAAATATTTCTATAAGAAATAT
Source organism: Hordeum marinum (assembly GCA_022496015.1). Classification (NCBI taxonomy): domain Eukaryota; kingdom Viridiplantae; phylum Streptophyta; class Magnoliopsida; order Poales; family Poaceae; genus Hordeum; species Hordeum marinum. Next base: position 231,148,416 of record CM039672.1, on the reverse strand, counting down.
TCTCAATTAAATCCTAGAAAATTATAGCATGTCACATGTCATATATGTGTTCATATTGCCAAGTTTCATATCAATCCCAATTGTTTTGCTTCACCAAAATATCCGAAAACCCTCTCTGTCCAGATCCAAATTTGGGCAACTCTACATTGGCAATTTTCCCCTATTGTTCCCAAAATTTGTGGACATGTTTTAATCCTCAAATAATGCATACACAAAAATTGGTGAATCAAGGAGAACATATTAACTTGTGCAAATCCCCTCAAAACCATTTCTGCTGATTTCAAGAATTTGGTACTATTACATTGCCAAGTTTCCCCATTGGGCCCCAAACTTTTTGTGCATGTTATAGTCCCTAAAATGTGTCACCACATCAAGTGTGCATCAAGGGGAATGGATTTTCATAGCTAGATCTAAGAAAATCCATTTCAGCCCATTTCTAGGGTTTAGAACATTTGTACTGCCAACTTTTCTCAAAAGAGCTCAAAACTTGTGATCACTCCTATTTTTACCCATAATTTTATCCTGTTAAATCCCACATCAAGTGGAGGTCTTTTGCTTGTCCAAAACTTTATCAAACACCATCTGGCAGAAAACCAAAACTGGTGTTTTCACCTCTTCCATTGATCTCCTTAACCTCAAATTTTTACCAGAGCCCTTAGTAGTTCCCCTTTACCTCCAGTAAGAATCCCAGCCCCCAGCTCAATGATTTCTATGGTAACAGCCCCAGTTTTACCCCATGGACAACAAGTTTTCCCTCTCTCTCTCATATTATATCAACCACCCAGGGCATCCAAGGCCAGTAAGACTTATTTTAGACCATCCTAGATACCCTAGACACCAGTGGTCGCGCCCTACATGCCAAAGACATGCCTTGGCATGCAAGGCTCGCACTCTAGAGCATGCTACAGTGCACCCACGCATCGTAGCTTGCCCAATCAGAGGAACCCGACAGCCTTGGACGCCAGGGTCATGTCTCCCGAGGTCGCCTCGACGTCCTCATCATGCCACACGGTCGGGCCCCTCCTCTCCTGCCCTCCTCTCTCCCCTGCCGGGTGTGCCCGAGCACCTCCCGTGGACATGGTCCATGGTGTGACCTGTGCTAGCCATAAGAGAACTGGTGGGGCATCACTCTCACCCCCTTCGCTCTCTCCCTTCCCCCGTGAACCGCCCGGACATCCGCATTTGCCCTGCCGTGCCTGGATCCGCCCCATGGCCACCATGTCCCTGTCGCGTCCACCACTCGAATCCGAGCTCCTCGGTGCTCCCTCTCTTCCTCTAGCCAGCTTGGAGCCTCCCCCTTGAATCCTTAAATCCCCCCCTCCACTCGCCATTCCTTCCCCTTCGCAGCTGTCGCACCAGGAGCGTCTCCGCCGTCGGTCACCTCCGCCATGGCCAAGCTTCCCTCGGCCTCGGTCTTTCATCGGGGCCAGGAGCCCCCAGGCGAGTGTGGACGGGCGCCCGTAGCCCTTCGATGGCCGCAGCGCCCCCGAAGATGGCCAGAGCCACCGGGGCAGGCGCCGGTGGGCGCTCGGTCAGGCTCCTCCGCCCTCCCCTGCGCGGGCGGGAGGTGGAGGGAGAACCTGCCAAGCGGGGCCCGCTGGTCAGTGGCTAAGGCCGGGCCCCCCTATTTAAGTGGAGGTGTATTCTGCCGGATACGTCTCCGACGCGGCCCTTCGCGCGCGTAGCCGAACAGTTGGACCGGCCCAGTGCTATCTCGCGCTCGGAGCGGGATTTAGCCATTTTTGGTAATTTCCTTTTTGCCTTTCTATTTTCTTCAGAGAAGCAAACAATTCATAGTAAATTCATATCAACTCCAAATCTGATGATTCAATGTCCCAATTGTTCCAAAAATCATGCTCTATCCAAAGATATATCCTAATCATTTTTCAGATAACTTCCCTGTTGAGTTCAAATTCAAATTTGAATTTGAACTATGAATTTCCCCACTTGTAAAGTAAGTAGATCCCTCATATCAGCTCGAATTTGAGTGATTCAAATTTCCAGAGACTCTAGATGTCATGCCCTATTTTTCTAGCCATGTTGAACATTTTTACCATACACCTATTCTGTTAGATCTAATAAATGGACCATTTTCCATTTATTCCATCTTAATAAATTCATAGGGAAGGCATCCCAACTCCAAAACCAGTGAGACCACTTCCTAAATGTTTCTAAAATCATGCCCTATTTTATGAGTGCCTCCACTCATTTTTATGAAAATATTCTCTGTTGACATCTTATAGGATCATCGATTCCTTCATTTCCACCATTCACCACTCCCCCTTGACCTACATCCACCAAAAACCTCCTTGGTTATTTTCCTTATGACCAGAGATGTCCAAGAAAAAATAAAACTCCTATTTATAGAGAACTTTATTTTCTGCTTGTTGTGTTGCTTATTGCGGTTGTTTCCGGCGATAGTTGACGAAGTATACGAAGTGCTCGGAGTGGACAAGAAGCGTGTGAAGACCTTGCAGACGTTGCTAAGCCAGGCAAGCAGCCCTTTGACCATGTTAAGAAACTTTTTATGCATGCCATATAGCACTTGTTGTTCGATGTTTGATCATGATGTGGAGTCCCCCTCCCTTTGGTGGAATGCCTCTGACACTTTTCCATTGACACTTGCATCGTGCATAACCCTACCACCTTATGAGGGTAATGTGGGTGGGTGTAGTTAGGATGCTAGTAGATGCTACGCAAGTGGGATCATGATCTATGCATAGTGATGGGAAGAAAGATATGATTTCAAAGACTTTTTGAAAACCACATCGGGTGCCACTAATACCTGAGGGAGATGATGAGAAGATGGGTGACCACTTGAGAAAGAAGTGGTGTGCCGGAGCAAGTTGAGATTGTGTTTTCGAAAATAGATTAGATTTAAGATTTGTCGACCGTCCCAACCTTACATGCGCAACCACGATACCCCTTATGGGACGGAGCTTTGTTGATTACCTTGGTGGGTACTGGCAAGGAGCTTGCATTACTAGTGGAGGGAGTGGCATGGTCACTCTCGATACGGGGTCGTACCGGTATGTACGATCATGCGCTGTCTTTACAGGCACCGGGCACACCATTGGTCCCCTCATGGATGGTACGATTAGAGCGAGGTTCGTGTGATGTACATCGTGAGGGCTGGGTACCAATCGAGTGGACTCTTTGTTTAGTATCGCTAGGGGAAAGGCATTGTTCGGGTGCTTACCTCAGATATGTTATATACCGCGAGTCGTGGATGACACGGAAGTTCCTTGAGTCTTGTGGGTAAAGTGTGCAACCTCTACAAAGTGTAAAACTATTCTAATAGCCGTGTCCATGGTCAAGGACAGTTGGGTGGTGCTGCTTAGACTACGTCCGGATGTTTTCGCAAACTTGGTGTGTGTGTGTGTGGTGACAAGGATGATATTTTAGTCAAGTCGGATGACTTGGCATGATGACTGAACATGAGACGTTCAGACGGTACATGAGACAAGTCTGAGGACTTGGTGTGATGGTTGAACATGAGACGTTCAACCCCTGCTTCTAATGATGACTGTGACCTTATGAACACCTGCACATGGTTGATGCATGCTTACTTAAATTACTTGATCATGTCATTGCACTCAAAACTAGCTTTCTACAAAACTTACCTAGTAGTGCTATATCATGCATTGTTATTGCCTTGTTCCAAACATGGGTTGCTTGCGAGTACATTCAAAGTACTCATTGGCTTTCCACTGGTTATTTTATTGGCAAGGCATGAAAGATCAGGTTATGATGAAGATTACATTGGTGACGGTCGTGCGAGCTAGGATGCTTCCCAGTCAGAATGCCTATAGGGTTAAGGCAGATGGCATGGGTTCACGCTGTTGTTGAAGATTTCCTCTGCAACCATAAGAAGACTTTGCCATGAAGGTCATATTTAAGTAAACCGGTATGTAATGGATGTAAGACTCTTGTTATTCAGTTTCTGTGTGTTCGGTGAGCATTGATCTCTGGGATCACTGTGAATGTACATTCGGTGATCACGACTTATGAGTCGGGGTCCCCACACTTCCCCATGTGGAGTTTGCATACAACAGGGTGGTACATTCGATCACTAAATATTTTCCTTTTGAAATTGTTTCTGGTTTTAAACCTGCTACTCCCATAGATCTTTTTCCTTTGCCAATGTAGGAGCAAACTAATCTTCATGCAAGTAAGCGCTCTAACTTCGTGAAGAAAATTCATGAGAAGACCAAGGAAAACATTGAGAAGATGACTGAGCAATATGCCAAACGAGCAAACAAGGGAAGAAATAAGTTAGTGTTTGAAGAAGGTGATATTCTGTGGGTACACCTGTGAAGGATAGTTTCCGAGATCAGCACAAGTGCAAGTTACACCCACGTGGAGATGGCCCATTAAAAGTGCTTGCGAAGATCAATGACAATGCATAGAAAATTGACCCCCCCGATGGATTATGGTGTCAGTCCAACTTTCAATGTGTATGACCTCTCTCCATACTTTGGACCATCAGAGTCGAGGATGACTCCTTTTCAAGAGGTGGACGATGATGAGTATACCACAACCATCGACGAGTCTTCAACGATTATAGGTCCAGTCACAAGAAGTCACGCTAAACTGATATGTGACCTGGTGAACGCTAACTTAAGTTTACCTTGTAACATTGATGACACAACAAAGCTTTCATATTCATTGTTGTTGGTTGAACTTAGGTATCACATGGAATAAATCCAACATGCTATGAGCTCTTGAAGCAACCGTCTTGGAGAAACAAGTTTGAAGAAAACAAGTTTCAAGTGAAGCTGACGCTGTCAGTTTTTACCTCGGATGTTTCGTTGTTCCACACCCCTTTTGGAGGAGATACCAGGTCATAGGGGTATATCATCAGAAGATACATCAAATTTACTTTCCAACGCAAAAAATCTCACATCATTTGGAGTTGCGAGTCAAAAGTTTTTGTCATTCTCGTGAAAGGTGTCGAGGTTGTTAAAGCTTCGCGAATTTCCGAGGAGCTCTCCAACAAACTCCCAAAGTTGATTTCTTATTCTTACAAGGAAACCATGCAAACCTGATTAATTTTTGAAACCTTTTCACACCTAGCTAAGAGGGGTTGTCCCTGCTATAAAAACCCATCTCCCCATCCTTTTAGAGACCTTTTCTCAAACCATTCAGCTACAAGATTATGTAGCAAGACTGCCAGAGATCTGATAGATCCTTACTACATTTGCTCTTGTGAGTTCATCCGGATTCGCGAGATGGAGACTCTGGTTCACCCTAATCCGTGCTCTATGGTTCCGGTCGTTTTGTGTGGATTAGTCCCGGTTTGTGGTTCTGCAATTGTTCGGATAGTGGGTTCAAGTTCTTGTAGCTCCGGTCAGCTATCCCCACTGTACGGGTTGCATCCAACCTTGGCAGGTATAAAGGTAGTTATCCTCCCCAATTCGATCCTACGACATGAAGATTGTTCCACCCTCGGGCATGAACTCGTTCAGCGGGTTTGCACCTATCAATATCACTATGATCGAGATTCAATAAACTATTCACATTGGGTGCATGACGATAGAAGGTATTATTTATGGAAGCAAAACAACTATTATTCTCTGACTTAAATGAATAATTGTATTGCAATAAACATGATTTAATCATGTTCATTCTCAACGCATACACCAAATAACATTTATTTAGGTTCAAGACTAATCCCGAAGGTAGAGGGAGCACGCGATGGTGATCACATCAACCATGGAAATACTTCCAACACACATTGTCACCTCGCCCTTAGCTAGTCGCTGTTTGTTCTGCAGATTTTGTTTCGAGTTACCAATATTAGCAACTGAACCCGTATCTAACACCCAGGCGCTACTACAAGTACTAGTAAGGTACATATCAATAACATGTATATCCAATATACTTTTGTTGACGTTGCCAACCTTTTTATCTGCCAAGTATTTGGGGCAGTTCCGCTTCTAGTGTACGTTCCTCTTACTATAGAACCACTTGGTTTCGGGTTTGGGTCCAACCTTGGGTTTCTTCACGGTAGCAGCAACTGGTTTGCCATTTTTGAAGTTTCCCTTTTTGCCCTTGCCCTTCTTGAAACTAGTGGTCTTGTTAACCATCAAAACTTGATGCTCCTTCTTGATTTGTACCTTCGCGGCCTTAAGTACCACAAATAGCTCAGGATCATCATCTCCATCCCTTGCATGTTATAGTTCATCACAAAGCTCTAGTAGCTTGGTGAAATTGACTGGAGAACTCTGTCAATCACTATCTTATCTGGAAGATTAACTCCCACTCGATTCAAGCGATTGTAGCTCCCAGACATTCTGAGCAGATGCTCACTGAGTGAGCTATTCTGCTTCATCTTGTAGGCAAAGAACTTGTTAGAGGTTTCATACCTATCAACACGGGCATGAACTTGAAATACCAATTTCATCTCTTGGAAATCTCATATGCTCCATGGTTTTGAAACGTCTTCGGTCCCCGATTCCAAGACATAAAGCATGGCACACTAAACTATCGAATGGTCATCAGAACGTGTCCGTCAGATGTTCATAACATCCACAGACAACGCTAGAGAGTTGGCACACCGAGTGGTGCATTAAGGACATAAGCCTTATGTGCAGTAGTGAGGACAATAGTCACATTGCGGACCCAGTCTGCACAATTGCTTACACTATATTTGAACTTAGCCTTTCTCTAGGAATGTATCAAAATACAGAGGAGTTACAACACGAGCTATTGATCTACGACATAATTTGTAAAGATAACTTTAGACTATGTTCATGATAATTAGTTCAATTAATCAAAATACTAATGAACTCCCACTCAAATCAACACCCCTCGGGTTGTCTAAGTGTGACATGATCCAAATCCACCAACCCAAGTCCGATCATCACGTGAGATGAGGTGATTTTAATGGTGAACATCTCCATGTTGATCATATCTACTATATGACTCATGTTCGACCTTTAGGTCTCCTGTGTTCTAAGGCCATGACTGTACATGCTAGGATCGTCAAGTTTAATCCAATCTTACACCCGTTGTATGCGAACGAAGAGTCTATCACACCCGATCATCACGAGGTGCTTCGAAACGACGAAATTTTGCAATGGTACATACTTTGGGGAGAACACAATTTTATCTCGAAATTTAGCGAGGGATCATCTTATAGTGCTACCGTCGTCCTAAGCAAAATACGATGCATGAAAGGATAAACGTCACACACAAATAATATAAGTGACATGATATGACCTTCATCATCTTGTGCTTTTGATCTCCATCTCCAAAACACCGGCATGATCTCCATCGTCACGGGCGTTACACCATGATCTCCATCAATGTGTCACCATGTGGTTGTCACACCAACTATTGCTTCTACAACTATTGCTAACTCATAGCGATAAAGTATAGCAAAAAGCACAAAATTAAAGACAATCCTACGGCTCCTGTCGGTTGTCGTACTCATTGACCTACAAGTCGTGATAATTATTACAAAACATGGTCATATCATACATCACATATATCATATCACTTCTTGGCCATATCACATCACAACATGCCCTGCAAAAACAAGTTAGATATCCTCTATTTTGTTGGTGCAAGTTTTACGTGTGTGTTACGTGCAACTAGCAAGAACAGTTCTTACCTACGCGAAGCCACATTGGTCATCTTCAAGTTTTCGTTTAACCTTCTACAAGGACCGCCTCTGTCGTATCCAATTCAACTAAATCGGGAGATACAAACACCACCACCCTCCTTTATGCAAACAAGTTGCGTGTCAATCGGTGGAACCGGTCTGTTGTGCGAGGACAAGTAAGGTTAGTCCGAGCCGGTTCGTCCCATAATACCATCGAATCGAAATAAGACTAAGGAGGTAAGCAATATTAACATGCATGTCCACAAACACTTTGTGTTCTACTCGTGCATATCATCTACACATAGACCTAGCTCATGATGCCACTGTTGGGGAACGTTGCATGGGAAACAAAAAAATTCCTACGCACACTCAAGATCTATCCATGTAGATGCATAGCTATGAGAGGGGGAGTGTGTCTATATACCCTTATAGATCACTAAGCGGAAGCATATATAACGCAGTTGATGTAGTCCTACTCTTCACGATCCAATCGCGATCCGATCCGAACCAGCGCCGAACGGACGATACCTCCGCATTCAGCATACGTACGGCTCGATGACTGTCGGTGTAGAAACCGGCGGATCTCGGGTAGGGGGTCCCGAACAGTGAGACTGGGATCGATGGTAACAGGAGATGAATGGGACACGAGTTTACCCAAGTTCTGGCCCTCCTATGGAGGTAATACCCTACGTCCTGCTTGATTGTATTAACAGTGTAAGAGGTTACAGAGGTGATCTACGTCGAGATCGTATGTCTAACCCTAGATGAGTTGTTCTGTCCCTATACCCTAAAACCCTCCGGCTTATATAGATGCCGAGGAGGCCTAGGGTTTACACATGGTAGGTCACATGTCGAAGATATAAACATGCCTATTTACTACATCAGACATGGAGCACAAGGCGTCCTCCTAGAAGCTTCCATCCTGGTAACTACACCTTCAGGTCATTTGGTGTTTGGCGAGTGGCCCATAAAGTTTGGTTCGTACACAACAGGTCGGCTATCCGAGGACCCCCTAATACAGGACTCCCTAAGTAGCCCCCAAACTTGCCTCCAATGCCAAGAGTCTTCAACTCCAATTGCTTCTTGGACAGAGTCTTCAGTTTGCAAGGTGAGTTCCTTCCGCCGAACCATAGTTCGGCCTCCGATGACAAATAGTTATTCCGCATTATGGCATGTCCGAACTCTGTGAGATAATTCAGCTTTTGAAGTCCAAGCATCAAAAAAAACTTAATGTTTCCCGACCATCTTTCTGACAAAAGGTCACAGCCCATCATGACTAATAGGCCAGTTACAGGTACTCGATGTGTGGCTCGAGGCCATTTTGTCCACACGATATCTCCACATGGATTGTGTCCCATTTTATACGTGATGTAGTTAATTATACGCCCACAATGGCTCGCTCGTCTTGGGAAGTAGAGGGAATCACAGCGCAGCAAGGGGAGCCCGAATCGACAGACCTCATAAAAGGAGAAAGAAAATCCCAGAGGCCTCCCATGCTCTCCATTCGACATTTCCGCCTCCTCCTCCGCTGCGCCTCCAGAGGACAGATCCAAGTTTCTCCCACCACTGCTTCTTTAGCAATGGAGGGCTCCAATGGTTAGTGGGAAGTTTCCACTGTCAACGACCAAGACATCCTCGACCTCAAGAAGGCCGGCTACCTCCCCGCCGATATCACTCATTGCGCGGCCAAGAAGGGATAAGTAGACCCCACCCCCAAGCCAGGCGAGTGGGTGGTGTTCATCCCCCACTTCATCAGGGGGTTAAGCTTTCCGCTCCACCCATTCGTCAGGGGCCTGATGTTCTTCTACGGCCTTCACTTCCATGACCTTCCGCCGAACTCTATCATGCATCTCTCTGCTTTCATCCTCCTCTGCGAGGCATTACTGCATGTCAAGCCAAGCTTCGGGCTTTGGCTGCAGGTTTTCAATATCAAGCCGAAGTGTGTCAGTGGAAAGCACGCCGATTGTAGTGGTGCTGTCATCAGCAAACTCACGCGCATCGACTGGCCGGCGTGCACCCTCATCGACACCATCAAGGGGTGGAAGAAGGAGTGGTTCTACATCACAGAGCCACAAGAACAAGGTCTACACCCCGCCACCGCATTCAGATCCGGTCCCCGACCCGACTAGCTTCATGGCTTGAAAAGGGCCTCAAGTGGGGGTCAAGGAAGGAGGTGGCCGATCTACAAAAGAGGATTCATTCCTTGATTGAGGATGACACCAAGCTGGATGATGTGATTTAGGTGATGTTCAGAAGAGGAGTCCTCCCCTGCCAGCGCCGAGACACCCCACTATGGGCTCGGAAACTCGACACCAAGCCCACAACCCAGAAGTTCTTCCGCACTACGCGGGAGAAGCTGTGGAAGGCGTTCTTCAAATCGATGAAGAGTTGGCCAGCCGAGGGGGAAGACAAAGGCCTCCATGCTGCCAAACGAAACTCTGAGGTACGCCACATCCTAGCTTATTCGGTTTCATTACATAGAAGGTCCATAACCCTTTGTCCAATCATGTCCATGCAGAAATGGTTGAAGAAAGACACCAACATCTGCAGTCCGGCGCCTCAACCCGAAGACGAGAGGGTCGTGTTGTTGGCCAAGATGTTCGTGGAGAGGCCTTACAAGCCTCCCACGAAGAAGGAGAAGAAGAAGAAACCAGGTTAGGCTGGTATCCGCATCAGGGATCAACTTGATGCTGCTTCCAAAGACACACATGCCTCCTCAAACCAGGAGGAGACGAAGAGGAGGAATAAGAAGAGGAGGAGGAGGCTGACAGCGAGGGGGGGGCGATCCCCACCTTGCCAAGAAGAGGGTGGCGTCTTCGGACGGTTCGGGGCAGGCATCTTCTCCTGCCCCAAAGAGGGCGCGACAAGCGTGGACGGTTGTTAGTGCATCTAGTGCCCCTTAGTGATTTTGGTGTATTGAATACTTATAGGTTTTGGAACTAATGTGTTTGTGAGTGTACATAGGCTCTATAAGTCAACGAGGAGTTTGATATATTCGGAGATTACCGACCCCTAAAAATGTATGTCTTCAACTGAAGACTTTGGTGAAGACTTTGTGAAGACTTTGCTGAAGACTTTGGTATTCCCTGAAGACTTTGAAAACGAAGAAGTTGGTGTGACCTTGAAGATATGAATGAGAACTATGAAGTGCGAAGACTTTTGTTTTCGTAGTTTCATTTCCTTTCTTTGAGTCATAGGAAACACCGTACTGTTAAAGGGGGGTGAGATAATACTAAGGAAAATTTCCAACTGATGCTCAACTCAAAATCCTCAACCTAACCAATCCTTCGAGTGAAGCCTTTGGAAATCTTTTACGGTTCAGTCAAGTTCTTCAGTGATAGAGACGAAGTTATTCTGGTCTGTGAGGAAATTGATGTGACTGAGGAGTTAGGATTTCGCCAGTGCGAATTGCCTACAAGTGAGGAACATGATAAGCCTGAGGACTTTCATAGTTCGAAATTCTGACCGTTGTTGTGCTTAGCGCCAGCTGTCCCCGATAAAAATATCCACATAATGGTCATATCATTGGGGGCATTTATGTCTTATCATGTCAGGTCGCACCCTGGCTATAAATAGCCACCCCCCATAACCACTAGTTGGTTGGCTGCTCCGAGAGAGAACTGACACTTGTCATTTGAGAGCAACCCATCCTCCGAGGACTTTGAGAGAAAATCATCAGTGAGGAAAAACCCACAACCAAACCACCAAACCCATAGTGATTGAGCATCACTGAAGAAATTCCTGTGTGCAACTGACGCTTATTACCTTGAGGACTGTGCATCCTCCAGACGGTTAGGCGTCATGGTCTAGTATATCCTGCAGTCAATTGGGGATCATGAAGTCACCTTGGTCTAGAGAATCCAGCAGTAAATTGTGGATCGCTAGGTGACCAGTTTGTGAGGGTTTTGGAAGTCTACCCTAAAGACTTACCACGAGTGTTGGGTGAGGACTGTGTGACCTTAGCTCAAGGAGAATATGGTAAGGACTTAGTGTCCTGGGACTGTGTGTCCTCTGGTTTAGATACCAGACCGCTCCAAACTAGACGTACGACTGTCACAGCAGTTGGAACTGGGTCATCAAACCATTGTCTTCATCGAGCTACCTAGTTCTATTTCCGCAACCCCTCTATTCCTCGTATACTTGTTGATGAAATTGATCATTACTGGTTGAAGAATTTGACTGAAGACTTTCACAATTTCCTCACCTCAGATTCTTCAAGCTACCTTGTTCATCACTGCTTATCCTGTATCACGCTATCTATAACTTGTGCATGTTCATTTCATCATCATGACTATGCTATTGCCATGTTCCTCGTGCACTTGAGTACTTGTTCCGCTGCTAGTTATTCATCACATTTAAAATTCCTCAAAGTTGAAATTCCTCAAGTGACGAATATGTAAAAATCGCCTATTCACCCCTGGTCTAGTCAATATAACGCACTTTCAACGGTCATGTCCGATAGCAGTTCGGACTCAAGCTCCACATCCGAAGATGCCGAGGCGGTTCCTCGAAGGAGCCTCAGGGTCAAGCCCCCTCCATCCAGGTTATGATCCGAAGACCTTTCTTTCTGTTGCTCAGTAGGCCCAGAATTCGCTGACATGCAAATCGTTGGTCCAACAGCCCTCCTAGTGTTATCCCCACCGAGGTTATATCGGATGGGGAGACCCCGCCAGCCGAGCTGGCGGAGAGCGGGGACGCCTTGCCCCCCCCCCCCCCGCTCCGGGCGCTACAAAGGACGCCGTGGAGGTGACGTCCCAGCATACTCAAATGAAGGCGAACACAGGGGGGCCGAGGGCACCCCTATGGTCGAGGCTAACACTTCGGCCACCAAAGAACAGGGGACGATCCCCTGCCCGGACACCAAGGAGACCGGACGGGAGGGCCATTAGTCCCCCCCCCCCAAGGAATGTCTCCGGAGCGCGTGGTGCCTCCGGAGGCATCGGTCCAAACCTCGGTGGGTGATCGGGAAATCCGATAATCCCAGGCGCCGCCGACCACTGAGTGGTCGGCGATGGGAGAGGCTCTATCAAGCGCCTCTATCCCCGAAGACAACCGCACCCTTATGGGCGCGGTGTTGCTAAGTGTCCAGTCCGTAGACAACGGACTAAAGGAGGCCTTCAAAGGTCTCCTTACAGGCTTTCAAGTAAGTTGCCCGTGGTTTTTGTTAAGATTTTATTTAATCATATTGTATACATGGCAGCCCCCGAGCACTAGGTGAGTTGAACAAACTGGCGTGGGGGTCATATCCATAGTTATGAAAGTAAGTGCCGATGTGATACATAGATTGTATGTGTAGGCCTCATCATCGATGGCAGCTAAGCATGGCACCAAACTAGACGAGATAAATCGGAAGCTCAAGCGCTCCGAGGATAAGGTGGAAGCCCTCAACAAAAGTTTCGACGAGGTGCAAGGTAAGTTTGAATTAGATCTTAGTATTCTTCCTCGAATTCTATCGATGCGGTCCTTATAAATAAGTCGTTATCGTGTTGCAGCTTTGTCCAAGGATATGGAAAATCTCAGGGTCGAGCTTCAGCGCGTCAAAGCTGAAGCGGCCGTGGAGAAGGCGGCGGCCAAGGAGGCGGACACCGCACTCTCTACCCTGCGAGCCACCAATGATAAACACGAGGCTCATGTGGCGGAGATACAAGATGATCTCAAGGATGCCAGAAACAAGTGTGATGTCGTGGAGCAAAAGAAAAAGGTGCTCTCGGTCGAGTTGTCCACCATGAAAGCCGAACTTCATCAAGAGCGGATGGACAGACAGGTCTTCGAGGAACAAGTTCGCCAATCCAAGGAGATAGCCGATGGTAAGTCATACTCCTTAAAGTGCGTATTCAGGGATAGCAGATTCGAATTGTTGACCCGGGTATGGCGATCCTTAGGCACAGCCGCCGATCAAGAGCGTGGCGGAAGCCAACCAGCTGCTCGCCTCGTAGGGAGAGGAAGACCAAGCTCGGATGTTCTGGACATAGTTCGGAGCCCCCAAGCGTCCTCCTCTACTGGTGGAACAGCTCAAACAATAGATGGAGCTGCACCGGTTGGCAGAGCTAGACATAAGGGACCTTTGAGTCCGTTTATGGCCTGGTGAACCACTCCCCGGCAGCTACTTCGGTCTGGTGTAGGGGCTGATTGAAGTCGTGCCCCGCCTCGACGCCGTCAAGCTCTCCTCCTGTATTGAAGGAATCCGGATGGCCCTTGCCAAGGTCAAGGTGCACTGGCCCGGGCTTAATCCAATGAAGGTTGCCAACGACCCGTCGCCACCCGGAAAGTCGCACCGACGCCCCGAACTATACTTTGATGGAGTTATGGAGAGTGCGTGGGTGATTGCATCGCAGTGTTCGGGCAAAAGATTTTTTGAATGAAATTGTAATGTGTCCGAAGACTTGCGATAACTTTTAATGATAATAGTATCCGTTATTATATACTTTTGCCTTCCTTTATAACTCCTATGTGGTTGCTTAATACTGAAAGATGCGAGTCGTCGGCTTTAGCCCCCATGTAGATACTACATGGGATGTCTATGCCAAAGCACTATGTTCCTTAGCCATATTAACGAGACCCAAGGCGGTTTGAGTGCGGCAAACTAGGCAATCTGACTATTATGCTTTATTTCTTTCACTTAACCAAAGGGGCACGAAAAGGAGTGCGGGAGGTGCACAATTAGCCACCGAAGTAGTTGCGACATTCGGATGAACCGGGGCCGAAGCCGACACCTTATCATTTGCATAAAGGTCAAATTCCTCGCATAATACGGAATAATCTCTTTCGGGGGTCGAAGTGTAATAATTCTAATTTGAAGTTCACAGATCGGTTCGCACATACCATGACATTCCATTTCTGGCTTTCTCCCCTAAGGCGCTTGACCGGACTATCCGGAAACACAATCGTAGGAGTGCTTCCTTTGCCCTTTTTGCCGAACAAGAGGAACATAAAGGGGTAAGCACAGGAGCCGGGCAACCCAACTTAATGACCAAAGACACAGTTCGGAACTGATGCACATAAAGCAAACGCCAAGACGCCGAGCACACAATGGTTAAGGCGGTTTGAGGTTGAAGTCGAGCCCCTGGTCTAATAGTCGGTGACTTCAAGCCATACCGAACAGATTCACGAGAAGAGGGAGAGCAAAAATTGGCATGTGCCAAAAACAAAACAATTGAGGAGTACTTGCACAAGGCAACTTCATATTTCCTCAACCAACTCTTACAACTCGGATTGCCGAAGCAACTGTTTACACGTATGCAAAAAGAAAAAATAGAAAGGCCTATAGGAGCTGTTGTACCAGGGGTCTTCAATTATTGACTAAACATCTTCGATATACCTTGTCGCTTGGCAACTCCTGCCTTTGGATATACCTTGATGGGTGATAGTGTTCGGCGAATGGGCCTTGCGAACTAGGTCTTGAGAAGTCGCCGATTATGTAGATGGGCTTTACGCCATACATAGGATCTTTTAGGAGTGCCCACGTCTGGTCCGAAGACATGTTGATGGTTACAGTTCGGAGCAACCGAACACCTCATCGGAAGTTCCCCACCGCCAACCATGGAATCTTAAGTGCGAAGTTATGCCTCTTCGGCACGTGCTTTTCTGGTCCTAGGGTTGTGCGGTGTGGGTGCGAGTCCCTATTGAGTGGAGGAAGGAGGGTCGGAGTTTTCTGTCTGAATCCGAACTCGCTTCCCATCCTTTCATGCCTTTACGACGAATGCCGAAGCTTGCCGACCGCCTTTATAGCTAAATTTGGCCGCCAGCGCCAGTGCATGTTCCTCTGTTCTAAGGGACCGCTCTATATTGCCATTGACAGTAATGACCCCCTTGGGGCCCGACATCTTGAGCTTGAGGTATGCGCAATGCGGGACTGCGTTGAACCGAGCAAATGCGGTCCGACCGAGCAGCGCGTGATAGACATTGTGGAAGGGCACAATGTCGAAGATCAAGTCTTCGCTACAAAAGTTATCGGGCGAGCCGAACACGACTTCCAGGGTTACGAAGCCCGTTCATCGGGCCTCAACCCCTGGGATCACTCCCTTGAAGGTAGTGCTACTGGGCTTGATCCTTGACGGATTTATACCCATCTTCTTTACCGTGTCTGAGTAAATTAGATTGAGGCTACTTCCTCCATCCATTAGGACTTTAGTGAGGTGATACCCATCTATAATGGGGTCTAGGACGAGGGCAGCCAAGCCCCCATGACGGATACTGGTCAGATGGTCGCGCCGATCAAAGGTGATTGGGTAAGCCAACCACGGGTTGTATTTCGGAGCTATGGGCTCCACGGCGTAGACCTCCCGAAGGGCCCGCTTCCTCTCTTTCTTGGGTATGTGGGTGGTGTATATCATGTTCACCGTTTTGACTTCAGGAGGGAATTTCTTCTGACCACCATCCATTGGACCCCAAGGTTCGTCTTCGTCCTCGCTACGCGGACTCTTGCCCTGGTTTTCGGGTTATATCTTTCTGGCCTGTTTGAAGACCCAGCAGTTGCGGTGTGTGTGATTGGCTGGCTTTTCTGGGGTTCCATGAATTTGGCAAGTCTTGTCCATGATCTTCTCAAGTTGAGTGGGTCTGTCACGATTGCCTTTAGGGGGCTTCTTTCGCTGTCCGGGTCGGGAGTTGCGGAATCCGGCTTTGACCACCATGTCATCGGCGTCGTTACCATGATGTTAGCGCTTGTTCTTATTACATTTCGGCTTTGAGTTGCCGTCCTGGGCTTCAGGTGTTGCTGAATCCTTAGAATTGTGGTTGCGTCTGGCCAGCCAATTATCTTCGCCCGCACAGAAGCGGGTCATGAGGGAGGTAAGGGCGGACATAGTCCGAGGTTTGTCCCGACCTAGCTGGCGGGCCAGCCATTCGTCCCAAATATTGTGCCGGAAAGAGGCAATGGCCTCGGCATCCGAACAATCGACGATGTGGTTCTTCTTAGTCAAGAACCGATTCCAGAATTGTCAGGTAGACTCGCCAGGCTTCTGGACGACATTGCTGAGGTTGGAAGAGTCCGGCGGGTAGACATAGGTCCCCTGGAAGTTAGAGCAAAACGCGTCTTCCAGGTCTTCCCAACATCCTATGGAGTTTTCGGGGAGGCTGTTTAACCAATGCCGAGCTGGCCCCTTAAGCTTAAGAGGTAGGTATTTAATCGTGTGGAGATCATCTCCACGCGCCATATGGATATGGAGGAGGAAGTCCTCGATCCATATGGTTGGGTCAGTGGTCCCGCCATATTGCTCTATATTGACGGGTTTGAACCCTTCGGGGAACTGATGCCGCATTACCTCATCCGTGAAGCACAATGGGTGAGTAGCGCCCCTGACCCGAGCTATGTCTCACCTATAATTGGCGTGTGTATGGAGCTGGCTGTGCTTCCGGCTCTGTGGTTTTGGTCGAACCATGGTCTATACTCTCCCCATCTATCCGGTGAGTAATCCCTAGATCCATAGATGGATCTAGTATGGCCTGCTCTGTTATCTAAGTCATCATGCAGGTCGAACCTGTCAGTGGGTTCGGATGGCTCCTTACCCCGTCTTCGGGGCATCACCGGTATGTGACCGGCGTCGTTGGCTGCTCTGTCACACCCACGAGGAGGGCGGTCCGGCTTGTCGTATGGGGTATGATGCGGAGATGGAATGTGAGTGAGATCAACATCAAATTGTGGCAATAGCCTTCTCCAAGGGTAGCTCTTGGGCTGGTTTGACACACCAGTGTTGTATATCTCCTCGGCTGAGAGGACTTTCGTCCATCGATCAATAAGGTCGTCCTGTTCGGCCTTTAGTTGCCGCTCTTTGGCCTTTAGGCTGCGAGCTGTTGCGATGAGCCACTACCTGATTTCTTCCTGATCTTCGAGGTTATCAGGGATGTATAAGTCATAGGCTTCTGGTATGTCTTCCTCCTTGACAGGGGAAAGGTGATCGTCGCCTCCGAGGTCATTGGCGGTATCGGGGTCGTCCTGATCCTCGGGCTCATCTAGACCCTCAAATGGGTGCTCGGGGAGGTCGGGGTTGGCTTGATCGGCGGGGGCATTATCTTTCCCGTTGCTGATAATGGCTCTCCTTCCCTTTTTGCTCCTGGACCGCTTATGCGATTGTCGCCGCCTGGATGGCGCATCACCCAATCTGTTGTCGTCATTGTGAGGCGTACCATCGTCGTTAGGGGCAGGAGTATCTACCATATAGATGTCATATGTAGAAGTGGAGGCCCAGCTCCCGATATTAACGCAGATGAGATCATGGTCCTCTTCATACATGTACTCTACCTCCCTGGAGGCATAGTCTAGCACGTCGGTTAAGTCTTCGACGCTAGCTATTAAGTGGGTGGTGGGTGGGTTGAAAAATCCATCCCTGCCCGGACTATAATCGGGCGAGTCATAGGTCGGGACTGGATCGCCGGTGATCCTCATTGACGAGAATCGCTCCAAGGCCTCGTCAACCGCTGAGGGTCCGACCAAATCCAGCTGCTCGGGAATCGTGGAGAGAACCCCCGTGAGACACGCCCGTGGGAAGAGTTCGACAAGAACACTTGTCCGGTCACATGGCTTAATGGCCGGACCAGGATGAGAGATCAGATGGCCATCATGGGATACCCCATTGTCGTGTCCGAAGGAAGGGCTCAAGGTTTAGGCCTCTGAGCACTCGGGGGCAACGGGCGAAGTCATGAGCCCGAGAAGTGATAGATCGCCCCGAGATTCGACGGAGAACTATAAGTTTCTGAACCTGACCTCTTGATCGGGGGCGAAGCTCTCAACACGGCCTAAATGGCTGGTGGAATCCACGTGCAGCACGACACTGTCGAAGGCGAAGATCTGCCTGGGGACGAAGATGTTCGTGTTCCAAACTTCTTCGCCGATGAAGAGACGAGGCATCGATTCCATCTTGTTCAGAGAGGAACTTTCAATGAAAGCACCAATGTCGGTGTAGAAGCCGATGGATCTCGGGTAGGGGGTCCCGAACTGTGAGACTAGGATCAACGGTAACAGGAGACGAAGGGGACACAAGTTTACCCAGGTTCGGTCCCTCCTATGGAGGTAATACCCTATGTCCTGCTTAATTGTATTAACAGTGTAAGAGGTTACAGAGTTGATCTACCTCAAGATCGTGAGTTGTGCTGTCCCTATACCCTAAAAGCCTCCGGGTTATATAGATGCCGAGGAGGCCTAGAGTTTACACATAGTCGGTTACATGTCAAAGAGATAAACATGCCTATTTACTACATCAGACCTGGAGTGCAAGCCATGGTCCGCAAAGCTTCCATCCTGGTAACAGGGCCTTCAGGTCATCTGGTGTTTAGCAAGTGGCCCATATAGTCTGGCCCGTACACAACATGTCAGCTATCCAAGGACCCCCTAATACAGGACTCCCTCAATGACGTCTCCTCCTTCTTGATCCAACAAGTGAGGGAGGAGAAGTAGATGGGGTCTCAACCAGCATGACGACATGGCGGTGGTGGTGGTAGCGGAACTCTGGCAGGGCTTCGCCAAGCGCGTAGCGAAGAAATGTTAGATGAGTTGGGAGAGCCAATGGGCAAGGGTGAAGGGGTGGCTGCCCCCATCACCTACCCCATCTATATAGGGAAGGGGAGGGCATCCAAAACCCTCCTAGGGCCAACCGCAAGGGAGAAAACCCTTTAAACATGAAGATAACATCTTATCTCTAGATTCAGCCCTTTAAATTTAGAGGTAAGATCTTATCTCTAGATTTAAATGATATATGCCTTGGGGAATGGTGCAACAAGCCCATGTGGGCATATCCCCACCCCTCGGTTCACGTGGGACCTTCCTAGGTCGTTGCGCACCACGGTGGAAACCCCGGAACCTTCTAGAACCTTCTCGGTACAATACCGGCAAAACCCGGAACTTTCTGGTAGCGAAAATATGACTTCCCATATATAAATCTATACCTCCGGACTATTACGGAGCTCCTTGTGACGTCCAGGATCTCATCTGGGACTCCAAACAACATTCAATCATGAACGTACATATCCCAATACTACTCTAGCATCATCGAACGTTAAGCATGCGGACTATGCGGGTTTGAGAATCATGTAGACATGATCGAGCCACCTCTCCGGCCAATAACCAGTAGCAGGACCTGGATGCCCATAGTGTCTCCTACATATTCCACAAATATCTTCATCGGTCGAACCACGATGTCAAGGATTGAGTTAATCCCATGTGCAGTTCCCTTTGTCCATCGGTATGTTACTTGCCCGAGGTTAGATCATCGGTATCTCCATACCTAATTCAATCTCATTACTGGCAAGTCTCTTTTCTCGTTCCGTAATACAAGATCACATGACTAACTCCTTAGTCACATTGCTTGCAAGCTTCTTGTGATGTTGTATTACCTAGAGGGCCTAGAGACGGAATGACAAATCCCAGTCTCGATCCATGCCAACCCAACAGACACCCTCGGCGATACCTATAAAGCATCTTTATGATCACCCGGTTACGAAGTGATGTTTGATACATGTTGTGGGGACCCCGACTCATAAGTCATGATCACCAAATGCACGTGTATAGTGATCCTAGAGATCAATGCTCAGTGAACACATAGACGCTGAATAACAAGAGTCTTACATCCTTACATACCGTCTTACACAAATAAAGGCCTGCTAGGCCAAGTCTTACATAGATAGGGCCACAAGGGCCAAACACTTAAACATAACAAGCAACGGAAATCTTGGTCTAAAGCGTGAACCCATGCCATCTGCCTTAAACCTACAGGCATTCTGACTGGGACCTAGTTCGCATGTTCGTCACCATCAAACTCTTCGGCAAACTCCTGTTCTTCCATGCCTGGTCAATTAAATAACCAGTGGCAAGCCAATGAGTACTTTGAATGTACTCGCAAGCAACTCATTTGTGTAACAAGGTACAACAATGCATGATATAGCACTAAGTAGGTAAGTTTCGTAGAAAGCCAATTTTGAGTGCAATGAGATGATAAAATATCTATGTAAGCATGCATCAATAGTTGGTAGACATCCGAGTGAACAAGTTACTAATATCATCATAAGCGGGGTTTGAACATCTCATGTTCAATCATCATACCAAGTCATCAGTCTTATCACAAGTACCACCTGGATACTTCATGTTTCGTCACCATGTCAAGTTATCTGCCTGAGCTCAAATACAATCCTTGTGTTTTCACATGCACACATATCAAGCTTAGGAAAACACTGGACGTAGCTTAAGCAGCACCACCCAACTGTCCTTGACCGTGGACGTGGCTATTCAAATAGTTTTACCCTCTGCAAAGGTTGCGTGCTTTACCCACAAGGCTCGGGGAACTTCCGTGTCATCCACGACTCATGGTATATCACATACCCGAGATAAGCACCCGGACAATGCCTTTCCCATGGTGATACTAAACAAAGAGTCCACTCGTTGGTGCCATACCTCCTGATATACATCACACATATTATCCATGAAGGCACTCAACGGTGTGCCCTGTGCTTGTAAAGATAGCGCATGATCGCCCATTCCGATACGAGCCCGTCTCGAGAGTGACCACTTCGCTCCCTCCACTAGTAGTGCAGGCTCTCTGGTAGCACCAACCAAATTAATCAACAAAACCCCGTCCCATAAGGGGTATCATGGTTGCACATGTAAGGTTGGGACGGTCGACAAATCTTAAACCCTCCATTTTTGAAAACATACACACATCCTATTCCGGTACACCACTTCTTTCCCAAGTGGTTACCTAGTCCATCATCGTCTCCCTCGGGCATTAGTGGCACCCGACGAGGTTTTTGAAAACAAATGTCTTGAAAATATTTTTGTTTCCATCACCATGCATATTCCCACCCCACTTGCGTAGCAACTACTAGCAACCTAACTACTCCCACCCGCATAACCCTCATAAGGATGGTAGGTTCATGCATGATGCAAGTATCGATGGAAAAGTATCGGTGGCATCCCACCAAAGGGGGATACCACATCAACATGATCATCATCAAGAAATAATGTGCTACATGCCATGCAATAGAAAGTTTCATAGTCATGGTCAAAGGGCTACCTTCCTGGCTCAACAAAGTCTTTGGGGTCTTGAAAGTGTTCGGGTCCAACTCCCTCGTTAATAGCGCAATCTATCGTCGTGATAAATAATGATAATAATAAGCATCAAAACAAAAAAGAGTGCAAAATTTCACTTCTAAAATGCTGCCCTACTCTGATAAATACTACAAACTATACTAAAAATATTTGCCTAAGGTTCTGTTGTGAAAAACATTTTGAAAACTACTTAATCAGAGGCTAAAAATAATCAAAACTAGCTTTTAAATAAAACATGTGCATAAAATGTTTTCAAAAATTTACACAAGTGGCATGATAAAATTCTACAGAATTTTAAAAGATTTGTGATTGAAAAATATTTGGAATAGGACAAATATTTATTTGTGTGGGATTTTTGCAAATAATGCCAGAAAAAGGAATGGAAAAGGGCTCCAGCGCCCTGGGCAAATGGCGGCCAGCAGTTGGGCCGGCCCATCCAGCCAGCCAGCAGGCGGCCCAAGCGGCTCAGCGCCCCCATGCGCGTCAGGTTTCAAACCTGGCGGGTGGGGCCCGTTGGCCAGAGAGAGGGAGAGAGACGCGGGAGGGATGAGAGGCTGACGCGCGGGCCCCACGCCGTGGTCGTCTTCTACCTCTCGACACAGGATATGGAAGATCACTGACAGCGTTCCTGGCAATGGCGAGGCGAGCTGGAGGTTGGAAAGGACTCAACGTTGAGCCGTCGTTCCTCTGGAGGTGGAGGGAAGACCGGAGGTGCACTGGCTCGCCAACGATGAACACCCGCGGTGGAGGAGCTTCGAGAAGGGGTCAAAGTCGTTGATTTTTGCAGCAATTCGAGCAGAGGAGCGGTGGGGAAGGGCGAGGAGTCAGTTGCGGTAACGATGGAGGTAAGAGGAGAGTCGGACTGGGCCTGTGTCCCAAGATCGACGGAGCCCCGATGCAGCGGCGCCTCGGTCGATCTCGAGCATGGATGCTCGGGGGGGGGGGGGGTTGAATGGGGGCTCGGGATGGCCGATTGGGAGTCGAGTTGAGTCAACAGAGGGAAGAGAGAGACCCGGGGTGGCTTTATATTGCCGGGGGCGGGTGCACCAAGCTCGGGTGTGCCGGTGAGGAAGAGGTGCTCGTTGGAGGGCATAGGGGAGAGAGAGTGTGTTTGGGGTCCTTCTAGACGTGGCCCAGGATCGGGGGAGGGAAGAAAGAGAGCGGGGGAGCTCGCGCGTGCGAGGCCTGTGGTTGGCCGAACCGGCCGGCATCGGGCGCGCGTGTGGGAGGGTGAGAGAGAGAGGTAGAGGAGGCTCCTGACATGGCAGCGTGTCGTGGACGCCGAGGCGCCTCGACTGGCGTGAGGGGGCGGCTCGAGGTCGCCAGAGTATGGGCAGGGCATGAGGTCAACGCTCTGCCTGTCCCGTAGCATGCTCTAGAGCGCATCTTTGGCCGGCATGATGGGCTTTTGGCACGCTCTGGCGCGTCCACTAGTGTGCATCGACTGTGCAGGGGCTAAACAAAGGGGAAAAGGGCATGGGATGCCCTGGAACTCGCCAGGAGGGAGAGAGAGCTAAGAGAAGGGGAAAAGGTGGCTATCCTGGGGGTGCAAGTGGGTTTTTTACCCCCTCAATCATGGGGGTGCAAGATAGTAGCATTTGCAACTATGACAGGTACATCCTCACAAATACCGATAGGTAGAGTAGTTGATTTATCAACCATTTGCAAAGAGATTTCAATAGGTGTCAACTTATTCAAATCAAGTCTACGGTATAAAGAGAAAGGCATAACACTAACACTAGCTCCAAGATCACATAAAGGAGTTTTAACATAATTTCCTTTAGTAGAGCATGGTATAGTAGGTATTCCGGGATCTCCTAGTTTCTTAGGTATTCCACCTTTAAAAGTATAATTAGCAAGCATGTTGGAAATCTTAGCTTTCGGTATCTTTGTTTTGTTTGTCACAATATCTTTCATATACTTAGCATAAGGCGACATTTTCAAAATATCAGTGAAGCACATACGTAAAAAGATAGGTATAAGCATTTTAGGAAAGCGCTCAATGTCCTCATCATCCTTTTTCTTGGATGCTTTAGGAGGAAAGGGCATGGGTTTCTGAACCCACGGTTCTCTTTCTCTATCATTTTTCCTAGCAATAAAGTCTCTTTTATCATATCTTTTATTCTTAGGTTGTGGGTTATCAAGATCATCAGCAGGTTCAATCTCCAAATCATTATCATTACTAGGTTGAGCATCAGCATGAACATCATTATTAATGTTATCACTAGGCTCGTGTTCATTACCAAATGTGTCTCAGCATCAGAAATAGAAATATCATTTGGATTCTAAGATGTATCTATAACAGGTTCACTACCAGCATGCAAAGTACTATCATCATTCTTTTTCCTACTCTTACTGGAAGGAATAGGTGCATCAGTATTAGCTCTCTGAGAATCTTGCTCAATTCTCCTAGGATGGCCCTCAGGATACAAAGGTTCCTGAGTCATTCTACCACCTCTAGTCACAACTTTAACAGAAAGATCATTGTCTTTACTATTCATCTCATTAAGAAAATCATTTTGAGCCTTAAGTGATTGTTCTACTTGAGTGGTTACCATAGAAGCATGTTTACTAATAAGCTTAAGATCATTGACAGTTCTACTCAAATAATCACCCAAGCGATAAAGCATATAAGCATTATGTTTCAATTGTCTACTAACATAGGCATTGAAATTTTCTTGCTTCATAATAAAATTATCAAATTCATCCAAGCATTGGCTAGTAGGCTTATTATAAGGGATATCTCCTTCATCAAATCTTCTGAGAGAATTTATCTCTACTACCTATGTAGGGTTATCAAGACCATGTATTTCTTCAATAGGTGGTAGATTCTTAACATCTTCAGCTTTAATACCTTTTTCTTTCATAGATTTCTTTGCCTCTTGCATATCTTCAGGACTGAGGAATAGAATACCTCTTTTCTTCGGAGTTGGCTTTGGAGGTGGTTCAGGAATAGTCCAATCATTATCATTTCTCAACATATTAATCAATAGTAATTTAGCTTGTTCAATAGTTCGTTCCCTGAAAACACAACCAGCACAATTATCTAGGTAGTCCCTAGAAGCATCCATTAGTCCATTATAAAAGATATCAAGTATTTCATTTTTCTTAAGAGGATGATCAGGCAAAGCATTAAGTAATTGGAGAATCATCCCCAAGCTTGTGGGAGACTCTCTTCTTCAATTTGCACAAAGTTACATATTTCCTGCAAGGCAGCTTGTTTCTTATGGGCAGCAAAATATTTTTCAGAGAAGTAATAAACCATGTCCTGGGGACTACGCACACAACCAGGATCAAGAGAATTAAACCATTTCTTAGCATCACCCTTTAATGAGAAAGGAAACAACTTAAGAATATAGTAATAGCGAATTTTTTCCTCATGAGTAAATAGGGTGGCTATATCATTCAATTTGGTAAGATGTGCCACAACGGTTTCAGATTCATAACCATGGAAAGCATCAGATTCAACCAAAGTAATTTACTCAGGATCAACAGAGAATTCATAATCTTTATCAGTAACAAAGATGGGTGAAGTAGCAAACTTAGGATCATATTGTATTCTAGCATTCAGAGATTTTTCCTTCCACTTCTGAAGCAATTTCTTAAGATTATCTCTATCCTAACAAGCAAGAAAGTCCGTAGCTACCTCTCCTTCCATAACATATCCTTCAGGTATATCAGGCAATTCATATCTAGGAGTGCTAGGTCTAGCAGGTGAATCATAGTGTTCAGTTTCAATAATCTCATCAGATTCGGAAATATTATCAGTTTCAGCATTAGCTCTAGCAATTTGTTCATCAAGCAATTCACCCAGTGGCACACTATCATCAAGCAAATTATCATAAGCATCATGCATAGCATAAGTAGCATCATCAATTACTTGCGACATATCAGAATTAATAGGATGTGGTCGTGTCGCAAACTTACACATAACAGAAGGTGAATCAAGTGCAGAGCTAGATGGCAGTTCCTTACCTCCCCTCGTAGTAGAGGGATAGATCGTGGTTTTTGGATCTTTTAGATTCTTCATAGTGATCAATAGATATATATCCCAAGTGAATCAGAGAATAAAGCTATGCTCCTCGGCAACGGCGCTAGAAAAAGGTCTTGATAACCCACAAGTATAGGGGATTGCAACCATTTTTGAGGGTAGAGTGTTCAACCCAAATTTATTGATTCAACACAAGGGGAGCCAAAGAATATTCTCGAGTATTAGCAGCTAAGTTTTCAATTCAACCACACCTGAAAGACTTAATATCTGCAGCAAAGTATTCAGTAGCAAAGTAATATGGTAGTAACGGTAACGGTGGCAAAGTGATAGCAGCAGTTTGTAGTGGTTGTAATAGTAAGAATGTAAAAGTAACTGAGCAAAGATCAATATATGGAAAGCTCGTAGGCAATGGATCAGTGATGGATAATTATGTCGGATAGCATCCATCATGCAACAGTTATAACATAGAGTGACAGAGAACTAGCTCCAATTCATCAATGTAATGTAGGCATGTATTCCGTATGTAGTCATACGTGCTTATGGAAAATAACTTGCATGACATCTTTTGTCCTACCCTCCCATGGCAGCGGGGTCCTATTGGAAACTAAGGGATATTAAGGCCTCCTTTTAATAGAGAACCTGACCAAAGCATTAGCACTTAGTCAATACATAAACTCCTCAAACTACGGTAATCACTGGAAAGAATCCAAGTTATTGTCACCCTGGGGGATGCAGATCATAAGTCGTCATGAGCATTCTATTCTGAAATCATGGCACTCGGGCCCTAGTGACAAGCATTAAGCATAGCAAAGTCATAGCAACATCAATCTCAGAACATAGTGGATACTAGGGATCAAACCCTAACCAAACTAACTCGATTACATGATAAATCTCATCCAACCCATCATCGTCCAGCAAACCTACGATGAGATTACTCACGAAGGGTGGGGAGCATCATAGAATTGGGGATGAAGGATGGTTGGTGATGACGAAGGCATCGATTTCCCCTCTCCGGAAACCAAAACAGACTCCAGATCTGGTCTCCCGAGGAAGAACTGATGATGGCGGCGGCTCCGTATCGTGAAACGTGATGAACTCTTCTCTCTGATTTTCCCCCTCGACAAATAGGGTTATAGTGATCCGGAGAGGAGGTCGAAGGAGCCACGGGGGCCGCACAAGCCTGCTCGATGGGGCCAGGGGGTGGCCGTGGCTAGCAGGCTTGTGGCCTGCTGGTGGCCCCCCTCTGGTTAATTCTTGCGCCAGTATTTTTTATTAATTCCAAAAATATTCTCCATAAATTTTCAGGACGATCCAAGAAATTTTATTTCTGCACAAAAATAACACCAAGGCAATTCTGCTGAAAACAGCGTCAGTCCGGGCTAGTTCCATTCAAATCATGCAAATTAGAGTCCAAAACTAGGGCAAAAGAGTTTGGAAAAGTGGGTACGTTGGAGACGTATCATCCCCCGCACCTGGGGAGGGACAATAAGGGAGGTGGGTGGAGCCAAAGTATGGCGTATAACCGGGACGGGGTATCCTATCGTGACCCCAAAGAAGGAATCCAACGAGTGGTCCTCAGAGTAGTTTTATATTGATGACGTCCCCTTATTCGACCTATCTCAGAGGGGTCTGCCTGAATACTCCGAGGTCCCTTTAAAGAAATGATTCAACTAGCGGACGAAGAGCCCCTCTCAAGAGGAGAGCCCTGAGGTAAAGTGCTTGGCCGCCAAGGTGAAGTTGCTAGTTCATAGCAAGTTAACCATCATCGAGGTGATGGCCGCAGTGATTACCCGATGTGTCCAACCTCTTCAACAACGGACACATCCTCTGTGGTGTTACAACGGGACAAGTGACACAACCCGTTTGAGATGGCAAGGTCCTGCCAAACAAAAAGCACCGGCGGCTATACGGGCCGATCTCTTTAGAGGAGAAAAGGGAGATTTTGCCCGTCTGACGATCAGGGATGGCTCTTCAACTTATAACCCCATCGAATGGGTAAGTTTGATCGTGTCCCCATAGCTCAGATGTTTATGTTCGATTTTACTAATCAAAACCTTCCGTCTTTCCGACCAGAAATGGAGACGTTGGATCAAGATAGTCAACTGCCCCGCACCCCTACCAGAGAATTATTCCTGTGATGATGATCTCGAATTTCACGATGATCCAGAGATTTTGATTAACTTTGAGGACAGATTTTTTACTAGCAGAGTGTCGACGAACTCAAGGTGGACCTCATGGCCTATCATCACAGATCTCTTCCTTCCTCTACTGTAAGTAAAAAAGAAGGCCCCATCCCGAAAAGGGCGCAAGCCTCCCGTCGTTCCGAATATACCGACTCCCACCCCTGCTACCTCTTGAGCTTGCGTTGGTTTTCCCTTGAAGAGGAAAGGGTGATGCAGCAAAGTAGATAAGTATTCCCCTTAGTTGTTGAGAACCAAGGTATCAATCCAGTAGGAGGAACAATCAAGTCACCAATGGTTGCACCTACACAAACAATCAAACTCTTGCACCCAACGCTATAAAGGGGTTGTCAATCCCTTCACGGCTATTTGCCAGGATTAGATCTGAAAGAGATAGATGTAAACGAGTGCGGAAAGTAAAAGATAAATAAATTGTAGTAAGGTATAGATCTGACAGTATATGATTGAAAATAGACCCCGGGGCCATAGGTTTCACTAGACGCTTCTCTCTTGAAGGCAAATATCATGGTGGGTAAACAAATTACTATCAAGCAATTGATAGAAAAGTGAATAATCATGTAGTTATCCAAGGCAATGATCATGCATATAGGCATCACGTCCATGACAAGTAGACCGAAACGATTTTGCATCTACTACTACTACTACTACTCCACACATCGACCAACTCCTGCCTGCATCTAGAGTATTAAGTTCATGAAGAACAGAGTAACGCATTAAGAAAGATGACATGATGTAGAGGGATAAACTCAAGCAATATGATGAAAACCCCATCTTGTTACCCTTGATGGCAACAATACAATATGTGCCTCTCTACCCCTACTATGTCACTGGGTGAGGACACCGAAGAATTTAACCCAAAACCAAGCACTTCTCCCATTGCAAGAATTACCAATCTAGTTGGCCAAACCAAACCAATAACTCGAAGAGACTTGCAAGGATATGAAATCATGCAAATAAGAACTCAGAGGAGATTCAAATAAGATTCATGGATAATCTGAACATAAACTCACAATTCATCGAATCTTGACAAACACACCACAAAAGAGGATTACATCGGATAGATCTCCATGAAGATCATGAAGAACATGGTATTGAAGATCAAAGAGAGAGAAGAAGCCATCTAGCTAGTAGCTATGGAGCCGAGGTCTGTGGTGCACTACTCACGCATCATCGGAGGGGCAATGGAGTTGATGTAGATGTCCTCCATGATCGAAACCCCCTCCGGCAGATTACCGAAAAAGGCTCCAAGATTGGATCTCTCGGGAACGGAGGCTTCCGGCGGCGGAAAAGTATTTGTGTGGCTCTTTTTGATCTTGGGGGAATATTTGGGTATTTATAGGCCAGAGAATATGGTTACGAGACCTGCCAGGGAGCGACAAGCCTGCTGGGTGCGGCCAGGGGGCCATGCCTAGCAGGCTTGTGGCGCCCTGGCACCTCCCCTGACGTGCACTCCAAGCTTGATCGACTTGTTTCCTTCCATAAAAATTCCTTCCAGAGGTTTTATTCCGTTTGGACTCCGTTTAATATCCCATATCTGCTAAACTCAAAAACAAGCAAAAAACAGAAACTGGCACTTGGCTCTAGATTAATAGGTTAGTCCCAAAAATAATATAAAACAGCATATTAATGAATATAAAACATCCAAAACAGATAATATAATAGCATGCCATCATAAAAAATTATAGATATGTTGGAGACGTATCAGCATCCCCAAGCTTAATTCCTGCTCGTCCTCGAGTAGGTAAATGATAGAAACATAATTTTTGATGTGGAGTGCTACCTAACCTATTTATCCATGTAACATTCTTTATTGTGGCATGAATATTCAGATCCGTAAGAGTCAAAATAAAATATTAATATTGATATAGAAACAATAAAATTTCAAGCATACTAGCAAAGCAATTGTATCTCTTCAAAATATAATGGCAAAAGAAAGTTATCCCTACAATATCATATGGTCTGGCTATGCTCCATCTTCCCCACACAAAGTATTTATATCATGCACAACCTCGATGAAAAGTCAAGAAATTGTTTTCACACCTTTATTTTCTCAAACTTTTTCAACTCTCACGCAATACATGAGCGCGAGCCATGGATATAGCACTATAGGTGGAATAGAATATGGTGGAGATTGTAAAGGAAAGGAAGAAGATAGTCTCACATCAACTAGGCATATCAACAGGTTATGGAGATGCCCATCAATAGATATCAATGTGAGTGAGTAGGGATTGCCATGCAAAGGATGCACTAGAGCTATAAGTGTATGAAAGTACAAAAGGAAACTAAGTGGACGTGCATCATGATGAAAAATTCCACTAGCTATATGAAAGTGACAAAATAGGAGACTCTCAATCATGAAGATCATGGTGCTACTTTGAAGCATAAGTGTGGAAAAAGGTAGTAGCAATGTCCCTTCTCTCTTTTCTCTCATTTTTTTTGTGTGGGCATCTAAGGCCTCTTTTATTCATTTTTTATTTGGGCTTTGCTGGCCTCTTTTATTTTTTTCATAAAGTCCAGAATCTCATCCCCACTTGTGAGGGAATCATAGCTTCCATCATCCTTTCCACACATGGGACATGCTCTATTAAGGATAATCATCACACTTTTATTTACTTACAACTCAAAAGAAAATTACAACTCGATACCTATGACAAAATATGACTTTATATGCAATATGGAAGTGATGGTGCATGTCATAAAAGGAAACCGTGGAAGTTGTATGGAAATATATCTCGGAATGGCTATGGAAATGCCATAATAGGTAGGTATGGTGGCTGTTTTGAGGAAAGATATATGGTGGCTGTTTTGAGGAAGGTATATGGTGGCTGTTTTGAGGAAGGTATATGGTGACTATTTTGAGGAAGGTATATGGCATACCGACAAAAGTTGCACGGTAATGGAGAGGCTAGAAAAAGTGGAAAGGTGAGAGTGCGTATAATCCATGGACTCAACATAAGTCATAAAGAACTCACATACTTATTGCAAAAAGTCTATTAGTCATTGAAGCAAAGCATTAAACGCATGCTCATAGGGGGAGGTTGGTAGTATCTAACCATCACGCGCCCTCGACCCTCACACAAAGGTCGATAATCTATAAACAAGTCATGCTCTGACTTCCTTACATAATGGTTCACCATACGTGCATGCTACGGGAAACACAAACCTTTACACAAGTATTTTTACCAAATCACAATTTAGTTCCTAACATGTCTCTTAACATTACCATCTTTATATCTCAAAACTTTATGCAAGGAATCAAACTTCTCATAAATACTCAATGCACTTAATATGGAAGTTTTTATTATATACCTTTGGATTCCTATCATATTAGGACTAAATTCATAACCTAGACCAATTACCATGCTGTTTTAGAGACTCTAAAAATAATATAAGTGAGGTACGAGAGTTCAAGTATATCTATAAAACGCAAACACCATCGTGCTCTAAAAGATATAAGTCAAGCACATAGAGCAAAATTGCCCAACTCAAAAGATATAAGTGAAGCACATAGAGTGTTCTAATAAATTCACAATTCAGCGTGTCTCTATCAAAAGATGTGTGCAGCAAGGATGATTGTGGCAAACTAACAAGAAAACACTCATATCATATAAGATGCTCCAAGAAAAACACATATCATGTGGTGAATAAAAATATAGCCTCAAGTAATTTTACGGAGGGATTGAAGACGAAAGAGGGGATGCCTTTCGGGGAATCCCCAAGCTTAGGCTCTTTGGCATCCTTGAATATGACTTGGGGTGCCTTGGGCATCCCCAAGCTTAGGCTCTTGCCACTCCTTATTCCATAGTCCATCAAATCTTTACCCAAAACTTGAAAACTTCAAAACAGAAAACTTAACAGAAATTTGTGAGATCCATTAGTATAACAAAATAAATCACCACTTTAGGTACTGTTGTGAACTCATTCTTTATTTATATGGGTGTTATACCTATTGTAATCTAACTTCTACATGGCTCATACCACATGATACAACCCATAGATTCATCAAAATAGGCAAACAACTCAAAGAAAACAGAATATATCAAAAACAGAACACAATGTAGAAAACTGAAAACTTCGTATACTTCTGTAACTCAAAAAATTCTGAAAAAATAGGAAAACCTGGGAAATTTCGAAAGCACATTTGCTCCCTTGGTGGTTTTGGTAATTAATAAAAATATATGAGTCATTGAACTAATGTTTCCACCAAGTATATTTCAGGACAAGTTCTATGATAGGGATGGGAAAAGGATTGTGGAGATTGTGGAATTACCCCAAGATGCAAGGAAATAGGTTTGCCAAGCTTCAAGAAAGAGGACTCTACATTTTACATTTGTGAGAAATCACTTTGAGTCCATAGCAAAGCCAATACTATTAAAAGGGGATAAGGTTTTGTTGGTGAACAGCATGGTCATACGTGCACAAGTGATAGTCACCAAAAACATCCACAAGCTCTCCCACCAAAGTATATCTATAGCCAAACATGCAAAATTGGTGCAACCAACATTCCTATCCCAGT
Source organism: Hordeum marinum (assembly GCA_022496015.1). Lineage (NCBI taxonomy): Eukaryota > Viridiplantae > Streptophyta > Magnoliopsida > Poales > Poaceae > Hordeum > Hordeum marinum. Next base: position 231,116,067 of record CM039672.1, on the reverse strand, counting down.
GCCACCGATTCCAAACCCTAGACAGACTCAGCCAAACCCTAACACTTTGATGCAGCAGACACTGCTTTCGGCGCCACCGAGTTGGGTTGCCAACTTTCTGTTATGCAAGTTCACACTTTTGATTCGTCCGAGAATGTTGAATCGGCGTCACCGAGTTTGACAATTCTGACCATTGGTCACCTTGTTGGTGCAACCGAGAATCCTATATCGGTCTCACCGAGATTCAAAAGTTGTCACCTTTTGGTCACTTCGGTACCACCGAGATTAACACATCGGCGTCATCGAGTTGGTCATTTTGTGTGTAACGGTTGGATTTTTGAGGATGCCTATATATACTCCTTCACCACCAGACACTAGTAAGAGAAGCACTCAGAACTATTCCATACCTATCCTACTCGGTTTTCTGAGAGAGAGCCACCTACCCTTGTGTTGAGGTCAAGATCTTCCATTCCAACCATATGGATCTTGATTTGTAGCCTCCCCAAGTTGCTTTCCACCAATCCCATCTCTTCTACCAAGCCAAATCTATGAGAGAGTGATTGTGTGTTGAGGAGTCTATCATCTTGAAGCACAAGAGCAAGGAGTTCATCGTCATTACCGAGCCTATTACCTTTTGGAGGGTGGTGCCTCCTAGATTGGTTAGGTGTCACTTGGGAGCCTCCTACTTTGTGTTGTGGAGTGAACCAAGAAGTTTGTAAGGGCAAGGAGATCGCCTACTTCGTGAAGATCTACCCTGAGTAAGGCTAGTCCTCCGTGGACGTAGGCCGTCATGGTATAGTCAAGGTTGCTTCTTTGTGGAAACCTCCATGAGTAGAGCCCTCCGTGGACTCTCACGATCATTACCCTTCGTGGGTTGAAGACTCCATGAACGTGGATGTACGATAGCACCACCTATCGGAACCACGGGAAAAATCATCATGTCTACAATTGCGTTTGATCTTCCTACCCTATCCTTTTACTCATGCTTGTTGTTACTTTCCGCTGCTATACTCTTAGACTTGCATGTGTAGGGTGTACTTGATATGTTATGAATGCTAAAACTTGCCAGGAATTAAAATTGGGAAAATCATAGTTTTATTGGGTCAAGTAGTCTAATCACCCCCCCCCCTCTAGATCTACTTTCGATCCTACAAGTGGTATCAGAGCGTTGGTCTCTATTGTATTGGTTTCACAGCCTAGGGGAAGTATGGCATCTAGTGAGGGAAATTATCACCGTAGAGGTCCGTACTTTGATGTCACTAATTTTGCTAGTTGGAAGCATAAAATGAAAATGCATTTGCTTGGTCATAATCCTGCCATTTGGGTTGTTGTTCGTGTTGGCTTGCAAGGTGAATTCTTTGGTGATGGAAGAGAACCCGATCGTGAAGCGAACATGGAAGAATTAAAGATGTTGCAACTCAATGCTCAAGCATGTGACATTATCTTCAACTGCCTATGCCCCGAAGAATTCAACAAAATCAGCCGTCTTGAACAGGCAAAAGAGAGTTGGGATACTTTGGTTGATATGCACGAAGGAACTGAGTCCGTGAGAGAATCCAAGTTAGATGTTCTTCAAGGTCAACTTGATAAGTTCAAGATCAAGGATGGTGAAGGAGTCGATGAGATGTACTCTAGGCTAGCTCTCATCACCAATGAGATTGCCGTCTTAGGGAGTGAAGAAATGATTGACAAATTCATCATCAAGAAGATACTTCGAGCTTTGGATGAGAGATATGACACCGTGTGCACCTTGATCCAAATGATGCCCAATTACAAAGATCTCAAACCAACATAAGTGATTGGTAGAATTGTTGCTCATGAGATGGCACTCAAAGACAAGGAAGAGCTTCACCACAAGTCTAGCGGTGCTTACAAAGCCACAAGTGATGCTCCCGCTACCTCAAGCGACAACCTTGTCACAAAGATCGCAGCTCCAACTCAAGAAATGAAGAGAAGCGTTCGTCAAGTCATGACCGAAACTGCTACAATTGTGGGAAGCCCGGACACTACTCCAATGAGTGCACGGCTCCCTACAAATGAATAGAAGAGTCACCTAGAAGACGAAGCTGAAGAGATGAATCACCTCGAAGAGAGAGAAGGAGTAGTGATGATCGTCATGAACGAAGACCCTCAAGGAGAAGTAGGGACTCGGAGAAAAAGGACAAGTACACCAAGAGCTACTCAAGAAGGAAACATCAAGCTCATGTTGGTGAATGGGTTTCTGGCCCCGACTCCGACAACCACTCCGAGAGAAGCTATCACTCCAACTCTGACTATAGTCAATATGATGGTGTTGCCGGAATTAAACTAGTGACAACCAACTCCTATGATCTATTTGATTCACCAAATGAAGGGAGTGGAAGTTGCTTCATGGCTAAAGTCCCCAAGGTATCACACCCCGAATATCTTGATTTCAATAGTGATGAAGATGATTTGCTTTACGATGATGACTTGCTATGTGATAAAACTAGTGATGTTGATCATAATGAACTTGATATTTCCCATGCTAGTCAAGATAAGTCAATTGACGATGATAAGAGGAAAATAGAAGAACTAACTAAAGAACTCAACACTCTTAAGTTAGCCCATGAATATACTCTTGAACATCATAGAGAGCTTGTAAGAACTCATGAGAAGCTACGCTTCAAGAAGCTCAATTTGGAGCAAGAACATGAATTTCTTAAAGCTATCAATGACGATCTCCGAAAGAAGACTTCATCTTATCTTGCCAAACGACTACTCTTGTCTACATTCATGCCACAAGTCAAATCTAAGCAAACTAGTAACAAAGGCAAGAAATGTTCTTCATCTAGTAGCAACAATAAAAATGCTAAATCCAATGATGTTGCTCCTAGTAGTTCTATTGATTCCACTAATGATGATTCTCTTAGCCAAGTTACACTTGAGCAATAAAATGCTTTATTGCAAGGAATTATAGAGAAAGGTATCTACAAGAGTCTTGAATGGTACAAACAATTTGATGAGATTGTATGCAAGCATGGAGGATACCGAAAGAAACGTGGTGTTGGCTACTTCAACGCAAATAGAGTTGAATGGGAAGAAGGTCAATACCCCAATCCCAAGTTTGTTACTCAAAAGGAAATGTATGAAAATACTCTTCCCAAGGGAACAAAGTTGTAAGATGACCTTCCACCACAAGACACCAAGCTCAAGGGCAAGAACAAGCTCCAAGAGGAATTTGAATCTTATGAAGATGAACCCCAAGCTTTGGTGAAGTGGGTTCCCAAGGCTACTACAAGCTCAACTTCTACAAGTGCTACTTCAACACCAAGGATCCCCATCAACTTGATATGGGTTCCCAAGAAGAAGAACTAGAAAGTTCTTGAGGGGTGACTCTGCCAATGAAATTCACTCACATTCATTATTTTCAATATCTATTTGCAATCAACATTAACCCTATGCAATACATCAAGGAGTCACACATTCCCTCAAAGATAAGCAAGGGACAAGGTAATTAACAAATCAATGGACATCATCACATATGCTTTGCACTCTATGTCCATAGATATCCTTGTATTTGTATCTTGTGTGTTGGGACTAACCTGTGTGGGTGAGAAGAGTAAGGAAACAACAAGGATGCTCCCAACTCTTGGTGATCTTCATCAACTTTGAGCATCCACCACTACCTCACCAACATGAATCTTCATCGACAAAACCTAAGGTTAGTTTATCCCTCTTATGGGGGGTGTCACATCAAGGGGGAGCTTTACTCTAAGACTTGAGTCAAAGGATATCTTAGTATATGACAACATTAAATGCTTTCTGTTAAAGTGGTAACCCCACTTGTGCTTAAACGATGAGTAATGATCAAGTACTCTTACTTGGATCCTAAGTAAAATACTCATACATAGATGACTTCGTCATCACCCAAGTGCTTGTTAGATGCTAGAGTGTTTGTGCATGTTTGCCATGATTTCATTTGAGATCTTATTGTGTGAGCATGTTGGTATGCATTTATTTACTCCTTCAAGGATATCCAATTGTTGCTATTTGGCTTTTGATTTATATTTTGCCAATTGCATATACAAGAATGCCTAGGACCACTTCTTTAGCTATATTTGCTTTCTCACCTGTCACACCCTGTGTGTTTCCTCTCATGACTAAGATAACATGACTCAAAAGTTAGGGCCAATTAAAACTTTTTCTGTGATTGTGATGCTTGACTTGATTGATGATTGCTTGATTGCTTGTTGGTGCTCTATACTCATAAAACTCCCTCCTACTCTCAAAACTCTTTTACTTGATCCCCACTCTTGTCCGATGATCATGCCATGTGAATAGTACCCAAAACTATTTTTATCAAATATTATTTTGGCCAAAAAGGTTTTATTCAAATTAGGTTTGCAAAACCCCCTGATTTGAGATTTGCACTGCAAGTCCCCAAATTGGGTGGATCATTTTTCCCCAAATGCTTTATTTGGAACCTACTATATATATAACTTCCCAAAACCACAAAATATTATTTTCATATTTTATTTAAAGGCTTTTTATTAAGACCAAAAATGGTCTTTTATAGGGAAAAATTATTTAAATGCTTTAAAAATATTTGGGAAAATTTAGGAAAACTCAGTGGACATATATTTTCCATATATAAGAGTTTAAACACATGGTCATGTTCAAAATATTGGACAAAACCCTTCAAAGCCATTTCTGCCTATTTCAAGCATTTGAAATATTTATATAAGAAATATTCTCAAATAAATCCAGGAAAATTATATCATGTCACATATGATATATGTGTTCATCTTGACAAGTTTCATCTCAATCCCAATTGTTTTGATTCACCAAAATATCCTAAAACCATTCCTGTCCAGAGCCAAATTTGATCAACTTTCCATTGTGAAGTTTCTCTTATTGATCCCAAACTTTGTGGACACGTTCTAATCCCCAAATTATAATGCTAAATCAAGTAGTGCATCAAGGGGAATAGAATTGCATGATCATATCTACAGAAATCCATTTCTGTCCATTTCTAGGGTTTATCAAGTTTACATTATCAACTTTATTCAAATCATCTCAAAACTTGTGATGAGGACCAAATGGACTTACCATTTACCCCTGGTAAATCTCAAGGTCATAGGATTCCCCTGACTACCCCAATCACAGCACAAACACCTTCAGCCATAAACTTGTGGACAAGCAAAGTGAGCCCAAAAATATTCCCCTTGCCCCCAACTCTTTACCATAACATATTATAACCCTCTTATACCTATAGTAACTTTGCCATGGCCTCTGGTCAATTATTTGTGGGGTAACTCCCTCATTCTCCCTCTCTTTTACCATGGCAAGACCTCTTCCTTCCCCTCTCCCATTATTCTGTTCCTAAGAATGCCCCCAAACCTTTCCAAGGCATCATTTGCATCTATCCAAGCCCGAAGGTGGCATGCTCATATGGAAAATATGAGCAGTTCATCTACACCTTCATTATGGCAGTAAAAGTAGCTTTGTACTACAAGTACCTTGCACTCCCATCTCCAAGATCTGAAAATTGCTGGGAGTATAGTACTCCCATACCTAGGGCTACTAGACATAATTTTATCAATAGTGCCCTAGAGTAAAAACCCTCTAGATCAGGTCCAAGTTTGCTGCTTCAAACTAACCCCATGTCGAAAGCCCATGTAACCAGCCCCATTTACCCTGGAAATTTACCAATGACCTATAACATGCATGCCTTGCATGCCAAACATAGTTACCCGACCAAAAGATTCCTCCAGACATGAGTTGGCATGGTGACCACGCATCTAACATGCAAAACCGGTGCTCTACCGACAAGAGCTGTCCTGTAGCTCGTGGTCGGCTATGGAAGGGTGTTTATGCACGCTAGGCATCTCCCCTCGGCATCACACGCTCCTCCCTGACGCTCGCAAGCCTCCAAGGTAGTCCTGGCGCGTGTGCTCTCCTCGCCCGAGGGCATCCAAGGCGCTCCCGAGCTCTCTCTGGCCGTTCTCGTCCTTAAGACCGTTCCTGAGCCCCCTCTTGTCCCCCTTGGCTCTCCCTCTCTCCCTTGGACCTCCTCAGACAGAGCCCTCTCGCTCCCGCTCCCTCCTCCTCCTCCAACGGCCGCCATTGTTGCCATTCGGCTCCGCTTGGATTCGAGCGAGCCAGCCCCTCCCGCGCCTCAACTCCCCTTCCACGGGGGATCCCCATGGCATTCTCTGCCTCCCTCGAAACCCAGGGCTCCCTCCCCCACGACTGAGCCATGCCCCTAGAGACGACGGTGCCGCCGTCCGCTCCTGCGAATGAGCCGCTCGCCCTGAGCATCCCCGCGGCTCAAGCGACCACCCCTAGGCACGGCATGGAGTCGGGCATCCACCGGACCGCCGGCTTGGCACCCGCTGCGGCAGGGCGGCCAGAACCACGACGGTCGACGCCCCTCTCTGCCCTGTCGCGAGGAAGAAGAAGGGGATGGGTGGGAGAGAAGGGAAGGGACTAGTGGGGCCCACCTGTAAGCGGCACAGAGGTTGGGCCCACGCGGGGTAAGTGGAGACGGCCCCAGGGAGTGGCGCCTTCTCCGACCGAAGGCGCATTCCACAGAGTGCGTCATCGACGTGGCACCTGGCGTGCGCGTCTGGGCGGGCCTAGTGCGCCCAGTGGCTATCCTGCGCCTAGTGCGTAAATGTCCCATTTGGTAAAACCCCTTCTTCCCAATTTCCGTTTTTCCAGAATTTTTTAAATCCATATTAAATTCATTTTAGCTCCAAATTTGTTGATTAAAATTTCTGCATCCTTCTAAAAATGCCACCTATTTAATGGTGTCACTTTCATTATTTTCCTCCACACCTTTCTGTCATGTTCAAATTTAAATCTAGATTTGAACTATTAGGACCACTTTGTAAAATCTATAGATCATCGTTTATAGCTCCAAATGGAGTGATTCAAATTCCTATGTATGTCTAAATTCATGCCCTAATTAGGGAACAATTTTTTCCTAGTGCCTCTCTGCCACCCAAATAATGGAGCTATCTATTCATGTACAAAATTACTATGCATACGATGCTCAGTTGTACGAAAACTGTATCCATCGGCTGTCTACAGTTTGGCCATATGCATCTACGGCTCGATTGGCCAAGTCGTACAGAAATCGGACACTGTGTGTCGTATGCGTAGCAATGCTCATTCATGTATAGACCACTTTGAAAATCCCTAGGATATTCTTACCAACTCCAAAACCATAAAAACCACTTCCTAGATGTTTCTAAAATCATGCCCTGTTAAATGGGTGCCTTCACCCATATTTGTAAACATCTTTTCTATAGACATCTTATCGGGACATCAATTCCTCCATTCCTCCATTCCAAAATCATCGTTGATCCAACTCTAGTTCAACCATTTTATATATTTTCTCATCACCAGGGAGGTCTAAGAAAAATATATTTCCTATTTATAGAGCACTTTTACTATCTGTTTGTTGTGTTGCTTATCGTGGTTGTTTCCGACGATAGTTGACGAGGTAGACAAAGTGCTCGGAGTGGAAGAGAAGCATGTGAAGACCTAGAAGGCATTGCTAAGCTAGGCAAGCAGCCCTTTGATCATGTTAAGAAACTTTTTCATGCATGACATATAGCACTTGTTGTTTTGATGATTGATCATGACATCGTGCTCCCCCTTCGGCGGGGTGCCCCCCATGCTTTTATCGTTGACACTTGCATCGTGCATGACCCTACCACCTTATGACGGTTATGCAGGTGGGTGTAGATAGGATGCTCGTAGATAAGGATTGCAATTTTACCCATGGGTACGGGTACCCGTGGGTACCATACCCGCATGGGCCGGGTATGGGCACACTTTGATACCCATGGGTAGTACTCATACCCTACCCGTTAAGTCATGGCTAGGGTACGGGTATAGCCTTGTACCCACGGGTATACCCATACCCTGCCTACTTGTGAAATAATGTTAAATTGTCATCAATTATTCATTGTTTTTCATGTGACTCGTCTACTCCTACTCTCTTATTAGTATGTTATGATTTCTAAATTTTGGCGGTGGTTATGTACTTATCTACCTGTTATGTAGTTGAGATAATTGATTTTTTTGTCAAATGTGCTATCATTGAGTGTAAAATTATAAACAACTTGTGTATTATTTGTTCTACCCGTCGGGTACCTAATGGGTATGGGTACCCATTGGGCATGGGTATGGGTAAAGTTTCATAACCATGGGTACGGGTATGGGTAGAATTTTGTACCCACTGACAATTCGGGTATGGGTATGGTATTTCTCTACCCTGCCCATACCCTACCCATCGCAATCCTTACTAGTAGATGCTACGCAAGTGGATTCGGGCTTATGCATAGTGATGGAGAGGAAGAATGATTTCAAAGACTTTTTTGAAAAAACCCGTCGGGTGCCACTAATGCCCGAGGGAGAAGATGATGAGTTGGGTAACCACTTGAGAAAGAAGTGGTGTATCGGAACAAGTGTGCATGTGTATGTTCGATAACGGAGAGTTTTAAGGTCTGCTGACCGTCCCAACCTTACATGTACAACCACTCTACCCCTATATGGGAAAGGGCTTTGTTGATTACTATGGTTGGTGCTAGCAAGGAGCCCGCATTACTAGTGGCGAGAGTGAAGAGGTCACTCTCGAGACGGGGTCGTCCCAGAGTGGAAGGTCATGCGCTGTCTTTAAAGGCACCGGGCAAACCGTTGCGTGCCCTCATGGATGATACGAGTGATGTATATCATGAGGGATGGCATCAACGAGTGGACTCTTTGTTTAGTATCACCATGGGAAAGGCATTGTTCGGGTGCTTACCTCGGGTATGTAATATACTGTGAGTCATGGAAGACACGGAAATTCCCTGAATCTTTTGGGTAAAGTGTGCAACCTCTGCAGAGTGTAAAACTATTCGAATAGCCGCATCCGCAGTCATGGACAGTTGGAGGTCCTTCTTAAACTACGTCTAGATGTTTTCACAAACTTGGTGTGTATGTGTGTGGTGACAAGGATGATATTTGAGTCGATTCGGTTGACTTGGCAGGATGACTGAACATGAGATGTTCAGACGGTACAAGAGACAAGTGTGAAGACTTGGTGTGATGGATGAACATGAAATGTTCAACCCCTACTTATGATGATAACGGTGATGTGTTCTTATGAACACTTGTCCATGGTTAATGCATGCTTACTTAAATTACTTGATCATGTCATTGCACTCAAAACTAGCTTTCTACAAAACTTACCTATTAGATCTATATCATGCATTGTTATTGCCTTGTTCCAAACATGGGTTGCTTGCGAGTACATTCAAAGTACTCGTTGGCTTGCCACTGGTTATTTTATTGGCCAGGCATGAAAGATCAAGTTATGATGAAGGTTACCTTGGTGACGGACATGCGAACTAGGACGCTTCCCAGTCAGAATGCCTGTAGGGTTAAGGAAGATGGCATGGGTCCACGCTATCGTTGAAGATTTCCTCTGCAATCATATGAAGACTTGGCCATGAAGGCCATATCTAAGTAAACCGGTATGTAATGGATGTAAGACTCTTGTTATTCAGTTTCTGTGTGTTCACTGAGCATTGATCTCTAGGATCACTGTGCACGCACATTCGGTGATCACGACTTATGAGTCGGGGTCCCCACAGAGCTAGTATTAGAGCCATCCTGACTGTAGGAAGCCCTTAGTTAGCATGGACGTTAGTTAGGACAAAACCATTTTTTCCAGACCCTTCAAAATCACTTACAAAGCCTCTATATCTCTCGCCTGTCCTAAAATTTCCAAGGGAAGCAAATGTTTTTGCCTCAACACTTCCACCACTTTTCTCTTAGCTCCCCTCGTCTGTTTTTCAAAACTTCGCAAATGGTCGCTACTACCCTTGTGCCCCTGACCACGGGATCCCTTGTAATCCTCGTAGGTAACCTGGAAGGAAGCCACCTTGACAGACGATTGCCGACATATTCTGGACCCAAGTTGGCGACACTAGACAAGGAGCTACCAACATAAAATACCTTCTCGAAGGATGAGGATGTCAAGATTTAGATGATAGTGACACCCTCGACGCAGCCCGAGGATGACACCACCTTGGCCTTCGAAGACCAGGGCACAAGGTACAATGTCATGATAATGCATCGCTAATAGAGCAACCCTGTCCTTTTCATTGTCATATCGGTAACCAACGGTGTATGAGAACCTCTCCATTTGGCCCGCCTCGCTATAGTGAGCAGGAGAACGGTTCTCATCATTCCCCGCTCTTGGTGCCGATGATACCGTCAACGTGACCACCAGGATACAACTCTGCCATGCCTTGTTAATGTCATTGCATAAAATATTGCCTACCTGGAATGCTCGACACCTCAGAAGACAAGAAGGCATTGTTACAAACACAAGGACACCAGAAGACCCTGTCAACAACAGTCGTGAAGAATCACCTTCGTCGTCAACTCAATAGACCTGAAGTCGTCAAGGACTCTTCAGGCGCAACCAGGATCGTTTTGATGAACAATAACCAGAGACATAGCAACACCTGAAGAAGACCTAGAAGACTAATCGGACTCCTCTCCAAGGCACGAAGCAAGCACGACTAATGAGTTCGAGAACCCCTAGGGTAGGATAAGTCGTGTGTCCCCTATGCGAAGTCGAGTTCGTATGATGGTTCGAATGGAACCATGATGTGTGGTGCTTGTTTTTCTTGTTTGTGCTTTGGTGTAAGTCACACTTTTGCCCTAGGCAACAAGTGCGTGACTATATCACCTACCTTGCCTTGATGTTTGTGTTTGGCCTTCTCGGCACTTCCTTGATTGCACTTGCACTATACCACCCCCTTAGGCATTCCCCTCTATGCTACTTTCCCTCTCCCCAATCTCATCAACTAAAGACCAGCAAGACCGGATACACCAAGGATCCACCTTGACAAACAACTGACCCCGAAGACTTCGACTACAACGTACTCAACCAGACGCAACCCCGTAGAGTTATGCTTTTCCCTCAGGATTGGAAACCCCTCCCTTTCCCAACCTATACCTCACAAGCTCCACAGCACAAGTCTCTAATCACGTGTTTAATACATGGATTTGCCAGAGCACTTATTGAGCTTCAATAATCCCCTGCTTTGCACTGGGTTCATTATGGAACTAGTAATCATAGTGAACAAACATCCTTCATTCTTACTCTAGCACAAGAGCCTTTATGCCATAGGAAGGATCATTCTAAGGATGTACTATTTGCGGGCAATGATTTGATTTAGGCATAATAGATGTCTTGAGCAAGCCGTTTAGACCCTTTGGTGGATTACGAGGCTTAATGCTGGTGGACGAACTTGGTGGATCAAGATTGATAGAGTAGCATAACTTACTTGTCCCTTGAGTAATTTGGATTAGTAGGACAAATATGATCATAAGCTGAAATTAATGGTGGATAAGTGACTTGACTGTGGCAAGTGATATTGGTAATGGATTGATGGTGTTACGATAGTGACGGGAGTAACTAGTAGGGAATTCTTACTAGATGTAAACCTTGGATTTAAATAGGTGATCCTACTAGGTGCTCGAGATCAACTAAACCACCTGGTTTGGAGTAACTTTGATTTAGTCCAATGATGTTGATCATGATACCATGTTTCTCGATGGATGATAGTAGAAGCAACCGGATGATGTTAGGGATGATTTAGGGATCTATATAAGCTTGACCTTGGAGTTTAGTTGGCCATGAGATTGGAAGTTCATGGATATATTGTGATAATAGTCCTTGCAATGATATGTGGATTATATGAACTCGAGGAGATTATGTTGGACACCATCGATGCTGGATTTATAGCAGTAATGGATCACGTAAAAGTGGATGATATTCGTGAATCAATTAAATTGGATTCGTAGGAAGGAAACAAGATCTTGGAGTGGTTTGTTACATGTTTCCTTAGCATACTAATGCCATACCTTAGGCCATGGATGGGCCAGTAAGACACTTGGATTGGTAGTGTCGTGATCAAGCTTAGCGGCTTGTAAATTATCCCGAGGATTTTTATATAGGGATATATGTGAGTTAGCTATAGTATGCATATGAGATTTTCAGCATAGTCCTTTCTCTCAAATCCTTGGAGATATGAGTAGTGTGTGTAATATTGGAGTTGACTTATTTGAGATGATACCTTCAAGGATACAAGGTGGTTTTGTTTGGAGTAATAAGCAGTACCATTGGCATCAAATAGTTGTGCTCGGGAAAAGATGATAGACGTTCACTCACATACTAAGCTCCTTGAAACCCTGAGGCTTTACCAATCCATAACAGGGTCGGAAGTGACCATATGTCATGGCTTTCAGTCATAAGACTACGGTCAACACTCCACCTTGACCACCACCCACCCTTTCCATAAGGAAGGTGGACACAGAGAATGGATCATGATGGACCACAGACCCCGGGCTAGTGACCATCCGGGACAAATGCCCGCTCCTCTCGCGTATCCCATGAGCAATGTGTTTATGTGATACTTCAGGAAATAGATTGTTGTACTCCGTGATGACATGCTTATTTACCCAATAAGAGGAGGAACACCTTAGTCCTATTTGGACCAGCCACAGGAACACCCATTACCGTGCCTCTCGAATATAAGGTCTTACCTAGAAGGAGTTGAATTCCGCAAAGCACCCTCCCTATAGAAGAAGGCTTTCTTGCCCAAGCAACATGAAGAACCACTGCGATCGCGGAGCCACGACAAGGACGAAGAAGAAGTCAACCACCACTCCTCTTCCGGCCACCTCAACTAGACTATATCCAGAAGCACCGACGTTCAATCCCGAGAAGCCCTTGGACATCAAGAGGATTAAAGAGCCCCTCGCTTTAAATGATCATCTATCAGTTCCTGACTAGGATGGAACTGAGAAGTTGACGGCACCCTCACTCCACCACCACGACGGTGTACGTTGAGCATGACATCCCTACTCCCTTCAAATGCCTAGAACTGGGTGGAGCGACCATTATGACCTCAATGCTAGCCCCTTTTTGGTCCAATCAGGGACGTGAACCGGACTCGATCATGGTATACCCCTATCAAAGATAGTTCACCCCTCTTGCCAAGCCTCGGACCCTGGGGATTGGATGGCTGGTCTATACTTTTGGGTAGCCAGCTCATCTAGGACCCTCCAAAAACGTGTGTCCATGACGATAAAGACCAACGACCAAGAAGAATGAAGAATCTACCTGAGCAACTTACTCAAGCAGAAGGTCTCGACGAGAAGCCCACAATGATGCACCTCAACACTCTCAAGGATGGAGACCACCTACGACTGAAGACCCCTGCTTTAAGAAAGATAAGGACTTCCCCGTCAACAAGAAGCTACATCGAGACTCGACCCTTTTATTCTAATGTGAGAAATCTAGATGTCACTAACCAACGTGAGCAGTGCCAGGACCAGCACATAAATACACTACTTCACCACGTATTCTGACATTGGAATACACACGCAAGTCAGACCCTTGCCAAAACCCCATTCACCCATAGACCAAGTTAATGGTGTAGTCCAAAACATATCATCAGGCACTTCAAGATCCAGAAGGACAACCACGCTGGAGCGGAAACAACATGGAACATGAAGACTACCTCGCCTCTGAGTTTCCGTATCTCTTCTACGCCTAGCCTAGGAATCTCGGGGACGAGATTCTTGTAAGCAGGTAGGTCTGTCACACCCTGTATTTTGCCTCTCATAACTAAGGTAACATGACTAAAAAATTAGGGCCAATTAAAACTTTTTCTGTGATTGTGATGCTTGACTTGATTGATGATTGCTTGATTGCTTGTTGGTGCTCTATACTCATAAAAACCCCTCCTACTCTCAAACCTCTTTTCCTTGATCCCCACTCTTGTCCAATGATCATGCGATGTGAATAATACCCAAAACTATTTTATCAAATATTATTTTGGCCAAAAAGGTTTTATTCAAATTAGGTTTGCAAACCCCCCTGATTTGAGATTTGCATTGCAAGTCCCCAAATTGGGTGGATCCTTTTTCCCCAAATGCTTTATTTGGAACCTACTATATATATATAACTTCCCAAAACCACAAAATATTATTTTAAAAGATTATTTTCATATTTTATTTCAAGGCTTTTTCTTAAGACCAGAAATGGTCTTTTATAGGGAAAATTTATTTAAATGCTTTAAAAATATTTGGGAAAATTTAGGAAAACTCAGTGGACATATATTTTCTATATCTAAGAGTTTAAACACATGGTCATGTTCAAAATATTGGACAAAACCCTTCAAAGTCATTTCTGCCTATTTCAAGCATTTGAAATATTTCTATAAGAAATAAATCCAGGAAAATTCTATCATGTCACATATGATATATGTGTTCATCTTGACAAGTTCCATCTCAATCCCAATTGTTTTGATTCACCAAAATATCCTAAAACCATTCCTGTCCAGAGCCAAATTTGATCAACTTTACATTGTGAAGTTTCTCTTATTAATCCCAAACTTTGTGGACATGTTCTACTCCCCAAATGATGATGCTACATCAAGTAGTGCATCAAGGGGAATAGAATTGCATGATCAGATCTATAGAAATCCATTTCTGTCCATTTCTAGGGTTTACCAAGTTTACATTATCAACTTTCTTCAAATCATCTCAAAACTTGTGATCGGGACCAAATGGACTTACCATTCACCCCTGGTAAATCTCAAGGTCATAGGATTCCCCTGCCTAGCCCAATCACAGCACAAACACCTGCAGCCATAAACTTGTGGACAAGCAAAGGGGGCCCAAAAAGATTCCCCTTGCCCCCAAATTTTTACCACAACATATTATAACCCTCTTCTACCTCCAGTAACTTTGCCATGGCCTCTGGTTAATTATTTGTGGGGTAACTCCACCATTCTCCCTCTCTTTTACCATGGCAAGACCTCTTCCTTCCCCTCTCCCATTATTTTGTTCCTAAAAATGCCCCCAAACCTTTCCAAGGCATCATTTGCATCTATCCAAGCCCGAAGGTGGCATGCTCATATGGAAAATATGAGCAGTTCATCTACACCTTCATTATGGCAGTAAAAGTAGCTTTGTACTACAAGTACCTTGCCCTCTCATCTCCAAGATCTGAAAATTGGTGGGAGTATAGTCCTCCCATACCTAGGGCTACTAGACATAATTTTATCAATAGTGCCCTAGAGTAAAAAACCTCTAGATCAGGCCCAAGTTTGCTGCTGCAAACTAACCCCATGTGGAAAGCCCATGTAACCAACCCCATTTACCCTGGAAATTTACCAGTGACCTATAACATGCATGCCTTCCATGCCAGACATAGTTACCCGATCAAAAGATTCCTCCAGACATGAGTTGGCGTGGTGACCATGCATCCGGCATGCAAAACCGACGCTCTGCCGACAAGAGCTGTCCTGTAGCTCGTGGCCAGCTGTGGAAGGATGTCTATGCACGCCAGGCATCTCCCCTCGGCATCCCACGCTCCTCCCTGATGCTCGCAAGACTCCAAGGCAGCCCTGGCGCGCATGCTCTCCTCGCCCGAGGGCATCCAAGGCGCTCTCGAGCTCTCTCTGGCCGTTCCCGTCCTTAAGACCGTTCTCGAGCCCCCTATTGTCCCTCTTGGCTCTCCCTATCTCCCTTGGACCTCCTCAGACCGAGCCCTCCCGCTCCCTCTCCCTCCTCCTCCTCCAACGGCCGCCATTGTTGACATTCGGCTCCGCTTGGATTCGAGCGGGCCAGCCCCTCCTGTGCCTCAACTCCCCTTCCAGGGGGATCCCCATGGCGTTCTCCACCTCCCTGCAACCCAAGGCTCCCTCCCCCATGACTGAGCCACGTCCCAAGAGACGTCGGCGCCGCTGTCCGCTCCTGCCGACGAGCCGCTCGCCTCGAGCGTCCTCGCGGCTCAGGCGACCACCCTGGGCGCGGCATGGAGTTGGGCGTCCGCCCGGACCGCCGGCTTGACACCCGCTATGGCAGGGCGGCCGGAACCACGACGGCCGACACCCCTCTCTGCCCTATCGCGAGGAAGAAGAAGGGGATGGGCGAGAGAGAAGGGAAGGGAACGGTGGGGCCCACCTATAAGCGGCATAGAGGCTAGGCCCGCGCGGGGTAAGCGGAGACGGCCTCAGGGAGTGGTGCCTTCTCCGATCGAAGGCGCATTCTGTGGAGTGCGCCATCGACGTGGCACCTGGCGTGCGTGTCTAGGCCGGCCTAGTGCGCCCAGTGGCTATCCTGCGCCCAGTGTGTAAATGGCCCATTGGGTAAAACCCCTTCTTCCCAATTTCTGTTTTTCCAGAATTTGTTATATCCATATTAAATTAATTTTAGCTCCAAATGTGTTGATTAAAATTTCTGCATCCTTCTAAAAATGCCACCTATTTAATGGTGTCACTTTCATTATTTTCCTCCACACCTTTTTGTCATGTTCAAATTTAAATTCAGATTTGAACTATTAGGACCACTTTGTAAAATCTATAGATCATCCTTTATAGGTCCAAATGGAGTGATTCAAGTTCCTATGTGTGTATAAATTCATGCCCTAATTAGGGAACATTTTTTCCTGGTGCCTCTCTACCACCCAAATAATTGAGCTATCTATTCATGTATAGCCCACTTTCAAAATCCCTAGGATATTCTTACCAACTCCAAAACCAGAAAAGCCACTTCCTAGATGTTTCTAAAATCATGCCCTATTAAATGGGTGCCTTCACCCATATTTGTAAACATCTTTTCTATAGACATCTTATCAGGACATCAATTCCTCCATTCCTCCATTCCAAAATCATCATTGATCCAACTCTAGTTCAACCATTTTATATATTTTTCTCATGACCAGAGAGGTCTAAGAAAAATATATTTCCTATTTATAGAGCACTTTTATTATCTGTTTGTTGTGGTGCCTATCATGGTTGTTTCCAACGATAGTTGATGAGGTAGACGAAGTGCTCGGAGTGGACGAGAAGCGTGTGAAGATCTCGAAGGCATTGCTAAGCCAGGCAAGCAGCCCTTTGACCATGTTAAGAAACTTTTTCATGCATGATATATAGCACTTGTTGTTTTGATGATTGATCATGACATCGTGCTCCCCCTTCAGCGAGGTGCCCCTGATGCTTTTATCGTTGACACTTGCATCATGCATGACCCTACCACCTTACGAGGGTTATGCGGGTGGGTGTAGATAGGATGCTAGTAGATGCTACGCAAGTGGATTTTGGTTTATGCATAGTGATGGAGAGGAAGAATGATTTCAAAGACTTTTTCAAAAAAAACGTCGGGTGCCACTAATGCCCGAGGGAGAATATGATGAGTTGGGTAACCACCTGAGAAAGAAGTGGTGTACCAGAACAAGTGAGTGTGTGTGTTTTCGAAAATGGAGAGTTTTAAGGTCTGCTGACCATCCCAACCTTACATGTACAACCACTCTGCCCCTATATGGGAAGGGGCTTTGTTGATTACTATGGTTGGTGCTAGCAAGGAGCCCACATTACTAGTGGCGGGAGTGAAGAGGTCACAATCGAGACGGGGTCATCCCAGAGTGGAAGGTCATGCGCTGTCTTTACAGGCACCGGGCACACCATTGCGTGCCCTCATGGATGATACGAGTGATGTATATCATGAGGGATGGCACCAACGAGTGGAATCTTTGTTTAGTATCGCCATGGGAAAGGCATTTTTCAGGTGCTTACCTTGGGTATGTAATATACCGCGAGTCATGGAAGACACGGAAGTTCCCCGAATCTTGTGGGTAAAAAGTGCAACCTCTACAGAGTGTAAAACTATTCGAATAGCCGCGTCCACGGTCATGGACAGTTGGAGGTCCTTCTTAAACTACGTCCAGATGTTTTCATAAACTTGGTGTGTGTGTGTGTGGTGACAAGGATGATACTTGAGTCGAGTCAGTTGACTTGGCATGATGACTGAACATGAGATGTTCAAATGGTACAAGAGACAAGTCTGAAGACTTGGGTGATGGATGAACATGAGATGTTCAATCCCTACTTATGATGATGAAGGTGACGTGTTCTTATGAACACTTGTCCATGGTTGATGCATGCTTACTTAAATTACTTGATCATGTCATTGCACTCAAAACTAGCTTTCTGCAAAACTTACCTATTAGAGCTATATCATGCATTGTTATTGCCTAGTTCCAAACATGGGTTGCTTGCGAGTACATTCAAAGTACTCATTGGCTTGCCACTGGTTATTTTATTGGCCAGGCATGAAAGATCAGGTTATGATGAAGGTTACCTTGGTGACGGACATGCGAACTAGGACGCTTCCCAGTCAGAATGCATGTAGGGTTAAGGCAGATGGCATGGGTCCATGCTGTCGTTGAAGATTTCCGCTGCAATCATATGAAGACTTGGCCATGAAGGCCATATTTTAGTAAACCGGTATGTAATGGATGTAAGACTCTCGTTATTCAGTTTCTGTGTGTTCAATGAGCATTGATCTCTGGGATCACTGTGCATGCACATTCGGTGATCACGACTTATGAGTCGGGGTCCCCACATCACCTCATACTCTATTCATGCTGCATCACAAAATTTGAACAAGTGTTTTTCGATCCCTTTGTGTGTGGAGCACTCGGAGTTTCGTATCGACAAGGACTGACCATTAAAATCTCCCAAGTGCATCTCGGTGGAACCAACCACAAAATCTCTATCTCACCGAATGCCTAGGGCTGATCTGGTTTTCAATCTCGGTACCACCGATTCCATCTTCTCGGTTACACCGAGTTTCCCTGTCAACTGATAGTTAAGGAACTCGGTGACACCGAAAAGTTTGAACCGGTGACACCGGCAGTGGTGAGTATATATACTATGGACCTCGACGCTTTGAATTTCACCCTCAAACCGTTGCGCCTCAGAACCCTAAGCGGCCGCCTTCGAGACCCCTGGTTGTCGCCCTTGTCTCCATGTGCTCCTCCACCGTTGGGAATCGCCGACGTCGACGAAATCCTCTCCATCGTCACCGTTGTAGCGGATCTGCGCCAAACTAGGGTACGGATTCGACCTCTTTTGCGCTCCTCGTCCGATTCTTGTGCAATGGATTGAAGTACATCTATAAGCCTGTCTTTGCACGCACTCCTATCCACTCAAAATTCCGATAGCCTAGCGAATATTAGATTTTCTAGGGTTTTGTCATCCGCCCGATGGAACTTGGTGGAACCAAAGTTGTCAGCATCACGACTCAAGTCTTAGAATCTTATGATCTTACGATCCAAATTAGCCCCTACGATTCTATGATTTTGCTCATAGAATCTAAGTTCCTACGATTGTGATAGTTACGATTCTACGATTCATGACCCTAGCAAAGGAGTTAAGATCCGATTCAGAATCGTGATTCTGACAACTTTGGGTGGAACCAAAGCGAACAAATCGGTATCATCGTTTTGTCTTTCTTTGTTGCTGAGAACGGTCTCGGTGGAACCGAGTACTTCTTTTCAGTCTCACCAAAAAGAGTGCCAAGGTTCTATTAAGAGAGATAGTCAGCCTCGGTGGCACCGAAAATCTTGCTTCAGATGTACCGATTTTAATTTGACAGAATGCAAAAACTTTGAAAATCTATTGTTCAAACTTTCAAAAACCAGCCTCATTCTGATGACTCGTCTACTTCTTCTCTTCTATACTCTATTCACAGGGTCAGTTTGTCAGATGCCGAGGACAGTCAGAATATGCCAGAGCAGGGTGCTGACATGAGTTCAGGCACAAGCCCATAGTCTAGTTCATTTTCAGATCCAAGCACCTCCAGCTCCCATGGGTTTCCCAAGGCTGCCACCAGGACCAGGAAGAAGCTAAATTTGGATGAAGAAGATTCATATTTTGTTCCTGAGGAGATTCTTGCCAAGAAGCAAGAAAAGGCTGCTAAGAAGTCTGCTACTGAAGCTACTTCTTTCAGAAGAGTTGTCAGCAAGGTTTATGCCAGCTCTGAAACTATCAAAGCACATGAGAGTGCTAGGGCCACAATGTCTGTTGATCCCCCAAGGAAGTCTATGCCTAAGAAGGTAGGGGAGAAGAAAGCTAGAAAGAGGATTATCCATGTGATAGGCAGGCCTACCTCCATGTATGAAGATCCAGAGGAGGCTACTGGTGTTGCTGTTGAGGAAGAGGAGGATGAGCCAGGTGCAAAGGCTCCTCCCAAGAAGAAGGCCAAGAAGCTTATGGCTGATGCTATGCCAAAGACTTGCACATCCAAGTGCACCAAGCCTACATCCAAGAAGGCTGGTGCACAGAAGTCCAAGAGGACTACCAGAGATATTCCAGCTTATGAAAAGAACAAAGGAACTGCCTCCAGATTTGAAGATGATGATGACTTGACTACATTGATAAGGCTCAGACCACATCTTCCATTACATGATGTCAGCCACTTAGTTGCTGAAGATATGAAGAAGAGGAAAGACTCAGGATTGAGGGCTTGGAGAGCTATAGATCCTTATGCCTAGAGAAAGAAAACTAATGTTGACTACAGGTTCTACACCAGAGAGCAACATGAATTTTATGAGACAGTGCTGCTAGACAAGAGCCCAGCTGTTAGCGATATGAGATATGTTGATTGGAAATTTATTAAGGAGAATGAGGACTACTTTCCAAGTGTCCAAGATAATTTCCACTACATTGGTCTGGATGAGTTCATTGGCAGAGTGCTTACTGCATGGAACGATGAGATGATCATGCAATTCTACTCAACTACACATTTCTACGGAGATGGTAGAATTGTATGGATGACTGAAGGAGCAAGGTATGAATCCACTATTGATGAGTGGGTTGCACTTCTAGGAGTTCCAGAGGTTCAGGATGGTGATCTAGATGTATACTCAGAATCCAAGGCGGGCCACAATGTCATGAAGGATATGTATACTCCTATCCCCGCAGACAAAGTGCAATCTCACAAGCTAGGATCCATCTACTATCAACAAGCAGGCCTCTGTACCATCAACACTATTCTGGGGCATACCTTGATGCCCAAGTCAGGAGATGACAACATGATCCGAGGCCACTCCATCAACATGTTGATCCACCTTGATGGACATACCAGGATTAGAGTGATGGATTTGATTGTTGAGACAATCAAGAGGGTTGCTGCTGATTAGAAGCACTCTTGCTTCTATGCACCCTACATCTAGATGATTATCAACTCTCAATTAGAGAAGCACATTTTTGCTCTAGACCGTCCACATCTGCCCCTACAGCCAGAACTCAAGGATAATGTTGTGGTGATGGACCCAGATCATCCCACATCTGCTACAAGACAGGCAGAGGTAGTTCGAGCCACTAGTGCTCAAGTCCCCAGATCCAGAAACGAGCAAATGGATCTTTTGATCTCAGTAGTTCAAGGCATGCGGAAGGATATCAAGGGGATTCTGGACAACCAGAATAGTCTTGTGAGTATCTTTGAGACAAGGATCAAGACTCTTGGTGATAAGGTGGACAAGGTGACTAAGACAGTTATAGAGCTTCAGAAGGAAGTTGACTCCATGCACATCCCTCGGGTTTCTTCTACTTCTTCAGATGATGATGATGATGAGGATGGATCACCTCTCAGGTCAAGCACACAGTTCACTACTCAAGCTAGATCAGTCACAGTGCCTGCACCAGACTTGAGGCCCTCTTCATCAGCTCCTGCTACTGTCAGCACATCTCCTTCTCCATCAGCTCCAGTTCCTACAGTGACCACTCCAGCTCCATCCACGACATCTTCAGATATCGTCGCCAATGATGTTCTCTCGACTCCTTCATCAATAACCGGAGCAGATCAGCCCAAGAACGCTTAGATATATGACTTTTAAATTTTTGGTAACTTGTTGCCAAAGGGGGAGAAGTGTATATAGATCTTTAGGCTTCGAGTGAGAGAGCGTTTGGTGTTTTGTTGCTTGTTCTAAAAAACAATTGCTTTTGGTTGCTGTGACACACTTTTGGTTGCTTGTGATACACGTTTGATGATGTTTGATCATACGCTTTATTGTGTGATGCTACTATCTCCTATCATCTTAATTCTTGTGTGATGATCATTCATCTTTGGTTGATTGTGTTGTGCTATGATGCTCATTCTAATTACTCTCGCACACCACCAAGTGGTATGTGACATGTAAGAAGTGACCCATGTACCTAATCGATTGTGCATTTGCATTCAAACACAAATTTAAAATAATGCACAAATTTAGGGGGGTCGCTTGCTTATCACATACTTCTCAAAGCGACGATTATATTCATTGATTATATCTTTGTCGAAGCTTTGATCTATATGTTGTCATCAATTACCAAAAAGGGGGAGATTGAAAGCACATTTGCTCCCCTGGTGGTTTTGGTAATTAATAACAACATATGAGTCATTGAACTAATGTTTCCATAAAGTATATTTCAGGACAAGTTCAATGATAGGGATGACAAAAGGATTGTGGAGATTGTGGAATTACCCCAAGATGCAAGGAAATAGGTTGGCCAAGCTTCAAGCAAGAGGACTCTACATTTTACATTTGTGAGAAATCACTTTGAGTCCCTAGGAAAGCCAATACTATTAAAAGGGGGTAAGGTTTTGTTGGTGAACAGAATACTCATACGTGCACAAGTGATAGTCACCAAAAACATCCACAAGCTCTCCCACCAAAGTCTATCTAAGACAAACATGCAAAATCGATGCAACCAACGTTCCAATCCCGGTGCCACTAATTCCAATCCCTAGACAGACTCAGCCGAACTCTAAAACTTTGGTGCAGCCGACACTGCTTTCGGTGCCACCGAGTTGGGTTGCCAACTTTCTGTTACGCAAGTTCACACTTTCGGTCCGTCCGAGAATGTTGAATCGGCGTCACCGAGTTTGACAATTCTGACCATTGGTCACCTTGTCGGTGCAACCGAGAATCCTATATCGGTCTCACCGAGATTCAAAAGTTGCCACCTTTTGTTCACTTAGGTACCACCTAGATTAACACATCGGCGTCACCGAGTTGGTCATTTTGTGTGTAACTGTTGGATTTTTGGGGATGCCTATATATACCCCTTCACCACCACCCACTCGTAAGAGAAGCACTCGGAACTATTCCATACCTATCCTACTCAGTTTTCTGAGAGAGAGCCACCTACCCTTGTGCTGAGGTCAAGATCTTACACTCCAACCATATGGATCTTGATTTCTAGCCTCCCCAAGTTGCTTTCCACCAATCCCATCTCTTCTACCAAGCAAAATATGTGAGAGAGTGATTGTGTGTTCAGGAGTCGATCATCTTGAAGCACAAGATCAAGGAGTTCATCGTCATTACCGAGCCTATTACCTTTTGGAGGGTGGTGCCTCCTAGATTGGTTAGGTGTCGCTTGGGAGCCTCCTACTTCGTGTTGTGGAGTGAACCAAGAAGTTTGTAAGGGCAAGGAGATCGCCTACTTCGTGAAGATCTACCCCGAGTATGGCTAGTCCTTCGTGGATGTAGACCATCATGGTATAGTCAAGGTTTCTTCTTTGTGGACCCCTCCGTGGGTAGAGCCCTCCATGGACTCTCGCGACTGTTACTCTTCGTGGGTTGAAGACTCCATGAACGTGGATGTATGATAGCACCACCTATCGGAACCACGGGAAAAACCATTGTGTCTACAATTGTGTTTGATCTTCCTACCCTATCCTTTTACTCATGCTTGTTGTTACTTTCCACTGCTATACTCTTAGACTTGCATGTGTAGGGTGTACTTGATATGTTATGAATGAAAAACTTGCCAAGAATTAAAATTGGGAAAAAGCATAGTTTTATTGGGTCAAGTAGTCTAATCAGCCCCCCTCTAGACCTACTTTCGATCCTACAAATTTATATATAAATCTTGTGTAAATATTTCAGATCAATTGGACGCTCTGAAAAAATTATAAAATTCCTGGACTGAGCGCAAAAGTTTCTGTTTTTCAGCAAAATCAAATCAACAACTACCATAGATCACCCCAAAGGTTTTACTTGGCACAAACACTAATAAAAACACCAAAACACAATTACTATAGAAGTAATAATGTGGGAAACACTCAAAAACAGAACGCAAAAATAAAATTGGGTTGCCTCCCAACAAGCGCTATTTTTTAACGCCCCTAGCTAGGCATGATGATTTCAATGATGCTCACATAAAAAGTAGTAATTGAAATATGCAAAAGAGCATAATGAATCTCATGACAAGCACATTTAAGTCTAACCCACTTCCTATGCATAGGGATTTTGTGAGCAAACAATTTATGGCAACAAGAATCAACTAGCATAGGAAGGAAGAACAAACATAACTTCAAAACTTTGAACACGTAGAGAGGAAACTTGATATTATTGCGATTCCTACAAGCATATGTTCCTCCCTCATAATAAATTTCAGTAGAATCATGAAGGAATTCAACAATATAACTATCACACAAAGCATACTTTTCATGATCAATTATAGCATACGTGTCATCACCAAAACTTGGGGAACAAAAAATATCATCTTCATCAAGCATAGCATCCCCAAGCTTGTGGTTTTGCATATCATTAGCATCATAGATATTCAGAGAATTCATACTAACAACATGGAAATCATGCTTTTCATTCAAGGAGATATCATGAATCACCTTATATTTTTCTTCTTTCAACACTTCATCAAAATTTTCATGTTTTTCAAGCAAAACTTCATAAAGATAATAAAGTGCACTCAACTAACTAGCAATTAGTTCATAATAATTTGGTCTTTTGAACAGATTAGAAAGTGGATGAGGATCCATATCAGTAGATTTTTTAGCAAGCGAAGATGCAAGCAAATAGAAGGCACATGGCAACACAAGCAAACATAGCAAACAAGAGATCTGACGAGAAAAAGGCAAACAAAAAAGAGAGGCCGAATAAAACAACAAATTTGTGAAGTGGGGGAGAGGAAAACGAGAGGCAAATGGCAAATAATGTAAATGCAAGAGATGATTTTGTGATGGGTACTTGGTAGGCTTGACGTTTATCCTCCTCGGCAACGGCGCCAGAAATCCTTCTTGCCACCTCTTGAGCTTGCGTTGGTTTTCCCTTGAAGAGGAAAGGGTGATGTAGCGAAGTAGATAAGTATTTCCCTCAGTTGTTGAAAACCAAGGTATCAATCCAGTAGGAGGAACAAGGAAGTCACCAATGGTTACGCCTACACAAACAATCAAACTCTTGCACCCAATGCTATAATGGGGTTGTCAATCCCTTCACGGTTATTTGCAAGGATTAGATCTGAAAGAGATAAATGTAAACGAGTGCGGAAAGTAAAAGATAAATAAATTGCAGCAAGGTATAGGTCTGAGAGTATATGATGGAAAATAGACCCGAGGCCATAGGTTTCACTAGAGGCTTCTCTCTTGAAGGCCAATATCATGGTGGGTAAACAAATTACTGTCAAGCAATTGATAGAAAAGCGAATAATCATGTAGTTATCCAAGGCAATGATCATGCATATAGGCATCACGTCCGTGGCAAGTAGAAAGAAACGATTCTGCATCCACTACTATTACTCCACACATCGATCGACTCCTGCCTGGATCTAGAGTATTAAGTTCATGAAGAACAGAGTAACGCATTAAGAAAGATGACATGATGTAGAAGGATAAACTCAAGCAATATGATGAAAACCCCATCTTGTTACCCTTGATGGCAACAATACAATACATGCCTTGCTACCCGTACTATATCACTGGGTGAGGACACCGCAAGATTGAACCCAAAACCAAGCACTTCTCCCATTGCAAGAATTACCAATCTAGTTGGCCAAACCAACCAATAACTCAAAGAGACTTGCAAGGATATGAAATCATGCAAATAAGAATTCAGAGGATATTCAAATAAGATTCATGGATAATCTGAACATAAACTCACAATTCATCGGATCTTGACAAACACACCATAAAAGAGAACTACGTCGGATAGATCTCCATGAAGATCATGAAGAACATGGTATTGAAGATCAAAGAGAGAGAAGAAGCCATCTAGCTACTAGCTATGGACCTGTAGGTCTGTGGTGGACTACTCACGCATCATCGGAGGGGCAATGAAGTTGATGTAGATGCCCTCCGTGATCGAGACCCCCTCCAGCGGATTACCGAAAAAGGCTCCAAGATTGGATCTCTTGGGAACAGAGGCTTCTGGCGGCGGAAAAGTATTTGCGTGGCTCTTTCTGATGTTGGGGGAATATTTGGGTATTTGTAGGCCAGAGAATAGTGTTATGAGACCTGCGAGGGAGTGAAAAGCCTGCTACGCGCGGCCAGGTGGCGTGCCTAGCAGGCTTGTGGCGCTTTGGCACCTCCCCTGACGTGCACTCCAAGCTTGATTGACTTGCTTCCTTCCAGAAAAATCCTTCCGAAGGTTTTATTCCGTTTGGACTCCATTTAATATCCCATATCTACAAAACTCAAAAACAAGGAAAAAACAGAAACTGGCACTTGGCTCTAGATTAATAGGTTAGTCCCAAAAATAATATAAAATAGCATGTTAATTTGGTCGGGATGGCCGAGTTAAGGGTCTAAACACTGTTTCATTACTATGTCGGATTGAAGGCAACAAAACGAGAAGTTTTCCAAGGACCTCGAGTCGATCCAGACAGATATGCGAGCCATCAAGGCCGAACTGGAGGAGGTCAAAAAATTCACCAGAGAGGCACACAATAGGTAAACAAGTATTTCTATGTGCCGAAATTATTGAGACACCCTTTCTAACGAAGGATTGTGTCATAGAAGCTAAGTCCTTAGGTCAACTACAGGAGGATTTGGATGTGTCCCGAGAAACTCAAAGGTATGTCGAGTCTCAACTTGAGGCTGGTCATCGTATACTGAAACGATGTCGTGAAGAAAAGAACCAACTCAAAGAGGAAAATCAACGACAAGCCAAAGAAATTGAGAGTTTAAAACTCAATGGGCATACACCCATGAACAAAGCTAGAAATTAAAGGTTGGCATGTTCTGTAAGTGAAATTCTAACCTGGAATTCCATAAAGTATGCATGTTGTGTCGAGTGTAAATAATACATCACATGTCATGCTTAGGTCTCCTAACCGGGCATCCCGAGGAAGAGATCAGCTCATTCGGGGGGGGGGCTGTTAAAGGAATTGTCCCTTGTGCATGAGCGAGCTTGGAAAGCTATGCAGAGCATGATCATGGCGCTCTGGCCAGCCAAGACACCTTCACAAGGGATGGCCGAGCTGGCAGATCGTTTTAAACGAGCCCGAAGTCATTTTGAGCTATGGAAGACCTCAACTTGTCGAGAGGGTGCTCGTGAGGCGTGTGCCATGGTGAAGACCCGCTTTACCAAAATCAACCCAGAGCACCTGGACCAATTTGGGCCGGTAGGACTGGATGGATAAGAGATACCGCTTTATTTGGTTTATGACCAAGTAATGCCCGCCGCTCGTATTTCTTAGGAGGACTGTGCCCTGGATATCATAATAGATCATCTCGACCAATCAATGTAGTGTTTGATTCTATGTAACTATGTACTTTACACCAAACCAACTCCATACGTGCTGTAAACGCTGTCTTAACCGGCCATCGGCTTCTGCCTCCCCTGCCAATAGCTGGGGAGTGTTCTGTACTATGTATCATGTGGTAAAAGGAAATCATTTCGGAGAAATAGGCAATCCGGCCATATGGTGCAAACAGACAAAACACACACGGGTAGGTATGTTATATTATTGTTTAACGCAAGAATCATCTTCCGACGAAAATAGTTCCTTCATGGGTTCCTTTCTTCAGGTTACTATGTAGATCGTAGACGTCATAGTTGTGTACCCGTAGTGTGTGGATAGATGCTATATTGGAGAGAAATCCGGGTTTATGGCGAGGATCACCAATTCTATCTACTTCCTTCGTGGCCAACCAATTTGTTTCTTAAGAATGCTAGCTTTTGGGTTCACCCGTCTGATGTACGTCTTTAGGAAATCCGGTCGTAACAATCGCAAAGGTGCTCCCTTTACCCCATATCTGAACATTCGGGAACGTAGAGGGTAAGCATAGGAGAGAGGCAACCCAGCTTGGTTAAATCTTAAGTCCAATTGATGCTTATAGTGGCATAAAACGATATTGAAAGGATGCATACAAGGCAGATATATATATATAGAATAAATTGCATGGCTTCTTTAAGAAGCCCCTGGGTCTTAACGGGTAGGACATTTTTCTTGGAATGTATGCCGATGAAAACTTAACGCAGTTCAGTTGAGCCGAACACAACCTGGGAAATTCTACACAATCCTATAAAAGTAAACAAGGAAATGCAAAAAGTAACAAATAGAAGTGTTAGAGAAGGTCATGACACCGGTCTAGCCATAGAAGCGCCGAAGGTGAGCTGCGTTCCATGGGTTTGGCTCGAGGCGATTGTCCTACGGGTTGCGGAGGCGATAAGCTCCTCTTGCCAAAACTTCATCAATTATGGAAGGCCCTTCCCACTTGGGGTTGAGTTTATGCTTCTTTTTCTCTGGGAGTCATAATATAAGTTCGCCCATGTTATACGCCTTCGCTCGAACCTCCCTGCTTTGGTATCGCCGAGCTTGCTGTTGATAAAAGGAAGATCGGCCTCAAGCTATATCACGCTCGCCTTCCAGGGCGTCCAGGTTGTCCTGCCGATCTAGTTCAGCCTCTTTTTCTTTGTAAACTTCTGCCTTGTATACCATGAAAAGCGGTGTGTACACCGTTGATCGATTCGGGGTGGTGCGCAAGCCGCAGAGTACGGAGTCAAGCTCCTCCACCCAATGGTAGTCGGACTCTTAGAGATATTTGACCAGACAAGGTTTGATACCACTCATAATGAGGTTGTTGGCCCGTTCAACTTGTCCATTGGTCTGCGGATGGTACACCAAGGCGTAGTCGAGCTTGATGCCCAAGTTAGTGCACCAGTCCTTTACCTCCTGGGTGGTGAAGTTGGATCCATTATCAATTATTATGCTATGTGGAACACCATAATGGTGTAACATGCCGGATATGAGGTTGACGATTGGTTCGGATTTAGCTGAACTTAAGCTTCGATCCATTTAGTGAACTTGTCGACCATGACTAGTAGGTATTTATGTTTCTTGTTCCCCCTTTAAGTGGTCCAACCATATCCAAACCCTAGACCGCGAAAGGCCAGGTGATCGGAATCGCCCAAAGAGCCGTTGGGGGCATATGGCTTTGATTTTCAAAGAGCTGTCAAGCCACACAATGTTGGACGAGTGTGTGGGCGTCTACTCGAGCGGTGGGCCAGAAGAACTCGACTCGAAAGGCCTTGCTTACTATGGGGCGCGCCACCACGTGGTGGCTGCCCATACCTATGTGTACCTCGGCCAAGAGCTGCCTTCCTTATTCCTCAGATATGCACCATTGGAGGACACTAGTAGTGCTTCCCTTGTATAATTCACCCTGATGGACCTTGTATGTTTTTGATCACCGGATTATGCGTCCTGCCTCAATTTGGTCGTCGAGGAGTTCTCTGCGCAGAAGGTAGGCAAGGAAGGGCTGGGTCCATGGTGCAATTACTGCCATGACCTCATGATCCGAAGGTGTTTCTTCAATTGCTGAGCCGCTAATGATTTGCTTGTTTGGTTCGATTATGGGGGGAATGACCTATTCTACACCATATTCCTGCACCTGTGTTCTCGTCCTGCCATACCACGGATGGCTTGAAGAGCCTCTCTCGGAATGTGTTCTTAGGGACAGGGTCACGCTTGGCGCCCATGTAGGCGACGACGTCAGCAGCTTGATTGTTGTCTTTGGAGACGTAGTGGAATTCTAGCCCCTCGAACCATGCGGATATCTTAAGTACGACGTTTCTGTATGCTGCCATTTGGATTTTTAGAATCGAATTCGCCGTTGATTTGCGAGATGGAGAGATTGGAGTCTCCCCATACTTCGAGCCGTCGTATACCCATTGATGTTGCCATCCGAAGTCCGTGTAGCAGTGCCTCGTATTCGGCCGCATTGTTGAGTCAGCGTATATTATCTATAGTACGTATTAGATGTTGTCTCCGGTGGGGGATGTGAGGATAACTCCAGCCCCCAGTCCAGCAAGAGTCTTGGACCTGTCGAAGTACATCGTCCAATGGGCATATGTGATGTACTTTCTAGGGAGCCCATCCTCCGTCCACTCGACAAGAAAATCAGCCAATACCTGAGATTTAATAGCTCGTCATGGCTTGTAATTGATTTCGAACGGAAGGAGTTCGATGGCCCATTTAGCTATGCGGATGGTGGTGTCCCTGTTGTTGATTATGTCATTCAGGGGCACCTCGGATGTCACCGTGAACGAACACTCTTGAAAATAGTGTCTGAGCTTGTGTGATGCCATGAACACCGATAGGCTATCTTCTGGTAATGTGGATATCTGAATTTGCATGGAGTGAGCACTTCGAATACATAGTAGACTAGCTTTTGAATCTAGAATTTGTGACCCTCGGCCTCCCGCTCTACGACAAGGACCGCGCTGACCACCTGATTGGTGGCTGAGATGTACAATAACACCGGTTCACCAGCGCTAGGTGCTGCTAATGTGGGGTTACTGGCTAGCAGTGTTTTGATTTCCTCTAGTGCGGCCGCTGCTTTGTCAGTCCACTCAATGTGTTTGGTCGGTTTCAGCAGCCTGTAGAGTGGTAGAGCCTTTTCACTGAGGCGACAGATAAAGCAGCTCAAAGCTGCCACACAGCCCGCCAGCCTTTGAACATGCTTTAGCTCTATAGGGACTGCTAGTTGGGATAAGGTTCGGATGTTAGCAGGATTAGCCTCTATTCCTCTCTACGAGACGATGAATCCGAGTAGTTTGCCGGCGGCAACTCTGAAAACACATTTGTCCGGGTTGAGTCGTATGTCGTATTCCCATAGACTAGCGAAGGTTTGTCTAAGGTCGTCTACCAACTGGATGACGTGTTTGTTCTTGATGACCGCGTCATCTATGTACGCCTCGACTGTTTTGTCAATTTTCTTTGCCAATCATGTCTGAATCATGCGCTAGTATGTGGCGCCTATGTTTTTTTTAACCCAAAGGGCATTCTTTTAAAGTAGAATGGCCCATAGGGGGTGATGAAGGCGGTTGTAGCTTGATCGGAATCCTTAATTTTAATTTGATGGTATCCATAATAAGCATCAAGGAAGCATGGTGAGTCATGTCCGGCAGTTGCGTCGATGATCTGGTCTATACGGGGTCAGGGAAAAGGACCCTTGGGGCAGGCTTTATTAAGGTCTTTGAAGTCAACGCACAACCGCCAAGATTTTTCCTTCTTTGGCACCATGACCAGATTTGCTAACCACTCGGGATGTATGTTTTCTCTAATGAATTCGGCTTCGATTAATTTGGCGAGTTCCTCGCCCATAGCTCGACGCTTTGGTTCAGAAAATCGGCATAAAGCATGTTTGACGGGCTTGAAGCCTGAGATTATGTTCATGCTGTGTTTCGCCAGCCTTCGTGGGATTCCCGGCATATCTGAGGGGTGCCAGACGAATATGTCGCAATTTTCGCGCATGAATGTGTGCAATGCTTTGTCAACCGCAGGGTCCAGCTGGGCTCCGATGGACACCGTTTTATTGGGGTCTGTTGGATGAACCTGAAATTTGGTGATCTCGTGTGCAGGTTTGAAGGATGTGGATTTCGGCCTTTTGCCGAGGACCACATCATCCTTATCCACTATAGAGAGGAGCATGGTAAGTTCTTCTAGAGCGAGAGTCTCAGCTAGTACCTCAAGGGCTAGTGACGTTGTTTTATTTTCAGCTCGCAGGGCTCTGTTGGGGTCACTTATAATTGTGATCACACCGTTGGGCCCTGGCATTTTGAGCTTCATATACCCGTAATGTGGTATGGCCTGAAATTTTGTAAAGGCGACGCGCCCTAATAGAGCGTGATAGCCACTATGAAAGGTCACAATGTGGAAAACAAGTTCTTCGGATCTGTAGTTCTCGGGTGTGCCGAATACTACGTCGAGTGTTACTCGTTCGGTGCAACATGCTTCATTCCCGGGATGATTCCTTGAAAGGTTGTGTTGCTTTGTTCGATGCGAGATCTATCTAACTGTATTTTATCCAAGGTATCCTCGTAAATGAGGTTTAGAACGCTGCCACCATCCATTAGCACCTTGTTCAACCTGAAGCCATCGACTATGGGGTTTAGGACCAGGGCGGCAGGTGTTCAGTCTGTGTGGGCTATTAGTTGGTCAGCCTCGCTAAAAGTAATTGGCGCGTCTGTCCATGGGTTCGTTGCTACCACCTGGTGTATTTGGTGGAGTTCTCGAAGAGCTCTTTTTCTTTGGTTTTTGGAGAAAAACGTTTCGTAGATCGTTAGGATCTCAACGTTGTATTCGGGTGGCGTTGCCGAACGTCTATCTGGAGGTGAGGCATTGAGGATGTTTTCTTCGCTCTTCACGACTTTCCTGACGACCAACATGCTCGAAGGCTATGGGCCGGGCTCGTGTTTAGCAAGACGGAGTGTATGGGGCATGGCTTGTCCAGTAGTCCATCGAGACCGTTCTGGCGCTTGTTGGGGTTTTGTACATTTTCTCGGCGGGCTCAGGAGTGGCCGGCCGTCGTGGGGGTATGCACCTCATTCGGATTCCTCCCTGTTGTTCAACATGGACTGATTTCGTGCACATTTGTTATACTTGTCATGTGCTTTCCATGGCGCAATATTTGCGCACCAGGTTTGATAGCTTGGTGAAAGTTTGAATACGACGACGGATGAGGGCGTTGAGGATTCTTTCATCATGGCAGTTGTGCCGGAAGGCGGCTATAATCTCGTGATCGCTACAGCCCTTTTCCCTTTATTTGTTAAGGAGAAATCTGGCCCAAAAGTGATGGATTGATTCCCCTGGCCGTTGTTTAACTTCCCGCGAGCCCAATGAGTCCGAAGAATACTCGAGTTGGGTGGTGGGTGGGAAAAAATTGCGTACCCCAATAGGATGCGATTCTGAGATATTGACGACCGCGTCCCGTGCTCTCGTGGGGTTTGGCACTTCAGGTTCGGGGTCCGCAGTTTCGACGGGACCTTGTTGCGCTGATTCCAGATGGTGTGCTAGATCGGCAACTGAGCCCGAATTATTCTTGGGACAAGATCCGAATTCCGGACTACCGGAGGGGTTCGGGTGATCGGCAACCGGGACATAAACCGACCTTAGATCCGGTGGTTGAGGGGGGAAACCCTCGACCGGGCACTCGACAGTGGTGACCAAAGGTGTGATGGGCGGGACGTGAATTTCCCTATCGTCGGGTCTAAGCCCGATTTGATCGTAGACTGAGGGTTGGTTGCCGGTCATGCCCATAGCTTGGACCCGGCTAAGTAACTCATGTAACGACGGGATCTCGGTGGAGTACATATTGTTTGAGTATTTGGGTCGATCTGCGGCACTGTTGCCTTGGGGTCGTTGAAGGACGCTTCCGGGCTGTGTTCGGTCGAGGCGAATTTGGGCGTGTCAACTAGGTTGGTCTTTAGGGCCGAACCAGGGATACAGGCCGCCCCAGTGGCAGGATCCACCGCTCCCGAGGTTAAAGCATCAGGGCTTGTGGGTTCTTCAAGGGGAGCACAGAACTTTGTTAACACAAGGTCTCCGTGGGAGTCAGTGATGAACTCTAGATTCCTGAACCCGACCTCCTGATTAGGGGCAAAACTTTTGACCTGGCCAAGGTGGACGGCCGGATCGGCATGCAAGACGATGCTTTCGAACACAAAGATATGTCCGGGGACGAGGACGCCCATGTTACAGATCTCATCACTGATGATTAGGCGGTTCATCGATCCCTTGGAGGCTTATAGCGGAACTCTCAATGAAAGCACCAATGTCGGTGTCAAAACCAGAAGATCTCGGGTAGGGGGTCCCGAGATGTAGACCTTGGATGGATGGGTAACAGGGGACGAAGGAGACGATGTTTACCTAGGTTTGGGCCCTCTCGAGGAGGTAAAACCCTACGTCCTTCTTGATTGTATTGATGTGAATTGTGGATTACAGAGTTGATCTACCTCGAGATCATATGAGCTAAAACCCTAGATGAGTTAACTTGCCTCTACAAATTGAACCCTCTTGTTTATATAGACACCGGGGGTACCTAGGGTTACACATTGCCAGCCGCAAACCGGGGATAGATGCGCCGATCTTGTCTTCAAGACATGGAAGACACGCCAGGTCTTTGGAGCTTTCCTTCTTGAACACGGGGTCACCATAGAGTCCAGCCTTCCATAGAGCGTCCCACCAAGTCGTCCCATGAGAGATGAGCCGATGGCCCGAGGACCCCTTAGTCTCAGACTCCCTCAGGTAGGATGTCCACCAGGGAGGGATGAGCCATCGGGGCGTGTCAACCCCCCTGGGCATGCCCTGTTGGCTTGTGCCTCCCTCGTACGGCCTCCGGTCTTCTCCCGAAGCTTCCAGGTATTATTTTGGTCCAGAAAAAATCATAAAAAAGTTATGGGTCAATTGGGCTTCGTTTGGTATTGTAAACCTAAAAAGACAAAAACACGCGGAAAACATCAACTGGTATTGGGCACTGGGTCAATAGGTTAGTGCTCAAAAATAGTATAAATTGGTAAATTAATGCTCAAAAAGTATCCTAGAATGATAATATAACAATATGGAACAATCAATAATTATAGATACGTTGGAGACATATCAGCCGTGAGACGCCTCCAACGCGAGGGTTGGCGGCCCCCTTCTTCTTTGTGTCCTCCGGAGCGATGACGATCGGCCTGGGTGGGGCGAATGAGCGCGGCGACGACTTGGAGGCGGAGGCGGAGGCGGCGACAACGGCGAGCTGGGTCAGGGCACCGACGGCGGAGTCGGAGAAGGCCATGGCGGCAGCGACCGGCGGTCGGGAGGCTGGCGGAGGCTGGTCGCATGGAAGGGGAAAGAAGTGACGGTTTGGTGGTTGGCAGGCAGACGGGATTTTACATCTCCTCGAGTTGGAGATGTAACTTTGGACCGCGTAGTGGTATAGTTTCATCTACGGGAGGTGGAGATGTGATTTTTTTTACATCTACATCATCTATTGGAGCACTGTTTTTGGCCTCTGAAGATGCAAAAGGTAATTATTTTACATCTACATCATCTATTGGAGATGCTCTAAGTATGCAATCAATGAGAGGACAAAGTCATCAGGACAAGAGATAGCATGCACCACAAGGTAGCAATATGTAGAACACGTGAACATACAAGCATACAACCTTTCATTAATTGCACAAGATAGCGTAGAATGAGCGAGAGAGCCGGTGCTCCTCGTCGTCGACCGGGGGCGCGATGCAGCCTCCGATGCGCATGCCAGTACCGCGCGTGGACGAGCTCGCCAAAGGAGGCGTGTTTTTGAGCCCTGGATAAACTTTTTCGGGCCAGGCCAATATGCATTGTTTGTTCGGGCCATAAAAATGTCTTGAATTGCATGTCAACCAGAATTTTCCAAGCGCACGGGAGGGGTGAGGGGGGGAGGGCTTATTCGGGACCTGTGAGAGAGACTCTTACTTGGTTGCTCGCTTGTGATTCAACAGAAATTTGATTCAATTTTATTGATGCATTCTAGTGCTGCTGGTTTTGGAAAATGTTTCATTTGTGTGTTTTTGCATTTCACCAGGTAATAAAGAAGTAGAAGAAAAATACTACATGTGAATAAGAAGAGATTGTAGTATTTTCTTATTATTATTTGCATGTAACCTTTGGTCTTTTAGCTAGGATTTCGATCTGAGTTGAATCCTCTTGTGAAATGTCACATGCGTTGTGAATCGCATTGTTTGGACTGAAAATTAGGTTAGATTATGCCGATTTATTATTATTTCGATGCGCATAGTCCATTGGATTGAATTAATTCTTTGAATCGACAGAATATTACTTGACCATCATAACATCCGCTGGTGAAAAACACGCATACTACTCTTATGAAGCACGAAACAAAAGAAATACACTTCTCATAATTAAAAAAAAACAAGTACCTTTATGCTCCTTTTTAAAAAGACCAAGTAGCAACATTAATCCAAAGGATCAAAGTCATACGAATAATCGGCGTGATGTCAAATGGAGGTGAATCTCTTGATCCAGTTGCTTCTATCTGCGAAGAGTGCACACATCTTTGTGGTAAATTTTACTAAAGTGGTTTTTATGTATTGTCTTAGGGAAGTCAATCTGGCAGCTCAGGTTTTAGCTAGTCATTCATACGGTCCTTTGTCGTGTGTTTTGCAAAAGGAACCCCGTGATTATTTGATTTCTGTAATGACCAACGATGTATCGTTGTTGACTAACTAATAAAATCCGCCATATGATGACTTTAAAAAAAAGTCGTATGAGCGGGAGCTCCTATTGGGCGCTGCAAGCACCACGTAGCGCTGCTGGCGTTCGCACGCGGCATGTAGTGGGCCAGCCCATTCAACCTGCTGAAAAAACAAAGGTGAACGAAAAATCGGCGTGATGTCAAATGGAGGTGAATCTCTTGATCCAGTTGCTTCTATCTGCGAAGAGTGCACACATCTTTAATTTACACGTTAATTCACGCGAAGTGAGGATCGATCTCCGCACGCCAAAGTATGCAACTCCAAACCTTCACCACTCCACCAGGCATTGATAAGTGCTAGGAAATAAACCTATTTGATACTTTTTTAGTACAAACATTAACATATAGTAGTATTATATGAGAATGGCGTTTTGGCACTCATCCACCATGAAGACCAAATTTTTTGAAAAAAATCTAAATTCGAAAATTTTGGTTTCAAAAAATCTGAAAAAATTGTACAACTAAACAGGGGTCTGATCCGTGTGTGTAAAATTTCAGGTCAAAATACTTTGAAACGTGACCTGTACAAAAAAAACAAATTCATGATCTGAAATGATGAATAGTATCATGTGTTAAAAAGCCTCAGATTTGTCTTTTTTGCATAGCCCTCATTTCAACGTATTTAGTTTTGAAATTTTACACACTTGTGTATTATACCTTGATTTATCTATGTACTTTTTTCAGACTTTTTTTAAATGTTAAAATATGGTTTTTCATGAAATTTGAGGTTTGCATTTGGAGGCCTCCATGGAGCTCGGCCTCCAAAAGCAATTTCCGAGTATTATATACCCTACACAAATTATTTAATAAGCAAAATGTAAATTTCAAAATAATTCCAAATTAAAAAAGTTCATCATTTGAAGAAGACTTCATCAAAATTGAAAAAAGTTCATCGATTTTCAAAAAAAGTTCATCGAAAATGTAAAAAGTTCATCGAATTCAAAAAATTCATCAAAAATGGAAAAGAAATCATCGAATTTGAAAAAGTTCATTGGATTCCAGTAAAGTTCATCGATTTAAAAAAATACTCATCCAAAAATGGAAAAGGTTCGTCGAATTTTCGAAAATGTTCATCAAAAAATGAAACAAATCATAAAATTCAGTGAAAAAAGTTCACAGAATAAAAAACCGCGCATATAAGAAAAAATAAAATAAAAGTCAAAAGAACTTGAAAAAAAGAAAAGAAAAAGAAGATAATGAATTGACAAACGACTAAACAGAAAGACGAAGATACATTTCACAAGTTGGTCACTGGTTTGGTGGTTTTCATGTGCTCATTTCAGAAGGAGGTCGTGATTCGATTCGGTGTTAGCTTATTTGGTTTTTTGGATTACTACCAAATATGTCCGTGCGTTGCAATGGGAGAAAAATTATCAGATTATGCAGGTGTGGTGGATATAAAATAATATGAATCAAATGCAAGAATGAGATAAGGACTTCTAAAATATCATTTCACAAAGTATACCTGAGTGATGTCACAATGACATAAGGCACTTTTAAAATGTAATTTAGAAAACTAAAAATATGATGCTCAGCGCAACTTGATTTCCTATGATGTCACAATAAATGTTTTTGTGGTTCAGCAAACTGTATTGACAAAGTCTGCGTGAGCTAGACCGATAAATGATGTGTCTCGTCTTAACTTAGTAGCGGTGTTTACCATAACCAGTATTTTGGTACCAGAATAAACATAGCTATGTATGGAAGCAAAATAGACATTTTTTTGAACACGCAAAGTAGACATTTAGTCATTTTAATATAGCTTAAAAAACTAACCCACAGAAAGCTGTGTCAATTTTTTGGGGGCTCATTTTTATGAACACGCAAAATAGACATTTACTCATTTTAATATAGCTTACAAAAATTAACCCATAGAAAGTTGTGTCACTTTTGTTGGGGCTCAGCGTTGTACAAAACACGTAAACCTTTTTTCACTCGACGCGAGGGACTACATAATATCATAAAGGACCTCTACATATCTCCTAATAAAACCTTTACGTAAGCAACAATTCGTTTTGTTCATTATTTATGGATGTGTCTTAATTTTGGTGAATATTTTCTAAAAGTTTGGATCATTTTTAAAAATTATGAACATTTTTTACTTCATGAAAATTTATTTGAAATCATGATTTGTTTATAATATGTGAACAATTTTTTGAACTCATGAACATTTTATGATTTTCTAAATATTTTTTGAATTCACAAACTCATTTTCATCATTTTTTTCAAAACACGCAACTTTTTGAAATTTTGTTACGACCTCTACATATCTCCTAATAAAACCTTTACGTAAGCGACAATTCATTTTGTTCATTATTTACGGATGTGTTTTAATTTTTTTGAAATTTTCGAAAAGCTAATGGCCATGTTTTGCAAATTGCTGAATACGTTTGAATATTGAATCATTTTTAAAAATCATGAACATTTTTTTCTTCATGAAAAAAAATTTGAAATCATGATTTTTTTAATAATATGTGAGCACATTTTTTGAACTCATGAAAACATTTTATGATATTCAAACATATTTTTTGTATTCACAAACAGTTTATCATTTTCCTTCTTATTTTTAAAACTCACTACTTTTTGAAATTTGTGTTTATTTGAAAATTCGAAATTAATTTAGAAAAGAAGAAACAAAAACAAAAATGAGAAAGTAAAAAAAAAGGGGCCACCACGACTCGCACTTGGGCCGGGCCATTACCGCGCTTAGGAGAGGAAAAAGGAAGAGAAAATTGGGTAGAACCAGGGATCGAACCCTCAACACGTCGATAGCCATCGCGCTACTTCTTCTCTTGTGCTACTCGATTGTATCAATATATAAGAACACAATCCAGCGACGATTTTTAAAATGTAAAAAACGAATCGTTTTCTTGACTTACGGATGGCATTAGCGGATAATTCTCGTCAACTTTGAGGGTATTTTGGATGACGTACGACCAGAAGCCATAGGTGCTTTATTAGTAAGTAAATATATAAAACGCAGGAAGCAAATACTCTATAATGGCCGGCCCAAAGCGGTAGGTGGTGTGCGCTGCAGGCGTCGGTGAACGAAAATGCACGTTAACCTAGGATTTACCCGTATGAGCATCTTTTTTTTTTTTTTTGCTTGTTCAATGTTGAGTAAGCGGGCTGGGCCGGGCCGGCAATGCCCATCTGATTCCCCTTGCATAGTTCGACTCGTTCTCCTTGGGGCTCGATTGGAGTACAATACGCCCGGAGGGGGCAGCCAACCCTGATCGACCTGCTAGGTTTTCCTTCTTCCCCATCTCCACGAGAAAGAAAGCAGAGCGGCGGCATTGGAGCGCTACAAGCTGGATCAGCAAACCGGCCATGGACCAAGAGGTGATCGGTCCCAATTGTATCAATGATGAGGACATCTTGCAGCAGATCCTCCAGTTCAAATTGGATCGTTTTGGCAATTCTTTCATACAGGATGAAGCCGAGGAAAACGAGAGGAGGGCGATGCTAAAGGAGGTGCGAGAGAGTATGGCCGAGACAAAGAAGGCCTTGCTCCACTGACCACACAGCTTGCCAACCAAGGATGAACAATCTCGGAAAGCTGCGACAGAACCTGCGACGGTGGGCAGCAGCAGATCGGCCCTGGAGCAGCTGCCGAAAGACAAATTGGATCTAGGGAAGGATTCCAACAGGACGACCAAACCTGCAGCAGATCCCAATTCAGTGACCATCCAAGATGATCATGTCGACAGAGCCAAATCCCCGTTGTCCAAGGAGACGGCAGACGAGGAGGCCAAGGCAGCATTGGCCAAGGAGACGGCAGACGAGGAGGAGAATGTTTACAGTCAGTACCGTAAAAACTGGGAAAATAATTGTTGCAAAGACTGCGATCACTTCCAACACAAAAGTACGTGAGCCCTCTTACTTGGTGGTTTTATTTTAAATATTTCCTTGAAACTTGCTGCTGCTCACGTACGATCTAGTACCTACTGTCTGTTAATTTTCTTGCTTGGGTGCATGCAGCCGTGCTGAGCTCAATGCAGTTTACACATGACACGCCCGGAATGGTCCGATACAACGTCGCGGAGACCTTGCAGATCTTATCTATCAAACTCAAGCTCACCGACGACAATACTGGTGGTTTCGAGTTGCCATTGT
Source organism: Hordeum marinum (assembly GCA_022496015.1). Classification (NCBI taxonomy): domain Eukaryota; kingdom Viridiplantae; phylum Streptophyta; class Magnoliopsida; order Poales; family Poaceae; genus Hordeum; species Hordeum marinum. The sequence goes on along the minus strand of CM039672.1, from coordinate 231,075,837 downwards.
CTGTGTACGGCGTGGTTGCCGTCCGAGACGCCTTGGATTCCCGACGAAACATTCTCTTCTCTAGCAATAGGACCACGGCCCAAGAACTGACGCAGCATGTACGTACTACTATTTTGCAGAAGATCGATTTTCTCTTTTTGATCTTGAATTCACTGCACGTTAACGGCGATTGCGTGCAGGATCCTTTTCTGCACTTTACTTGCCCGTCCCGTGCGATCCTGTCCGCGGACAAGGTCTTCTTTGAGATCCTTCTAAGAGCGAAAGGTGCAGCAGGCTCTGAAGACAAACCGTTGATCACTTGTGTGCGCGCTTACGCCGGAGGAAGCTGTGCAGCCCTGTGCTTCAACAACGTCTTGTGTAGGCTAGAGGTGTGCTTGCGGACAGTTAAACCGGCGGTCCAGGCCACTATCTTGGCTGTCCGGATTCTCAAGAAGAAAGATTTATGGCCTATAAATTTTACATGTGGCTATTAGGTTGATCTCCACCGAGTGGGCCCAACGGCCCACCGGGCCCTTAGATCCATGTCCTGATCGGGGGCGCTCAACCCATTGTGATTGACGGGCCCCCATCACCTGCTCTGTATAAAGAGGTGGGGGCCGGCGGCACGCAACATGAGGTTCGTCGCAAGCCGCACGCCCCATCGACACACCTACCGATTTAGGTCTCGCGCAGTGCTGACGGGAAGCGCCGCTACCGACTCGCCCACTCACCACTGCCGCCATATCTCTCTCTGTCATCGTCGCCGTCACCATCCCACCATGGCCAACGGTGGGAACTCCTCAGGTCAGGGAGAAGGTAGCCCCCCTCTCCATCTCTCTGTCTCTCTGTCTCTCTCATATCACTCTCTCGGTCACATAGATCATCACATATCAGAGGCAAAACATCATTTATTCCTAGTCTACACGATCCCATTGTTCTATCAATGATATCAGGCCTAGCAGGCATATGATTTTCGGTGGCAAAGAAATAGCAAAAGAAAAAATAGAAATTTTTCTTCAACCCCCCAAAGAACCCTAAGAAGGAAGAGCTCACCGGAGAAGGGCCTCGGGTCCTCATCGGCAAAGTGCGCCGCCGCAATGGCCGCGACGTTCCTCTCGACCCCGACGCGCATCGGCAAGCCGAGGCGTCGGGACGAAGAACAAACCCCCCAAAGGGGGCAAAGGGTGCCGCTCGTCATGCCGTTCGACGACGGCTCGCTCCTCGCAAGGGGAACGCACCACCGACGAAGGGGGTGGAAACGGCTGCCGCTGCAGTCCGTTGTATCGTGCCGCCGCATCGGTTGAAAGGGGCAGAGGAGGGCTCTCCTCACGGTGCGATGGTTGGCAGAAACAAAAGGGGGGAAGAAACAAGAGGAGGTCGCGCGGGCCATCCCACGCTGTCGTCGGGCTCGTCGACGGTGCGATGGGGCGGCTAGGGCGCCATTGCTGCGAGAGAGAGAAAGGCGCGGGTCAGAGAAAGCCGCGGGCATGCGCGGGCGCTCGTCGCTGTGTGTTGGGTAGATAGAGGAGGCCGCCGCCGCGGCGAGAGGTGAGAGTTGCGAGCGGCGCAGAAGGAAAGGAAAGGAAATGAAAGGGAAGGGGAAGGGGAGCGCGCGCGACGACGTTCAATGCCGTTGCCGACTTGCTGGTGGCACGGCGGGAACCTAACCCTAGCAGAGCGCCGCGTGCGGGCGAAAGAATAGGTTCACGTCGGGGGCGAGCTGCTCCGTTTTGAGCCAGCGAGTCAGGCGGACGGCCATCTGATTGAAACCGACGGACGGACTGGATTAAAACCTTAGCTCTCCCAGCGCCTAGTGGGCCTTGGGCCGAAACGGCCAGCCGCAGGCCGGTTGGAGCGCGGTTGGGCTGGCTTTCGGCCCAAATAGTGCGAACAGTTCTTTTTTGTTTATCTGTTTTCTGTCCAGATTTTGGGTAGATTCCAAATTATTTTTCTATGCATGTTTTTTCTAATGAAAAATGTGTTTAGAAAATAGACAAGACATAGAAATGTTTCAGCAAACAAAAATAGAAATTTTTCAGAAAATAAAAATAGAAAAATTTCAGAAAAAGAAAAGTTCGTGAATTTTATAAAAGAAAATAATAAAAGTTCATGAATTTTTATTTGCTAAAAGAAAAGTATCAGTAAAGTATAAAAAGTTAGTGAATTTTACATTCATGTTTTTTCGCTGCGTAAATAATTAGTAGTGCTCTTTTACAAAGAAAATAAAAGTCTAGAGAGAATTAAATTTAAAGAGCATATTAAAATGATTATTAAAATGAATATGATTATGTTATTTTTTTGACCAACGTTGTTAATAAGATGATCATGTTTTATTATTGCTATAAAAGATGCTTTTTTCTATTTTTGCCTAACGGTAATATAGATTTAATTGCATAGACAATTATATGTTTAATTTGACCAACGTTAGATTAATACATAAGATTAATATAATTTCGAGAGGCTACCACTACATGGGTTGATTAAAAGATGTTTCGACATTCAAAGGTGATAACTACTCTGAGTGGATGAAGAAAGTAGACCTGACATTTGTCTGTGTTGAGGTGGGTTGGGTTGTGGACGCTCCACAGCCGGTCAGACCTACAAAGCCAGTGAGAGAGGCCACTAAAGATGATGATGCGTGGGACAAAAAGAGGAGGGACTGTGCTTCATTAGAGATGCCATACACCCTTGACAACAAAAAGTGGATCATCACCAACAAAAAGTGTATGGCATTTATAAAGAATACAATAGAGAACGCCGTTGTGGGCTCAATTGAAAAGTGCATTTCCGTTATAGAGCCCACTCTTCAATTGAGCCCACAATGGCGTTCTCAATTGTATTCTTTATAAATGCCATATACTTTTTGTTGGCGGTGATTCACTTTTTGTTATCGAGGGTGTATGACATCTTCAATGGAGCATAGTCCCTCCTCTTTTTGTCTCACGCATCATCATCAGTGGCCTCTCTGACTGACTCTATAGGTCTGACTGGCTGTGGAGCATTCACAACCCAGTCCACCTCAGCATAGACAAATGCCAGGTCTACTTTCTTCCTCCACTCAGAGTAGTTGTCACCTGTGAGTGTCAAACATCTTTTAGGCAACTCATCAAGTGGCAGCCTCCTGAAATTATAACAACCAATGCATTAATATAGCGTTGGTCAAATTAAACATACAATTGTCTATCCAATTAAATATATACTACCGTTGGGCAAAAGTAGAAAAAAACCCATCTTTTATAGCAATCATAAAACATGATCATGTTATTAACAACATTGGTCATAAAAAAAGCATAACCATATTCATTTTAATAATCACTTTAATGTGCTCTTTAAATTTAATTATCTCTAGACTTTTATTTTCTTTGTAAAAGCGCACTATTAATTATTTACGTAGCGGGAAAACATGAATGTAAAATTCATTAACTTTTTATACTTTACCGAAACTTTTCTTTTACCAAATAAAAATTCATGAACTTTTTTTATTTTCTTTTATAAAATTCATGAACTTTTGTTTTCCTGAAATTTTTCTATTTTTATTTTCAGAAATTTTTCTATTTTTCTTAGCAGAAACATTTCTATGTCTTTTCTATTTTCTAAACACATTTTTCGTTAGAAAAAACATGCATAGAAAAAAACTATTTGCAATGTACCCAAAATCTGGACAGAATACAAAATTTGGGCCGAAAGCCATCCCAACAGCGCTCCAGCCGGCCTGCGGCCTGGCTGTTTCGGCCCAAGGCCCACCAGGTGCTGGGAGAGCTAGGGTTTTAATCTAGTCTGTCGGTTTCAATCGGACGGTCGTCTGCCTGACTCGCTGGCTCAAAACGGAGCAGCTCGCCCCCGATGTGAACCCTAGCCCTATTCTTTCACCCGCACACGCCGCTCTACTACGGTTAGGTTCCCGCCATGCCGTCGGCAACGGTGTTGAATGCCGTCGCGCGTGCTCCCCTTCCCCTTTCGTTTACTCCTACGCCGCTCGTAGCTCTCACCTCTCACCGCGGCGGCGGCCTCCTCTGTGTGCCCAACACACAGCTGTGAGTTCCCGCGCGTGCCCGCGACTCTCTCTCGCGCGCAGCAACAACGGCCTAGCCACCCCGTCACGCCGCCGGCGAGCCCGGCGACGGCGTCGGATGGCCTGCACGACCTTCTCTTTTTTCTTTCCCCCTTTTGTTTCTGCCAACCACCGCACTGTGAGCCGAGCCCTCATCTTCCCCTTTTAATAAATGCGGCGGTGCGATACAACGAACTGCAGCGGCGGCCATTTCCACCCCCTTCGCCGGTGATGTGTTCCCCTTGCGAGGAGTGCGCCGCCGTCAAACGTCGTGGCGAGCGGCGCCCTTTGCCCCCTTTAGGGGGTTTGTTCTTTGTCCCGGCGCCTCGGCTTGCTGATGCGCGTCAGGGTCGAGAGGAACGGTGCGACCATTGCGGCAGCGCACTTTGCCGGTGAGGACCCAAGGCCCTTCTCTGGTGAGATCTGCCCTCTTAGGGTTCGTTGGGGGAGTTTCTTACAAAGAGAAAGAGCCAGTTCACCGTGTCTTCAAAGATATGTGCCACCTAACAGAGAACTACACAGGCGGTTTTCATGGAATTAGAGAGCACATCCTCAGGATGAGCAACATGACAGCCAAGCTGAAGCCCATGGATGCGGACTTGGAGCTCAAACCTGCGCTCCTGGTCCACATGATTATGGCTTCGCTGCCTAAAGATTTTGACACATTTGTTGTCAACTAAAACATGTCCCCTGAAAAATGGGACATAGAAAAGGCTATAGCCATGTGCGTCCAAGAAGAGGACAGACTGAAAGCCTCACATGATGGTTCTCTCAACTATGTGAAGGATCATAAGAAAAAGAATTATAATCAAAATAGCAAAGGTCCCCCTTTAAAGCCACACGGAAAAGCACCCTATCAGCATCGGCATCAACAAAAGACTTTTCTGGTGGACAAAGGTACTTGCCTCCACTGGAAGCAGACAGGGCACTACAAGAAGGATTACACTGCTTGACTAAAGTCTATAATGGCAAAGAGAGGTAACGACATCGTTTCCTTTGTAAATGAATCCTTGTATACACAGTTTTCGAAATCTACTTGGTGGATTGACTCAGGAGCAACTGTTCATGTTCCAAATTCTTTATAGGGATTCCATTCGACGAGGACTATGCAAAGAAGCGAAGATGCATTGAAGTTGCAAATGGAGTGCAAGCAGAAGTTTAAGCTGTCGGTGACATCTCCTTGGAGTTAGCTGATGGGTTCAAGCTTCTACTTAGAGATGTCTTATATGTTCCATCATGTCATAGAAACTTAATTAGTGTTTCTTGTTTGTACAAAGACAATTATGAATGTTATTTTGGACATGGCAAGTGTGCCATATGGTTTAATAATGCCTATGTGGGTGTTGCTTTACTTCACAATGAGCTTTATTTATTATCACTCCGTGAAAAAGTGCATTATGTGTCCAATGTGAATGAGCATGGTTCCTTGTTGAACAAAGAACAAAAGAAAAGAAAAAGAACTGACGACTCATCGAAATTATGGCACTGTCGCTTGGGCCATATTTCCAGAGGGAGAATAGTATGATTAGTCAAAAGTGAAATTCTTCCTCCGCTAGAGTTCTCTGACTTAGAACAATGTATAGATTGCATTAAAGAAAAGTATGTAAAACAAATCAAAAAGGGTGCAATCCATAGCACATGCACACTAGAAATCATCCACACTGATATATGCGGACCATTTCCGGTGAAAAGTGTGGATGGTTCATTCATAGATGAGTACTCTCATTTTGGTTATATTTATCCAATCAAAGAAAGATCTGAAGCATTGGATAAATTTAAAATATTCAAAGCTGAAGTTGAAAACCAGCATGATATAAAAGAATAAAGATAGTAAGGTCCGACCGTGCGGGAGAGTACAACGGTCGGCACACCCCATATGTCCAAGTCCTTGGACCTTTTCCAAAGTTCTTACAGGATACTGGCATAGTAGCCCAGTATTCAATGTTGGGTAAGCCTCAGTAAAATGGAATAGCTGAAAGGCGTAACCATACTTTGATGGATATGGTGCACAACATGATGAGTTACTCCAGCTTACCATTAGGATTATGGATGGAAGCACTTAAAACCGCCATTCACATTCTCATTAGAGTGCCAACCAAGTCGGTACCCAAAACACTGTACGAGCCGTGGACATGAAGAGTGCCCTGTTTACAACACTTCAGGGTGTGGGGGTGCCTCGCTGAGGCCAAAATGTTTAATCCAAACATTGCAAAGCTAGATCCCAAAACATTAAGTTTCCACTTCATTGGCTATCCAGACAGATCAAAGGGTTTTTGTTTCTACTGTCCAGAAAGATATACAAAGTTTGTAGAAACAAGATATGCGGTCTTCTTAGAGGACGAAATGATGAGGGGGAGCTTGGTAGCTCGGAAAATTGATCTTGAAGAGAAGAGGGTGCATGCACCTAATCCGATGATTCAGGAGCCATTTTTCTCACTACCAGTTGCAACTCCACGTATGACAACTATGGGGGTAGACCCGAAACCTGTCCGTCAGGAGCCGACTGAACCCGTTGTTGAGCATGAAAGGGAGGTACAACAAACAATAGTAGAAGATGTGGCGCAAGTTGAGGCACAAAATGTATCAAAAACTAAGGCCCTCAGAAGATCTAATAGAACAAGAAGATCAACTATTCCTACTTATTATAAAGTTTATAATACAGAAATGGTTCATATGGAAGGTGATCCCACTACATATGAAGAATCCATTAGAAGTCCTCACTCATCAAAATGGCTACAAGCAATGGACTATGAGATGAAATCTATGAGTTCCAAAGATGTTTGATACTTAGAGGAAATTCCTAAAGGAGCTAAAATTGTAGGCTGTAAATGGGTCTACAAAACTAAGTATGACCCTAATGGGAATGTAGAAAAGTATAAAGCACGACTTGTAGCAAAAGGATTTACACAAAGAGAAGGGATAGATTACAATGAGACTTTTTCCTCAATATCATGTAAGGACTCTTTCAGAATCATAATGGCATTAGTTGCACCTTTTAATTTAGAGTTACATCAAATGGATGTAAAGACGACATTTCTGAATGGTGATTTAAAAGAAAAGGTCTACATGAAACAACCCAAGGGTTTATCATGGAAGGCAAGGAAAATATGGGATGCCGCATAAAAGAAATCTATTTATGGATTAAGGCAAGACTCTAGACAATGGTATCTAAAGTTTAATCAAATGATTAAAAGTTTTGGGTTCAAAGAAAATATTGAGGATAATTGCATTTATGCAAGGTCTAAAAATGGGAAATATATTATCCTAATCTTGTATGTGGACGATATCTTGCTTGCTAGAAGTGATGTTAGTCTACTACTAGAAACGAAGAAGTCCTTATCCTCAAATTTTGATATCACAGATCTTGGTGAAGCATCATATGTTTTGGGCATAGAAATTCAGCGAGATAGGAACAATGGAGTCTTAGGACTATCGCAGAAAGCATATTTAGAGAAGGTTCTTCAAAAGTATAATATGCATGCGAATAAAGCCACACCTGCTCCTATAGTCAAGGGCGATAGTTTTGGGAAATTCCAATGTCCTAAGAACCAGTACGAGATCGATCTCATGAAAGCAGTACCATATGCTTCAGCTGTTGGAAGCTTACAGTATGCACAAGTGTGCACTCGCCCTGACTTAGCTTTTATCACCGGGGTACTCGGTAGATATCAAGAGAATCCAGGCATAGAGCACTGGAAGATGGTAAAGAAAGCATTGCGTTATGCGCAAGGCATGGAGGACTACATGCTAACATACACGAGAAGTGATTCCCTAGAGATAAAAGGGTATTTCGATGCAGATTTTGCGGGGACAGAGATGATAGAAAATCCACGTCAAGATACGTGTTCACTCTCGATGGGGGAGCTATTTCGTGGAAAAGCTCCAGACAGTCAATAGTTGCATCATCCATGATGTATGCAGAATTCATAGAATGCACCGAGGCCACGTTGCAGGCGATATGGCTAAAGAAATTTATACCTGACTTGAAAGTGGTAGATTGTATTCACAAACCACTAAAGATGTACTGTGACAACCAGCCCGCAGTATTTTATGCTCACAACAATAAGTCGAGTAATGCTGCCAAAACAATAGAGATAAAGTATTATGTTGTGAAACTAAAATCCAGGATCACACTATAAGTCTCGAGCATATAAGGACAAAGGATATGCTTGTAGATCCGTTTACGAAAGGCTTACCACCCAATGCGTTCAAGGAACACTTAGCCAACATGGGTTTAAGGGAAAGCCTTATGATTCTTGGATCATGAGAGGCCCAAAAGGAACAAAATTTGTTTCTAAACAAAACATATGTTGTGGTTGTATGATTATATCAGCAATTAAGTTGTGATGACGAAACATGCTCTATGTACCAATATGTGATGAAACAAATAAACTAGAAAGTATAAGGTTAAAAGTAAAGTTGAGATCAAGGGGGAGAATGTTAGCTTGATCTCCACCGAGTGGGGCCAAGGGCCCACCAGGCCCTTAGATCTGCGCCCTGATCGGAGGTGCTCAACCCACTATGGTTAACGGACCTACGCTATATAAAGAGGTGGGGGCCGGCAGAACGCAACATGAGGTTCGTTGCAAGCCGCACACCCCGCCGACACACCTACTGATCTAGTTCTGCGCAATGCTGAAGGGAAGCACCGCCACCGCCTCACCCACTCACCACCGCGCCATATCTCTCTCTGTCATCGCCGCTGTCACCATCCCACCGTGGCCAATGGTGGGAACACCTCAGGTCAGGGAGAAGGTAGTCCCCCTACATCTCTCTCTCTCTCTCTCTGATCTCACTCTCTCAGTCACATAGATCGTCACACATCAGAGGCAAAACACCATTTATTCCTAGTCTACACGATCCCATAGTTCTATCAATGGCGGCCGTGTTGCTTGCACCCCACTACCAAGGATGACCACTGATCATGATAGTGGTGGAAACCCGAATATTGTGCTGATTGAGTCCAAAGGCAGAGAAATGACGCAAGGTAATTGTGGGTATATACCTCTGTCGAGGCAAGTTGTTTGTGTCGAACATAGAGGAGTGTTGGACGTTGTCATACAAGCCTACAGAAAATCTGGTGTTGTCTGTGAAGAAGGTCGCGTCCATTTCAAGGCCCAGGATTGCCACATGAGCCAACAACAATGTATTGTTGGTCGAGCTCAGGTAACCGTAACTGTTGCTTGGTCCGTTGTTCCGACGGACATGGACGATTTGGTGTATAATTTCAGCAACAGGAGATTTTAAGCAAGGTTATTAAGTGACTTTGGTTGTATTTCTACTAGGATTTTACATTCTCCAACTGTAACGACGACTATAACTTATGTATGCTATCCATGTATTTGTGTTTCAACTGCAAGTTATATGTTGCGTGTGCTCATTTGGCCTGGGTAAGTATACTTTATTGTCATGAATTTGCATAGTTTGCCAGTAATTGTTGTAGATGTTGAGTGGAAAGCTGGAATTACAGGAGCTTTTACCCGAGCCTATTTGTCATGTTTGTTCTGAATCTATGTATTCAGTTCTTGCTTGTATAATCTTGTTCAACTGTAGCTGAGGAAGTGAGGGTGTTAGTAGACATACATTGTTAAAAACTTCTGACCAAAATGGAACAGAAGAATCTGAATGTTTTTGTACAATTCAGTCATCGATTTTCTAGCAAACTCTGGGTAGAAACAGCGAGTAATCCATTTGTTAGTACCCTATTTTTCCTGATCAGATGCATCGAAGTAACGGAACGGTACCTTTGTCAGAGCCACCTTGGGATCCATATTTTCTTATATGAAATCCTTTACTATTTTAGGAAGTATGAAGATTTCTACTCTTATACTAAGAGTGAATACATTACAACCACTCATAGTTTATATCATTCAAGTGTGGCCTCATGTAAGATTGGTGCCTATGATGAAGTGACATGGGGATTTTGCAAATTCTTGCATACAATCTTGTGGTGGCTTTAGCACCGGTGTATGAGATCTTTCGATCTTTAGTTTGTGAGCGTTGAGGACATGTGCAATGGTATGATGTCTGAAAAATTGTTGCAAGACTTTGCCATGATCTTATTAGTTTATCTTGTAAACTAATTTTGTAAGCGTTTATTTGCTGATCAATCATGTTGAACTACCATTGTTTGGTGCAGACTCGTTAAAGTGAGTGCAGAGGAGGTGGACATGGTTTCCACATGATCCAGTGACATCGCACGACTACGGGTTGGGGTGTTGAATATTGAGTATGTGCCAAAGTATGCGCCATGGACTTATTGTGGCATTACTTATCACCCTCGTCTTGAGATCGAAGGGCACCCGTTCGCTGAGAACGACACTAATAGTTCACATGATGATTCGTCTAAGGATGGGGACAGGAAACAGGATGATGTTATGGATCACGATGCTCTGGGTGATGCAGCTAGGTCGAAAGACAAACCCAGGACCATGAATATGCCACAGTCCCAGAAGGAGAAATCACCAGCCATTAGTGTGCCTCGGTCCCCTAAGAATAGGACACCAGCTCTCACGAATCCCATGACGGGGCTTCGGTTCGGGTCCTTTGGGGCGGCCTCGGCATCGTCTCGCCTTTGGGGTGACCGCACAGAGTCTAGTGATTAGGTGGAGAAGGAACCCGTCCCCCTTTCTCTGGTGAGTTCACCCGGGACAGGAATAGGTCCACCACCTTCGGTGGGCACCGATGAGGGAAGAGCGTCGAGGCAGGCGGCCTCCCCTGCCCCCGGTAGCTGCTCCGACGAGGTCTCCAGCATCTCTAGTGAGCGTTGAAGGAGGTCCACGGCAATGAAGCCTCGGATCCTCTTTCACCTTCTTCACCGATCTCGATGATACCACCTAGGTGTGGGCCGACCACATTGGGGGCGCTTATGAGGAGTCTGGCAGGAGGCCACTCCGTCATTGTGACACCAGTTCGGGGCGACCGGGCCCATCCTTCTGGTGCGACACCCATCGAGGGGCACCTGTGAGGAGTTCGGCGGGAGGCTACTCTCTCAAGGGACCCCAATGGGACCCTCACTAGAGGAGATCACAACTTTTGAAGGGACTCCGAACCCGCTGTGTGCAGACATGCATGGGAGCCAGTGGATCCAGATGCAGCCGGATGCGGATGACTTGCAGATCGGGCGTGCTATGCGGGCAGCCAAACCGCGGGACCTCGAGGCTACCACGGGTATGTCCATAAACATGAACTTTTCAATTCTAATTTTTTTATAATGAAATTATCAATAATGCAAATAAGATTGGGGTGTCTCTTAGGTATACCGGTGAGGAGATGGCTAAATCTATTAATGATTTACTAGATCTAGAGGCTGAGTGAGTGACACACATGCTTAGAAAAACTACGTCAATAACTCCAATGCATGAAACTGAGCTTAAGGAGTTAGTGGTCCGATCACTAGAATGTTTATGTGAAGACTTAGTTCCAACTAGCATTCTTGGGGATGAGGCGGTTGAGGTAGAGGAGCATGCGACACTTCTACAAACGCCACAACCACTACAACATAATGAGTTAACTCAGGAGCCATCTATAGAAATGGGGGTGCACGCGACATCCAGAAAACCGAAAGAAAACACACCACCAAACTTCAGTCGTGCGGACCATTTTGCCTTGTTAGAAAAACTCAGATGCAAGTGGATAAGAAAGATTTACCCAGCGCCTATGGTGCATCACAATGCGAGGGTCAAGTACAAACAAAAATTTCATCATGAAAAATGAGAGGCATATTTTGGAATAGCAGAGGTCTTAAAGATTTGGCTAAAAGAAGGTTTTTGGTGGAGGTTACTAACCAAATACTGGACTTTATGGCGTTACTAGAGATTGGCAGAGATAACTTCACCTTGCAGTTCCTAGGAACAATTTTGGGCGGGTTTGACTTTGATTGGCATTGTTTACCACCTAGAGGGAGGTCCAGCGGGATCTTGCTCGGAGTCAATTTTGAGACTTTCGAAGTAAGCAATGTTTTTAGTGGGGATTATGCTGTTAGATTTCATGTTAAGTCCAAAGTTGGTGGATTTAGGTGGGATCTTGTTGCAGTTGATGGAAATGCACAACCTGAGTTCAAATCTTCCTTTCTCGTAGATTTAGTGAGGATTTGTGGGAATGAAAGTTTACCAATCCTAGTCGGAGGCGATTTCAATATCATTACATGGAAAGAGGAGAAAAATAATGATAATTTTGATGGAAAATGGTCATTCATGTTTAACGCTATTATTGAAAGTCTTGACCTACGAGAGATTGATCTCACAAGAAGACAACATGCATGGGCGAGTAACTTATTAAATCCAACTATGAGAAGTTGGATCGAGTTCTTGCCAGTGTTGAATGGGGGCAGAAATGTCCCATGGTAACAGCGCGGGCATTACATAGGGCACCTTCTAATCATACTCCAATTCTCATTGACTTAGGGGAGTCGATCCATGTTGGCAACAGAAATATATTCTCTTTTGAAACCACGTGGTTCCAAAGAGAATGTTTCCTTGATTTGATTGCCACGGTATGGGCTAGAGAAAATAGAGGTACCTCAAACATTGAAAAATGGTAGTATAAGATTAGTCACTTGAGACAATTCTTGCGGGGTTGGTCAAGGAACGAAAGTGGAACCCACAAAGATGAAAAAGAACGACTCCTCACGACTATTAATATTTAGATTTGAAGGCTTAGGTCCACATGTTGAGCACTGCAGACCGAAGGGCCAAGACTGAGGCTAAGGAGGTGTTACAAAAACTTCTTAGAGCAGAAGAAATGAAGTGGGCTCTTGAGCAAAGATTAGACAAGCAATTTAGGGTGACAATAATACCCAATTTTTTCATTTGATTGCTAATGGGAAACATACAAAAAAGATAATTATCCAACTTGATCAAGATGAAGGCACAATTTTAGGACATGAGAATCTAAAATTGTACATTACCGACTATTACAAGAAACTTTTTGGTCCAGCTGAGCATAATCTTGTGATGCTTGATGAGCATATGATTGCATATTTGCCGAAGTTAGTTTCGAACAAAAACATGATTTTATCGGCCTCATTCAGTGAGAAGGAGGTGTTCAACGTGATCGGCAAATGAAAAATAACAAAGCACCAGGTCCAGATGGTTTCTCAGCTGAATTCTATAAGCGTTGTTGGGAAGAAATTAAAGGTGACCTTTTACCTATGTTCCATGATCTGTATAATGGCCACCTAAACTTATTCCACCTCAACTTCGGTATAATAATGTTGTTTCCAAAGAAAGGGGAGGCGATCTGCATCGAGCAGTTCAGACCGATATGCCTGCTCAATGTGAGTTTGAATTTTTTACAAAGGTCAGGACAAATAGGCTCACACGTATAACACATACAGTGGTGTAATCAACTCAGACTGCCTTCATGTCGGGACAACATATCCTAGATGGAGTTGTAGTCTTACACGAAACTTCATACGAAATTCACTCAAAGAAACTAGATGGTGTAGTTTTTAAGGTGGATTTCAAGAAGGCATATGATAAAGTCAAATAGCTATTCTTACAACAAGCCTTATGGTAGAGCATATTTCTCCATATGTGGTTTTGGTAGTTGTTGACAATCCCTATGGACTAATGGTTGCCTTGAGTTATACTCGAAGATTTGTCCATAGGCACTTCTTGAAGTCCATCTGTTGGGTTTCAAGGAGTTTATATGAAGACAAAGGTCGTATTCAAGGTTTATCCAAAGATTGGTCATGTGAGAGTTGAGCTTATTGCAAGCATGTCTTGGAGAAGAAGATTGTGTGAGCATTCATGTCTACCTTCAAGACATCATCTTTATGAAGAATGAAGATAAGGTACAAGGTTGATCAAGACTAACTCAAAAAGTGAATCAAGTTGGCCAACACACAAAGTGTACAAGATGTACCAAGAGGGATCAAGTGATCACATGGTATGGTAAGCATTGTCCATTACGCTTTGTCTACTAAACCATGGTCTACGTGAGAGTTCTTTGCGGGGTTAGGTATATTTCCATGGGCTTGCATCAAGAGGAAGATCCCATACATCCCATGGAAGTGTTGGAAATATGCCCTAGAGGCAATAATAAAATGGTTATTATTATATTTCCTTGTTCCTGATAATCATTTATTATCCATGCTATAATTGTATTGATTGGAAAATCAAATAGATGTGTGGATATATAGACAACAATGTGTCCTGGTATGCCTCTAGTAGACTAGCTCGTTGATCAAAGATGGTCAGGGTTTCCTCGCCATGGACATGAGATGTCATTTGATAATGGGATCACATCATTAGGAGAATGATGTGATGGACAAGACCCAAACTATAAACATAGTGTATGATCGTGTCAGTTTATTGCTAAAGTTTTCTGCTTGTCAATGTATTCGTTCCTATGACCATGAGATCATGCAACTCCCTGACACCGCAGGCAAAGTTGTCAGAATCGCGACTCAAGTCTTAGAATCTTATGATCTTACGATCCAAATTAGCTCCTACGATTCTATGATTTTGCTCATAGAATCTAAGTTCCTATGATCCTGATGGTTACGATTCTACGATTCACGATCCTAGCAAAGGAGTTAAGATCTGATTCAGAATCGCGATTCTGACAACTTTGACCGCAGGAATGCCTTGTGTGTATAAAACATCACAACATAACTGGGTGATTATAAAGATGCTCTATAGGTATCTCTAAGGGTGTCTGTTGGATTGGCATGGATCAAGACTGGGATTTGTTACTCTGTGTGACGGAGGGGTATCTCAGGGCCCACTCGGTAATACAACATCACAACAAGCCCTGCAAGCAAAGTGACTAAAGTGTTAGTCACATGATCTTCTATTAAGGAACGAGTAAAGATACTTGCCAATAACGAGATTGAACTAGGTATAGAGATACCGACGATCGAATCTCGGGCAAGTAACATACCGAAGAACAAAGGGAACAACATACGGGATTATCTGAATCCTTGACATAGAGGTTAAACCGATAAAGATCTTCGTAGAATATGTACGAGCCAATATGGGCATCCAGGTCCCGCTATTGGTTATTGACTGTAGAGGTGTCTCGGTCATGTCTGCATAGTTCTCGAACCCGCGAGGTCTACACACTTAACGTTTGGTGATGATATAAGTGTAGTTGAGTCATTATGGTGGTTACCGAAGGTTGTTCACAGTCCTGGATGAGATCCCGGATGAAATCCCGGACATGACGAGGAACTCCGGAATCGTCCGGAGGTGAAGATTGATATATAGGATGAAGGGAATCAAGTTCCGGAAGTGTTCCATGAGGTACCAGGAAATTGACGGAGTACCGAACGGTGTTTTGGGGGCCCCCGGCAAGTGTTGGGGGCCTCATGGGCCAAGGGGAGGGGGGCACACCATCCCACAAGGCGGCTGGGCGCCACCGAAATCTTAGCGCACTTCATCGAAGGGTGGAGGAGCCCAGCTAAGGGACTTCCACTAGGTAACTTGGGGGCCAAGCCACCCTAGGGTTTCCTTAGGGGCGCTCCCATCTGCCTTGGCCGCCGCCCCTAGATTGGATCTAGGGGTGCCACCCCTCCTCCCTTCCTCATATATATAGAGAGGTAGAAAGAGGGCAGCCGCACCCATCTATGACTTGGTGCTGCCCTCCCTCTCCCTTGTTCTTCTTCTTCTCCGTTTAGGGCTTAGCGAAGCTCTGCTGAAATTCCTCCACCGCCACGCTGTCGTGCCGCCGGAGGACTCGAGCTACTACTTCACCATCGCTCGCTGGATTGAGGAGGTGGCATCATTAAGTCGTACGTGTGTTGAACGCGGAGGTGTCGTCCGTTCGGCACTAGATCGGAGTTCGCGGGACGGATCGTGATTGGATTGCGAAGACGTTTGACTACATCAACCGCATTTCTTAACGCTTCCGTTTAGCGATCTACAAGGGTATGTAGATCCACTATCCCTCTCATAGATTCTCATCACCATGGATAGATCTTGCGTGTGCATAGGAATTTTTTTGTTTCCCATGCGATGTTCCCCAACAGTGGTATTAGAGCTAGGTTTATGCGTAGATGTGATCACGAGTAGAACACAAAGGAGTTTGTGGGCGTTGATGCTCAGATTGCTTGCTCCCTTGGTCTTATCTTGAGTCAGAGGTATTGTGGGATAAAGCAGCACGGAACAACCTTACTCATCCACGTACGAGAGACCGATTCCATCGCCTGACTTGTGACTTTGTTGCATAAAGATGGCTGGCCGGTGTCTGTCTCTCCTACTCTAGTTGGATCAGATTCGACAAATGCGGTCCTTGAGAAGTTTTAATAGCAATTTGTGTATCACCGTTGTCGTTTTGCATAGGTAAGAATCGTTCTTGCTAGATACCCCTAGCATCCACGTAAAACATGCAACAACAATTAGAGGACGTCTAACTTGTTCTAGCAGGGTATGTTGTGACATGATATGGCCAACTACATGATGAGATATATGTGATGTATGAGATGATCATGTTTTGTATTGAATATCACGACTTGCATGTCGATGAGTACGGCAACCGACAGGAGCCATAGGGTTGTCTTTAATTATTGTATGACCTGCGTGTCAATCCTTAAGCGCTATGTAATGCTTTACTTTATAGCTAAGCGGTAGCAATAGTAGTAGAAGCATGGTGGGCGCGACAGCCCTGATGGCGACACATTGATGGAGATCAAGATGATGGAGATCATGGTGTCATGCCGGTGACTATGGAGATCCTGCCAGTGCTTTATAGATGGAGATCAAAAGCACAAGTTCATGGCCATATCATGTCACTTATGATTTGCATGTGATGTTAACCCTTTTATGCACCTTGTTTTGCTTAGGATGACGACAACATTATAAGGTGATCCCTCACTAAAATTTCAACATAAAATTGTATTCTCCCCAAGTGTGCACCGTTGTGAAAGTTCGTCGTGTCAAGACTCCACATGATGATCGGGTGTGATAGACTCCACGTTCACATACAACGGGCGCAAGCCAGTGTTGTATGTGCAAAACACTCGGGTTAAACTTGACGAGCCTAGCATCTACGGACATGGCCTTGGAACACAAGAGACCGAAAGGTCGAACATGAGTCATATAGTAGATATGATCAACATGATGATGTTCACCATTGAAACCACCTCAACTCGCGTGATGATCGGACTTGAGTTGGTGAATTTGGATCATGTATCACTCGGATGACCGGAGGGATGTCAACTTGAGTGGGAGTTCTTAAGTAATATGAGTAATAGAACTCATTTGTCATGAACATAGTCTAAAGTTGTCTTTGTAAAGTTATGTTGTAGATCGATAGATCACGTTGTAGCTCCCCTGTGTTTTTAAACACGTTCCTAGAGAAAATAGAGTTGAAAGATAATGGTAGCAATTATGCAGACTAGGTCCGTGATCAGAGGATTGTCCTTAGTTGCTGCACAAAAGGCTTATGTCCTTGATGCACCGCTCTGTGCACCACCCTCTCAAGCATCATATGCAGATGTTGTGAACATCTGACATGCGCATTTTGATGACTACTAAATAGTTCAGTGTGTCTTGCATTACGTCTTAGAATTCAGGCTTCAAATACGTTTTGAACGTGACGGAGCATATGTGATGTTCCAAGAGCTGAAATTGGATTTCAGGCTCGTGCCCATCTCGAGAGGTATGAGACCTCCAACAAAGATTCTTTGCCTACAAGATGAAGGATAATAGCTCAATCGTTGAGCATGTGATCAGATTGTCTGAGTGCTAAGATCGCTTGAATCGAGTGGGAGTTGATCTTCCATATAAGATAGTGATTGATATAGTTCTCCAAGTCATTGCCACCAAGCTACTAGAGCTTCATGATGAACTATAACATCCCAAGGATAGATGATCCCATGAGCTATTCACGATGTTTGACATCTCAAAGGTCGAAATCAAGAAGGAGCATCAAGTGTTGATGGTTGGTAAACCACTAGTTTCGATAAAGGCAAGGGCAAGAAGGGAAACTTCATGATTGGCAATCCAATTGCTGCTCGAGTGAAGAAACCTAAGGCTAAACCTAAACCTGAGACTAAGTGCTTCTATAATGAGGGGAACAGTCACCGGATCGGAACTATCCTAGATACTTGGTAGATAAGAAGGCTGACAACGTCGACAAAAGTATATTTGATATACATGTTATTGATGTGTACCTTACTAAGTACTGCTAGTAGCACTTGGGTATTAGATACCGTTCAGTTCCTAAATGTTAGTAACTCGAAATAAAAGCTATGGAATAAATGGAAACTAACTAAGGGCGACGTGACGATGCGTGTTGGAAGTGTTTCCAAGGTTGATATGATCACCATCGCATGCTCACTCTACCTTCGGGATTAGTGTCAAACCTAAATAATGTTATTTAGTGTTTGCGTTGAGCATGAACATGATTAGATCATGTTTATTGCAAAAAGTTTTTTCATTTAAGTTAGATAATAATGATTATTCTGTTTAAATGAATAATACCTTCAATGGTCATACACCCAATGTGAATGCTTTATTGAATCTCGATCGTAGTAATGCACATATTTATAATATTGATGCCAAAATATGCAAAGTTAGTAATGATAAGTACCACATACTTTTGTTACTGCCGCGAAGGTCATGTTGGTGTAAAAACACATGAAGAAACTCCATGCTGATGGATCTTTTGACTCACTTGATTTTGAATCGGTTGAGACATGCGAACCATGCATCTTGGGCAAGATGACTAAGACCCCGTTTTCTGGTATGATGGAGCGGGCTAGTGACTTATTGGAATTGATATATGTTGATGTATGTGGTCCAATGAGTGTTGAAACACGCAGTGGATATCATAACTTTCTTACCTTCACTGATGATTTGAGTAGATATGGGGATATTTACTTGATGAAACACAAGTCTGAAACATTTGAAAGGTTCAAGCAGTTTTAGACTGAAGTTGAAGATCATCGTCACAAGAAGACAAAAATGTCTACGATATGATCGTGGAGGTGAATATCTGAGATACGAGTTTGGTATGCAACTTAAGACAATTTGGAAATTGTTTCAAAGTTCATGCCGCTTGGAACACCATAGTGTGATGGCGTGTCCGAACATTGTAGTCGTGCTCTATTGGATATAGTGCGTACTATTATGTCTCTTATCGTTTTGCCACTATCGTTTTGAGGTTATGCATGAGACAACTACATTCACTTAAAATAGCGCACCATCTAAATCCACTGAGATGACACTGTATGAATTATGGTTTGGTAGAAACCTAAGCTGCCATTTCTCAGAGTTTGGGAACGTGACACTTATGTCTGATGAGCTCGAACCCAAAGCGGAATGGTGCATCTTCATAGGATACCCTAAGGTAACACTTGGGTATACCTTCTATCTCAGATCTGAGGGCAAAAGTGTTTGTTTCTAAAAAGGGGTCCTTTCTCGAGAAAGAGTTCCTCTTGACAGAATTGAGTGGGAGGAAGATAGAACTTGATGAGGTTGTTGAACCTTTGTTTCAACCAAAGAGTAGCCCAACGCAGAAAGATGTTTCTTTGAAACCTATGTCAGTTGAAGAGGAAGTTAATGATGATGATCATGAAGCTTCGGTTCAAGTTACTATCGAACCTCGTAGGTCGACAAGGACGCGTACTGCTCTTGAGTGGTACGACAACCCTATCTTGGAGGTCATGTTGTTGGACAATGATGAAGCTACGAACTATGAAGAAGCGATGATGGGCCTGGATTCCAACAAATGGTTAGAGGCCATGAAATCCGAGAAAGGATCCATGTATAAAGACCAAGTATGGACTTTGGTAGACTTGCCCGTTGAACGGCAGGTCATTGAGTACAAATGGACCATTAAGATGAAGACATATGCTGATGGTGAATGTCACCATTTATAAAGCTCGACTTGTCGCGAAAAGGTTTATAACAAGTTCAAGGAGTTGACTAAAATGAGACTCTCTCACCCGTAGCGATGCTAGCAGTTACTGCATTTTTCGATTCTGAAATCTGGCAGATGGATGTCAAAACAAAGTTTCCTTAACGGTTTCCATGAGGAAGGGTTGTATGTGATAGAACCAAAAGGTTTTGTCGATCCTAAGGATGCTAAAAGCTATGCAAGCTCCAGCAATCCTTCTATGGGCCGGAGCAATCATCTCGGAGTTGGAATATACACTATGATGAGGTTATCAAAGTTTTTGAATTTATACAAAGTTTATGAGAAACTTGTATTTACAAGAAAGTGAGTGGAAGCACTATAGAATTTCTGATAAGTATATGTGGATGACATATTGTTGATCAAAAATGATGTAGAACTTCTAGAAAGCATAAAGGGTTGTTTGAAAGGTCTTTTTCAGAGGAAAACCTGGATAAAGCTACTATTATATTAAGCATCAGTATCTATAGAGATAGATCAAGACACTTGATAAAACTTTCAAATGAGAACGTACCTTCACAAGTTTTGAAAGAGTTCAAAATGGATCAGTCAAAAAGGAGTTCTTGCCTGATTTGTAAGGTGTGAAGTTGAGTAAGACTCAAACCTCGACCACGACAGAAGAAAGAGAAAAGACGAAGGTCGTCCCCTATGCCACTCGCCATAGGCTCTATTTGGTATGCCACGCTGTGTACTGCACTTGATGTGTGCCTTGACCCATGTCTAACAAGGGGGTACAAGAGTGATCCAGGAGTGGATTACTGGACAACGGTCAAAATTATCCTTAGTAACTAGAGGACTAAGGAGATATTTCTCGATTATGGAGGTGATAAAGAGTTTGTCGTAAAGAGTTACGTCGATCCAAGCTTTAACACCAATCCGGATGACTCTTAGTAGCAATCCGGATACGTATAGTGGAGTAGCCATTTGGAATAGCTCCGAGTTGAGCGTGGTAGCAACGTATACAATATGACATAGAGATTTGCAAAGTACACATGGATCTGAATGTCGTAGACCCGTTGACTAAAGACCTCTCTCACATGCAAAGCATGGTCGAACCCCAGAACTCATCGAGTGTTAGATTCATAACAATGTAAATCACATAGAGATGTGAGCTAGATTATTGACTCTAGTGCAAGTGGGAGACTGTTATAAATGTGCCCTAGAGGCAATAATAAAATTGCTATTATTATATTTCCTTGTCCATGATAATCGTTTATTATCCATGCTACAAATGTATTTATTGGAAACTCAAATACATGTGTGGATATATAGACAACACTGTGTCCCTGGTATGCCTCTAGTAGACTAGCTCGTTGATCAAAGATGCTCAAGGTTTCCTGACCATGGACATGAGATGTCATTTGATAACAGGATCACATTATTAGGAGAATGATGTGATGGACAAGACCCAAACTATAAATGTAGCATATGACCGTGTCAGTTTATTGCTACATTTTTCTGCATCTCAATGTATCTGTTGTTGGTGCACTAGAGTTTTGGGTACTCCAGTGTTCCTTAACTCGTGCACTCGCAGTAGTAGCCACCCTAGCGGCAAGGCCCGGCAAGGAGCTACTAAGAGCACAGAGGACATCCAAACAATGAAGCCCCGGCAAGGCGAAGACCTTGGCAAGGCAAGGCCCCGACAAGGCGAACCCCCGAAAAGGCCCTGCCAGTGCACAGACCAGATGTCGTTTCGCCTGGGCACATATCGCGGCACCGACGATGGAGAGGCTAAGCGGTGCCGATGGGACGGGCTCCTGTCCTATCGTGCAGACAGACAGAGATGCCTGACGGTGCATTAAATGCACCTGTACTACGCCATCAGTGTTAGGTATGATAGCATTGTAGCTCTGTGCACCCCGTGTACACACTGTATGCCACTGTTAGGATCCCCTTCAGAGTATAAAAGGAGGCCCAGGGCGTTACAAGAGGAATCTTTTGATCCTTTGACCAATCCTATAGTACACGCGTGTAGCAGCTATCCACAATGCTCCTGTAGCTAGAAGCCTAAAAACACCGATAATACAACCATGCGGGAGTAGGGTTTTACGCATCCTTTGC
The DNA here is from genome assembly GCA_022496015.1 of Hordeum marinum. NCBI lineage: Eukaryota > Viridiplantae > Streptophyta > Magnoliopsida > Poales > Poaceae > Hordeum > Hordeum marinum. The sequence continues at coordinate 231,053,882 of CM039672.1, read as the reverse complement.
GGCCCAAACCTGGGTAAATCCCCGCGTGTTGATTCGTTAGACCTGCTCTTCATGCGAGCCTTCTCCCCCGCTGAACCGAAAGGGGTCTCTCTGATACCATAGGTGTTCATTCCCACCGACATCTTTGGTGCGCAAGGTAGGGGGGTATAGGTCGTGTGAACCTGTTCTGGTGATCAGCGTGCCAGTTCTTTCCTACTCATCATCGCCATGGCCCCCAAGAAAAAGGGCCCAACGGCGGTTGGCCTATCCACGTCTGTTGTCCTTGTATTTGCACTAATAGGCGACAACATGGACGCGGGTGGGGGAGGAGGCGGAGGTTCAGAACTTCTGCAACGCTCCGATGATCAAGGCCAAGTAAGCGGCGACGTTCGCCGTGGAGGCCCCCATGGCAACGTCGGGCACCCCCATGCCGCTGGATCTCAGGACGGAGTTGTACCGCCTACGGGTGGTATGGTGAACTCCAGGGACGGCAGGGTATCTTCCAGGGCGCCCATGCCGGCGCCTACGGCGTGAAATTCTCAGGACGCGCATGAAGAGTCGCACCACGACACCTGTGGTTCTCAACATCCCCATGGAAAAGCTCCTGCGTATCACTCCAGGGTGCGCGGGACTAGCATGTTCGCCAGCGTGCTAGTGGGAGTGGCATGCCCTCGTGGGACCGTGATGGAGCTCCTTCTAACATGGTTAGGAGTCAGAGCGCCTTGCGTTCCTCGCGTCGTTCGCTACCGACCACATCGGAAGAAGCAATGGCGCGAGCACAACTACTCCTAAACTTCCCTCCTACTGCGAAGAAGCTTGACGAATGGAGAGCCACCATTTAGGGCCTCCTCAGCCTCGGAGATAAGTTTCGGTCCACCGGGCCGGCTCATGCCAGTGGTGGCAGGGCAGCAGGTAGTGAGACCATAGTGCACTCTCCTCCACAGTGACAACGCAGGTCACCGACTCGGCAGGCCGACGCTTATGATGGTTATTCGATGGCGTCGTCCGATCCACGGACACGCCGCGACCAACGTCAAGTTCATCGGGAGCGAAGCAAGGAAGACGCTCGGACTGCAATCGAGTGGCGGTGGGAAGCGCGCCATCAATATGATAAGCGTGTGGGGCCCATTGTGGACAAGTCTGCGCTAGGGTATCCTGTTGGCCTACCTTACAAAGTGGGTTGTCTAGCGTTTACTCATGAGCTGCGGCAGGTCCAGTGGCCCAACTCCCGCACGTTCAAGCCAGAGGTCCCGAAGAAGTATGACGACAAGACTCACCCGTCGGAGTTCCTGAGCATCTACACCATTGCGGTGCAAGCTGTCGGGGCTCGTGACAACGAGATACTAGCCAACTACTTCCCATTGGTGCTTAAGACCAACGTCAGGTCATGGATGATGCACCTGCCGGAAGGATCCATCACCTCCTAGGCAAACCTGTGCCATGAGTTTGTTGGTGCCTTTACCGGAGGCCACCAAGCTCCTGGTCAAGAAAGAGATTTGCACATCATCCCTCAGAAGGTGGGTGAGACTTTGCGCAAGTACATCTGGAGGTTCAGCCGCGTGCACCACAACATACTAGATGTTCATCATGCCGCTGTTATCAGCGCATTCCATCAGAACGTGTGCAACGGCAGGATGCAGGAAGAGCTGGCGATGAACAAGTTCCAAGATGTTGCTGAGCTCTATGCTCTGGCGGACAAATGTGCTCGGGCTGAAGAAGGGAGGAGGCTCCCCGGCGAGGACGCTGGTGCAGGGGTCGACTCTGAGGATGAGGACACTGCCTTCCCGGCAAGAAAGGGTCGGCGTTGTAACAAGAAGCGCAAGGACAAAGTCGTGCTTGTCGTCGAGGGATCCGACAACCCCAGCGCCGCTAAGAAGGCCAAGGGTGATGACCCCGGCAAGGATGTTGTCAGGTGCACCTCGTGCCAGGCTTTGGCGGCTGCCGACAAGCCGGAAGGCTCCATCAAGCAGTATTGCAAGATCCACCACACCAAGGGCCACGATCTCGAGAACTGTCAGCAAGTTGAGCAGTTTGCCGAGAAGCAGAAGGCCGAATACGAGAGGCGAGACAAGGAGTAGGGCCAGGACGGTGCGGTGGGGTCCGGTAATAAGCATGGTGGCCGAGGAGGTTGCCGCGGCAACAACAAGCAACAAAAGGACCGGCCCGCTCGAGGCCGCGACAAGCAAGAGGGTGACGATGATGACGTCGAAGAGGATGATGAGTCTGGCGAGCACGAGTTCTAGAAGTCTATAGAGATGATGTGCATCGAGGGAGGTGCCTCGTTGCATTCCTCTCACCGCCAACTTAAACAGTGGCCGCATGAGGTTAACGCAGCGGAGCCCTCTATCGGTGCCTAGAGGCCTCTTATGTGGTCCAACACTCCTATCATTTTGAAGCCGAGGATCACCTTGATCGCACAACTACGGTCGGGTGCCTGCCGTTGTTGGTTTCGCCAACGATTCGCAACCTCAAGGTGACGAAGATGCTAGTTGACAGTGAGGCCAGCCTGAACCTGATCTCACCTGATGTCATCCAGAGGCTGCAAATTCCTGATGAAGATCTCGAGCCCATAGGTGCTTTCCAAGGGGTCAATTCAGGGAAAACTTAGCCGAAGGGTAGGATCATGCTGCCGGTTACATTTGGCAGCAATATAAATTTCAGAATGGAGAAGATCGTCTTTGACGTCGCCAAGATCTCATTGCCATACAATGGTATCCTTGGTCGCCCAGCGCTGGCCATGCACCCACTTTGTGTACAATGTGCTTGTCACGCCCAAGATGCGGTCCTATCCTTATTTGGGCACGAGGGCCTCGACAGGGATAGAAGCGCATCTCGATGCGTTCGCAAGAATGGATATCATTACAAGTACATGTATAGAAGAGATGAGTATATGGAATTGGCTTACACTCGCCACAAGCTACATCAGAGTCACATCAATACAATAACATCTCAAACATCATACATAAGAGCAGGGTCCGACTACAGATGAAAACAAACGATAAAATGACATCCACCCTTGCTATCCCAGGCTGCCGCCTGGAACCCATCCAAGATTGAGGAAGAAGAAGAAGAAGAAGAACTCCAAGTCAAATCAAGCAACGCGCTCACATCAAATCATCACATTACCTGTACCTGCTACTGGTGTAGTAGTAATCTGTGAGCCACAGGGACTCAGCAATCTCATTTCCAAGGGTATCAAGACTATTAAAGCTTAATAGGTAAGGCATGGTTAAGTGGTGAGGCTGCAGCAAGCGACTACGCATATATTTGAGTGGCTAACTTACGAGTACAGAAATTAAAGTATGGTGGTCTACGCACAACGGACGTGAACTAGTAATGATCACTAACTGATCCTGAACACCTACTTACGTCAATCATAACCCCACTGTGTTCTCTTTCGGATAAGAACTCACGAGAAGAGACAACCACGGTTACGCACATAGTTGGTGTATTTTATTAGAGTTTACTTCAAGTTTGCTATGACCGGGTGTTAAACAAATTATCCAAGTTTGCCACATAACCACGGGCACGGCTTCTCGAAAAGATTTAACCCTACAGGGGTGCTCCAACTCATCCATCACAAATTAACCACACTCAATGGGAATAACCTCAAGCACGGATCTCGTGATCTTCCTAGGACACTCCAAAGGAAATCCAACACCTCGAGATAACCCAAAGAAAATCAGAGTTCCTCACTCAAGACGTTCGAGAAAGGTAAAACAAATCCAGCAAGGCCTCCCGACGTGTCGACTATCCCGATAGGAGCCGCGTATCTCGTTCTCAGGACACGGCGGATAAGCTAGTGTACGGAGGCCTGATAGAAATCTCCCAAGTTGCCCTGGGTTGGCCCCGCACAGTGCTCTAGTTTGGACCAACACTCATGAGGAGCACTGGCCCGGGGGTTGATTAAATTATCCAGGGGGTCCGGAAAAATATCCCCTATGCAAGTTCATTAATTATTAGGCAAATGTAGTACCAATGTCGGGCCTTGCTAGACATGTTTTATTCTAACCCAAAAATCAAGGGGGTCCCCATAACAACCCCGAGCATGTTAGGAGTGCTCATTTATGGAACATAACACCGGTGCACAAGTAACTAGGGGCGGCAAGAGTGGAACAAAACACCGAGCAAAAGGCCAAGCTTTCCACCCTTTACCAAGTATATAGGTGCATTAATTTAAATAGCAGCAATATTGTGATATAACAAAAGGAGGTCCATGTTGACACATGGAAGCAATTGCACCTGCAGCTAGCAACGCTATCAGAAGGGCTGAGCAAGCGGTAACATAGCCAAACAATGTCTTGCTGGGATGTGGAGGGGTTAGAGGCTTATCATGGCAGTGTTGGGAGGCTTATCAAACAAGTGGTAGGTAGCGAGACATAACGATAAAAGACGAGACAACTAGCATGGCAATGATAGTAATGGTATCCAGGGAAATGTGTCATCTTGCCTGAGATCCCGCTCGGAAGAAGAACGAGTCCATGAAGAAGACGAACCAACGTAGTCGAACGAATCCTCACACTCCGAACGCTTTCGGAACTCTATCGAGAAGAAGCAATCCGAAACAAACAATCAACACAAGATACACCACAACATATGCAAAACACGATGCACAACAAATATGATGTATGTCCGGTTTAATATGCAATGCATGATAATCACCACAAACAACTTCTACACATTAAAGTGAAGCTCAATATGCACGAGTTGCATATTGACGAAACTCCACGTTCGAATTATTTAGTTCACTCCCGTTAGGTACCGAAAATATTAAATGTTGTTAACATGGCAAGAGGTGAAGCATAAGTAAACTATCTATCTAGGCATTTTAAATGAGGTCGGAAACAACTTATAGCATTTTCGAAATGACCTCATATGTTAATTTAAAAATTGGTTCAGATCTGAACTATTCATATTTTATATTTTTTAAACAGCAAAATAAAGCATACCATGTTATTCTACATGTCATTCTAGTCGATTTACATATATAGAACATCTCAAACGGAGCTACGGTCTAAAAGATATGAGCAACACAAGATGCACATGGCATGAATACAAATGCATGGGAAAAACCACCACAACCATCTCAAATCATGAATGCATCAATCTATTATGAAACTACATGAGATTCTAAGCAAGTTTCATATATGGAATGCCCAAAACGGAGCTACGGTTCAACCACAATCATCAAAACAAGTTTTAGTTGAAATCTGCCAAAACAGCAACATAGCATTTTGAACACATGAAAACAGCAAGCTACAAGATTCCAAAATGCACAAACTAAGCATGGGGCAATAGCATACAACATCCACTTCATTTCATCTTCACATATCATAAGCAAAACATGTATGGATCACTAGGTAGGAAGCTCACAAGAAGGCTTCTTGAAAACAGTTTCAGACTTAGTGAAAATAGCCGTTTTAGACAGTGCAGTTTTTATCACGAAGGCATATTGACAGCAGTGAAACTATATGATACAATTCATATAATGGCATGAAACTTAACAGCAAGATAGCGGGCAATATCAACAACAAATAACTCCATTACACCTACCACAAAAGAGGTCTAGATCACTAGAAAAACACATGGCAAGGCAGCAACAAATATAACAGATTCCAGACTTAGAAATATTTTGGACCCTCAAAATAACAGATTTTCATAGCCAGTTGACAACAACAAAATAACACCTAAACATGCATTTCTATGACAAGCAAAATGACCATGGGCTAGGACACATATCAACAAGCAACTTTCATGTTGAAAATAAATCCATATCACGCCCGGATTAATTCCTACGAAAATAACAAAAGGGCATCATGGCATAATGATATTCATACAAACATGCTCAAATGGCAACACTAAATGCACAGATAAATCACATGGATTTTTCTACCCTGAAAACATATATAATATGCTTAGGTTCTTGTAGGAAATTAATCACAATTAAATATGCCGGAATATGGCCTAATCATCTTAAAGCAATTCAACAATGCAAATAAATGCAAACATCATGCCAACATTTATCTCATGCATGAAAATGCGATGCAAAAGAGATGAACATTTTTTTAACATATTATTTTGTTAATTTCGATGCACGGTAATTAAATATGGCAATGCAATTAAATGCAATTATGCAAAATGACAGGTTAAAATGATTTTGGCATGGATGCAAATGACATAATATTAATCTACGTATTATTCCAAGCAAGTTTCATGTTGAAAATATTTCAAAACGAGGCACGGTTAATTATTTGACAACATTTTTAATACGTGAAATTAAATAAATAAATAAAAACAAAAAAACGGAGGGGCTGGGCTCACCCTGGGCTTGGCCCATTCGGCTGGCGAGCTGGCGAGGGAGCAGCGGCTGCTGGGCTGTTGGGAGGTAGCAGGCCCACGAGCGGGTCCACGCGGGGCAGGGCTACTGCGCTCGTGCCCGACCGAGCTCCCGGTCGGGAGCCATGGTGGCGACGCACGCAGGGCGGCTGGCCGGTGAGGCGGCAAGGGCCCGGCACGGGGACGACGCGGAGGAGGTCGGGGCGACCGGATCCGAGGGCGGCGGACCCGTTCCCGGCCGGAGGGAGGGCCGGCGACGGCTGGCGGGGCGCCTGCAGCAGCGGAGGCGCCATGGCGGCGGCGCTGCACCTGCAGGAAGAGAGGTCGCGGGGTGAGGGAAGCCAGGGAGAAGGAAGGAAGAGATAGGAGAGGAGAGGAGCTAGGCAGCGCGGCGGATCCGGCCGGAACTCCGACGAGGCTGGCCGGCCATGGGGCTGCTCAGGCACGGGCACGGGGAAACCTCCATGAAAGCTCGGGCAGGAGCTCCGGGAGAGCTCCGGATGCGATTCGGGCCCGGATGGGCTCGAACGGGCCTAGATGGGCTCGGGTGGGTTGGAGGCTGGAGGAGGGAGAAGGAGAGGGCTGGCTAGGGTTTGCACGCGAAACGAGGGGGCTAGGGCTATATATAGGTTTAGGCTAGGGTTAGCTGGCACTGTCCGTTTTCGGACTGCCGGGTGTCAGTCCGACGGTCCGGAAGCGGAGAGGGGGGGGGGGTTACGGAAGGCTGTGTAGACGGGCTAAGGGGAGATGAGAGGGAAGACGGTGACCTGTGACACGAAGATTTAAAACACCGAGAAACGTCTGACGATAACCGATAAACCACCGATAAGCTCTTTGCTGCGACTGACCGACGGGGTATCTAACAAACTCGGATCGTGACGAAATTCGACAGGCGGTCTACCTAAGCTATAACAAGACCGCACGACAAGTTTCAACTCGATCCGAGAATATTTTTGCACGCGCTTAAAAACGGTTTTATTTTAAATGGTGTCGCGGGCGCGTGCGTGTGTGGTTGTTCTCAACGGGCAACGACAAGAACGCAGAGAACCAACGACTGCAAACGGATGCAAGTTTTTGAAAACGGATGACGATGCAATGCAGATGATGTGAATGATGCGATGATGAATGCAACACACAAACAAACACATGATGAGAAAGGAAAGAAAGGGGAATCTTCTGGAATCTTCTGGAATGTCGGTCTCGGGCTGTCATAGTGTTGAAGATGCCTGGCCTGATGAGCGTCATCACGATCAAATCTGACAAGAAGGGCGCACTGATTTGCGTCGACCAACTCTACCGGGAGGCAGTCGCAACACCTGCCTCCAAGGCACTTGCTCCTGCCGTTGAAACTCCTGGAGGGAAGAAGACTGGCAAGGCCTCTGGCGCACATTCCGGCAAGCGCAGCCCCTCGGGGTATTGCGCTCCCGTTGATGATGTGCCAGAGAGCTCCACCGTCAAGAGCAAGAATTCCAAGGCAGCTCCGCTAGAGACTAAGAAGGTGCCCGCCAAGGAAGATGGTACGGGAGGAATTTTCACCAAGTTCCACCCTCGATGACAAATAGGAAAGCGCGCTCGTCGCCTTCCTGCGGGCGAATGTCGATGTGTTTGCATGGCAACCATCTGATCCCTGGTATTCCTAGGAAGGTGATTGAGCACCACCTAGCCGTCCGTCCTCACGCGTGGCCTGTCAAGCAGAAGGTCCGGAAGCAAGCTTAGGAGTGGCAACAGTTTATTGCTGAAGAGATCAAGAAATTGGAACCGACTAGCCTGATAAGAGGAGTATTTCGTCCAACGTGGTTGGCCAATCCAGTTGTAGTGCGCAAGGCGAATGGGAGTGGAGGTTGTGCATGGACTTCACAGATGTCAACAAGGCCTGCCCCAAAGATCCTTTTCCCTTGCCACACATCGACTTGGTTGTGGTCTCCACCGCTGACTACGACTTATTGTCCTTCCTTGACGCCTATTCAGGCTATCATCAGATTTTGATGGCAAAGGAAGATGAGGAGAAGACCGCATTTATCACCCCATGTGGTACATATTGCTTTTTGCGTATGCCTTTCGGGTTGAAAAGTGCCGGTTCTACATTTGCAAGAGCAGCCTAGATTGGTTTTGAACCCCAGCTACATAGAAATATGGAGGCTTATATGGATGACATAGTGGTCAAAACCAAGGACAAGGCTATGCTCATAACAAACCTAGAAGAAACATTTGCAAACCTACACAAGATCAACATGAAGCTCAACCCTGAGAAGTGTGTGTTCGGCGTCCCATCCGGCAAGCTTCTAGGATTCTTTGTGTCTCAACATCGAATTGAAGCAAATCCCGACAAGATCAAAGCAATCGAGCAAATTGAAGCACCAGGGCATGTCAAGGATGTGCTCCGCCTTGCTGGCTGTGTTGCTGCTCTAAGTAGGTTCATTTCAAAATCTGCTAAGTGCACCCTGCCCTTTTTCAAGATCTCGAAGAAGGCAGGTCTGATGAAATGGACTCCGGTAGCGGAGGTAGCGCTGTAGGATTTGAAAGAGTACCTCTCCTCTCCGCCGGTCCTAGTCGCACCAAAACCACAAGAGCCATTGCTGCTATATCTAGCGGCAACAAATCAAGTGGTGAGCGCTGCACTGGTGGCTGAAAGAGAGGTTGATGAAGAAGCAGCAGCAGTAGCAAGACCGCCAAGCAACAAGCCCGAACATTCCCTGGCAGGGTCCGATGCTGGCAAGGAAGAATCCGTGCAGTTGAACGAGACAATTCAGAAGAAGAAGATGGTGCAGCGCCCAGTCTATTTTGTCAGCTCCCTCCTGTAGGGGGCTAGGTAAAGGTATTCTGGCGTGCAAAAGTTTCTCTTTGGCCTTCTTATGGCCTTGAGGAAGCTGCGCCATTGCTTCCAAGCACATGAGATCACCGTTGTCACTCGCTTCCTGCTGTAGCAGATCTTGCGGAACCCCGAAGCTACCGGCAGGATTGTAGAGTGGGCTTTGGAACTAAGCTTTGGCCTCAAGTATGAAAGCACTTCAATTATCTAGAGCAGAGCCTTGGCGGAGTTCATTGTAGAGTGGACCCCAACGATGGATGAAGAAGTTCCAGAGTCAACTCTCCCTGGAAAGGAAACCAATCAAGAGTGGATCATGTATTTTGATGGGGCTTTCTCGCTGCAAGGCACCGGTGCTAGAGTGGTGCTTGTCGCACCCACCAGAGAGCACCTCAAGTATGTGATTCAGATGCATTTTCCCCGAGAGAGATCAACAACCAATACTGCTGAGTACAAAGGATTGCTTGCTGGTCTCAGGATCGCGGCGGACCTTGGGATCAAGAAACTTATTGTCAGGGGTGATTCTCAGCTTGTCGTCAGGCAAGTGAACAAGGATTATCATAGCCCGTTGATGGAAGCTTATGTAGATGAAGTGAGGAAGTTGGAAGAACGTTTTGACGGCCTGTAAATGGAGCACGTTCCGCGTGCAGAGAACAACGTTGCCGATGGCCTGTCAAAATGTGCTGCCCTTAAGTTGCGTGTGGAACCAGGAACTTTCATGCGCCGACTGACTCAACCCTCCGTGACGCCATCAAATGGACAAGAGAAAAGAAGGAAGTTGAGTTTCGACAAGTATTTCCCGGCAGAGCTCCCAGAAGCCGCCGACGAGAGGTTGTCGGAGATAACGTCAAGCCTGTCGGTGAGCACCATGCTCCGGCGGAGCCTCCGGCTCTTGCCGTAGAAGCATGCGCTCCTAACAGGCTTGCCAGGGAGCAGCAGGCTCCGGCGGGGCCTCAGGCCCTTGTCGTCGAGACAAGTGCTTCCCCGGTAGAAGATATGCCTCTAGTCCTTGTCGTCGAGCCCCAAGCTCCAACATGGGCACATCACATCGGCCATTTCCTTCAGACAGGAGAACTCCCTGAGGAAGAAGAGGAAGCAGAGAAAGTAGCCCGCCGGTCTAATATGTACCAATTCGTGGACAACATCCTGTACAGAAAGAGATTAAATGGCGTGAAACTCAAGTGCATTTCCCGGGAGGATGGACTGGAGCTGTTCGTAGAGATACATGGAGGCATATGTGGCTCCCACATAGGATCAAGAACACTTGCCGGAAAGGCATTCCAGCAAGGTCTCTTTTGGCCCACTGCCCTCCAGGATGCAACTGCATTAGTAACCAAGTGTGAAGCATGTCAGTTCCATTCAAAGAAACTACATCAACCAGCTCAAGCCTTTCAAACAATCCCACTCTCCTGGCCATTTTTGGTCTGGGGGCTCGACATCTTGGGCCCCTTTCCCCGAGCTGTTGGGGGCTTTGAGTACTTGTACGTTGCAACCGACGGGTTCACAAAGTGGCCGGAAGTGGAAGCAGTGAGAAAGGTGACATCATAGTCAGGCATCAAGTTCTTCAAGGGACTAGTCTGCCGCTTTGGTGTTCCCAATAGAATCATCACTGACAATGGCACACAGTTCACGAGCCGCACCTCCATGTAGTATGTCCAAGACCTTGGCAGCAGAATCTGTTTTGCTTCCTTTACCCACCCGAGGAGCAACGGCCAAGCGGAAAGTGATAATGCTGAAGTGTTGCGAGGCCTCAAGAAAAGAACTTTCGATAGGCTACACAAGTGTGGAAGGCACTGGGTTGATGAGTTGCCGATGTTTCTTTGGTCAATCCGAATGACACCAAATTGAGCCACCGGCCAGACACCCTTCTCCCTCGTATATGGGGCGGAAGCGGTTCTCCGCACTGAACTCATATACGGGTCGCCTCGAGTGTTCGCTTCTGATGAGCTTGAGCAAGAGCAGTTGCGGCAAGATGACGTGACGCTCCTTGAGGAAGACCGTCTTTAGGCTATTGTGAGAGCTGCATGCTACCAACAAGCTTTGCGCCGCTACCATAGCCGCAAAGTTAACGCCAGAAGTCTTGAGGAAGGCGACCTTGTTCTTCGGCGTGTTCAGTTTGCAAAGAATTCCAACAAGTTGACGCCGAAGTGGGAAGGCCCTTATCGGGTAGTACGAGTCACCAGGCCCAGCACAGTCCGCCTAGAGACCGGAGATGGCATCCCAGTGAGCAACTCCTGGAATATCGAACATCTTCGTAAGTTCTACCCATAAGGCATGGTTGCCAGGTCTCCCGGCAACCACCTTTTGTACAAGTCTTGCCACTGCATCATGTAATCCTTAGTACAAAGCCAGGCGCAGACCCTGTGCATAGTCGAATAAAGCTAAGTGTCCCACAAATCTTGATTGATTCTCATGTTTACTTATATGCATGTTTTTCTGAGATATTGTATTACACTTACTCCCGACAAGAGCTAATGGACTGCCAAGGTTCCACAACCATATTTGCTCTTCTTTCTTTTTCTTAAAGGAGAGAAGGTCACCTCACGTGCAGCTTTGTCAGGGGGGAATGATGGTATGGATAACTACGGGCAACGTTCAAACAAAAATAATCTTCCCGGAAGGAGTACGACAACAAAAAGATAAGTTGCAAAACCCCAAGTTAATTCTTGCCGTGGAGTTATTTTCCTTGGGCAATTTCGATTTTTGTATGGAAAACCTCCATGCACAGGAACCTTGCCGTGATTGGCTACGCCCTTATTCTGTTTCGGGTCCGCTCAACAGCTTAAGTGAGCTGCGTCTACACTCTTGTTTCATTTCGAGTCCGCTCAATGGCTCAAGGGGCTGCGCTTGCGCCCTTATTATGTTTCGAGCATGATCAATAACTTAAGAGGCTTCACCAAGAACACCGGGGTATCTTGCCGGCAGTAGCACCATCGGCAGGCTGCTAAGGACCCGTTCCTCAAAGTGCTCGCGGTAGGGCTACACACGCCGGCAAGATTCTACTGAGAGGGCGTAGGGAAAGTTCCATACAAGGAAACAGTCTAACAAGGAAGATAATATAAAGATATTCAAAATAGGTTAAATATTACATGAGATATCGCCTTTTCCTAAGTACATCTTTATTTGACTTTCTCCCCTAGGGGAGATTACAAGAAGAAAAAGATGGAAAGGGGAGGCAGGCTACAAGAAGAAAACGATGGCAAGAAGCCCCTAGAGGAAGCCCAGCCTGACCCCTCTGGGCTAGCACTGCGCGGAGGGGCAGGGCTCCGAGATGGGCAGGCAAGAGCCTGGCCCCTCCTAGGCCAGCATTGCGCCGAAGAGAGGGCCAGCGCAGGCGAAAAGGGGGATGGACCTCAGAAGCCGAAGTCTGCGGGCCTGCCAGAAGATCCTGCTGGAAGATGAGGCAGCGCCCGGGACAAAGGCCCCCAGCAAGGTCGTCCTGCCGGGAGGGGGAGAGGCGTGAGGCTGGAGGTGATGGTGTGACCGGCAGTCAGTCCAAGCTTGAGTCGCCGGGCTCCGACTTGACCGCCTGAAGACCAGAATCATCATCGTCGTCTTCGCCACTGTCCTCCTCATCACTCTCGCTCAAGGAAAAGCTTTCGGCGCTGCTCGAGCTTTCTTCGCAGTGGAGAGCAGATTGGCTTCCGTCATTTTAAATGAAGGACGTGCCCTTCCTAGAGGTTGTGGGTGCGGGTGAAGGTCTTCCAGCCACACCTGAGGAGTACTCCACGATCACCCACGTCGTGCTGTTACAACAACCATGTGCCCGTAACCCTAGGGCGAGCGGATCATCGGCCTCCATCACCCTGGCCAAAGGGCGAGGGAGGTGCAGGTGCCTCCGGATGGGACCGCCCAGCTCGAGGATGAACTCCAGCGCCATCCCCTCGGCATGGGTCTACTTAAGGGAGAGGCCCGGCATTGGAGGAGGAGGTGGGGCAGCGCTCTGCCTCCCCCGACCTCGGCTTCCACGATGGCAGCTACCCCTCGCACCTCTTCCACCATGCGCACTCAAGCCGCCCTCCGCCTCTATGGCTGAAGCAGTGGCATGATCCTGACAAGAGCTCCTCTTTGAATCTGAGGACGGTGGCCACCCTCGCCCCCTGTTCATGGCTAAGGGAGAGCACCACTCTAAGGTTGGGAAGTTGTGGAAGGGCAAGCTATGGAGGTTCAAGTTATGGAGGAAGGAGGAAAGATGGATGAGCATCGCCCTTGCTACCCCTCAATTTATAGAGGGAAGCACGGGGGCTGGCTCTCCCTCGCTCCAAGGGTCGCTGCCCGCCTCCTCCAATAGCGGCGCCCTCGATCACGGGGCGAACAACAACCGCCCCGTTGCTCCAATCCATGGCGCTGCAGTTACTGCCTTTCCCAGGGACTTTAAGTCATGGGCGCCCGTTGATGGCTCCCCACTATGCATGCGACACACATGGTGGAAATGACCTGACGCAGTAATTAAAAATTTGATGGCCGCACCGCGCACGTATCCCATGTCCCGCATTCGATGGGCGTCATGGGAAGGCGCAGTAAACGCAATGATCACAACCGCAACTCCTGCCACATGTGCCCGTGCACTGTTTGGGCCTATCCCAACAACGCTGAGCACCGTGTGTGGCCCAGGCCCGAGGGCTCCTGTCGGTGCACTAGAGTTTTGGGTACTCCAGTGCCCCTTAACTTGTGCACGAGCCACCCTAGCGGCAAGGCGCGGCAAGGAGCTGCGAACTACAAGCACAGAGGACATCCAAACAACGAAGCCCCGGCAAGCCGAAGACCTCGCCAAGGCGAAGCCCCGGCAAGGCAAGGTACCGACAAGGCGAACCCCCAACAAGGCCCCGCCAACACATAGGCCAGGTGTCGTTTCTCCTGGGCACGTGTCGCGGCTCCGGCGATGGAGAGGCTAAGCGGTACCGATGGGACGGGCTCCTGTCCCGTCCCACAGACAGACAGAGATGCCTGATGGTGCATTAAATGCGCCTGTCCTACGCCGTTAGTGTTAGATATGATAGCACTATAGCTGTGTACACATTGTACGCCACTGTTGGGATCCCCTTCAGAGTATAAAAGGAGGACCATGGCATTACAAGAGGGATCTTGTGATCTTTTGACCAATCCTCTAGTACACGCGCGTAGCAGCTATCCACATCGCTCCTGTAGCTAGAACCCTAAAAACACCGATAACACAACCAGGCAGGAGTAGGGTTTTACGCATCCTTTGCGGCATGAACCTGGGTAAAATCTCCGTGTGTTGATTCATCAGACCTGATCTTCGTGCGAGCCTTCTCCCCCGCCAAATTGAAAGGGGTCTCTCCGGTCCCATAGGTGTTTGTTCCCACCAACATCTGTTACTATAACCATGAGATCATGCAACTCCCTGACACCGGAGGAATTCCTTGTGTGTATCAAACATCACAATGTAACTGGGTGATTATAAAGATACTCTACAGGTATCTCCGAGGGTGTCTGTTGGGTTGGCATGGATCAAGACTGGGATTTATTACTCCGTGTGACGGACAGGTATCTCAGGGCCCACTCTGTAATACAACATCACAACAAGCCTTGCAAGCAAAGTTACTAAAGTGTTAGTCACAGGATCTTGTATTACGAAATGAGTAAAGAGACTTGCCGGTAACGAGATTGAACTAGGTATAGAGATACCGATGATCGCATCTCGGGCAAGTAGCATACCGAAGAACAAAGGGAACATCATACGAGATTATCTGAAGCCTTGACATAGAGGTTCAACCGATAAAGAATATGTAGGAGCCAATATGGGCATCTGATACGTCTCCAACGTATCTATAATTTCTTATTGTGTCATGCTATTATATTATCTGTTTTGGATGTTTTACATGCATTAATATGCTATTTTATATTATTTTTGGAACTAACTTATTAATCTAGAGCCTAGTGCCACTTTCTATTTTTCCCTTCTTTTTGAGTATTGAAGATATGGAATATTAAATGGAGTCCAAACGGAATAAAATATTTGGAATGATTTTTTCTAGAAGGAAAGAGATCTACCAGGCTTGGAGTGCAAGGCAGGGACTTTGCCAGGAGGTCACAAGCTAGGGGGCACGGCCACCCCCTAGCTACGCCTGGCAGGCTTGCCACCTCCTGGCAGGTCTCCTAGCCCTAATCTTCATCCTATTGTTACCCAAATATTAACCCAATACCAAAAAGAGCCATGCAAAAAAATCCGCCGCCAGAAGCCTCTGTTCCCGGGAGATCCAATCTTGGAGCCTTTTTTGGTAATCTACCGAAGGGGGATCCGATCACGGAGGCATCTACATCAACTCCATTACCTCTGTGATGATGCATGAGTAGTCCACCACAGACCTATGGGTCCATAGCTAGTCGCTAGATGGCTTCTTCTCTCTCTTTGTGCTTCAATACCATGTTCTTCATGATCTTCATGGAGATCTATCCGATGTAATACTCTTTTGCGGTGTGTTTGTCGAGATCCGATGAACTGTGGGTTTATGTTCAGATTATCCATGAATATTATTTGAGTCTTTTTTGATTTCTTATATGCATGATTTCCTATCATTGCAAGTCTCTTCAAGTTATTGGTTTGGTTTGGCCAACTAGATCGGTAATTCTTGCAATGGGAGAAGTGCTTAGTTTTGGGTTCAATCTTGCGGTGTCCTCACCCAGTGACAAAGTAGGGGTAGCGAGGAACGTATGGTATTATTTCCATCAAGGGTAACAAGATGGGGTTTTCATCATATTGCTTGAGTTTATCCCTCTACATCATGTCATCTTACCAAATGTGTTACTCTGTTCTTCATGAACTTAATACTCTAGATGCAGGCAGGAGTTAGTCGATGTGTGGAGTAATAGTAGTAGATGCAGAATCATTTCAGTCTACTTGACACGGACGTGATGCCTATATGCATAATCATTGCCTTGGATAACTTCATAATTATTCACTTTTCTGTCCATTGCTCGACACTAATTTGTTCACCCATCGTGATACTTTCCTTCAAGAGAGAAGCCTCTAGTGAAACCTATGGCCCTCAGGTCTACGTTCCATAATATATGTTCAGATCTATAAACCAAAAATACAAAAATACCTTGCTGCAATTTATTTACCTTTTACTTTCCACAATATTTTACATCTATCTCTATCGGATCTAATCCTTGCAAATAACCGTGAAGGGATTGACAACCCCTTTATAACGTTGGGTGCAAGAGTTTGATTGTTTGTGTAGGTGAATCCATTGATGACTTGCTTGTCCCTCCTACTGGATTGATACCTTGGTTCTCAACAACTGAGGGAAATACTTATCTACTTTGCTGCATCGCCCTTTCCTCTTCAAGGGAAAACCAACGCACGCTCAAGAGGTAGCAAGAAGGATTTCTAGTGCCGTTGTCGCAGAGGATACACATCAAACCTACCAAGTACCCATCACAGACTAATCTCTTGCATTTACTTTATTTTCCTTTTGCCTCTCGTTTTCCTCGCCCACACTTCACCAATTGGCCGTTTTGTTTGCCTTCTCTTTTTTGTTTTCCTTTTTCTCGTCGGATCTCTTGTTTGCTATGTTTCCTTGTGTTGCCATGTGCCTTCTATTCGCTTGCATCTCTGCTTGCTAAAAATCTATTGATATGGATCCTCATCCACTTGCTAATCTTTTCAAAATACCAAATTATGATGAACCAACTGCTAGTGAGTTGAGTGCACTTCATTATCTCTATGAAGTTTTGTTTGAAAATCATGTATCTGAAAATTTTGATGAAGTATTGAAAGAAGAAATTTGTAAGGAGATTCATGATAGTTCCTTGAATGAAAAGCATTATTGCCATTTTTTTAGTATGAATTCTATAAATATCCATGATGCTGATGATATGCAAAATCACAAGTTTGGTGATGCTATGCTTGATGAAGATGATATTTTTTGTTCCCCAAGTTTTGGTGATGACACGTATGCTATAATTGATCATGAAAATAATGATTTGTGTGATAGTTATATTTTGACATAAATTCATGATGCTACTTAAATTTATTATGAGAGAGGAACATATGCTTGTAGGGGTTGCAATAATATCAAGTTCCCTCTCTATGTGTTCAAAGTTTTGAATTGTTTTGCCTTCTTATGCTAGTTGATTCTTGTTCCCATAAATTGTTTGCTCACAAAATCCCTATGCATGGGAAGTGGGTTATACTTAAATTTTCTTGTCATGAGATTCATGATGCTTTCTTGCATATTTCAGTGACTACTTAATATGTGAGCACCATTGAAATCATTATGCCTAGCTAGGGGCGTTAAACAATAGCGCTTGTTGGGAGGCAACCCAATTTTATTTTTATGTTCTGTTTTTTGCCTCTATTTTTGAGTGTTTCACACATTATTACTTATGTAGTAATTTTTTTTGCTTTTTATTTAGTATTTGAGCCAAGTAAGACCTTTCGGTTGGTCTATGGTGGTTATTGATTTGAGCTTTGCTGAAAAATAGAAACATTTGCGCTCAGTCCAGGAATTTTATAAATTTGTAAGTGTGTTGAATGAGTCTGAAATTTTTACACAACATTGATATACAAATTTCCCAGGTTTTCATATTTTTTCAGAATTTTTTAAGTTACAGAAGTATATGAAGTTTTCATATTGCTACAGACTGTTTTGTTTTTGATATATTCTGTTTTCTTTGTGTTGTGTACCTATTTTGAGGCATCTATGGGTTTTATCGCCGGGGGGGGGTATGAACCATGAAGATGTTAGAATACATTAGTTATTACACAAATATAAATAAATAATGAGTTCACAACAGTACATATAGTGGTGATTTATTTCTTATACTAACGGATCTCATGAGTTTTCTGTTAAGTTTTGTGTTGTGAAGTTTTCAAGTTTTGGGTAAAGATTTGATGGACTATGGAATAAGGAGTAGCAAGAGCCTAGGCTTGGGGATTCCCAAGGCTCCCCAAGTCATATTAAAGGATGCCAAAGAGCTTAAGATTGGGGATGCCCCGTATGGCATCCCCTCTTTCGTCTTCAATCCATCGGAAAATTTACTTGAGGCTATATTTTTATTCACCACATGATATGTGTTTTGCTTGGAGCGTCTTGTATGATATGAGTCGTTGCTTTTTAGTTTTCTACAATCCTCCTTGATGCACACATATTTTGAGAGAGACATGCATTAATTGTGAATTTATTAGAATACTCTATGTGCTTCACTTATATCTTTTGAGATAGGCAATTTTGCTCTAGTGCTTCACTTATACCTTTTTAGAGCACAGTGGTGTTTGGTTTTATAGAAATAATTGAACTCTTGTACCTCACTTATATTATTTTGAGAGTCTTTAAATAGAATGGTAATTGGTTTAGGTTATGAATTTAGTCCTAATATAATAGGCATCCAAGAGGGATATAATAAAAACTTCCATATTAAGTGCATTGAGTGTTATGAAAAGTTTGATTCCTTGCATAAAATTTTGAGATATAAAGATGGTAATGTTAAGGGTCATGTTAGGAAGTAATTGTGAATTGGTAAAAATACTTGTGTAAAGGTTTGTGATTCCCGTAGAATTCACGTATGGTAAACCATTATGTAAGGAAGTCGGAGCATGATTTGTTTATAGATTGTCAACCTTTGCGTGAGGGTCGGGAGCGCGCGACGGTTTACTCCTACCAACCTCTCCCCTAGGGGCATGCGTCTAATGCTTTGCTTTGATGAATAATAGACTCTTGCAATAATTATGTGAGTTCTTTATGACTAATGTGATTTCATGGATTATACGCACTCTCACCCTTCCACCTTTGCTAGCCTCTCTAGTACCGCGCAAATTTCACCGGTGCGATAAACTCACCTTCCTCAAAACAGCCACCATATATCTTTCCTCAAAACAGCCACCATACCTACCTATTATGGCATTTCCATAGCCACTCCGAGATATATTTCCATGCAACTTCCACCGTTCTTTTCATTATGACACGCACCATCATTTTCATATTGCTTTGCATGATCATAAGATAGCTAGCATGATGTTTTCATGGCTTGTCCGTTTTTTGATGTCATTTGCTATGCTAGATCATTGCACATCCCGATACACTGTCGGAGGCATTCATATAGAGTCATAATATGTTCTAGTTATCGAGTTGTAATTCTTGAGTTGTCAGTAAATAAAAGTGTGATGACCATCATTATTAGAGCATTGTCCCATGTGAGGAAAGGATGATGGAAGCTATGATTCCCTCACAAGTGAGGATGAGACTCTAGACTTTATGATAAATAAAAGAGGCCAGCGAAGCCCAAATAAAATAAATAAATAAGAGGCCTTAGATGTCCACCAAAATAAAAAAATGAGAGAAACAAGAGAAGGGACAATGTTACTATCTTTTTTCCAAACTTGTGCTCCAAAGTAGCACCATGATCTTCATGATAGAGAGTCTCCTATTTTGTCACTTTCATATACTAGTGGGAATTTTTCATTATGTAAATTTTCTTGTATATTCCAATAATGGGCTTCCTCAAATTGCCCTAGGTCTTCATGAGCAAGAAAGTTGGATGCACACCCACTTAGTTTCCTTTTGAGCTTTCATACACTTATAGCTCTAGTGCATCTGTTGCATGGCAATCCCTACTCACTCACATTGATATCTAGTAATGGGCATCTCCATAGCCCGTTGATACGCCTAGTTGATATGGGACTATCTTATCCTTTTCCTTCACAACCTCCACAATATTATATTCCACATATAGTGCTATATCCATGGCTCACGCTCATGTATTGCGTGAGAGTTGAAAAAGTTTGAGAAAATAAAAGTGTGAAACAATTGCTTGACTTTTCATCGGGGTTGTGCATGATATAAATACTTTGTGTGGGGAAGATGGAGCATAGCCAGACCATATGATATTGTAGGGATAACTTTCTTTTGCCATTATATTTTGAAGAGATACAATTGCTTTGCTATTATGCTTGAAATATTATTGTTTTTATGTCAACATTAAGCTTTTGCTTTGAGTCTTACGGATCTGAATATTCATTCCACAATAAAGAATATTACATGGATAAATATGTTAGGTAGCACACCACATCAAAAATTCTGTTTTTATCATTTACCTACTCGAGGACGAGTAGGAATTAAGCTTGGGGATTTTGATACGTCTCCAATGTATCTACAATTTTTGATTGTGTCATGCTATTATATTATCTATTTTGGATGTTTTATATGCATTAATATGCTATTTTATGTTATTTTTGGGACTAACTTATTAATCTAGAGGCTAGTGGCAGTTTCTATTTTTTCCTCGTTTTTGAGTATAGCGGATATGGATATTAAACAGAGTCCAAGCGAAATAAATTCTTCGGAATGGTTTTTTTGGAAGGAAAGAGATCTACCAGGCTTGGAGTGCAAGGCAGGGACTCTGCCAGGAGGTCACAAGCCAGGGGGCGCGACCACCCCCTGGCCGCGCCTGGAAGGTTTGCCACCTCCTGGCAGGTCTCCTAAGCCTAATCTTCGTCCTATAAATACCCAAATATTCCCCCAATACCAAAAAGAGCAACGCAAATACTTTTCCGCCGCCAGAAGCCTCCATTTCCGAGAGATCCAATCTTGGAGCCTTTTCCGGTAATCTGGCGGAGGGGGATCCGATCACGGAGGGCATCTACATCAACTCCATTGCCCCTCCGATGATGGGTGAGTAGTCCACCATAGACCTACGGGTCCATATCTAGTCGCTAGATGGCTTCTTCTCTCTCTTTGTGCTTCAATACCATGTTCTTCGTGATCTTCATGGAGATCTATCCGATGTAATACTCGTTTGCGGTGTGTTTGTCGAGATCCGATAAATTGTGGGTTTATGTTAAGATTATCCATGAATATTATTTGAGTCTTTTCTGAATTCTTAGATGCATGATTTCATATCTTTGCAAGTCTCTTCGAGTTATTGGTTTGGTTTGGCCAACTAGATTGGTAATTCTTTCAATGGGAGAAGTGCTTAGTTTCAGGTTCAATCTTGCGGTGTCCTCACCCAGTGACAAAGTAGGGGTAGCGAGGCATATATTGTATTGTTGCCATCAAGGGTAACAATATGGTGTTTTCATCATATTGATTGAGTTTGTCCGTCTACATCATGTCATCTTACCCAATGCGTTACTCTGTTCTTCATGAACTTAATACTCTAGATGCAGGCAGGAGTCGGTCGATGTGTGGAGTAATAGTAGTAGATGCAGAATCGTTTAGGTCTACTTGACACGGACGTGATGCCTATATGCATAATCATTGCCTTGGATATCTTCATAATTATTTTCTTTTCTATCAATTTCTCGATAGTAATTTGTTCACCCATCGTGATACTTTCCTTCAAGAGAGAAGCCTCTAGTGGAACCTATGTCCCCCAGGTCTACTTTCGATAATATATGTTTAGATCTATAAACCAAAAAGACCAAAAATACCTTGCCGCAATTTATTTACCTTTTACTTTCCGCAATCTTTTACATCTATCTCTATCATATCTAATCCTTGCAAATAACCGCGAAGGGATTGACAACCCCTTTATAGAGTTAGGTGCAAGAGTTTAATTGTTTGTGTAGGTACATCTATTGGTGACTTGCTTGTTCCCCTTACTGGATTGATACCTTGGTTCTCAACAACCGAGGGAAATACTTATCTACTTCGCTGCATCACCCTTTCCTCTTAAAGGGAAAACCAACGCACACTCAAGAGGTAGCAGCATCCAGGTCCCCCTATTGGTTTTTGAGTGTAGAGTTGTCTCAGTGATGTCTGTATAGTTCTCGAACCCGCGGGGTCTACACACTTAACATTTGGTGATGATATAAGTGTAGTTAAGTCATTATGGTGGTTACCGAAGGTTGTTCGGAGTCCCGGATGAGATCCTGGACATCACGAGGAACTCTGGAATGGTCCGGAGGTGAATATTGATATATAGGACGAAGGGAATCAAGTTCTGGTAGTGTTCCGAGAGGTACCGGGAAATTGACGGAGTACCGAAAGGTGTTTAGGGGGGCCCCGGCAAGTGTTGGGGGCCTCATGGTCCAAGGGGAGGGGGCACACCATCCCACAAGGGGGCTGGGCGCCACCCAAAGCCTATCCCACTTCGGCCAAGGGTGGGGGAGCCCACCTAAGGGGCTGCCACTAGGTAACTTGGGGGCCAAGCCACCCTAGGGTTTCCCTAGGGGCACCCCCACCTGCCTTGGCCGCCACCCCCTAGATTGGATCTAGGGGCGCCACCCCTCCTCCCTTCCCCCTATATATAGAGAGGTAGAGAGAGGGCAGCCGCACCCATCTATGCCTTGGTGCTGCCCTCCCTCTCCCTTGTTATTCTTCTTCTTCTCCGCATAGCTCTTAGCGAAGCTCTGCTGAAATTCCTCCACTACCGCCGCCGCCATGTCGTCGTGCCACCAAAGGACTCGAGATACTACTTCACCATCGCTTGCTGGATCGAGGAGGTGAAGGTGTCATCAATTCGTACGTGTGTTGAACATGGAGGTGCCGTCCGTTCAGCACTAGATCGAAGTTCGCGGGACGGATCATGATTGGATCGCGAAGACGTTCGACTACATCAACCGCGTTTCTTAACGCTTCTGCTTAGCGATCTACAAGGGTATGTAGATTCACACTCCCTATCGTAGATGCTCATCACCATGCATAGATCTTGCATGTGTGTGTAGGAAATGTTTTGTTTCCAATGCAACGTTCCCCAACAGGAAGATGACATCAAGTGGTGATCGTCATCAAGGTTGTGGTGTGCAAGCTCAAGTGAAGCATCACAGAGAGATCATGATACGTCTCCAACATATCTATAATTTATGAAGTATTCATGCCATGTTTCCAATAATTCTATATGATTTTGGTTTGATTTTATTAGAACTAACCCAGACTGACGCTGTTTTCAGCAGAACAACCATGTTGTCGCTTTTTGTGCAAAAATAAAAGTTCTCGAAATGGGCTGAAAATTTAGTATGATTTTTTCTGGACCAAAAGAGACCCCCGAAGCATTGGAGTTGGTGTGCAGGATCAAGTGAAGCATCACGGAGAGATCATGATAGGTCTCCGACGTATCTATAATTTATGAATCATTCATGCCATATTTACAATAATTCTATATGATTTTGGTTTGATTTTATTAGAACTAACCGAGACTGACTTTGTTTTCAGCAGAACTACCATGGTGTCGTTTTTTGTGCAAAATAAAAGTTCTCAGAATGGGCTGAAAATTTAGTATGATTTTTCTGGACCAAAAGAGACCCCCAAAGCATTGGAGTTGGGCCATAAGAGCCACGAGAAGGTCATTAGCCAGCCAGGCGCAGCCACCCCCTGACCATGCCTAGCAGGCTTGTCACCACCTCGTGGCACCTCTTGATGTGAGATCGACCCCAAAAATTCCTATAAATATATAAACCTTCTAAAAGAAACCTAGATCGGGAGTTCTGCTGCTGCAAGCCTCTAGAGCCATGAAAAACCAATCGGGAGCCCGTTCCGGCACCCTGTCGGAGGGGGAAACCATCACCGGGGGCCATCTTCATCATCCCGGCGGTCTCCATGATAAGGAGGGAGTAGTTCATCCTCGGGGCTAAGGGTATGTACCAGTAGCTATGTGTTTGATCTCTCTCCCTCTCTCTCTCTCGTGTTCTTGAGATGACACGACCTTGATGTACCGCGAGCTTTATTGATAAATATTGAATCATCTGGAGTTTTTCCTCTCTATCTTCTTGTGATGAATTGAGTTTTCCCTTTGAAGTTTTCTTATCAGATTGAGTCTTTAAGGATTTGAGAGCACTTTATGTATGTCTTGTGATGGGATATACATGGCGACAATGGGATGTTCTATTGGTCCACTTGATGTATGTTTCGGTGATCAACTTGCGGGTTCCGTGACCTTGGGAATCTATGCATAGGGGCTGGCACACGTTTTTATCTTGACTTTCTGATAGAAACTTTGGGGCACTCTTTCAAGCTCTTGTTGGGGAACGTTGCATGGGAAACAAAAAAATTCCTACGCACATGCAAGATCTATCCATGGCGATGAGAATCTACGAGAGGGAGAGTGGATCTACATACCCTTGTAGATCGCTAAGCGGGCAGCGTTAAGAAACGTGGTTGGTGTAGTTGAACGTCTTCGCGGTCCAAATTGCCGAGCATCCCACGATCTCATCATGATCCGTCCCGCGATGCAATCACGATCCGTATCGTGAACTCATCACGATCATCCCGCGATCTCATCACGATCCGTCTCGCGATCTTGATCACGGTCCTTCCGATCTAGCGCCAAACGGACGGCACCTCCGCGTTCAGCACACGTACAGCTCGATGATGATCTCCACCTTCTTGATCTAGCAAGAGGGAGCGGAGAGGTAGATGAGTTCTCCGGCAGTGCGACGGCGTTGCGGCGATGGTGGTGGAGCTATTCCAGCAGGGCTTCGCCTAAGCACTGCTGAAAACCGATCTAGAGGAGAAACTGGGATCTAGAGGAGACGTAGCACGTGGCTATTAGGGTTAGCTTTTTTCTCTAAATCCTCTAGTATATATAGGAGGGAGGGAGGGGATGAGGCAGCCTCAAACCCTAAAGGTTTGGTCGAAATTGGAGGTGGAGGAGTCCTACTCCAATCCTATTAGGAGTAGGATTCCTCCTTTCCACTTGGAAACTCTTTCCACCTCTCCACCTTTGGATTTTTTCCTTCTCAAACCACTACAGCTGCATGGGCCCTTAGAGGAGGCTTCGGCCAGCCCACCAGGGGCTGGTTTACCTCCTCCCACAGCCCATGTAGGCTCTTGGGTCGAAATACCTCTCCCGATGGTCCCCTGGTACACTACCAGCATACCCGGTACACTACCGATGAACCCGAAACTTTTCCGGCGACCAAAACAGGACTTCCTATATATCAGTCTTTACCTCCGAACCATTCTAGAGCTCCCCATGACGTCCGGGATCTCATCCAGGACTCCGAACAACCTTCGGTCACCACCAGACATAACTCTATACTACCCAAACGTCACCGAACCTTAAGTGTGCAGACCCCGTGGGTTCGAGAACTATGTAGACATGACCGAGACACCTCTACGGTCAATAACCAATAGCGGGATCTGGATGGCCATATTGGTTCCTACATATTCTACAAAGATCTTTATCGATCGAACCTCTATGTCAAGGATTCAGTTAATCCCGTATGATGTTCCCTTTGTTCTTCGGTATGTTACTTTCCCGAGATTCGATCGTCGGTATCTCCATACCTATTTCAACCTCGTTACCGGCAAGTCTGTTTACTTGTTCCGTAATACAAGATCCCGTGAATAACACTTAGTCACATTGCTTGCAAGGCTTATTGTGATGTTGTATTACCAAGTGGGCCCTGAGATACCTCTCCGTCACACGAAGTAACAAATCCCAGTCTTGATCCATGCCAACCCAGCAGACACCCTCAGAGATACCTGTAGAGCACCTTTATAGTCACCCAGTTACATTGCGACGTTTGGTAACACAAGATACTCCTCCGGTGTCAGTGAGTTGCATGATCTCATGGTCAGAGGAACAAATACTTGACATGCAGAAAACAGTAGCAATAAACTGACACGATCATATGCTACGTTTGTAGTTTGGGTCTTGTCCATCACATCATTCTCCTAATGATGTGATCCCGTTATCAAATGAGATCTCATGTCCATGACTAGGAAACCATATCCATCTTTGATCAACGAGCTAGTCTATTAGAGGCATACTAGGGACATGGTGTTGTCTATGTATCCACACATGTACCTGAGTTTCCGATCAACACAATTATAGCATGGATAATAAACGATTATCATGAAAAAGGAGATATGATAATAACCAATTTATTATTTCCTCTAGGGCATATTTCCAACAATCTCCCACCTGCACTAGAGTCAATAATCTAGTTCACATCACCATGGGATTTGCATTGTTATGAATCTAACACCCAATAAGTTCTGGGGATCGATCATGCTTTGCATGTGAGAGTGGTCTTATAGTCAACGGGTCTGCGACATTTAGATCCATGTGTACTTTGCAAATCTCTATGTCAAACTGTAAATACTTCTACCGCACTCCACTTGGAGCTATTCCAAATGGCTGCTCTACTATACATATCCGGATTCGTACTAAGAGTCATACGGATTGGTGTCGAAGCTTGCATCGACGTAACTCTTTACGACGAACTCTTTCTTACCTCCATAATCGAGAAACATTTCCTTAGTCTTTTAGTTACTAAGGATGATCTTGACCTCTGTCCAGTGATCCACTCCTGGATCACTCTTGTACCCCTTGACGGACTCATGGCAAGGCACACACAGGTGCGGTACATAGCATGGCATACTATACAAAGCCTATGGCTAAGGCATAGGGGACGACATTCGTCCTTTCTCTTTCTTATGCCGTGGTCGAGCTTTGAGTCTCACTCAACTTCACACCTTACAAAGCAGGCGAGAACACTTCTCTCTGACTGATCCATTTTGAACTCTTTCAAAATCTTGTCAAGGTATGTACTCATTCAAAGCCTCATCAAGCATCTTGATCTATCTCTATAGATCTTGATGCTCAACAATTAGGTAGCTTTATCCAGGTCTTCCTTTGAAAAACTCCTTTCAAACAACCCTTTATGCTTTCCAGAAATTCTACATCATTTCCGATCAACAATATGTCAACCACATATTCTTATCAGAAACTCTATAGTGCTCCCACTCACTTTATTGTAAATACAAGTTTCTCATAAACTTTGTATAGACTCAAAAACTTTGATCACCTCATCAAAGTGTATATTCCAACTCCGAGATGCTTGCTTCAGTCCATAGAAGGATCACTGAAGCTTGCTCACCTTTTAGAATCCTTAGGACTGACAAAACCTTCTGGTTGTATCACATACAACTTTTCCTCAAGTAAACTATTAAGGAAACGATGTTTTGTCATCCATCTGCCAGATTTCATAATTGAAAAATGCAGCAACTGCTAACATAATTCCAACAGACTTTAGCATCACTACGAGTGAGAAAGTCTCATCGCAGTCAACTCTTTGAACTTGTCGGAAACTTCTTTGTGACAAGTCGAGCTTTATAAATGGTGACATTTACCATCAGCGTTTGTCTTCATCTCAAAGGTCCATTTGTACTCAACGACCTGCTGTCCAACGAGCAAGTCTACCAAAGTCTATACTTGGTTTTCATACATGGATCCTTTCTCGGATTTCATGGCCTCTAACTATTTGTCGGAATTCGGGCCCATCATCGCTTCTCCATATCATGTAGGTTCATCGTTGTCCAACAACATGACCTCCAAGACAGGGTTGTCGTACCACTCAGGAGTAGTACGCATCCTTGTCGACCTAGGAGGTTTGATAGTAACTTGATCCGAAGCTTCATGATCATCATCATTTACTTCCTCTTCAACTGACGTAGGTACCACAGAAACATCTTTCTGCGTTGCGCTACTCTCTGGTTGAAACAAAGGTTCAACAACCTCATCAAGTTCTATCTTCCTCCCACTCAATTCTTTCGAGAGAAACTTTTTCTCAGGAAAGGACCCATTTTAGCAACAAACACTTTATGCTTGGATCTGAGATAGAAGGTTCACCCAACTGTTCTTAGGGCAATCTATGAATATGCATTTGTCCTCGTTGGGTTCGATATCATTAGGTGAAAACATTTTTCCACACAAGCGTCGCAGCCCCAAACATTAAGAAATGACAACTTAGGTTTCTATCAAACCATAATTCACACGGTGTCATCTCAACAGATTTAGATGGTGCCCTATTTAAAGTGAATGTAGTTGTCTCTAATGCATAACCCCAAAACTATAGTAGCAAAACGATAAGAGACATCATATCCCGCACCATATCCAATAGAGCACGACTATGACGTTCGGACACACCATCATACTATGGTGTTCCAGGTGGCGTGAGTTGTGAAACGACTTTCACATTGTCTAAAGTTGTATGCCAAACTCGTAACTCAGATATTCACCTCCACGATCATATCACAGACATTTTTATCTTCTTGTCACGATGATCTTAAACTTCACTCTGAATTTGCTTGAACTTTTCAAATGATTCAGACTTGTGTTTCATTAAGTAAACATACACTATAGTGAAGGTAAGAAAATAACGATATCCACCGCACGCTACAAGACTCATTGGATTGCCTACATCAACATGTATCATTTCCAATAAATCACTTGCCCGCTCCATCAATCCGGAAAACGGGGTCCTTAGTCATCTTGCCCAAGAGGCATGGTTCGCATGTCTCAACCGATTCAAAATCGAATGAGTCCAAAGATCCATCAACATGGAGTTTCTTCATACGCTTTATACCAATATGACATTTAACGGCAGTGCCACAAGTATGTGGCACTATCATTATTAACTTTGTATCTTTTGGCATCAATGTTATGAACATGTGTATTACTATGATCAAGATTCAACAAACCATTCTCACTAGGTGCATGACCATTGAAGGTATTATTCATGTAAACAGAATAACAATTATTCTCTAACTTAAATGAATAACCGTGGTGCAATAAACACGATCTAATCACGTTCATTCTCAACGCAAAACACCAAATAACATTTATTTAGGTTCATCACTAATCCCGAAGGTAGAGAGAGCGTGCGATGTCGATCACATATACCTTGGAAACATTTCCAACACACATCGTCACCTCACCCTTAGCTAGTCTCCGTTTATTATGTAGCTTTTACTCGAGTTACTAACATTTAGCAACCGAACAGGTATCCAATACTCAGGTGCTATTAGGAGTACTAGCAAGGTACACATCAATAAGACGTATATCAAATATACTTGTGTAGACGTTGCCAACCTTCTTATCTACCAAGTATCTAGGGTTGTTCCACTTCAGCGACCGCTCACCTCATAATAGAAGCACTTAGTCTCGGGTTTGGGTTCAACTTTGGGTTGCTTCACTGGAGCAGCAATTGACTTTCCATCCATGAAGTTTCCCTCCTTGCCCTTGCCCTTCTCGAAACTAGTGGTTTTACTAACCATCAACACTTGATGCTCCTTCTTGATTTCTACCTTCGTGGTGTCAAACATCGCGAACAGCTCAGGGATCATTATTTCTATCCCTGGCATTTTATAGTTCATCACCAAGTTCTAGTAGCTTAGTGACAGTGACTTGGATAAGTATATCAATCACTATCTTATCTGGAAGATCAACTCCCACTCGATTCAAGCGATTGTAGCACCCAGAAAATCTGAGTACATGCTTAATGATTGAGCTATTCTCCTTCATCTTGCAGGCAAAGAATCTTGTTGGAGATCTCATATCTCACAACATGGGCACGAGCCTGAGATCCCAATTTCAGCTCTTAGAACATCTCATATGTTCCGTGACGTTCAAAACGTTTTGGAGCCTCAATTCTAAGCCGTAATGCATGACACACTAAACTATCAAGTAGTCATCGGAACGTGCCTGTCAGATGTTCACAACATCTACAAACGACACTAGAGGGGGTGGCGCACCAGGCGGTGCATTAAGGACATAAGCCTTCTGTGCAGCAATAAGGACAATCCTCAGATCACGGACCCAGTCCGTAATATTGCTACCATCATCTTTCAACTCTATTTCTCTAGGAACATATAGAAATTCAAGGGAGCTACAGCGTGAGCTAGTAATCTACAACATAATTTTGCAAAGACACTACTGACTATGTTCATGATAATGAGTTCAATTAATCATATTACTTAAGAACTCCCACTCAAATTGACATCCCTCCGGTCATTCGGGTGATACATGATCCAAATTCACCAACTCAAGTCCGATCATCATGTGAGTTGAGGTGGTTTCAATGGTGAACATCATCATGTTGATCATACATACTATATGACTCGTGTTCGACCTTTCGGTCTCTTGTGTTCCAAGGCCATGTTTGTACATGCTAGGCTCGTCAAGTTTAACCCAAGTGTTCTGCATGTGCAACACTGGCTTGCACCCGTTGTATGTGAACGTAGAGTCTATCACATCCGATCATCACGTGGTGTCTCGACACGATGAACTTTTGCAACGGTGCACACTCGGGGAGAACAAAATTTATCTTGAAATTTTAGTGAGGGATCACCTTATAATGCTACCGTCGTCCTAAGCAAAACAAGGTGCATAAAAGGATTAACATCACATGCAAATCATAAGTGACATGATATGGCCATGAACTTGTGCTTTTGATCTCCATCTTGAAAGCACCGGCATGATCTCCATTGTCACCGGCATGACACCATGATCTCCATCATCTTGATCTCCGTCAACGTGTCGCCATCGGGGTTGTCGCACCCACCATGATTCTAGTACTCTTTCTATCGTTTAGCGATAAAGTAAAGCATTACATAGCGCTTAATGATTGACACGCAGGCCATACAATAATTAAAGACAACCCTATGGCTCCTGCCGGTTGCCGTACTCATCGACATGCAAGTCGTGATATTCTATACAAAACATGATCATCTCATACATCACATATATCTCATCATGTAATTGGCCATATCACATCACAACATACCCTGCAAAAACAAGTTAGATGTCCTCTAATTGTTGTTGCATGTTTTACATGGATGCTACGGGTATCTAGAAAGAAAAATTCTCACCTACGCATAAACCACAACGATGATACATAAGTCGCTTTTCAACCTTCTCAAGGACTGCCTTAGTCGAATCTAATCCAACTAAAGTAGGAGAAACAGACACCCGCCAGCCATCTTTGTGCAACGAAGTTACACGTCAGTCGATGGAACTAGTCTCTCGTAAGCATACGAGTAAGGTTGCTCTGGGCCAGTTCATCCCACAATACCGCTGAACCAAAACACGACCAAGGGAGGAAGCAATCTAAGCATAAACGCCCACAAACTCTTTGTGTTCTACTCGAGATTTCATCTACACATAGACCTAGCTCACGATGCCACTGTTGGGGAACGTTGCATGGGAAACAAAAAAATTCCTACACACACGCAAGATCTATCCATGGTGATGAGCATCTATGAGAGGGAGAGTGGATCTACATACCCTTGTAGATCGCTAAGCGGGAAGCGTTAAGAAACGCGGTTGGTGTAGTCGAACGTCTTCGCGATCCAAATCGCCGAGCATCCCACGATCTCATCACGATCCATCCCGCGATCCAATCACGATTCGTCCCGCGAACTCAGCACGATCTGTCCCACGATCTCATCACGATCCGTCTCGCGATCTTGATCACGGTCCTTTTGATCTAGCGCCGAACGGACGACACCTTCGCGTTCAGCACATGTACAGCTCGATGACGATCTCTGCCTTCTTGATCTAGCAAGAGGGAGCGGAGATGTAGATGATTTCTCCAGCAGCATGATGGCGTTGCGGCAATGGTGGTGGAGCTATTCCAGCAGGGCTTCGCCTAATCACCGCTGAAAACCGATCTAGAGGAGAAACTGCGATCTGGAGGAGAGGTAGCACGTGGCTATTAGGGTTAGCTTTTTCCTCTAAATCATCTAGTATGTATAAGAGGGAGGGAGGGGAGGAGGCAGCCTCAAACCCTCAAGGTTTGGTCGAAATTGGAGGTGGAGGAGTCCTACTCCAATCCTATTAAGAGTAGGATTCCTCCTTTCCACTTGGAAACTCTTTCCACCTCTCCACCTTTGGATTTTTTTCCTTCTCAAACCACTCCAGCCACATGGGCCCTTAGAGGAGGCTTCGGCCAGCCCACCATGGGCTGGTTTACCTCCTACCATAGCCCATGTAGCCTCTTGGGTTGAAATACCTCTCCCGATGGTCCCCGGGTACACTACCGGCACTTCCCGTACACTACCGATGAGCCCGAAACATTTTTGGCGACCAAAACAGGACTTCTTATATATCAATCTTTACCTCTGGACCATTCCAGAGCTCCTCGTGACGTCCGGGATCTCATCTGGGACTCCGAACAACCTTCGGTCACCACCATACATAACTCTGTACTACCAAAATGTCACTGAACCTTAAGTGCGCAGACGCTGCGGGTTTGAGAACTATGTAGACATGACCAAGACACCTCTACGGTCAATAACCAATAGCAGAACCTAGATGCCCATATTGGTTCCTACATATTCTATGAAGATCTTTATTGGTCGAACCTCTATGTCAAGGATTCAGTTAAT
Organism: Hordeum marinum; assembly: GCA_022496015.1. Classification (NCBI taxonomy): domain Eukaryota; kingdom Viridiplantae; phylum Streptophyta; class Magnoliopsida; order Poales; family Poaceae; genus Hordeum; species Hordeum marinum. The sequence continues at coordinate 231,021,683 of CM039672.1, read as the reverse complement.
CCCGTATGATGTTCCCTTTGTTCTTCGGTATGTTACTTGCCCAAGATTCGATCGTCGGTATCTCCATACCTATTTCAACCTCGTTACCAGCAAGTCTCTTTACTCATTCCATAATACAAGATCCCGTGACTAACACTTAGTCACATTGCTTGCAAGGCTTATTGTGATGTTGTATTATCGAGTGGGCCCTAAGATACCTCT